>OX596239.1:12832844-14164495 GCA_951394345.1 Salicornia ramosissima
GATCTGAACTTTTCTAAAATAAGTAATATATGTCTATATTGCTTAATAAGTTCAATCAAACACACTCTTATTTGTGTTTAAATATATATTTTTTTAGTTACAACTTATCAATAAGACTAGATAAATTCCGAGAAAATGCTCGGATTTTCAATTAATTAATTAATTATTAAGTGAAGCCCTATAATTTATATAGAAAAGTACATTTATTAATAACCATCAACATAAACAAAAATAGATAAATCTATTAATATCATCATTAATGTCAGCTAAGAGGATTAGAGGAGCGAGGTGGCTGATTTTAACAAAAATGTGTCCAGGTTAGTTAGAAAATGTGTCCATTTTTAACAATATGTGTCCAGGTTAAATAATATGTGTCCAGATTTACAAATAGGTGTTTAGGTTTACAAATAGATATCCATGTTTAACATTATGTGCCCAGGTTGAACAAATATGTGTCCAGGTTTAACATGTTTTTACCAGGTTTACAAATATTTGTTCAGGTTCAAGAATATGCGTCCAGGTTCAACAATATATGTCCAGGTTCAATAATATATGTCCAGATTTAACAATATGTGTCCAGGTTTAACAATATGTTTTCAGGTTAAACAAGTTTATACCATGTTTACAAATTTATGTCAAGGTTCAACACTATGTGTCCAGATTCAACAATATATGTCCAGATTTAAAAATATGTGTCTAGGTTTAACAATATGTGTCCAAGTTGAACAAGTTTATACCAGGTTTACAAATTTGTGTCCAGGTTCAACAATATGTGTCCAGGTTCAATAATATATGTCCAAATTTAACATGTGTCCAGGTCCAACAATATGTGTCCAGGTTTACAAATATGTTTCCAAGGTTACAAATTTGTGTCCATGTTTAAAAATATGTGTCCAGGTCTACCAATACATGTCCAGATTTAACAACATGTGTCCAGGTTAAACACATATGTGTCCAGATTCAACAATATGTGTCCAGATCCAGTGGACTGATCTGACAGAAACGTTATTGTCAGACCGATCTAACACAATACCTATCTTTGTAAAAATGACTTTGAAAATGATTAGGGGTATTTATAGACCCCAACCATTTCATATTCAAAAAAATTTTGTCCCCCCCAAGTTGGTTAAAGACATTAATTATGGCTGAATTGGTAAAAAAAGGTCTAATTTATTCTCTTTTGAGGGGCAAATGTTACGAATTAAATTATATGGGCCCATGAAGAAAACAACCCAACCTTATGGGCAAGGCCCAACCAGGCTTAGAGATGAAGGAAGGCATTAATAGTTAATAGTAAACAAATCAAGCCCATTATAGAAGAAACACGTGGCAACACCCTATAAGCTAAGGACATGTGGTAGCTGCCTGACCTAAGCAGCTCAACACAAAGGAACTTGGACAACCATCATATAAGAAAAACTAGCAATCCCACATCGATAGAATGGACATGTAAAAGATGCAATCCCCATATATATGTGTTTATGATTTGGTTGATTTAAGAAAGTACATATCAAATTAAAAAAAATTCTGAATTAGTTGAGTCCTATACTTGGGAAAATGTTGTAGCATATAAAAAAAATTCATTGTTTTAAATAAAGTTTTACCCATCCCAGTTTAATTAAGGTTTAGTCCTAAAAAAAATTCAAGTTGATTTTTTTTATCTTTATTTAACTCAGTTTATTTCTATTTTATACTTGGGAAAATGTTGTAGCATATATTCGGTTAGCCCTCAATTAATAAACATCTGAAACACTAACTATAGTTAATTAAGGACTAACTAGTTGTGGTTAATTGGCCGGAAAGAATCATTAGAAGTGTTAGTTGAATTATATTAGCAACCTAATTATATATCACTGGGAAGAATCCTTAAATCTATTTCGAGAAACCCCGAATCCACCCTAACCCAACCCTTAAACTAAAAGCTGTTGAACTCGAATTGATCTAACCCAAATCAACCCGACCCAAATGACCTATATGCACCTCTACATACAAATAATTAAAGAATAGAAAATTACAACAAATGTATTTTTTTTAAAATTATATACTCCTAGCACTTAAGAGTGAAATAACATAACTTCATGAACGCCTGAACTTTAATTTACAATAAGTACTCATTATCCACAGTAGTTATACCCAATCTATATTCTTAGATATAATTTAATGTCTATGATAATTATCTACACCCTATCTAACTATAATTTGTTATTCATTGATCGGTATAAGGCAAAATATATATTTTTATTTAAATTAATGTAAACATGTTATAAAAATATTTTAAATATGCGCAATGCATTCGCACCACTTTAGCTTAGAGTGTGTTTGATCCAACTTAAATAAACACTCCTTTGCTTATTTTAAGAAAGTACATATCAGATAAAAAAATTCAGATCAAATAAGAAAATTATAACTATAATAATAATTACAATCTAAAAAATCAGATTAAATCAGCAAATTTTTTATAAGATTAAATCAGAAAATTTCAGATGAATCAAACACATTCTAATCGTGTTACTTGTATACTAGATTACCATGGTATAAATACACCAGTTAAGGTAAGTTTCTCCTCAGAAGTCAGAAAAGAAAAGGAAGGAAAAACGATTACTTTCTTCTCAAAAGTCTGAAACGTAACCCTACTCAATTAAGGTAAGTTCTTTTCCCTTTTTTTAGGAATGACCAAGAACATTCCGAAATGATAATGGTCTCAAGAAAAAGTGTCATGATTATTTTGTTTTAGATTATTTTAGTAATCTTGTCTTCTTTTTTAGATATGCAATTCACGATGGATATAAAAATAAAAATAAAAATAAAAATAAAAATAAAAATAAAAATAAAAATAAAAATAAAAATAAAAATAAAAATAAAAATAAAAATAAAAATAAAAATAAAAATAAAAATAAAAATAAAAATAAAAATAAAAATAAAAATAAAAATAAAAATAAAAATAAAAATAAAAATAAAAATAAAAATAAAAATAAAAATAAAAATAAAAATAAAAATAAAAATAAAAATAAAAATAAAAATAAAAATAAAAATAAAAATAAAAATAAAAATAAAAATAAAAATAAAAAATAAAAAATAAATATAAAAATAAAAATAAAAATATAAATAATAAATAAAAATATAAATATATTAAGAAATATGAACATTTTTCTCAGTTAATTTAAGTTCAGTTAATTTAATTTAAGTTCATGTTTTTTCAGTCCTATAGATAGGGGCCTAATATGTCCGGGAGTATACAATGCATTTTCTTAGCAATGGCAGTAAAGGATAGCATTTGGTAAATTACTGAGTACAAAATACGTAGCCCAAATATTTATTTGGGTTTATGTTAGTAGTTTAGTACCTTCAGTCAGAATTGATGGACTTCATCAGTGGCCCATTGAAGCACAGTCAAGAGGTAGCAGAAATAGAAAGTTTCATACTAAAACCCCTTTTTTTTAATAGTAATGTCTATGATAGAGTATATAACATATTCCTTAGCCTTAACTATCAGCCTAAGCTTTTGGTTGAGATGGTCCTCTAATATGGTATCAAAACCAATGTGACGTAGATGCTACGGGTTTGAATCGCTCATCCCTCTCCTTTCTAAGTGGAATTAATTAGCGTCAGATATAATGGGGCATGTGTTGCGTTCAAGGGGCAGTGATAGAGTATATAACATATTCCTGTGCTTTAACTATCTTCGAACATCGTTGTGTTTATCTTGTGAGAATCTCCTTATCATTTTTCACAAGCTCATAATTCATAACCATTACCATAAAAATATAACTACACATTTTTCACAAGCTTGCAAAATTACAAATGTAATTCACATCATTACTATAAATTGTTATCATCAATTATCGATCACCACCTAATAAATTAATTAAAGCATATGCAAGTTCCATTTGGAATTGCAAGATTGATCGAGCTAATTAAGTACTGCCTAATTTTCTCGTCAAAAATAAAAATAAAAATAATAATACTACCTAATTTATTTTTGTTTTGCCATTTTAAGGTACAACCCCATCCAAATAAATCTCCACGTCTCAGTCCAATAGGATTGGCAAACCTTTTCCAATACCAAATGTTGTTAGGTCTAATATGTCAAAGATTGCCTATGTTAGTTAAAGATATGTATAATACAACCTATGATATGCCTTTAATTTATGAATACCAATTCTCCTATCTTAGAAATTTTAACCTTTTTTTGTGTGTGTCAAAGTTAGCCTTTTTAACATAAAACTATAATTTTTATCAAGCTAAGCTTGATGAAACCTAACTAAACTTGATTGAAACTTATTGGATTTGACATGATGGATAACTTGGTTTATTATGGGTTTTTCCTCCTAATTTATATGGTTTTATTGGACTAACCATGCTCTTAGGAGCCGTTTTACCGCTAATAAGTCGGTTTGGAGTGTTTTGTGTATTTTCCATGTTTTGACAGGTTTTTGATAAAATATGCTCTAAATGGGACAAAAACCATCAAAGTACACCAATCTAGTAAAAGGAGAAGCATTAGGATGTCACAGTGAGTGTCGGAGAGGTTCCGGTGACAATTAGCGAAGAATTGGCTTGAAATTGTTCGATTCGGTTCGAATAATTTTGACCACCTCTCACTATTTTGGAAATAACTCAAGATATGAATATCGGATTCAAACTATTCCAGCGGCATTGGAAACTAGATTCAAAGATCTTTCCAACGGTAGGTCATAAGCTCAATTCCGACTTGAAACGAAGGAGTTATGGACGTTCGAAGTTAGTGCATCAAACCAGACCCCGGTACCGGGGGTCTGTGCAAGCCTTACCGGGGTTCATGCACCCCGGTACCGGGGTGGTTGCTGCCCCTGCTCCTCTCCTTTTCTTTGAAGCCAGAGTTCCCTAGCATCGGCTCCGGTACCGGGGTACATGTACCCCGGACCGGGGTCTCTGCACAGCTCTTCACTCGACGTTTTCCAGAAGTACGTACCTGACTCCAGCGACAACCCCGGTACCGGGGTGCATGTACCCCGTATCGGGGCCGGCGTTACGGGCTCCGTTTAAGCCCAATTTTGCCTATAAATACCTGTTTTAATCCCTTGTAAAGATCTTATGCTTTAGGTTTTCTTTTCTGCTTTTAGGGTTTCTTTCTCTCTCTTTTATTGTTAAAACACATTAAATTCAATTCAATTCAAGTTAATTAAAGATTCATTCTTTTTCCAATTCTGGTATTATTTCTTTCTTATTTATTTTATTTATGCTTTTTATTATGATCATGTTTATTGCTTTGATTCTTTTAAATATGTGTGAGTAGTTCTTTAGATCTAGGGTTTGGGAAAATTATGTTTGAATGATTAGATTAATTGATTCTTTTGTTCTTTAATTCATGACTAGTTTTAATTCCCTAAAATTTGTTTTGATCATATAAATTTGAGTAATAATCTAGCCGGTAGTCGAAAGGTGAAAACTTCATTAAGACTTAAGATTTTAAGCAGATTTATTTAATAAATTGCGAGAGCCTGTTATGTAAATCTGTAGATCTAATAAATTGCGAAAGCCTGTTAGATCTTGGTTAGAATTTGTTAATGAATTATTGAACATTGGAATTCAATTAGTTTATGATTTCATTCATAAAACCCTAAACCCTAGAATTTCCTTCATTCATTTAATTCCAATAAAAATTCAACCTTTATTCTCTTTTCTTTATTTATTAGTTATTTAGGATAATTCAATCCCAAAGGCCCTTTACATAGTTCACACTTTTTAGTAATAAAAGAAATTAAATTGCTTCTCTGTGGATTCGATCCTACTTATCACTGCTGCATTAGTTCTGATATTTAGGTTATTTTTGACGGGTTGCGACGCCATGTCAATGATCAAATCTAATTAGCCTCAATTATAAGAAATAGATTGTCCTTATTAGACCTAATTGGATATGAATACATGATTAACACTTATTATACTTATTAGATCCGATAACACTTGATTCTAACTTATCTGAACTTATTTCTTATTCGAAACTTATCTTTTAATTTCTGGCGAAAAAAGAACCCAAGTTTGATATGACAAACTATATTTGTTATGCAAAAAATTGTACTTTAATGATAAAAAGTTTGATTCAGTATTAAGTCAGGTAAGCTTTCAAACGCTTTGGCTAGAGACTAGCTTTAGTGTACAATGTATGTTCTAGGTATACTTGACAAATTGGTCGGTCAGGTTGGTTTCGGTCGGTCAAAAATAAGTTTCGGTCATGACGGATTTTAAGTTTCATGTCTAATCTTAGGCTATTTGACGGGTTTCGGGTTGTTTTTTTTTCTCATGGCCCATTTTTTTTCGGGTTGGTTTTCGGATGAACAACTGAACGGGTTTGTTTTTGCCAGTTCTAGAACCCGTACCATGTAGTCCGATCCGTACACATTATATAATATATAAAATTAGCTAGGAGTATATATAGTATGTGATGTTATGAATGTATCAACCCTGATGAGAATTGAATAGTAAGAAGTATTGTGAGTTGTGAGGTGTATGTAGTGAGGTAGTAATCATGGAAAGATGTAGGAGTAAAGATAGTTGAGTAGCTTAAAGAAGACGTGAAGTGCACGTGAGGGAGTGGGGGGGAAGAAGGCCGGTGTTTGTTGTTTTGGTAAATTAAAGCGATAGACTTTGTCTCCTCTCCTTATTATCTACACTATTCTCTTCGAAAGCAACCCTTCCTTTAATTGGTCATCGTGTTTATGTCTCCTTCCCTTTGCATACATTATTCTTTCCTACTTTGCTTCTTACATGTGCCCCCACTTTTTTTTCCACCCTCCCTCTACATTGTAATGTTATTGTTATTAGGTTACCCGACTCAATTTAATCGGTATATATATGCTCTTTAGTGTAGAATTATAAGATCGAAATCTTCTCAGGCATGGGCGGAGCCAAGGGGGCTGAAGAGGGCCTTGGTTTTCCCCTTGGCCCAAAATTGTTAGTATATGTCAAGTATAAGTGAAGATAAACAATAAAAATATAGTAGCTCATTTGGTTTGATTGATTGTTTATACATTTGTAGACTAAGGTTTGAGGCTCATTAGCTACATTCACTACAAGAAACTCACACAACGAGGGCAACTTATCATGATTAAAGAGGGCAATATGAGTATTGTTTTACTTAATGATGCCTACAAGGGGCAATTATTTTTGCACTCATTGATATTAACAATGAAGACAATATGATTATTTTGCCCTCTTAGACTTTTGAAACTTTGTCCTATTTGACAATAAATAAAGTGTTTAAATCAAGGAAAGCAAAATGTATTGCCTTTGTTGATGATCAATGAAGGCAATTTTGTTTGCCCTTTTTGAATTGAATCAAAGAGGGCAAAACATCTAAAATTGTCTTTGAAACCTAATACAACGGGGTTACAAGGGCAACATGAGGGCAATCCTAAAATTGTCATTATAACCTAAGAAGACAAATTTTGTATCAAATAGGGCAATTTTAATTGTCCTTCTTGAACACGTTTTTTGTAGTGATTCTTAACATTTTTTCTCTTTACCATTCTATTACTTTCGTGTGATATTGATTTCGGCCCCTGTAATGAAAAATTCTACTCTGCCATTGTTCTCAGGTGCATACAATGAGGTTCGATCGAACTCATAATCTCACCTTGAAATTTGAAAAACTTGAGCAACTAATTACGACATATGGGGGGTTGAAGGGGATGAGAATGCATGTAACAATGGTTAAACCTCGTATTATAGGGATATATATGTTGGAGGATATTAGTATTAGTAAGCTAAGCTAATGGGCTTTGCTTTAGTCCAGTCCAATATAATTTGATGTATTACATATTTTGCCTAGTCTTGGTCATTACTCTTTGTACTGTAATCAAATACTAGTACTAGGACAGGTGTATGAATATCATAGGTAAGCTAGAATATCCTTTTAGGGATTTGTGTAGCCACCATATAAAAGGAGGCACCTGAGTCATGATTTTCATCCAAAAATATCAGAACAGAATGAAAACTTCCCTGCTAGAACAATGAATGAATGAATGATATCATTGCTGCATATAAATCAACATTTATGAAGTTATCAATATACGAGGTAGGAATGGATACCACTAATAAGCCACTTCTTTTAACCAAAACCTCATAAAGATAAGAGATTGATCACATAATGAATACAACGAGGTTCGAAACGTATTTAGATACGAAAGGCCAAAGCCTTTACCATCAAACAATGTTCTAGTACTTGGTATTACATATTTAAATAAATTTACACATGATCTTCAAAGCCAATAATGCTATACGTATATGTATTATATTCTTTGCATCTATACCTTATGCATTATTATATCCAAATGTATGTATCTTATCTCATTCAATTGTACGGATATATACAACCCCACGTGTTTTCTTGTATTTGTTTGTATGATAATGAATTGTTGATTAGTGTATGTATCTTCATGCCTCCCTATCTTATGTGCTCATTCATTTCATGCACGGTTTCTTTATGGCCCGTCTTGTAGGAAGTAATACGTTGATGTAGGTAATGATGATGATGAAATTATATGTAATTTGGGTTGGTCTTAGTCTCATAGTTATTACTATCATAATTGAACTTCATACTCACTGAAAATTTTAAAAAATAAAATGATTTTTATTGTTGATCAATCATAATTATTTAATTATAACAAATAAAATAGTAGAGATTAGACAATATTACAAAGATAACATCAATAATTAAAAACAACGATGCACAAAAATTAAGAATAGATATTACATATTATACTTGAAATCTATTCAAAATGATAGAAAATAAGAAAGATAAAAGAGAATGTAAGGATATAAGTTAAGATAAAGGAAAACGAAAAAAACATACTGAGTTTTTCCTTTAGTTTGAAGGGAAAATAATTTTTCACTATTGAAAGAAATATTTTACTTCTAGGAGAATAAATGATTTGCATTACTTTTTTTTTTTGAGGGGAATGATTTGCATTACTTTGTAAACTAAATAATATAAGATTAAAAAATAAAGAAAAATAATTTTCAAAAAAAATATTTTACGCTGTTGCTACTAATTAAATATACACTACAAGAAAAACTATTTATCGCAACAAAGTTTTTGCAACGACATTATTATCGTTGCTAAAAATGAGCTTTAGCAACGACGACATTGTCGTTGCCAAAAACAATTTTCATTTCCCTCCATCAATTTGAAACCTTCTATAGCAACAACAAATGTCGTTGCTATTGTTTTACATATTTATTGCAACGACAAAAGTCATTGTGGGTATTTAAACAGTTGTTTTGCAACGAAAAATGTCGTTGCTAAAAATTGTGTTATTTATAGCTAGTCGTTGCGGTTTTTTTTTGGTAACGCTCATACCAGCAACGACAATATATTGTCGTTGCGATAAACCTTTTTTGCAACGACTTTGGATTTTTCGCAACGACAAAAATGGTTTTTCTTGTAGTGATAGCCTAAATACAAAGGTTTTACTAATGAAGAGCTTATTAATTAGATATATCAAAATATTCATGGGTAAAATATAATCTATTATTCTAGTGATAAATGAAAATATTCAATTTATTGTAGTATGATAGTAATAATATGATTTTTTTAAAAGGTCCAGGGTTCAAATTAGAATTTGTTGAGCATAAATAAGGACCGTCATAAAATGGATGAATACGCACTAGAGAGTCTCATAATAAACTACATTATGTGATAAGATCATCATAAAAAAAAATTGTTATTTTGTGACAACAGTTATCAAGTACACAAGCTAGCTAGTGGAGAAAAAATGTGAATGAAGTTGATTGTCTCTTTATATGATTACACCGTCATATATACATACATATATATAGTGGTACGTAATTTTAACGTTACTGCATGGTTATCACTATGAATAAATATTCTTACCATCTTTTCATTGCCATATATGAGATGGGGCATGAAGTGATAAAGATAGTAATGAAAACTAATACTTAACAAGTACAATCAGTCACATCTAGTGACAAGATATTTCCATGAACATGTTTTTGTGGATTAATTAATTTGTATATATATACTACCTTCGTAACAATTTATTTGTAACGATTTGATATAAAATAGTAGACACTCGACTACAAATCAAAATGGTAAGGATATATCTAAATCTTGGGGTGCACCTAAATGGCTACATGCCTACATTAGAGTATTAGACTATATTGAGCTAGGCATTCTGAAAATGAAGAGCAATTATTACAGGTGCATAGTTGTTATACATGTATAACAACTAAATGACAAACACATTTTATCATTTTTCTTTGGAAAAAGACAAAAAAAAGTGTTTATTTTGTACATGTATAACAACTATGCATCAATAATTTCTCGAAAATGAATGCTTCTTATTCAGTTTCTAAAAGATTACATTTTTAAACATTTGCAGCAAATGAGTATTTTTTATTAGAGATAAAAATTTCATTTGTTGCAACTATTAAAAAAGAGAGGAAGTATTCAATTTTTAGCTGTTCCTAAAACATTGTTACAGTTTCTTACTTTTTCTTCCTACTCTACGCAACCAAATACTCGCTCAATAAAACTTTTTAAAACGTAATAAGTTCATTATTTAGTAATTTTATAAAGACAGAGGAAGTAGTACACATTCAAGCTAAGGCATAAAATTTTGCAACAAAATAGAAATCACGTGCGTGATAATTATTCATCACTACATTTAATTAGTTTGAGTTATACGGAGTAACTCAACCATAAGATAAAATACTCTAATTAATCAATAACACAATTATTAGAGTTGGAAGCCCCTGACGTGATAACACGAATGACACAAAAATGACTTTTAAGTGATTGAAAGAAACTTAATTAACCTTGACATGAATGATGGACATTTCCATATAGATAAAACTAACATGATTCAATTATATGGAACTTTTGATGTATTTGATTGACAACTTGAAATCGACATAAAAACCTTACACAAACAATACACGAGCGACTAGCAGACCCTAAAATATAAACACATTTGTCTATCTTGTAAATGTTAAATTGACTAGTGCAAGGAAGAAAAACCCTTCTTCAGTACTATATATGTATAAATGTTAATTGACCCTATCAAATTTTAAATTACTTTAATAGTATAATCACCCTTACTACAGATCATTATTAGCTAATTAATTGTAATTGTACAATAATGCAAGCAAATATTATTTCAAAAAAAATAAATAATAATTAAACATGTACTATTTCATGCCTTAATAGACAAATATATATACATATATATATAAGAAAAACAAAGGGGTTGGAGTGGTAGTAGCTTTATTGTTGATGTATAGTTTGTTTAATTGTGAATGGTAAAAGGAAAGCAAAACAAGGCAACATGGTATTACTGGTGACTGTAACATGGGAGCATCCTGTGAAAACATGTGATTTTCCGCTGAATCTGCTGCCTAACTACATTTCCTTTCTTATATTATAATAATAATAATAATAATAATAATAATAATAATAATAATAATAATAATAATAATAATAATAATAATAATAATAATATGTATGATATATATTATCTTAACTCCTTTTATTCATTTTAATTTTACTTATTAAAATTTTTATAAATAGCAAGATAATATATACTCAATTTGCAGCATGAACATGCAATATGACATACAAGCAACTCCCTCTACACTTCCCCTCTTCCCCAAACAAAATACATATAGGCAAGGCCTTTTTTTGATAAAATAAAATCTTTCTTATGGCGTATGTACTTAAGGGTTTAATTCAAAAATCCTCATGATGATCAAGTGGAGTTTCAAAATTAGCCATTCAGCCTGTTATATAGATAAAATTCTTGAATTGTAACTTTCATTTTAGACAATGTACTATTCATAAGTGAACTGAATCTTGTAATTTTTTTTAATATATAAGAAAAATGTATTAATATGGGGCCTTATTTAATTCGTAATAAAGAGTACTTTATTTATATTTAAACCCCATAATGATATAACTATTATATATATAATTAAAGATATTAATGATATAAAAAATGCATTGACAAATATAAAAAGTGAAAGTCACAAGAATTTTATAGTACATGAAATAAAAGTCTAAGTTACAACTATGATAATTTTATTTTATTTTTTTTGACAAAGATTTTATTTTAAGTAAATATTGCATCTCCAAGACAAAACAAGTAAATGATTTTAATCCCTTAAAAAAAGGAAATAATTTTAAATTTTTAAAAAGGAAAAATTCATATAAGTAATCCCAACTATTGGACGTTTTCCAATATTAATCCCAACTATTAGTTATTACCGTATAATCCAAACTTTGGGAGTTGTTTTATAATATTATTCCATTGACTTAGTTAACCTATTATAATTGGTCACCAATTCATAAAAAATTCGTCATTTTTCCTCTTTCCCTATTTATTGTACTTGACTATACTTTCCTCTCTTTCTACGAAAGAAATCGGAGCCGGTGAAAAATTAATATGGACTAATATCATAAAACTACCCCCATAGTTTGGATTATAGTGTAATAACCTATAGTTGGGATTAATATTGGAAGACCTCCAATAGTTGGGATTATTCATATGAATTTTTCGGGCTCGTTTACATTAGCTGAATAGAGCTGAACTGAGCTGAACTGAACTGAACTGAACTGAATAGAAGTGTATTAATTGAACTAAATAGAGATGAACTGAACTGAACTGAATATAATCTGAAGTAAACAAGCCCGAACCTTTTAAAAAAGGATGGCAGAAACCATGAATTTTGGCAAAGTAAAACGATTAATTAATTAAACATTACCAATCAATTGTGTATGTACAGGTGATCTGATTAATACGGAGTATATAGTAAGGGTGCATTCTCTTATAATTTATTAGATTTGAATTTATTAAAATTGATTAAAACTTATGGAACTAATTAATTGAACCTAACTAGCCCTAATTATAAGGACAATTAGATCTTATTACATTTGATTAGAGCTAAAAAATAAAATTTTATTAAACTTATTACACCTGGTTAAACGACCTTATCTAAACCTACTTGAACTTGTTTGAAATGAAATTACACTTAATTTCGTAAAGTGAAAAGAACTAACGCAACCTAAATACTCTCCATATATCTTAGTTTTCCCATATGATAGGTCTAATATAGCTAAAAGAAAAGAGTTGAAAATGGTAATGGAGAGAAACGACATGAAGCGGAAAATTGAAAGTTGAAACACAACATCGCTTTCACATAATAACAACATATACTAGCACAGCACTAGCAGTACGTACTACTCCTTTTGTACCTAAAAGATTGTCTCATTTACCTTTTCTTATCTTCCGAGACACATTTTTAAATGAAAATATCTTCAGATACGTATAATAAAAAATTATAAGCATTACATATTAAAAAAGTACACATTGAGCCGAATCAAACAAGATCTCATTTGACTATATTTTTTCTTACATGTATTAAATTATAGAGAGTCAAAGTTACCAAATGAACAATAACAAAAGTCAATATGATGCAATCTTTCAGAGACGAAGGGAGTACAACGTAACCACATTGAAAACTCTAGTGTTCGTTGAATAAATTAAAACCTCGTGAATTGAACCTATTTTCTTTATTTTAAAAAAATTGGGAAAAAAAAAAACAAAAGAAAAAAAAGGAGAATAAGCTAGCTAGGCATGTGGATCAGTGTAGCCTAGGATCCCGTAACGATTACATATTGTATGATTCTCTTTCATTAAACAATTTAATCTGATCATCTATCTGTCCGTGCAGAGTCTAATCATATTCCTCTCTCACTTCCTCTCTTCTCTCGTGCATTTTGGCTCTCTTAATCTTAATTATACCTACTCTTTTTTTGTTTAATTACATAAATTTATTTGATTTTTTTTTACACCACTTGTACGTTTTGGTTCTTATCATGTACAACTCTTGGAATAGTTCAACTCTTATTTAATTTTCAATTTTTGTTAACGGGTGATTCAGAACAGTGCATGAGACGCATATGATTGTACTAATATTTATTACTTTTGAAATTTTAGGTATATAGGGAGAGAGAAACTTTAAACATGGCTACCTTCTTTTTATAGAGTATAGTGGAAGATATATGTCTGTATGTTTTAGCAACTGCATTAGAATGAAACTAGGCAAAAAGCAAATATATATAACGTATATATGTAATCCCTCTATTTCACTTTGTTTGTTACATTTAATTAAGAGTAAAAGTGTATGTAAATATAGACATTTTTTTTTACCAAATGTGCGGGTAAAGGGTGTTGCAAATAATAAGATTGAAAGCCTTTATGGTTATACATAAGTAGCTAATTTTTTTTTATATAAAAAACAAGCATAATTATTCTTTGTTACACCAATTTGCGACATTTACATATGTTTTTGTCATAAATTTATATTTTTTTTCCCCATTTTAAGTAATATATTTAATAATTATATATGTAGCATTACACCAATTTGTTTGTGTTTTAGTCATAAATTTACAAAAAAGAAAAAAAATATATATCCATTTTAAGTATTTCGATGTAATATATTAATGATTATATGTACTCTATATACTTTTTTTTTTAAGAAGAAGATGTATATAGTAGAGCTGTAAATGGATCGACCTGGGTTGGGTTCGGGTTGACCAATTAATATAAACGGGTTGAAATCCCCAACTAACCCAAACCCAACCCATTTAATTAAACGGGTTGAGATTCTCAACCCAACCCAACCTTATAAATAGATGGGTTGATCCAATAACCCTTTTAATAATATTATCACTTCTTTAGTAGCATCAAATAAAGTTATACCACTATATGTCTATACTTATATAATATAGTTATATATGGACCATAACAACAACTCACAATATAATAGTCATAAATATTAGGGTTGTGTTTGGCAATGAGCTTTTTCATGAGCTTTTAGAGGTTTTAACCCATTTTAGAGTTTTAACTTAGTCAAAACTCTAATATGAGTGTTTGGTAGAGGGAGGATTGCAAAGAGTTTTCAGGGTCAAAAACTCTCTAAATAAAACGCTGTTATATGCAGCTTTTTGTTTAGAGTTTTATGAAATTAAATTTTAAGACTATTTTACACATGGTTAATCATCATTATTATCTATTAACCCACTGTAAAATCACCACCACTACCACGCCAACCACCAACACTTCTATCACCTACATAACTCGTAAAAACCTCACTATACATATGTGGAAGGATTGTAAAAACCTTTTGAGTTCTAATGTTCAAGATAAAAGATTAGATTTTAAGACATTACAACCACCTACATAACTCGTAAAGAATCTATAACATAATAAAAAAAATAAAATATGAAAGTGATATAATAGATTAGTACGTCAATTGAACTTGAAACTAATTTTTTTACAACATATATTCTTAATGGGTTGATTGGGTTGAAATCGGGTTACGAATTTCAACCCGACCCAACCCATTAAACTAAACGGGTTGAAAAACTCAACCCAACCCGTTATTATTGGGTTGGGTTCGGGTTGGATTATCGGGTTGGGTCAAGTTTTGCCAGCTCTAGTATATAGCATTACCGTAAAAAGAATTGGAGGTAATATATTATACGAGCAAAATCATTTTAATGTGCCTTAGAATGGCGTGTTGATTAATTAAGTTTAAATGAAGAGGCTAATGATGCTAACCGCTAATTGAGAAATGGTAAAGACACAACTAAAATTAATATGAACACAATCCATTGTGATAGCATATCTTTTTGTGTTTTTATTACAAAAATTGTGTTATATCAATTTTAGTTGTGTGAATATTAATTTGTCAGCTAATTGGATGTAGTAAAAAAATTACAGTATAGAGTAAAGTGCAAGGAGTAATAGTACAGTACAACTGTACAAGTACTCCAAAATATACAGAGGTTAATCATGAAAACTATGAACATTCTCTGAAGTGGATAAATTTCATCATCATCAAGCGGTGATTATTATTGGTCACTCCTATTCTTTCTCACTTCCTTCTGCACATATTATTGGCTCTGTTTTCCTAGGCCTTTTTTTTTTCTTTATTTTAAATTTCACCGACAGTTTTTATGCCACTCAACGTCGTCCTTACATAAACATTTTCCTTTTTCTCCTAGTTTTGGAAATTATCAAATGAACCCCAAATATTGAAGTTGGAGTATTATTATTTTTTTAAATGATGAGTATTTAAAGTAAAATGATTGAACAACTCTGCCAACTCTATTAGACACTTAAAATTAAATAGAATATAATTATATGTGCAATAAATTGGGGACAGATATATAATATATAAGATTAATATTTTAATGTATTTTTTACCAATGAAAATTAAATATTAAAAGGGTTGTCAACCTTAGGGTCACTCAATCGCTTCCTGTATTTAAAATGGAAAAAAAAAAGATTAAATCAAGCATTTATTATATTAATTGTTGTGTTATTTTTTTTATAAATTATTTCCTTTTATAGCATCAAAGTACTATTAATCAAGCATTTTCGTTGTTTTAGAGGTTAGATTTTTGTATCCAAGTGCGTCCTGTAAATTTTCAATTCAGTTCAAACAAATTAAATTTAGTTTAGTACTATTTTTCTTATAAGACCACATACAAAATTGGAACTATTTTACTTTTTACAAAATTATAGTTAAGTTTTATATTAAAAGTTATGGTTTTACATGCAAATTTTTAGTACAGTCCAGCTTATGATAAGCTTAGGATTTAATTTTAATTTATTTCATGTTTAATTTAGACAAATTTAGTTCAACTTAGATTAAATCAATCCAAAAGAACAGTACCTAAGTCTTTCAAATGTTAAGAGTCCAATTGAGGGATTCAAACCTCACTATACATATGTGGAAGGAATTTTTTTATCCTTCCCATTTTAGTTGCGCCCATGGGCTAAATCTGTTTGATTGAGTCAAATAACTTGATGTGTATAGGATTCCATATATATGAAAAATACAACTTAAGAGCCATCTTTAATAAATTACCGAAAATGTTAACTTAAATTATGAACTTAAGAGCCATCTTTAATAAGTACTACATATCAGTTTTATATGAACACTTATATAAAAAAAAATCTCACAAAATAAGTGTTGTAGAATTCACATTCAAATGGTTAATTTATTATTTACAATTCAGGATATTTTATCAGTGAAACAAACCCTCAGCTTTATATTATTAGCTAATATATTAAACATATAGCCTCAAGTTTATTAATTTTTCCATATTCATATAGTCGAATATTTGCGTTACATTTGATATAATTTTCATCATAAAGATTCCTTAATTTTTATTCTAGTAAATTAGAGGAATAATTATTCGATGTATCTACTTAAAATTGTACTGTACTCCATAAGTCCGTTCACAATGTGAATTTGTAAGATTAATATACCATTTGTATTGTAATATATTTAACGAAAAATAAAAAGAACTGGTATAAACATTCTTATATTTTTGCAATAATTGACAATATAATATTGCCTACAGATTTTTCTAAAACTTTGTATGGGTAATAATAAACACACATATAATTTTTTATTATTTTTTTAGCCTATTTTTCCTCAAAAATAATACCTATAAGTCCATAACAAATAACCTATGAGTAATTTAAATAATTTAGAATACTACATAATAAAGAAACAAAATAGATCAAAAATAAATTGTGATGAGGGCAAGGTACGTATATAACTATATACCAGTAAACTAATGTTTAAAACTTTTGTAGTTTCTTATCTAAAAACTTTTTTTTGAAAAATTATATCCTACATCTAGATATATGTATACATATATTTATATTTGGTTCATTTAATATTCATTATGCTCATTTAATATACAATTTTAAAAAATGGATAACATAGAATCCTAAATGAGTAATGTCAAAAATTTTAATAAATAACACTACATATTAAATAAGTAAAATATAAACTTGGACACAAATAGTTCTGCTTGCACTTAAGTGCATAATATAGGAGCTCATCTATAAAGATGCATCCCTTTCGCGAATTATAATTAATTAAACTCTTCAAAGAGCTAACCTTAACTTTTTTTTCCCCCTCTGTTTTCGCCTACTTTAGTCTCCAATTAATAATCATCAACTAATAAAATATCATGTGGTAGTCTAGTATCTTTCGAAAACAATCCTATCATAATTCATATGGTTGTTACTTGTTAATCGGTTATTACTTTTTTAAATATTTTCTTCGTGTAAATTTTAAATAATATGAATAAATATAAAAGGGTGATAATATATGTAATTGTCTAAAATTATATTACACCAACTTAAATTATTGTAAAAGCTTGCTACCATATGTAGCATATTTATGGTATGATCTATCTTATTACCTCATTTTTTTATAAGAAATAACACATTAAATAATTCACATGATAAAAAAACTAAGATTTATTTCTCACAAAATAAGAAAGTATAACACGTTATGACATGTTCAGGTTAGTAAAAAAAAGTTGAAAAGAATTTGATTCGTAATACTACGTAGTATAATATATGCAGCGCTAAAATGTTTTAAAATAATTTATTCTAATGATCGACATTTGTGTTTTTCTTTTTTTATATAATAATACAAGCTATTGATTTTTCTATTACAACCTGTATACTTCAATTTCATTCATTAAAATTAAAAAACCTATACTATAACTTTAAAAAAAGATCGAAAAAATATACTTCCTCTGTAAATGAATTCTTGCAACATTTACTATTTTAGGATGTTTTTCAATTCTTGCAACAAAATAACAACTTTCCCCTATTTTGTAAGTTTTTATTTATTTATCTCTCCTATTTTTACTAATCTACCAACAAAATACCAATAAAGAATCAACTTTCCTTAGAGGTAGGGGTGTAAAAATGGTCAAACGGTCGGAAACTGGTCGGTTAAAAACAGGTTCGGTCAAAAACGGTCGGTCAAAAACAGGTCATATGAGCTCTTTCGGTATCGG
This sequence comes from Salicornia ramosissima, assembly GCA_951394345.1. Taxonomy (NCBI): domain Eukaryota; kingdom Viridiplantae; phylum Streptophyta; class Magnoliopsida; order Caryophyllales; family Amaranthaceae; genus Salicornia; species Salicornia ramosissima. Next base: position 12,851,740 of record OX596239.1, read on the forward strand.
TCGGTAACTGTCGGACTTATTTGGTATCTGATCAAATTCGATATTTTCCTAAACAGGTGTCGGTCGGTTTCGGTCCGGTACTTATTGGTCCGGTCGTTATCGGTAACAGGTCACATTCGGTCGGTTAAAAATGGTTTTTTACAGGTCGTAACCGGTATACGGGTTATAATCGATCGGTCAAAATTGGTATGTGGATTATAATCGATCGGTCAAAATCAGTATGCGGGTCATAATCGCTTGGTCAAAATCAGCATGCGGGTCATAATCGATCGATCAAGGTCAAATGTAGGACGTAACCTGTTAGTCTTAAACGATAGAACACAAATAAATCACAATACAATTAGTCAATTCAAAACTCCAGATCGGATTTTGATATTTCGGGTTAGTTGGCTTAGAATATCCGGCTTAGAATCTTGGGATCGAAAACTATGCCCACCCCTGAATTATGAGAATAACAACGACTTTAATAAGTGACTAATATAAATATTATATATGGACATCAAAGAATAATCTCGATGAACCATATCAATTTATGATGAGTGTGATGGCTACGATTATAATAAAAATATATATCATTAGAATATCAATGGCTATGAGGATGGGATTTATCGTTGTCAACTTGTCATCATCATCATAAAAGCAATATACTACATATATGGTAACAATAATAATAATGATATGATGGTGAGTCAATGACATAAATAATCAATTGATCAATCATAATAATGATGGATGGTAATAACCACGATGATCATAATCATGGTGGATGATGCATGGTGAATTGGTGTTGATCACGATGTTGGCCAACATGAAGGATATTGATTGATGATGGTGATGAATTATGAAGGCATCAATTATGTATGGTGATGATAACGTTGATGATAGATGATAATAAGTCATGATAATGATCATGGGTGATGATGTATATGAATGGTGATGAATGTTGATGATGGATGCATATGATGACAACGATGATGATGACATCAATGATGTATGCTGATGCATGATGACGATGATGGATGTTGATGATCAATATGATAGATGGTCATGAATGATGATGATGATGACGACATGGATGATGGTGATGGATTATGACACTAATAATAAATGGTTATGAGCTTATGATGACGATTAAGATGATGATGGATGATAATGAATTGACGATAACAAAGATGATAACAATATTGATAAGAATTAGCAACAACAACGAATTGATAATGATACTCATGATAACGATGATGATAATCATCAATCATGTAAATAAGTTCGATAAAAAAATGGGGTCAGTCGTACTTCAGTCGTAAGGTTGGTCAAAATATGTTCGATAAGAAATGGTCTGTCAAAAACAGGTTCAGTACAATAAGATTTCGGTCGAAAACGGTCGGTAAAAAATTGGTCAAAAACGGATTCGGTATAATACGGTTTCGGTAACGGTCGGTCTCGGTATAATAAAAACTGGTCGAAAACGGATTCGGTCTTAAACGGACTCGGTACCGGTCGGTTTCGATATGCGTAAAATCGGTCAGAAACGATTTCGGTATAATTCGGATTCGGTAGCGGTCTGTATCCGGTCACTAAAAATACAGTCAAAAACAGGTTCGGTAACGGTCGGTCAAACAGTTTTCTGACCACATTTACACCCCTACTTAGAGGGACCACTTCATCTTATTCCTCTCTCATACTTTTACTAATATACCAACTTAAACATACTTACAAAATTATTTTTGAAGTTGCATCAAAAAAACAAAATTATTTTTGAAGTCGATGCCAAGGGTCTGCTTACGTTTACTAAATTGAACTGAATTTAAGCCGAATTAAACAGGCAAGTAGAATTTTTCTATGCTTAAAAGATTTATTCAACATTTTAAAAAATACTTATTTGTTTTGCAAAAATTTAGGAGCATTAGTTAACATTTCATTAGTAGATAACACTTAGGTTTTGAATTAAATTTTAAGATGCACCTTAAAAAAAAAATAAAAAAAAAAAGAGAGAGAGAGAGTAAAAAAAATTGAGGAAATTTTTTTGGTTCATAAATGATTCTGTCATGTCGAAATCAAAGATCAAAGGACCACGAAGATTAGTGTTGTAATAAAATCATGTTTATCACCCAAAGTAAATTTGAATGGTTGGAATTTAATTTTTTTTTAAAAAAGAATAAGAAAAGAAAACATCCTCGGTCGTACTTTTTTAGTTGTTTCACTTCAAGTTTTGCACTTTTTTTTGGGCAAAGCAAGTTTTGCACTTGCTAAAGTACTTCCTATTTCCAAATTATAAGATACATATATGATTATATGAATAATATTACTAAAAAAGTTCAGATTTTTTTTTGTTAATAGTATCTTATAATTTGGAAGGACAAAAGTACTATTTTGACCTCTAAACCTAAATATTTATAAGAATATTAATTAAGAATTTAACACATATTAATGAAGTTGAATTTAATTACTTAGAACTTTTTTTTTTTTTTTTGCTTTCAAATATTAATACATGACCAGTGAGCAGAGTATGATATGTAAATAGTGCAAAAATCAATGCATGACAAGTAAAACCGAAGGAATTATCTATTCCATATAATTGTCTCTTTATTATGGTTGTTGTGCTTACATTTTGGGAGTCCAATTCTACAAATTTTGGTCCTTAATTTCAAATAATATATTTCAAATACTTTCGTATTTCATTTGGGGTGTTACTTTATATAGAATCAGTCTTGTTAAATTTATTCATACACGCGGTAAAATTTAGAGACTGTGTAAAAGTAAATATAGTAAATTTAAACGAACAAGTTAAGTACAATAAGGTCAATATTTGAGCAGGGAGTAGAGGTCCCCTACGGCCCTACCCTTTGTAGTTATTCCTTAGGGACACTTTGCTTGCAATTTTGAAAAGAGAAAAAAAAAAAAAAGAGCACATGATGTGGCTTCAATGCGCCCTCTAATAGGGCCCCTTTAATTTCCCTCCTTGGCCTCCACCACCTTCGCCAACCTCCCCCTTTAATTCACCATAACGGAATGGGTATGCTCTTATATTTGAATGTTTAATTTCTTACAAGTATATTATATTCTCTTTATTTTAGCCCTTTTATTACCCCCTTTGCTTAAAAATGATGCAAACCGCTTGTGCAATTATATCTCATGCGTATGCCTAGGTATGAAGAAGTATATGAACCTCTCTAGTGTGGACCATACGGTAATTAAGGTAACTAGTTATCATAATTCATAAAATATTTTGAGTCTTGTGACATATTATTGGTATACTTCTTCCAAATGCTATATATACGCTCATGTGATAAAATGTAGTTTTGGTGAAAAGTGCAAGAAACAACTACAACCCTTTGATCAACAAATAAATGACCAAGATTAAATTTGATTTTCCCAACTTACTTCTTTTATTGTTTGGGGTCAATGTATTTATGGCATAAAATCAATGTATTTTTTACTCAATGTATTTATAGTATATTTTGAATGTACCTATAGTTGTTAATCAATATACCTCTAGGTCATAGTTGATGTATTTATCTGTTCTTACAATAAGAAATTTCTCACCGGAACCTAACCATATATATATATATATATATATATATAGCAGACATAATCCATTCTTAAATGAAACTAGTTTTTGCAAGGGTTATTTTTTTTTTTTTTAAATATCAAAGTTAAAAATTAATTTTAGAAAATGATATAGAATTATATTATTGCTTTTATTTTTCAAATGCTTACACGAAATCAACCAATAATCACCATGATTCCATGAGAATTCTCAAGTTGAATTCAACATTAATGCACAAATCATTAGAAATTGAAAGGGGTATGATAATTGATGAAGAGGTAATAAAAAGAAAAAATGGAATTTAATAATCCCACCTTTTGGTGGTTTGCTCAAAATAATCCCACCTTTAATTTATTTCAAAATAATCTCACCTTTATACATCATCTGCTTAAAATGGACTATATCATCCAAAATCGGTCCATTTTGAGAAGAAAAAATTAAAGGTGGGATTATTCTAAGCAAATGATGTATAAAGGTGGGATTATTTTGAAATAAATAAAAGGTGGGATTATTTTGAGCAGACCACCAAAAGGTGGGATTATTAAATTCCGTTTTTCCTAATAAAAAAGACTATAATTAATATTCTAAAGAAAAAGAAAAAGGTTAAAAAATAATTGTCTTAAAAAGATTACACTTCGCAAAATAAGTTCTTGTGTTGATTTTTTAAAAATAATTTGAGAGAGAATATTATTAATTTGAATCAAATTGTTTAAAATGTATAGAAATTAATAGAGATTAATTAAGAAATAATAAAAGAATTCTAAATATCGAGTGATAAAATTGTCTTGAGAAAAAAAAAAGGGAAAAAAGAAGTCATTAAGCTTAAATATGAATCATTGTAGAGTTGAAGTAATGATTAGCAAATGGATAACACGTGACACTTTTTTTTTGACGGGTAAGTGGGTAACCAAGTGATTAAATCCAATAAAGAAATGTCATTGTCTACAAAAACTTGAATTGAAGTAGGAACTTCCTCAATCCAAACCACTCAATCAGAGATAACATTACAATACTTAGCAAGATTGTGTGCCACAATATTACCACTAAATTTAACATGAAGAAAATTTATAGACGAACATCTATTTACGAGCTGAAGAATATCAGCCACGATGCAGCCCAACTCATAGTGCTTAAAACTTCATGTTTTAAATATTTAAATTATAGATATCAAGAGTGCTTAGTTGGCAAGTCAATTACAAAGCACCATCCTATGGTATCAAATATCAAAGTTAAAATAATTAATTTGTAATTCAAGTTGTGATTTGTTAATGAAGATTGCTTTTTTTCTTAGTTTAAGCCTAGTGAACATGTGATACTTAGTGGAAGCACACTAGTCTATTTTAAATTGATGATCACGAATCTACAGCTTCCCCACTTTCCCAATTAAAAAAAAAAAAAGAGAAATGAAAACTGTCTTGGATTGTGAATGCTCATGCACGTACAAACTCAACTCCAAAGATCAGAAAACCCAAATATCAAATAAAATAATGCTATGTTTGGATATAAACAATTCATTTGAAATGATGGATTTGGGCTAAATTACATGTTTGGCAAGTTAAATAATTTGGAATTGAATTTGGCTCAATTCCCATCCCAAATGCTTAACAAGCAAATGTTGTGTATTTCAAATACTTAACATAACCGTGTCATTTCAAATTCTAAAATAACACAAACAAATAATTGTCATTTGAATTGTAACATTTCAATTTCAGAAATTGAATTCATTAATTTGAAATGAATTCCACATATCCAAACGCTACCTAAGGACAATGCAAGTTGCAAATATATGGAATTTTTTTTTTTTTTTTTTTGTATTAGACAAAATTTGCAGAATTTGGCAAAAGAAAAGACGATTATATTTGAGAAATTAAAAGTCTACATTAATAATGAAATGATTATTTGCCAAAATTTAAAACCCTTCTTCCTTTTGTATTTTCTCTTCTTTTTCTTTATATTCTTCTTGAGATTTTAATCATTTGTTCAATTGTTGCTGTCAAAAAAATTAAAAAAAAAAAAACCTGAAGAAAATTGAATTATAAAAAAAAATTGTTCTAAAAATTAAAGGAAAAAGTCTAAACAAATGATAGCTACTATAACCATTCTCTTCAATTCTAAGATTATAAGTGCTCTTAGTCGTCACCCCTCTACCCGGCTAGCATATTTAACTCTTGTAAGCTAATTAAATGAGTTGTGCAAAGTCCGGTCCAATGTGTTGATGGATCAAATAATCATCTCCGTGGCACGGGTCGAACATCATACTATTAGTATTATGTGAATTATGATGAATAAATTGCTGTTGATATTGTTGATGTGGGTGTGGTTGCATGTGTTGATGCCTCATGAGTTCCTTTTGCCTTCGGAGCTCCATTACTTTTCGGTGCGAGTTTGAGTGTTTTGTCAACAAAAACGTTGGGCTTGAAGCGGGTCTATATTCCGGTACAAGTCGTCCTGACTTGTATCGAACACCACAAGCGTTACAAAGCGTCTTTGGTCCCATAGGTCCAGTGCGCCATTGGGGTGTTTTATCGGTCGCACAATGTAAGCACTTTCTTACCTCACTTCCAGAGGGCGAGTCCACTGTGGGCCTGACCCCACCCAATGCCACATTTTTCTTCTTTGAACCGGCTGGTTTCGTGGGCTTTGTAGCCGGGATTTGCTCATGACCTTCGGGGGCAACGACAAGGAGGCGTGAGGCCCAATTGCATGGGGCCGCCCGAGAGCGCTTGCTCCGGGCCTTCCCAGGCACAGACATCTCAGGGCTAAATAAAGGACTCGTTGGGGCCGGTTCATTTGTAATGGGCTCGGACTGATAATATCGAGTCTCAGACCCTTCATTGTGTCGGGTCTTCATGGCCGACATAAATTGGAAACCCAAGTCATCACTCGAAAAAGAATCATCAACGAAATGCGAGAGCCATTCTAGCTCAACTAAATCGTCATACTGCCAAAAAAAAAACAAAGAATAAGTTAATTGGTGAAATGATAAAAACTATAGTACAATATATTATATAATTGATCATCATAATAATTAGAATTTTGGCTTCATATATTGAATTATTCGTTGGTTGTTAGCCCCTTTATTCATGGAGTACAAGGCCCATGGACCCACTATGATTGCTTCATTTCCAATTCATTCCTTGAATTTGCTTCTCCCCACTCCTTTTCTTCCTTTTAGTTGAACGCTCCGCTATTTCTTTCGAGAGTGATTGGATAACCCTCTTGTATTTTCATTAATTAAAATACTAATTTTACCCTCTAACACTAATTTTATTCAATTTTTTCATTCAATTTAATTTTTAATTTTTAATTTCTTTTTTTAAAAGGAAAATTATTAATATTTAAATTTTATATTAACTTTAAAATATTAACAATACGTTGCTCAAGCATTTTCCATTTCCTTCATCTAATCAATTTCATAATATACCATACCATATTGGGCATATTCTTAATTATTTATTGTGTTTTTGTGATATGTTACCTAAATTATATTTAACCATATTTTCTTTCATTATTGTCATCTATTTAATAATTAATATCATTGGTTTAGGAAGCTAAAAATGGTGATTTTTAATAATTTGAATTTTTATTACACTTTCCGATGCGTGATTTTCACCTTTACACCATTACACCTAAATTTATATGCAACACTTTAGGGTTACTCATAGCATTATCCATAAATTAATTTAATACTTCATGCCTAAAATTGTGTGCCATTTACTACTTTAGCTTGTTTTATCGAAAAAAGAAGAAAAAATAGATGCTAGTAAATAGCACAAATGTAAGAATTAGTGAATAAAAAAAAAAACTTAAAGATATTTAAACGGCGAGTTGAACATGCTAACTGTTAGTCTGTTATCAGCATATCAGCTAACCTAATAGACTAGTGGTTTAGAGTTGAATTTTCTACCATATAGATCATAGGTTGAAGCTATGCATGGTATCAACAATCATCAACACGCTAGCTGTTAAAAATAAAAGTGATGCACTTACCATCTTAACGATTTTTATTAGTAGTTCAAATTTCCACATAAAATAATACGGAGTATTATTAAGCAAATAAGATGTAACATTTTTTGTACCAAGTGCGTTGGGTAAAAAAAAACTGTTTCATTTATCTTTTTACATCTTCTAAGATATAACTTAAAAAATAAAACATCTATCTAATTATATATAACAAAAAATTATACAGTATATTTGAAAATTATATTTCGAGACGAACCAAAGGATATTTCACATGACTATATTTTTCGTTGCCTACATAAAATTTATAGGCGACAAAGTTACAATTAATGTGAATAGTATCAATAGTTAAAAAAATTAAATAATTGTATATATCAACCGACAAAAAAAGTAACGCCCTAGACAACGACCTGCCAACACAGTAGTGCTTGATCATAAAAAGGTGGAAATTAAGGGAAGAAAAAAATTATAATTGACTCATTTTTAATCTAAAATAGAAATCTTAATTTTTAAACGTTCATAATATATTAACTGCAACGATTTGACAATTTTGTGTTCTATCGTTGCAACTATTTCGTTACGGAGGAGTAAGCAGTAGTAGTAGCGTAGATATAAATCTCTTGCCATTGTAATAATTTTTATTTCTTGCCATTGTAATAATTTCATTGTACGGAGTAATAATCTTTATAAGTTTTTAAAGTTAAAAGTTATATCTAACGGTGGAAATGGTACTAAGGAAAAAAACGAAGAGGAGGTAAGGGAAGGAAAGGGGAGAATGAAAGGGAGGGATTAAGCACCGGAATACAGAGGTCGCTGGAGATGTGGGAGGCAATGTCGGCGGCGGGAGGCGGAGGAGCGGTGTCGGAAAAGGATGAATTGCAGCTGTCGACGGGGGTGACGACGGTGGTGGATGAGTCGGAATTACAATTTGAATGGTGGTGGTAGTTGTTGTTAAAATCATTGTTATGAGTAATAGTGGTAGTAGTATTGAGTGAAGAGTTGTTGTGGTGAAGATGATCAAAGGGAAGAGCAGAATCGTGATTGGAAAAATCGAGAAGGTCATCGATGATGAAAGGATCGCATCTTTGCTGGGGAGTGAAATGTCCCAATTCAGAGGTTTCCATTGATGAATTTGATTGGTTTTTAATTTGTAATAATAATTAAGCTTGTTTTATTTTGTAAATGGAGTGGAATGAAGAAATGGGGTGGAAAAAAGTGAAGTGAAGAGAGATTAAAGATGGAGGGGTGGGAAAAAACAGGAGAAGAAGAGAGTATGTATTAATTAAAGAGAGAGAAAAAAAAAAGAAGGAGGAGAGAGAAAGGGGGGGGGGGAGAGAAGGGGGAAAGTGGTGAGGAGAGAGTTATGGAGGAGTGAGTGACTTTGAGTGTGGTGTGGTTTTGAAGGAGATAGAACTGGCGCTTGAAGGGGACTTCAGGACAACTCCTATTATCATTTTCCCCCACTTACTTTATCGCCTCCTTTTTTTAAATTAAAAATTAATTTTTTTTTTTTTTCTTAATTTGTTTGTTTAATTCTTGAGGGTGGGGGTAAGATTTTGGGTTTTTAAAATGAAAAGGGGGGAAGGGGAAGGGGAAGGAGTAAGATTTTTGGGTTTATTATTATTTTATCCCCCACTTATTATCATTTTCTTAATGTGTGTGTGTGTGTTTTTTTTTTTAAAGATTTTAGGTTTATTAAATTAGGGGGATGGGCAGTAGCGGATCCAAGAATAATATTTAGCAGGGTCAAAATGCGTTTTTAGTATTTTATTTAGGTCAAGCAAACAAATTTTAAGGGAATTTTTTTAAAAAATAAATAAATTTTATAGGTAAAAATTTTATTTGTCTAGATCCAAGTGGGGTCACGTGACCCCACTAAAATAGGCTGAATCCGCCACTGGGGATGGGTGGGGGTGGGGGGGGGGGGAATAACCTGGCTATCAGACCGTTTGGATTGGATTCGAATCAGATCATTTTGGGTCAATTTACTTTCGGATAGGATCAGCCGTTTCAGATTCCGACCACGTTCGGACCAATGTACTATTAAGACAGGATTGGGTTTTGGATTGAAGTTTCAGACCAAAATTAATTCGGATCGGATCGCTTCAGATCAGATTATTCTCGGATCGGACCATTCCGGGTCAGATCATTTCGGATCGATATGTTTTAGCAGTACTTGTTTGATTCTTCAACAAGATTACTTTTGTAGTTTTGTGTATAATTTTCATGCATGCTTAACTAAAAAGTCATTCAAATTCAACGACGACGTGTGATGACAAACATACTAAAATTAAAAGCAAAATACCTTTTTTTATACGAGTAGTTCCTTTCATTGGCTATATATTTCATTTCACGTGATTCATTTTATTGGTTAGATTTCGAATCTTTCAATTTATATAAATCATTTTTATTGATCTTTATAGAAAACATTTATTTTTACAAATTTACAATGTCATTGTTAATTAATTCAATCTTGACTGTTAATTAATTTACAATATGGTCAAACAGTCACAAAATATGTTTGATTATTGGTATTTTTCTTGGCTGAAAAACTAGTTTTTAAGTCAAAATAAAAAGTTGTCTAGAGCAGCTTTTTTGGTTGGTTTTTGTCTTGTTGGCCTACAAATCTTCTAATAAACAACTAACAACTACAATTAATTTTACCAAACACTTTTCCAAATATTGGCTTAAACAACTAGCTTAAAAAGTCAATATATACGGCCAATACTTTCAGTCAGTTAAACAAGCTTGTTAAACCAACAATCAGCCAACAATTGTTTATCAAAAAGGAGCTTAAAGTATTCATGAGAGTTTAGAGTAGAGGACTAGAGGTTGCTTGTTTTACCGGTTTATTATGTTCTTCAACTCAATTTTTTTTAATAAAAAAATTAGTTTAGTTTTTATAATTTGGACACTTTTGACAGTTAAAAGATGGACCATGTTTTTAAATTTTGATTTCTTTACAGCTATGGGCCTATGGGTTAACTTGAATTTCAAGTAGAAATTGTTGCTTAGTTAGTTTGTCACTCGGTGAAATACTATATTGGATTTATTTATTTATTTAAATCTAATGTTTTATTTGTAAGTACCATTTGGCTTTTTATTTATATAATTTTTTACCTTGTGATAAAAAAATTAGCATTAGGAAAGAAAGTGTGTTACCAATCTCTTATATCAAACAATAAATAATGAAAATGATTATGATTATTTAATATCATTTCCATTTTCCAATACCCAATTATCAACCTTCTTATATAATATCCATTAAAAATTGTAGTAATACCTTAATTGAAATTACCTAGAGCAATCTAAATTTATAATAAGGATGTGTTCTCGATCTTTGCCTTAAAGAATTAATTATAAGGTCATATATAAGGTCTAATAAGATGTAATAAGTGAAATAAGGTTTGATCAGGTCCAATTACGTCTGATACGATCTAATTGTTTATATATATATATTAAGATCTAATCTGGTCCAATAAGTTCAGGTTTAATAAAGTGCTGAAGTTGGACTTCTTTCACGTTTATTTATCAAAGTCAAACCTTAATAACTTTATCTTCTAAACTAATTAATTTCTGTTTACTAATATTTATTAGATGTTATATAGTACTCCCTCCGTTTCAATTGTCCGAAAAAAATGTCCCCTTGATTGACGTGTTTTCAAGTAGGGTCAAGAGACCAACTTAATTTTTGTGATCTATGTGACTCACATCGAAATTAAACTACAGTGAATTGCTTATATGTAACCTTACCCGAATTTTTTAGGAGATGATCAAGTTCCAACATAGTGGTGGTACAGTGCACCCATTTATGAGTTTGATTCCCACCAACCCTTCTTCTCTCGTGAGCACAGTCAACTTGGTATTCCTTTAACTGATATGAGGTTTGCATTTTGAGTTTGATTTACCTTAATTGTAATACACACATAATTTTTGACGAATAAATAAGTCCACTAGTTAAAAATGTGTATAAATATTTAGGTGAACAAATATAAAGAAGAAAAAAGATAAAAGAAAAATCGTTGTTCACACACTTATTTAGGTGGTTTTGGTAAAAAAATGTGGCAAACGGGCCTAAGGCTCGCCTGCCATATGTTATTGCAAGTCCATTTCGTGAAGTTGAGAAAATTCCACCTTATATTACAACCTTATGAGGGGATTAACTGTAGCATCTTAACCTTATAAAGTATATGTAATGCATTTTCTTTCAATGTGTAATATACAACACAATGGTCTCCCTTAATTCATACTCCATCAATGTGGGAAACACACATAAGGATTGTTATGGCCTCAAGAATTAGGAAGCGAAATGAAATGAAAGCAAATAAGAAGCAAAAAGGACAATCTTAGGGTTTGTTTACTTTAGATTATATTCAATTCAATTCAGTTTAGTTCTGTTCAATTCATCTCTATTCAGTTCAGTTTAGTTCAGTTCATCTCTATTAAGTTCAATTAATACACTTCTATTCAGTTCAGTTCAGTTCATCTCTATTAAGTTCAGTTCAGTTCAGTTCAGTTCATCTCTATTCAGCTAATGTAAACGATGTGGGACATAAATTGGCTCGTATATGTTGTCCAAAAAAATGTCTCCTTGATTGACGTATTTTCAAGTGGGGTTAAGGAGCCAACTTAGTTTTTGTGATTTATGTGACTCTTGTTACAATTTTTAATTTCAGTTGTGGCTCATTAATAAGGATTAGTTGTGTTTTTGATGCGAGTCGTGAATCCGGGTATAAAGTTGCTCGACTCGACTCGTTAACATCGTAAGAGTTCCTTCAACCATAATTGAGTTGAGTGTTGACCGAGTTGAACTTTGATCGAGTTTTGACAATTCAAGCTTTGGTCGAGTTTTTACTGAGCTTTTATCTAGTAATTTTGAAACGGTATGGTCTTGTCTTTTTCACAATTTTTTTATATAGTTTAATGTTTTTCTAGTTTAAAAATGAATTAATAAAACTCATATTTCAATATTACATTCTAAAAATTATACAAATTAAGTTTCTTGCGAGTTTTTCGAGTCAAGTGTGGAGTAGCTCGACACAACTCGTTAATATCTCGAGTCGATCACAATTTGGATTCGAGCTTACCCGAGCGAGCTTTGATCGAGTATTAATCGAGTTGGTCATGAATTGTTTCGTCTCATAAGCACACTATAATGTCATAATAAGAATATTATTTTCATTTGTTTTTTCATGCACGATTGGACCAATTTAGGAGGTTTGGACGTAAATGGTTAGATGGTAGGTCATTGTAACCTGTAGATATCACCAAATTCAGTAGGGCTCATGACCCTAACTCAATAACACATGCATGTACAAATTAAATGAGTGCATTCATTTCTATTTACAAGTGTGAACCTAAAAAAAATGATTCTTGGAATATGCTTAAGATATGGTTTCAGACATAGGCTACATTTATAATTTATCAATTACAAAAATTAATAATTACATTCATCCTAAGCACAAATTATTCTAACTGCTGCATAATAAAACCCCAGCTAATTAAATTGCTTACACAAAGACAAATTTTTTTTAAGAGACTTGAATAAATCCTATAATTCATAAAGTTACTCACTAATATAATCACAAATTAAAGTTCCTATAAACTTATATAATCTTAGACAATAGTGTATTAATACTTGCTTTAATTTCAATTCAGTCATTGTACATGACTATGTCTTGCATTAGTATAATGTATGTCCTACATACAAATCTATCATTAATTAGTATGGCCACATTCAAATTGTCAAATTCAAATGATGATGATCAACAATTCGGTAGCAAATTTATGAAAAGGAGCAACGGATTATGGATATGTTCCATTCAACTGATGTTTACGATATAAATTTCTTTATCCACTCGTATATATGGTGGTCCGGTCACCATGCAACTGCACTTAAAATAAAATATTTATTTTATGTATTAAGAATATTTTTCTTATCCCTTTAGAACATTCACGTTTATTTTTTAAAATCATTTATAAAATTAAGTGATGTAAATCCAAAACTTGAATATTCTAAATGCTCAATGTTAATGTTCAAAATGCATAATAATTATTCTATTTTAAGTCCAGATGTAACATTTATTGTGCACCCGATGCACAATTCACGTGTTAAATCTTGTGTCTTTGGATTTTTGTTGTTGTTAGAAGGCTATTGAGATTTGTCTTACACTATTAAGTTAAGTTTATTTAAACTAAATTTAGGTCTCATCTAAATTTTCTAATTTGACCTAATTGGTTAATTTTACTAAACTTTAGCATTATATGTGGCACACTAACCCATAATATATAAAGAGAGATAAAATATGATTCATATTAATGTGTATTATTTAAAATTTAATGTTTGTGTACTAAAATCTTCCATAATAATATTTAATTTTTGAAATAATTAATAGCCTTATAATCAAGTAATCACAATTTTATGTGGCACACTAACCCATAATATATAAAGAGAGATAAAATATGATTCATATTAATGTGTATTATTTAAAATTTAATGTTTGTGTACTAAAATCTTCCATAATGATATTTAATTTTTGAAATAATTAATAGCCTTATAATCAAGTAATCACAATTTTAAAAATTGCAAGTACAATTAATTGTAAAAGTAATCAAAATTTATTCATAAATAATAAATCTTTTAGAGAAATAAATTATTTAATAAATTTGCAATATATTGGGCTTGTTTACTTCAGATTAAATTCAGTTCAGTTCATCTCTATTAAGTTCAGTTCATCTCTATTCAGCTAATGTAAACGAGCTTTTACTATGTAAAAGCGAAAGAAAAAACTAGATTAAATTTTAAAAAATATATATATTTTACAATTATGCGGGAACTTATTAATTTTCTTGCCAGACTATGTTGTTAACGAATTTTAAGATCGCACGTATTGCGTGCATAAAAACTAGTATTAAATATAGTTTAACATTTTTACATCTTTTAATAAACTTATAATTATTATACCATATTAGTTTTCTTTTTCTTCTTATATATGCCAAAAAAATAAGGTTAATGAATAGACTCCTAGAATTGATTTTGGGAATGAAAATTATTAATTGTTAGCTCGTTTGGTTGAATGTTGTAAATAAATTCCTTTGTCAATTTCATACGAAATGGCTATATATGTTTGGTTGAGCATAAGAATTTGCAATTAACCGATGAATTTGTATTCACCAAGGGGAGGTAGTGAATAATTTCATACACTTCATAGGAAATAGGAAAACCTATTTTTCATGCTTGTGGTATACCTGCTAACTAAACACAAAGTCATTAAGAATTTGTATTTCTAAGAGAAATACACTCCAACCAAACGACCTCTAACTGTTACAGACTATAATATGGCGCAACTAAATAGAGAAGCCTAGTAAAAGGAAAAGAGTCTACTTGAGCTTGCATTGGAAGCCCACAAAAGGATCAATATCAGTCCAAGGCCCAAGACCCAAGGCTCATCAGAGAAGACACTTTGGCATCCCACGCGGCAGCACATCCTTGGTCCACGTGGCGACACCCTACAAGGACATGTGGCAGCATGTGGAAACCGATAGAGGAACCTCAACACCAAAGAGCAACTATCATACTTAGAAAATCAGCTGATCCCACATTGAAAGAATGAAAAAGTTTTGTAAAAGATTCTAGTATATATGTATTCATGACTTAATTAATGGGACAAATAGATTGATTGATTTGACAAGACGACACTAAAAGTGTATAAGTCCTTAATTGTCATTAATATTTAATCATATTTGATTAATTACAATCAATCAACAATTATTAATATTATTATTGCATTCCTTTTAGGGGTGATTATCGAACGAGCCGAGCCCGAACTCTGCTTAGCTCGGCTCGTGTTCATTTAAATTTAGTCGAACTTGAGCCGAGCTCGAGCTTTGACGAGCCAAGCCATAATCGAGCCGAGCTTTGACTAATCGTTGACGGAGCTTTTATCGAACTGTTCACGAACAGTTTCACCCAATATTATTCTTAGTTTATATGTCTTCTCTATTTTAATTTTTTTGAAGATGTTTGTTTTTTGTTAATATTTAACAATAAGACTATTAATTTATTCATATATATAATATAACTAGAATAAATAAATTTATTTATATAACACAATATATTATTTACATATATAAAAAGTTAATCGAACATGTTCACGAGCTTTTCGAGCCGAGCTTGGCATAACTCAAGCTCGGCTCGTTAATGTCTCGAGCCGAACTCGAACTCGAATCGAGCTAAAATGAGTCAAGCCTTGACCGAGCTTTGACCGAGCCGAGCCAGAACTGTTCGTGAACATGCCGAGCTCATTATCACCCCTGATTCCTTTAATTTCTTGTTTTATTATTACATTTATTTTCATATTTGTACTAGGCAAAGTTTGTAGCATAATTTCGATTAGCCCTCACCTAAAATCATAAAATAACCTAAAACACTAATAATTTAAGTAATAGATGATGAACTAATTTTTTCTATAATTTCTTGGGATTGGGACACTTATTAATAATATCCTTATTCTGTTCATTTCTTGGAATTTACATCTAGTTTATATTCTGCCCTTTTATTTTTCAAAATATTATTGATATGTTCATTATATAGGGATCTGTGCCTTACTTCTGTTATTTTTCCTCATTTTTTTCATAGGTTTTTATTGCAATATGATAAATTGGACAATCTTGAGAAGGGAAAGGTGAGGGATATCAGGTATATCAATTTGAGATACAAATTTTGTATCTCAAATGAAATTTTGAAGTAATTTTGACAAATTTTAGGGGCAGGTATTTGAGCACTAATCAAATAAGGTGTGTTTTGGTAATATATTTTCAATAAAATTACAAAAATATCATTTGATATATTTTGAGATACTCAACTTTTGATTTATTGGGAATTTCCCGGGAAAGTATGGAGTAATGGAACAGCTCCACCCCCACCTTTATTTTTTAAAGGTAGATATTGAAGTACTAATTCATAGGACAAGCTAAATTATGATAATTTTTTTTTTTTGCAAATTAATACTCCCTCCGTTTTTTTAATTTTTTTATTTATTAACTTTTTTTTGGATGTTTTCTTTTAGGTTACCCACTTCTCACATTTATTAATTTATGATTTTCAAGTAGATGTGAGCAAGCAGCATCAAACTTTTTTTTTTGTGGTTTGGAAAATTGTTAAACCACACCGCACCACAAATTCCATCAAACCACACCGCACCAAACCGCAATTTTGCAGTTTGGTGCGGTGCGGTTTAACAATTAATTCAAAAAAAAAATCTTGATAAATTTTCCAATAGCTTTTTAAAATAAAATATTGATTTAACCATATTCGATTACATTATTACACAAAAATAATAGTACAAACAATTCCTAAATGGACAAAAAAAATTAAATAAAAAAATTAAAATATTTAAAGTATAATACTAAAGTTTTAGATCTAAATAAGAAACTTTATTTAATTGCGGTTTGATTTGGTTTGAATTGAAATTTTTTGTAAACCAAATCAAACTGCAAAATTGCGGTTTGATTCATAAATTAAACCGCATTTTTTCAAATCGCAAACCAACCAAATCGCTAAAAACATTTTGGTTTGTGGTTTGGTACGGTTTAAACTGCATTCTACTTAGCCCTATTCCCAAGCTTTTTTTCCATACTATATCTCTTACTTTTAACTAACTTCAATAAAATTATCCTCTTTTATCTCTTTTTCACACATTCTCTCTTAGGCTGTGTTCTTTGGACTGATCTGGTCTGATCTGATCTGATCTAATCTGATCTGATTTGAGTTTGTCTGATCTGATCTGATCTGAACTGATCTGATTTGAATTATTTTTATTTTATTTTATTTTATTTTATTTTATTTTATTTTATTTTTATTTTATTTTTATTTTTATTTTTATTTTTATTTTTATTTTTATTTTTATTTTTATTTTTATTTTTATTTTTATTTTTATTTTTATTTTTATTTTTATTTTTATTTTTATTTTTATTTTTATTTTTATTTTTATTTTTATTTTTATTTTTATTTTTATTTTTATTTTTATTTTTATTTTTATTTTTATTTTTATTTTTATTTTTATTTTTATTTTTATTTTTATTTTTATTTTTATTTTTATTTTTATTTTTATTTTTATTTTTATTTTTATTTTTATTTTTATTTTTATTTTTGTTTTTATTTTTATTTTTATTTTTATTTTTATTTTTATTCTTATTCTTATTTTTATTTTTATTTTTATTTTTATTTTTATTTTTATTTTTATTTTATTTTTATTTTTATTTTATTTTTATTTTTATCTTTATGTTTATTTTTATTTTATTTATTTTATTTTTATTTTTATAATTGTAATACTTATTTTTTTATGAGAAATGTAATACATGATTATATTTACTAAAATAATAATAATAATAATTATTAATAATAATTAATATAATAATTATTATTATTATAATTATTAATATTATAATTATTATTATGATAGCCCATTTCATTTCACCTCTTCATTCAATCTAACTCCAAAACTTCAAAACTTCAAATAATAATATTAATACTAATAATAATACTACTACTACTACTACTAATAATAGTAGTAGTAGTAGTAATAATCACCGCTGAAAATTTTGACCAAACCGTTACCGAAAAAGTCGACCGTATAATCACCGCCGGAAAAGTCATTCCGAAAACTGTCGCCGAAAAACTCGGCCTGAAAACCGTCGCTGGAAAAGTTGGCCGAATGATCATTGTCGGAAAAGTCAGTCCGAAAACCGTCGCCGAAAAACTCGGCCTGAAAATCATCGCCGGAAAAGTCGGCCGAATAATCACCGCCGGAAAATTCAGTCCGAAAACCGTCGTCGGAAAAGTCATCCCGAAAACCGTCGCCGAAAAACTTGGCCTGAAAATCGTCGCCGGAAAAGTCGGCCGAATAATCACCGCCGGAAAAGTCAGTCCGAAAACCGTTGTTGAAAAAGTCGTCCCGAAAATCGTCGCCGAAAAACTCGGCTTGAAAATCGTCGGCGGAAAAGTCAGCCGAATAATCACCGTCTGAAAAGTCGACCTAATAATCACCGCCAAAAAAGTCAGTCCGAAAACGGTTGTCGGAAAAGTCGGCCCGAAAACCGTCGCCGGAAAACTCGTTCGAAAACCGTCGTCGGAAAATGTCGATTGGAAAAACGATGCTGGAAATTAAAAATAATAAAATTAAAAATAATAATAATAAAGAGTAATAATGTCTGATCTGATCTGATTTGAGTTTGTCTGATCTGATCTGATCTGATTACCGTAGCTTTTAAGTCCAAAAGAACAGGGCCTTACATTTTATACAACTTTTAACCATTATTTTTTTATCCCTCTTATTCCCAATTGATTTCTTGATTTTAATGAAAACTCAAGTGAGTAAATTAAAAAAAAACGGAGGGAATAAAATGTTAAAAAATCATCTGTCTCACATATAGTCGTGTCTCATTTATGTTTCATTAATTTTGATTAGTTTATTTTTAATTTTTTTAAAAGTTGGTTATAGTAATTATTATAGCTAATAAAAATGAGTGGATAATCCACTACTACTAGTAGATCAAATAATCCACAAAAATATGTTGGTAAATGTAAATCAGTCAAAGCAACCTTTTTTATGCCTTATATGATAAAATGTCCAATTAACTTTATTAGTGAACAAATTTGATCCGCTAATTGCTAGTGATTTATCACTTATATCGTAAAAAAATTTCATTATTTTAATGACCTAAAAGTTCTAGCATTGTGGACATGTCATGTATTCATTAGTGCATAGTCGTATGTCCCAACTCCCAATTTAGTTACAACATTTTGACTTGTATCACTATTCACATGTGATCTTTGACTGCTTCTAATTTTATAAGGGCAAGGAAATACATAGTCGTTGTGGATCTAGTTTAATTCGTCTCAACATGTACTTTTCAAATATATAATTTTTATAATTTTTTTTATTAAGTGTAGTTCAATATATTTTTATTTAAACTCATGTCTCGTGAAATGTGAAAAAGTGAATATATGAACTAAATTGAGACGGAGGAAATATTAATTCTTACTCCCTCTGTCCTTTTTTGTTTGCCCAATTAACGTTTTCTAATCTCCCGATACACAATTTTAAACGAAAATATCTTTTGATACATGTAATAAAAAATTATATAAATTGCATATTAAAAAAGTTTACATTGAGCTGAATCAAACGAGATTTTATTTGACTATATTTTTCCTTATATGTACAAAATTACAGAGACTCAAAGTTACCAAATAAACAGTGACTAAAGTCAATATGGGGCAAACAATAAAGGATAGACAAAGTACTAATTTGAATAATATTAAGCTATGAGAAAAGTGAGCAGGGGCGGATCCAGCGGGGTTTCAGGGGGTTCAACTGAACCCCGTTGGATCCGGGTAAAAACTCGTTTTTTCTTTATAAAATTAAAAACATATATAAATAAATTGCAAAACAACTATGTAAATAACAAATCATGTAGCTCAGTTGGATAAGTGATCTATATTTGGGCAGAAGTTCCGTGTTCAACCCTCCTTGGACGCGGCTGGGAGTAGTATGATTTTTTTTGTTCTCGATGACTTTTTTTTTTATTTTTAATTTAGTATTCTGCTTCAGTACTTGGTAATAGTTTAAATGTTTAACTCAATTAATTCTTAATAAGCTAATAACTTAAATATATATATATATATATATTGTTTTAAACTTTGAATTGTTTATTATATGTTGTTATTTGTTAAATGAATTAATTGTATATCTAGATTGTTAGAATTGTATATTGTTATTATTATATTAATACTAACTGGCCTATAAGGCTGTAAAATTAAATAGTATGAGCGATCAACTATTGAATGATAGTTTTGTCACTTTTTTTGAAAGAGATTTTTTTTCTTAAAGTGAGTGACAATGATGTATTGGAACGTTTTCAATGTAGGAAAACTCGAAGAATGCTTTTGTAATTTCCATCTTTTTTTTATGTATAATGTATTGTATTTTGACATTTAACTTATGTTGTATTGGACCATTTATTTTGTACATTTATTAAAATTTGAATTTATTTAGTTGTGCAATTGTGTATTGGTTTTAATTGTTTATTGGTTTTCAGTGTTTGACGAAGTTTGAACCCCCTAGGCACAAATCCTGGATCCGCCACTAAAAGTGAGTAAATGTTTGTTTATTTAAAAATGTAAAAAGGTGGGGTTTTAAATGATACGTGGTGATCACCTGTTAGTTTTGGTCTAGGTGACTAGGTGAGTGGGACTTTTCCTTGTAAGTTGTAATACCAATCCCGAGGCAACCTAAGATCCATGGAATAATCATTGAGTAAATGAATGACTACTAAGGATAGGTTTTAGTGGTAAATCAAGCCAATAGTAAAGAGAATAAACTTCAGTCACATATTCATATTGTAATTAAGCTAGCATAAAACTATGTGTACTAGACATGCATTCACTTCTTTTTATGTTAAAAATTAAATAAATTGAGGATGATGTCTTAGCCTGTTAGTTAAGACTACTTCAGAGTTTTAGACACGAGGTTCTGGATTTGATTCTCACCGCACAAATCAAGCCAACAGTAAAGAGAATAAACTTCAGCCACATATTTATTGTGTGAATTAAGCATGTATGGCACCTACATAGCTATGTGTACTAGACATGCATTCACTTCCTTTTACGTTAAGAAAATAAATAAATATAAATATAGATTTCTGATTATCCATCGCTAGAATATTTGGTGGAATTCAACCAGCCACGAGAGAGCTCAAATTTACTTTACAAAATTATATGACCAAAGAACGAAAAATATTAGCAAATAAGAAAAAGTAACACTAAAACTGTATACTATCCGTACAGTAGATTAATGAAGGACAATGCAAATAAAAATATTAATATTAATCAAACAAGTAAACCACATTTTTTTATGACAAAATTGACACCAACAGGTCATACTATTTGTCATCTGCCCATATCAGTCCGAACAATTGATTATCCCAGAGTAGGCCCAACTATTACGCAAATTTACCAAAACCAGTCCGACTTAACGGTTGACCTATTGTAGCCGGTAATCCACAACACGTGACTAGCACATGACTTACTTTTAGTGGGGGTTAATTGCTAATCAAATTATTTTTAGAAAATAATTAATTGATAATCAAATCATTTTTAGAAAATAATTAATCCACAACACGTGAATAACACATGACTTTTAGTGGGAATTATCGGCTAAAATAGGTCAACAAGTAAGCCGAACTGTTTTTGGCAAGTTTGTGTAATATTTGGACCTACTCTGGGATAATCAATTGTTGGGACTGATATGAACAGATAGCAAATAGTATGAACCAGTTGTGTCAATTTTGCCTTTTTTTTAATTGAAAGTTCACTCTTAATTAATATCTTTAGTTGATAGAGTATATAACATATTTTTGGGCCTCAACTATTAGCTTAAGTGCCACCAAATAGACCGAAAGTGAGATTTGCTTGAATTTATTTTTTAATTTAATTTCGGGTGATTTTATGATCTACATTGGGCAATGCCACCTAATAGACTTACAAAAACTCTTCAACAAGATGAGCTTGAACTTTCTATCCAACCAATAATATATTATTGTGACAAATTTATATTTCAAAAAAAAATTATTGTGACAAATTAATAATATTGCGCTGCCATTGAAAAAAAAATGAGAAGACTTGTGTTTCTTAAATTGCTTGGCCTTAACTCTCTATAGAATCTATGGGCAGTGTAAATTCAATTGGCTTATTTAAATTATAGTCATGGCAAGCACTAAATTTGTTACTGAATTCGAGTAATTTGTTTTTTTTTTTTTTGTTTTTAGTTATGCATAACATGTAAATTGAAATGTGTGTTATATATTTAAAATTTTGACCATTCCTAAATTGGCTTACAAGAGTCGAATGTTCATTGTGTTTTTAACTTTAATTTTTTTTTCCAATGACCACAATAAAGTAATGTGTAAATTATTTTGTTAATCCGCAAGCTATACTTAAGATAAACAGTATTGTTATACGGAGGGCTACATATATGAAATAAAATAGATGCATTTTCTAAAATGGAATAAACTTGAAAATTTATAACAAAATTAATCACGTGTAAACCGCTGTAAATTTATAATTAATGCTTAATATTTCTCAATCCTGTTTTATTTTCTAAAATAAACCAATTACGTTATGCATATAAAACATTCGTTTTACATTTAGAACATTTAATTTTATAAAGTAACAGCCCGTTTGGTAGCCGGTTATAAACAGAGGTAATGGGAATGAATTTATAACTAAATTTTGAAGGAAAATCAAAATTCGTTCCCATGGTGGTGCTGGTTTATCTCCAATTTATCTAATTTTCTTCAAAAATATCCATTCCCATCTAATAACATCCTTCCACGTGTTAATGGATGGTAATGGAAAATAAGGAGAAATTTCAAATTTGGGAATGAAAACTATGTTTTCCATGGGGATTTTAAAGTTTTTCCTTTCCAAATTACACTTTAAATTCATTACCATTACCACAATTCATTACCAACAACCAAACGGGCTGTAAGTTTTTAAAGATCATATTGAAGTCTTAAGATTTAATTTGAAAGCTAGGACTTTCTTAATTTGCATTCAACAAAGAATCTATCAATTCAATTGAACTCTTTTTACTATTTTAAGATTTTAAGGGCACCCACAACAACAAACTACAATATCTGTAACTTTATTTGCATTATCAGATTATTAAATGGCATACGATTGTTTTAAGCTACAACCTCAACCATTACTCTATTTTAGTTTAGATAATTCTTTTATGACAATAATCAATTCACATTGTACCATGCCATTACATAATATGATTAGTTGATTACCACTAAAACTGTTTACAATTTGCTTAGAAATATAATTCTTAATTTGCTTGGAAAAAGGACTAATTTTATAATAAGTAAAATCACGTATGAGAATGAAGTTACTACTCGTGTTTATTCATTACTAGGTTAGTCTCGTTTGTTGCACCATTTAGATATTTATATATTTTTTTAATTTTTTAAAAGGGTAATCGTTAATTGTTCGTTACGTAAAAAAAAATTAAATTTACATGCTCGTTAGTTTTAAAGAAGGATTATTTTCTCAACACTGAAACATATTTGTGCAAGGATATAAAATAGAAAATGAAAATGAAAATAAAATCATCAATTAATTTTAGAATTTTTTTATATGAAAAAGTGGCGTGTATAGAACAATGACTTAAACAATAGCTTGTTTTAGTTATAACTGATATGAAATTGTAGGAAAGAATCACTTGATTGAGCGACTAGCTCGTTCAAGCAACAATTAGGTTTGTTTTTCATTCCTTGCAACTTTTCAAGTGTAATTAAGCTACAAAATTTGCAAACTAGTCTTTCATACTCACCAATCTAGTTGCTCTATACAACTCGCAAGATACGAAGTACTTGATTAAATTGTAATTATGTGAGTAACTAGTGAGAATAATCAATCGTTTGTTTAATTTGCACTCGCAATATATTTGTTTAAAAAAATATATAAATACGACGATGGAAAACCTACTTGCAATGATATATTTGAATTAGGGTAATTCAATTGTTTATTTTCTTATATATATCATTATTGAACATTTTCATACTTATTACAAAGTAATAAATTACTATCCTGATTCACTTTATTTGTTACGCTTTGATCAATTCTCTCTCACAAAAAAATACAAATGTTACAAACAAAGTAAAACGGCAGGATATGATATATTGATATTGATAGTAATTAAGTGCTACACATACGATTCCAATGCTGAGATGCCTCATTACAATTTTAATTTTAATCACTTTCCTATATATACTATACTATTATATAAGCTAAGGGGGGAGCCATGGTGTCCCTCCTCGAAATGTCCATCTTACCCTTCCCTCAAAACTTTTAAAATCCCAATTAGGGCTCGTTTACATTAGCTGAATAGAGATGAACTGAACTGAACTGAATTAAACTAAACTGAATTGAACTGAACTGAATTGAACTGAACTAAACTGAATATAATCTGAAGTAAACAAGCCCTTAGTATCACCCCTGATTATTAAGGAAAATTTTCAAAATTATTATTTTAAAATTCTCTATAAATAGACATCCATATTGATATATTTAATAAAAAAAATTACATTTTGATTATCATAGAAATTTGGTAGCCAATAGAATATGATAAATAAAATTTTTCCTTCGTTCATTGTTGTGGGATGACCAAATGAAAGGGAAAAAGATTTTTTTTAATTATATAAAGTTTGTTTAGAAAGACTAATAGATGTATTTAAAATACCATTGCACGCAAAGCGTGCATAAAAGGCTAGTATACTATTATATCATCCGCTACATAGTTCGGTTGCATTATTGTTGCATTAAGTTAATTTGATTTAAACTTGATTTGGTTTGACTTGATTCCCAATTCAATTATCATGACATAATTGATTAAGTTTGAACAAATAAGCTAGAGAACAAGATCAAATTTATTCATTATTTTTTAATTTATTTTCTATTTTCTTCGTAATTATATGCAAGTTAATATAATTTATTCTTTACAAGTGATGTAAATTGTTTCTAATTTAAAATGGATTCTCATTAATAATGATTTTAAAATTACATCAAGAGTTTACAACTTGCAATTTAATGCTTGATATATGGATGGAAAAAAAAATAGGACTATCATATTTTTTTGTAGAATAGTGATGATGTATGTAGATGAGATTTTATTTCAATACTTTCCTATCACCTTCTAAAACTCTAATTGAAAAGATTAACTAATAGCCTTCATATATTTTATATATATTATAAACTAGTTGTACGTATTTAGACTCATAAATACAAACATACATTGAATTGATCGAATACGTATACGTATATAGGTTAATTAATTATACTATTGATAATTAGACATTATTAGTAATTAATTAGTATGTATATGATTTAATTTATTATCATAGAATTTATCTTGAGTGATTTTTATATGGGAGATTTTGAATCGAAGCTAGCTTACAATTAAATTACGTCTATTAGGCATTATAAGCCATTATAATGAACACTCTAAAAACATGGTGGAGTTTCTTGGAGCTGTAATAATGAAAAATGTGTGACAATAAAGGTAATGACAGATAGAATATTTCTTAAATATTTCATAGAATATACTTTGTAATTACCTATTATTGTCCGAGCTTAGCTCACTATCACACAAAATGACGATTATTTAATTCAAGGAAAACAATATTATTATATACGTTATTACAAAATCAAATAAGTGTGTTATACAGTAAGAAGATCGAGAAGACGGGTTGATAAATTTATATAGAATTATAAAATATTTAAATAGTGTGTAGTTAACCAATCTTGATTATTTTTTTATTAACATGAAAAGTTACAGTAATGAATCTTAGCTCGTTACTCTAATCTCAAGAGTATCAAACTAATATTGTCTCGAATTCTCGATTAGGATATATAAGATTATTCAATTGTGCATCTTAACAACGACATCAAAAAGTGACATTGAAACCACTGTTCTAATACTGAAACCTCTAATCTCCGCTGTTGTTTGAAAGAGTGAAAAAAGCAATAGTAGTAACAATTTTACAAGTCCTTTTATCATTTGAACAAACAATATTTGGTTATTTGATACTAGTACGTGATAAGGTGGACCTGTATTATTATCTTAAACTAAAAGGAACCAAAATGTAGGGCACATGCTTAGAAAAGAGGATTTAATACCTTTTTATTTTTTCAGAAGCATGATAAGTTGATGAAATAATAGACATGTTAGTTTGTGAAATGATGAAGAGTAGTGTTTTTTTTTTTTTTTTTGGATTAAAAAACACATTATCCCTTTTATTCCTTGAATGAAAAAAAGAAGATGAAGGGCAATACCAAACGGCACGTGATTAGGCTAAGAATAGTGTCAGTATTCCAATCCCTACATGTGAGAGCTAACGTCAAAAGCCCAAATCTAACGGTGGTCAATGCCACGTGGCTTCAATCAGCGGTCCTCTTCTTTTCTTTTCTCTTGATGCTTTCACCGTCCGATCTGGAAGTGATTGACTACATGTAACGTGATCCCACGTGCCACGCTGTCACGTGAGTTTTATTTTTATTTGATATTTTTAATTATTTTTTTTATAGGTATAATATGGCTTGTAATAATATTGCCTGTCTTGTGACCCGCACGTCGGTGGGTGGCTTTCTTTGGAACCTAACATACTTTGTAATTTCTTTAGAATCCGAAAATAGTGAGGAATTGAAGTGGGTACTTTAAAAGACATACGCAACCATATGATACAACATGCATGTGCTACTTGGGTCACCTTAATTCCTAATTTATGTTACTAGCTACAGTTTTGTTTTTTGAGATCGAATTAAATTGAATTGATCTGAGTTTGTCTAAATTAAATTGAACTATATAGAATTAAACTAAATTATAGACTCTGCAGAAGTTGATTTGAACTGAATTTGTCTGATTTAAAATAAAATATAAAAAATTAAGTCCAAAAGAATAATACCGATCTCATAAAAATATTGAATTGGTATTGCCTTTACATTTAATAGGGGATGAAGAATCGACCAAGATCATCACTTTCGGAGGGCAATGACTTCAACACAAAGCATGAGGGTGTTGCCTGCTCCTCATCTTTAAAAGTACATTATATATTATTTCTTTGTTATATATTATGTTCTCACAATGCAGCATAAACTAAAGTGAAAATATTAATATGGAATGAATAATGTTATTTTATGCTTATTGTTACAATTTACATATGCATAGAAATTAAAGATAGAATCATATATAGATAAAAATAGTATATATGCACAAACATAAGAGTTCAAGACAACTAATGTAAAGTAGGCGTATATGATAATAATGGCGAAAGTAACAAATTGACCCCTTAACTTATAACAATTGTGAAATTAATAACCCCCTTAACATTTGAATGTAGCAATTGAAATCTAAAACTTTTATCAATCGTGAAGTCAGGCCAAAAATAAATTTCTTCTCAAATTTTGTTGATGTGGCCTGGCACCAAAAAAATAAAATAATACCTTAACAACCTTTATAATAAAAATACATCTAAAAGTAAGGTTATTAGGATTTGATATGATGACGAAATTGACATTATTTACACTACCTTATCACTCAAGTCTCATTAGATGAGCATGCATAAATGTGGAATCTAGAGTAGGTTGGATGTCATGTGAATTAATCTTATAAACTCAAAGTAGTCATAATCTAATTCCCCCTTTTCCATCCCTTCACATTTCATGTTTAATTATTGATCTTCTTTTAGGGTCCGTTTACTTTGATGTAAAACATTTTCGATGTAAAATGATTTTCCACGAAAAATATTTTACGTTGGAAAACTCATTTTCATAGAAGCTTTCCAATGTTTACTTGCACGGAAAATAAGTTTTACTCTCAAATTTGGAGGAAAATGTTTCCAATAGAGTGTAAAATGAGTTTTCACCCAAAGTTTTACATTTTGGCTCCGTTTACTACAGCGTAAAATGTTTTCCTTGAAAATGGTTTTCCCATTTTACATCGTTTACTTAATTAGGGTGAAAAAATAAAATGTAAAATTTGGGGTGAAAATCATTTTACACCATAGTGGAAACATTTTCTCCCAAATTTGGGAGTAAAACGTATTTTCCGTGTAAATAAACATTGGAAATTTTTTAGGAAAATGAGTTTTCCAACGTAAAATGTTTTTCATGGAAAATCATTTTACATTGAAAACGTTTTACACCCAAGTAAACAGACCCTTTATTTTTTCATCCAAAGTAAACGATGTAAAATAGGAAACTGTTTTCAGGTAAAACGTTTTTCGCTCTAGTAAACGGACCCTTAATGTAAAAAAGTATCTATAGTAGCTATTATAGTACCCTTATGAATTCAATTTTCGAAAACTTAGAAGCACTAGAAGGTTGGCAAGTACTTCTAATCCACTATGTTTTCCTCATTTATAATTTGGGGGTAGAATCGAGGATATATAGGGTAGTTGAGAAGAGTATTTGAAGGAAAAATAATTAATAGTTATTGTGGTAGATGTGGGGTTAAAATATTTATTTTTTTAATAAAAATATTTTAAAATAATAAGAAAAAGGGTCATATAGGGACCATAAAAGCACATACTCCCTCTGTCCTTTTTTGTTTGCTCCATGGAGGGAGTTTCACTTTTTTAAGAGAAAGAAGTAGGTTGGGACCATGATGTAAGAATGATTATTAAAATTAACAAAAAGAGAAAAAAGTGTGATTAAAGAAAATAAAAATGAGGGCTTTTTTCGGCAATTGATATTAGCACTCCTAAAATTGATATTGGCACTCCTCCCCTTACTATTCATGTGAGAGGGGGAGGAGTGCCAAAATCAATTTTGGGAGTGCCTAAATCATCCCCCACTTTTTTCCTTCCAATTTTTCATTCACTATATGTACTTTGTAAAATAAAAAACCCGTATCCGGTACTCGGTTTTTTACCCAAAAAAGCGGGTACCCGACCCGATTTTCCAGTTGGATCCGGATTGGTATTTTCTAAATCCGGGTACCCGATTTTAATTTTTAAAAAATAGTTTTTTATTATTAAAAAACAATTTTTTTAATTTTATTTAAAATTATTTTTTTTATTATTATAAATACTTTTTTTAAAAAAATTTAAAAAACAGTTTATTTTTATTTTTATTTTTAAAATAAAATTTGAAAAAAATATAGTTTTTTTATTAAAAAAAAATAAACAGTTTTTATAAAAAAAAAAAAATTAAACATTTTTTTTTAAAAAAAAGGTTGTATAAGGGGAAAAACGGATCCGGATACCATGTTCCCGGAACCGAATTTCCGGATACCCGGATTATCCGGATCGGGTCCGGGTCAAAAAAATTGCGACACCCCGGTTTTTCGGGGCCCCGAAAATCCGGGTACCCGAATTTGCCCACCTCTATAAGAGAGGGTGAAGAAAAAAAGGAGTGATGAACTCCGTAAAAAAAAGGTGAGGGAAGAAGAAGACATGTTAAAAAAAACAATAAGGAGGTAAAAAAAAATTGATGGATGAGAAATGTGGAGAGAATCATTAAAAAATGGAGTGATTAATTTAGATTAGGTAGAAATTAAATAGAAAAGATTAGATAAAAATTAATATAAATATATGTTTAATATGAGGGGACTACATACTATAAATGGTATGGAGCAATCTTTTAGGAACGGATCAAAAAGGAAAATGGGGCAAACAAAAAAGGACGGAGGGAGTACAAAGGATAAAGGTACGATAAAAACAAAGGTAATATTGTTGGAGTAAAAATGGGAAAGTGATTTTGTTTATCCACTAATTTTAACATATATATTTTGACATAAATCAAATTGATGAAATTCCAATTGAATTGAAAAGTAGACTTTAAAAGTTTTTTAACGATATGTTATATGTTTAATTCTGACAAGAAATAATGAAATTATGGTTTTCCGGAGTTGGACTATCAACGTAGGAAACTCTGACGAGTTGGAGAAAAAATCGCCCGAGTTTGTCCTAAACTCGACTGAGTTTTAGAGTCTAAAGTCATCGAAATGAAAGAACGAAACTCACTCAAGTTGGGAAGAAACTCGCCCGCGTTTCTTAGCTTGGCCATAGTGTTTTCTAACTCTATCAGTATGAAAAACTCACTCGAGTTGACGTAACCATAGAGATTTTGTTAGTAGAATCTTTTCCTCTACAACCGCTCCTATATTTAATGGCTTAAGATAGAGGATTAAATGGCCTGGTCTAGACTCTTCACTGTGCTAATGTGCCTAGAAATATCATTTGCGTCATTTTTTATTTTTCCTCCTATTATCATTGAATGTATTATTCCATGTAAATCACAATTCATTCTCACTTCTTAGGCATAAGCGTTCATTGCTCCAATCCTTAACCCAAAAGTGACATTGTGTTAAGGAAGGTGTGTATCATTGGGGAACGATCTAACAATTAATATTGAGCATGCCAGTAGCGGCGAATTTCGTTTTCAAGTCAGTATATTTTTTGCCACGACACACCATTAAATCATCTTTATTTCTTGTATTATTCTATTATTTATTTTGTTTCTTGTAATTTGGTAGTATACACCTTTTCTATAAACAACGAACAAATATCATATGCAATCTTGGTTGTGTATAATAAGTAAATATTTAATATATGTATATTAAGGAAGAATTTTTTAAAATGCATTCCAAAGTTTACGCATCATTAGTTGTAATTAATGCTTATTTTTAGTTAATACTTTTACTTTTGCCATTTTATACAGTGTAAGGATTGCATTTTGCATTTTTCTAATAATTACTCTCTTCAATTTTTTGTTCATACGTTGATAAACGTGTATAATTAATACACACTCTTGGCCGTTAATATATTCAATTACATATTAGCAAAATTATAAAAAATTTGATATTCTTGAAATACTTGTTGAGACGGATCAAAAAAAATCACAAGTGATAATGTATTTGGTTCTGGATTATGAAAAATTTGAAAAATTTCCTTAAAGTTAAATTGTTGTAAGATTCTAAATAGCAACAAGAAAGAAGAGTGGAGGGAGCAATACTAATGGAATGATTCAAAGTAAGAAGACACTTTAAACCTATCGAAATGAATAGTCGTGAGAACGGTAAGACCCTGTTCTTTTGGACTTAAAAGCTACAGTAATCAGATCAGATCAGACATTATTACTCTTTTTTATTATTATTATTATTATTATTATTATTATTATTATTATTATTATTATTATTATTATTATTATTAATTTCGAGCATCGTTTTTCCGCTCGACATTTTCCGACGATAGTTTTCGAATGAGTTTTCCGGCGACGGTTTTCGGGACGACTTTTCCGACGACGGTTTTCGGTAATTATTCGGCCGATTTTTCCGGCGGTGATTATTCGGCTGACTTTTCCGCCGACGATTTTCAAGCCGAGTTTTTCGGCGACGATTTTCGGGATGACTTTTCCGACAACGGTTTTCGGACTGACTTTTCCGGCGGTGATTATTCGGCGGACTTTTCCGAAGACGATTTTCAGGCCAAGTTTTTCGGCGACGGTTTTCGGGATGACTTTTCCGACGACGGTTTTCGAACTGAATTTTCCGGCGGTGATTATTCGGCCGACTTTTCCGGCGATGATTTTCAGGCCGAGTTTTTCGGCGACGGTTTTCGGACTGACTTTTCCGACGGTGATCATTCGGCCAAATTTTCCAACGACGATTTTCAGGCCGAGTTTTTCGCCGACGGTTTTCGGAATGACTTTTCCAGCGATGATTATTCGGTCGACTTTTTCGGTGACGGTTTGGTCAAATTTTTCGGCGGTGATTATTGTTACTACTACTACTATTATTATTATTATTAGTAGTAGTATTATTATTAGTATTAATATTATTATTTGAAGTTTTGAAGTTTTGGAGTGAGATTGAATGAAGAGGTGAAATGAAATGGGCTATCATAATAATTATTATAATATTAATAATTATAATAATAATTATAATAATAATAATAATTATTATTATATTAATTATTATTATTAATAATAATTATTAGTATTTTAGTAAATATAATCATGTATTACATTTCCCATAAAAAAATAAGTATTAAAAAAAATAAAAAAAAATAAATAAAAAAAAAATAAAAAAAATAAAAAATAAAAAAAATAAATAAATAAAAATAAAAATAAAAATAAAAATAAAAATAAAAATAAAAAAAATAAATAAAAATAAAAATAAAAATAAAAATAAAAATAGTTCAGATCAGATCAGATCAGTTCATATCAGATCAGATCAGACAAACTCAAATCAGATCAGATCAGACCAGATCAGTCCTAAAGAACAGAGCCTAACTTTGTAAAAACAAAGAGATTTTTTTTTTCTTTAGGATCAAAGAGAATAGTTACCAACACGTTTTGCATAATAAAAAACTCAACGATTATTATTTTTAATATTTATGCTTATTCGACCTAATTTAATTTGTATATATTTTTGTAATGCAAATTCTTTAGTGATGCAGTCTTACTGTAAGACCAAGCCTCACTAATAAAAATTATGAAAAAAACTTACAAAAGTTACAGAAAAACATATAAATAGTTGTATATGTATAAAGCTATTTGATAACTTTGTATATATTTTCAACAACTTCAACAAATCTTTTTTTTCAAAACTTTTATTTGCAGTACCCTACCTCATAATTATAAGACGATCTCACCAGTGACCAACTATTTTTTCAAAGGTCAAATTCTTTGTTTATATAAATTTAATAAAACTTATTTAAAAAAAATAATCATGTATAAGCAAAACTGAGGCAAGAAGAGTAGACTCTCTAGAGTCTAGCCTCTAGGCCACCAACCCCCTTCATAAACATTTTTTTTGGTACCAACTAGACTTTACATTGGGAATTTTGATGATGGGCTGAAAATAATGGGCCTATTTTTTTCAAAGATCTGCTTAGTTGTAGTATATTTTGGGCCTTATAGACCAATAGAAGTAACACAATACCACACTAAGCCCAATTCACTGAACACTACTTTACTATGTGTCTTTGCTGCTCCTTCCTCAACAACTGATGTTTCATCTTCAAGAATGAAAACTCAGATGTGAATTCAACCAAATTCAGACGAACTACTCACCAATTCAACAGAATTCTGGAATTAATCGAGAAAAATGATAAGAAATCGACTGCAATGGCTGAACATTATGATTACAGAACCATACTATTGCTTACATTTCTTGATTTTCTTCTTCTATCTTCCTCTTCGAATTTCTGCTTCTTCTTTCTTCCTTCATGATTTTTCTCTCCTTCTTCTTCGCCGTGTAATTTTCATTCTCTCTCCCCTTTTTTTCTCTAATTTTCACGATTTTTTCCCTCGTTTTTTTTTCAGGTTTAATTTACTACTTTTTTCTAACATATTGCAGGAAATTCAAGCATTTCTGGCGTTTTCCGTCTTTGCCACAGTCAAGGTAATTTATTTCAAAATTTAATAATTTTAGTTTTTAATAATTTAACCTCCTCTTGTTTTACCAGTCACAATTTTGTGTTGTAGTTGATTGTTAATTCAGTGAGTTTCTGTTTATGTATGTGTTTGTTTCAAAATTCATAGATGGTGAGAGAGGAAACGTGGGAGGGTTGTATTGCTGATACCCTGCTTTATGGAAAGGTAATTACTTTCGGCTGCTTGTTTCCAATATTGTTGTTTTGCTCATTTTTTCGATTGTATTAGATTAGCTGCTATTATTATTATTCTTTTTTTTGCCCTATTTTCTTAATGTTCATTTGATTTAGTAAATTCCTAATATGTAAGCCTATGTTTAATTTACCATAGGATGTTTATAGAAACTTACAGTCAAACATAAGAATTAGATCAAGGACTCAGGTAGCCATGTCTAAATTGGGTACGTTTCCAAGTGTGACTCAATAATTTTGTCTATATCTTTCATAATTTTAGCCTAAACCGAAGTGTCCAAGTGTCATACCCATGTTCGAGTGTCGAGCATCCGGCACGAGTATTTGAGGTGAAATGAAGAGTCCGAGTAACATACAATTAAATCAACAACTTTTGTAGTGAACCATTTAGTTCCCATTACCTAATTTATACTATGTAGTTCTTCCTCAAGGAACACTGTAACTATATCCTTCTTTATGACAGATTCTATCACTTTTAAGTTTTAACCCATTTTGCTTTATTTGTAAATTTTTGAACTTTAGAGTTAGATCAACTAAGGATCACTCAATGGCATTGTGTTAACAAGCATAAATGTAGATGCCAAAAAAGGATCAAGTAAAACCAGAGTCACATAGTCCCCACCCCCCCACCCCCCCCCCCCGGCGAACGACGTTTTAGAACGCTATGTTATGCAACCCAATTCGTATGAATTGGCTTTCCAAAAATGTACCTTGAATGAGGGAATTCAGATGTACATTTTGCAAAAAAAACTTCTTCTTCAGCTTGCGGCTTTGCGCTGCACCTTAATCCCAAAGCGATGGCACGAGGACTTCCTAAGAGGTCACCCATCCTAGTACTATTCTCGGCTAACCACAGGGTCAGTGCCCGGTGGGGTCGGCGGCATGGGAACACAAGGACTTCCCAGGAGGTCACCCATCCTACTACTATTCTTGTCCAACAATGCGCCTGTATGTGACATATCTTTACGCTGACTGTCACAGACCTACCACAACCTTCCTCCTTTATCCGGTTAATTCCCTAAATTATGGGTAAAATATTAGATATAATAAACGAAATGTTAGGGCTTTTGTTGTGGAAGAAATTTCAAGCATGTTAGTATAATTTCCATTGCGTATAGAGTTGTTAGGTTGCTCTATGTTGTTCTTCCTTGAGACAAATTGTAACCTATAATGCCACGGACGCAAAGCGTAGTTGTCAACGATTTTGCTTTATTTGTAAGTATTTGTACTTTAGAGTTAGACAAACTAAGGATCCCTAATGGCATTATGCTAACAAGCATGTGTACCCCCTAAAATTAAACTTTCTCAATGGAAAATTTGCACGGATGCCTCCACACAAATGAAAGAGTAACTCGCTTTAACGTTGCTATTCCCGGCTAATTCCCCCATATTGTCATTTCTTTAATCTCCCGTTAGAAGACATATCACTGTTTAAATGCACAAATACTAAACAAATCATAAGTATTCTTGAAATTCAAGGTTTGGAAACCCTAAAGCATGATAGGTATTTTGATATAGCTCAAAACTTATGCAATATATTATATATATAAAAAAAATAGGATTTCAGCAATTCTCTAAATGGAGTATAGTATGGTGGTTTATGTGGTTTAATCGTAATAGTTTAATATTCAACAACCAAAGCCACTTAAGTGAACAAATAGCTCAAATGATAAAAAAGGTATATCCACCCACTAAGCAATAGTAAAAACTCAGATGATGAGCTTCAACAAATCAAAATATGAATTCTAGTCTCTAAGAAAGGAAAGTTTCCCTACATAGTCAGATGGGAATTGCCCCTTTGGCCCCTCATAATATGTACTTCATATAAGCTAAACTTTGGTGGCTCAAAAATAAACAATAATTCAAGTGCATTAGGATTTATCATTAGAGATCATAAAGTCAATACTGTGATTTCTGGAGCAAAAAAGTTACATAGAAACTCTTTTATCCTCTTCGATGAAGCTTTAGCATTGAAAGATGGTATTAGCCTAGCTATTGCTTGGAACATCAAAGACATTATTATCGAAGGTGACAATTTAGTAGTAGTAAATGTTGTGAAAGATATTTGGAAAGTACAGTGGGAAAATCACTCTATCAAAGTTTGAACTCTTTTAATATATGTCATCGTGTTAGAGAAACTAATCAAGCAGCAGACTATTTAGCCCATAAAGGACATGATTATAGTAATCTAACATGTTGGTTCCAACCTTTAGACCAAAATCTTTCTTTAATCATGCGCAAGGATGCGCTAGACTATCCCTTTGAAAGGGGTTAGTCGGTTTTTCTTTCTTTTTCAAAGAAAGGGATCAAGTAAAACCCTATGGAGCTGGTGAGAAGGTGAAGTATAGGGAAACATGGCTGGCTTGTTATAAAAGAAGCAATAATAAGTTATAGCCCAGTATCATGCCACCATACGTTGTTTGAGATGGTTTTGTTATGCGCAGCCTTACCATTAATCTGAATTTGGAGACTGTTGCTGACTGTTCTAACATTTTTTCTGCTGATAGCAAGCTGCTAGCTCATAGATATTGGTTACCACATCAACATGATGACGGGGAGGTCTTGTTTCATCCAATAGTTATATGACTTCTATCATCCATCTTGTATGGAAATATTGGAAATTCTTGCAGTATTATTTCCTTGACTTCTATCATCCATGAAGAATTGGTTCCCCCTCCCCATTTATTTTTTGTGATACAATCAGAAATTCAGTATTGTTTTGAGGTAGATGACCCACGAAGTCAAACAATAAACAAGTAAAAAAATGAATGATGTGTTAAGTTTGAAATTTTAATCTAAAATATTTAATTATGGAGTACTTGTGGGTCATTTACCCATTGGTTATACATTTGTTTTTAACATTGAATTGCACTAATTGAATTGTTTAAAGGTTTATGTATTAATTCCAGATACTGTTTTGGCTTTAGGCATTTATGTTTCTGCTTGCGCTATATGTGGACTATCACTTGGCTTTATGGTACATGTGGGCGTTTTTAGGTATGTTTTGTAATCTTTGGTAATCATTAATTTACATAATGAACATAAGTTATGAGATGCCCCTTGTAAATCATGGCGATAGAAGTGAAGAATGTCGGATGCCTTTTGCTTGCGCGCGATTGTGCCCCTCCCCTCATTGAGGGAATTGGTAATTCGGAAACTTAATACTGCACAAATACTTGTCAAGTTTTTTTTTTTTTTTTTTTTTTTTTTTGAAGATTCTCATGGCTGATGGCTCATGCTTTCCTTAAAACTAGAGTTTAGTGCACGCAATGCATAATTTAAGAATGTATTTTACAATGGGGAGAAATTTTTGTTTTTATAGTATAATTTTCAAACTATTAATTTAACAATTTTATCATAAATAGTGTCAAAAATAATTGTGCTATAATTGATTGATAAATAAATGACAATGATTTTAATTTTGCATCTTTTTTTGAAATTTAATGTCGATTAACATTGATATTTAGTCACTAATTATGATTTTGGCAAATTATTGTCAATGATTTTAATTGATTGACAAATTAATGGTAGAATTTTCTTTTTGGATAACTATGTTGTCAAATTTGCATTGATTTATGTTTCTTTACACTGATTGTGTAACTTTAACCAATTTCAAAACGTGATTTTTTTTAATTTTTGAAATTAATTTACTAAGGGTAAAAATGTATTAGCATAGGCT
The DNA here is from genome assembly GCA_951394345.1 of Salicornia ramosissima. NCBI lineage: Eukaryota > Viridiplantae > Streptophyta > Magnoliopsida > Caryophyllales > Amaranthaceae > Salicornia > Salicornia ramosissima. Next base: position 12,889,116 of record OX596239.1, read on the forward strand.
GACACCATTTCACCCCCTTGGCCCCTTCCCTTATGGTATAGAGAGAAAAAAGTTTTCTTTTAAACCATATGCAATATTTGTACCTCTGTGTTTTACATGCTATTAATTAGTTTCCTTTTCAGCTTATTAAACAAGACGTCAACTAACCTAACATGTTTTGCTTTGAAACCATTTTCCATCAGTTAAACTAAAAGCCTAAAATTGTGTTTGTTATTGAGACCGTGTCATAGAATGTTTTCATGCAGAAGTGAGAAGGTGTCACAATTGTCTGACCCTATTATGGCGTTTTTCTTCTTGTAGTGCTATATATACTAGCACAGCAGCCTGCATTTCCAGAACTAGGTATGCTACCATTGTACTCATATAGCTTTTTATCTTCGCTCCCTTCCCTTTGTACAATGAAATGAGTCTGTTATCATAGGTTAGACTGTTTGGTCCCTGACTTTTACTACTGATCTTTGATTGGTATCCGTAGGTGAAGTCAAAACTATGACACCATTGCTGTTGGAAACTACATTGGTTGAAGGGGACTCGTCGAAATTTTGGCTGGTAAGTGAACCTGTCATTACTTTTCTAAATGCATCATTGTTCGTACTAATTGCTGAAATATTTCTTTGATGATGTTTCTGCAAGTTGCAATATATTTCCTTGCATCTTTCTTTCTAGTCTTTTTTGAGGACTCTCGAACTGTAGTTGAAAGTTCTCAGGATACAGAGTCATTTGAGTTTTATTCAGTTAGAGTGAGACATAGTTTCTGCTTGCTGGTTGGCAAGAATTGGAGATAATTTTTTTTATTTTTTGGTGTATTATCATGAGAGTACAATGATAGATATAACGTAAAATCTATCATAGTTAGTGAAGAGGTTAATAACTGTGTTAAAAATATGGTTTTCTGCTCTAGTGCACTACCCACAGTTATTTTTGGCTGAAGTCATATGTGCATAGACCAGAGGGTTCTCTGTACTATGTATGTAGTTGTTGGAAGACTGTTTTAGGAGGAACTTAACAGCAAGTGAAATTTTGATAAAATACAAACAATGACAAGGATACAGTACATTGCATGGTTTTGCCTAATAAATGTGCTTTTTTCCCCTTGTACTTTTGTGTGTTTTCTTAGATGAGAAAACATCATAGAAATATTGTTGGACAAATGACTGCATACCATGCTCACAATGTTATTTACACTTCATTTAATCAGATCGTCGCAAATCTATACTATACTTTTAAAAGGCGTAGCTTTGACAAGACTTTGTCACGTGCCGCTCTATTGTCTTATGTTACATGTCGCCACGTATCATACATATGTTTTGAAAAAGTTAACTATGAGGTTTGAACCCATGACCTCATATTCTCTTATCTCATGCTTTAACCATTACACGAAGTATTACTTTGATGTTATTATTTGTCTTTTATATTGCATTACCCAATGCTTTAAATCAAATTCTTTTGGACCATAAGCATGGCATACTGTCATGTCACTAAGTGAGCCCAATACCTCCTTATACTTCTTTCCCCTCCTCTCCTTTCAAAAAAAGGCTGCATAATTAAGTCTAATCTGAGTGCCTAACATATTGGTGTTACCAAATTCTTTGTTTAGTTTACTGAACCTATGTCAGGACAGTTAAGCCCTGCATCGTTACAGCCCAACCCTGTTTAGCTATGTTACTTTGACACCTTTATTTACCTTACAAAACGCACGTCTACCTGTGTCATGTCGGACACGACAAGATACTTGGATACTTCATTTTTACTTAAAAACTTGTAAATTTTCCCAAATTAGTCGAGTCGGACACTTGGACATCTAGATCCGAGTAGACACTTTGTCTGTGTCTAAGTGACACAACTCTTTATGGTCATGTGAGCCTGGAAAACCATGCCTTGTTCAAGTTCTGTAAATTCGAACTTTATTCACCTAGTATGACCTTGGGTTGTTAAATATTGTATCCAAGATTGACATGAAGCATTAATTTTCTCTATGAGTTCAAAGATTTGCCGAAAAACTTGTTAATAATAATGCAATTATTTGTACTCCTTGTTATTGGTAAGCTTTTAAGCTGAATCTCGATAATTATTTAAGCAAATCTCCATGTTGTAATTTACAAGTATTGGTTCATGCTGGCACGTCATCGTAACCTGTAATGTTACACTCATGCAGTCATGCTTGTGAAATTCCTCCGAAGTTTGTTAATGTTTAGTCTTTTCTCTTCTGTCCCTTCAAATGCTTTCAAAGGTTGACAAAGAACTGCCTCTGTTACAGGTTGAATTTCGTACGTTATGCTCGTCAACTTGTGTACGGATCAGTCGGAATTTTCCTGAACTTTCTGTCACGTGAGTGTTATAGGGTACATTTTTTCTGCTGTTACTGTGTCTTTACATAGGCCATATTCTGATACAATAATTTTAATTTCTCATTAATCTGTTTAATGTTATTTAATTTCTCACAGATCTGTTTATTGTTATTTAATTTCTCATCGATCTGTTTATTGTTATACTGACATCCACTCTGTCATTTCTAATCTTTGATGTAGATATGCAAATAAGAACTTGTCGTTTGGTGTAGTTGATCTTGGGCTTTTTCCTAATGTTGCAGAAAAATTTGGAATTTCTCTCGCTGGTATATTTCTTGCCTTTGTTTAGTACCTAGCATTGATTCAATTTTATAGCTTTAGTTGCGTATGCTAAAGATTAACAAATTGAGATTATCTGATTCTAGGAATTTGCTATGTGTTGAACTTGTATTTATAGGAAAGGCGGGACTTCCAACATATATATTATTTGAGAATAATGCTGAGGTAGCTCGTTTCCCAGGAGTTGATTTTGAAGCTAAAGCCTTTGATTCTCCTATAACCAAGGTAATCTTAAAACATTGCATAAATATTTGTTATGCTTTCTAATTTGGGATGTTCAAGATAAATGTTATGCTTGATTTTTTTTTTTCCTTTTTATGGTGAACTTTGAGTGGAAAAATAATTCATGGTCCCACAAACAATTAAATATATTTTCTCTACTTTTATTTTGGTTTGTGTTTACATGGTGTCACACAAACAATTAAAAATACTCATAAAACCACTTTTTACCCCAAATGAAAAAAATACCCAAGAGTATCTGTTTCGAAAAGTGTTGCATGCATTCAGAAATGGCAAATTGCTTGATTTTGTTGCCTTTTTAATTTGCTTGAACTGTTTATACAACAAGGGTTAGCCTGATATTTTGATGGCCGTAGACATGTGTGCAGATGCTCACATTAGCCATGGATTATAGTCACGCCATTTTTATCTTTTGCCTTAATTTATTTTTATTGGCTCATATGGTTTGATCATGTAAGACAAAAGCCGAATAATACACTGGTTCTGAGGCTCTATGTTACTCAGACTTTGTTAGAAGTATCGGACACGAAAATTTAATGAAAAAATATGAATGTTTGTGGTTCGAAATGAAGTGTCCAAGTGTCATAGTCTAACATGGTACTTGCGTTGAGATAAAGAGTTTGAGTAACATAGCCGAGGCTTGAAAATTCGTAAAAGGAGGGAAATGTGAGGGATAGCTAAAGACCAAAGCAAACTCGAATGAGCGGAGGTGGTTGAAAGTAATATAAGGCGGGGCATTAGCAATAGAGAGGTTTGTGTTGGGGTTTGTATTTATTTTTTGAGGTTTGTTCATAAACTTCTCTATTGCTAGTAGAAGTTATTACCTTTGAGGTTTGTAGAAGTTACTAATTAGTAACCTAGGTTTGTCTTCTTTTTTTATTTTTTTGTCAGAGTTGATTTACTTTTTTTTTTTTTTACATTGGGTCCAACACAAACCTTGATAGAGGTTTGTCTATTGTTAGTAATAGGTTTGTTTGAGTAGAGTTTTATCAAATATGATGTGTCATGGGAATAAACCTCTAAAAGGTTTGTTCTATTGCTAGTGCCCGACTTGAGGAAATTTAGCATCAAATTTATACATATGATTTCCATGATTCCTTAAGAATTCGTGTTAAGCGATTTAGTTTCAATCACCTTTTTATGTTTATTCTTATTGTTGGGAATTTTTAGTTGAATCTTCATTTTCCCCCCTTAATCTAGTGTCATTAGTTGCTAATTACTGTTTTAATCATGTTTAGCGACTACTCATTAAGGTTGGCTGAAGCCCAATCAAATATGTTTATTGTTATGAATTTTATTTGCTTATATTGATGAATTTGGGATTTGATGTTGAGTTCTTAGCTAAATAAGTTTGATTTTATCAAATTGGGGGTTTTGATCAACTATTTGATTTATTTAAACACCTTGGAAAATAGATTCTTACTTTTTAGATGAGTTGAGGCTCTATATCCTTCTAATTAAAGTTTATAGGGTTGTGATTAAATTTCCTTCATCAAAATCTCATTTTTTTTTCTTTTAATCATGTTAATGTTATTCATGTTCATGAATATTTTTAGCTTCCTTTTTAATTTGATTTCCTAAATTTTCACTAGTCTTTGCTTAAATTTTTAAAAAATGGTAAAAGGAAACACTAAACAAATTCGTCAAGCTAGTTTGCTTGAATTGTGCTATCTCAGTGTGTATCCTCTGGTCCTTAGAGGTTCGAACCCTGCTTGCCTTATACTCATTAGTCATTACTAGCATTCTTTGCACGCGATGTGTGCGATGATATAGTATTCGTCATATTAATATATAAATGTTTTTACTTATGAAGCAATATGAAAAACCGTATGACCCAAAATAATGTTAAACATAATATTGGAAAATTTTCATTGTGCATAACTTGAAACGAGAGTATTTAAAACATAGAACAAACTATTATTCAAGTTTATTATAGATATGTCATACGAAAAGGCACTAATTTAGGTTTTAAATTATTATTATAGAAAAAATTGCCTAAATGTTTGATTGATATTATTATCCTTGTAAATTGTTGTAATTATGTCAATTTGTTTTCTTACAATAAATTTCTCTCATTACTCGTATCTTTATGTCAAAATTAAATGTTTACCAATTTTAAACTTTCCTTCAAATATATATTTTTTTATTAATCTTAAATTAGGGCTATAAGTGTATTTTCATAGGAGGAAACCCCCTTGGCTTATATAATAGAGACAGGGTTAGTTAGGTTTACTTGATTTGGAGGTTTTACTTGACAATGGTAAAATTCCTAAGTCATATTGGTGCGTTGCCCGAGACCGGTGCTATTTTCATGAGTCATAGCACATAGTGACTCTAGTTCACATTTTGTTTTTATTTCGATAGTTCTTCACTTTCATTCAGAATTTTCACTCTCATTACTATTTGCTGCACACTAGCTCCGAACCACCACGTGGCGGGTGTTCTTGGCTTTCGAGAGGCCAAGTTCTCTCCTAATTTGCCTTTCGCGTGGACAAATTCACTCATGAAAAGTTATTGAACTCTTATTAATTCCAACATAACAAATATTACACACACTAATCCCTTATTTATAGACTAATGATAATTCTATACTAACAAACTACTAACAAACAATTATTAAAAGACTAAACTACCCTTATTACTAAAATACAACAAAATAACCAAAATGTCATTATTATCATAATTAGCTAGTGTATAGCAATACCACCCTCCCAAAATTCCACCTTGTCCCCAAGGTGGAAAGAAAGAAAAATGATCGGCGAAGGTCTGATTACTCTGATAAGTATGAAGTATGAGTTGTTGAGATCCATTTGGAGTTATGTGGACTAAGTTATTGAAAACAGACATGAGGTTGAATGAGTGGTTAGGAATGTTGGGTTTAGATTTGGATGGGCTGAGGATGTTTGTGAAATATGGTTTAAAAATTTCGGGCCCAGAATTAGGTTTGAGACCACTTGCTTTTTCTTGTAGATTTCCCCCTTCTTTAAACAGAAAATTGGGCTTAAGATGGTCAAGCCCAAAATTTTGCCTTACTACCCCCAACTCACTTAGGTCAAAATAGGGGATTTTATCCTTTTCCAGAAATTTCATTCCAAACAAAAAAGAGAAGCAGTAAGATCTCCTCCATATTCCTCCATTTCTAGAATTTTTCTCCCAAGATTCTCTACTCCCCTGCCCTACCGAAGTGCCACCACCAGATCCACCGCCACGACTACCTCCGGCAGTCCTTCTTGGCTCGTCATCTCTGCCGCCACCGCCACACCTTCCACCGTCGACGCCATTTCCCGCCCATCGCCCCTCTCTTCCCTTTTCTTTCTCTTCTTTTTTTTTTGATTTTTCTCCACCACCTCCGCTGCCGCCGTTAACGGCCAGGGCTCGCAACCCCTCGCCGCCGCCGCCGTCAAGAGCTCGGCCTCGCAACCCTAGGTCGAGCCGCGAACCCTCCTCCTTCCCTTGATTTCCTTCTCGTGAAGCCCTAATTTCTGACCTAGATTCTTCTTGAGCATCTTTTAGGGTTTCGCCTATCTCCGGTCGCCCCCCTGCACTTGACGTGCCGCCTCCCCCTGCGCTGCCGCCGACGTCCCATGCTTGGACATGACCCACCATGGCCGATTGAGAGTCATTCTCCCACCCGTGAGATTCCTCCACTGCAGCCCTAATTTCTGGCTTTATTTTTTCTTGGCCATTTTTTAGGGTTTCGAAAAACTTGGCAGACCCACCTTCGTCTTCCTTTTCTTCATTTTGGGGGTTAATTCTTGCGAGCTGGGCGAAAATCTCTGCCCTAAACCGTTCTTGTTCTTCTTGGTACTTCAAGAATCCCTCCATGAGTTTTTGTAAAGAGGTTCGTATCCTGGCCTTCTGATCCGCCAATGTTGACTTCAAAGTAGCTAATTCTGACTCTTAACCACTCATATCGCTGCCCAGAATTGCCCGCTCTGATACCAAGTTTGCTGCACACTAGCTCCGAACCACCACGTGGCCGGTGTTCTTGGCTTTCGAGAGGCCAAGTTCTCTCCTAATTTGCCTTTCGAGTGGACAAATTCACTCCTGAAAAGTTATTGAACTCTTATTAATTCCAACATAACAAATATTACACACACTAATCCCTTATTTATAGACTAATGACAATTCTAATACTAACAAACTACTAACAAACAATTATTAAAAGACTAAACTACCCTTATTACTAAAATACAACAAAATAACCAAAATGTCATTATTATTATAATTAGCTAGTGTATAGCACTATTACTAGTGTCTCTCCTTCCTCCTTTTTGTGAAGAAGCCCCTTTCTGTGTTTGTGATGCTCTTAAGCCTCGCCTAATCTCTCTCAAAGTTTGGTCAAGCTCGCCAGCTTGGGATCAGAAGTGACAAGAATCAAAAGAGGTTTTCGCTATAATGCACCAACCCATTGCTACAACAACAACAAAATGCTTTAATTAATTTTTTGTCTTTATCTACTTTTGTTTTATCTTTTAGCTAATGGTTGATTATATTTCAGCCTTTTGTGATTTTGTACTAGAATTTGGACAAATATCAATTAAAGGGGTGAAGTAGTACAAGTATTCGGAAGGGGTAGGGAGAAACGTATTCAGAAGAATTTTGTAAGGAATGTGTTTTTAGAGTTGTGACCTAAAGTCACTAAGAGCATCTATATTGGTGGGCTACAACCTTTATAGTTTTGATTGCCACATCATAATACTAAGCTATACCATTTTCAAGGTACAAGTAACTACAATGATAAGTTTACAAATCTTGTAGTTTTGTATCTTGAATTCAACACAATAGTGAAAAAAAGTGGAAAAAAATTAAAGTGGGGCCTAAACTACCTAAACCCTTGTAGCTTTGTTCAGCTACAAGGCATATGCTAGCTACAAGCTCACTTCCTCCACAATGGTTATCTTTTAGCTTGCAATATTCTAAATTTGCAAGCTAGTCCTTGCACCCAACCATTGTAGATGCTTTTAAGAGATTTGCAACCGAAAGTTGCTACGATAGTTTTGTTGTTAATCAAATCCACATTTTAACTTTCAAATATCATCTGTGACATCCTAATGTTTATCCTTCTTATCTTCGTCTTTCTTTGTGATTTTCCATTTTATTTGTTCGAATACCCAGAGCCTTACATTCTCATACAAACAAACTCAAAGGTGCCCACACTTAAGACCAAGGAGAGAAAAATATGAAATGTCGAAATAGAAACAACGTATGAACTAGACTCACTGTAGGAGTCTAGGTTATGACTCAATGAAAATAGCACCGGTCCCCGAAAACGGCACCAATCTGACATACTAATTTTACCGTCTTCAAGTAAAACCACCAAACTTAGCTTTAAAAGGCGCAACTAGTCCCTAGAGCCTAGGTGCGAGGCCCAAAGCAATGCACATTTATTTATTTCAAACTATTTTTTCTTTGATTGTATTTAATAATAGTTAAAAAGATCAATGATATATGTAAAGCTAAGGTAGGTCTCAAATTGAAAAAATACTCATGATTGAAGTATATCAAAATAGTAATTAGCAACTTATGACACTAGATCAAGGAAGAAAAAATGACGATTCAACTAAAAATTTCCAACAGTATGAATAAACCTAAAAAGTTGATTGAAAATTAAATCATAAACATTGATTGAAAATTAAGTAAGAAAGCAAGTGAAAGATATAGATTACCCAAAGGACTTTAACTCTATTAATGGAGGAATTCAAAGAACATTTACCATGACAATGGAAAGTGAGCCTAAAACTTGGAGAGAGATAGAGAATATTAAAAGAGAGCTAAAAACATCTATTTCTATCTAATCCCCTTAATCGTCTAAATCTGAAAACTAAAGTTTTACAAATAGGGGGAAAGAAAAAGGTTAATAAAATTAAGATAGAGTGTACTCCGTACATGTATTACGAAAGGATGGGTTGAGTAAGAGGGTATGATCGACCGAGTAGAGCTTCATTGGGGAAAACTGTAATCCTTGGCAACTTCAGCTCGATAAAATTACTCAGTCGAGCTGAAGTGTTATCGAGCTGAAGTGCTTTGGATAGAGCTTTAATTTTCGAGTGAGCCCTCACTTGCTCGATTGGAATATACTTGACTGAGTACAATATTTACTCGGTCGAGCTGAGTATGAAAAATGCTCGAATTTGCACTCCTTCCTTTTCTTTGACTCCTCTCGTGCTCTCACTTCTTTCCTTGCCCTGAGTATGGAAAAGTAATGAGCGACTTAAGTAATGGAAAAAAACATGCTATACTAAGAAAATTAATGGAAAATCCTTTTTCAAGCATGTACTAAAAGACAAATGGAGAAAGAAGAAAAGGAATTGAAAAGCTAATAAAACTTGAAGTAAAAACTTATAGGGAAGAAAGTGACACTACCCTTAAGAATGCAATGGGTCTACTACGCATCCGGATGCACGTAGAGGTAGGTGCAATTAAAGGTATTTTATTGCTCATTTCACATAATTTTGCCCATTTTAAATTTTAAACGAGTAAATTTTTATTATAAAATGAGCAAAATTACCCTCAGATGCACCTTACACCCGAATGTATATATAAGAATTTCTACTAAAAGTGAGATAAATCTCACTCATCATTAAATTAACCCTAAATTGTTTGGACTAAGACTTTATTGTTGTTGTTGTGGTCGTCTTTTTTCCTATCTTTGTTGAAAGATGACATCCAAGCAACTAAGCCAACTAAGAGTAAGTTGTCTTGATGTGAAAAATCTTGTGCCTCTTCCTAAAAAAATAAAAGGGTTAGAATTTCACTCTTTTTGCTTTGATACCCTCTCATTGTGATTGCAAAGTCTCACCAAAAAGAAAGCAAATGCCAATTGAAGGCAGATATGATCCGATCCCTTCTACTTGGGATGGTTCATAGATTTCCCTTTTTACCATCCCTAGTTTTTGCTATGGGCTACCCAACAAAGGAAAATTCACAAGGATGAGACAATGGTTTACAAACCAAGCTAATACACATGTAATGATGACTTTGGGAGCAGATTCTCTTAGTGGGTATATGAAACATCTGACCATAGGTGATCAAAAGTTCGGACCGGGCCTTAACTAAGCAAGCATGTCCAAAGCCCAGGTTTTTAGGTGGGCTTGGTAGGCCATCCACGGGAGCTTTTGAACTAAAAATGCATATTTTAAGTGTGCCAATATTTTCGGGCCGAACAGGCCGGGCTAGCGGGCCATGCCAATGATGATCATCTATACATCTGACCTTATAGAACATAAATAACTTACTAATCCAACGAGGGGTTTTTTTTTCTATTATATTTAGGTGCTTGAGAAATAGGGAGGATTTTTCTATTATGATGGGGTTATTCTGTTACAACAAGTCTCCTGTCAGACCATCTAATTTTTCACTAAAAAATATAACTTGTGTGGAAAACCATAACTTTTAATATAAAGCTTAACTAGTTTTGTAAAAATTGAAAGATTTAGAATATAAAGTTCCAATTTTGTAGTTAAAAGTTATATGGTGCCGTCTTACAAGAGAATGAAGAGATAGTATTTCTATTATACCTGGATGGCCGGATGCTTGGGATATGAAAGATATACTAGATGTTGTGCCCGTTTTTTTCACTTTATTTTTGTTTATTTGAACTTGTCTTGACGTATTAGACTTTATATAGTAAGAAGATTGAGTCTTATTTGTGCTAATCTGAACTAATTGGAAATTATTATTTGCTTATTTGAATTTAATTAAACATATTTTTAGTAGTAGTGGTATTATTTAATAAAAAATAAGGTTAAAAGCTACAGTATTCCTTGTTTTCTGTCATGAAGCCTCTACTCATCGCTTTGTTTCATCCAATTTGATAAAATGAAAACATTGTTTTGTCCCTGTTACATTTGTTTCTTTATGTTGAAATTTGCAGCAACAATTGTCTCGGCATTTTGAGCTTGATCGGCTTCTACTTGAATATGTAAATGGCAAATAGTCAGATATGAAGGGTTATGTCCATGATGTATACCAAAGAGTATGTACTCTACAAGATGTAAATTTTCTTGCCAAAGTTTTGTCTATCTATCCTAAGCTTAGGTAATGATCTTGATGCAAGTTGCCACTAGGTGCTCGGAAATATGAAAACTTCCGGGTTTTTTTTTAATGTGCAATTTTTACTAAATATATAAATTTAGCAAATATTTCTTTCCCTTTTGTCATCTTATTCTCTCTTTATCACACTTTTTTTTTCCTCTCTATCCTTTTCGCCATCCACAATTAAAATTAGCTTAGGAGTTCATGTGGACCATTTGTTGCATTTTGAAGAAGCGGTTTAAGGGTGTAAACGAAGGAATTAATCAAAATGGTTTTACTACAGGCAAGAATGTGATTATAAGTTACTAATATCAAAATTATTTCGATTAATTTGGTCGTTTACACTCTTAAATCGCTTCTTTAAAATGAGTGAAAAAACAAAAGGTGAAATTAATTCATTATGGATGGAATAAAACCAATATTATCTCAAATTAATTGGATGTTATAAAACAATCATTGAAACGCTTGAAATACTAATCATTGCTCATAAACATATTTTAAAAATGCATTGATGTTGGCTTAGAGCTTTTACACATGATGTAGATGGGGTTGGGTTCGGTTGGGCCGGACCAAGCCGACACAAGGGCCCACCTAGTATAACATGAATTGTGCTCGGCATGACACGAGCCTTCTTGCGGCACGGCATAGAAGGTGATGATTCGTGAGCCATGCAAGAATAACATTTGCATAGTGGGCCACAAGGCCAGCCTGCAAGTTGATCTGAATATTATGAATACATTCTTCCATAATATATATTATCAATAGGGCATGAAGTACTGCACAAACTAACATGGCAAGAAATGTGGGTAAGACCGTGCATGAGTCTTGCTTTCTTAAACTTGACAGAAGCTCAGCACGACATGATATCATTGGTGCTTCACTGCTTCCAGCCTTCCAAGTAGATATAATCCTTCAGATTTCCATGTTTGTGACTTTGTGTGTTGTACACCAAAAACATTGGTCTAAACAATTCTTATTAAAAAATGGACTACATTTATTGAAGCCTTTTCAGCAAAGCCTGTTGAAATTAACCAGTTACAAACTCATTTGAAACTAAACATTATGTTGCTGGTTAAGCCAAATAGTTTAAGCACAATTCTGGTACAATCTCTCGACTAAACTAACCCAAACCAACATCAGATTATAATGCATGTAAAGTTATTACATGCCCTTCTCAAGCATTGCCCTCACTCTCATGGGTAAACCATAGAGCCTAATAAAACCACCAGCATCTGCCTGATCATAAATTTGTCCTGTTTCGAATGATGAGATATCTTCTCTGTACAGGCTGTATGGGCTTTTCCTGCTGGTTGCTGTGACAGACCCCTTGTACAGCTTGAGAGTCACTGAACCAGTTGTTGTTCTAGAAATTTCCTCCATGAAGGCATCCATGGATTCACGGAGCGGGTCAAACCATCGACCTGCATAAACAAGTTCTGCATACTTCAAGGCAAGGGAGTCTTTTACTTGCATCGTTTCCCGATCAAGAGTCAGTGACTCAAGTTCTCGGGCAGCAGTGAAAAGGATAGTTCCACCCGGAGTTTCATACACACCACGACTCTTCATACCCACCAACCGGTTTTCAACCATGTCAATTCGTCCAATTCCATGTCGCCCTCCTATTTCATTAAGCTCAGCTAATAGCGTTGCTGGGGAGAGTTCTTTTCCATTCAGAGATACGGGAAGTCCAGAAACAAAACCCATTTCAATGTATCTGCATATTAACTAATAATGAGGACACAGGAGAACATGAACAAACTGAAAACAGCTAACGATAAAGCACATACTCAGGTGTGTTGGGTGCATCTTCTGGGTCAACACTCATCATGTACATATCCTTCTTTGGCTCATTTGCTGGGTCTTCCAGGATATCTCCCTTCATTATAAAAAAAGATGGTGTTAATGTGGGATATGAACTTCCATCTCCAAAATAAATAAAAAAGATAAGACCAGCAAGCTTTTCTCATCCCTAACAGCAACTTCTAAAGCTTAAGTCTGGAAAAGAAACAGCCAGTTACTAATCATGCATTTTATTGACATATTGAAAGCATTTATTAGATTCCCAATTCTATACATTCATACAAGCAATTATCTTTGAGCCAAAATAGCATGAATGCAAGAAAAAGGCCAAACAGTGAGAAAGTGGACATCAAATTAATTTAAAACTTCTTTACGATATAGCGATGCAGATTACTTCAACATAAATAAAAGTGGATCCTGGCTAGCTTAGCTGGTAAATTCTTACGGGGGTTGTAACAAGAAATTCAGATCTAGTCTCCAGCACCTTTGCAATCAAGTATGCAACCTTCAGAAATCGTAACATGGAACACAGCTAAAACAGAAGATACGAGAAAGAACAAATGTGAGAAATGACCTCATGGCTAAGGTGCCATAGATTTCTGTCTCTGCTGTAAATAGATTTCTTTGTTACGGGAACTGGTACATTGTGCTTTTGTGCATATTCAATAGCATCTTCTCTTCCATTGATGTCCCACTCCCTCCATGGAGCAACAACATTGAGAGCAGGATTAAGAGCACAGAATGTGAGCTCAAAACGGACCTAGAAATGAACAGTAAATAATTTTATCAGAGATAATAAAATGAAACAAGGTTCTTATCCTATGTTGTTTGGAGTATTTGTATCATGCCTGATCATTTCCTTTTCCAGTGCAGCCATGAGAAACAGCATCAGCTCCAACTTCTTTAGCAACATCTACCATAGCCTGGGTAAGTAAATAATGGGAAGGTAATTGAAGATAAATCTTGATGAATTTGTTGGATATGTAATGAAACCATTTAAAAAGCAAAAATAGCATTCTAGGCTTCTAGCCTTTTTGGGTTAAACTAGTGGAATTGGGGAAAAGGAAGGCAACTATATAAACAAAGACCAGGCTAAGTTTGAATTCATACCTTCGCGATGACAGGGCGAGCCATTGAAGTCCCAAGCAAATACTTCCTCTCGTAAATAGCACCCGCACGCAAGCAAGGATATATATAATCTTTGACAAACTCCTCTTTCAAATCCTTCACCACTAATTGACACGCACCACTTGCCTTTGCCTTTTGTTCCAGGCCCTCTAATTCTTGTAACCCCTAAATCAAGAAAACAAAACACTCAACAAAAGAATTATGCAACAAAGAGGGTTGCTTGTAAAAGATATATCAAGAGTGTGATTGAATAGGGGGATACAAGGGTGTGTCTGAATAGGGGGGATTTAAGGGTGTATTTGAATAGTATTAAGTATTAAGTGGAAGATAGTATTAAGTGGAAGATATAGTAGAAAGACAGTATTAAGGGGAAGATAGAGTAGAAAGATAGTATTTAAGAGTGTGTTTGAATAGTATTTAGCAATGGAGTAGAAAGATAGAAATGAAAACAGGAGAGCTATATTTTAAAAGGGGGGGGACATCCATGAGTATGATTAAGAAACCATTCAAATCAAATGGATTAGTTTATTTTCAAATTCTAAGCATGAAAGCTTTTGAAGAATACAATTCTTTTCAATAATATCGTTGAGTCTGATGTTCATCAATATGCTCACTGCATCAGATTAGTCCACAAGGAGAGAAATATGCAGCGCTATCCAAATACATACCTGGCCAACATCAGCAGTAAAGCATACGACTTCACAGCCATAATTTTCCCTGAAAAAGGGAATAACTACTCTCAGCACATGCAGGAATTAGAATAACTCCCATTACAAATAGAGAAGATCATCAAGTGAATTAAGGAACAGAATGGAAAACAACTTTCCAAGGGGCGTTAGTGTGTTACCATGCATACGTCATGAACACCAAAAACCAACCACAACACCCCCCCCCCCCCTCCAACCCAACCAAAAAAAATGATACAAGAAATACCAAATTTCACCCATTTCCAAGTATGTAGGCAATGTAAGCAGTTTTGTTCATTAAATAATATCGATTTATCATTATTGACACTGCATATTCACTATTTAACAGTCTTCAAGTGAAAATAAGAAGTCAGTTGGAATATAGAAGTCGTGAGAAAGCTAAAGATAATCTTATTTTGCAGAAATGGAGGCAATAAAACTGTTAAAAATTTAAAGGGAGATAAAGTCCATTATGCTTATACAATCTAAATCTAACACTGTAATAAAAAAGGTTTTGGCATAAAATTTCAAGCCTAGAAGCTACAAGTAGCCATAAAGTTTTGAAAATTCCTACCAATTCTCTGGCTAATACATCCTTTTAAAAAAAAAAAAGATACAGCATGATATTTTCCATTTTAAGAAATTTAAATATAGTTGAGCATTTCTAAAATTTCTACATGAAGTATGTTTTTTAGTCTGAGATCATAACATCACGGCATCACCCATACCATAAAATCTAAAATCCTCATTTTTAATCTTAAATACTCCATACATAATTTCTTAATTATAAAAAAAAAAACCTTAATTAGTCATTTATTCCTGATCTCCTACCAACCATCCTCACCACTTTCAAGTAACCTCCACGGCTCCACCATCTTCATCGTTTCAAATAAACTTCGCCATCGTCAATTCATCATCATACTATCTACTCTCCACTCTTTCACCAAAATTACTTTTTTCTCTGATTAGTCAACTTCTTGGTTTTGATGAATTGGTGGGACATTTGAGGTAGTGGCTTTAGTTGACGCATCTGACGGAGTGGGTTTTGGTGGAGTGTGGGTGTGCAACTGGGCATCATACATCACTGCCTCACTGGGTAATCTAAGGTGGTGGTATCAGTGGGTCATGGAGGTGTGAACTCATTGCAAAAAATTATTTCTATCTCTCTTGCTCTCCCTATCTCTTCAACATTCTAGTCAGGTTAATCAAACTAGTATCACAAATATGGATATTCATGCATAAGAGTTGATTGCCAAAAAAAATGCATAAGAGTTGAAGTATACCTTAGCCATGGGACAATAACTGATGTGTCTAAGCCACCACTGTAAGCTAAAACAACTTTATTCAATTTTCCACGTAACCCTCTACCATTGGTTTCTACCTCCTTGTCACTTGATAGAACCGCTTTGATAGCTGTATTATAGAAAACAGACCATGAAGATATCAATTCAGAAGTAAAAGCATAGGATAAAATATAAGCCCAAAAAGCACCCCAAACATTTAATAGAAAAGGGCTAACTTGAGGTTGTTAAAAAGCTGAGCCACTCCAGATAAAATTGAAATCATTCCCATGAAAAGGAAATAGACAAGGAGGGCTAGACTTGAATCCCTAATTCTTAGTCCAGAAATCAATAATTGTTCAGTTGGAACTCCCATAATCCCATCCCATTGTTAAATTGGCCAATATTGAGTGCATACTAGAACCATAGCGTTCCTTTCCTCTCACGGCTCGCTTGGTACCTAGTCATAAACGAAGGCAATGAGAATGATTTTGTGTATAAATTTGGAAGGAAAATCAAAATTCATTACCATGGTGGTGCTACTTTAGGGTATCAAAATTGGGTATCAATTCTACCTATTGAAAATTTGAAATTCAACCTTAAACAATACTAGATTTCCTTGCATGAAGCCATGAACAAGAATGCAGTTTAAACAACCAAGAACAGGACATGTTCTATAGATTAAAAAAAAAAAAAACAATGCCACCAATTATCTCTTCATTTCAAACAAGGTAAAAACTTGTACATTTTCTTGCCTACTGGAACCAAAAATATGATCTTCCTTCAATGTACAAGGCAAGAACATTTGGCACTTTAAGCTCACCTTGTTTCTTTTGAGCTTCACTTGTGCACCTGCTATTTTGAAGAACTGCATTGCCACACAACTCACTCAAGTTTGCACCCGACTAACAAAAAGCCAACACATAAGAATAAATTCGATCATCGCTTCATTTCATTGCATCAAGCACTATCCTCTATTTACGAGCACAAAATAATAAAATAAATATATAAAAACCAGCAAATACCTTGTGAAACAAAGGTAGTCTTCTTGAGCTGCATAGCCAGGGCCGTCCCTGAGTCAGGGCAGGACGGGCTGCCGCCCTGGGCCCACCAACAAAAGGTCCAGTTTTATAGTTCAATCCTAACATTGAAGCGTTGTAAACAAAAGCCTGCAACACATTAGCAACCAAATTTGATTCAATCATCAAATGACACTCGAAACATAACATGCAATTCTCGATTATGATTATCAACAATGTAGCTCGTTACATTCTTCAATAACTTTAGCAATCATAACCAATAGTTCAATGTTTAAGGTTAAGAGAACCCTAATTGACTGACGATTACTGTGAAATTTATTTTCGGTGATTCAAAAAAATATAGGAAAAATAATCTTACCTCTGATGCTGCTCAACGGAGGTGAGAAAGCACAGAAACCTCTTCAATGGAGAACTCAGAGTATGCTTTAATGGAGGTGAGAGAGAAAGTGATTGTAAATTTGTAACAGAGCGTGTGAAATTTTTTAGGGTATACTGGTAAGTAGGCCTATTCAATGGAGCGTGATCCAGCCCAATAAAAAGTGGTCAGGGCGGGTTTTGAACGGGTCAGTGGGTCACTCGCAAGGGGTCCGTTTATTTGGATGTAAAATGTTTTTCATGGAAAAACATTTTACCCTAGAAAACTCATTTTCATATAAATTTTCCAATGTTTACTTGCACGGAAAATAGTTTTACTCCCAATTTTGAGGGAAAATATTTCCAATATGGTGTAAAATGAGTTTTCACCCCAAGTTTTACATTTTATTTTTTCTCCCAAAGTAAATGATATAAAATGGGAAAACTGTTTTTTATGAAATCATTTTTCACTCGAGTAAAAGGAGCCTTGATGTGCGAGATTATTGTAAACCAATGCCAACAATTAATGACTTCTCGTTTTCTAGGAAAAATCTTTGAGAAACTAACACGAGCCAATACAGTAAAAAAAAAAAATAATATAAGAGAGAGTCTGATCATATACAAGTTTATGTCTTATTAGAGTTTTAGAAGATTATACTTCGTCCATTATCGTGTTATAGTTTCTTTTAGGATTAAAAAAAATTATTACACTATTAAATACTGGTTTGGGTCATACCCGCAACTAAGAGAGGGTCTGACCATATACAAGTTTGATGGATTTTAATATAAAACCAAGAATTATACTTACTTTTTTTCCATCTTGAACCGGAAAATACTGGATGATTTAGTAGCTGGGCCACTAGACCATTAGAGTATAAGCTACTGATCCTTTGTATAAGCAACTCCTTATCCATACACCAGCCCATTAGTGTTTAACTGGATCAGCTTATGCATATGACCACGGAGGTTCGATTATTTGAATGGTAATGCTATATTGATACTAGGTGTTAGAAACAAGATCTACCCAAGTTTGAATTCACAATCTTACTTATGATGTTTGAAAGACTTGTTCCATTGTGACACAAGTCTCAACTTCAGAATAATAAGATGTGAATGGTTATCAAATGGTTATATACGGAATATAAAAGTATATTATTCGTATTATTTACACAACTTATTACAAATTTACCATTGTACTTGAAAGAGATATCTTTTTCCCTCTTTTTCTTTTGGCAAATGAAGGAGACATTCTTATTGCCATCAATCTAGCTATATGTACTTGGAGATCATCATGACAAATTGAACACGTAATTTTGATTTAAGATTTGCTTTAGGCTTTCAACAAACATTGCCACATTCGTACATCTATTTGATAGTTAACATTGGACATCTTATTGTTTCTGATTTTAAAGGAAATTAAATTTGTTACCTACGGCCAAATACATAGATGATTTTGCGGTTTATAGTCATTTAGGTTTATTTTTGCAATTTACAACCACTTAATTTAATTATTTAATTAAATTGAGTTACAGCCAAAAGTCATTTTTTCAATCAATTTAAACAAACTCAAACAAAGATCAAATGTGTAAATAGTAACAATTGTTTATTATTTTTAAAGAATTTATAGCATTACACTTCGTTTAAGAATGTTTAAATTGGTCAAAAAAGAAATACAATTGTGTAGATGTTATTCGAAGAAGATATTAAACAAAATATTATTGATTGAGTGAAATGAAGAAAGAAAGTCAGTGTATTGCAAGAGACAGAGAGAAGAGTACAATGAGAGGGGAAGGCAATAGGAGAGTATTTATAGACTTAAGCCTAACCCTTAGCACCTAACTACCTTTAACTAACTTACAACCTTTTAATTAAAATAAACTAAATATACCAATAAATTGTAATACAAGTATAATAACAAAATGGCACAATTATTTTGCTATAAGAGGCAAAATTTCCGATATAGTGCCTATTGAATTGGCTAGCTATAGTTGTACTTTCTCTTTCAATTTCTATCCTTAACTTTGACAGTTGTTTGGGTATTATAAAAAGTTCCGTCCATATTTATTAAATGGGTTGCCACTATAAAAAGCCAAATAGTTATTATAGAATACCTAAAGCAGACCCAAGGCCAACCCAGTAAAGGCTCATTGGGCACCTATTCCATGTCGTACGTAGGGGTGATTACCGAGCGAGCCAAGCCTGAACTTTGCTTAGCTCGGCTCGTGTTCATATAAATTTAGTCGAACTCGAGTCGAGCTCGAACTTTGACGAGCCGAACCATAATCGAGCCGAGCTTTGACCAATCGTTGACCGAGCCCTTATCGAACTGTTTACGAACAGTTTCACTCAATATTATTCTTAGTTTATATGTGTTCTTTATTATAAATTTTTTGAAGATGTTTGTTTTTTTGTTAATATTTAACAATAAGACTATTAATTTATTCATATATATAATATCTATAATAAATAATTTTTTTTATATAACATAATATATTATTTACATATATAAAAAGTTAATCGAGCCTGTTCACGAGCTTTTCGAGCCGAGCTTGGCACAACTCAAGCTTGGCTCGTTAACGTCTCGAGCCGAACTCGAACTCGAACCGAGCTAAAACGAGTCGAGCCTTGACCGTGCTTTGACCGAGCCGAGCCAAAACTATTCGCGAATTGGCCGAGCTCATTATCACCACTCGTATGTAAAGAGGCCCAATAGTCAACCACTTGACATATGCCACTATAGTCTTGTATGCACGCTTTGCGTGCGATGATATTTTAAATGTATCTTTTAATTTGTTAAACTAAAACAAAAAAAAAACGAACGTGCTGTGTTCGAAAAATTGAAATACTTTTCAAATTTATATACATTCATATAATTATAAACAAACTTTTTTCCTTTTATCCGGCCACCCCACAACAATGTACAAAAGAAAGATTTATTTACTACATTATATCAGTTGTCTAATTTTTACGATAATCAAAAGATAAAATTTTCATGTGACAAACTATATTAACATGGGTACCTATTTATAGATAATTCAAAAATATAAATTTTAATGTTTTTATTTTATTTTTACCAAATTTATATCTTGTAATATTTTCATTTTAAAAAGTTAAAAAATTATAATAACTTTCCTTAATAGTGAAGAGTGATGCTAATTGAGTTTTTGGAATTTTTTGGAGGGCAAAGTGGACTTTTCCAGGGGGGACACCATGGCTCCCCCTTGGCTTATATAATAGAGATGTATATATTTAATTCTAAAACCTTAAGTTATTAATTGTTTTTATATTCATATTTAATATAAAGACTTCTAACTTAGGCATTGAACGAACATTTCCTCCGACAAACCCCCAAGCGAGTTTACATATGCTTAGGCATCATTTGGTTGACACGGAAAATAAATTCCCATAGGAATTAGTATTTCATGGGAAGTTATTTTCCTAATGAAATTTCTAGGAATTTATCAATGTTGTTTGGTTATAACAATGAGAAGTTGAAATTCTCATAAAATTTGATTGACAAGGCGGGCCTTGGTAATCTACTTCTTATGTTTTGTGGGAAATAGAAAATCCCATGAATTCCAACTCTCTCCATTTCTTCCATTTTGTATGAACCAAACAAATATACAAATTACTAATTTTCATGAATTTTCACTTCCCCGTTTTATTTTGTCAACCAAACAAGCACTTAGTGTGTAGGTACTCAGGCTCAATCCATGATTAGATCCAAAGACATTTAAAATCTTTCCACAAAATATTAAGGTCCATTTCAGAGTTCAGATCATATTGTTTTTACCAGAAATAATATCTATAGACAAGAAATTGCCCTGAGAAAAGGGTTAATTAATGATATTTTGAAACAAAAGGTAGGAATATATAAAGCAAATCCAAGGAATATAAGGACTTAAGGAGTATGAAATTTTCATAGGATTTTGGATATCACATTTGGTGCAAAGTATAGCTTTACTTTTAGCATACTTCAAAAATTAATATGAAAAATTCTTGTCCAATTTACTCGTAAAAAAACGGTTTTTTCACCGGGTACCCTTGATTAATTTCAAAATGTATGGGGTACCCCTATGTTTTTACGAATGCACCAAATACCCTTGAGTAATTCGTAAAACGCACTGAATACCCTTACTAATCAAAATCCATTATTGTTCCTGATAATTTATGCACTGAATACCCTTACTAATCAAAATTTGCCAAAAAATTCAAGTAAATGAAAAGACAAAGAATGATAATAGGGGTTTTCCCCATTTTTTTGGGGATTACTATAGGGGTTTTCTTTGGGTTTTGATTTTGGAGCGTAATAGTAGAGCAAATGAAATAGGAATATGAGTATCGACGGCCAAATATATGAACTGGGTTAACTTAAGGGGTGTAATAATTAAACAATTTGATACCCAATTAAAGCCAGTTATCCATTAAAGGCATTAAGTGCATTTTGTGAATTACTCAATGGCATTTGGTGCATTCGTAAAAACATAGGGGTACCCCATAAATTTTGAAATTAGTCAGGGGTACCTGGTGAAAAAACCAAAAAAAAAATATTAATAAAATTAATTAATTGATAAAAGAGTCATATGACATCTACAAAAGAGATCAAATCTAACAAATACAAAGAAAATTGAATTAGAAAAAAAATTTAATTTGACAAAACTACGATTGTCGATGATATCTGACATTGATGAATTCTCTCGTCTTTCACATTGCTGTCCTTTGCAGCCTTCTGCAAGGGTTCTTGCAATCTGTTGTAGTTTTTGAATTCAATACAACTTAAACCAATTGATTGTATCGGTATATTTGAGATCTGATTTGATATCGTATAAGCCTCAATCAGCAAATTAATTATTCCAAAAACTAATCCATAAAAAAGAAGAAAATTCAACTCCAAAATACTCCATTAAAAAAGACAAAAAAATCCAAACATTGAGTAGAAAATTCTGATAAAGAGAGAAGATAAATTTATTAATGACAAATATAAAGCAAACAAAAAATTACAAAATAAAAATATTTTTTCCAAGTTAACAACTTTAGAGAAAAAAAAGATATTTGATATTATATTTTGAAGTTAATAGAAATCACAATTGACCGCATAGCGCAGTGGATTAGCGCGTCTGACTTCGGATCAGAAGGTCGTGGGTTCGACTCCCACTGTGGTCGGTTTTTACACTTTTGCTTTCCCGCTTCATTTTGCTGTATGAGTTTGAAAGTTTGTCGAGCATACTTTTACTCCGTATTAATTAGCTGATTAACATACAAAGTGAAAGTTTTTCTTCAAAAAAAAAAAATAATTTTATTGTACTGGCTCCTAGATGCATGAATGCATGATACTAAAATATGGGGCGAATAATTAGAGGTGTCAGACTGTCAGTTCAGTTATGGTTGGACCCAAATGAATTGGTTGACTTCGTTTCAGTTGACTTCAGTTAATTTTTTTCAAATTAACCAATGCAGTTTTAACTTTTCAGTTTTAGTTTCAAACCAGTTCAATTATTTTTATTTTTAGTTCAAATCAGTTCAGTTATGGTTTTACCCATACGATTTCAGTTGTTGTCAGTTTATTGTGAACGATTGACATAACAGTTCCGATTGTATTCGGTTTACGTTATGGTTGGTCTTCCATTTTACATGTACGGTTTCAATTGATATTAGTTCATTGTGAACGATTGACATCTCGGTTCCGATTGTATTCAGTTTACGTTATGGATAAATACAGTTCTATCCGTACGATTTTAGTTATTATCAGTTAATTTTAAATGATTATATTCAAGTACATTATGGTCATTTTCAGTTTTATAAGGACATCTTTAATGGTTCTGATCGAGGTAGATATCGAGTATTAATGGGTTTACCCGAGTTTTCTTGTGTTATTCTCCCAAATAATATGACCGGATCGTATTCGGTTTAGCCGTTGAAGTATTTTGTCTTACAATGCGTTAATTTATTTGTTTATTTAGTTAAGGTGCACGCTAATTTTATTTATTATGTATCAATTTATATTTAGATCAATTTATCCTTGTACTAATTAGGTGTAAATGTGTAAGACTGTATCGAGTATCAATATTGAATGTAAATGATGGTCAAGATGATGATGCATAGGTGATATTGAATTGGCGATAACAACGATTATAACAATAATAATAGCAATTAACAACAACAACAACAACAATAAATTAATTAATGATAACGATGATGATGGTGATTGATATATATGAGTACTATAATGACAATAATAGTAGTAACAATATTTCTTTTATATGACAAATTACGATCAAAGACTCAAAGTGAAAATTGTGAATAGTGTCAAAAATACATATGTTGCAACAATTCATTTACGGAAGAAGTATAACAAATTAACAATTCAATTAACTTTTAAATTATAACAATATCAAGTCATTTTGGTTCAATTGATCAACAGTTAATAACAGTTTAGTTAACTAATAAAACCAAACAATTTATAAGTCATTTCGGTTCAGCTGATCAACAGTTAAAAAAAGTTAAATTAAATAATAAACTAACAAAACCAAAAAATTTACAGTTATTTTCAGTTCAATTATGGTTCAGTTATGATCAGTTAAAAACAATTTTATATAATCAACCTTTTTAGTTCAGTTGATTTCAGTTCATCAATCAGTTCAGTTTCAATTCAATTAAGTTCAGTTCATTTTGTTTCAGTTGGAATTTCAGTTATCAGTCATTTGATTCTTGGTTCATTTTATTTCAGTTAAGTTAAGTTAAGTTCAGTTAGGTTAACAGTTGAACCAACAGTTCCTAACCAAACTGACAGCTCTAATAACAATAAGGGACGGAAGAAGTAGTATATAATGTAGATGAGTAGTATTTCGGGCCACCAGGTTGGCTAGCCCAGAAATAACAGATTAAACCCTAAGCTCGGTTTTGCTAGGGTTAGATACTTATCAGATATACTTATGCAAAGAAGATGATGACACGTGTCATGGGCCAGGCCAGCACGTCAATTTAACCGACCTACGTCATACCCTAGCAGGGTAACATATGCCTATAAAAGGACAAGTCAAATCACTTTTGACTCCTTTATTCCGATCTCTGACTTAAGCATCGGAGGGCGTTCCCGGATTGCACCCCCGGGTTAGCACCCTTTCTTTGTTTTGCAGGTCAAACCCTCGAAGAGGAGAACACAGAGTCAAACCAAACACATTAAACGCATTTGATTATATAAAAAAAGTTAAAGAATAGAACGTAACAAGTAGCTAATTGCGAACCTTTTTCTCTTAAATAAATAGAATCTTAAAAAGTTAAAACTATGCAATATTTTAATGTTACCGTACCATAGATACGAGTACATAAAATAAGAAAAAAAAAAAAGAAACGTGAGTCGGGAAATAGTGGTGAACCAGTAGTTATGGTAGACAATGTTGAATAATTTTTTTTAAAAGGTTTCCCGCCAAACATTAAAGTATTTATGAATCAGGCCAAAACAAAAAGATCACAAAAAAATTTAGAATGAAGGAAATATAAATATATTGTCTTCTCAAAATTAATAATGATTGATATGTTCAGAACTTAGTTTGTTTAATGAGGTGCGTGTGGATAGTTTGTCTTGAAGGTCGTTTAATTAGGCTACATTATTTTTCCTGGCCTGAAAATATAAATTCCTAAAGAATAGTCATTTGTTATTATGGGTTTGATTGACAAGAAATAACACAAGTTCATCCAAACTAACTTTTTACCGAAATTAGCTTTTCATGATCAACCAAACTATAGTTTTTTTTTTTGAAAGGTCAAGCAAACTAGCTCCTAAAATAATGAGAGATTGAGAATAATAGATTATACTCAAAGAGATTAAAACAAAAGATTTTGAGCCCTGAGATGTAATCAAGTAAAGAGCTTTATAATTATAGTACTAATTTTAGCTTGTTTAATGTAAATTTGTAATGCAAGAAGGTAAGAGATATGTTAAGTGTTAACCTAGATGTTGTCACGTTTTTGACAAATTCCAAAGTTTTTGTAATGCTTTTTTGATGCCAAAAGTTATATACTTACTGTTAATGTTGACAAACATGAAATAACATCTATTTACTTTATATGACATATTATGATTTTGTCTTTCAAATGATTGGATTTACTTAGTGGAGTCTTCTGAAAGCAGACCTCTTTTTTTCATGATATTAATCATATATGCAAGTTACAAATACCAGTAGAATTTTATGTCAATATCCTCCTTCCTACATATACTTGCGGCCTTGTAGAGAATGAAGTCATAGCCTAGTGGTCAGGGCTTCAGAATTACAGGCACGAGGTCTTGAGTTTGATTCTCACCGTACGTATTTGCGAGAATTCCTTATTATTCCCCTTACAAATGCGTGTGTTGGCTAAAATTGGGTCGGGTGACCTGCTGTAGGGCCCGGTTCCAAGGCCTAATATCCCACACATTATCCTATATAAAAAAAAAATACTTGCGGTCTTGTAAGTTGCAAAATTTTACTTCCTCCAATTCATTTTATTTGCGGATTTCATTTTTGGAAATTTCAAATTATTTACAATAAATTTAATCTTTTTATTTTCATCAATTCTTTTTATTTATAGCTCTCACATCATCACATATCCTAATTTATCTCTATTCTTTTTAATCTGTTTCAAGCTATTTGTTGTAAATAAATTGAATCAAATGAATTGAAGTATTTGGAATTTTATAATGTACGGAGTTTTTTTTTTTTTTTTTTACCCAGATTATATGGTTAATAAGCGGGTTAATAACTATAATTTTTTATTTGCAACAATATAACATAAGCTAGAGAGTAAAGATGTGTAATCGTTGCAAATAAAAAATTACGGATGTAGCAGTACGTATATATCAATATTGTATGTATTTGCTCCATACATTAGTACAATCTACAATTAGTAATTATTAAAATGTTTATTTGTAACTGAAGTTGAAGCTTGAGCCGTATTGACATAATAATTGTTTCGTTAGAGTTGAGATCA
Source organism: Salicornia ramosissima (assembly GCA_951394345.1). NCBI lineage: Eukaryota > Viridiplantae > Streptophyta > Magnoliopsida > Caryophyllales > Amaranthaceae > Salicornia > Salicornia ramosissima. The sequence goes on from OX596239.1 coordinate 12,915,275, forward strand.
TGAGTTTCAAATATCACTACGTACATCTGAAAGGAGTTCTTATCCTCCCTCTTTTAAGTATGTGTCAGCTAAATTAAGTCAAATGACATAAAATAATAGGGTTCGTTTAAAGACATAGTAACCACCAAATCCACCATATCAATTAAAAAAAAATCGCATGCAAGTCCTTAGTGACACATGGTCATCTTTTCTATAACTTTATACCATACCTAACTTAATTAATTGTAGCTCCAATTCAAAACTCTTTTAGCTCTCATGATAGTTTCTCTTATAAGTTATAACACTCATAATGACTCCTCTGATAAGGGAGCTAAGAACATGCTCTCGTGTTTTCCTAGAGAAATAACTAAATATTCTTGTAGTAGATGGTTAATGGTTAGTTAATTAGGTGTTTATATTGTTGTTCATTATTTTATTTTGATTATGTTCAATAATACCATTTGTAAACTTATGTTGTATTCTTTTATATGATGGAGAATGTTCATTATTATTGTTTTACTAGCTAGATTATTGTTGGTATAAGTTCGATCTTTTGATACTCATTTGGATAATAAATAATGTTCAGGGCCGTCCTTGCACATGTGCAAGACTGCAAGGTGACCAACAGCACAAGGCCCCCAATTATAAGGGGCCCCATTTTCATATTTAGTCCACTGTAAAAAAAAAAAAAAAGAAAGAAAGAAACAAACTAACCGTAATCTACAATGAATGTCAACTAATTGTTCCATATTCCATTTTCACATTAAAAAAATCATTCATTAATTGCAAATCTTAAATTTCCATGAATTAATTCTTCATCTTCATCTTCATATTTAGGGGCCCAATATTTTTGTATGAGAACAGGGCCCAAAATTCAATGGGACGGCCCTGATAATGTTCATTCGAACTATAACTTATAAGTAAGGTTCATTAATCTAATAACTATTTTATACCGAGTGTGTACATCTAGGCATTTACACACACATATATATATACACATAACTGAGAATGAAGTCATAGCCCAGTGGTTAGGACTTCAGAATTCCAGGCACGAGGTCCTGGGTTCGATTCTCACCGCACGCATTTGCGAGGATTCCTTATTATCCCCCTTACAAATGCGTGTGTTGGCTAAAATTGGGCCGGGTGACCTGCAGTAGGGCCCGGTTCCAAGGCCTAGTATCCCACACATTATCCTATAAAAAAAATAAAAAATATATATATATATACACACACACACACACATAACTACAAAATTTTAACCTTAAATTAGCTTGACGTATAAATCAATTTTATTTCATATAGATAAATAAAACGTTATAATTAAAAATTGAAAAATGTTATACGAAGTACATAATCTTTAGTTCTATATTTAATTAAGCAGCTAAAAATGGTAATTCTTAGTGAAATCAAACATCATTACATTAATTCACCCATGATTTTGGCATGCATTTCCAAATTAAACTATTTTAGGGCTTACATTAAAATGCGTATATGTAGCCCTTGAATCAATATAATTGTACAATAATATCGCTTCAATCAATATAATATCTTATCATTCAAAAGTTTTAAACTATCAATTATGTATATATTCATCTTCTACGATCGTACATACATGTAATTAAGCTCATCATGATTTCCTTTGAATAACCTAACCATTCGAGAGGCTCGACCTCCACAAGACTGAATAGATGTTTTTATGTTAGTGATGTAGCATGTGACAAATCTTTGTCATGAACTCAAAAAACTTACACCATGTCATTAAGAAGTGGGCAGAAAGTAGTAACTAGCCTCAATCTTTGTCATGATTTAATTTGATTATATCTAATGCTATACTTTATCTATTGCTATATACATTAGTATACAAGCTAAGTAACCCTAACTACCAAACACAACAAAAATAATGCAAATTCATGCATTGCATGGGATATAAACTAGTAACAAATCATTTCGGCCTCAAATTGAAATATATTACTTCGTATATGAATGGGTAGTTAGTTAATTACAATGTCTCCAATATCCTTTCTTAATGGAGTCGCAATTGCAAGTTTCCACCTTGACAACAAATTCCAAAGTACTCCAAAATTGGAAGGTGAATAAAAAACAATAAGATATATTGTATTGCCATGAATGCATGCTTTCCTTGCTTGTATATTATCCCTTGACAAATAATATTTGTTTCCTTTCTCAAGAAAAGTGTTGGTGAATGGACAAGCAATTTTATGTCCCAAAAAAGGTCTCACATTTCTACCCAAGTGAATGAATTATTAGCCCATTGACTATCCTAATTATATCCCTTTCTATTTCATATTTTCTTTTTCATGCTTAAGATATATACATCAAAGGTTAAATTGGTTCACCCTATCACACGTTTTATGTTCCTTTAGTCCATTTCAAGTTCGAAACAAATGATTCACATTCCGTTCACTTAATTTGTGAGCGTATAATTAAGATCAGATTCAGTTCAAAATGAATCATCATACTAAAGTTTCCCTTTAACAACTTCAAAGAAATGTAATGCTAGTAATAAGATTCGAACCCATTATCTCTTGAATACGAGATAGCAATAAACACTATTTTGTCATTGCTCTAGATCTTATCTGTAATTAATTATACCACTAAAAAAAACCACTAAAAAAAATGAACAAACAAATAACAGACCAAGAAAGAAAAGAAAAAAAAATTAAAAGTACTTTCCTACAAAAAGAAAACGCACATAGAATGATGGAAAACCGTAATTGGCAGTGGCCAGTGGGGTTGAGAATTGAAATTGAAGATACGATGGTAGGTAAGGTGAACTAATTACTTGTTTAATTGTGGTAGGGTTTAGGGACTTACGGCCCGTTGGTTGTTGGTAATAAATTGTGGTAATGGTAATGAATTTATAATGTAATTCTGTTAAGGAGGAACTTTATAATTTCCATGGAAAACAAATTTTCATTCTCATACTTCAATTTTCTTCTCATTTTTCATTCCTATCCATTACCATTGGGGAGGGTGGTATTTGATGGGAATGGATATTTGTGAAGAAAATTAGATAAATCGGAGCTAAGGTAGCACCACCATGGAAATGAATTTTGATTTCCCTTCTAAATTTAGTTATAAATTCATTCCATTACCATCATTTATAACCGGCTACCAAACGGGCCGTTAGGGTTGTACCTTTTAATTAATTTTTTAGTACTGCCAAAGTTTTATTACACCAATTAAATTTCCCGCCGGTCGAATATTCTGAAAGAGAATGAATTTGAAATATTTTCTCAAATCACAAGAATGAAGTTTAGCCTACCAAATCAACATTTGTATTATATGTATGTAGTACATTAATTTTTATCTAAATTCTTTTCATATTTATCTTTTTGTGGGATTAAAATAGATTGAATTGAATTTGAATTGATAGGATTGAGATGAATTGAATTGGAATGAACGGAGAGAATGAATTGGAACAAATTAGGTTGAAATGAATTGGATTATAATGAATTAATTTGGTGTATATGGTACCTACATACACAAACCAAAAATATTTTAGAAAAAAAAAAGATTTTTTTGGAGGGGGGTGAAGGGGAGGGCAAGGGAGATTTTAGGACCCATGCAACTAATCAATAAAAATCCTTGTGAAATGATCATGCACTTTCTGGTTGTACAACACACCCATCTTCATATGAAATGAATTAATGAAATTAAATTAAACGAATATAAATTCTTTGGTGAGACGATCTCACTATAAGATCAAGTCTTATAATAAAGTAAACAAAAATTTACAGAAGTTACTGAAAATATATAATAGTTATATATGTATAAAATTACTTGATGATTGTTTATATATTTTAACTTTTTTTTATAACTATCATTGGCAAAACCTGGTCTAACCACTGTGAGACAGTCTCAACTGTATAATACCTGTTCCTGCTCAGGAACTTCTTTCTTTGATCGAGTGTGTTTGATGTGCTTGAGTTGACTTCGAGAGCTCCTGTTCGAGGGTTTAACTTGTAAAACAGTGAAAAGTTGCTAAGCTGAGGCGGTGGAACCCGGGAACACCCCTCTGATGTTTAAGTCAAATATCTGAATGAAAAGGAGTCAGAAATATAGAGTTTATTCATAATGAATTAGATACCTGACAAATAGTTTGACTGATCCTTTTCATAGACATACCGCGTACATTTTCTGATATTATGAAAATGCTGAGTCAATAACACGTATCACCCCAGTATTGACTCTGCCCAGTAACAAACCCTAGTATATTAGGGTAGTAACTAGTAACCGCCACGGCCCACAGGTTCATCGACTGTATGTTTCCCGTGGACGGGAACAATACCTAATATTAGATGAAAATTACTGTCATATGGAGTATGAAATTTACTCCTAGGTTGTTTTTTTTAAAAGCAGTAAGATTGGGTGTGTCCAATCACGCTTTCCGGCCGTCCCTACAGCCACCTAACTAATTAGCACTAGGCGGAGTAGGATACTACCAGCAAAACTACTTTTTTACTGAGAATATTTGGTGTGATTTGACTGTTTAATTAGTTATGCATTTACTCCTACTACTCTATTATTCTTCCCTGAAAAACGATCTATCACTGTACTACCCTGGCCTGGAGGTGATAGTGATGCTACACTAAACTCGAACGATCAATAAGCTGTACTTCCTCCAATTTTACACATGTACTACTCGGCTACTCCATCGGTCCCCTTTTTTTGCCACATTCTGACTTTTGTCACTATTCATCCGGCAACTTTGACTCTCTGTAATTTTATATATATAAGAAAAAATATAGTCAAATAGGATCTCGTTTGATTCGTCTTGATGTATAATTTTTTAATATACAATTTTTATAATTTTTTATTATATATATCTAAAGATATTTTTATTTAAAGTTGGGTGTTGGGAGATGTGAAAAAGAAAATGTTGCAAACAAAAGGGGACAGAGGGAGTAGTACATATTATTCTTTCCGTCTCAAAAAAAAAAAAAAAAACTATTCCACTTTAACTAAGAAAACTCTCACAATTTTGGTCAAAATGAGGCAGTTCTTTTAAGACGCATGGAGTATATACAAAGTATATATATCTCTATTATATAAGCCAAGGGGGATCCATGGTGTCCCCCTTCAAAAGTTCATCTTACCCCTCAAAACTTTCTAAAATCTCAATTTTTATCACTCCTAATTATTAAAGGAATTTATTACAATTTTTGAAATTTTTAAAATGAAAATAGTACAAAATATAAAATTTGAAAAAATAAAACAAATATACCAAAATTAATATATTTAAATTCTCTATAAATAAACATCCATATTGATATATTTCATCAAATAAAAATTTTACATTTTGATTATCGTAAAAATTTGGTAGCGGCCAATAGAATATGGTAAATAAATTTGATTTTTCAATTTTTCGAACAAATAACTTTTTTTTTTGTTTAAACAGATTAATAGTTGTATTTAAAATAATATCGCACGCAAAGCGTGCATAAAGACTAATATATAATATATAATCATATTGAATATATGTACGATTCAATTTTTTATCATGTGCTGTAACTATTTATTTCTTTTTTCATGTCTTTTTTTTCTAATTACAATTAAAATTTGTTTAGGAAATCATGTACTCCATCCGTAACATAATGCTTTCAACAATTAGTTTTGCACGCATTTCGAAGAATCGATTTAAGGATGTAAACGAAGAAATTAGTCAAAATGGTTTTAATAGAAACAAGAGTTAAACACTTTATAAAGTTAATGGACTACTCCCCTCACTGCCATATGATTTTAAGGTGAAACCTCCTAAGTTTTGTAAGGTGGACTCTTTCTCTAATTGGTGCGGTCCAGACCCCAGTCAAAATTAAACTTAAGATCTCAAGGTTAAGCGATGACTTATTCACCAATTTCCCTAAAATTGATTGGTTTATTACTCCTAGCTATATGGAAAGAACACTTCAAGTTTTGAATGCTAATTTAAGATGGATCTCCATCTGTTTCACTTGTTTTGTTATATTTCGACGCTTTTTTTCTCCTTAAAAGATTTTAAACCTAACAAATAAACTAGACAAAAGGGAGTACTAAACTAGTTTAAATATAAGGGAAATTTTTATAAGTTGGAATGGAGCTCTATCCACTAAGTTGTGATGAATGCGTAGTAATTGTAAACGGGTAGATCGAGGTGGTCACCAAGCACAACAAGCCATAACTCATCATGTACGGTGTACAAACTCTCTCTATATAAATATTTTCATCAAATGCTATTGCACGTCGATCGTACTTGAGTTGTTAGATTTAGCAACCAAATAATAATATGCAACAATTCCAAAGGTATTGTAATGCTTTATCCAGCCAGACTTACTACTTGTTGCTTGATGTTTACCAATGCGACAACATTATTCTTGTTTTACTTTTTGCGGCGTATATATTATCCATCTATCTATGCACAAAATTGTAATTCAAAGTAATCATTAGAATTAGGAATGATCAAGCAATGTCCAATGCAATTAGGGGAAAAAAAAACTTACAAATTACTCTATTTTGATTGTCTATTTGTAGTGGATATATAATATGCCCGTTAACATATGTAGCCATCTTCGGAATTAAATTCTTTGTTATGATAAACTTAATAGAGTATATATATATATAACATATTCATTGGACTCAACTATTAGCTTAATCTTTGATTTGTAATGACTAATGAATATAATCATAGATGGTGTAATATATGGGTTGACAATTTTCATTGTTAGTCTGTAACCTTTTTTGAGCCGCATTCTTTGTGTGTGTTTAACATAAATTTTATAGACATACAGAAAAAGAGCAATTATATTATCCTTGTGGAGTAATGAATGTTCCGACTAGAAAAACATATAAAGTACTCTGTATATATATATTTAGCTAGGGTTTGTATATAAGAAAAAGGATATGGTAATTAATTAGTGAATTGCTAATGTTGAGTTTTATATTTTATTTTATTTACGACATAAACTAAGTATAGGGTATTTGTTAATTTGTTCTTTTTAGTTTATTTATATTATATTATATATATTTAATAAATGAGTGATAGTGATGAAAACTGTCATCATAGATAATAATTCACCCTATTTTATTTTTAATATGAAACTACCATACATATCATAAATTTCTTTAATCAAAACAAGGGTTCAATCGATCAATATGCCATTAATAATTTGAAAATTTTGAAGGTTCATAACATTGACACCACTTAAATTAAAAATTAAAATCACTAGCAATAATTCACTATATAAATTGTCAACACCCGTAGTAGTACGTAATAAACTACCGATATACTTCCTCTGTCCCCTTAAAGTTTGTTATATTTGATTTTTCACGTCTCTCAAAACATAATTTTAAATGAATATATCTTTAGACATATATAATAAAATAATTATAAAAATTACATATTAAAAAACTACACATTAAGCCGAATCAAACGAGATTCCACTTGGCTATATTTTTTCTTAAACGTATAAAATAAGAGAGAGTCAAAGTTTCTCAATGAATAGTGGCAAAAGTCCTTATGTAGCAAACAAGTAGGGACGGAGGAAGTAACATATAAGTCACTACAGAAAATAATTAATTTTTTAAAATCTCTAGTAAGTTTTTTTTTACCTAATAATGGATGTGTAGATAAAGTATTGTCCAATAATGAAGAAAAGTTATTTCCGCACAAAATTTAATTTATGCACTCCATAAAATTAGAAAAGAATTCTTTCAATCTCTCAATGTCAAAAAAAAAAAAAATTAAATTAGAGAAGAATATATAATTGATCCTTAAGCAAGGAGATGAGACTCGTGAGAGTAATGTTATACAATACTAGGGTCCATAAATTATTAGCCGATGAAGTAGTATTGTACTACGAATATATAATAAATTACTATTCTCTGTAATATTTTAACATCACAAATTCATATATACAACTTGCCGCACGGTTTAAGAACTGTGTGATATGCATATAAGAAAGGGTTACAAATTAACTTCTTTTAATTTAAGAGAGTTACAAAGTTTATTTGTGTGGGGGTTACAAAGTTATTGTTAAAGGGTACAGACTTCTTTGATGAGAATTACAAAGTTCATTTGTGTGGGGGCTTGGGGTTATAAAGTTATTGTTAAGGGTTTCAAATTATTATTTTTGGTGCGAAATCGGGTCGTAATCTCTAACCACGCACCTAAGCTATCTGTCACTCTCGATTACAAAGTTCTTTTTTGGGGGTTACAAAATTGACATTGTAACCTTCACCATTCGCACAAATGAACTTTATAACCCCTCACATAAATTAACTTTATAACCCTCCATTTGCATTACATATAATAAATTAATAATGGTGCGGCAAGTTGCAAAAAAATATGTTGTTTTAACTTTTAACATAGATCACACAAACCTAAAAAATAAAATCCAATTTGAGTTAGCAGCATGCTTTTCTGTGCACTTCATTCATTACACGTTAATTAATATGCTATGATTGAGTCTATTTACCTGAGTAAACTTCATTCATATATACTCGTTTGGTTGAAGATTTATTGGTTAAGTTTTGCGAATATCAAATTGGAAGTTTTGAGTTTGAACGTTATCCCATGTACTAATAAAGATATATGTATGTGTCAGTCAAGTTGAGTTTGGTGACTTGGGGTTTGAACTACTGTTTCAATACAATACCTAGTAATACCCACATTATCAAATTTAAAAAAGAAAAGTAAAAAAATGCAAAACAAAATGTGATATGCTTATTTTTATCATGATTGCTAAATGCAATCTTATTTTACTAACATACTCGCTCCCCGCTAAATTTCCCAAAATACCTTTCTAGCCTAAATAATTTCAAATCTACGCATTATTTCATTTAATGTACACGAAGTAGCAACACTATTTCATTGAATCCACGAAATAGCAAAAGTATTTTATTGAATGTATACTAAGTAGCTAGCAACACTATTTCATTCAATCTATACAAAATAGCAACACAATTTCATTTACTCTACACGAAGTAACAAAACTAGTTATATACTTATATATATTGAATGAAAGGGTTAAATGGTCGGAAAAAAAAGTATGTATCAGATTTGTCTTGTGCAACATCAAATATGAATTCTTTTTGGTCAAACGGACGTTCCATAATTCTAGGTTGAACTATTGTAATATGTTATTATTTATTAGAGAGAAAAAAGAGAGGAGAGAGTTTTTTTTTAAAAAAAAGAAGAAAACCCTAATAAATGAGGGACATTTAGACTACGTTAATAAAGTTAGGTTGTATTTAGGGTTTGTTTACTTCAGCTTAAGTTCAGTTCAGCTCTCAATTTGCTTCTCTTATAAAATATTACACTCAGCTGTTCTTAGTTCAGTTCAGTTCAGTTCAGCTAAAGTAAACGAGCCCTTAGCACTCCCGAAATCTATACTTTAAAAGTTATTTAGAAGATTCTTTCATTTTTGAATAGTGATTTGAGAACGCCCAAAATGACCACAATTTGGAGAAACTGGAGAGAATATATAATTTTAATACTTAATTTCATTTTACTTTTACTCCATCTTTTTTTTTTAATCTACACATTTTTTTTAGTTGTTGAGACAAAATTTTAGTTCAATTAGTTATTATTGTAGTTTTTTATTTTATGTATTACAAATTAGTCATGTGATATATGTCGCATTAAAAAAATTAAAATTATTCAAAACTATTAGAGCCATTATAATTGTGAAAATTGAAAACTGATAGCAAAAAAAGTGTGCAAATCACTTTTTTCACGTGTTCTTTTTTTTTTTTTGCTTTTTTTAAGGAAAAAAAAACCGAAAAAATAAATTAACAAGCCTTTAAATAGTGTCTCTAATTATGGATTTATAAAAATTATAAAAACTAACATGACAATATTTATTTCCTTACATATAAATCACAAACAATGATGAAAGTAAAATTTGTAAATAATACCAAAAATCAAATTGCATACACTAATAAACAACGAGGTAAGATTGGTTATAAGAGTAATGTTAATTGTATACTCCATCCGTATTATTTAATCAGTTGATTACGTTTTTTTTTTTGATGGAAGATTACGTTTGAGTTTAGAGGAAATTTTAAAAGTAAGATATATTTATAATATATATAAGAAATAAAAATCATGTATGATCATACAAGATTTAAATGTGTAGTTTTAACTATTTATAATTTTTTATTAATTGTGGTTTAAGATATTAATGTTTGACAAGTTGATTAAAAATTGTACAACAAATAATAAATATAACCAATTTAATGAAAAGGGCGAAGCATTTGAGTAATCTTTATCTGTCAAGTAACCTCAATTTTCCATTAAAATAACCCCCACATTAAGGTGAACTTTTGTTTGGGTATGTATCATGAATGGTACATATATATATTAAATGGGCCGTGATTACTCAATCTCAAATCTCAAATAAAAACATAACCCACAAAGCATCCAAACCAAGCTAGGCATAAGGATCTATCACTTGGTAATAACTAACAAGTCTATTTCCCATGGTTGGCTTACTTCAAGCCCAAGGCCACTTGTCCAAATGCATTTGCTATAAATACAAGTCAATCGCTTATATTTACAACTTTTCAATTCTGAAGCGTCAAACATTTCCCTTATAATAAATTAAATATACATTATGAGAGTCTGACTTAGACATCGAATGAATAATTTTTCTCGGATAGCCCCCAAGCCAATTGACTCGTGTTCATTGTTCGGGTTTAACTTGGGTCCAATCTAATGAAACCATCTACATTTTTCATTAAATTTAAAGATCTTATCCTAGACCATTGTTTTGTTAGATTAACAAGTATGTTTATGTATGAAATTTTGTGAGAATATAAAGGGGGAGAGCATGGGAAGATGGAGGAGTAGATATGTCTTGGCAAAGGCGAACCAATCAGTAAAGTCCGTTACACTGACGATGCCTCACTCTCACACACTCGACACACTCTCATCTTCCAAGGAGAATGTTTTCTCTTTCCGCCCACGCCGAAAGCCTCACGCATTCTTTCCTTTTCTTGATTTTTTTTTTTTATTTTGGGTGTGTTACCAATATATATATATACTTCCTCTGCTCCATAATTCTTATAACGTTTGTAATTTTACGTTTATCAATGTATAATTTATAGTCTTAATATTTTTGTTTACGTTTTACCAAAAAATATATAAATTAGATTTTAATAAAATACACATTGTGACGAATCCAATGAGATCTCACACGACTTTAATTTTTTTACACGTATAAAGCACAAACAAAAGATCTACTGTTGCGACGGAATTTAGGTTCGTCATTAATGTGTACCCATCGTTAATAGATCAATTTCTTGTAGTGAAAACACAAGAATATGACTTGCTATATGAGGGTTGGTAACCAATGACTCCCCTATTGTTGCTGCTAAGGGTGCTTATGAGACGAGACAACTCGCAAGGTACTCGGGAGCAACTTGATCAAACCTCTGCTCGAGTACATTCAACTCGAAATCTTGCTTGACTCGAGATATTAATGAGTCAAGTCAAGCAACTCAATACTAAACTTGAAAAGATCGCTAGAAGCTTGAATTATATAATTTATAAAATAATGTAATATTGATCTAAAATATGAGTTTTATTAAATCATTTTTAAATTTATCAAATATTTTATTCAAATATATTATAACTGCAACATTTCAAAATTACTCGATATAAGCTTAGTAAAAACTCGGTCAAAGCTCAAATTGTCAAAATTCGATTGAAGCTCGATCAACACTCGACTTAATTAAAATAGAATGAGCTCAGGGTCGACTCGCGATTTTAAATCCAATCCTAGTTGCATCATATTCGAACTCAACTTGCATCATAAATCCAATCCTAGTTGCTGCTTTACTTTCGTGACCAGACTATTGAAAGTCTTGCGTAATCTATACAGCTTCCCATCAATATCTTTTTACTGAGTTTCTTTTCTATTACGAATTTCGATTGTGGTTGGAAATAGAACTGAAAATTCTTCATCTAAACCGCCGTTGCGTTGGTTTCTAGTTTCTACTTTCTAGACCTAATTAAGTAAGTTTATCTAATTACGTATTGCATGCAGTAGCTACGAAAAAACTTATCCTAGTATCCTACTCACTGTTCGACTACCACTAAAGCACTAATTATTACGGAGTACAATGTTCTAGTTAAACTAAATAATGTTGATAGTGGTATTCAACTCATATGATTAATTATATTTAAATCTCTCTAATAGTATGTAGTTGATAGTTTACCCACTGGGTATATGTAACAATATTTGTTATAGGCTTGTAGCTAAACACTTTAGCCCAAGCATTTGCGGATTTGGCGCAACTAGGAGGAGACTTTGAGTAGGTGGGCACGGGCTGTGTTGGGACGATCCACGTGAACATGCATGCCTCGTGTCACAACGTGCCGTGCGGCCGTGCCTATAACAGGCCAAGAAAAGTTCGTGTCATGTTGGGCTCATACCAAGTTATAAAATATAAGGCTTATATATGCACGGTCCAACCCACGTTTTATGTCGGGCCGACTCGTGTCATGCCAATGCGCCTAATATAAATTTTTATATACTATGAAATTTTATCCAAAATAAGTGTGTCAACTTGTGGGCCGGTCTATCATGCTCTTGCCAAGTTCGTGCCAAAATTTTAAAATGTTGTTCATGCGTGGCTCACAGCCCACCAGTCGTACCTCTTGCCGAAACAGAATAAATACTAATGCTTTTGGACATTTGTTATAAGAAAAGTATATTAAGATTTCCAGACTTTTCACCTAAATGTCAACGAGTGGATTTTTTTTTAGATAGAATGGTAGACAAGTGGCTTTATATATACTTGTTCCTATTTCAGAAGACAAGCAAGGGGGGAGAGAAAATACCTACAACAAGTGGGGTGAGCCTCGAACTGGAGATAAAGCCACGGGAACCGCCGAACCGAAGCTTGCTCCAACTGAGCTAAGGTTCTTACTCCAACGAGTGGATACTTGTGAAGTTAAAAATACTTGCGATTTGCGAAGGGACATTGTTACACCTACCCACCGGGTTGGCAACCAACTACTAATGGAGCAATTAAATAATATTATTTATATTAAGTGACACTATACTATCAATGCCCTCAATTACTCTTCATTAGTAGTGGATAGTCAACCCAATGGGTAAACCAAATTTTTTCCATTGCGAAGTTAAGAATGACGCAATTAAAGTGTAAGATATGAATTGAATGTATATAAGGGTTGGGCTGATGGGCAACGCTGGTCTAATGTGCATGGCATGGTACTCCTATTAATTAGCTTAGGTAATCATGATCCCAATTTACGAGTATTAATTAAATACTACTACAATGTATAGATCCTCCTCATCATCAACACTAATCATGAACGTCCTTGCATTGTTGTAAATGTATGTTTGTGAGTGACTCCGAGATTCTGGTTGGTGCCCCTAATGAAGAATTAGGATCTTCCTCATTTCTTTCCATCCATTTTCTATTATAAGATTTTGACACATAATTTATATTAAAATGAATTTTTAAAACACATACATCCATTGATTTAGAAAATGGACCGTCCATTTTCTCTAAGAAATGGAGATGATCTTGACTCCCTGATGAATGATGAGTGATGACCGGTGATTGATGTTGTCAATTAAGGTCGTGCTTAACCAAGTGCAACCTGACCTTCAAGATCTCTAATTTAAAGGGTCCAATTCAATAAAGGTGTCCAGATTTATTTATAAACAAAAACTAATGAATCTCGATTGTACACATTCTTAAACTCCTATCGGCTTTAGTGCTTTAAAACTGTACTTTCCTATTTCTAATCAAACCTCCTTCAATTTCTTCTTCCATGCACGCATTCTTTCAAGGCTTCTTTCCTTATTTTTCAACAAAATTTATCATCTATCTCTCATTTTCTCAACCAAATTTATCATACTAATGATTCATGACTCCTCCATTTTATTTTTGATTAATTTTCCCTTTTTTCAATGGAATATTTAAATTATCATTCTTCACAATTAAAGGGCTTGATTTTCATTAACCATCCATGGCATCAATTGCATCAAACGACTATTTTTTTCAACCTTTGTAAATTTCCCATCAATTTCTACGGTTCCTTCAAAATTTACTAAAATTGGATTAAGAGGAGAAAAAAATTAGGATTTATATATTATTTGTACAGAGTTGTTTCTACTATGACACTACTTTTTTATATAAATATTTGTTATGTGATATTGTTTTGAAATTCTTGGACTTTTGTACAACACCTTGGGTTCAATTTGCTCAATGTCACATGATAGAATATATAACATATTCCTGGGCTACAACTATCAGCTTAAGCTTTTGGTTGAGATGGTCTTCTAACATGGTATCAAGAGCCAACGTGACAAAAGGTCACAGGTTTGAATCTCTCATCCCTCTCCCTTCTAAGTGGAATTAATTAGCACCAGGTATTGTGGGCCTGTGTTGCATCCACATTTCAAGCCCAAAGGGCCTTTCATGTGAGGGGGAGTGATAGAGTATATAACATATTCCTGGGCCACAACTATCAGCTTAAGCTTTTGGTTGAGATGGTCTTTTAACATCACACAAATTCTTGGACGCTGCAAAAACAATCTAGCCCTGAGCATGGTTTTGATAGATGATATATATACATGATTGGAAAATGCATGGTTTACATATAGGAGCATTTCTTGAGATTTCAGAAGCTACGAACTCCAATTTTCAATTTTTTTATCACTCCATTGCTTTTTTTTTTTAAGGCACTCCATTACTTTGTTAATGTATGATTAAAAAAATTAAATATATATAATGATACTTAATTTAATATGTGCAAGTATGTATATATATATTATGCAGCTAGGTCACTTTATGAGTGGCCACACTCTATAAGATAAGATCAAGTTGACAGAGTAAAATATACTCTCTACTTCACTAAACTTCAAGTAAAGTATATACTCCATATATATAAGATTATATATTCAGTAATTGCCCTGAATTATGACGTAATTAATGTGTCATTTGTTGTCATATGTGTTCTTTAGGGTATCTTTATTACTTCAGCTTAAGTTCAGTTCAGTTCAGTTCAGTTCAACTCTCAATTTCCATCTCTTACAAAATATTACTTTCAGCTGTATTCAGTTCAGTTCAAGATAGTTTAGTTCATTTCAGCATAATTTAGTTTAGTTCAACTATATTCAGTTGAAGTAAACATACACTTAATTATAAAGTTGTTTTCCTATGATCTAAATTATTTTAATTAACATATTCCTTAAAAAAATATGTGGTGTTAATTAAAAAGCTATGAAGAAAAGATAAGTGATAAAGTCATGATCTGATCAAATTAGAAGTCAATAATAGCTAAAGATGTTTTAACCAAAGGTGAAAAGTTATTAAGAGACCAAATGAAACTTAAAGCTTACTGCTGCTCCTTTTTCTTTGATCCACAGTAGTATTATTTTTTAAGATATCTAATCTTATCTATCAAGCTGAAACTTTTTTTAATTTATGCATAATTTTTTGAGTATTTTATTTCTTAGCTTGTTATTGCCAGGAAAAGTTTAAATTAAATTTAATTTCAATATGTCAAAAAAAAAAAGTAAAAACGTGTTTTGTTATGTAAGGTTATCTTTTTGAAATGCAAAGAATCAAAAACCACTAACATTTGTCTGCCAATGCAACTTCAATTGGCCAATCACTTCCTCTACTCATTTTCATACCTTTGAAGGAAGACAACATCTAATGAAGGAAAAATGAAATATAAAAGGTAATATATTCTTTGTTTACCCATTGCCAAAAAAAATATTATATATGTAGTCCAATGTCAGCTATATATAAGCATTAAATACATTACATAAAAGAGAAATAAGTCGCGACTTTAATTATGACAAGAAAGGGGTTGAATTCTTTTGAACTTTGTAGACATGAAATTAATTATCTGAATTTATTAAATCTGATTGAAACTTACTGAACTTGATTGAACATGATTATCCCTAATTTCAAGAAACAATTTAACCTTAACACACATGATTAAATTAACTTGATTGCACATATTAAACCTGATTAGACAATATTTTAACTTACTAGCGATTGAACTTGTCGTCTGAACTTATCTAAACTAATGTCTTTTTTAATGCAAGCGAAGAAAACGAACCCAAGCGACGCATAAATCGGTGTTATAAATGAATTATAATTATATGTTCTTTTCATATTATTAGCTTCGATCTTATATGTAACCCTTTACACTACAAAAAATTGGCTCATTAGAGATAAGTAAACAATAATGACGGGCTTAAATCCTGTCGTAAATGTAGATGTTGTATGACAATTTTTTGCCTATTGTTAAAATTCACTTAATACCTAACCCAAACTCTATTAAAATTGACTCATTTACGATGGCATCACGATAGGAAAATCATTTACGACCCTCAGCTCTTTTATACGACGAGTCACATTTTTACGACGGAAAAAATCATTTACGACCCCTTTTTCTACGACGGGGTCACATTTTCACGACGGAAAAAAATCATTTATTACGACCCCTTTTCTACGACGGGTTCACATTTTCACGACGGGAATTCCTGTCGTTAATAATTTTTTTTCTAGTAGTAATTAATTCGGGACCACGTATATTATTTTCCAAATAAAAAAAATCCTTTTATTTTCCACACATAATAATATGTATATAATGGTGACAGAATCATTAAAATTTCTGATTGCTTGGATGACGACGAAGTATTGACTCAATGGGGGTTGAAAAATACTTAGATACCAAAGTTAAGAATGAAATGAATATAATTACAATTGAGTTGACCCATATTTGACAAAATTGATAATATGATGTTAGCATATTTGAAGGGAAAAAAGGAGTTTGATCTTGATCTTTTGGCACGCATGATGTGATGTATATAACTATTATTACCTTTAATTTGCTTGCTATATATATATATATATGGTGTATAGGGCTTAATTGATCCTCACATGTTATCAACCACCAAAAAGCTAGTCTTTTTTTCGCTTAGCATGTACTCTTTGCTTTTTGATCCATCACTATGCAATTGAATTGTCTACTTCACATTTTTATTTTATTTTTCTTAAATTTATTATATCCTTAGTACATGGCTACATTGCTTTCAAAGGTGTAGATAGATATGGAAACGTTAATGAATGTGAAAGACAATGTATATGAGATAATTGATGTGGTCAAATTAAATTAAGGCCATGGCAAGGATGTTGGGGGCTTTGCACTAGTCATAATAAGACGTGTCAAAAAATTAACCATTAATCCATATTATTTATGTACGTAGTTTTAAAATCGTAACAATAATAATAAGTATAGTATTTTTGGGGCCACTTATTTTCGGAGGCCATTTTCTGTCGTGCACGTTGTGTTAAAGGATTTGTTAATCCATGCAAGAGGTCAGAAGGTTACAAGGTGTGTTAGTCCATGCACAGTAATTGGATTTTATTATAAAATTTACCAAAAAAATACATCATCTTAAAAAAAATATTCTACTTTTTAAAATAATAAAGCTCGTTTCAACGCTCTAACAAACTTTTTTTTTAATCTTAAACATCAATAGTAATTTGACGATTTTTAGTAGGAAGTAGGAACAATAACAATATAAAAAAAATTACCAAAAATTAATGATTAAAAATACTATAGTATTCACTATTAGTCATTGATAACAAGATCTAATACTATGTTGTTGATGTAATAGTAATAATAGCTATAATAAAAGTTCATCGTAAATCAATTAAAATTATATGTGGGCACGTAATTATATACGGAGTATACAACATAAACAAACATATAAAAGATCATTCATCAAAATTAAATTTAATAAACTACCTATAGTATATACGTGATGTACGATATATAGAAGATTGATAAATATTTTTTTGTAAAGTGGATGCAAATACATCAAAGTATTTTCAAGTTATAATATAACGATAAATCAAGCTTATGGCGCCAAGAAATTAGATTAATTCAAACAATCCAAGACAAATCAAATTAGGGTTTTCTTTAGTAATAAACTAGCTTAGCAAATAGTTTCCGTGCATGCATTAGTATATATATCTATCATTCTATCATGCATGCATTTTTACATTCTAATTCTCTTTATCATTTTTACTAGGTCATTTTCAAGATTACTTGTCAACACATTGTAGAAAACTGTTTAATTTAACTATAAATTATTAGCTCCTTAATTAAGTACAGCCGTAAAAGTTATGTATATCATTTTCCCTCTATAAGAATATATATATGCATGTATATATATATATGAATATAATCTGTGAAAATTCTAGTGTAGTCTTAGGGCTTCTTTACTTCAGATTAAATTCAGTTCAGTTTCAGTTCAGTTCATCTCTATTAAGTTCAGTTCAGTTCCGTTCAGTTCATCTCTATTAATGTTAGTTTAGTTCACTTCAGTTCAGTTCAGTTCATCTCTATTCAGCTAATGTAAACGAGCCCTTATGACTAATGACTATCGTATTGGATGGTTAGGTCTGTTAGGATTGCACGATTTTTGATTTATTTTTAACTTCTAAACTAATTATTTTATAAAAAAAAAATACTTTAATTAGATTTCTTATTTTAGGAAAATAATTTCTGATTTTTCCTAAAATCTATTTTTATTCTCTAAAAATTAGAAATTCTTTTCCTAAAATAAAAAAAATCTAATTAAAGTATTTTAAAAATGATTTTAAATTAGATTTAGAAATTAAAAATAAATAAAAAATCGTACACTACAGTAGTCAGTAGTCATAAGACTACACTAGAACCATCCAGGCCATGAAACTAATAAGGCTATCTCTACATTTATTCCATAATACATTAAGTAAGAAATAAACAAATAACAATTAACATATATATTGTAGGTTAATAAAATAAAGATGACATTAGAAAAAAGATGATTCAGTAACGAATAGATTTGGGAATGATGTAGTACAAGTTAAGCATAAGATAATTAGATACGATGATATCCTTTTAATTTAATTTATTTTTAGTAGAAAAATAAAATAAAATAAAATAAAATAAATATATAAAAGGAAACATAAACATCGAGGAGGCGCATGCAAGAGCCCGCATTATTCTGTCCTTTACTCCTCCTCCTTTCTCTTTCGTATTTTGCCTTTTCCCTTGTTTGAGATTCCTCTTTTACATTTTAATAAACCCACTCTATTAATCAACTAATTAATTTTAAAAAATAAAAATAAAAATTGAAAAAGGTTTCACTTTTTTTTCCCCCTTACGCGTGACTAGCTTTTTTCTCTCTTTGTCTTTGGAGTTTTTGCTGGAGTGGTCCTCCTCAATTATCTTGTAATTATGTTATTAATTATTTTCATATATTATATTTTTTAACCTTTTGTGCTAAGTCAACTAAAGTAGAGTAATTTGGAATTTTCAATTTTGGTTCATGCCAAGAAACAACAACAAAAACATGAGAATGGAATTTGAAGAAGGCCATATCATCTTATACTTATGGCTCGTTTACATTAACTGAACTGAACTGAATAGAAGTGTATTAATTGAACTAAATAGAGATGAACTGAACTGAACTAAATAGAGATTAACTGAATTGAATTGAACTGAACTGAATATAATCTGAAGTAAACAAGCCTTTAGTACGTAGTAGTATATTCTTTGCAATTGAATTAGGCCAACAAATACAATAATGTTCATTTTTATCCCTTTGAATATTTCCAATGTTGGAGGCCGGGAGTACTATGATGATCTCCGTAAATAATGTTTAGTTGTAACAATTTGACATAAATTAAAGAGTAAAAATGTCTAATCGTTGCAACTAAAAATTTACGAATGTAGTACTACATCCCTATTTATCTAATTTAAAGAGTAAAAATGTCTAATTTGACATAAATTAGAGTAAAAATGTCTTAGAGTAAAAATTTACGGAGTAGTTTAAAGAGTAAAAATTTACGGATGTCAAATTAGACATTAAAAATTTAAAGAGTTAAATTGAAGTACTACATCCGTAAATTTAAAGAGTAAAAATTTATCATAAATTTAAAGAGTCAAATTGAAGTACTACATAAATTTTAAAGAGTCAAATTGAAGTACTACATAAATTTTTACGGATGTCAAATTAGACATAAATTATGTGTAGTACTACATCCGTAAATTTAAAGAGTAAAAATGTCTAGTACTACATCCGTAAATTTTTAATGTCTAATTTGACATCCGTAAAAATATCTAATTTGACATAAATTTAAAGAGTAAAAATGTCTAATCGTTGCAACCCAAATTTATGATATCAACTTAACTAATTATGACTTCATATAATTTGTACGGAGTAGTTTCTAACTTATTATTAAGGTTAAATAATGATTAATGAGAAAACCTAAAAAATGATAAAAATAGGTGGAAAAGGAACCTTTAAAGTTCAAATATAAGGGTTTTTTTTTTTTTTGAAAGGTAAGGTTTTTATTAACCATATAAATATAAATATAAATCACATATAAGCATTTAAGATGTTTAATTTCTTTTCAAAAAAAATAATAAATTAAGATGCTTTCTAAACTGGTAATAATTTATATCAGGTATATATATGTCAAAATCATGTGCCATGTCGTTCAATGTAATTATATGATTGAATATGGTAATTAATATTTCTACCTTTGGCACCTTACGTACAAACTTTGTCCTTTAGGACTGTATTTATCATCTCCTCCACCACTTAATAATACCCCCTCCTTCCCTTTAAGATTGCGCCATTTTATTTTTGGGACTCAAACTTTGTAAGCTTTGATTGTAAATTATTAATAATGTGCAATACAAACATGGTCATGAGAGATTTTATTTAAATCACCATGATGTATTCTAGTAACTGTAGCAAGATGTATAATTTTTGTCCAAATAGAATTAAAGATTTAAGTGATCAAAGATAAATTTAGGAGGCTATGTTGAGTCACATGTTGTAATTAAAAAAAGGACAAGGAGTAAATTGAATTATGGTAAATTTAGGAGGCTACCTTTGTCCAAAGTCACATGTTGAGTCACATGTTGTAATTTAATTTAGTGTACAACAAGTATGACGTAACCCTAAAATTTTGTTTATTAAAAAACATTGTGTGTACATCGGGTGAATATACGTTAAATTATTATATAACGGATTAAAAGTTACTCTAAAAGATATATGTGCTATACTGTTATCCCTTGACTGAAAGAGTAATATCAAGGGGTGGCTACATTATTAATGCAATAGGAGTAATTTAATAATTATCAATTTGTTGTACAAAGTCATTAACTTAGCATACCCAATGTATCTTACAATTTTTCTTTTTATGAAGGGATAAATTTTAAAATTTGTTTTTTCCTATTTTACTTTTAAATTCTTATCACAAAAAAAAAAAAAAACAAAGATTATTGTAAAAAATAAAATACTTCTTTAAACATTTTTATACATCTTTTCCTATTTTTCGATTAGCACAAATGAATGTAAACTTAAATACAAATATTTGTTTGTGGTTTATTTTTCAACTAGCGCAAAATAAATATGGTTCAATCACAAGTATAATATGCATAAAATGTTTATCTCTATTATATAAGTGGGGGACTAGTGTGTCCCCCTTAAGATGAAAAATACTATATAGCTCAATTCTTATTAAAATAAATCTTCATACATTTTCATTCATTTATTGATTTAGAATTTTACATGTATACTAAGGGAAGTTCAATATTATCATAAGAACACACTTAAAAGCCAAGCCTATGTTCGCAGATGATAGCCTTTTATTTTGTAAAGCTACCCCTTCCGCTTGCAATCAGGTTAGATCTATATTAAATGAATTCATGACTCTCTCTGGCCAACTTATCAATTTTGATAAATCTGCAATTGTGTTTTCGAAAAAGGTTAATAATCCCCGCAAACGTTAGCTTGCCAGTTATTTTAATATGACACCAAAACAATTTCTAGGCCGTTATTTGGGAGTTTTTTTTTAACTCCTCTCGTTTTTCTAAGTCGAACTTTGACCATATCCTTCGTAAGGCCGATGCTAAACTTAATATTTGGTAAGCCCAATGGCTTTCTAAAGCTGGTAAGGCTGTCTTAATTCAAAGTAATTTTGAGGCTCTCCCATCTCATGCTATGTCTATGGCTGCTCTCCCTGTTTCGACCACCTCCACCTTAGACCGTATCAACTGATCTTTTTTTTTGGAAACAAAGTTCTAACAAACCCGGTCTCCCCATGATTTCATGGGATAAAATTTGTCGCCCCAAGTCCCTAGGTGGTCTAGGCCTCCGTAAATCTGACGCGGTAAATAAAGCCTATCTTTGTAAACTGGGATGGAAGGTCCTATCCGACCATGCCAATCTTTGGTTCAAATTATTCACGCCAAGTATCTTCGGCGTACGTCCTTTTTTCATTATCGAGCTCAGTCTAAAGACTCCTGGATTTGGAAGCAAATTCTTCATATCCGCCCTTTTCTTCTACGGGGCATTCGTTGAAAAATAGGAAATGATGCTAATGTTCTTTTCTGGTTTGATAATTGGGTCTTTAAAGATAGCCTTATTTCACATCTTAATATCGACCCATCTAATATTTCAAATCCGGACATGACAGTTGATCATTTCATAGCCCACGGCTCTTGGAACACTAATCTTCTCACACAATATCTTCCGCTAGAAGTTTGTCGCACTATTTTAGGTATCCCTCTTCCGTCCTCCCTAATTTTGGATGAACCTTGTTGGGACCATTCTCCTGATGGTCATTTTACTATCAAATCAGCTACATGGATCGCCCATGACATTCCTCCTTAATCCCCCAAATGGGATTTTTATTGGCTTTGGAAATTGGACATCAACCCTAAACTACAGATCTTTACTTGGCAATTCCTGCATAATGGTCTCCAGGTTCGTCAAAATTTGGCTTACCGAGGCTTGCCCCTTTCCCCATTCTGCCCACTTTGCTCCACAACTGAAGAGTCCCAAGATCACATCTTCTTGCATTGTCCGATGGTTCTTCCCATTTGGTCATATATTCAAGCTATTCGGTGGATTGCCCCGCTCCCGACCTGCCCCTCCCTTCCCACTCTCCTCACTGTGCTTCATGACTCCATTTGCAAAATCCTTCATATCTTATGGAGTATTTGGAAGCTCGTAACAGGTTAGTTTTTCGTAATTCCCAATTCTCTACAATTAGTGTCTTCACTCAATCAGGCTCTGTCCTACTTTCAAGAATGGAAGGCCCGCCTCTCCATAGATAAGTTGCACACGATTTATGACTCTGATTTACATGCTTCCCCTCCTTCCGCTTCCTCGTTTGTCTGTTGGTCTCCTCCGTCCCTTGGAACTATTAAGCTTAATTTTGATGGTCCGTCAAACAACAATACTGTTTCCACGGGTGTGGTACTTCGGAACCATCTTGGCGAATGTATCGCAGCCCGTGCTTTTTACTTAGGCAACACTTCTCCCCTTGTGGCGGAAGCAACTGCACTTCGGAATGGTCTTTTATTAGCTCGTCAACTAAATTTTACTTCTATTCACATCGAGGGTGACAACCTGACTGTTGTCAGTGTTTTGCAGGGTCGTTTTCGATGTCCGTGGAAAATCCAACTACTGATGGATGATATTCAGACTATTCTTCGGGATTTCTCTACAGCCTCCTCTTCACACATCTTCCGAGAAGCCAACCAGTCTGCTGATTATATTGTGTCGCTCGGGCATGGACCCCTACGCATGTCGATATTGATCCCTTTTTGGAAGCTAAATTTTCTTATTTTTTAGCTATAGATAAGTCAGATTTTTTCTTCGAGAGGAAGAACTCCTGATTTCTTTGTAACCTTTTCTCCCAAAAAAAAAAAAGCCAAGCCTATGTAAAAAATGCAATTAGAATGTGATGCCATAATGAAAGTAAATTCAAACAAATATAAAACAATAAATACACTGTTTTATTTTTTTTATTTTTTTTTTGTTACCTACATATTATTCCACAACAATTTAAAAAAAATAAATTAAAATACCAAAATTTATAAGAGTGTATAATCTCATCATTTTATATGTTAAGACACTAAGGGGTATAGAATCTTATTATGATAATTTTTTTATATCGACATATACATTTTTTTAGTCTACGCAAGTATTGTGTGCAACAAATGTTAGTAGTACTCCCTCCGTTTCAGTTATTTTTTTACGTTTCCTTTTATTCTTTACATTTTACATATTTCTTTTTTCGTATTTCTAACTACACCTTATTAATTTATCTAAATTACAATAACTATCTATAAAATACTCAATTTGATTGGCTATAAACAATACCCACGCACTTTAATTTTTTAACAAAACCCAAAATGTAGTACTCCGTACTTATTATACTAGTGTATGTAATTTCAAGTAATTCAAATATTTAAAACAGTATAACTACAAGTTTCAAGTACTTTCAAAATATATTGCACTTCTACCCAATTTTCTTAATTCACGTACAAAAGTTAAAAAGTAAAAAATAAATCAAAAGGGATGGAGTAAAATAAAAAAGGTGGTACATCCGTTTTACCCTATACTCTGTGCACTTCTACCCAATTTTCTTAGATCGATGACTATTAATCAATTTTCGTGATGGTTTTTATTGTGGTGAAGTGTGGTGACCTTGATGTTCGCAGTGGTGTTCGCATTCTTACATGTAGGTGGTCATCTTTAATGGGGGATTATATTGACCGGTTTCCACAAAATTCAAATTATTTACAAAACTGCGTCACACACATTTTTTTTTTCCTTTCCAAACAACACTATTTTGCATTAGGTATTAGCCCTAAACCCTCAAATTTCGTAAGATAACGGGGCAATTCAGTCCAAATTGTCGGATTGAAGTGTCCTATTATTATAACATTACACTACTTCTACCTAATTTCCTTAATTCCAAGTAGTTCCAATTTTCAAAACATTATAACTACAATTTTCAAGTAATTTCAAAATCTATTGCGCAATTCTACCCAATTTCCTTAATTCACGTATGAAAGTCAAAATGTAAAAATAAATCGAAGTGGATGGAGTAAAATAAAAAAGATGGTACATACTAAATACTGAGGAGTGTATGCCAGGGGCTGAACTATGTTCCATTTAGAGAAGAGTGCACATGCCAATTGACCAAATAATAGTGTCAAAATTCTGTTCAATAATGCTACTATTCGTTGTTTAACTGTTCACCTTTTGTTCAAGCATCGAAGCCACAATTTGCTCCTTCAACCATCGAAGTTGTTTCCTTCTTCAACCATTGAGGCTTCTCATGAAGTGGAACATATTCCTCCTTTGTTAGCGCCGCATTTGCGATCATCGAAGCTTCTCATGAAGTGGAATATCTTCCTCTTTCGTTTGCGAACCCATTTGAAAAAGTCAATTGGGTCGTGAGTGTGACATGCACTATACATACGTCTATACCTCTGAAATTCATGAGGTGAAAAAGCGACGATCATTCGTTTAAACCAAAAACCTAGATTAATGAGTATTAAATTAATTGGGGAAGGAATCAACCCTAAGGGGAAGAAATAAACCCTAGGGAAAGGAATCAACATTCGTGGTGATGTTTGCGGTGGTGAAACGTGATGACCATGGTGTTCGCGGTGGTGTTGGCATTATTCTTGTAGGTGCTCAACTCAAACGGGGTTAGATTGACCAGTTATTACAAAATTCAATTTATTTACTACTCTCTTTGTCTTTTTTTACTTGCCACCTTCTATTTTTTCATATATTCCAAGACACAACTTTAAAATAATATATCTTTAACTATATAAAGTAAAAAATAGAAAAATTATGTATTTGAAAAATACATGTTGAAACGAATCAAATTAAATCCATCATGACTATATTTTTTATTTTGTACATAAAATAGAAACAATTAAAGTTCAAAAATAAACGGTACTCATTCAGGGAATATAACAAGTAATAAGGGACTAAGGGTGTGTTCTACTCCGTAAAAAAATAAACGATACCCATTCAAGGAATGTAGCAAGTAATAAGAGACTAAGAGTGTGTTCTCTTCAACTTATATCAAATCAAATAAGATCAGACCAGATCATATCAGGTTTCATCTCACCAATTCTCATACGTTTTCAGATTAAATCAGATCAAAAAATTTAAAACGAACAAAACACAATCTAATAGAATACAAAATTGTCATGTGGTGTGCACAACTTTTTCACAAGCACCACGTTGCATTAGGCATTACTGCATTAGCCCTGAATACTTCTCATAGATAAGATAAGCTCTTTAGCATTTTGGGTAACGCAACGACGCGCCTGAGAAGAGAGTAGAATAATAAAAATTGAAGCAAAATAAAAAAAATAAACCTCAAATTTCGCAAAATAACAGGGCACTTCAGTCCAAACTGTCGGAAGTGCCAAGACCAAATTCAGAAAAAAGCAAACATCCCACCCCACCAATGACCATACCACAATTATAATAATTAAAAATAAAAAGGCAAAAAAAATAAAAAATAATAGGAGAGAGAAAGTTGCCATTTTTGTCCGGTATTTTAGGGGTTTTACCACTCACTCACTCCCTCCCTTTGTTTTTCTACTTGAATATAAAACAACTCATTACTACTCTACTACTTCACCTTACTCATTTCATTTTCTGTTCATCTCTTTCTTTGACTCTTCTCTAACCCCTCTTGGTTGCACAGCAATGTTCAAGGTATTGAACTCCTTTAAGGTAAAAATTTATAACCATAGACACATTATCTCATCTGGGTTTGTTGAAATTACTCTTTTTTATGTATAAAGTTTTGATCTTTATCAACTACAATTTCTGGGTTATTTTTTGGGCTTATGTATGTATTCATAAATCATGTGTCTGATTCTTCATATTGTGGGACATAAAGCTATAATCTTTATGATAATTGCTTCCATTTCTTGATTATTTTGAAAAACAATTCTGAATGAGGTGATCAAGGGCATCATTTTTCATTTAGTTGTTTGTACTCTGTAGTTTTTGTTTCAAATGCTAATATTGCGCTTAGTTAGCTACTGAAATTAATGCAGTGTAATTATTAAGATCAGGAAAAGATTTTTTTTTTTAGCTCATATTGGATTATTAATTTTTGTTGATTGTGGTATCAGTAATAAATAGAAAATGTTAGGCTGAAATTTGAACATAAAAGTTCTACATGTCTCATAGATTTGAAAAACTCTCTCTCTGTTTTTTTTTTTTTTAATTTTTAAAATTAAAAAATGAATGTAGAGCCTGTAAGATTCTGTAATTTCTTGGAAGTAGTTGTTACTATTTGAATTTGGTAGCTGGAAAAAAGGAAAAGTTAAAGTGAGCATTCTAGGTGCTTAGTTAATCACAAAACTTAATCCCTTTTCTGGTTTTCAAAAACATAAAAATAAGAATGGAATCACTGTTGAAGGGGTGAGATGTTCTTTTCCTTTTTCTTTTCTAGGTTTCCTGAATTGACTGACTCAATTGACTGTTGTTCAACATTTTGAGTACTTGGGGTTGGTGATATTGTGATTCATTTGTCCTGAGATATTACTAAGAGTCATCTTGTCCTTAGTCTAGAAATTAGGATCTCTCTTTTCACTTAGATTATTTACTCTTTGTATTTTGGTAGAAAAATTGAAGTGTTTTAGTAGTCATTTTTTGGTTGAATATTCCAAGATTATGGTGAATATCCAGATCTGAAGGTATGATTATTGTGTGTTTGGATCTTGGAACAATTTGATTTACTTTTCTAAGGAAAAACATAGGAGTTCTGATTTAGGGTTGTTATATCATATCATATCATATCATAGATTTACTTATTTTGTATGATAGTACTCCCTCCGTAACGCATTATTTGCAACAATTTGACATAAAGTAGAAAGGAAAAATGTCCAATTGTTGCAGTTAAAACTAGAAATTGAAGCTCTTTTAGGTGACTATTTTATTTATTAATGGTTGGATTATATTTTTCACTTATAGGAATTTCAAGATTGAAGTGATTGAAAAAAATAAAAAAGATAAAATAAAGGGATGATGGCTGTGAGCTCGGCCTGCAGGGATGCTAACAAAATGGGGGCAGATGCTGGAAAATACGTCCGGTATACTCCCGAGCAGGTCGAAGCCCTCGAGAGGCTATACCATGAGTGCCCTAAACCCAGCTCCCTTCGCCGTCAACAGCTTATTAGGGAATGCCCTATTCTCTCCAACATTGAGCCCAAACAAATCAAAGTCTGGTTTCAAAACCGAAGGTATCTTTGTTGTTGGCTTTAATACTTTGGCTGTTTATGATCTTGTTTTGTGAGGAATATATCTCATGTTTTTGGTTGCTGGTGGGATATTCAGATGTAGGGAGAAGCAGAGGAAAGAGTCATCTAGATTACAAGCCGTGAACCGGAAGTTGACAGCAATGAACAAGCTGTTAATGGAGGAAAATGATCGTTTGCAAAAGCAAGTGGGTCAGCTGGTTTATGAAAATAGCTATTTTCGCCAACAGACTCAGACTGTATGAGAACCTTCTTTTATAAATCTCTTCTTTTTTTTTTCCTAGTTATCTTTCTAGTTTGTAATATATGGTTGGTAATTGTCTGCATATTGCATAGATCTTGGTGAAGCTTAGTGAGTGTTTGGTACGATGAAGAATGCCTTCCCTGAAAAACTATTCTCTATTTTACATCATCTGATTTTCAGTTCAACCAAACATTGGAAAATGCGTACAATGGAAAACTGTTTTCCTTGCAACCAAACAATGGAAAAGTTTCATGAAAATGATTTTTTCATTGTAAAATGCTATTCGTGAAAGATTTTTGTTCAATTGAAAATGTTTTCCACCGTGCCAAACAAACCCTTCTTATTTCCTTGATTGGAAATATGTTCTTTATGATTGTTATTTTTTGTTTCATACATATACAAATCTGGTATAAAGGCTTTGTTAATGTTCTTGTACAGGCGCCACAACTAGCCACCACAGATACCAGTTGTGAATCAGTGGTGACAAGCAGCCAACAACAAACTACCTCTCAGCGTCCTCCAAAGGATGCTAGCCCTGCAGGGTAACTGCATTTCCTAAATTTCTCATGTTATTTTTAGAGCTATGATCTCGTTCCTTTTGATTTACATTTTTTTTTTCGTTTTTGGGTTCAGACTTGTGTCTATTGCAGAAGAGACTTTAACAGAGTTTCTTTCAAAGGCAACTGGAACCGCCGTTGAGTGGATCCAAATGCCTGGAATGAAGGTGAATATTTCCATCATTCTGTAGATTATTCAATTTTTTTGTGGAAGAATTTAATGGAATAGAAGAGTTTCTTTGTTGCTAAATAGCTATTATTCTTTTCAGCCTGGTCCGGATTCCATTGGAATCATTGCTATTTCTCATGGATGCACTGGAGTTGCAGCTCGTGCATGCGGTCTTGTGAGTCTAGAGCCCACAAGAGTAGCTGAAATCCTCAAAGATCGGCTTTCATGGTATCGTGATTGCCGAGCTGTGGATGTGATGAATGTGATGTCAACAGGAAATGGGGGAACAATAGAACTGCTTTACATGCAGGTAAAAACCCAAGACATTGTTTCCGGGATTTCCTTATGATGGCCTATGTTACTCGGACTCTGCTGGAACTCACTGGAAGTATCGGACAAGGAATCCAAGTGTCAGACACAACAATTTTATGAAAAATATGAATGTTTTTGGTTCAAAATGAAGTGTCCAAGTTTCACACCAATGTCTAAGGATCGAGTTTCTGACATTGGTACTTGGGGTAAAACAAAGAGTCCGAGTAACATAGATGATGGCTCAATTTGTAACAATGACTAATATTCTAATCTTTGATATTGTGGCTGCAGCTTTATGCCCTCACAACTTTGGCTCCAGCACGCGATTTCTGGTTAATGCGCTACACATCTCTTCTTGAAGATGGTAGTGTCGTGGTGAGTAACTCTCAAATCTTATAGGAATCATCAACATTCTTGTAGCTCTTCTTATCTTTGGTTTTTGATTTTATCACTGATTTTTTCCCCTTTTTTTTGGTGTTAGATCTGTGAAAGATCTCTAAACAACACCCAGAATGGTCCAACTATGCCATCAGTACAGCATTTTGTAAGAGCAGAAATTATGCCAAGTGGGTATCTAATTAGACCCTGTGAAGGGGGTGGCTCTATTATACACATTGTTGATCATATGGACTTAGAGGTATGTGAATTCTATTTGTCTCTTGAAATCATTGTTCAAAAATGAATTGTTCTCATTTCTTGGTTTTGATGAACTAGCCATGGAGGGTACCTGAAGTGTTACGCCCGTTATATGAGTCATCTACCTTACTCTCTCAAAGAACAACTATGGCAGTAAGATTCTAATCCTAGCTCATTGGAGCTTATTATTTACAGATATTTTAAAGATATTATCATATCTTTAACCTTGGGCTAGAATTGTATGATTTTTTGGGGTGCCATCATCTCATCCTCATATTTGATTTCTTTTCAGGCATTAAGGCAGTTGAGGCAGATTTCTC
Source organism: Salicornia ramosissima (assembly GCA_951394345.1). Lineage (NCBI taxonomy): Eukaryota > Viridiplantae > Streptophyta > Magnoliopsida > Caryophyllales > Amaranthaceae > Salicornia > Salicornia ramosissima. Next base: position 12,945,651 of record OX596239.1, read on the forward strand.
AGGAGATAACTCAACCGAATGTCACGGGCTTTGGAAGACGCCCAGCAGCCTTACGTGCTCTCAGCCAGAGGATGAGCAAGTAAGTTTCTTGACTATCTTAAGGAAATCTAATGCTGAATTGAGCGCAAATAAGCTAAATTTTTTAACTTTGTTGCACAGGGGATTTAATGAAGCAGTTAATGGATTTATGGATGAAGGATGGTCTATGATGGAGAGTGATGGAATTGATGATGTAACTCTTCTAGTTAATTCGTCCCCTAGTAAAATGATGGGCGCTAACCAATTCTACAGCGATGGATTTCCTTCTGTGGGCACTGCTGTGCTGTGTGCAAGAGCCTCCATGCTCTTACAGGTGGGTGAAAGGAACTAAAATGGATTTGGTAAAAATAATCTGATGAAAGTAATGGCAACCTACCCTTTTAATTATGAGCTAAAGCATTGGATTGTGATTGTTTGAAGGTCTAGCAATTTGGATAATTTGATTAAAAATAACTGGCTAATCTTGCATAAGTTTTTGGCCAGAAATTTCACTTTTTTTTTATTAGGGTGAACATCTGTCAAAATATTAGTTTTAGATATAACTTGTTAAGGGCATGTTCTGTTCTATGTTGAATCCTAAATTCATTGGTAACTGAATTGAATTGAACTAAACTGAAATTTGAAAAATTAAGTCCTAAAGAACACAACCTAATTTTTCTTTTTTCCTTCCATAATTTGGATTTTGGAACTCATCTTCTTCTTAACACCAATTGCAGAATGTGCCTCCTGCTGTGCTCCTTCGATTCTTGCGAGAACATCGATCTGAGTGGGCTGACAGTGGCATTGATGCTTATGCCGCAGCTGCTGTAAAAGCTGCTCCTTGTACCATACCAGTTGCTCGCACTGGATGTGTTGGGGGTCAGGTCATTCTTCCTCTTGCACACACAATTGAAAATGAAGAGGTCAGCAAAAACCTTAAATCATTTCCATTAGTTTTGCTTTATGTCATTAAATTAGATGATTTTGATGGTTTAAATTTTGCAACAGTTCATGGAGGTTGTTAGGCTTGAAAATCTTGGCCATTTTCGAGAAGACATGTTTATGCCAGGAGACATTTTTCTATTGCAAGTAAGCATATACTTCTTTTGATCGCGTAACTTGTTAAGTTGGTAAACCCATCATAACTTATGGTCTTAATTGGTTTTTCAGCAATGTAGTGGCGTGGATGAAAATGCTGTAGGCGCATGTGCGGAGCTTGTATTTGCTCCAATAGACGCATCCTTCTCCGATGACGCTCCTCTTCTTCCTTCTGGTTTCCGAATCATTCCAATCGACTCTTCCAAGGTGACTTGAGTTTATTTGTAAATGGCAAATGCCTAAATTCTGCACGGTGCAGGATTAAAAAACTTTACACCATGGCATTTGCGTAAATTAAAGCAAAATTCCAAAACACATGGCACATAATCATTGGTGATTTTGGCATGCAAAAAGGACTATAATACCCTGTGCATTGTGTGTATCATCCTCCAGTGTAGGATTAGGCAATGCTCTAAATAAATATATATCGAGATGTTTTATTTGATTATGTTTCATTTGCACAACCCTGATTTGAAATTGGCTATGATTTGGCCCAGGATGTGTCGAGCCCAAAATGCACTCTTGACCTTACATCTGCTCTTGAGGTTGGCGGAGCAGGAAATAAAGCACCCGGTGATAATAGTGGATCAGGGAGTGGGAAATCTGTGATGACACTAGCATTTCAGTTTGCTTTTGAAATTCATCTTCAGGAAAGCGTTGCTTCTATGGCACGACAATATGTTAGGAGCATAATTTCCTCTGTTCAACGAGTAGCATCTGCACTCTCCCCTTCTCGTTTTAGTTCTCTTAATGGTTCACCGTTATCTCCTGGAACTCCTGAAGCACAAACGCTTGCTCGTTGGATTTGTCAAAGCTACAGGTTATTATGATTTTTACCCTTACAACATATTCTAAAAGTAAAACACAAATTTTCACAAATCTTAACAAAACTGTTCTAATTTTCTAAATGCATATCGTGAATGTTTTGTTTTAAGTGCAGCTGCATGGTGATCACAAACATTTACGATTCTAGTGTATCTTCAACATATATATTAATGCGTACGATCTTTCTTCACAGGTTCTATTTAGGTGCAGAATTGCTTAAACCCAGTAACGAGGCAGGAGAATCCGTACTTAAAACCCTTTGGCAGCATTCAGATGCCATTTTGTGTTGCTCTTTGAAGGTACTCCATTTTGCATCCCATTGTACTATATATTCTTGAATTGGGTTTCTCTGGTTCATTCCTGTAAGAGTATGTATTCAGAACACGAGCTTGCTTTTGTTGCCCGTGTAATTGCCTTTGTTGATTCATATGTTTCCTTTTAAAACCGATGCAGGCGCTGCCAATATTCACGTTTGCAAATCAAGCAGGACTCGATATGTTAGAGACTACCTTTGTTGCACTGCAAGACATTACCTTAGAGAAGATCTTTGATGAACAAGGCCGGAAAAACCTCTTCAGCGAGTTACCTCAGATCATGCAGCAGGTCAGTATTCACATTATCACATACAATGCACATCTCAATAGAGGCCGAGGCTTCAGGCTTCTGCAGCCATGGCATAAGTCTTTCGAATGCTAGATTTCAAACCTCATTACACGCATCTGGGAGGTTTTCTTATCTTTTCCCTCTTAGGTGCATGTATCAGCTAAATTGAGTCGGATGCCCTGGAGTAGGTCCCTATTTGTGGGCTACTGACATCCATCATTATCAATCAGATCTCATCAGATCTCATCTCATCTCACAAATTCTCATAAGTTTTCAGATCAGATCAGATCAGAAAATTTCAGATGAAGAGAGCACACCCAAAAAAGTGTATCGAATATGCCATGGTTGTTTTATCCCTCGTTTTCAACTTGTTACGAAAATATATACCTTGTATACTAATAGTGTTGATGTGGTTGGTGTAGGGTTTCATATGCCTTCAAGGAGGGATGTGCATGTCGAGCATGGGAAGGGCGATATCGTATGAGCGAGCAGTGGCTTGGAAGGTGTTCAACGATGCAGAGGATGCTCAGTGCATGTGCTTTATGTTCATTAACTGGTCTTTTGTATGAAAATTATGGGCAGGGTAGTTTCAGGGACAAATCAACAGTTTAGAGAAAGTTGTAGATTTTTTTTTTTTTCATTTTGTTAAAAATTATGTAGGAAGGCCTTAGGGGAAGCAATGAAAAAGGGTTTGAATACCTTTGGAATGGCTGATTTTGAGCTGTGCCCTAAATCATGTAGGCTATTACGTTTCTTTTTCATTTTGGATATCCGATCTTCTACACTTTTGATCCCGGTCCCCTAATTTATGATATAATGTTTTTATTACTACATATTTACTTATGCTCTAGTTTCTTCTTTGGTCATAACTTGGATACCACCAAATTATCAACATACCACAGATTTTTCAAGAAAATGGAAGAGCATCTAAAGTATTTATAAATTACAATATGTCAATATCTATTTGAATGTTAGGAGGATCGGATATGATGTTGATCAGTTTTACTGTTCTTTCATTAAGCAATTCAAGTATCATGGATACAACAACTGTGTCATAAGGAAGAGAATGACCATTGCTGTGATCTCTTCAGTGGAAAAAATACAAATCACATACATTATATTATGCATGTTTATGAATACCTATAATTCATTGTCCTTTTAGGTCTAATAATGTTTCATTTTTTTTGTTTGTAAGAAAATTGGTTCGTTCATAGGCTAATTTCTACTAGGTTACTAACCTGCAACGCTATCAACTTCTTGGTTGGTATGAGACAAACTCGTACATTTAAAATCCTGCTATAGTAAGGAGTAAGGACAAACTAAAGAAGGTGATCTTGATGTAAATAGTAAGGATCGAACTCCTAATTCCTAACGCATGCATGATGATATGAGTGAAATGCTACAACTCATTTCCTTCATTTTTGTATGCCTAAGCCAACTATATGTCTTACAAGTACTTAGTTGTTGAATACTTGAATGGATGGTTCATTCATTCAGGTCATTCAGTACTTTCTCTAGTCAAAATATTTTATTTGAACATTAGTGTAATCTATCCTTTAGTTGTTTGCACTATTTATTTTTATGCGGTCTATATGATTTAACTATCACTGTGAATATCTAATCTTCAATTGTATAATAATATAAATTAATAGGTGTACATTTTTAGAAACCACACGTTGTGACGATCCAAATGAGATCCCAAATGATAACATTATAATTTATAAATATAAGTCATATGGTGAATTAGAGGTTAAAGTTATAAATAAGCGGCCTAGATGATTTTACGTGAGTAAAGCATTGAAAACATAGGATGAATGAATACTTCAATTAGGTAGCCGTATTCGTGTCGAATACCGATACGATAGTGATATTTCACGGATACCAGATACTTTATGTTGGAACATTTTTGCATAAATGAGCTTGAACAAATGGACAACAGAAGAAGAGTTTAGGCAAAAGGAGGAATCGAAGCAGTGGAGGGTTCGCGACTCGCGATGAGAATGTGCCTCCTATTTGTACCGGTTTTTTTGCCATATTTGTACCGGTTCAAGAAGGATACAAATAGAGGCGGTACAAATAGTAGTACTATTTGTACCGGTTATGATAACCGGAACAAATAGTGTGTTATTTGTATCAGTTTAAAAAAACCGGTACAAATAGCTCTTTTTTTTATTAAAAAAAAAGAGCTATTTGTACCGGTTTATATTAAAACCGATACAAATAGCATATTATTTGTGTCGGTTATAGCTTAAAACCGGTACAAATAGAGTACTATTTGTGTCGGTTTTAGCTTAAAACCGGTACAAATAGATGTTTTTAATAAAAAAATATTTTCCTCCATTTTAGCAAAAATTAGTTTTTTTTACATTGTTATATAAAAATCTCAAAATACAATCAAGTACAGTAGCCTGCACCTCAGGCCTACCCCCAACATCAGCCATACAAACTGGCCTAATGTAACCATGTCTCTGTGTCTCAACTCGGCCTCTTGCCAGGTATATTTTATTGTAAAAAACAAAAAAAAATCAATGAACATATAGATCTCTACCAATTCAACTTCATACACTAAATACAAAATATTACTTCCTGTATCACATAATGGCAATACATAGCTTTTGCACTATTCATTAATTTAGATTTAGTTTACATAAACATGTAAAATTGTCATCAAAAGAAACTACAACTAAATAATTTAATGACAAATGCATTAAATTTATGACAATAAAAAATTTAACCTAAAATACTCCGCCCATTGTTCTCGAACTTCATCCAATTCCTTTTGGCTATACGGGGAAGATCGTCTGGTAAAAATGCTCTACAAAAAAAAAAACGGTACTGTAAGAACATAACTGTTAAAGTATAAAGACAAAAATAAAAACGAGCGAAAACTTTGGATTAGTTTTAGGTGTTATTGCTCCCATCTCCGCACCAATCAATTTACTTCATGTTTTTAAGGTTTTATTATGAGCTATACTATTTATGTAAGCATCTTATGACTTGTTCAAATGATTTTGGGCAAAGATACAACATTTTGGAACTAAAACGAGCTAAATAGCTCATTTTGGGTTTCTTTTGTGTGTTTTACTCCTATTTTCACACCACTCAATCTAATTAGAATTTTTAAGGTTTGAACATGTTCTATACAGTTCATGTAAGCATCCTATGACTTATTTGCATGATTTTAGGCAAATATAAGTCGTTTTGGAACGATAATGAGCCAAGTAGCTCATTTTGGGTGTTCTTGCTCCCATTTTTCAACCACTCACTCTAAATCATATTTTTAAGGTTGTATATGGTCAACAATACTGGCCATGAACTGTGTTGTGAGCTAAGTGTGCCATGAGGGTTCATCCCATCGGTACTCAAACCTAGCCTAAGATTCCTAGGATCTTTGCCAAACACCGGGAAATCCTTATTTATTTTCTCCCACTGCTTGCCATCAGCCGGATGCCTAATTAGACCATCTTTCTTCCTTTCTTTTTCATGCCACACCAAGTTGTTTGCATCCTTCTCAATTGAAAAAAGTCTTTTGAACCTCGGAATAATTGGAAGATACCATAACACCTTTGCCGGAGGCAATATCTTAACACTCGCTCCACCTTCCACCTCCTTGTAGCGTGAGACTCCGCATATGGGACATGTATCCAAATTTGCATACTCTTTTCGATAAAGCACACAATCATTAGGACATGCATCTATCTTGGTGTACTCTAACCCTAAGGGGTTCATCAATTTCTTAGCATAATATGTGGACTTTGGAATGCCATTCCCATCTAGAAACATGTCCTGTAAGGCTTCTAAGAATGCGGTAAAGCTTGTATCGCTCTAGCCAAACATAGCTTTTAGATTAGACAAGGTTAACACAGCTAAAAGTTGGGAATACTTAGTACAACCAGGATATAACGGAGTCTCAGCAGCTTTTGACACGTCCTCAAACATACGAGGTTGATTATTGAGATGATCTTCAATCGCATCCATCATATCATTAATTTGATCCCCCTCAAAGTCTTCATCATTATTATCATCGTCATGGCTCTCATAACCCTCACAAGAATTTCCCCCTATCGTATCTTTATTTTTAACATCATCTCCAAAATCTAACTTTTCACCATGCCAATACCAAATTTCATAATCGGGTCTAAACCCACGTCGATACAAGTGTTCCTCGATTGTATTTATGTCAGTCCACCTCTTTACATTACAGCAATCAAAACAAGGGCAAAATATCCAAGGTTTTTTGTTGATCCGTTGATGCTCTAACGCTACACTACAGAATTCTGTAACCCCCTTTTGAAATGCCCTTTCCGTACGATATCCATACATCCAACTACGATTCATTTTCTAAGAAAGTAACAATAAATTAAATTAACGCTCTAATAATGACTACTATAATTATATACTTCAACATTAAAAAAAAAGTTTCTAGCACAAATAAATTACATTCAAACTTCTATGTCAAAATTGCCAATTCAATTAATATATTATCAAAAGTTTAACATTATTATTAGTTTTATAGAATTTAAAACTATTTTCCATATATGCTACATTTTTAGTGAAATATATGCTACATTTTTTTTTCATAACATTGAATTAAACAGAGATATATTTCAATTCAAGATAAGAAAAAAATGCTTATTATACAAGCCAATTAAACAATGTTCAACAACTAATTAGTGTATGACTATAATTAAATTATCAAATAAATAGGAAATTATTAGATATTAGAAATAAAAACCCAAATTACAAGCCCTAATTTCAACAATGTTGAACAACTAATCAGCAAATAAAAACTCCATTAAATCAAGCAACATGTTCTTATCACAAATTTGAAACCAATTAAACAATAATTAAACCCTAACAATTCAACAACAACAATAACATATACCTTCACTGTCCAGCAAGGAAGGAGGAAAACGGCTTGACCGACGGTGGATAGGGCGGTGGATGGTGCAGTTAACGGCGATGGCGGCAGTCCTAGCGTGAGGCAGAGCAGATCCACGCAGCAGAGAACTCGTACGTTCGAGCAGTACTTCGTCGCAGGAACTCGAGCAGCAGAGGCGGGGGAACGACGTTCGGCAGGCGGTGGAGGCGCGACCTTAAGCAGGCGATGGAGGGGCAGCGTGCTGGGGTGGTGGTGGTGGTGGAGAAATTGGGTTTTTTTTTTTTTTTTTGAAAGTAAGGGATATTGGGTTTTGGTTGAATGAAAGTAGTATAATGACTACATCTGTGAAGGAGCCTGTGTTTTTTTTTTAAAAAAAAACGTGTATTTGTATCGGTTGTATAAAACCGGAACAAATAAACAACTATTTGTTCCGGTTTAAATAAAACCGGAACAAATAGTTGTTTATTTGTTCCGGTTTTAAATTAACCGATACAAATAAGTAATTATTTGTACCACTTTTATTAAACCCGGTACAAATGAGCATTATTTGTTCATGTTTTTGTATAACCGGAACAAATAAGGGGTAACAAATAACAAATTTTCCACTAGTGTCTAGTCAAAATATTTTATTTGAACATTAGTGTAATCTATCCTTTAGTTGTTTGCACTATTTATTTTTATGCGGTCTATATGATTTAACTATCACTGTGAATATCTAATCTTCAATTGTATAATAATATAAATTAATAGGCGTACATTTTTAGAAGCCACACGTTGTGACGATCCAAATGAGATCCCAAATGATAACATTATAATTTATAAATATAAGTCATATGGTGAATTAGAAGTTAAAGTTATAAATAAGCGGCCTAGATGATTTTACGTGAGTAAAGCATTGAAAACATAGGATGAATGAATACTTCAATTAGGTAGCCGTATTCGTGTCGAATACCGATACGATAGTGATATTTCACGGATACCAGATACTTTATGTTGGAACATTTTTGCATAAATGAGCTTGAACAAATGGACAACAGAAGAAGAGTTTAGGCAAAAGGAGGAATCGAAGCAGTGGAGGGTTCGCGACTCGCGATGAGAGTCGCGGCTCGCGATTTGCCGCCCCTGGATCCTGCTGCAGTATTTATTGTTCTTTGGATACTTTTGCCTTGGATTCTCTCATGTATTAAACCTTGTTAATGAGGTTTAATGGCTGCATTAAGATGTGATTAATATGAATTAAAATCAGAAGTTTGATGGTGAGCATTGTGTGTGGTATCTTTTGGTGTTTAATCACACAATTAACGCACCTTTATTTTTGATTTTATGGTGCGTTAATGGTAATATTTAATCATCTTTTTGCTGATTCTTCTACTTCTTTATGCCTATAAATAGGCATGCTTGTTCATTTGTTAAGTACATATTAAAATATTCATATTTTGTATACTCTACTCAACTTGCTTGCTCTGGGTATTCTCTAGCTAATTATACTAAGAGTGTTTAAACATAAAACTCAAACACAAGTGTTTAGGATACACTCTTATTAAAATCACATATAAAGAGTGTATATTTTTCTCTATGTATCTCACTAATCATTTGGTGGATTTCGGGTGATCTAATGAGGTAAAATAGATTAAGAAAATTCCTAACACTTTACTCTAATTTTAAAAGTGAGTTATTACGTAACAGTTTTCATCCATACAACCTAGTTGAAAAGTCTAATCTTACTCTTGTATTACCAAAATGGATTTTATAGTTTTGTAAACTGTGATTCCGTATTTTCATGTAAGCTTGTCAATGGATCTTATGATCAGAGTGGCATCAAAAAATTAATCAGGCTTCTTTTATTAAAAAAAGTACTAGGTTGTTTAATTAATGCATGCGTTGTCAAATCCGCGATGTATCCCCTGATTTCTCTGGTCTTTTGATGTAACTGTGTAACTGGTAAGATAAGCAAGACTGATCGCAATTTATAACATGCTGCAGCCTGCAGCCTGCTCCATCTGTCCTTTATTTTTTACTGTACAGTATATTTGCACATTATATTTAATCACATTGATTTTCTGTAGTATTTTACATAGCATGAAAATTACTCAGCACTTTGATTCCACCACTCTGGCTCTGTTTACTAGAACGAAAAATATTTTCTCTGAAAATATATTTTCCCCATTTTACCTCGTTTATTTTGGGTGAAAAATTAAAATGTAAAACTTGTTATGATAACTCATTTTACACCCTACTGAAAACATTTTCCCCCAAAATTGGGAGTAAAACGTATTTTCATTCAAGTAAACATTGAAAAATTTCTATAAAAATGAGTTTTCCATAAAATGTTTTTTCATGAAAATTCATTTTACATCGAAAAATTAATGTGTACTTGTTAATATTTTATACTAGTGAGTTTTTATATAATTTGCTCACTTTCTTTTTTAAAAGATATGGGTAATTCTTCGACAAAAATAAAGAATACCCTTTAAAAGAGAAAGATAAGGAATACTCACAAATGCGTGCGGTAAGGTTTGAGCTTAAAATCTCAAATTTGACGGCCGTAAAACTTAACCACTAAACTAAAGATGTGGTTGATTCAACTTAAATAAGCATTCCCGTGCTTATTTAAAAAAAATTCAGATTAGATTAGATCAGATCAGAAAAATTCAAATCAAATTAGGAAAATTATGATTATAATAATAACTAAAAAAAAAAGTGAAAGTATTGTGTCGGACGATCCGACCGTCGGACCGTCCAACACTTGTATTTTTTTAGCAACTCATGAGGGGATCCATGTTTAGTAATATATGTCCAGGTCCAACAACATTTGTCCAGGTTTAATTTAACAATATTTTTCCAAGTTAAACAAGTTTCACCAGGTTTACAAATGTCATCAGGTTTATAAATAGATTTCCAGGTTTAACAATATATGTCCAAGTTAGAAAGATATGTGTCCAGGTTTAACAATATGTGTCCAGAGGTAACACATTGTGTCCAGTGTTAATAATATGTGTCCAGGTTAAACAAGTTTTCATCAGATTTACAAATTTTTGTCCAGGTTCAATATATGTCCAGGTCCAACAATATGTGTCCAGGTTTACAAATATGTTTCCAGGGTTACAAATTTGTGTCCAAGTTTACAAATATGTGTCCAGGTCTACCAATACATGTCCAGGTTTAACAATATGTGTCCAAGTCCAACAATATGTGTCCAGGTTTACAAAAATGTTTCCAGGGTTACAAATTTGTGTCCAGGTTTACAAATATGTGACCAGGTCTACCAATACATGTCCAGATTTAACAACATGTGTTCAGATTAAACACATATGAGTCCAGATTCAACCATATGTGTCCAGATCTAGGGGACTGGTCTGACAGAAACGTTATTGTCAGACCAGTCTGACACAATAGCTTCTCAAAAAAAATTCAGATCAAATAAAAAAAGTTCAAAACAGATCAGAAAATTTTAGATGAATCAAATACACCCTAAGACTTATGTATTATTTATGAAGTAATACAACCTCCTTGTGTAGCTTGTATAGTTGTATTACTTCATAAATAATTCACTCGATCTATTGGGGAGCAGTTGCTATTTATAATGAAAGCTAAAACGAAAGCTACTATGTTAGCTACTTGTACAAGTTGGTACAGTGCTACTTAATTATTACAGTGTTTATTCACTAACTAATTGTGCTTAGTCAACATTTCTTTTATTTACACATTATCTCCATCCTATACTGTACTCCCCTCTTTCAAGCTGGAAATAGAAACAAGTCCAAACTTAGCTGATTAGCACCGGCAATCAACGTGTTTGTATTAAGCCTTCTTCAACTTGTTCCAACAGAGATCGATTGGTGTGGCTACTGGATCACAATCTTCAGTTCCCATTCGGATCGATCTATTGTTAATCCTGGTGGATCATATGACTTACAATAAGGTTTATTTTAGAAGGGTTTTTCTACATAGTATCCCTGAACTATTCACAATTAATTTGCGTTAGTTGTACACTCCAAATATGAAATTTTAAATTATTTCTCTTAGGTTTTATTTATACTCATATGATAACCCTTAGGTTTATTAAAGCTCACATGGTACCCTTATAATAAACCACCCATAGTTTTAAATTTTAAATTATTTTCATTAGGTTTTATTCGTACTCACATATCATATGCATGGTTGTTAATTAACCTTGAGAGAATTATATAGGATGAATGTAATTAAACATGAGAGGCATCAGCATGAGAATTTTATATTTAATTTCGAGGGACGTAGAAAAGTGAATATAAAACAAATGAGCTAACTATTGTATGTATTAAGTATTCTTGTCGATTGAATAATTGATAATAAATTTTTGGATGAAAAGAATGTACTTTCTAAATAAGATGCAAAACATTGTAAGTTTCTTTAATAATAAAAGTGCCATAAAATGATGAGTCTCCGATCCTAAGCTACTCCATCAAATGAGCATATCAAGTGTACAAATTCTTCTCCATCCCTCCTACTTCTTCATTACATTATTTTATGGACGATTCATTCAACAATGTTAAAATTGTTGGTGTGCTTTAAAGATGCGTTAGTTTCTTAGTTATTAAAATATTGTATTGAGTAAATTTTTAATTATTCAAAATTAGGTTCCATTAATTAGAAGTTAGTTAGTAGTCAGTAATGCTTGGAGTGGTCAAGTATCATTGGGTTAGTGACTTAGTGGAGTAATGTTAGTGGGTGGTTTTCCTTAACCATAGGATTTATGAGTTAAGTATTTTTTTTTTCTATTTAATGCATCTTGTATAAGTTAATTTCAGAATGGAAAATATTAAGTATGATGTTTGAGATTTAGCTTTCCAAACTATTATTCATTTTCATTAATCCCTTCCAAAATTCTGCAAACATCACTCTCACACAATCTCGTACTAAAAAGCGAGGGATTGAAGTCACACGTCACTCTTGCTCGAGTTTGAACTATAAGAATTATTATTATTATTATTATTCAAGTCTGTCTATATGATCATCACCAAAAAAATATATACGGAGAAAACTTGTAGATGCTAGAAGTTTCATAATAACCATGCATCAATACAATAATTAAAATTAACGTTACAATTATTTGGAACCACCATCTTAATATGATCATTCAATTATACATAACTCATAACACCCAAAGAGAATATTAGATATAACAATTAAAAGATTATACATTAAAACTTTCTTTAAAACTTCTGCTTCCAATTCCAGTCTTTCTTCATTAGTAAACATGACCCAAACCTGATTGGTACACAATTTCATTTGCCAAATTTCTGTACTGCCATTGCACTATTGTCTACATGCAGCAACCTCTTTAACTTCAGATTAGTTACCTCTTTCTGCTTAATTTTCAACATGTTGTACAATTGCATATGCTTTTTTGAAGGTTACTAACGTCCATTCACAAAATATTCATAACAGTATTATAATATCCAACTTTATAATTAATTAATCCAAGTAAAAATTAAATCAATTTTTCTTCATTTTCGAATTCTTCAATCTCTTTAAAAATTGACAACTACACATTGGCATGTCTTTAAATTTTGCATTTCATCCCATAATATTTTCACCATTTACATGAAATTATGGTCACGTATTTTTGCTTTAAAGCATTGAATTCTTTCTTCAATTGATAAACCAAAGGACCATTAGAATAGCCAAATCTTAGCCCATAATTCGATTGAATTCTCCGCCCACATATTTAAAATTATCAACAATTTCACTAATCATTTAATTCAAGATCCAACTTACCATCGTATAATTAGCAGACAAGTTTAGACATATTATATTCAATTCGTGCTGAGTCTAAGTTTTTTTTTATAATTTTTTTATTAAAAGGTTGCTGATGAGTCTAAGATATAGTTTAATTTAGTTCAATTCAATCCAAATTAATTCAATCCAAATTAAAAGAACACGAGTTGCGAAATCCTACCCTTTAAAAGCATTTCAGTTCAACCCTTGGATCAGAGACTTCAGAATTTCACCTTAAATCAAGTAATCAACCATGATATTGCACACTAATTAAAGGTAAGTGCCAAAATCAGTGACTAATCAAATTGCAGTCTAAGATTAGAAAAAAAAAGATATAAATAACACGAAATGTTAGATATGATGCATAATGCTCAAAGTTTTGGTAGCAAAAGAACTAACTTTCAAAATTTAAATGAACAAAAAGGTACTTTTGAACTCTTTTGCATGGTCTCCAAGAAGTACTCATAGTGAAAATCCGTTGTTGATGCTTTTAAGAGAGAAAAACATAAAGGAGTCTACTTTGTGAAATACTTTTTTTAATAGGATAAAAGCAGATGTTACAAAGATTAAGTAGCTCTTCTAATCAAGAAAATAACTAATTTATCCTCCTCAATTATAGTACATACATGAGAAGGAGGTTGATATAGAATACATAAATTAGACTGAACTAAATGTCCTACATTTGCAATCCAATTAGCTGCCCGATTGTCTTCTCGATAAATGTGTCTAACAATATAAGAGTCAAAACGAGGTAGACGATGCTGGATCTCGATGACTAGGTAAGCGATCTTTCAGGATGTTATCCCCTTAGATCTACTAATAAATTCGAATTATTCTACTGTGGTTTTATGACTACTGATTACCATAATGCATGGAGGGCTGAGTTTTTGTTTTTTGATTTTTTTAATTAGTAAATCTAACAATTTTTTTAATTAATTTGAATACATTTCTTATATTTTGAAATTATTTATGTTTTTTTTTTCGAAAATATTTTTTTTATATTCTAATCTATTATTAAATTTTGATTTTAATTTAATGTTGTTTTTGATAATTAATAATAAATGGTAAATCCCCTTCCAAAAAAGGTAAATGAATTAGAAGATTAATTTTATTTTTTTAAAAGGTGGAAAATGAACGAATTGTTTCTCTAGATATAACATTAAAATTCTAAAATAATTTTACATTAAGGCCCTTATAATTCAACCCTCTACATACGTAAAAAGGGAAATTTGATTAGTCATCGTCACTTGAAAGAGTATATGTCGGTGGTCTTTGAATTGTATGCATGGTTTGAAAAAAAGATTCCACATATTTGACTATCTAACTAAATTGCGACATTCATTATATTATCGCTTATCCTTAAAGCATAGTCTTCCAAATCTAATTAGATTCTAAAATTAATGTACTGTATAATCATGTCTTATTAGTAAGTCAAAAAAATGTTAAGTGTGTCATTCTCTTAAATTGTTGTTGCTGTAGCCTACATCATATATAATCTATGATAATCGATCATGTAAATTCCTAAATCATGTCTTTTATAGAGCCATGATATGCATAAATAATTGTAATTAATTGTCTTTTCTTTAATATCCTAGTAGATAGTAGAATTGAATTATATATGAATAATGCCAAAATTAAAAAATGTGTATGTTATTAATTGAAACAACAAGGTACTAGTAGACCTCTCCAAGATGAATACTCTGGTTTCTTCGATGCTAAATGTGTGTGTGTCTTGCGTATGTGAAGCCTGAGATCTTGAGTTCGAACCCCACTGCACGCATTTGCGAGGATTTCTTACACGTAATTTTCCTTACATAGCTTATGGGGTCGCGATGTAATAGATTATTACAAGGATATATGTAATTCAAAATCATTTGGTAAGATTTTGCTAGAGGAAGGATTGGATTGAAAGGCTACTGGCAATGGCATTGGCTTTTGCGAAAGGCACCTGAAAAACCCGAATTTGCCCCAACCACTTTATAGAAGGCAATCTCTGCTTTGAAAAAGGCTATGTGGGCCCCAAAGTCCGACTGGTTTGGGTTGGATGAAGCCAAAAACAAGAGGAAGCAAAGGGACCTTGGGTCCTTTTTTTTCGGATTTGAATATCGAATTCATTTTTCCGATGCTTCTCCACAGGTCTAGAGATTCTGTAGCCAAATTGCAAACTGGGGAGATCCATATTGCATAGATAAGGACGTGATGGCTATTACGCTGATTAAAAATATAACTATATAAGATATATAGTTTACCGACAATAATATTTTTGTGGTGCATAAGGAGTCACGAGCCCAAAAGGGCAGTTAAGTATGAATGAAGTTTGATCGATCTCATCAAATCTTGGCTACCACATTTCAAAACTTTAACCAACTAGTGTAAATGTTGACGTACGTCCACTCACCAAGGTGCTCATTTAAATTGTTTTTATTTGCATATGTAGTCAATATCGTTATAGTGATAATTCCGTTGCATGGCTATATTATAGTATGGTCCCTAAATAATGTGAATCAAAGAAGGAGCAAAAAGCATATACGAGTATTACATAAAGGCAAACACATTTTCATTAAAGTCTTACACAATAATATAGCAATGCAAGGACCAGCGAGCATGGAAAAAAAAACCTTGTAGTTTCATGAAATAATGCAGCTTTATATATAAGATAAGCTGTATCGTAGTATAAGGCCTCCTTGCTAGCCTTTTCTTTTATTCAATTTGCAAAACATTGTGTTTGGACAAATTAGTGAAAAGATTTTATGGATCGAATGTGCAATCTTCGTCACTGACTTTGGAGGTCAAAATCACAATTAATTTGGTCCCCGGCCCCTTTTATTTTATTTTAATTTAATGGATTCAGATCAATTCCCCTTTTCTTTTAATTTTAGTTTTTGTTCTTTCTAATCATCTCTACAGGTGTAATAGGACCAGGCCAGTTCCTTTTGAGATGTCTTTACTTGAACAGTAACTACCGGCAGGAGAATAATCTTCAAGCTAGAGTACATCAAATGCTCACACTACTTAAAAAAAAAAATACTGAACACAATATGTGTATTGCTTCGCTTGTACGAATTATATGATGCATAAGACTAACTTGTCCCTTTCTTTTATATAAAGTTGGACGCGATAAGGCTAGGTTTGGAAAAATATAAAATGTTTTATCGAATCGCCGTAAAGTTTTCGTGTCACATATTATATAAGGTGTGATAAGGACAACAAACACTAACCTATTATTGAATGTGGACCATCTTAAATTCTTAGCAAAAGCTTAATATGGTGGATGAAATCAATGTGTATGCAACATGAGCCTCCCCTTACACAGTACAATGCTAAATTTTTCACTTTAATTTGAAAGGAGGAACAGATTTGAACCGGTGACTTTCTTGTTTTGCTGGCTCTGATACTTTGTCAGGGTACCATCTCCACAGAAAGTTTAAGCTGATGGTTGAAGTCTACAAATTGATTTTATATTCCATCAATCCTGTTCAGAGTATTGTTTCTTATTTCCTTTTTAGATAGCCTAAAACTAAGGACACTCACATGTGAATATGTGATGATTGTTTGGGGGGGGGGGGGAGTGGTTGAACCCCATTATTAAGCACATGTGAGTGTCCTATACTAAAGAATGAAAGAGGAGTGAATAAATTAACTTGTACGACTAGTAGTTACTCATCTACACTGCCAATAATTGGTCTTTCAGAGGGAAACTCGCTCCTTAGGGTTTTAAGTGGGCCGAACACTACTCCTTCATATTAGTTTGCAGAGAACTAATGATGTTCTCCTCTGTCCACAAATAAGTGCTCCAATTTGACCAAAAAGTTCTCACAATTTTGGTCAAAATGGAGCACTTATTTGTGGACGGAGGGAGTAGTTGAATTGTAACAAATAATGTTTATGTTTTTTTAATAGGTGACTAGTT
The DNA here is from genome assembly GCA_951394345.1 of Salicornia ramosissima. Classification (NCBI taxonomy): domain Eukaryota; kingdom Viridiplantae; phylum Streptophyta; class Magnoliopsida; order Caryophyllales; family Amaranthaceae; genus Salicornia; species Salicornia ramosissima. The sequence continues at coordinate 12,962,744 of OX596239.1, forward strand.
TTTTGACCCATGCATAATGCACGGGTTTACTAGAGTAAGGCCTCATTTAGTTTAGCTGAATATAACTGAACTAAACTGAACTGAGCTGAAATGAACTGAACTGAACTGAACTTAATAGAGTTGAACTGAACTGAATTTAAGCTGAAGTAACAAGCCCTAATTATAGATTAAATTATAAATATAAATAAAAAATAATAAGAATTAGTAAAATTATCGTCAATTGTGTTGAATATTATTACAAAAGTATTAGGAAAATATTTAATTTTTTAATACATATAGACATATATTATAAAAGTCTAATATCCATTACTAAAGTTCAATTAAAGTACAAATTCCAAATTTGGAGGTAAATTATCAAGAACAGTATTTTTTAGAGGTCAAACGATCAAATCTTATGTTGTTACATTTTTGTAGCGATGATGTGTTAATTGAAAACGGCAAATAATATTTACAAAAATATCATCATTAATGATTACATACATGCATATTTTTCTTTTTTTTTTTATTGGGATCAAAGGGGGGCAATTAGATAGATAATAATTTAAAGTTTAGAACATTAAAGGTACCATAGCCGGTACTCAATCCTAATCTATAGTTAAAGCTAACCATTGTCATCAAAATAGAAATTATTCCCAAATGGTCAAAACCATTGCAAAATACAGTTGGGGGGGAGTTAATATTAATCACATCAGGATAGCAAGCATTGGTAAACAAAAAATTCCATCAATGCCTTGCATCCTTAGCCAGCCTATCCGCAATCTTGTTAAGCCGCCTGTCCACGTGATGAATTTGGGAAGGAGAACAATGTTCTAGGAGCTCCCTACAATCATGAAAAAGATTTGTTAACTCCATAAAGTTCTTAGCATGGTGTGGATTGTTGATGCTTTCAACTGCATTTTTACAGTCAGAATAAATAGTGCAGCCAGTCATATTGGAGGTGCTGAGCTACTGGAGTGTAGTTCTGATGGCCATCACCTCTGCCATGAGGGCTGAAGATGTAGTGCAAGCTCCCCACTGCCCTGTTAGCCAGGTACCTGTACTGTTAAGAACTAAGAAAGCAAATCCTGTTTCCCAAGTGGCATTATCCCAAGAGGCATCAATAAAACAGATAGGATTAGAGTGGGAGTGAATAAAGGAATGAAGGGAGGGTGTATGTGGGTTTGTGTCAAGGGAGGACGGGTTAGTAATGGTGGTGGAAGGATTGGATGATCTGGAAGGGGCAGAGGAAGAAGCATTGAGAAACTCCCAGGACTGAAAGGTTGCTTGGACAAGACAATCATTAGCTGAGTTGTTAATCTTTTTAAAGAGCCAAGCATTCCTCCTCTTCCATAAACCCCATAGGCAGCATGATAAGAGAAGATTAAGGGGGATGTCATTATGGACTCGAGAGTTGGAGAGTTGTTCCTGTATCCAGTTATGGGTAGGGTTTGGGGGCATGGTGAAGGGATGGTTGATGTCCCAGAATTGGGTAGCCCTTGGACATAGGAATAGAATATGGAAGACAGTTTCATCAACATGGGGGCAGAAGGTACAGGTGCTCTTAATACCAAAAGGTCTCTTGCTTAAGGTACTATTTGTTGGCAATTTATCACCCCAAATCTGCCACAAGAAGAATTTGATTTTTGGAGGGAAATGAGCTTTCCAAATAAATGAGTAATCACAATCTTTTTCATACCTGGGGTTGAAGTAATTATTATAGGCAGCTTTGATGGAAAATTTTCCTTTTCTTTGGAACAGAGAGTAATGAAAATCTGAGGTGGGGTTGATTGGGACAGGAGAAGCTAGGATCATTCTTTGGATTTCTGGAGGAAGTGCAATGTCCAGGATTGAGAGGTCCCAATTGCCATTTTGAATACAATCTGAGAGTTTAAGGTTTCTGCTAGCATCAGTAAGAGGACCATGAATGTGGTGTCTCGAGATACCAGCAGGGGCCCAGTCATCAAACCAGAATGAAATAAGAGATCCTTGGCCAATTACCCATTTGGAGGCCTTGGTATAGGTTTCCCATACATAGCCACAGTCTTTCCATATGTGGGAGCCTTTCCTAAAGGAAATTGTATTAGCTCTATTCCCAAGGTATTTGGCAAGAAGGACCTTAGAAGCAAGGCTATCAGAAGATTGAAGAATTTTCCAACACAGTTTTAGAAGGCAGGCTTTGTTGTACAACTCTAGGTTCTTTATTCCAAGGCCTCCAACCCAGGTAGGAGAATAAATAGAAGATAATGAAGCTAAATGTACCCCCCTGCTATGAGAGGAGCCCCAGAGAAATCCAGTTACAATGGAATTTATAGAAGAGAGGATGGAGTGGGGCAGCTTAGAATATTGCATATAATAATAAGGAATGGAGGTGAGGGTAGAGTTGATCAGACAGAGCCTTCCTGCTTTAGATAGATACTTCACTTTCCATTGGGCTAGCCTTTATCTGACCTTATCAACAATGAATTGATACTTAGCTTTGGAAGGTCTTTTGTGGAGAATTGGAAAGCCCAAGTAAGATCCCAAATCCTCAGTTCTCCTACATGGGAAGGAGGAAAGAAAATAGGATATGTCTGTTGTAGAGGTGTTTGGGGAGAATGTGACCTGGCTTTTGGCTGAGTTTATGGTCTGTCCTGATGCAGAGGAAAAAAGATCAAGGCAGTAAAGGACACTGTCAATGGTCTTCTTATTGCATTGGCCAAAGAGAATGAGGTCATCAGCAAAAAGTAAGTGGGAGATCTCTACCTTGTTTCTTCCCATCTTAAAGGGAGTCCACTGTTTATCTCTACAAGTCTCATGGATAAGAAGAGAGAGTCGTTCCATACACATAATAAAGATATAGGGGGAGAGGGGATCACCCTGTCTTATGCCCCTAGTGGGATAGAAGGGTTGAGAAGGTTTACCATTGATAATAATTGAGGAGGAGACAGTGGTAATGCAACTCATGATAATGTGTATAGAGTGGGAGTCAACATTAAAACTAGCCAGTGTATTTCTAATGAAGTTCCATTCCAACTTATCATAAGCCTTCTCCAAGTCAATTTTCATGGCAAACCATTGATAAGTGGTATTTTGGTAGTTATTTTCTTAGTTTTTATTAATTTATTTTCTATTTTTATCTAGCTTTTGTTAGCATTTTTAGTCTTTTTAGTTTAGTTTCGCTTTTGTAGTCCCCTTCCCCTTTTTCTAAGTGATTTCCTCTATTTTTCTTTGTTTCTGCGTTTTCTTCCCCTTTTGCAGGTCCCGAGTCAATTTCGGAACCCGAGGAAGCGAGCCGGGAACCTCGAGGAAAAAACAAGTCCTCTATGCCATTATTGAGGCTAAAAAGGCCTCAGCGGGCGCTGGAAATCCCATCAGCGCCCGCTGAGATGTACTTTGCTTGAGGCAGTAGGGGCTTTAGAAGGCCTCAGCGGCCGCTGAGAATTCCTCAACGCCCGCTGAGATGTATTTTTGGGCATGAACTCCTTTTGGCTGAGAGATGGTCAGTAGCATTGTAAGGCCTCTCAGCGGCCGCTGACCATTTCTCAGCGCCCGCTGATGTTGAAGCTGCCAGGGCACTAGGAGCACAAAGAGAAGAACAGCGGCCGCTGACCCCAACTCAGCGCCCGCTGTCCCCCTCCCCTGTTTTGAGGCAGTAGCTTCCCAAGAAGCTTGCAGCGGCCGCTGACCTAAACTCAGCGCCCGCTGACTTTAGTCTCCTGAGCCTGCAAGCCTATGAAAGTAGGGGTCAGCGGGCGCTGTCATCGCCTCAGCGCCCGCTGAGATGCTTTTCTGCGAGATTTTTATTACTTTTCTTCTGTTTTTGCTCGCATTTTTGGGGGGTTATATATATACCCCCTCTTCCCTTTTCCTTGCCAGCTGAGGTTAGAGGCTCCAACTTAGGGTTAGGTTAGATTTTTAAGCTTTCTTCTTCATTTTCTCATGTAATTTACATTTTGTTCTTCAATTTATGCAAGTAGTATAATTCTTCTTCTTCTCATTCTTGTTCTCCTCTTCAAGGTACTCTTCTTGCTTTCTTTTATTGCTTTGATTCCTTGCTCTTTGTTGTTTGCTATTGATTTCTAGTAGTTGATAGATGTTGTTGTAGTTTAATTAGTTAGTTTAATTGTTTATTTTCATGTTTGATTAGTTGCTTATTTTGATTTCATTGTTGTTCTTAGTAGTTTAGTGTGTAGTTTTCTAGGTTTTAGTTGTTGTTTTTGTTGTTCTTAGTTTTAGGTTTAATTTATGTATTGAATTATAGCTTTAGTTATGTTTTATTTATTTATGTTTGAGTAGTTAATTTCTAGGGTTTTGAGTAAACTTCTCAATTCCTCCATGTTTGTGGTTTAGTCGTTTTTAGGCTTGGTTGTGATATTGTCGGTACCTTAGGATTCGGTAATGTTGAGTCATATGTTTAGCTAGCATAGGATTCGTTGAAGAATCCCCACCGAAGGACCGAAAGGTGAACGTGGGTGATGACTTCCTTTGCCCGATTGATGGAAGCACTACGAAAGTTGGGCCTTCGATCAAGGGAAAGTTACCGGTCTTCGTGATTTTGTGCTTAGGACTTGTTAGATGTGTCGCTGCACGAAAGTGAGTTGTATATGTCTTTTCGGTCATCGTACTAGCTCGAAAGAGTGGTACGATCATAGAACGACCTCCCCTTATCCACGACCTAAGTCTAAGTTCGATTGACTCACAATTCATGGTGGCATGAGTTGTGGATCTCTTACCCTAGTCCCTTTTGTTTTTGTTTCCTTAGTGTAGTTTTAGTTAGTTCTCTCCGCCTCTCGCGACCATCACCCGACCTAGCTTGTTCGACGCTCATGCCTAGATTAGTGCAACGTACCTTCCCCGTGTTCGACACCCCCACTCATACTACGACGGGGGTTTTTATTTGGTAAGAAATCCCTCCTATCAAATTGGCGCCGTTGCCGGGGAAGGCAATGCCATTAGTTTAGGTGAGTAGAATGGTTCTAGGTCTTTCTTTTTCTTTATTTTTGTGAATATTTGGGCCTTATGGCCACTCTTTTGATCGATCCCCAATATGAGCATGAATTTTTTTGGTCGTATTATGATAGGATCGGAAGCTCTCTTCCGCTTAATCATAATTTTGGTAAGTGGGATATATGCAATATGTTGTACGAGGGTTTGAACTATGAGACGAGAAATTGGATAGCATATCTATCTCATGGCGATTTCTTAGCTCTCGACTTGGATAAAGCTTGGCTCTTATTCGAGTGTCTCGCTAAGGACACCTATGAGTGGGATATGACTAGCCAAGGAATACATGATTATAGTCATGAGTTGAGTGCACTTGAGGAATATGGTTTTAATCAACCATCACCTCATGCCACTACCTTTGATTTTTCTCATCATTTTTCACATGATTCGAGTTCGCTTAATCATGTTCTTGATGAGTATTTACAAGGTCTTGGCATGAACATAGTTGATTCACCTCATATTCCCCTAGGTGAACCCTTCGATGATGACCTTAGTCATGAATTCGATCCCTCACCCCTCATAGTTGAGCACACCATCCCGACTCGCATAGACGATGACATTTATTGGCAATGTTGTGATGAGAATCATGACACTTTCATATCGTCATGCGATGTTGTAGAGGATGAGGCCCTCATAGAAGAGTCGAGTGAACCCGACGAGGTATTTAATGTGGAGGATATGGTTATACCACATTCTCTTATTCCCTTTTTAGGAGGATTTAACCTCGTCTATTCACATCCCACCCCACTTCCATCCATACTCATATCACCTCCATACGAGGGCATCATCTCTTGTCTTGACTCCCATGTTTCTCTTCCAGAAACCAAGGCAAGTGAGGTGTATGGAGGTGTTCCCCCTACTTTATTTGAATTTTCTTTTTGTAGTTTTTTTTTAAATTTACCTCCCTGTGGGCACTCACTCCCACATAAGCATAGGATGCCGGTTTTTAAACTGTTTTCTTTGCTTAATTTATCTATCGCTTATGTGGTTTTTAGTGAGTTGAGTGCCAGTGTGTTTGACAAGCTCTTGCGAGCTTTGCGGGGCTATTTACTGAGCCCCGGGTGGTTGTTCCCGCTGGATGACTTTGACATAGTTTTTCTTCTATGTCTTAGTCCCTGTGTCCAGCTCCTTTGTCAAGCTTAAGACGTTAAAACAAGCGCTTCTCGGAAGGCAACCCGAGTCTTTTTCTTTTTCCTTTTTCTTTTATTTGTAATTATTTTGTTTTTTTGGAGTTTGGTTTCTTTTCTTTCTTTTTTGCAGGTTAAATGAATAAGCAACTCTCATGGACATGTATGGTACTAAAGCGCAAAACGGAGGTTGTATGCTTACTTTATAGCCTGTTTTGATGAGATCATTCCAAATTCCCTTTCTTTTATTTTTCTTGTGTGCTTAGTTGTAGGATTAGTTTTAGGAGGAGATGATTGTTCGAGGATGTTTGGCTTTCAATTTTTGGCTTTTAAGCCCTTGAAGACATTTGGATATCGATGGCGTTGGGCCTCGATTTATTTATTTGTTTGATGCTTGGTTGCTTGATTGAGAGTCATTCATGCTTGATTTTATTTTCCTTCCTTTTTTTTGTGTTTTTATTTCTATTTTTCCTTTTTCATCTTCTTTTTCTTTTATTTTCTTTTCAAGGCAAAGTGTGTTTTTGTTTTGTTTGTAGTTTGGACTTGGTTCTTAATTTCTTGGACTTTGAATGCATTCCTTCCTAAGTGTTAGTGGTCCACATGATTTGAGATGTTGGGGTTGATTTTCAAATACTACATGCTAGGTTTCAGAACTTTGGAGTTCATGAAACCTAATGTCTTGGCTTGTGGTACGATTGGCAAAGCTTTGCTAGCTAGTTGAAGCCCTTGAGGTAGTATTTGCAATTCACTACCCTTCATATGTGAGAAAATTGTCAAATCTTTCTAGCCTTCATCATTTTGTTTGAGTGGCAATAGGATCCTTTTCATAGTATAACTTGATCAAGAACTTGATTCATGACTTTCCGAGACTGTGGCCGAGCTACTCTAGGGGAGGACAGAGGCATTCATTTCTTAGTTATTTTCCTTTTTCCTTTTGCATTTTCCTTATTGTTTTATCATCTTGCTTCTTTTCAATTTCTTAGGTTCTTGCTTCCCATTCACCATTTGGAACCCCTTGAACTTGGCCTTTTCTTTCATCTAAGCCACATTACCAGCCTTGCATCCCCTTTGTTTTGTTTTATACCTTTTAGGTGTAGTGAAGCAATTGGAGATTTTCGGTTTGTTTTTATTTTGTATTGAAAACTTGTGGAAGTAAGGAGTTCACCAAGCGAAAGTGTGTCGATTTGTTTGAATTGCAGCAAAAGCCGGCCTAAGTTGAAAAAGGCAAGGTCATCAAAAAAAAAAAAAAACATATATATAAAAAGAAGTAATTATTCCTTCCCTTTCACAATGAGGACATTGTGTCATTCAAGCTTGGGGGGAGGAGTAGTTGAAGAAATTTTTTTTTTGTTGTATATATATATATATATATATATATTTTCATTTAGATTTTTGAATAATCTTGGGGGTTTTTAGTGTATGTGTGCAAATTTGAGGAGTTCGTTTGCTATTTGATGCTCATTTGTACTTATTGTTTCACTATTTAGGTTTGAGCACCACAAGCCAAATTAATTCCTACCCAATCCCTAGCCTTACATTACAACCCTAAAGCCCTCTCGATCCTAGATAGTTGAGTCTTTTTCGGTTGAGGAAGTCATGTTTCAAGCATATTGAGCGGTTTGCTATGATGAGATGTCGGGTAGCCTAAATTGTTTCTCCTTTTTGTTTTTCCGACTCCTTCGTGGAGTTATGAGAAGCTACCTATATGGGTGGAGACGACACTAGCTTAGCATGTGGATGCTTGGTTGTTGAGCGAAAGGGGAATGTTCCTCTCTAGTTCTCCAATCTAGCATGTTTTATTTGACTATCCACCCTTGACATCTTTGAGCATGTTTTCCGTTAGTGCTTAGAAAGGTTTGCATTCATCGATCCTCGGTCCCTTAACAAGTCCAACTAGTTGCTTTTGTTTTTGTTTTGTTTTGTTTTGTTTTCTTTTTCCTTTCTTTTTGTTTTTCTTTTCTTTTGTTTCCTTCGAACCGTTGCCTTGGTTTGTTTTTGAAAGAGTTATGGGTTAAACTCTTGGGAAACCCTTACGAGAGCACACTCGTCCTCTTTGGCGACTTAGAGGTTTACATGGCTTGTTGCTTTCGCTAAAAGCAATCGTGATTCCTACGAAAGTGAGTTAGTGTGAATTATTAGTGTTTTGTTTTTCCATTCTAGTACTACCTCCTATCAAGCCCTGCCATCACTTCTAGCCTAAGTTTTGCTCGGGACGAGCAAAAGCTAAGCTTGGGGGAGTTTGATAAGTGGTATTTTGGTAGTTATTTTCTTAGTTTTTATTAATTTATTTTCTATTTTTATCTAGCTTTTGTTAGCATTTTTAGTCTTTTTAATTTAGTTTCGCTTTTGTAGTCCCCTTCCCCTTTTTCTAAGTGATTTCCTCTATTTTTCTTTGTTTCTGCGTTTTCTTCCCCTTTTGCAGGTCCCGAGTCAATTTCGGAACCCGAGGAAGCGAGCCGGGAACCTCGAGGAAAACACAAGTCCTCTATGCCATTATTGAGGCTAAAAAGGCCTCAGCGGGCGCTGGAAATCCCATCAGCGCCCGCTGAGATGTACTTTGCTTGAGGCAGTAGGGGCTTTAGAAGGCCTCAGCGGCCGCTGAGAATTCCTCAACGCCCGCTGAGATGTATTTTTGGGCATGAACTCCTTTTGGCTGAGAGATGGTCAGTAGCATTGTAAGGCCTCTCAGCGGCCGCTGACCATTTCTCAGCGCCCGCTGATGTTGAAGCTGCCAGGGCACTAGGAGCACAAAGAGAAGAACAGCGGCCGCTGACCCCAACTCAGCGCCCGCTGTCCCCCTCCCCTGTTTTGAGGCAGTAGCTTCCCAAGAAGCTTGCAGCGGCCGCTGACCTAAACTCAGCGCCCGCTGACTTTAGTCTCCTGAGCCTGCAAGCCTATGAAAGTAGGGGTCAGCGGGCGCTGTCATCGCCTCAGCGCCCGCTGAGATGCTTTTCTGCGAGATTTTTATTACTTTTCTTCTGTTTTTGCTCGCATTTTTGGGGGGTTATATATATACCCCCTCTTCCCTTTTCCTTGCCAGCTGAGGTTAGAGGCTCCAACTTAGGGTTAGGTTAGATTTTTAAGCTTTCTTCTTCATTTTCTCATGTAATTTACATTTTGTTCTTCAATTTATGCAAGTAGTATAATTCTTCTTCTTCTCATTCTTGTTCTCCTCTTCAAGGTACTCTTCTTGCTTTCTTTTATTGCTTTGATTCCTTGCTCTTTGTTGTTTGCTATTGATTTCTAGTAGTTGATAGATGTTGTTGTAGTTTAATTAGTTAGTTTAATTGTTTATTTTCATGTTTGATTAGTTGCTTATTTTGATTTCATTGTTGTTCTTAGTAGTTTAGTGTGTAGTTTTCTAGGTTTTAGTTGTTGTTTTTGTTGTTCTTAGTTTTAGGTTTAATTTATGTATTGAATTATAGCTTTAGTTATGTTTTATTTATTTATGTTTGAGTAGTTAATTTCTAGGGTTTTGAGTAAACTTCTCAATTCCTCCATGTTTGTGGTTTAGTCGTTTTTAGGCTTGGTTGTGATATTGTCGGTACCTTAGGATTCGGTAATGTTGAGTCATATGTTTAGCTAGCATAGGATTCGTTGAAGAATCCCCACCGAAGGACCGAAAGGTTGTTGAACCATGTTTGATTTGAATGATGACAAACCAGTCCTCTATACTTGATATCTATGTATAATTGTACATGAACAGGTTGAATCAAGTGAGGACTCATCAAGGCAATCATGAAGACCTTGAAATACTTGAAGATCAGAAGCCAAGAGCTTGGAGCCTTTTTATTTTTATATTTCTAGGATCTTCATGTAAAATAGGCTTAGGAAAATATTCCTATTGTTTTTAAGTAAAGAGCAAAAAGACCTTAAGTTTACATCTAGTAAAGAGAACAGCCCAAGAACAAGCTAAGAACAGGCACAGAACAAGCTTGGAACAGTTCACTTTACTAGAAGTAAACTTAGTAGTACTGAGACCACTGTGGGAACAGACCTCAGTATTACGCACGTGATCCGTACAAATTTTCGAGTTCAAAATCATTTTTGAAAATTTATTTGAAAAATTTGGATCACTTGTACTTTGAAAATCTGCTAAATTGATTTGCAAAATCAGCTCATTAAATGCAATGTACTTGTTGAACTTTTGGGTATTAACCGCTGCAAACAGTGGTACGTAAGACACAAAGGTCTGGAACAGGTAACTGTACACTTGTGTCAGTTGATCCTTTTGCACAATTTAGGGGAGCTTCCAGCACACTTCTAGGGAACGGTTTTCTTGCCTATATAAACATTCTTTGCAAAAAACCCTAGAAGACTTTTGCTCTCCAAAGAAAACAAAGTAATACTTTCTAAGAGTCTATTCTTAGTCCAAAACTATCTCCATATCCATCTTTAAGAGAAAAACTTACGGAGATTTAAGTTTGTAACATTTGAACCACTTAGAGGGAAGTGGTTGGGGAGTGTTCTGTGAACACTGAGTGAACTGTTAGAGTTAACAGTTGGGGAATTAAGTGTTACATAGTTGTAGCACTTGATTGAGTGTGTAACCTTGTTATTATTCTGAGTTGATTAATAATATTGGTGAGAGAGAGTGGAGGACGTAGGCTTGTTGAGAAGCCGAACCTCGTTAAATCTTTGTGTCCTTACTCTTTGCTTACTGTTCTTTCGCTGTTCTCACAAAAGCACAAACAAAACTTGAAAACGATTGAAAAAACACACATACTCAATTCAACCCCCCCCTTCTTGAGTATACATTGAACTAACAATTGGTATCAGAGCCTAACTTCTCAAAAGGTTAACTACCTAGAGGAGCAAGAAGATGTCTACTCAAGAATCAAACAGTTCAAGACTCCCCAAGTTCAATGGCACTAACTACTCTTGGTGGAAAAATTGCATGAAAAATCTTATCATTGGGATAGATTATGAGTGCTGGATGATTGTCAAAAATGGACCCACGTCCATCCACAAGAAGAGTCAGGAAGGGCTCATGGTTCCAAAGACAGAAGAAGAGTACACAAGTGAAGACTACAAGAAGCTGGAGAAAAATGCAAAGGCAATGTCACTTGTCCAACAAGGAATTGCAGAATGTGAGGTAAATCGAATTCTAGCTTGTTCTTCTGCAAAGGAAATATGGGATACACTAGAGCTTGCATATGAAGGCAACTCTGAGGTGAGAAGGTCAAAAATTGACATGCTTATGTCAAAATATGAAGTCTTTGAAATGACTAGAGATGAAAATATAAAGGACATGTTTACAAGGTTCATGACCATTGTAAATGAACTAAAGTCATTGGGAAAGACCTTCTCAAGTGAAGAGTTGGTGAGGAAAATGTTGAGAAGCCTATCAGGGAAGTGGATGCCTGATGTGTCGAGTTTGTACAAGTTATTTAGCTCCATTATAGTTTATTTATGTAATTAGTTTAGTGTAAATTTGCACATTTTGTTACTTTCAAGTTTAAACGAAAGTTTTACTTGAAATGTAAAGTTGTAGTGCATTTTACGATTTTTATTGCTTTTTAGGAATTAGTTTGTTTTTTTTTTTCTATGTTGCTCTTTTATTTTTGTTAGGCTTTGGTTCATTGCCCTTGAAGTGGTAGAAGATTTTAACGAGTTTTTGGTGAAGAATTGAAGAAGAACAGCTTCGCAAAAGCCATGGTGTATAATGACGGTCAAAGAGACATTGAGAATGTTTACGACTAACTTCAAATGTTCATAACTTTCAGTATATGCATTGTTTCTGTATGATTCAAGTTGGAGGTGATAGCTTTCTTCAAGAGCTTTCCAACGACTGGTCATAAGCTCAATTTGGATGAGAAACGAGGGAGATATGATTGTTTTAGTCTGAGCTGTCAGGCCCTCCTCGCGCGTCGCGACTATTTCTCGCGAGTCGCGACCCAGCTTTGGGGTGCCTCACCAGAGCAGAGCAGAGCAGAGCAGGGCAAGACAGAGCAGATTTGGGTCAGTAGCTTCTCGCGAGTCGCGAGTTTTGGTCGCGAGTCGCGACCCCTGTGCGGTGGCTGTTGTTTTGTTTTCTTCTCTTGCAAGTTGGCTTGTTTTCTTTTGTTTTGATTGGTTGAATGTTGAGGCATGTAGGCAGGGCAGTAATAAGTTAGGAGAGAGGTTAAGAAGGGTAGAACATATCCTATTTTGACACTTAGAATTTTTACACAACTCCTTCCTCTCTACTTAGCTTCTCACCATTTTTGCTCTTTGAATGAGCTTCAAAGCTTTGTGTATTTTGTTTTCCATGAAGCTTGTAGCTTAAACTTTATCTTGGTGAAGATTTATTGAAGCTTCCTCTATTGTATTGTGAGAATTCTACTCTTTATTTATATTTGATTATCACTTGTTTTTCATGTTTGAATATGTTGGTTTGTTGCATAGCTTGCTAGGAGTACTACTAGTATTGTTGTGTTGATGAATTATTGCTAGATTTGTGATTTGCCTTGCTAAGGAAATCCCTTGTCAATTAGTAGCAAGTTAGGGTTTGGTTTGGATGTGCTACATCCTTATTTCTCCTTAAGAATTCAAGTGTGTTGTTATATGTTAAAAGCTTTTTTAACATAAACGATCTTAATGTTCTCTTCTCTTAATGCTATTCTCGGATTGAACTTAGAAGCCGATCTTCTAGGTTGTCTTTGAATAAGGGTTTTGTAGTATTGGAAATTTTACTACTTAGCTAATCATAAGGAGATTAGAAGATTTATTCTTCACATTAGGTAACCAAGATTATAGATTTTGAGGTGTTTCCGATGATCGATACTCTAGTCGAAGTGGATATTAATCGGATCCAAGACCTCCTTCTTTGATTTCTAATTAACCGATTGTTGAACATATTTATTCTAAATCAATTCCATTGTTTTTATTGAGTTTCTGAATTAGTTTAATCATTAGCTTAACAAATTTATAAACCCCCTCTTTTTACCATTTTAGTTTATTTCATTTTAGTTTAATTCAAGTACATTTAAGTAATCCTAGTTCCCTGTGGATACGAACCTTGCTTCCCTGCTACATTTATTTGTATTAGAAAGTAAGAGAATTATATTTGGTTTTGGCGCATACGACAAGGGCCTGCAAAATTTTGGCGCCGTTGCCGGGGAACTCTGAGTTACTTGTGTATTTGGTGTTAAACTTGAGTGATTTCTTTTGTTCTTGTGTTTTCTTTCTTTTCTTCTTTTCTTTTTCTATGTCATTGCCAATCTTTTTCTCAATTTAATCTTGCATATGAGTGGTATCCTTCAAAATGGCTAGTTTCTATGTACCCCAATTTGAGGATGAGGCCTTTTGGAGGTATTTCATTCGTTTGCAGGATCCACTTCTAGTCCCTTGTAATTGTGAGTTGTGGGAGATTTGTGAGGCGATTTATGAAGGGTTGAATTATTCAACAAGACTTGTAGTTGAGGATATGTTCAATGGGGCATTCCGATCTTTATCTTATGGTGAAGCTTGGGACTATTACCATTGGCTATCTCAAGACACACATGAATGGGATAGAGCTATGGGATTCCAAAACCAAGGGTGCTCAACAACATTTAACCCAAACTCTATCACCCTCAATCCGGGTTGGGAGGGTCATATGAATATTACCGATGAAAACCAACAAAATGACAACCCACCCCACCACCCACAACATAACCAACCTCCACATTATAATGGACTAACCCAATTACTTTACCAAGGACCTTCTTCGAGCCAAGCTTTGCACTCGAGATCCTCAACCGAGGAAATGCTTAACCTCTTAACAAAAAATGTCTTGGAGATGCAACATAATATGGTTCAATTTCAAGAAGAAACATATTTCAACATCAAAAACTTGGAAAGGCAATTGGGCCAAGTTTCGGGGCTCGTTACCAGGGTAGAGAGCATATGGGAATCGGGTGAGCTCCCAATTCAAATGGGGTCTCAATCGAAACCTAAAATGGCTTACTTTGAGGATGAGGATACCATCCTTGAAACTAAAGAGATGAATCCATCTTGTGAGGATGGTGATGTGGTAGAAAAGAACACAGTGGATGATGAAGTGTTGGATGAGTCAATTGAAGCTTTAGTGTCTGTTGAGACACGTGAGGTGTCTTGTGGGGAAACTTCTTCCATTCTACTCCCTCATGTGTGTTTTTCCAAAAAACATGATCTCATACCTTCCTTCCCCTTGTTTCTACCTCATTTTATTCATGCCCCTCTTCTTGAGGAGTTTTCCACTTATTTATATCCTCCTCATTCCCTTGTCCAAGCCACGGAGGAAGTGAAAGCTTGTGATTGTGACATTTTTCCTTCCTTTCCTTCTTTTCATTTTAATTTCCCTTTTTCTACTTCTCATTTTCTTGTTTCTTCTTTTGTTTCTTTTCATTCCTTTTCCAACCTCCCCCAGTCTTACTTTAGCATTGCTTTAACCCTTGTTTCTGCTTTGCTATTCTTGTTTACCAACTTGGTAAATTCTGCATTTTGGGCCGTTGCGCATGACAAGCTTTTGCGGTCATTGAGGTGTTATTTACTAAATAACACTTGACCTTGGGGATTTCTCCCCTTTCCTAACCCCTAAACATTGAGGACAATGTCAATTTTAAGTGTGGGGTGTAGGAAATCCATCCTTGTACATATTTCTTTTTGCTTGAAAAAAAAAAAACAAAAAAAAAAACAAAAAAAAAATAAAAATAAAAAGAGAGAATAAAAAATCCCGCTGAGTTGAAAACCCGCAAGGGCGGGCAACTCGGATAAAAATGGGGGCCTTTGATAGGTTGAAAACATGAGAGGACAACCTATGCAACATTTAAGGCTAATTGAGCAGGTGAGTTGTGAGCTTAAAAAAAATTGAGATGAAAAAAAAATAGAGAGAAAAAGAATAGACACTAATTTTTGGGTCATTGAAGTTTGATTTGGTGAGAACACTTGTTCTTGTCCTTTTTCTTTCATTTTTGTTCATTTCTGAGGTTGATGAACCTTGTTTGGATTGTTTTCGTTCTTAACGGTTCATTAGCTTGTGTTTGTGTTTCATTTTGAGTTTGTTTTGGTACAAAACCATGAGTCTAATGCTTGTAGTTATTTGTTTTGGTTTGGTATGAAAACAACTCATTAGGACTTTTTGTTAGGAGTTGTAACTTTGCAAAATTTTGGTCTATGACACTTGTTTTTACTATCTCATTTTATTTACTCGAGGACGAGTAAAGCCTAAGTGTGGGGGTATTTGATGTGTCGAGTTTGTACAAGTTATTTAGCTCCATTATAGTTTATTTATGTAATTAGTTTAGTGTAAATTTGCACATTTTGTTACTTTCAAGTTTAAACGAAAGTTTTACTTGAAATGTAAAGTTGTAGTGCATTTTACGATTTTTATTGCTTTTTAGGAATTAGTTTGTTTTTTTTTTTCTATGTTGCTCTTTTATTTTTGTTAGGCTTTGGTTCATTGCCCTTGAAGTGGTAGAAGATTTTAACGAGTTTTTGGTGAAGAATTGAAGAAGAACAGCTTCGCAAAAGCCATGGTGTATAATGACGGTCAAAGAGACATTGAGAATGTTTACGACTAACTTCAAATGTTCATAACTTTCAGTATATGCATTGTTTCTGTATGATTCAAGTTGGAGGTGATAGCTTTCTTCAAGAGCTTTCCAACGACTGGTCATAAGCTCAATTTGGATGAGAAACGAGGGAGATATGATTGTTTTAGTCTGAGCTGTCAGGCCCTCCTCGCGCGTCGCGACTATTTCTCGCGAGTCGCGACCCAGCTTTGGGGTGCCTCACCAGAGCAGAGCAGAGCAGAGCAGGGCAAGACAGAGCAGATTTGGGTCAGTAGCTTCTCGCGAGTCGCGAGTTTTGGTCGCGAGTCGCGACCCCTGTGCGGTGGCTGTTGTTTTGTTTTCTTCTCTTGCAAGTTGGCTTGTTTTCTTTTGTTTTGATTGGTTGAATGTTGAGGCATGTAGGCAGGGCAGTAATAAGTTAGGAGAGAGGTTAAGAAGGGTAGAACATATCCTATTTTGACACTTAGAATTTTTACACAACTCCTTCCTCTCTACTTAGCTTCTCACCATTTTTGCTCTTTGAATGAGCTTCAAAGCTTTGTGTATTTTGTTTTCCATGAAGCTTGTAGCTTAAACTTTATCTTGGTGAAGATTTATTGAAGCTTCCTCTATTGTATTGTGAGAATTCTACTCTTTATTTATATTTGATTATCACTTGTTTTTCATGTTTGAATATGTTGGTTTGTTGCATAGCTTGCTAGGAGTACTACTAGTATTGTTGTGTTGATGAATTATTGCTAGATTTGTGATTTGCCTTGCTAAGGAAATCCCTTGTCAATTAGTAGCAAGTTAGGGTTTGGTTTGGATGTGCTACATCCTTATTTCTCCTTAAGAATTCAAGTGTGTTGTTATATGTTAAAAGCTTTTTTAACATAAACGATCTTAATGTTCTCTTCTCTTAATGCTATTCTCGGATTGAACTTAGAAGCCGATCTTCTAGGTTGTCTTTGAATAAGGGTTTTGTAGTATTGGAAATTTTACTACTTAGCTAATCATAAGGAGATTAGAAGATTTATTCTTCACATTAGGTAACCAAGATTATAGATTTTGAGGTGTTTCCGATGATCGATACTCTAGTCGAAGTGGATATTAATCGGATCCAAGACCTCCTTCTTTGATTTCTAATTAACCGATTGTTGAACATATTTATTCTAAATCAATTCCATTGTTTTTATTGAGTTTCTGAATTAGTTTAATCATTAGCTTAACAAATTTATAAACCCCCTCTTTTTACCATTTTAGTTTATTTCATTTTAGTTTAATTCAAGTACATTTAAGTAATCCTAGTTCCCTGTGGATACGAACCTTGCTTCCCTGCTACATTTATTTGTATTAGAAAGTAAGAGAATTATATTTGGTTTTGGCGCATACGACAAGGGCCTGCCAATGCCCAAGGTAACAGCCATACAAGAAGCAAAGGATTTGTCCTCACTATCTCTAGAACAACTTATTGGTTCCTTGATGACTCATGAGATGTTGGTAGATTCAAAGGCTGAATCTAGCTCAAAATACAAGGAAATGGTTCTTAAAGCAGAGGAATCCGAAGAAGATGAAGATGATATAAGTCTCATGGCCAGAAGGTTTGAAAAATACCTTAGGACAAAGTCCAAGGGTAAGTTTGTAAAAGGAAGGAACAGTTCTGGACAGTTCAGGAAAACCAGTTCCAATACTGGTTGCTTTAAATGTGGTGAAATGGGGCACAGAATCAAGGAGTGTCCAACATGGAAAAATCCCAAGGGAAATCCTGGAGTCCAGGCTGAGAAGAAGGTTTTTAAAAGAGCTATGCTGGCTGCAGTGTGGGGAGATTCAGAATCAGAAGATGATGAAGAAGAAGAAGAAGCAAATCTCTGTCTAACTGCTTTCACATGCACAGACCAGTCTGAAGTCTGTTTGCAAAAAGAAGAAGTTCTCTGTCTCATGGCTGGTGGAAGCACTTCAGACAACAACCAGGTATGTTTTAATGATTTAAAGGAAAACATGCATAATCTAGATAGAGATGAACTACTTGACTATCTTGAATTCACTATTGATCAATGCATTAGTGTTGGGTCTGCTTATCAGAACAACAAAAAGAAATTAAAAGAAACAGTTCGAGAGTATGAAGTATGTGGTGCTAGATCTGCTGAACTTGAGCTTATTTGTGAAGAACTTAAAGAAAAAATTTCTGAGCTTGAAATAACAGCAGATCAGCATAAAATGGAACTTGAGACATTAAACTCCAAACCAGTTCCTAAAGAGGATGAACTTTTTGAAAAAATTGAAAAGGGGTTTAATGAGCTTAAGAAATTTATCACACATAATTCAAACTTTGAACTGTTAAAAGACACATGTACCTTGAGTAAATCTGATGTCATACTTGCATATGACCATTTAATTGAAAAACTTGAAGATTTACACAAAGAACATAGTGAGCTCAAGAGTTCTGAAGAGACTGGTTCTCCCACTGCCTTTGATGAGGTCTTGGATGTTTTACATGATGAGTGCACAGCCAAGATATGTGATCTCGAGGCTGAACTCATCTTGTTAAAACAAGAAAACCTCAAGAAGACCAGTAATGAACCAGATCCCTCCCTGGTCTCAAGACTACAAGATGAACTTCAAAAGACTAGAATTGACTTAAAATCTTTTGAGAAACAAAATGAAGTTCAACTTAAGAGGCTTGAGAACAAGGAAAATGAGCTAACAGATTGTATGAACCAAATGAACAAAATGTTAAATGCTCAGAAAACCCTAAACATCCTCACATCCCAACCTGGAAATTCTCAAAGGTTTGGTTTAGGGTATTCTGGATCTAGTTCTACAACTGTTCTTGGCAGAGACAACACGTGGTTGAATGAATTCAAGAAAGGCAAGTATATATTTGCCAAGGATATGCATGTTTGTACCTATTGTGGTAAAAGTGGTCATGTTACTAACAAATGTTTCACCAAAAAGAAACATGACAAGAAAAATAAAGCCTACACCCAACAAGTGTGGGTTAGAAAGGTCAAGATTGAAAATGTTTCAAAGAACAAGGAACCCAAGCTGGTCTGGGTTCCTAAAACTAACCTTTAGTTTGCTTGTGCAGGTACGAGTGAAAGGAAAGCCATATTGGTATTTGGACAGTGGTTGCTCAAGACACATGTCCGGGGATAAAGAACAATTCCTTTCACTCACTGCGTTCGAGGGAGGGCACGTGACATTTGGTGACAATAGCAAAGGACTTATCAAAGGAGTAGGTAAGGTTGGTAAGTCACTCTCCCAAGCAATTGACAATGTTTATTATGTAAAAGGTTTGAAACATAATCTTTTGAGCATATCTCAACTATGTGACAAGGGAAATAAAGTGAATTTTGAATCAAACACTTGTCACATAGTGAACTCTAAGACAGGGGAACTGGTCTGTGAAGGAACAAGGCATAACAATGTGTATATTACATACTTAAATCAACTTCCACAAAACAGTGCCCTCTGCCTTAGTGTTGTAGAGGATGACCAATGGCTTTGGCATAAAAGATTAGGACATGTTAGCTTCACTTTGCTCAACAAGTTGAGAACACAAGAATTGGTATTAGGTTTACCTAACATCAAATATGTGGCAGACCAGCTCTGCCAAGAGTGTGCAAAGTGCAAGCATGTAAGATCATCTTTTAAACCAAAGAAAATGGTTAGTTCCTCTAGACCATTTGAACTTGTACACATGGATTTATGTGGACCTATGCGTGTACAAAGTAGAAATGGCTCTAGTTATGTATTTGTCTTAGTTGATGATTACTGTCGTTTCACTTGGACCATATTCTTGAAATACAAAGATGAAACTTTCAATGAATTTGAAATACTAGTGAAACAAGTCCAGAACAAGATCAATCATCAGTTAGCATCCATCAGATCTGATCATGGGTCAGAATTTGATAATGCTAGCTTCATAACCTATTGTATGGAGCATGGTGTTTCTCACAACTTCTCAGCCCCCAGAACTCCACAACAAAACGGGGTTGTTGAAAGAAAGAATCGCACTCTAGAAGAAATGGCTAGAACCATGCTTCTAGAGAGTGGTCTGTCCAAGAAATTTTGGGCTGATGCTGTGAGTACATCTTGCTACATACTCAATAGGGTTATGCTAAGACCAATACTAAGAAAAACACCTTATGAACTTCTAAGGGGTCGAAAACCAAACATTGAACACTTAAGGATATTTGGTTGTAGGTGTTTTATACACAACAATGGTAAGACCAGTTTGGACAAGTTCGACCCTAGGAGTGATGAAGCTGTTTTTATAGGATACTCTCCTCATAGCAAGGCATATAAAGTTTTCAACAAAAGAACCTTGTGTGTTGAAGAGAGTATCCATGTATTGTTTGATGAAACTAACATGTTCAACAAGCCTGTGCAGGTAGATGATGATGAAGGCTTTGAAATTGGGATGACAAATTTCACTGGAGCTGAACCAGAGAACACTGCTGAACCAGACTCTCCAACTCCTCCTGAAAACAACAATGAGTCTGGTGCAGCAGAGGGAAATGCTAAGCAGGTTGTTGAACTCAGTGACTCTCCTACTCATCCATCTGAAGATGAAGTGGGAGAGAACACTGAAGAAACTGGTCCACCCTCTCAAAATGAAAATGAAACAGGGGGAACCAGTACAGACATTGGTTCTAACTTAGGTGATTCTAATGCTGTAAGAAAGAGCATGTTTAAGCAAAGAAGCTCTCATCCTTCTGATCAGATCATCAGTGATTTATCAAAAGGATTCCAAACTAGAAATTCTGTTTGGAAGAACTTCTGTGCTTATTTCTTCTTCTTATCTCACATAGAACCAACTGACTATAAGATTGTTCTAACTGATCCTGATTGGATCTTGGCCATGCAAGATGAGTTGAACCAGTTTGAAAGAAATCAGGTTTGGCATCTTGAACCAAGAACCAATGAGATGTCTGTTATTGGAACCAAATGGGTCTTCAGAAACAAAATGAATGACTCAGGTACTATAGTCAGAAACAAGGCCAGGCTAGTGGTTCAAGGGTTTAACCAACAAGAGGGAATAGACTATGATGAAACCTTTGCTCCAGTAGCCAGGCTTGAAGCAATAAGAATTTTGATTGCATTTGCTGCCCACATGAACTTTAAACTCTTTCAAATGGATGTTAAAACTGCTTTTCTAAATGGTTATTTGAAAGAAGATGTGTATGTGGAACAGCCCCCTGGCTTTGAGGATAGAGTTTGTCCAGATCATGTCTACAAGTTAGACAAAGCTCTTTATGGCCTCAAACAAGCCCCTCGTGCTTGGTATGAGAGACTCTCTAGCTTTCTTATTGAAAATCATTATGAGAGAGGTTCAATAGACAAAACTCTATTCTTAAAGAAAAGGGGAACAGATCTGTTAGTGGTCCAGGTATATGTTGATGATATTTTGTTTGGGGCTACTAATTCTGTTTTGTGTGATGAGTTTGCAGACCTAATGAAAAGTGAATTTGAGATGAGCATGATGGGAGAACTTCGTTTCTTCCTAGGGCTTCAAATCAGGCAAGTGGATGATGGAATCATGATCCACCAACAGAAGTATCTCAAGGAGCTCCTCAAGAGATATGGTCTGCAAGATAGCAAGTCCTATGACACACCTATCCCTACCTCTTCTAAACTGGGCCTAGATGAGAAAGGAAAGGATGTTGAGGATAAGCTATACAGAGGTATGATTGGCTCACTTCTCTACTTAACAGCTAGTAGACCAGACATAGTGTTCTTAGTTGGGCTGTGTGCAAGATTTCAAAGCAACCCAAAAGAGTCTCATCTAAAAGCTGTTAAGAGAATTTTTAGGTACCTAAGTGGTACAGAGAACATGTGCTTATGGTATCCAAAGGGAAGCAATTTTGATCTTTTAGGATACACTGATGCTGATTATGCTGGTTTTAGTGTGGACAGGAAAAGCACTTCAGGAATGGCTCACTTCTTAGGTTCTTGTCTCATTTCATGGGGATCTAAGAAACAAAATTCAGTGGCCTTATCCACAGCTGAATCAGAGTACATAGCTGCTGCTTTGTGCTGTGCTCAATTTCTTTGGATAAAGACACAACTTAAGGATTTTGGGGTCTGTTCTGGAAGTGTTCCCATATTGTGTGATAACACCAGTGCTATAAACATTTCAAAAAATCCTGTCCAACACTCTAAAACCAAACATATTGAAATCAGACATCATTTTCTTAGAGACAATGTTGAAAAAGGAAATGTGAATCTTGAATTTTGCAGATCTGAAGAACAATTGGCTGATATTTTCACTAAACCCCTGAACAGGGAAGTGTTTGTCAAACTCCGCACATTACTTGGTATGGTAAGGATTAGATCCTAGTTCCTTAGGACTTATCTTTCACTTTTTGGCTATGTTTGACTTTATGATCATTAGTGTAAATAAGCAGGGCTGGTTAACTCTTAATGTCATTGATGCAAATGGTCTCAAACTTCTTATGTTGATGCTGTTCCAATGTGTGGTATCTCTAAGTTGCCTAATTGGAAATTGCATTAAAGTGGTTAATTTATACAGATCAGCGTCAGACCATCGAAAGACCAGTTCCCCACATCGGTTATATCAGTTAATGCTGAATCCTCTATTTTGAAATTGAGGAGTTAAGTGTTCTGACACATGACCGTTGTGAACAGTGTAGAAGTTACTTCTACTTTATCTGTTCGAATAACTGCCGGTTTTCTCCATTTTAATTCATTTTATCACATTGATTTCTCTAACTGTCTCTTTCTCTCTCAAAGTAATCCTTTCTCTCAAACCCTAAGCACCATCATCAAAATCCTCTTTAAGAATTCAAATTCGGTTTCTTTCTCTCTCCTTCATCAACTCTGCAAATCCAATCAAATGGGAAGAAAGAAAAGCAAGGCCGCAAGGAAGAAAAGTCGTGGGTTAAGCCAATCTCCAAATTTCACACCCTCTAAGTCTGAGATGGAATCATATAATGCAGTGGTTACTGAACACCACAAAGAAGAACAAGAGCAGCAAAGGGTTGAGGATCAAGCTACTGAGGAAACAGTAGTTGAATCAAAGGATGCATGTCAGTCCAAAGAGAAATCAACTCCACCACCAAGCCCTAAATCATCACCACCTCCTTCTCAACAAAAATCACCACCACCTCAACCTCAGAAAACACCATCACCATCTAAGAAATCACTCTCTTCATCACCCAAACAACACTCATCACAGCCTACAAAATCTTCACCTCCACTGAAACCACCATCTCCCACAAAAGCCAAAACTCCTCCCCCACAGTCACCACTAAAATTCACAACTCCACCATCATCTCCACCGCAAAAAGAAACAACCCTATTACCCTCTCCACCATCAGAAAAATCACCCACATCATCACCACAGATCACACAGAAACCAGTGCCAAGCACTGAAGAGAAGGAAGTTGAAAAGGAAAAGATGGAAAAGAAGGATGATGACACCCATGTTCAGGATATGGATGTAGAGATCGCCGGTGTTGTACAAGGTGAAAAGGAACAAGGAAAAAGAAGCAGGACCTTGAGGACAAGGGTCTGTAAGGAAGAAATCAAGAAGGAACCTGCTGAAGTGGTTTCTGAAGAGAAGAGGGATGAAAAGAAGAAAAGGGTGAAAAGTGTTGCCAAGAAGGGCAAAGCCTCTGAGATCCCCAAGCCTGCAACCAAACTGCCAGCAGAAAAGAAGAGGAAAGCTGCCACTGCCTCTGACAAAACTCCTGCCAAGAAGAAAGGTAAGACCACTTCTGAACCACTGTATGAACTAAGTGGTAGGGGTGTCTTATTTGGTTTTTCATGTCCTATGTCTTGGATGAATCAACCATTTTTAGAGGAGTTTAAGGAGGCCATAGAGTACCAGGGTTGGGAAGGGTTGTTTGATAAGAGGCTTGATGTTTTTGAAACCTGTGTTGAAGAATTTTACTCTAAATTAGGGAAGTTAGAGAAGGGGAAGGTCTGGAGTGAGGTCGAGGGGGTCGACATCACTCTTTCAAAGAAGAGTCTAGGGGAGATACTGGGTGTACCAAGGGGTGGATTCTGTGATTATTCCAAGGACAACTGGCCAACTATTCCTGAGGTCAGTACAGAACACATACAGACCACTCTCTTTACTGGTTCTCCAACTGATGGTGCTGGCTATGTTATTGGCCAATTAAGGGAACCAGTAATGAGGCTGTTCCATACAGTTGCTTCTAAGATAGTACTCCCCAGGGCTCAGGGCAGAATGGATGTTAGGAAGATGGATGCTGTGATTATTTACTGTTTATATGAAAAGATTAAGTTGAGTCTCCCTGGTCTGATGCTAGCTCACATGGTTAGCATTTTGGAAAGGTCCAACCACTCTCTACCATATGGAGCCTGGCTTACTTTGGTTTTCCAAAGTAGAAAGGTTCATCTGAAAGGTGAGGTCAAGAAAATGTCTGTCCTCACCAACCAGATTCTAGGTCAGAAGGGGATGACCTTTGAGGGAGGCATGCTCAAAATGAGGGATGAAGACAGGGTCACAGGGGCCAGAAGGACAAGCAGTTCCAGGTCTGAGGAAGCTACTGGGTCACTGTCCAAACAGGTGCAGACACATGGGGAATTACTGCAACAGATGATGGCTAGTGTCAATGCTCTGTGCACCTCTCTGGATGGTTCTATAAAGAATATAACAGCACGACTGGACTCCCAGGAAGAAAAGCTTGCCTCCTCTTCCAACTTCAAACCCAAGACCACCAAGAGACCAGTTCCCATCATAGCCCAAGTCAGGAAGAAGCAGCAGGAGCAGAGTGCAGAAGAAGAGGATGAGGATTCCACTGAGGATTCTGATGATGATGCTGACTCTACTTCTTCTTAGCCTATCCCCCTTCCCTACTAACATTGATCTCAAACTTTTTTTTTTAATCTCTCTAAACAATTACTCTGGTTTCTCTGAACAATTGCTACCTTTAGTTTTTGACCAATTCTGCTAAACAATTTCTCTGCAGAATGGTCCTGGTCTGTATATTTTATTAACTTCTGTGTGCACTTGAACAATTTGGGATTGTGAGTTGCAGGTACTCACATGTGGGACAGCATCTCTAGAATGCTGTGTTAATATTATGCTTGTATTTGACTTTACTTGTTGCCTTCTCCTAATTTTGTAGCAATTGTAGCAACCTGGACAAGGTTCAGACCTTGTTAAGAGATGGCCCAGCTTTTTGCCTAGGAGTATCTTGAATTCAGATCAAGTGCTCCTACCCATCCCAACTGGAAGAAAATTCTTCCAAGTGAAATTGAAATTTCTCTTGCTACAATTGATAATTGATAAGTCTTGCAGGTTACAGGTTTAATGCTGAAACTCAATAATAAATTGAGTAATGTGATGAGTGACTGATCATTGTTATCAGTCTAATTGTGCTTTAGTCTGCTGCATATTTCTTATTCTCTGAGATTATGAATCTGACTACAGGCACAGTGCAAGACCAGTTCCTCTGAACAGTCATTTTATTTTGAAATAAGTGGTTACTGTTCTCAGGGGGAACTTCATGGTTTGTCATCATCAAATAGGGGGAAATTGTTGAACCATGTTTGATTTGAATGATGACAAACCAGTCCTCTATACTTGATATCTATGTATAATTGTACATGAACAGGTTGAATCAAGTGAGGACTCATCAAGGCAATCATGAAGACCTTGAAATACTTGAAGATCAGAAGCCAAGAGCTTGGAGCCTTTTTATTTTTATATTTCTAGGATCTTCATGTAAAATAGGCTTAGGAAAATATTCCTATTGTTTTTAAGTAAAGAGCAAAAAGACCTTAAGTTTACATCTAGTAAAGAGAACAGCCCAAGAACAAGCTAAGAACAGGCACAGAACAAGCTTGGAACAGTTCACTTTACCAGAAGTAAACTTAGTAGTACTGAGACCACTGTGGGAACAGACCTCAGTATTACGCACGTGATCCATACAAATTTTCGAGTTCAAAATCATTTTTGAAAATTTATTTGAAAAATTTGGATCACTTGTACTTTGGAAATCTGCTAAATTGATTTGCAAAATCAGCTCATTAAATGCAATGTACTTGTTGAACTTTTGGGTATTAACCGCTGCAAACAGTGGTAAGACACAAAGGTCTGGAACAGGTAACTGTACACTTGTGTCAGCTGATCCTTTTGCACAATTTAGGGGAGCTTCCAGCACACTTCTAGGGAACGGTTTTCTTGCCTATATAAACATTCTTTGCAAAAAACCCTAGAAGACTTTTGCTCTCCAAAGAAAACAAAGTAATACTTTCTGATAGTCTATTCTTAGTCCAAAACTATCTCCATATCCATCTTTAAGAGAAAAACTTACGGAGATTTAAGTTTGTAACATTTGAACCACTTAGAGGGAAGTGGTTGGGGAGTGTTCTGTGAACACTGAGTGAACTGTTAGAGTTAATAGTTGGGGAATTAAGTGTTACATAGTTGTAGCACTTGATTGAGTGTGTAACCTTGTTATTATTCTGAGTTGATTAATAATATTGGTGAGAGAGAGTGGAGGACGTAGGCTTGTTGAGAAGCCGAACCTCGTTAAATCTTTGTGTCCTTACTCTTTGCTTACTGTTCTTTCGCTGTTCTCACAAAAGCACAAACAAAACTTGAAAACGATTGAAAAAACACACATACTCAATTCAACCCCCCCCCCTTCTTGAGTATACATTGAACTAACAAAGGTGAACGTGGGTGATGACTTCCTTTGCCCGATTGATGGAAGCACTACGAAAGTTGGGCCTTCGATCAAGGGAAAGTTACCGGTCTTCGTGATTTTGTGCTTAGGACTTGTTAGATGTGTCGCTGCACGAAAGTGAGTTGTATATGTCTTTTCGGTCATCGTACTAGCTCGAAAGAGTGGTACGATCATAGAACGACCTCCCCTTATCCACGACCTAAGTCTAAGTTCGATTGACTCACAATTCATGGTGGCATGAGTTGTGGATCTCTTACCCTAGTCCCTTTTGTTTTTGTTTCCTTAGTGTAGTTTTAGTTAGTTCTCTCCGCCTCTCGCGACCATCACCCGACCTAGCTTGTTCGACGCTCATGCCTAGATTAGTGCAACGTACCTTCCCCGTGTTCGACACCCCCACTCATACTACGACGGGGGTTTTTATTTGGTAAGAAATCCCTCCTATCAACCATCCATTCCTTCCTTTCCTCTTTCTCATAGTGTGGAGAATTTCAGAAGTGATGATGGCATTGGTATCTATACCCCTAGAAGGAATGAAGGCACTTTGGTTTGGGGAGATCAGATCATGAATAATGGGCTTTAGCCTATTAACAATTACCTTGGAAAAAAATTTGTAAACATTGTTGCATAGGCTTATGGGTTTAAAGTTTGTCAGGGAGGTAGGGAAGTCAATTTTTGGGATTAAGACAATGTTTATTGAATTTATGGCCTCAGGAATAGACCCACTCCAGAAATGATGACAAATGAAGGGGTATAGATCATTCTTAATGGTTTCCCAATTATCCTTATAGAAGAAGGAATGAAATCCATCAGGTCCAGGAGATTTGGAGGGGCTAAGGGAGAAAACTGCCTGTTTAGTTTCAGCTTGGGAAGGAATATGGGAAAGGATAATGGGGTTATCAGAAGTGTGGGGAGAGTCAATGGGAATAGAAGAGAGAAAGGAAGTAGAAAAGAGAGAGCTGAAGAAGGAGATGGCATGATTTTCAATCTCATCAGGTGTATTCCAGGTATTTCCCTGATCATCAATAAGGGAAAGAATTTTGTTTTTCCTCCTTCTTAACTGGACACATTTGTGGAAGAAAGCAGAATTTCTCTCCCCTTCAGCAAGCCAATTGATTCTGGCTCTAGTCATCCAGAAAATTTGGTCTTGTTGGAGGAGGAAGGAAAGTTGTTGTTCAAGTTGGGATCCCAGCTCAACCAGATAGGAAGAAGATGGGTTGACACACAAAGCTTTTTGAATTCCATCAATTCGAGCAAGAAGTTTTTTCCTTTGAAGCCTAGGTTGAGAAAAGGTGTTAGCAGCCTAGGCAGAAATCGAGTCTTTTAGTGCTTTAATGGCCTCAGGAAAAGGACATTAGGGAACTCATCCAGTTATCTGAGATGGTAGAATAAAAGGAAGGCTCTAGTCTCCAGAAGGGTTTAAGTTTAAACTGCTTGGCTAAGGGAGGAGAGTGGTCTTGATCAGGCTTTAGAAGGATTGGGTTATGGTCAGCCAATACCCGAGGGAAATGGAAGAGTTTGGCATTTGGGAATAGGTTTGAGAATTTGAGATTCCCCCAGGCTCTGTCCAGTCTTGATAAAATGGGATTTGCTTTTCTTTTGTTAGTCCAAGTGAATTTTTGACCAATAAACCCCAAATCCAAGAGACCACAATCATTCATGCATGAAGCATAGGCATTCATTTTGTGGTCCTTTGGAGGGTTGCCTCCAAACTTTTCATGACAGGAAACAAGATCGTTGAAGTCACCAATGGCTAACTAGGGAATGGAATTAACATTAGAAATTTCACGAAGCATATTCCATAAAACTTTACGAAATTTAAACTTAGGATTAGCATAAACTGCAGAAAGGAAAAATAAATTTGAGTTTGAGGATACCTGAACCACACCGCTGATGTGTTGCTTGTCCTTCCTAACCAACTGGAAGTCAATATAGGAAGAATGCCACAACACAACAATTCCACCTGAAAAACCCGTTGGCTCCACAAGTTCACAACTATCATAAGGCATGCTCTCTATGATTTTCTCAGTGTTCTCCTTTCCCACTCTTGTTTCTAATAGAATGAAGAGATCTGGTTTGTGCATTTCATACAGGTGGGTGAAATTTGGCTTAAAGGAGGGACGTGCTATCCCTCTAGTATTCCAGGACAGGATTGACATGTATCGAGGGGTTGGAATGAGCATCAGCAGCTCGTCTCTTGCTTCCCAATCTTCTAGACTCTTCACACCCTCAATATTGATGCGTTTCCCCAGAGTGTGACTGTACAGATCCTTTACTCTGTCCTCGAATTGAAGTCTTGTTATTCTTTGGTCGTCCCTTACTTCCTCCATTCTCGCTATGACCCCTAGCTGATTTATAGCGTGTTGCGTACGAATGATCTGCAGATCGTTGGTGTGGCTCAAGAATTCCATATGCAGATTGGTCAAAGTCAAAGTAGAGATTTCTAGAGATGGAGGGAGGACTGGAGCAGGATCCATTAATCTCTCCCACTTCGGTGGGACTAGGGGCAGGTCCTCCTGACTGGTCAAAGCGTTGTTGAGGAAGGCTTTGATCCAGTCCAGCCTTTGAGGTGCCACCTGGACCAGGTCTGAGAGGCAGGGGACATGTGCTGGAACATGTTTGGATCTGTTACTGAATCCTCTTCCTGGGGAAGAATCATCATGAGTTCTTGCAAATTTTCTGGTGCAGTAGAGGGTGAAAGTAGCAAATTTCGAAATTCGTTTTTCGAGATGGGGTTCCACTTCGAATTGTTGAAGAAGCCAAACTCTGTTAAGCTGAGTGGGACTTCCGAAAGTGTCTCCAATGGGGGAGAAAGGCATAATTTCAACTCGCTTTCCCCCGAGAAGAAAATATAGACTGGTTGAGGAGGATCGAAGGGAGGGTTTGGCAATGCTGGAGATTTGTAGATTGGGTGAGTGGGGGGGGGGGTGGCGGAGATGGGCTGACAGATCCCAAAAGAAAGGGCAAGGAGGAACTCTCCGGTGAGCCATCTGGAAGGTGAATGGAGTGGGGTGGGGATTTGGAAGATTTGGAGGTTTGTGAAACGGCGGAGGGAGAGGTAGGGTTCGAAGAGAGTGATGAGGGCGAGGTTGAGTGGTTATAAATATAGGTAGGGTTTGGAGAATCCGGTTTGGGCCTTGTCGAGGTTGGGCTAAGCTGATTATGCTCAAGATTTCACAACAAGAAAATCTCGTTCGCCCGACCGCTTTTACCGACCGCCATTTTCCTAGTCGACAAATACCGACCGTTCCCGACTGAAAACAGTCGGGAATGTTTTTCCGACCGTAACCACGGTCGAAAAAAGTTTTCCGGCCGACAGAACGGTCGGGAAATTCCGACCGCACATAGACGGTCGGAATGTCCCGACCGATACCAACCGTTCCGTCGGTCGGAAAATTCTTCGACTCCTTAAATCAGTCGTGATTTTTGAATCACACAAATCGCACTCTCTCTCCACTCTTACTCTCTCTCTTTCTCGAAAAACCTCCGGCCACCCCCAAACCCTTACTCTCTCTCTCTCTCACCTCCGGCCACCCACCTTCGACCGCCGTCTGCTGCACCTCCGACCTCTCTCTTTCTCTTTCTCTTTCTCTCTCTTTCTTTCTCCTTCTCTTTTTCTCTTTCTGCTCACCGCCGTCTGCCGGTGCTCGCCGTGTCCCTCCTGCTCACCGCCGTCCCTCCTTCTCGCCGCCGCATCCCTCCTGCTCGCCACCGTCCCTCCTGTTGTGCCACTGCTCGCTGGTTAGGGTTTTTTATTTTTTTTATTTTCAATTTATTTAATTATGTGTATTTTTATGTATTTGTATGTATTATGTATGTATTTGTATGTATGTGTATGTATTATGTATGTATTTGTATGTATGTGTGTGTGTTATTTATGTATTGTTTTGCTTTGAATTTATTAATTTTTTATTGAATTTTTATTGAATTTTTTTGTATGTATGTGTATGTATGTGTATTATGTATGTATTTTATGTGTATGTGTGTGTATTATGTATGTATGTTAATGTATTATGTATTTGTATGTATGTCTATGTATTATGTATGTGTATTATGTTAGTTTTTTTTGAATTATTTTGAGTCGTGTTTATTTGAATGCTACATTCCTTTAAAACTCAACAAACTTGTTCCCCATAGCTATAATGAAAATAAACTTCAATGTGGTTTGAAATAACGAGATATGATTGTTTGGGCAAGTGAAACTTATTAAGGGCGAAAATGGCCAATTTTCGGCCATTTTCGTTCCCAAAACGATCGTAGGACCCCTAAAACTCGACAAACTCGTTCCCAATAGTTTAGAATAATAATAATAAACTTCAATGTAGTGATAAATCAAGAAATATGATTGTTGGTTGAAAGTTGAGTTGTATTTATTTTCAAATACAAAATTGCCTCTGTATTTGATTTATTATGAATCTTTGTAATTGTTGTGAATGAATACAATTAAAGTAGAAGTAAATATGACTTAAATATATATATACATGTGCATTAGATAAGAAAGCTTTAAGAAGAATTAAGAAAGGCTAAAATAAGATAGGAGTGAAGACATTGAAGGATGTTTGAATGCTTTGAACTGATATTTGTTAATGGCTTAGAATAGGCATAATCGAAATGAAAAGGAAGGAGCGTGATTTTCCTATTCGCATATTCATTATTAGTTAATTGGGGTACGTTTTTATACCATCATTTTTGTGATTGTGATTTCTGTCAATAACTATGAATCGTGCAAATAATTTACTCATTACTTTATGCAGGAACATGTCAGATTCGGAGGATAAGAGTCAGAATTCCCAGACCCGACAAGATTCTCCCTCTCAGTCTTCGGTTCGTCCTACTGGGTCTAGGCCGATATTGCGTCCTGGTGACCTTCATCGTCGTGTTGAGTCGTCTAGGAGACGGTCGGCGAGTTCATCTTCCGGTCCAAGTCAACCTACGTTTACCTTACCTCCACCACCACAGTTGGGGTTACCCCCGATACCACAGCTTCGGCCTCGGCATTGTCCTCTTCGCCCTCAGCCTACGTCGCTGCCTGAGCCTACTCCTACGTCTGAGCTCACTCCTTTGTCTCAGCCTACTCCATCCTCGCTGCCTCAGGTCACTCCTTTGTCTCACTCTACTCCTCCGCATGAGACTACTCCGACTCGAGAACCCGAGAGACAAACTGGTGAGGTTGAGGGTGGAGACAAGGATCAGGGAGAAGCTTCTACATCCACAGCTGGGGTTCGAGAATTGGATCCCGATGGCATATGGTGAGTTTTTGTGTTATTTTTTAATGTTTTCACTATTGAAATTAAGTTGTATTCATATGTTGTTTAATCTTACAATGTTTTGTGTGCAAGGTTTGACAAGGGCGCTGTTGTTCGATCAATAACACACGTCATCAAGTCCTACTTCCATCAGCCTTGGAAGAACTACACTGAGGTAGATCAGGCGACCAAGATACATTGGTGGAACATGTGGAAGGTCAGTAAGACAAATTATGTAATTTGATACAATATTTTGTTAAATATAATCTATTACATTAACATATTTGATTGTCCTTGGTCTAATGCAGAAACAGTACACTTGGAGGCCTGAGCTCGAGGGCACTGTGCAGGATGCGTTTGATACCAAGGCTGGATTACGGCTGAAGGACATATTCAATGACACAGTGCAGAAGCGGAAAGACCGACCAAATTGGCTTGGTGATGACATGTACCAGGCAATGAAGGGTAGGCTCGATGACAAGCTATTCAAGGAAAGGTCGGCTCGAGCGAAGGCAAACAGGAGAGGCGGCGACGCTAGTGGCAAGGCCCAGGCCTCTCACTGCGCGGGATCTGTCTCCACCACTCAACGAGCTAAGAAATTGGTTAGTCTACTATTTCATTAAATTATTGTAATTAATGCACACTTGATTATATATATCCTACCCTTACGCACATTTGTTTGTTTTGTCCAAGGCGAAAGGAGGGAAGCTGCCTGATGCTGCGGATCTCTTCCTCGATACTCACTTCAAGAAGCAACCAGGGAAGGATCCGGTTCCGATTAGAGATAAGGCCAAGGAAGTGATGGTAATGCTTTCTTCTTTACTATGCATTTGATTGTCAGAGCGGAATTCCGGCTTCAAAGCCGAAGAGTACGAATAGGATTGATTTTTTATTATTTGCAATTGATGTTTAGAGCGGAATTCCGGCTTCAAAGCTGAAGAGTACGAATAGGATTGTTTTTTGATTAATGTTATGATATGTGAATTTGGTTTAAGACATGATCTACGTTGATCGGTGCGAAGTTGGGAATGAAAACACCCAAAACGTGCCAAAAATGGCCTATTTAGGTTGTTTTTGTTCCAAAACCCTCTAAACTTTCCCAAAAACATGCAAATAAGTGATAGAATGTGTATAATAATGTTATGATATGTGAATTAACCTTTAAAACATGTTCTACGTTGATCGGTGCGAAGTTGGGAATGAAAACACCCAAAACGAGCCAAAAATGGCCTATTTAGGTTCTTTTTGAATTGTTTGAACTAACTCCGCCCATAATTTGCAGGAACAATATAACCAAAACCTTTCGGAGTCTCAAGCTAGTGGCTCGGAGACGGATCCCAACCAGGTCTTCTTTGATACAGTTGGTGGCTTCCGGAAGGGCGAGGTTCTAGGGTTCGACAAAGACGGAGCTTCTCTCTATTATAAGAGAACCTCGCGGCAGCACGTTGGATCTGCCTACTCTCCATCAGTTTCCGCTCAACTGGCAAAGATGACCGAGTGTTTGGAGGAGTCCGAGCGTGCGAGGACAGAGTTAGAGGAGCGAGAGCGCCGTCTGGAGGAGCGAGACCGTCAACGGGAGGAGCATCAGCGCCGTCTGGAGGAGGATCAGAAGAAGCAAGCGGAGTACCTCGAGCAGATGAAGGCGCAGATGGACGCTTTCATGAGGCAATTCGGCGATCAGTCTTCCATTCACCGACGACCCCCCGACGATCGCACAGACGGTTCTGGCGGTTCTGGAGCCTTCGTAGTGTAGTTGTTTGTTATATATATTTCGGTTTATTAATTTACATTTTTGGAAACTGTAATATATATACTACATACTTTTGTGTATTACGAATTATTTATATAAATAATATCAAATATTATTTCGTATGTATAAACTGTTCTTCATTAATAAATAATTTAATATGTTTTGCAAAGGTTTTTTATATTTAATGAAATGAAAGACGTAACAATTTAACGACCGCCAAACGGTCGATATCCAAAAACTCAAAACCTCGAAAATAGTAAATATTTAAATTAAAAAAACCGCGAAAATTAATATGCCGACCGACACACGGTCGGTAAATCATTAGGCGCGAAAAAAAATTGGCTGGAATAAGCCATTTTCCGACCGTCGTGGCGGTCGGTATTACCGACCGTCATGACGGTCTGAAAATGGCTTTCCAATTTTTTTTTTAAAAACTCTTATTTAGTCGGTAAACGGTCGGTGTACGGTCGGTAACAAAATTTTACCGACTAATTATACACCGACCTCCTTTTACCGACCGGCGACGGTCGGTAAATTGAGGCACCGACCGTTAACGGCCGGTAAAAAGCGGTCGGCCGAAGCTTATTTTCTTGTTGTGTTTGGCTCCAGGTCCAAATTTAGTGGGCTAAAACAAGAGGGCTGAGAGTTGCTAGGAACCAGGTCACGTGACTTTAAATTTTTTGTCTTTTCCCTCCAAACACGTGATTTTGAATTTTGAACATTGTTATGGAGGGAAGATTGGGAATTCTTCTTGTTCTTGACCACGGTCCATTCTTCTGAGGATGGAGCCTCTGAGGATGATTCATTTCTCGTCTTTGGAGCTGATTGAACGAGCAGTACTAGCTCTTGTTTGATGTTGCCCAACCATACAAAGGGAGGTAGATGGTTGTTGCAATCCCTTAGTACCAATATTTTTGCAAAACTTGCTCTATTGATCATAGCACCAGAAAAATCAGCTTTGATAAAGATACCCAAAGAGTTTCCAATTTGTTCAAGAATTTTTTGATGATGATACTCCATTGGAAGTTCTGGGAGCTGGATCCAAACAGGCCCAATCGAAGCGGAGACAGAGGAGGGTTTGAAATTAGGAACCCAAGGTTGGATATGCACAAAGCTTCCATGAAGAAACCATGGCCCTCTCGTGAGAACTTGCTTATAATCCAGATCATTTGCAAATCTAACAGTGTAAAAACCCTTACCAAGCCCTATGAAGGTGGCGTGTGCTGAGCAGCTCCAGATCTTAGGTAGCTTAGTTTTCAGAGTTTCAGCTGGGAAAGATTGACCAAGCACCTTTAGAATAATGGCCGAGCTCCAAGCGGCTCTAATCGTCTCCAAGGTAGAAGGGGAAAGGGAGATGGAAGGTGGGGAGGACAAAGGAGAGGAGAGGGAGGGTAAATCTGGAATGGTGGAAGCAGGGATGAAGATGAATTCGGCTTGAAGGATTTGTTTGAAGGAAAGAGTGCGGGGCGGAGAACACTGAGTAGGAGAATCCGGAGATAGCAGCGGTGGGGGCAGCGGGGTTTTCCGGTGGGAAGAGTGGTTCAGATTAGGGCAAGGTTGAGTTGAGCCCGACCGAGGGGTTTTCTCTCTCTCTCTCTCTCTCTCTAGACATTGCTTGTTACATGCATATTTTTTTAAGATTTAACTACTTGTTTCTAAGGTAAAAACAAATTTCACTTCATGGGTATGTAAGTTAGTTCAGAGTTAGTAATTCAGTATGTGTCAATAGTGGTTTGGGTCATTTATGGGCCAACTTAAAAAGGTTAATAGCAGGTTGGAACAAATCAGGTTGCTCGCAAGTATTGTTACCAAATCCGATTATCAAACCAGATTTGGGCTCGACTTAAACTGGTTGTTGGAAATATCTCAATTCGAGCTTGACTTGTTTATTAAACTAGTTAAAAATTTTAGATCTAACTTGACCTAATAATAAATGGGTCAGTTTTTGGTTGACCTGTTAAAAAATATGTCAAACTGAGAGTTATCGCATTCAAACCAAAAAATCTTTTAAAAAGATCAATCAACATGAAAAAAATCAATTTGCAGCAGCTATCAGATTATGTATAGTACGTCATTCATACATTATAAACATATATTTTTTTTATATATATATATAAAAAAAAAAAAAAACCCGTATTTTTAAAGTTACATGCAAATGTGAATTTGTTCATATATAATAAATCCTCTAAGGCTAATTACAAGAAATGGGTTAGACAAGTTAAAAATCAAGTTGAACATATTCAATTACACGAATTAATTAGGTCGATCAATGTAATTAGCAGGATTAAGATTTCAACCTAACGCATTATATATTATTGGTTTTGATATTGAGTTAGGTCGGATTTTATTAGCCGGCTGTATCCCTAGGTCAATAAGCATACGATTCATCTTTATGTTCATTAAAAACTAGTACGTACTAACAGCAATATTTATAAATTGAGCAAAGATGATCTGAAGTGAAGGTAATCTACTCATCATCTGCTCAAGAGTAACGTAGGGAGAAGCAAGTGACCCATGCATATATAGCATCCATCCACTTTAATAAAATGATGATGATGATGATGATGATGATGATGATGATGATGGAACAATAACATGCACCCGTTAGTTTATGCCCTTTGTTTGTTTGTATATGCATAAAAGAAATTAAAGTGTAAGGGCAGGGCCGGGCCCGGCCGGGGGTTTCAAAAGAACATGTAATTATTTGTTAGCAATCTTTGACTTGCCCACTTTACGTACAGTGCATGATATGATTGAATTGGGAATTTCATGTCTCAATGAATTTTCATAAACTAGTCTAGTACTGTAATTAAATTGCTGCTACCCACCACCACCACTATATATATATGTATCTTACACTGTTCACGTTATCATTCATTCTATCCTTTTTATTTTACCCTTAGATTCCTCACTACAATACAAACACAAATAGTACCATTCACAAATTAATTAATTGGCTTATTTTTTATTGGCATCTAATGTACATTCGTAACGTGCATGAATTTGATTTGAAATCTAATTGCAAGCAAGTTCTCAAATTACCTAAATTTTATTACTGTATACTTTTATTTATCTGAACAATAAGATGATTTGCCAGTCTTTCATTAGATGGTATAACTTTTTGCTGAATTTTTTTTTTTTTTAAATCTAACTAACTTTTACCGTATTGATTTTGACACTATTCATCCATTACATTTTGACGATTATTCCATCTGTCTCAATTTAATAACCTCATTCATTCAATACACATTGACTATTTACCGTATTGTCTTGGTATACACATATATACAATAAGGCATATTGTCGGTCAAAGTTTTTGTCTCAGATCACCAGGTATGAAAAGTTTAATGTCGCATCATATTAAAAAATGTAGAATTATTTAGAATAAAAAGTTATAATGTTGTTTTCTAAAAGAAGATTTTGTATAAGATGATATGCTTAATTTGTGTATAATTGAAAGTTTGAAACTGATAGAGAATATTATGGCAAATACTCTATTATTAAAGAATAACTTAAAATTTCATTTCACAAAAATCATTGATTATTCAAACCTAGCTAAATCATACATTTTTAAAAACTAAAAACAAAAAATGTACGAATCATACATACATATGAGTTATACTTTATTTTTTTTGTTGTCATCAATTTGTTTTTATAAAAAAAGTGCATGATTAGCATAACAATTATGACAAAAATTAAAGGTTATACGATGAACACCATATATATGTGCATTAGTGACTGTTCCACATTATTAGAGAAAGATAAGAAAATAAACAAACTTATAGGTTTAGAAATTAATTTTCAGGATTATCAATTGATTTTGGGGAGTAATCTCTTAAGTATGTAAATTGGACGCTCGCTCGCTGGTGCTGCCCAAACCCATATTTAAACGCAGAAATAAGCTATTTTAAAAGTAAATTATGGCATGAATATAGTAATCACTTAAAGGGTAAAATGTGATGTGCATGCACCCCTTATGTAGTTATCACTCCTTTTATTTTTCATCCCTTCATTTCAACTCACGCACTGTTATATTATCATTGTTACTTGACATTTTGTAGAAAATTTAACTATAGTAACTTTTTTTTTTTTTTTTTTTTTACTTGTTAGCCGGCCATGATGATAATGTAAGTAGACATTATTATGCATCAACTCGATCTCTTTTTAGTTTCCCTTTGATGCTTTACCTTCTGGTGAATGATGGTATCAGTGATTTAAAGTGAATAATCAAAGCTTGCTTTCTTTAAAATCAACAAAAGCCAAACTTATAATAAATGGTTGTTTTTGTCGCCGTCTTATTGTCAATGTACCCACATAATAATTTAATAATTTAATAATTTAATAAACGGGCTAAAGATGCAAAATTCGTCCTTTTATTGCTTATAATAATTTAATCTTTCAAACCGGTAAAACTGTCCAGATTTGGTTTACGAATTTATTAAGATACTTAATAAATTCGGATGGCTACAAAATTTTAGGTGGAAGTCATTAATAGTTTTTTACAGATTTTTTAAAATTTTCATAATTTTTAAAGATCGTTTGATATGGCATAAAAATCTGAAACTGAATTCAGCCTAATCTGATTTGTTAGTTATAAAATTCCTTAAAAATAGAAAAAGATGTTATTTTTGGACGAAATTTATGCACGTTAAACCATGAACCTACATCTAGCTTCCATCAAAATTTCCAGATTATTCGAGACCTTTTAATGGTGGTTCTTAATTTAATACTTTAAAATCAGATTGTGTAAAATATGGTGTTTTAAGGATAATTTTAATGTTTATTATAAAGTTCGCTATGATTTATTGGTTATTGAATTTAATTAATTAAAGACGTAATTTTTGGTATTGTTGTTCATGATTTTTGAGTGGTATAAAATTTGAAAGGTAGAATTTTTATCATGTTTTATGCAATATTTGGTGATCATTATTAATTATTCGAATTATTGTTAATTGAACTGATTTTGTTAATTATTATCTTGATGAATTTATCTAATTAGTAAACTAACCCTAAAATGTCGAGTAGGTTAGTTATTGTTGACCAATTTTAGTTTAATTATTTTGGCTTATAATAATATTGGAACAATTTTGGGAATTAGTATTATTATTATAATTATTAATATTTATAATTAGGGATAAGTTATAATATGAAAGGGTAATAATAATACGATTAAAGGACTTAGCTATTATTATTTATTATTATATTATAGTTAAGGAAGTCGGTAGGGATAAGTTACAATAAGGATAATAAGATATTATTAGGGAAGGAAAGGAAACAGAGTAAAAGGGTAATTATTTGTTTCGATCTCTGGCTAGGAAAGTCTTGGTATTTAAGGTGGCCAATATACGTGCCACACCTCTCTTTCCTGGGACTTCGAACATTTATTCCCGATTACGGTCACCTAGTACTTCTAGTTATAAGAAGGATAATAAGTTAAGATCGCCCCTACGATGACGCAAAGGTCATCAATCGGGTTAATAAGATAGGACGCCCTTTTTGATGATACACGAGTCATCAGATCGGGTTAAGTCGATGCCACTGCCCCATGGGATGAATACACGAGTTCACCCGGGCAGTTCTGGGTCTTAAAATATGTAGTGTCTAAGTAGTAGTACACGAGCTGCTATTTAGGAGTTATGGCCATAGCTTAGGCTTAGTGGTGCACACGGGATCCACTACGGGCTGAATACACGAGTTCACCCCGGCATGTTTTAGGAAAGTTGTGGTGCACACGGGATCCACAACGAGCTATAATGACCGGTCCGTTAAGAAATAAAGATGAATGATATGATATGATATGATTACAAAGTTAAGATGGACGATATGATATGATTACGAAGTTAAGATAATATAAGGTTCAATATGATAATTAAAGTATAAGATTGTATAAAGTATAAATTAAGTATTAGACGTAATGTATTATGGTTGGTATAAGTCTTCCGCTGTGTATGTCTGTATATGTATAACTCTGGAATGTATGTATGTATAAATGTAATTCGTATGTATGCTTGTATTGTATACGTATTTTGTACGTATCTCTAACCGTATGTTGCAGGTATTGTTGTACGTATTGTATACGTACTTTTATACGTATTGCGTATGTATTTCTAACCGTATTTTGCAGGTATTATTATACGTATTGTATATGTATTTTTATACGTATTTTTGTACGTATTTGTATACGTACCCCGTATGTACTTGTGTATGAAATGTTATTTGTTTATGTATTTTCGTGTGTTATCCTATGCTATTATGTGTTTAGCGGTCCCTTACTTAAACGGGACAGCCTAGTTACTCGCCACTGACGGTGGACCCCCCCTCAGTTTCAGGTGACGATGCAGCTGCGTAGTCGGGCTTCCGCTGGTTGGGCTATGTTGAGGCAGAGTTCTAGTTTCACCTTAGTATTTCTTTTCTAGAGTTTCAATAAGACAATATTACATTATTTCTTTTATTATCCCAGCATGTTGGGAAAACATTATTTTAGTTTATGTAATTCTTTAAGTATTCTACCTTTATCGACTTTTGGGATTAATTTCAGACTTTTAAAAGATGTTTCTATTCTAAATATATAATTAATGTTTAATTTAATGCTTAAGCAATGATCCGCAAGTCTTTTTCCTTCGTCAAACGACAGCTTAAAAAGTCGGGTCGTTACATAAACACTTATACTTTTGATTTATCATGAGTATAAAACTGAAGTTAACATTGTGAAAAATGTTCATCACAATAAACATATATACTATCTTTATGAAGATAAGTACTCATAATCACACATTGATTATTGTCATCAAATACATGGAATATTCCCATGAACAATGTTTAACAAATGCACAATTCTATTAAACCATAGAATACCATCAATTATTAAATTGATCACCATATTAAAAAAATATGATACATCATTCTCCTTTAAACCAAAGAGAACAAAATAAATATATATTTATCATGCATTTAACCGTTAACAAGGAAATAGTCTTTATTCCTCCATGAAGTAGTTAATTACTCCATATAAAACCACTACTAATAACCATATATAAAAAGTATACTAGCTTAGTAAGCATTAGATGATAAATAAACAATGTAAATAAAACAAAATAAACCACACATGCATTTGTCTATTGATTGATTTCCATCAATAAAAATTAATGTATTATAACATACAAAAATTAACCAACCCAAATTTCATGAATAACGAAAATTATTCACCCATTAGCATTATTACCATGCTAAATGATATGATTATACCAATCATCTCCATGGGCATAAATTCAACCATCAATAAACTTTATCCTATTCATCATGATTTTCCCAAAGAATGAAAATTCTTTCTCTTTGCATATACATGATATCATGAAAGACAAAGTTCTCAATAATTTCAAAATAATCCCAAACTGGTTCCATGTATAAGAATTTAAAAAGGACCATATATACAAATTTTGACAAACAAATAAATATTGTCATCAAATTTGCTACATATATGCACTTATACAACCAAATTGAACATAAACAAGATAATCCTTATATATGAATAAATAATTATCATAAAATTACTATCTTGTTTACCATACTCCATTAACAAAATGAGTATATACCGATTATATGACATTGAAATTATATATACATTAATAGTAATAAGCTTTATACAAACATGCATGAAAAATGGAATTTGATCCCAAAAAATATCAAAAAAAAAAAAAATTCTTACTTGAAATTTCTTCATCCATGAAGTACCTTTGAACAATTAGCTTTATACTTCAAGTCATCACAATATTGATCATTACTAGCAACACCACCACAACCGATCATCTCCATCTTGTAAACTTCAAAGTGAACCTTCTTTTCCAACGCCGAATCTTAGAGGGTAGACATCTTTTGGAAATAGATTAGAAGCTTGTTAGGAATTTTGTCGTGGAAATGTATGATGTAACCCTCCAAGGCGTGGAATCTACACTTTCCTTCTAATCTATTTCGCCCCTTTAGATCACCGGGAATCCACGAAATGATTAGTGAGATACAATGGAGAAAATATACACTCTATGTGATCTTAAGAGTGTATCCTAAAGACTTGTGTTTGAGTTTTGTGTTTAAACACTCTTAGTATAATTAGCTAGAAAATACTAAGAGCTAGCAAGTTGATAGGAGTATGCAAAAATATGAATATTTTTTATGTATATTTAACAAATGAACAAGCATCCCCATTTATAGGAAAATCTCAAGAAGAAATCAGAAAAGATGATTGAATCATCACCATTAAACCCTTCATAAAATCAGAATTCAAAAGAGTTAAATTGTGTAATTAACATGCTAATAAGATGCCATACACAATGTTAGCTCTTAATATTCTTATTTACTTAAGTTTAATACTCCCTTAATGCAATATTGAAGCCTAATAAACAAGCTTTAATATGTAAAGGCATCAAAAGGCATCCGAGAACACGAACATACAAGAGCTCGATGCAGTAGCAAATCGCGAGTCGCGAGGAATCGTCGCGGGTCGCGAGCCTCAGTCGCGAGGTGCGACGGGCTAATGCCCCATTCTCCCTTTTTGCCTTAATTCTTCTTCCTCTGTTCAATTTTCCAAGCCCATTTATGCATAAATGTTCCAACATTTAATATAATGATGATGATGGAACATGCACCCGTTAGTTTATGCCCTTTGTTGTTCAACCCAATATGCTACACTAGTGAGTGTTTCGCATCGGAAGATGATGAGAGATTAAACTAACTTATAAGTATAGGAGTTACTCCTCTTATTACCAATTGATTTTAGGATGGATGTAAGTGACCTAACTCTTCTCTTTTAAATTAGGTTGCCCAGACCCGTTTCTAATATTCAATCAAAATTTAACGTATATGCATAAAAGAAAGTGTAAGGGGGTTTCAATCAAAAGAACATGTAATTATGTTTTAGCAATCTTTGACTTGGCCACTTTACAGTGCATGATATGATTGGGAATTTCATGTCTCAAAGAATTTTCATAAAGTACTAATTAAATTGCTGCTACCCACCACCACCACTATATGTATATGTATCTTATACTGTTCACCTTGTTATTCATTCTATCCTTTTTATTTTACCCTTAGATTCCTCACTACAAACACAAATAGTACCATTCACAAATTAATTAATTGGCTTATT
This sequence comes from Salicornia ramosissima, assembly GCA_951394345.1. Classification (NCBI taxonomy): domain Eukaryota; kingdom Viridiplantae; phylum Streptophyta; class Magnoliopsida; order Caryophyllales; family Amaranthaceae; genus Salicornia; species Salicornia ramosissima. Next base: position 13,005,147 of record OX596239.1, read on the forward strand.
TTTTATTGGCATCTAATGTACATTCGTAACGTGCATGAATTTGATTTGAAATCTAATTGCAAGCAAGTTCTCAAATTACCTAAATTTTATTACTGTATATTTTTATTTATCTGAACAATAAGATGATTCGCCAGTCTTTTATTAGATGGAATAACTTTTTGCTCAAAATTCTATTTTCTTAGATCTAACTTTTATCGTATTGACTTTGACACTATTCATCCAATACATTTTGACAATTATTCCATCTGTCTCAATTTAATATATAGCCCCATTCATCCAATATACATTGACTATTTACCGTATTGTCTTGGTATACACTTATATACAATAAAGCCTATTGTCGGTCAAAGTTTTTGTCTCAGATCACCAGGTGTGAAAAGTTTAATGTCGCATCATATTAAAAAAATATAGATGTAGAATAAAAAGTTATAATATTGTATTCTGAAAGAAGATTTTGTATAAGATGAGATGCTTAATTTGTGTATAATTGAAAGTTTGAAACTGATAGAGAATATTATGGCGAATACTCTATTATTAAAGAATAACTTAAAATTTCATTTCACAAAAATCATTGATTATTCAATCCTAGCTAAATCATACATTTTTCAAAACAAAAAAATGTACAAATCATACACACAGGTGAGTTATAATTTTTTGTTGTCATCAAATTGTTTTTTTTTTTTTTTTATAAAAAAAAGAGCATGATTAGCATAGCAATTATGACGAAGTTCAAGGTTATATGTTGAACCTCATATATATATGTGCATTAATTAGTGACTATTCCAAATTAGAGAAAGATAAGAAGATATACTTATAGGTTTAGAAATTATTTTTCCTGTTACCAATTGATTTCAGAAAATAATCTCTTATTTAACTCATATTTAACCGAAGAATATAGTAATCACTCAAAGGCCAGGGTAAAATGTATGTGATGTGCACCCCTTATGTAGTTATCACTCCTTTATTTGATTTTTCATCCGTTTATTTCAACTCATGCACTGTTATATTATCATTGTTACTTGACATTTTTGTAGAAAATTTAACTATAGTAACTTTTTTTAGTTTCCCTTTGATGCTTTACCTTCTGGTGAATGGTACTACCAGTGATTTAAAGTGAATAACCAAACCTTGCTTTCTTTAAAATCAACAAAAGCCAAACTTATAATAAATGGTTGTTTTTGTCGCCGTCTTATTGTCAATGTACCCACATAAGTACATAACCCCTCTCATATTGAAGGAAGCGAACACTAGATAAATTTGGCCCATTAACGACGGATCTAAATCTTGTTATAAATGTATATTTTATAACATACAGTTGTTTGACCCGTCGTTAAAATTTATCTAATATTTATCTCAAACTTTATTAATATCAACTCATTTACGGCGAGTTCGCGACCGGAAAAAACATTTACGATGGTTTCGGGTTCAAATCGCATTCACCCTTTCGTCCCATGGAGGAGTATTAAGTGCTAATATGACTAGCTATATGAGGGGGCCTATGCTACATGTACACTTTAAGCCCAACGGAATTTTATGTGAAGTGATGTCATAAATTCTAAATCAATGAGTTTCTTATCACCCACTTATTGTTTTGATTGAAATCGTATGTTCTTTTACATAAATGACCCAGTATATACAACTAAAACTTAATATTAAGGAATAAAGTTATCTTTTAACTTTGGAGTCACTATAATTACTTCACTTTAATATTAAGTGCAATATTCACTTTTCACGCTTATCGAGATTCATTTTATACCAAACTAATATTAAATTATACATTTTAAAAAATTATAACAATCAGACATTAATAAAGACGCGTTGAGGTGAATCAAGCGAAGTCCGATATAGTTATATTTTTTCTTATATGTAGATCATAAAAGGCGATCAGTATATGATAAATAAACACTTGCAAAATAAAGCTTAAGCTTATGGTTATACTCCATCCTTTTACTCGATATATATACTTATTTTAATGAGGAATATTTTGCAATTAATATAATAATTGAAGGAGTGCAAACTAAAAGATTTACAATAAAGTAGGGAATTGAGATTCTCAAATACATGCATGAACTGTGTGTAAAATACAATTCAATCATCTACCTATTCTACAATTAGTCACCATTAATGACATTACATACTCAAAATATATTCACCAAACCTAAACTAATAAATCCTTAATTACTCATCCATAAGTCCATAACAAATTCTACTTGTACAAATAAAAGCTCAAAATATTGCATATACTTAGCTTAATTGACCTAATTATGGGCCAAATTTTACCCAAAAAAACAAAAGAAAAGGGAAAAAAAACAAATGTAATTACTTTGATATCTCAAACCCTAAAACACACCTTCTAGTCTTCATAATAGATTCTAGGGTTTTAACTACATCACTTGAACAAGGCCTTGTAGTTGGGTCAATAGCAGTGCATTGGAGGGCCAAGTTCATTATCTCTACAATGTCATTTGGATTATCCAACCTCTGCCCTCGGATTGCGGGATCGATCCACGTGTCTAGGTGACTGTCCGAATAACAGTACCGGGCCCACCCAATGAACCCATTGTGGGCCCCCATCTCGGCGTCGGTGGGCCCCCTTCCAGTAAGGAGTTCAAAAAGAATTAGACCAAATCCATACATATCATTCTTGTCAGTCATCTCCTTAGTCTCTTTTGTTTCTGTCAAATGATCAACCCACTACGTTAATTAATTAGTTTAATGCATGCTTAGTTATAAGGAATTGAAGTAATACATATATAACAAAGTAATTATATATGTTATTGCTTTAGCAGACTAATGCCATTATATTAGACAATATAGAATATTGAACGTCTGATTTGTATTGTGAGACTATGATATACTCCGTAAGTAGTACTACCTCCGTATCACAATGCTCGTAACTTTTACCATTTTAGGATGTAACACAATATTAGCAACAAATATTTTTTTTTACTATATTTAGTACAAAACTTACCCATGTGTTGTTTTTTTATTATTTTTTAAATTTACTTTTGTTGTGGGCCCAATTAATTATTTATTTTCCACTCTATCTCTCTCCTTAAATCCATTTTTTGCCTAAGAGTCCGTGTTATCTACTTATGTAGCGAGTATTGCGATATGGAGGTAGTAATATACTTCCTCCGTTTCGAATTAAACGCAACAAATCATTTTGTACGCTTTTTAAGAAAGAAATTAAATGGTGTAAATTAGCAAATTAACCACAACAATTTTAACACAAGATATTGCTTGTATTAAAATTATTTCGATTAATTTATTCATTTACACCATTAAATCGCTCTATTAAAAAGTGTACAAAATAAATTGCTGCATTTAATTTGAAACGGGGAAAGTATATATAATATGTCATGATCAGCATTACATATACAATTCCCTAAATTCCATGCCAATTGCGAACCAAATAAAAAAAAAACGAATAATGATCAATTTTCGCTCTGGGTCTGACCCATTTTGGTCCAATAACGAATTATATATAGAATTAAGCTGAAAACGCAAATTATGTAACACTGGTCATGTCATTGCTAAAGATTTTTAAAAAAAAAGGGTAATGAGTAATGAAAGTACCATGAAGTGATACTGTGAGCTGTTATATGTTTCTTTTTTTTTTTTTTTTATACTTTAGAGATGGGGTCTATATAGTTGCTTTGGAAAACTGTGTTACTCCCTAAATTCGTGTAAACATGTTGCATTTCATGCAGAATAATTTTCACTCGTAAAGTATCAATTATGTGCTCCTCATTTTACTTTGTTGTACGTTCTTTCTGAAACATCTTTTTATTGCATGTCACATGAACTCAAAACTCTTGAATTTGATGAAATTGACAACTACCTAGTTTTAAATTACTAGTAATTACAAAAGTAGAATATGTAAATTTCATTTAACTTAATTAGTCAAGAACATTGATCAGCTTTTTAATTAAATTACAATAATGTAAGTGCTTTGAGGGAGAAAAATAATAAAATTTGAGCAATCTATTTCATATTATATTATCTCACCACTTAATTAGTTAATTTTCCTCCTTTCATAGTATTTGTGTCTTTACTCTATAGTTATCAAAACACTACATATGCAATCCAACTAGTGAAGGTTTATACTTCCCTTTTTTTTAAATTTTAATTACAACATTTGTATTTTCATACTCGACAAGATACAATTTTGAATGTTAATAATTTAATTATGCATTTATATATAAGAATTATGCAAATGATATATTTAAAAAACCTATATATAATATCGTTATAGATTAAATAATTAACATCTTATATAACTATATTTATTCTTATGTATATATGACCATGCATAGTCAAATAAAGTGTGAAAGGTAAATGTTAAAAAGTTAAAATATTGCAATTAAAAAAGAATGGGCGAAGTATAAAAGTTAAGGTTTTATGCTAAAATTTGTAAAAAAAAAGTCTTAATGAAAAGTTATCCTTTCAAACGGAAAGATGGTCTACGACGACACTTGCTTATTGTTAAAAAAACTTGAGCAAAAATGTAAACAATAATTAATCAACAAGGATAGGATTATCAAATTACCTGGAGAAACATAGATTGAAGACAAGAAGCTCTTAGGTCCTAAGCAATACAATCCTCCAACACCCAATCTCAGGCGAGCCTCGGCCCGTTCTCCATTGTGGACGATGACTCTCTCCGGTGACATTTCCCCTACAAAGACGCGTGGCGAGCAATGACAATGGAGGAACTTGAGAGCCCTAGCCATGCCGAGCGCAATCCTCTTTCGACTTTCCCAACTCAAACCATTAATAGCTTCACTCAAACATTTGCCTTCTACTTTCTCATGTATCAAAAGCCCTCTTTTTTCAGACTTGCAAACCCCAAGAAGCTTCACAAGATTGGGATGATGCCTAATCTTACCAATCTTTGTAATGTCTTCCCACAAATTGTTGTTATTAACATTGTTCAACTCTTCTACTACATATTGCATGTTATTATTATTATGATCAAAATCATTGTTTTTCTTGGTGATTATGTCTTGGATGGATATAAGGTTTGATGCTTTAAGAGCAAAAAATTGGACTTCCCAAATGTCATCTTTTATTTCCATCCTTTGGACTTGTAACAATGCTTGTCTCTTCCTTTTATTCTTGAGGGTGTTGAAAGCACAAACACTAGCAACAACCGCGGCAAACATGGTAGTAGCCCCTAGGGCTATAGCCAGGCCCCACCACACGAATGTGGTGGGGCCCTTCTGATCACCTTGGCATGGTGGCAAGCCGCTTGTGGAGTGGACCCCACCACCACAAAGGCTATTCCCTACCACTGCACTCGAGTTGATGGCTAAAAATGCTCCGGTGGAGGGCAACACACCGCGAAGGTGGTTGTGTGATATGTTCACCTCCACCAATGAATCCGCGGTTCCTAGGTTCATTGGTACCTCACCGGTGAGCTGATTGTCGGACAAGTCCAGCTGGCCCAAAACCGGCATCAGGCCCAACCCACTAGGGATTGGGCCATTGAGCTTGTTATGACTAAGATCAAGGCTCACCAACTTCTTACATGAACCTAACTCCTCAGGAATTAGCCCTATAATCCCATTCCTAGACAACTTCAACAACATCAACTCTGTTAATTTACCATAACTAGGAGGGATACTACTTGACAACCCATTTTCGGACAAATCGAATTTCTCAAGCTTAGTACTACTTGACAAATCAGGCAACCCACCCACAAACTTGTTCTTAGCCAAATTCAGCATTTGAATCATTGGCATATTCCATTTACTTTCATTGATACTCCCTGATAAATCATTGTTTGAGACATCAATGAAATAAGCATTTTTAAGCTTGGTAAACCCCTTAGGCAATCCACCAGAAAGGGAATTGTTTTGCACCCGAATTCGAGTAAGGGAATGACATGATCCCAACTTTTGTGGGATTCCCCCAGAAAGGGAATTGGAAAACAGAATAAGCTTAAAAAGATTACCAGAGTTACAAAGGGAATCAGGGATTCTCCCAGAAAGGGAATTGGAAGAAAGGTCTAAGACAGTAAGGTTGTTTGTTTTGCCAAGGTCTTGAGGGATTTCACCATTCAGATCATTAGACCAGAGTTGAAGAACTTGCAAATTAGGTAATAAAGAGATTGAGTTTGGGATTTTTCCTGTTAAATTGTTGGTAAAAAGATGAAGAACTTGTAATTTCTGAAGATGGGTGAATTTGTCAGGAATTTCACCTGACAGTAAATTGTCACTCAAGTCTAGAGAAACAAGACTTTGCAGGGTAAAAATAGTGGGAGGAATTTTACCACTTAGCTTGTTTTGGTAAAGAAAAAGGTATTGCAAATTGGTAAGATTACCAAAAGAAGAAGGAATTGAGCCAGTAAGATTGTTATAAACAAGATCAAGGTGAGTTAGTGAAGTTAACAAACCAATTTCATATGGGATTAACCCTGATAAGTTATTGTAACCAAGATAAACCCATTTTAGATTCCTTAACTTCCCTAACTGATATGGAATCTTACCAGAAAGTTGGTTAGAAGCCAATGTTAAGTGCTCCAATTTAATCAAATTCGGGATCGAATTCGGAATTTCCCCAATAAGGGCATTCCCACCAAGATCAAGGTAGTTCATATTAGAGAGCAACCCTATATTTTCAGGGATTGCACCAGATATCATATTATTGGACAAGTCCAATGTTTTAAGTCTTGTACTATATTGTATGAAATGTGGGATATTTCCAGTGAAGTTGTTGTTGCTTAAGTTGAGGTATGTGAGTGTAACGCAGGAGAATATAGCTTGTGGGAGATTCCCATGGAGTTTGTTTCCTGAGAGATCAATGGATTCAACAAAGGGAAGTCGAAACAACGACGAAAAAGATGAAGATGAAGAAGAGAGGTTTGATGAGATGTTGGCGTTAGAGAGGTTGATTTTGAGGACATGGGTTTTGTTGGGGTTGCAAGTGATTCCATTCCAATCACAAACTGAAGCAGTGGAATGATTCCAGTTGGAAAGGGAATGAGTTGGGTCTTTAATGGATGATTTGAATGATAATAGATGGTCCATTTCATTGCCTTTGGATACATGAAAAGATATGGTGATTAATAGGATGATGAATATGGCAACTTCTGATGATGATGATGATGAACTTCTCATGTGAAACATCATCTGATTTTTTGTTGGTTTTGGACTTTTGGTGGGAATAAATGAAGGTTTTGAAGGTCAGAGGAAATGGAGGAAGAGGTTCAGATCAGATCAGTAGAGTAGAGTGATGAGTGTGATCATCCTTTTATGCATTGGATCTGAAGAAGTAGTTGAACCAAAAAAAAAAAAAAAACAAATAATGAGTTTATAAATAAGTTACTTCATCCGTTTCAAAATAAATGCAACAGTTTTTATTTCGGAATGTTTTAAAACAAATACAACAATTTTAATCTTTCCATTTTTGTGAGTCTTTTCTTTCTATGTCTCACATCATCACATACTCCACTTTTTCCCTCTATCGATCCTTTTTACTCTCACAACAAAAAATTATCTAAAAGTACGTGTCTCCTCAATTGTTATTTTTTTTTGTTTTTCAAAACGGAGGAAGTATAAAGTTTGGCATAAAACACATTAAAAAAAACAAAAGGTTATCAGATAAATACTACTGCTATATATTTGTATTACAATAATGCCAACAATACACAAGATATGAGTGAAAGGGGATATACTTTATTTTTGTTGTTTTTGCCTTTTATTTTGTTCTTTGTTTGGTTGCCTCCTTTTTTAAAAAAAGAATAAAGAAAGAAATAAATAAATAAATTCCTGTGGTAGGACTTGTTCTTAGCTTGTTCTTTGGATTGTGAAAATTATGGGGCTCTTATTATCATCCCAAGGTAATGGACTAATGGTGGAAGTGTGGAACTACTTTCTTTTCAAATTAATATAAGCCAAATTTGACCAAATGATTGAGGTATAATAAAAAAGGGGAAATGGCCTTAGTATAAACTTTTGGAAAAGAATTATACTCTCCTTTTTTCATATAGAAATTAAGTAGCTAGCACTGCTATTAGCCTATTATCATATATTGATAGATATTTAGATTTTCAAATTAGCTGAAATAGGAGTAGACTATCTCACAATAGAGAGAAGTCCAAGGAGGGTTTCTCCCAAACTCACTTTCTCAATATTTTCTTAAAATTAATATTTTATAATATATCGGTCAACCAAAATACTAAAGAAAACATACTCCTTCTGTCTCCAAAATGTTGCAATATTTAGCTTTATTTAGTCACTTTTTAAAAAGTCTGTCTCAATTGTTAATTTGTTATGTACTATATGGGGTATGAATTGAAAAAAATAGAGAGAAATTTGTGGGAACGAAAGTGTAGCAAAAGGAGATCACATTTAAATAAGAAAAATGTACTCCATAGTATTTTTTAGGGACAGGGAGTATTACATTAGTTGGAGCTAATGCAGCAAATAAAATTGCAGCAATAAACACTATAAAAAATTGGTCCATTAAAGATGGGTATGAATGTATGATAGAGTATGATGGGGCTCGTGTTATGTCCACATTTCAAACCCAAAGGGCTTTTTATATAACTATATTTCTCACATGAGTCTCCTTATATATATATATATAGGCATAAAAAATTCTTCAACCTATTAAAATCATTGAAATGTAGCAAAAAAAAAAGTGTTATTTTTTCCTTTTTCAGAAGTTATTTCCACTTTGACTTTCCACATACGTTAAAAAAATTCTTAAACGTCAATATATTTAATTATATATTTGCTAAATTTTTAATATTGTATATTAATAAAGTATTTATTTATTGAGACGAAGTAAACAAAATTTCACATCAATATACTTTTTCTTATATGTTGTGAAAAATTTAGAAGTTTTTCTTTAATTAAACTGAGGGAGTACCAATTTTCTACTTAGGAATTATTTTTCTTTAAAAAGTAGTGACTTCACCTTTACCTTCTTAGACCAACAACTAGACTGTAGTTTTACTATCAAATGAAAAATAAATTCTATTTCCTTTAATTTTTATGTACAACGATTAAACATTTTTTCTCTCTACTATTTTTATTATTTTACATCATTAGTTACAAATTAAGGGAGGTAGTAAAAAATAAATTGGCAACGGTTCAAAGAAAGGGCCTAATTAAAATAGCTGGGCTGGGGGGGCTGGGAGGCTGGGACAGATGTTTGGAAAAGCAAACCCTAAATTGATTTGTCGGATTGAGATTTGCTCGATCAAAATCCTCCTTTGACTCTACTTTTTGATCAAAATCTAATGATGATCATGCATGATATACCCACCTTTAAAAATAAATTACTCCCTATTAGCTAGCTAATATTTATTTGAGCCGTTGAAAAAGGAATTCAAAGTTATAGAAAGTAATGATGATCAATTAATTTGATTAAGTTAGCTTATATCTTCTTCTTGTACTTTATATTATGCAATTGTAAACCTTTGTAAAAGTTGCAAATAAAACCAGTGAACATACATGTGTGAAAGACTATAACCTTTTCCTAGTGTTTTTCTTTGAATAATCATCCATAAACGATTCAACACAAAGCAATAAATCAAGCATGCATTTATTCTAATTAATTGTCATTTATCCATCGGTGTGACGAAAATTTTAACTGAAAAGTTGTAACATTTTATTGTAAATTTATAACTTTTTATATGAATAAATAGGGTTGCTATAAAAAGTTACGTTACAATTTTATACTAAAAACTATTTACAATTTTTTTTTTAAATGTTATCTAGATATTCTGACGAGAGACCGACTATTGAGGCTTTGCTTATTAATCTCATTTGTTCTAGCCAAGTTCAAGGATATATATATGACACTAATGTATGGTATTCCTTCTGTCACAAATTAATAGTAACATTTGGTATTATTATTTGTGAGTGATAAATATTCAATTATTTCTATTACTGTGTGATGGATGGAGTATAAAGTAGTGTATTGTTTTCTCATACTGAACACAAAATATCTCTACTTAACCTTTTCAACTAGTGTGTCATCTCGGCCGATGCCCCGGATGTTATATTTTTTACTTGATATGCATGTATTTCTACTTTTGTGAAGACTAAAATTGTCCACTAATTTACTTTTTAAAAGAAATATATAAAATTATATTGATAATTAGATGGTTAATAAAAGTTAGGTAAGTGAGATGGTAAATGATTAGCTAGCCTTGACTTATAAGAGGTAATAGGTTCAAATCTAACTCTATGCATTTTTAAATAAACACAACCTGACATGCATATGTTGCGCACATACATTGGAGAGTGCCACATGTACTAACCCACGTGGCGCAATGTTGTGTTAGGAGCGCCTTTTAATATATTGTATAGAAATATAGATGTAACCCATTCCATATAATTCTTTAGCAATTTAATTAATTTATTCTACTTTATGAAATTGTTATTATTTTTTTTATTTAATATGACTCATTACATTGGGTTCACCGGCCACTTTTAATATTAATAAAAATTACTATTTATTTATTTTTATTTCACATATTGTTGAATATAAACACATATATGTTTAATCTGGACACATGTTGTTAAATCTGAAAATGTATTGGTACCTGGACACATATATATTATTGAACCTAGACACATATTGTTGAACCTAGACACAAATTTGAATTGTAAACCTGGTATAAAGTTGTTTAACTTGGAAACATATTGTTAAACCTGGACATAAATTTGAATTGTAAACCTGGTATAAAGTTGTTTAACGTAACTTGGAAACATATTGTTAAACCTGGGCATATATTGTTAAATCTGGACATATATTAATTGTTGAACCTGGAAACATATTGTTGAACCTGGACACATATTTGTAAACCTGATAAAAGCTTGTTAACCTGGACACATATTGTTAACACTGAACACATGCATATTGTTAAACCTAGACACATATTTGTTCAACCTGGACACATATTGTTAAACCTGAATATCTATTTGTAAACCTGAACACCTATTTGTAAACCTGGACACATTTGTAAACCTAGACACATGTTGTTTAAACTGGACACATATTGTTTAACCTAGACACATATTGTTTAACCTAGACACATATTGTTTACCTTGGGCACATTTTGTAACTAACCTGGACAAAGTATAATTTGGACACATTTTTTGGCATTTTGATGCCTTTGGATATTTGTTGCTGCAGTCGTCTCGAAAAACTAATCAATTTCAACATATTACATGCCCCGATCCGACATCCGAGCACAAACTTATGGCCTTCTGAAGTTTTTTTTCCACTATTATAATGGCTTATTGGGTCAGTTGTATGACGGTCAGATGATCTGACCCAATACTTTCACTTAGAAATTAATGAAACTTCATTAGGCTTGCAAGTAGTGCGGACCGGAACCTTCTTAGATGGGTGTAGGCTTACTTGATATACGACAAATCTAATGACATGATATTAAAGCCATCTTAATTAGATCATATTTAAAGTGTTTACAAAAATATTGTTTGGAGCAAAACTATTTATCAAAATAATGCTATTGCAAAAGTATTTACCAAAATAATGTCCACGTAGAAAAGAGGGTGGTTTCTTTTATGTTTTTTCTTTTTTGTAGTGACAAAATCGCTATCTGAAATAACGATTTTGTTAGTGATAAAATCACTTTTTCAGATAGCAATTTACCCTTTAATTAGAACAAAATCAACTTTAGTCATTAATCTCTACAACAAAAGCATTGCTTCTTTTCTTTTTTACTTAGGACAAAATAGCTATCTCAATTAGCGATTTTGTTAACAAAATCGCTAATAGGGATAGCGATTTAAGCTGCATCTTGTTTTTAAAAAAATTGCTTACATGACAGTATTTTCGTAAATACTTTTGCAATGACATTATTTTGGTAAAAAGTTTTGCTCCAAGCATTATTTTTGTAAAACACTCTCATATTTATTCTGTATTGTAAATTATGGACAATTTACATATGAGAGATAATCTTATGACTATTGACAACTGTAGTGGATGACTAGGAGCGCACGATTTTTGATTTATTTTTAATTCATAAATCTAATTAAAAATCCTTTTTTAAATACTTTGATTAGATTTCTTATTTTAGGAAAAGAATTTTTTATTTTTCGAGAATAAAAATTGCTTTTAGGAAAAATCAGTATTTTTTTCTAAAATAAAAATCTAATTAAAGTAATTTAAAAAAGATTTTTAATTAGATTTAGCAATTAAAAAAAAAATCAAAAATCCTGACCGTCCACTACTGTAGTCGATAGTGATAAGAGTATAGTGAAATTTTCAACATATGAGGGGATGTTAGCGAATTGTTATATGACAAACTTAACAAATTGATGTTACGTTTCTTGAAATAAGAACATAAATTAGATTAAATAAATGAACCATGATGTTCACTAGTTTAATTTTTAACTTTAACTCAACAATGATCTGGTCAAATCACTGCTGAAAATAATGCATCTCATCTCGACATTGGTCTCCACTTTAATTATGATCTTAATTAAGACGTTACAATCGTAAGATAGAATATTTATTTTCATTATTCATCGTAGACATCTATGATTAAGTAACTTTTTTTAAAAAAAAACTGTGATTAAGTAGCTTTAATCAGCCTTCCGTCATCAACTCATCATTACGGACTTAAATCTTTAGTTTAGTTAGAATGCTCATCTGTGTTATCATGTCGTGGGAATTTATTTCTAGATTCCCCTATCATAATTCATACAACTTATTTTATGTAAAATAATTTATTTTTTTTCATTTCATGTTTAATAGTTTGATGATGAAAATGTCCTATAACAAATAACCTAGCTTAGATAGAGTTTAAAATGAAAAGTAAATTAATTTATATATGGAATTGTCGAATCGAGATAGGGCTACTAAAAAAAAAAAAAAAAATAGAAATTTTGAGAAAATTGAAGTATTAATTACACCAACTTACAAGAAATCATTACCATAGTGGATGATTAGGATCGCAAGATTTTTGATTTATTTTTAATTCCTAAACCTAATTTAAAATCCATTTTAAATACTTTAATTAGATTTTATTTTTATTTTAGGAAAAGAATTTCTGATTTTTCTAGAATAAAAACTTATTTTATGAAAAATTTGAAATAATTTTCCTAAAATAAAAAATCTAGTTAAATTATTTTTAAAAAGATTTTTAATTAGATTTAGCATTTTAAAAATAAATACAAAATCGTGCAATACTAATCATCCACTACGGTAGTCGGTAGTTATAAGACTATACTAGAATTTAATAAATTAAAACCCTCATTAAGGATAATGATAATGTTGTTGTGCAATTAGTGTAATTTTCTTTATCCTTTTATTAACGTGCATTAAATAATGGATGGAGTTAAAAAAAAATACTAGCTTAGTATCATGCATTAAAAAAAAAAACATATATATACTATACACCTAAAAATAAAAGAAAAACTATGGGATCGGAGCAGGAGAATGAATTGTATTATTATTGCATAAACTGAAATTACAATTACAATCTCTGTTTATACAGTGGCGTCTAAATGCTAATAATAGACAATTAGTCTTATTACGTACACACGTGTCCTCCTACAAAAATAGCATAAATGGAATTAATATAGTAAAATGCATACTACTACAAAGATAATTAGATAAGAAGAATAAATTAGAGGGTTAATTAAAATACACTAATCACACAAAAAATTAAGGATTAGTTTATAGACATAGGTAGCTTAGGCACTTCAAGAAAAGAGAATATATTTAGGGTATAATTGGCTGGGTCTAGTAGTAGGGAAAAAAAGTTGAAAGGCAAAGTAAGGAAAGGCACAGGAATAAAGTAGAATGTCTTTTAATTTGTACAAGACTTGTATATAGTTGTACCTTTTTTTTTTCCGGAAAAAGTATACAGGATTCGCACAAAGCTTTCTATCTCATGAAATAACATTGGCAGATAAAGGTAGTGTGGGGGAACTCAACCTGGTCATCACCTTTGGGAAATACGTCTCTACCACTGTAACAATGCTTCATCCTCACTTCTATATATAATTGTAATGGGTAGGAGTAAGGACCTATTTACGTTTACTGAATATAGCTGAACTGAATTGAACTTAACTTGATTAAATTGAATTGTCCTAAACTAAATTGAGCTGAACTGAATACAGTGAAATATAAGAGAAGGAAATTGAGAGCTAAACTAAACTGAACTGAACTGAACTGAATTTAAGATAAAGTAAACAGGCCCTATGTGAAAATAGGTAGGAGTCGTAGGACCTTGTAGTAGTATATGAAATAGATCGGGATGTTTCTTATATGGTCGTCGAAAAAACGAACACCGAAGTCAAGTAAATCTAGACAGTTGACTTTAATAATTAAATTTGACTTATATTTTAAATAAAAATAAACATTTAATTTTTTTGTAATATTAATTCATTTTTAATATTTTTAGATTTATTTATCTGAATTAATTTCTAATTTTTAATTAAAATTATCAAAATCAAAAATTAATTTATGTAAATTCAAAAATATAAAAAATGAAGCCGTGCGCACAATATGTCCCCTAGAAACTCCTTATAACCCATAAGCAATAACAATTAAATAATCCTGTGATAGAAGCCGTCCGCAATTGACCAGTGTAAATAAAAATGGGTAGTCCTTAGGAGCTAATAAAATGCTCGTGCGATAGTTGCCCACACCATCTTTAATTTCTCGAAGGAATATACAGTGTGAAGGGTCATTGTCAAACCACGTACTCTAGCATGCTCTTCACTCTTCACTCCTCACTCCACTCCTTGTTTGTATTTGGCCATTGTCTAGGGTTTTACACCCTTTACATCTCTCCCTCCACTACTCTACTATACTATTACTACTCTAATCTCTTTAGTGGAAAGTGATTTCCAACATATATACTTCTCTTTTTTCTTTTCTTTTTTTTTAAACCTTTTTTACACTACTTAACTATTGTGCCTTTTGTATATTTTAATAAAAGCTAAGTTACAAAGACAAATTGTACTTTATTTTTATGTTTAATGCATGAATTCTTTATAATCTTGATTGATTAAGGCATTAGATTGTGTCATCATGCACTAAATTCAGTCTCTTGATAAGCAATATACCAATAAACCGCTTTATTTTCTTATGAGAAAAGCTAGCTAATTTAACACTTCGAGTTGCTAGATAATTAGAGTATCCACCATGGTTGGATGAAATGATTAGCTTGCAAATTTAGAAAATTGTTAGTTACAAGTTCAACCATTGTAGAGGAAGTACGCTTGTAGTTGGCATATGCCTTGTACGTAGCTCAACAAAGCTACAAGGGTTTAGGCCCCACTTTATTTTTTTTGCTTGTTTTTTCTACTATTGCATTAAATTCAAACTACAAAGCTACAAGGTTTGTAAACTTACCATTATAGCTACTTGTAGCTAGAAAATGATGTAGCTTAGAATGATGACATGACAATCAAAAGTATATAAAGGTTGTAGTCCACCATTGTAGATGCTCTTATACTCCGTATTATGGAGTAGTTAATTAAGAGTAGAAATATCAAATTAAAATGAAAATTAATTATATAGGTTGATGTAAGATATTCTCATGTATTTTCTTATACCATTTTAGGAATATATTAAATGCTTATCTAGTACATACTCGAAGAGGTGGAGACATCTATCCAATCCGTTAGCAATATCCTTAAAGTATAAATTTGTAGCTTTGGTGTGGCATAGTAGCTGCAACAAATACTCAGATATCATGTTAATTATCATTCTTGTTATGTTGTTCATGCTCCGGACTTATCTATATGATCGAATGTATTCATTAATGTGTTAAATCAAGTCTGTGGTGCTCTTCTTCGGGCTCTAACCTGCAAATCAAGAAATACTCACTAACCCGGAAGTGGATCCCAGAATGGCCCTCCGATGCTTAAGTCAGAGATCGGTTACAAAAGGAGTCAAGAGAGTATATTGAATATGGGAATATGAAGAGATACCTAACAAACTAAATTGATTAGTCCTTATATAGGCATGTGTCACTCGGTTTGGGTTTAGGATGAGTTAGTGACAGTTGTTGCGTGGGTCTGGCCCATAACACGTGTCGCCCGTTTATTTATTTGTATATGAATGTGTTGTATACCTAATCATAATATTTTTAGGCTTAGGGTTTTGTGAGTGTTTTTGGGCTGGCATACTGTTGTGGCGGGCCGAAACAACTCTCAAATCTTCTTTCTGCCCTCAAGTGTTACGTTGTTATTCATATGCAATGATGAGTATAGTTATGTTAATTTTGTTGGATTCATATCAATTTATATGTAAAAACTAACTATCAATCGTTTTTATGGATTGATATAACTAAATATATGAATGATCAAATCTAAAAAATCAAATGTATGTAATAATTTTACTTTACGGATAGGTATAACTAAAGATATGAAACGATGATATGTGAAAAATATAATTTCATAATTTTTTTACAAGGTATGAAATTCAATAGCTCATTGGCTACAATAGAATACTAATCCATATAATATATTAGCCTTTGCACTTGAGAGGGAAGATAAAACCCTCAATTAAAGGCGGAAATTCGAACCCTGCATGCATGTACCTCGCTCTAGGATGCAAGGTGGGTGTAAATATCACTTGCTTTACACCACTTATTCAAATGTATTAATTGATATAGAGCAAACAAATTATAAACGACGGTCAAAAGTGTGTTTGCAAGCATAAAATAGTACAAGGGAGAAAAACCTAGAAAACCAAGGAAAGGAGCTCAAACTGTACCATGGTATGCCGCAGGCTAAGTAAAAATGCTTGGCAATGATAAGAAGTTAGTAAGAAGGGAATCGGAATGTACGGAGACTTCAGCTAATAGAGTGAACAATGTTCAAGGGCCCTAGTTGAGTGGCAAGGAGGAGATCTAGATTAATATGAGTCAACCAATCAGAGAAGAAAGTAAGCCCAATGAAGCAGTGAAGTTTGCGGAACAAGGAAAATTAGTTGGACAAGATGATGGAACAGGGTAGAAACAATTCAAAGCTTGAAGAATGTAAACTTGCGGAGCCCAATTATCGGTTTGCAAACCGAATAAGGCAGGGTTCCTATCTTTCTATCGCAAAGAAAGGTTACCTTTTGTTGCAACAAGGCAAACCAATCCAATATCTACACCCTAAAAGTGGGACTACTATCACCATAGGAGCAATGAATGCTCCAAAAGAGGAAAATGAGTTAAGTCAAGGAGTGT
Organism: Salicornia ramosissima; assembly: GCA_951394345.1. NCBI lineage: Eukaryota > Viridiplantae > Streptophyta > Magnoliopsida > Caryophyllales > Amaranthaceae > Salicornia > Salicornia ramosissima. The sequence goes on from OX596239.1 coordinate 13,022,332, forward strand.
CCAAGGATTCATTCGCCATCAAGAAGAAGGTGTCATCTAACTTAGAGGAAGACGAAGGCTAAGAGAAGAAGCCAGTGTTGTCAGAAAACCCTAAGCCAAAAAGAGGAAAATAGATAATGAAGTCAGGACTTGCACTTTAAATTTCCCTCATCGGGGATACCACAACATCAAATCCAAGAAGAATCGCCTCGGTTGTAATCGGAATCATGAAGTTAATCTAGGAGAAAATTTCGGCTATTTTCAATCTACATGGAGAAAGATGAACACCAGGGAGAAGAATTTCATAAGTACGCATGATTTGCAGGCCTATAATCACCCATCTTGTGTTTGCAAGTACCACCCAAGGAAGAAAAGAAAGACCTCCACCTCACATCTAATTAAGGACGATAAGCAACAATATTTTAGGAAGTTATGCTAGTTATGATTTATGCAAGTGTTTTTCTAATCTCTTAACAGAAAATAGTACTAATCGTGCGGTAGTTAGCTTTGGTGATTAGAGTCCGCGCTTACCAAACTCATTAAATAACCACCAAAGTTAGGTTCTTGTACGTGCTCTTTATTTTTTCCCTTTGCCTACAAAAAGTACAAGGGAGAAACAAAATACTTTGATTATAACGTTTATAAAAGTGAAGAGAGGAAGAACGATTACCTCAGTTGTAAGTGCTTAGAATGTCAAGTTCAAATTTTTAGGTTGAACCTACCTCCACATATTTGATAGTATTTTGTATTCCTCACTTTTAGATGTATGTATTTGACTAAATTAAGTTGGGTGATATAAATTAAGGTACAGACCAGTCGGCTTAATGCCTAGTACCACTCGCATTGTTATTAAAAAAAGTGGAGTAAAGATGACTTTAGGACGGATTAGGCTACTAAAACAGAATGGAAGCATTGGCAATTTGGCATGACTGCATGTGTTACGTGAACAATTTTAATTTTTTGTTGAACGACGTAGCTAACATCATCATATATTCATTATATATTCCCATTTCCCAATATTCATAATTTCTTATTTTTGTCATATGCTAAAAACCTTATAACTTATAACTCAAAATTCCGACCAAGTTATGGGTTATGAAGTTGCGAAATAGCACTTGGGTATGGGTCCAGCGGATCGTGTCAAGGCCCAGTCTATATTGTTGGTGAAAGCTTATGCATCTCAAAATTCCGACCAAGTTTTGTCAATAAGAAAATAATTCCTACCTCTATGGCTCTACCCCAAATTTATTTTGACTAAATTTGTACACAATATTTATTTGTGAATGTGAAATAAATTAGCGAGGAAAAAAATTGTTTAAAGAAAAAAATTGTTGCAGTTAATGTATTGTTTTCTGATTATATAAATATTGCAACTAAATTGGACTTAATTCTTAAACCGCAAATTATTATATGGTATCAGGACCACGTAGCTCTACGTGGTCTCTTGCCAAAACGACGTAGTTTTGAAGTTAAAAAAATTGTTTTAGGTAAAACAATTTCTAAATTCATAGAAAAATCAGTTTTTTTGTAAAATCTCTTATTATAGAATTCCTACTTTCAAGGAATTAAAAGAAGTTTCTTAATTCATAAAAAAAATCAGTCTTTTTCATACGTAAAAATTAATTTAGATTTATGTTACATTCATTAGTTCTTTATTTAGATTTATAAATATTGTTTTAAAAAAAATGAATATTGTATTGGTAGGAAATGAATATTGTGTATTATTTGTTCAACATATTATGATTTTGCATGGGATGAAGATTTTGGTTTCATTGTTATTGAAAAATGATTGTTATGCTTTTGAATATGAAGATTTTCTTATGTTTTTATGAAGTTTGTTTTGTACTTTGTGAATGGTGTTAATTTTGCGTATAAGATGTTACATTCAATAGTTCTTTATTTAGATTTATGAATATTGTTTTAAAAAAAATGAATATTGTATTGATAGGAAATGAATATTGTGTATTATTTGTTCAACATATTATGATTTTGCATGGGATGAAGATTTTGCTGCAAAATGAATATTCAGTTATCGCAAAAGTGAATGTAAATTCAGGTTCTTTGTGGTAAAATGAATATTTAGTATAACAAAATGAATATTCAGTATTAGAAAATGAATATTAAGTTTAGTTGGTGCAAAGTTGATTGTTGATTTAGGTTCTTTGTGATAAAATGAATCAACATTAAAAAAAATGAATATTCAGTATTAAAAAATGAATATTCGATATACAATAATTAATATTCATTTTAGTTGTTGCCAACGTGAATGTAAGCTTGGATTTTTTGCGGTAAAATGAATATTTAGTATTAAAAAATGTGAATATTTAGTATAAAAAAATGAATATTCATTTTAATTGTTAAAACTGACTTGCTGACGTGCGAGACCACAATTGTTTTATGTGTTCCCGGGAGCATTGTATATTGTAGTGTAAAAAATTATTTTAAAAAAACGAAGCTTTTAGTTTTTTTTTTTTTAAAAAATTGTGGTTAAAAAAAAATGAAGATTAAAGATTAAAAAAAAAATGAAGATTGTAGACTAAGAAATGAAAATCCCCAGGACCATAAAAAGCTACGTGGTCCTGGGAGCACCATATAACAATTCAAAACTAGCTGAATTTAATTAAAAAGAAAACAAAAAGGCTATAAGCCAGAATAGTTAACGCATTGCAACAAGGCCCATTGGCCCAAGACAAATGCTGTTCAAGATTCATCCAGTAACAGCAACAAGTCAACAAGCCAACAATGTACCAATGATTACATGGAGACCCTAGGTTGCATAGAAACGGATACGGGGATGTATACTAATACGAAATGGGTATGGTATACAATTATATATCTATTGAAAAAAATACAAAATACAAGTACAATAAAGTAAATATAACATAATTATTATAGAAGAAAAAAAATTATATTTATAATTATTTTAAATACGTTATGAAAATTTTGACCAAGATAAGTACTTAGCAACATGAAAAATGTGTATTTAACAAAAATATTAACTAGGAATAAGAATCATACAATGATTTTTTTTTTTTTCTAATTTAATTAAAATATAGAGGAACAAAGTATTGAGTAACCATTCAGTATGGATGTTGTACAAATACCCAATACGCAAGTAAACAGAAGTCCATGCTTCCCAGTGAAAATTATGGAAACCACGGCCCAAATCAACTTTTTTTTTTAAATTGTCAATGGGACATAATACAATTTACAAAAACCCCAAAGTAAAAGACAATCACTTTTGGAAACTTGTTATTCACTCTATTTTCGAATGTTTCAGAAAAACTTGTTATACTACTTATCTTTTTTATGTTAGAGTAAATTTTTAAAATTAAATATTATGCATACTTCGCTCCTCAATAATTGCAGCATTGCTATATTAAACACAATTTATAATCACCCTTATAAAGTTATAATTAGATTTTTTGTATCATATATATGAAAAAATATAGTCGTGTGGAATCTTGTTAGATTCGTGTTAATGACTATTTTATTTAAAGACATTAGTCACATTACTAACTTAATTTGTGCATGGACAAGTATAAAATAAGAAATGTTGCAATTATTTTATTTGAAGCGCATAAATTATTAAATACTCATTGTTTCAAAAGGTTGGAATATAATGGTATGGGGATAGCAACCCCAAGTGTATGAATTGATAATCTATTGTTTTTTAAAAGTTGTTTGGTTCATCAAATTTATGGATTTTGATAGTATTAATGAGTACGGGAGGTATGAAATCTCAATCTTTAGGGGGGTGGTGGGCATGAGATTAAAGGGGATGAGACATCATTGGGTATGGCATTCCATATCAAAATAACACCAACCTTAAAATTAAACTTTTATATCATTAATAGTATCATATCTATACCATTCCATTGTAAATAAAAGCTTCAACCAAACAACTTGGAGGAAAATGAGACTAACATGGAGAAAAATGAGACTAGCCTAAAAGAAAAGAAAAAAACCAAATGAGGGAAAACAAGACTAACCTGGAGGAATAAAGACCCAAATGATAGAAAACTAGGCTAACCGGAGGAAAACAAGACTAATTTGGAGGGAAAATGTGACTAACCTGGAGGAAAATAAGACTAATAATTTGGAGAAAAACGAGAATAACCTGGAGGAAAACGAGCATAACTTGACAAGACCCAATTGAAGTAAAATAAGACTCATGAGTATGATGGTATTTGATGAAAACATATTTTCTTTATTATTATTGAGAATGATGGTATTTGATGAAAATGAACATCTTAAAAGAAGGATAACGTATTGTGTCAGACGTGTCTAACGAAAATGTTATGGTCAAACCACTTCAATTGATTTAGAAAATATATTTCCATTGAGATTATAAGTTTTCTTCGCTTGCTATGTTATACATTAGATTCAGTCTCCGTTATAAACATTTATTATATTACCTAATTGACCGTTAATAATAATAATAATAATAATGCATAGTATAATGTAACCAATTTTTGATTTTGATTAATATTTTCGTTTTTAACACCTTATATATATGCAATTCTAAAGGTTCTATATATGATTTTCCAAAGGTTAATACTCCAATTGAATACTAATTTAACATATACCCCATTTATAGATTTTCTATTTTATTTTTTCTACAAATCACTATGTTAATATCCGTTTCAGAACAACTTCAAGTCAATTTTACTACTCCTCGGTAGTCCGTATTAGTAGTTTTAGTAGCAAGTCATTGTCGAAGAAAAATAATCTAGCTAGTTGTTGTAATGGTAATGTCTTAGCTTGCTACTATCTTAAACTCCAAATAAACGAATTTACATGAATATATTACCAATACCACTCACATAAATTCTTATGAAATACTACAAATAAGCTGTTAGGTAACTTGTCTCATTGCTAAATTAACTTTATATTGAAGTTAATTAGACATATCATGAAAACTACCCTTATACAACCCCAACTACTAAGTAACTGTCATATTCATATAAATGATATAATTATACTGTACAATACAAGAGAGTTTCTGCATTATTAATTAAATATAAGCTCTTGAATAATATCCATTATATTAATGGTTAGAAAACAGATGAATTAGAAATAATTAATTCCTTTTCATTAAAAAATAAACTTTGTCTTTACACTAAAGAATATATAAGACATTATTTGAATCCAAATTCCTGAATAAGGCATTACATACAGTTACATTATTATTACATTTAAATCACATACATACATTCAAGAGATTGGTTTAATTTAAATACAACTTATCCGATCCTCAAAAAAGAAAGGAAAGGAAAGGAAACCAAACAGTTTATTGAAGTTTCAGAAATAATGGCGATATTTTGTAGGGAAATCCCATCGAATTCATTAGTAAATAAGAGGTGCAGATTTCTGTGGACGGTGTTGAGGGATCCGTTTTCAAGCTGCCATACTTGCAAAAAGAACCATCTTTCTTGCTCCACACCCAAAGAAGAAGATGATGAGGCTCCCATCCCAGATATCCATGATGTGCAACATGTACATCCTCTATTAGTAGTTACAGTCTTACAGATATCCTCCGTAACCTATTAAGTGCAACGATTTGACATAAAATGTCAAATCGTTGCACTTAATAGATTACGAAGGGAATATTATTTACCTAGGTGTCCATGCACCAAAGGGCTCGTTTGCAAAAATAATAATGAGTGCTTTTGAGATTATACCAATGTCTGGTCTCAAATTGAGATACAATTTTGTATCTCACAATGACAGTTTGATATAATTTCAAACAATATATTTTGAGAATATATTTCATTTCAACAAAAAAAAAAATTTTAAAAAATTGCTATATATATATTCCTTATGTATCTCAATTTGAAAAACTGGGAATTTGCCGGTCATTTTTTTTCCATATTGCTCACTTTTTACTCTTTTTTTCCCAAGTTGATTAATTCCATACTACTTTTTTTTTTTCACATTAGTCTCGTTTTTTTCAAGCTATTTTCAAATTTGATTTTTTTTTTGGCGTTTTAGGCCCACTTCTTTTGGACTTCATCTCAGAATTTTTAGTTCAACTTACCGTGTTTAGAATTTAGCTTAATTCAGTTCGATTTAATTCAATCCAAAAGAATAGGGTCTTAGTCCTTGAGGGTTTGCATCTGATATGATTACTGATTTTTGTATCATTTTTTGCCCCTTAATTAATTGTGGAGGTATTGGTGTCAATGATTCGAGCTCGAGCAATGGAGGCCAAGCATAGAAGAAAAGGAAGCATTCTTCTGAGTGAAAACTACTCATTTGTGCATCCCACATCAGGGGAGCTCTTTGTAAGTACATCAAAACAGGATCAGGAAAATTACACTAAACTTGATGAAGAGACAGATGAATTTGCATCAGTAAACAGCAGTTTATCCTCTTGTTGCTTTACACCTGCAGCTGAGGACAGTACTGAAGCATTTTTCTCAGTGAAAACCAATTTTACATGTTGTTCAAGCTTAAAAGACCTTGAATTTGTAGAAAACAGATGGTCAATCTCTGAAGTTCTGGATAGTTCTGAAACAAGACGCCGTGCAATCATTCAAGAAGTTTGTCATTGTGAGGGGTGGCCGTTTGGTCTTTGTCGAAAGGCGCTGTTACTTCCGCCACTGCCTAAATCACCCTCGGAATCTTGGTCGTGGTGTAAAGGGTTTCAGAAAGATTTAAAGACGTCAAGACGCTTGAATAATAGCCGCCTCATCGAGAATTTCCCTGGCATAGCTTTCTGAAACTTTAGCTGATAGTTGAGGCCCAATAATATGTTACATACTCTATGAGTTATTTTGAATTTAGAGTTTTTATCTTAGTTGTATTTGTAACCAAGGAAATACCACCCATAAAGCAGAGCTTTGACACCAGAATGAGGTTTCTATAATAAGGTGGTTCAGACAATTGTATTTTGATTTTGTTATCAAAACTTTGATGATTACTAATAATCAAGCATATAGTAGTCAATAAAAATTCAGTTTTGACAATATTGCTCTGATTTATGTTATAACTAAAGCATGCTTGACCCATTAAAAAAAAACATATCTTATAAACAAACAAGGGATTAACTTTAGGATGCGTTTGGTATGACGTAGAATGATTTCGTTGAAAACTGTTTTTCTCATTTTACACTGTTTGGTTGGAATCAAAATTGAAATGAAAAAGTTAGAGTGTAAAATGTTTTTACACCATAATTGAAAACGTTTTCCTCCCAAAATCAAAGGAAAACGGTTTTCCATTCTCTATTCTCAAGACCTCACAACACACTCTTTTTACTCACCTACATACTTTCTCTCTCCTCACCAACTACATAATTCAACAACTTATTCTCTCCTCACGAAAACTTTCTCTCTCTGCACGAACGCTTAAAATGGAAAATCATTTTTCATTCAATCAAACAACGGAAAAAATCGAAAAATCTTTTGAAAATGAGTTTTTCATTGTATAATGAGTGTCGTGGAAAATCATTTTACATTGAAAATATTTTATGCCCTACCAAACGGACCCTTAATAAGGATAATTTATATTTCAATCAGTCCAATTCTAATTTATCTTGTATTATGCCCAAGTTATCCGGTTAACATTTTTATTGAAATTTGGGAGGAAATGTTGAATATAGTTGATTCTAATTTATCAGTTTCGGTTACGTTCAGTTATATTTTTGTTATGAGTTTTCATAACAAACAAGATTTGGTTTAAAATTAATTGAACTCAATCAGTTGAGTTTCAATTCAATTCAATTTTTGTTGAAATCAGTTTTGTTAGATCAATTTCGGTTTCAGTTTCAATCCAGTTTAGTTCAAATCAGTTTTGATCTTTTTCCATTTCAGTTACAATTGTTATTTTTTTCATTTTTGTTCAGTTCAGTTCAATTTCAGTTGTTCAGTTTCCGTTTGTTTCAGTTTTCAATTTAAGTTTTAAGTTTTAAGTGTAACGACCCGTATTTTATCAGCGTTGTTTTCGGAGAAAACAACAATACGAATCAATGTTTAAATAAAAGTTTATGACTCTAAGGTTATTTATTAATTGCGGAAGCTCTGAACTTATTCAAATTATTAAAGAAATTATAAAACTATCCAAAAATCAAATAAAATGTCATTTACAACTGGGACTTCATAGTCCATTATTAACTTCGAAACTACTAAAATCTATTATAAAAATACTTAATACAAAGGCTAGGAAAGGTATAAAACACTAAGTTCCTTGCTTGCTCACAACACAGCCCTTGCGTATACCCCATTCAATCTTCTTCCGTACCTGTAAAAGGGATTTTGGGGTCCACAGTCAGTGGGGAGTAATTAAATTGTTCTACTTAATCAGTAGAACATAATTAATAATATAATAATTAAAATAAATTCACAGAACATCCAAACAACATAAGAAGATAAGTTACAATATACAAATTCAAGTACGCAGCGGAAGATAATTCTCAATAGAATACTACAACGAGACTAATCAAGCTAGACATTTCCAACTCTAGACTTCTAGACTTTGATTATTATCTAACAAGTTCTAGTTCATTTCAAGGTGCTAATCCATGACACAGTCATATGCTCGTAAGGGGTCAACCACGAAGGATCTACTTCCCCCAACTTTCCTTTTCTCATGTCGGGTCAACCACAAAGGATCTACTTCCCGAGCACTGGGATCCAGAACTGTCCCAAAACCGCAAAAGGGACAGTGGCTTCGACTATACCCATGTTAATGGCTCTTTAGCCACTAGACGGGCGGTCACTTCATAGATTATTTATCTTTTCAAGTTCACTTTTCTAGTTCACATTTTGACTTTTTTTGACACGACTTGACTTTTAATCAATTCTAGTTCAACTTTATTGACCCAAAACTCTAGTTCGAGACACAACCTACACGAATTCTAGACAATAAACACACGAAAATTCTCATGCAACATAACTATTCAAACCAACAAGTTCATACGTAGAGGCAAGCACTAATCACAATTCAACAACATAATTTAATCATAAACAAGTGTTCAGTAGTCAAAATCTTACCAGCAACTTACCATATGTACACGTCTCATGCTAACACAATAATTCGTCATCAATATTTCACCAAATCAATTCAATTATCAATATAAAATACAAGTTTAAACTAGCTAGAATAATTTTAGGAACGTAATTAAATTCTAGTCTTTTACTTAATTGAATCATAAAAATTTAGTCTTTTATTCCTTATTTTCACTCGGCAATTTTGAATAGTATCAAACAAGAAATCAAGTTTTAACCTATTTAAAATACAAGTTTTGATTAATTAATTTAAAAATAATTTCAAGAACAAATTCATAATCTAATTTTTTATCAAGAAAACAAATAAAAACCACTCTTTTATTTTATAAACCCACTCGACATTATTGGCTAATATTCAAGATTAAGTATTCATATTTCAAGAACTCAATTATATTAATTATTAATTCAAGAAATTCATCAAAGATTGTTACAAGATCAAGATTATAACTAAAAGATCATATTTTGGATCAAGAAAACTTCGAACATGTACCTATGGCTCACGGCTTTTACACGCACAACTTTCATATCATTCAACAATGATTTATTCAACAATTTAAACTAGCAAGAATCCTAGATTAAGCATGGGATATAGATTTAAACATGTAAATAGGCTCGAAAATCATCATGATTACTTTGTTCATCACTCGACACACATAGTTTAACAACAACATATAATTCGAAAATTAATCAATAGTATTCTAAGCAATTCTACATAGTTCTAAACCTATTCTAAGGATTATATTATTAATCTATCCTATTGATTAAGTAAAGCAACTAATTACCTAACAAGATGAACAAAATCAAGAGGATTTCGATGGCCCTTTTGCACGAGTTCCTCAATCTATCCTCTTGGTGCTTCATGGTCTCTTGCTTCAATCTTTTTAGAGTGAAATCTAGGAAAAAGATTTTTATAGGTTTTTGTGAATTATTTTGAGGTGAAAAGATGATATCCTAATTGTTGATTTCTTTCCCTTTTAAAAGCTATGGGGCCGTGAGAAAATAGGGAGTCATAAGGTGTAGTTGTTCTTCCTAAAGTTTAGTAGGGAGTTAGGATTAAAGGTATGACTTTTTAGGAGAAAGTCAAAATAGATATGTAGACTAGTATTATTTATAATTGAATTAAATTAATTAATTAAAAGAATAACCTAGAGGGGCCGTGTGGTTAAGGGGGTTTGGGATAAGTTTAAGTGAGGTAAACAATTGAACTTGATCCAGATTAAATAATTAAGCTTACTTCTATGTTTAAATGATATTAAATTAATAATATTATAATAGTTAATTAATTAATTAAATAATTAATTAAAAAAATAAAATTTAAAATAGCCCAAAATTTTGGGTATTACAGTTTCAGTTTACATTTTTACTTCAATTCATTTAAAAGTTATCCAATCAATTTTGATCCAAACAGACAATATTATCTCCTACCACATACGGACATACCGTACCCCCCACAAACAAAAAGTGCATAGGATTCCATAAAAACAATAAGTGCAATAATTTTCTTGAAAAAGGAGGGAATGTAGTAATTTATTCTTAGGAAAATTTGTCAATTTCTACCAAGTTTTTAGTCCACTTTGTCAATTACTACCAACATTTGCTTAAGTGCTTTGCTATTACTACCAAGTGCCCTTAGAGTGTTAAATTTTAAAGGTCAAACACTTTGACTGTTAACTAAATCATTTTATTTATTTATTTGTTTCAAATGAAATATTTTATTTTTAATACTTAATTAAATTACAAACCGGTCCGATCTATGAAAATAGTGATTCCGGTCCACCAGTCCGGTCCGGTCCAAACCCAGTAAATTTCGGTCCGGACCGGAATCTAAAAAATTAATATATAATTTTTTTATATATATAAAAAAATTGTATTTAAATTTCGGTTCAAACCGGTCCAAACTCAGACCGGTTAGAGGAAAAAAGTTAGAAACTGGTCCAAACTGGTCCGGTCCAGATTCGGGCCAGAATTGAACCGTTCGGTCTCGGTACACAAAAAATATGGATTCCGGTCCAGCCAGTTCCAGTCTGGTCCGGTCCGGTTCTAGACCGGTGCACACCGCTAATTGACTATTTCCACTAACAATTGAAGTTAAGATATATCTTTGGTTTTGTTAACTGTTAATTACGTAGCAAGTCATGTTGCTAAATCAAAAGGTTATAAAAAATAAGTAGATATAACTGATTTTCCTTTTTTTTTTAATTTAAGTATTACAAATAAATATTTTATTTTAAAAAATAAATAAATAAAATGATTTAGTTAACGGTCAAAGGTGTTTGACGGTTAAAATTTAACACTCTAAGGGCATTTGGTAGTAATAGCAAAACACTTCATCAAATGTTGGTAGTAATTTAAAAAAAAAAAAATGGTAGTAATTGACAAAGTGAACTAAAAATTTAGTAATAATTGACAAATTTTCCTTATTCTTATCAAAGAACTAATTTTTTTATGGTCCTTAGCTTTATATAAAAGGAGTAATCTTCAATAACAATCTCCATCCCAATTCTCTAATCATATGTACTCCCACCGTAACATAAAACTTTCAACAATTGGTTTTGCACGCATTTTGAGTACCGATATTAAGGGCACATTGATCTGAGTAGCTAGCTTGTTCTCGTATTTCCTTTGACTTTCGGCCAAAAAAAAATGGATAAATAAATAAATGTATGGTCTGTCAACGCAAGGGAGCCAATTGAATTGAGTCAAATCAATTCAAAATCAAGCTATCCTAAATGCATGCTAATTGTCATTATATTAGTCACATTTCACATCTTAATTCTTATGTGTAAACAGTACACATGCAAGTGGCTTTTTGACGTTCTAGAGTATCGGCATGTTCTTAGTGTTTTAAGGTAGAGCGGTCTGATTCGAGTAAAACGCTACTATTCGGCAGTAGCGTTTTTAGTAGAGGTTAGCGTTTTCCAACGAGTAGAAGTAACATTTAGCGGTTGGACTAGATTAGATTAAAACGCTACTTGTAAAATTTTCTTCTAATATTTACAATAGCTTTTTCCCAACTGCTACTATTACCGAGCTCTCATATTAGAAAATTTATTCTTAAACCTAACACCTATTGTTACCACTACGTACTAGAGTAGTAGCGTTACAACTACCTGTTAGGAATTTCGTCGTGGAAATGTATGATGTAACCCTCCTAGGCGTAGAATCTACATTTTCCTTCTAATCTATTTCGCCCCTTTAATTTAGATCATTGTGAATCCACGAAATGTTTAGTGAGATACAATGGAGAAAATATACAATCTATGTGATATTAAGAGTGTATCCTAAAGACTTGTGTTTGAGTTTTGTGTTTAAACACTCTTAGTATAATTAGCTAGAAAATACTAAGAGCTAGCAAGTTGATATATATGAGTATGCAAAAATATGAATATTTTGATATATCTTAACAAGTGAACAAACATGCCTATTTATAGGCACAAACCCGTGAAGATAATCAGAAAAGATGAGTGAAGAATCATCATTAAACCCTTCATAAAATCTGAATTGATCGAAGAAGCTTAAATTGTGTCATAATCATGCCAAGATCGATACTACTCACAATGCAAGCTCTTCAACTCCTCATTTAATCAGGTTTAATACCATCTTAAATGAGTATTAGAGTATAATACACATGCTTTAATATGTAAAAGCATCCAAGGCAAAAAGCATCCGAGAACACGAACAAACAAGGGCTCGAGAAAGTAGCAAATCGCGGATCGCGAGGTGCGACGGGCTACTGCCTCGTTCTCCCTTTTTGCCTTATTTTTTCTTCCTTTGTTCAATTGTCCAAGCACATTTATGCATAAATATTCTGACACGACCCACTACTTCCACCGTTCTTTCGCCGGTACTATTGCTGAACACGCCCTATATAAATAAATTTTGTTTATAACAAATGACTAACTCATCATTGACTTACGCTACGATTAGAGTTTTTGAATTGGCTTGTCCAAACTCTAAAAAAAAATCCAAAATTCCCCTTTACCTCATACCTCATTAATTGTTACATACCTGTTTTTGTTTATCGATTTTTTCAGTTTAGTAGTGTTTATTTCTTATTCTGTGTATTATTTGGCTTATGGTCATTATGGATAGTGGCTATAATTTATCAAGTTGATGTGAATATATTAAGTATATATGCAAGTGGCAAAATACTGTGAACTTTTGAAATTTCCACTTAATGGCTTCTTTGGCTTCTGAAGGCGTAATTGCAATTGGCAAATTGGCCATTGGACATTCTATATTTGCATAATTATTTTATGTATGGTCATTATGTATGTAATTGCAATTGGCAAATTGGCCATTGGACATTCTATGTGAATATATTAAGTATATATGTATGTAGCACTAAACATGAGGCATTCCTAAACGGATATTATTTTAGGAAATGAAAATATGAAAATAAACTACAATAAAAAAACAGATCAAATCAGAAAGTTTAAGATCAGATTAAACCAGATCAGATAATCTCAGACGAATTAAACACGCCCTTAATTAATTATGAATCAATGTGGAACAACATCCTATACATGTGTGGATTGTTTATGGGCTTAATTAACACTAAATTTGCATGTGAGTTGTCTATAGTCATGGCCCAAATCAATCTAATTAAGGGTACGATCTCTTCACCTTTAACAAAATCTACATTAGGTATGGTAGTCTAACGAGGTGTAATTGCTTCAGTGAGGTTAATAAGGTATAATTGGATGTGATAATGTTGGAAAGATAAGAGATGGTAGATAAGGAAGATATATCGTGTGTGGTATATTTTCCACATTAATAAGATATGATAGAAGAAAAAAAAAAATAAGACTTATTTTTTTCAAAGTCTATATTGTCAACCTCTTTGTTGATGCGAAAGCTTTCTTTTCGAACCCATCAAATAACAAAAAAAGGAACGCCATTCTTTTCAAACCTTTAATTATATCACCATAACGAGAACGCCATCCTTTTCGAATTCTCCATGTTGTGAATTTGTTTTGAGTAAAACCGTACTCAAATCACATATCGGTCTTTTTAGAGCAAAACCACACTCACAAAGAGCCGAAATATGTCTCACAATATATTTTGAAACAAATCTGTAATTGAGACCAAAGAACCAATTTTTTTATTAAAAAAAATTGTGATGGGAATGAACATCATCACGTACAAGAAAAAAAGAGAACAAATTTTCGATGGAATGAACATCATCGACACATTTTTTTAAAGAAACTGATTTGTTTTGAAACAAATCTGAAATAAAGACAATCAAATGAACAAAGGAGAATAGTAAAATAAAATTGTCATCGTCAAAGAACAAACATGAGCAAGTGGCTAAGATATTCAAATAGAACGCAGCGAAATATTCGGCCGGTGGGGGTAATTATAGGCCAAAGATCCACCCCCCACCGACAGAGGGGGAAATTTTTGAGAGAACCCAAGAACTTAACCTGCTCTTGATACCTGATAAATTTAGGGAAAAAGATAAATTGTGTTGTCATATTATTCATGTAATCTTAGGTATTTATACAACCTAAGATAATCTAAGATATGAAACAACGTTCCACAAATATAATATCCTAACAAATTGCTAAGAATATTCTATTATATCCTAACAAATTGCTAAGAATATTCTATTATATCCTAACAAACTGCTAAGAATATTTCATCATATCCTATTAATATGGAAAATATATCACACACAATATATTTTCCTTATCTACCATGTCATATCTTTCCAACAGATAAGGTCCAATTATTTCTTATAATCAGATCAAATCATCTCCAATTCAATCACGTTGAATAAATTCAGACCAATAAGCTAAATAATCGAACTTTAGCTATGATATATATACATCAAATTAAAGGAGCATCTTAATTATGATAACCAAAAGATTAAGATGAATGTTGAAGCCCAATTTGTATTTTATAATCTATTAGCTTGTATAATTTATGATGATGAATTGATGATGATGAATGACGATGACGGAAATAGAAATATGCAACTAAGCAGTTAATAATGATAGAGTATATAACATATTCCTGGGCCTCAACTATTAGCTTAAGCTTTTGGTTAAGATGACCCTCTAACATGGTATCAAGAGTCAACGTGACGCAGAGGTCACGGGTTCGAATCTCTCCTCCCTCTCCCTTCTAAGTGGAATTAATTAGCATCAGGTATAGTGGGCCTGTGTTGCATCCACATTTCAAACCCAAATGACCTTTCATGTGAGGGGGAGTGATAGAGTATATAACATATTCCTGGGCCTCAACTATTAGCTTAAGCTTTTGGTTAAGATGGTACCCTAACAAATAAAAACTCAAAAGAAAATTTAGACTCTTTCAAAAACAAAAGAATTGAAGAAGGAAAAAAAAACAGTCGAAGCCTCCCCGTGCCAATATTCTAAGAGCACGGGTACTTATTCAACTATAAAAGCCAGCCATAACTTCTTGCTTCTGCAAGTTAAGCCCTTCAAATTAAACTTCTTTAATCACTACAAAAATAAATATAAAAATGCAAACTAATACGCGCTTATTTGATGCGGCCATTGAGGGAGACGTCCAAACCTTGGTCCAGTTACTCCATGAAGATCCGCTAATCCTTGACCGATGCACCGTTGCCGCAAACTCAGACCATGTCATGATGCAATCTCCATTGCATGTAGCCGTCAATTTAGGGCACTCGGACTTCACTATTCAACTTCTGAACCGAAATCCGAAACTAGCGGAGCAGTTTGATCACTTGAAAAGATGGACGGCACTACACATGGCCGCAGCACAAGGGTACTTAGAGATTGTTCGGGCCTTGCTTGCGGTGAATCCTAACATGTGCTTTGCACGTGACCTTGATGGATTGAACCCGGTTCATGTTGCAGCCATAAATGGGCATGTTCATGTGCTTAATGAGCTTATTCAGGCTAAGCCATTGGCGGCTCGACAACGTACGTACTAATGGGGGTGAAACTGTTCTGCACTTGTGTGTCATACACAACCAACAAGGGGCGCTCGAGTTCTTGGCAAACCTCATTGATGATGGTGAGCTGCTTAAGTCTAAGGATGGTGATGGTAATACCGTCTTGCATTTTGCTGTCGCTGCTAAACAACTTGAGGTATAATTTTAATTAAATAATCCTTCAATACTTGCATGCTACATACTCCGCCGGTTTTCTTTTCTAAAAGAATTAACAAAGTAAAAGTAGTATTGAATGAATTAGAGAAAAGTAATCTCAAAGTTGCATTACTGTAAACCAAGGGGAGGTATATATAGAGTCCTAATGCTAAGCTTATACTGAGAGAGAGGAAGAGAGTTAGATAGAATTAGTTGAGAGTAAACTAAAATTAGTTATAATATATTTACTCTTAACACACACCCATACTAAGCTATCCTATCTAATATACACCCTTATTTATTCCTAAACAGAGAAAAAAGAAAAAGAAAAACAGAGAAACTATTTAGAAGTATTTTGATTAACTCCAAGTTGACTTAAGGCAGCCACCCCAAGTTGAGCAAACAAATGATGATGTTGAGCTGCTGCTAAAGGTTTTGTAAGCACATCAGCTAACTGACCTGTGCTTGGAACATGCTGAATATCATGTGTTCCTTCTTCCACTTGCTCCCTTACATAATGCATTTCTCTTCAAAGATGCTTAGTCTTCTCATAATACATTGGGTTATGAGCAAGATGAACAGCAGAAGTATTATCACACATGACCTTTATAGGAAGATGAACTTGTATCCTAAGATCTTGAAGCAGCCCTTCAATCCAAGTTAGCTCACTAGCAGTAGCAGATAGGCTCCTGTATTCAGCCTCAGTAGATGATTTGCTCACTGTTGTTTGCTTCTTGGTCTTCCAAGATACCAGATGACTTCCAATGAAAATTGCATATGAGCTCAATGATCTACTTGTGAATTGGCAGCCATTCCAGTCAGAGTCAGAGAAAGCTTGAACCTGCAAGTCAGACTTAGTAGGATAGAATAAGCCATAGTCCAATGTTCCTTTTAAGTATTTAAGAGTATGAATCACAGCTCTCATATGAGGAACTTTTGGAGAATGCATAAACTGACTAAGATGCTGAACTGTGTAGGACAAATCAGGTCTAGTTATTCCAAGGTAAAGTAACCTACCAACTATCCTTCTATAAGACTCTGGCTGATCCATATCCTCTCCTGTCTCAATAGATAGTTTGAGACCAGAAGCAAGAGGAGTTGAAACAGCTTCACAGTTAAGCAAATTAGCATCTGTAAGTATATCTTTAATGTATTTTTTCTGAGATAAAAACATACCTGCATCATCTCTATGAACTTCAATTCCCAGAAAGTAATGTAAAAGACCTAAATCTTTAATAGTAAAAGCCACATCAAGTTGTCTCTTTACATTATCAACCTGAGTCTTTGAAGTTCCTGTAATGAGAATATCATCTACATATACCAGTAATATTAAAAATTGATTGTCCTTAGTCCTAGTAAACAGGGAATAATCCTGTTTAGATTGAATGAATCCTAGAGACTTTAGAAATTTAGTTAGCTCCCTGTTCCATTGCCTAGGGGCTTGTTTTAAACCATATAGAGACTTGTTAAGTTTACATACTTGCCCTGTACTCCCTTTACTATATCCTGGAGGAAACTTTATATAGACCTCCTCATCAATAAAACCATGAAGGAAGGCATTATTTACATCTAACTGATAAATTGGCCAGCCCCTAAAAGTAGCAATAGAGATTATGATTCTAACAGTAGCTACCTTAGCTACAGGGGAAAAAGTTTGAGTAAAGTCTTCCCCTTGCACTTGTTGATAACCAGTAGCAACCAACCTGGCTTTATGCCTCTCAATAGTACCATCAGGATTGAGTTTAGTTTTAAACACCCATTTACACCCTATTGCTCTTTTACCAACAGGCAAGTCAGTTATAAATCAAGTTTTATTATCTTCTAAAGCCTGTAATTCTTTACCCATTGCAGCCACCCATTCAGGATATATTTTTGCTTGATTGTATGTTTTAGGTTCACAAATTAGAGAAGAATTCACAGCAAAAGAAAAGGATTGAGACCCACTCTGACTAGTGGTATCTCTATGAGGAAGATAAGTAATCTTATAGTCCTTAAGCTTGTTAGGAAGAATTATATTCCTTTTACTAGTTCTACCAATATTAGAAACATTTTCAGAAAAAGAATTATTATTACATAAATCCACTACCAAATTTTCAGAAATATTAGAGCAATCTCTTTGATTATAACCAGTACTAGAACTAACTTCAAAAACATGATTAGATTCATTTTCAACATCATGAAATACACCATGCTGCACATTACCTGAATTATGTGACATAGCATTATACTCATCACCTGTACTTTGATCCTGCACAAAATTAGTGCCTGACCTGTCTACAAAAGTCTCAACAAATTGATTAGTACTGTTAATATCAACCAGTGGTGCACCCATATTCTGATTCTGAACAGAACCAAACTGAACCATCTCAGCAGTCCTGTTCTGCTCTGCCACCTGATCTGAAGCCCTGAAAGGAAACTGATTTTCAAAGAATCTCACATCCCTAGCTACACTCACTTTATGAGTTTCCAAATTATAAACTCTATAAGCTTTTTGAGCATAGGGATAACCAATAAAAACACACCTATTAGACATTGGATCAAATTTATCCTTATTTGTTTGCATATTATATGCATAACACAAACATCCAAAAGTTTTAAGTTCATCATAAGAAGGTTTCTTATTCATTAAAATCTCATAAGGACTCTTCCAATCTAACACTCTTGTAGGCAACTTATTTATAATATAAGTTGCAGTTAAAACACACTCACCCCAAAATTTCTTGGGCAAAGAAGCTTGAAACCTAAGAGATCTAGCTACCTCAAGAAAATGCCTATGCTTTCTCTCAACCCTTCTATTTTGCTGAGGATAGCCAGGAACTGACCTCTGATGCACAATACCCTTTTGTAACAAGAAATCCCTACATTCCTGCTTGATAAACTCAGTACCATTATCAGTTCTAATCTGCTTGATGATGGTGAGCTGCTTAAGTCTAAGGATGGTGATGGTAACACCGTCTTGCATCTTGCTGTCGCTGCTAAATAACTTGAGGTATAATTTTAATTAAATAATCCTTCAATACTTGCATGCTACATACTCCGCCGGTTTTCTTTTCCTTCAATATTTGTGAAGAAAAATTAAATAAATTGGAGTTAAACTAGTTGCACTATGGAAATGGATTTTAATTTCTCTTACAAATTTAGTTATAAATATTCATTCTCATTAACATCATTTATGACCGGTTATTACCAAACAGGTCATTAACGCGTTAGAGATATAATTTATAATTTCTACACTTAAACTAAATAGCTATCACGAATTCTTATATGCGGCTGGTTGCAAACCATGAGGCCAGCTGCATTGTTTCAAATGGTGTGGCCGTTTTTAGGGGTTACAAAGTCTTTAGTGGGGTTACAAAGTGTTTTTTAGGGTAAACAAAGTGTTTTTTTAGAGTAAACAAAGTGTTTAAGTGGAGTTACAAAGCATTTTCTGGAGTTACAAAGTGTTTTTTTTGGGGGGGGGGGTTACAAGGAGTATTCTGGGATTTCAAAGTGTTTTTTAGGTTTAGAAAGTGTTTAAGTGGGGTTACAAAGTCAGGGTTACAAAGTCAGAGTTACAAAGTGTTTAAGTGGGGTTACAAAATCTTACACAGCGCGCCGCACCATTTAATAATGGTGCAACCAGCTGCAGTAAAAACGCGCTAAATATCTATATATTGACATCATGATCTATTAATGGCAAGTCAGCGTTTGAATGATATCTTCAATTACAGTACTAGCTTCTTTAGGCTGCGCTTCATTTACTTTGGTGTAAAACATTTTCAATTACAATGATTTTTATGGAAAACAATTTTATAAAAAAATGCTTTACGATGTAGTTAAGCGGAGCCTTAATCCAAAGAAAATAAAGTGTTAAGAATGACAGCTAGTTAATAACACGGCTTGTATACAGATAGCTAGTAAAATTCTTGTTGAGAAACAAAAGGACGGAAAGAAATCCCTAATTGCGACGATGGCTTTCCAAGCTGGAACTAACCCTCCGGGAGGAACTTGGCAGGACAATAACGATGGCCATATGGCCATATTACAGGGCTTTCCATTATGGCAAATTATTTACGATCCCCCGTGTTATGGAGATTCGAACCAAGACTTCTGAAGAGATACCTGTCCAACTCTACCACTAGGCTACATGTTCTTGCTTGTACATATTCACACGCAAATTGTATTTATCCATTGTTTTGTTTATATTCAATTATCCAGTTCGTATTTTTTGAACGTGGTCCCCTCATGTTCCAATGTGGGTCCGCCACTGTAGATACGTAATCTCTGATTGTGTATTTGTGTAAGAATTTAATCAATCAAATTTTGTCGATCTGTTGCTTTTTTACACGACCAAGCCAGCATCGATCTCTCATTAACTCACAAAATAAAACAAAAGTTGAACCTGTCATGTAACCATAGGCCAAACACAACCTCACTGACAAGCTTGATAAACCACAAGCAGCACGTGGATCAAATAGCCCATGATGTTGTTTTGCTCGCTCAAAGTTTTAAAAGTATACCACAAGTAATACTCAAATTAATCACACCAATAACATAACCATAAATAAAACTGTGTTAATTTAAATTAATACCCAAAGTTTATGTTGATTTAATTCATTTTATTTTTTTAATTTTATTTTGGATCTATGTATAATTTTCTAATGTATGTTTGGAATTTTAGAAAGTTGAATAAAATTATATGCTTAATTTAATATAGATTATCCAAATTAAAAATATGAATAAAATTGGAACCAAATAGGTTCCAATTTTATTCATTCTTTTTTTAGGATTCCTATTTGCTGCGATAATAGCTAGGGGTGCTAAAAAAAACCCGGCCCGCTGGCCCGACCCGTTGACCCACTGACCCGTACACTACCCGACGGGTTTTTTTGGGGAAAAAATTATTTTTCCTGGGTCGGGTACCCGGCCCGGTAAAACTTAAACATGTCGGGCCGGGTAATGGGCCGCCCTTTAATGACCCGGGTACCCGCTAATTACCCGATTCCTTTTTTTTAATATAATTTTCATAGGGTTATGCTGTTATAGTTACTGAATTTCACTTTAAGAACTTAGGCCCATTAACTTAAAAACATCAGTAAAAGTTAGAGGAGACAATAGGCTAGGGTTTTCTGGTTTCCTCTCTTTCTCTGATTTCACTCCTTCCTCTCTCTGTCTCTCATTTCATATCAATAAGAGGTTAGAATTTAGCCCAGCCCCACTGCCCTTCACGTTTCACCCACCAGCCACCGCCACTGGTCACCGGCCACCGCCACCGTTCTTCCTCTCTCATCCTCGCTCTTCTCCGACGAGTCGGCGCCTCCTAGCCAAGCCAAATCTGATGATCTCCTCGTGCTCTGCCATAAGAACTTGTGCTATCTACTCAAATTTGTAATTTTTAGTATTTGTTAGTTGTAAATTTGTAATCAAACTTTTTTGGGTTGTTGCCTTGTTGGATGTTGAGTTGCTGTCTTGCTGTTGTAAATTTTTTGTTATTTAGTTTGTAATTTGTTATGTTATTGTTATTTAGTTTATTTAATAGGAGTCTCTTACTGTTTTTGTTTATGTTATTGTTATTTTATTTATATTAAAAATATGTTATTGTTGTTTAGTTAAAGTTTATTTATGTTAAAGCTTATTTAATATGTTTATGTTATGTGGTTAATTGATTTTGAGTGCTGACTGCTGAGTGCTTCTCAATAGTTTTTTTTAGTTTAGTTTGTAAAATTTAGTAATTTGATGCAATTAAAATTAGTCGGGTACCCTATGACCCGACCCGGATAACTCGGGTACCCGAGACTCAGGTACCCGAGTTATTTGGGTCGGGCCGTGGGCCACCTAATTCACTACCCGACAACCCAGGTACCCGTATTTTCGGGTACCCGAAAACCCGGGTACCCGGTTGTGAACGCCCCTAATAATAGTTTATAACTGCTGCAAGTAGCATCCTATTTGTCGCGGTTCAACCCCGACAAATGAAAACTACTTTTTGCTGCTCCCCTAATATGTTGCGGTTGATAATTTATCGCATCAAAAGGCCATGTTTTAACTGCATCAAATGATTTTTTTTCCCACTAGTGATGTGTTCTGAATTTAGAGTGATAATTATTATTTTCATTAAAATTTGAGAAGAAAACTTCTTATGTCCCTAAATGGAAGGGGTGTTCATAAACGGTTAACCGAACCGTTAAGGCTTAACGGTTCGGTTAACCATTAAAACGATTATTAGTTTTTTGTAACCGTAACTGAATCGTTAACAAACGGTTAACCGTGAAACTGTTAAGAATGATGGAAGATGAATCAAATGATGAATGATAAAAATATAAAATAATAAATGAATCATAGTTATACAAATTGGGGCAATAGGGTTAGGAACATATGTGGATTTGTTAAAAATAATACATTTAGACCATTTGAAAATTTAGTTAAGCATACTTAATGCCACTCAAAAAAAACAAATGGTCAACCGTTTATGAAAACCGTTAACCATAATATAACCGTTAAAAATTAACAGTTCGGTAAATTAATTGTTAAAAAGAACTGATTACACAGTTGTTTTTTTTTTTGGACACCCCTATTTGCTACATATTTCTTTTTTTGAGCAATGTAAGTAATTAAGTAACGACTTATATAATTAAATCATTGGCTAATTAAATAATTGTACTAAAATTGAGCAATGTAAGTAATGACTTATATAATTTTTGATAACGTTGACTTTTGGTAACTGAACATCTTAATTAAGGAGTCACATTCACATTATCAATTACTATTCTTTTCTTTTTTTTTTTTCATTTTCACGCAGTGTAAGAAAATGGGTGACATTTTCAGTACTCTGTACGAAAGCTACAGGTTTCCTTTGAGATGTTATTTTGCTCGCCCAATGTTTTGAAAGTATACCAGTAGAAATACTCAAATTAAACGCACCAATAAGCTAATCTTAAATTTTAACAAGTCTGAATGTTTTAACAAGTATTCGGGTAAACTGGTAAATTTTAATAAGTCTGAGATTTCCTTCAGCTGCGGAGTGTCGGTAGATAGGAGATGGGAAATTATCGAGGAGCTGGGTGTGAATGAGGTTGATAGGCATGAAAAGTATTTGGGTCTTCCCACTATGATAGGTAGGTCAAGAAAAACGATTTTTGCAGGTATTAAGGAGCGGGTGTGGAAAAAAATTCAGGGGTGGAAAGAGAGGTTACTTTTGAAACCTGGAAAATAGATCTTAATTAAAGCTATGGCTCAGGCAATTCCTACATATATGATGAGTATCTTTAGGATTCCAGAAGGTCTTGTGGATGAAATTCATGCAGCTATGGCTAAATTTTGGTGGGGTAATCAGGATGAATTAAAAAAGATGCATTGGAGAAGTTGGGAGGGGTTGTGTCTTCCAAAGTTTATGGGTGGTATGGGGTTTAGGGACTTAAAATGTTTTAATCAAGCTCTTTTGGCAAAGCAGGTTTGGAGGTTATTGTGCGATTTAAGATCCATTATTTATTCTATTCTTAAAGCCAAATATTTCAAGAACTCAGAAATTTTAGAGGCTCTTCGTGGTTATGTGCCCAGTTTTTCGTGGAGGAGTTTATGGGGTGATAAGTCCCTTCTCATGGAGGGTCTAGTATGGAGAGTTGGAAATGGAACTAATATTAATGTTTGGAGGGATAGATGGATTTTGAGTGAAAATGCACCTATTTTACTGACCCAAGTCCGGGGGTCCGATCCGAATCTAAGGTTTTTTGATTTAATAAATTTTGAGAGAGGATGTTGGGATAAGGATAAGGTGAATCAGTACATTGTAGCTGAGGAAAGAAGTTTGATTTTAAATATCCCATTATCAAATTTTTGGCCAAGTGATGAGTTATTTTGGTGGCTGAACTCAGATGGAATATATTCGGTTAAAACAGGCTACTGGCTTGGGAGGCTTGGTGTAAATGTGAGGAGGGAAGAATTGGTGTCTGAAATTGAAAGAACTTCTTGGAAGACAGTATGGTATATGGAGGCTCCACCGAAACTAAAACATTTTTTATGGAGGGTGTGTAAGGGGTTTGTTGCTGTAAGAGAAAGGTTGTTTTATCGACATATTATACCTTCAAAGGATTGCTTGATTTGTGAGGAAAATTCTGAAAGGATTATGCACACGTTGCTAGAGTGCAATTATGCGAAGGAAATTTGGGCTTCATGGGACCATAGAGAACTGTTGACTGAAGCACCTGCTACCTCATTCCCGGAACTCATGATTTGGGTGAGGGAGAGGTTGGATGCTTTCGATTTTCTGGATTTTGTTACTCTTTCCTGGGCTGCGTGGAGTTGTAGGAACGAGGCGGTGTTCGAGGCAGGGAATATAAATGCTATTATCTTGGCGCAAGGACTTGCACTAGTGGAAAATTTGCTATTTGTTACCCCTTATTTGTTCCGCTTATACAAAAACAGGAACAAATAATTCTCATTTGTACCGGTTTTAATATAAGTGGTACAAATAATTAATTATTTGTATCGGTTAATTTAAAACCGGAACAAATAAATAACTATTTGTTCCGGTTTTATTTTAACCGATACAAATACAAAGTATTTGTACCGGGTTAAATAAAACCGGAACAAATTGGTGTTTATTTGTTCCGGTTTTAAACAACCGGTACAAATACTTGTTTTTTTTTTACAATACACGACCTCGAAGAACCACAGACCCACATTTTACTACTCTCATTCAACCAAAATCAATTACTCCACTTTCAAAAAAAAAAAACCCCAATTTCTCCACCACCACTACCTGCCCAGCACACTGCCCCTCCACCGCCTGCTTAAGGCCGCGCCTCCATCGCCTGACGAACGCCGTTACCCCGCCGCCTCTGCTGCTCGAGTTCTGGCCTGCGACGAAGTGCTGAACGAGTTCTCTGCTGCGTGAACTGCTCTGCCTCACGCTAGGGCCGCCGCCACCGCCGTTAACTGCACCAACCACCGCCGTTAACTGCACCAACCACCGCCGTTAACTGCACCAGCCGTATTCCTCCTTGCTTGCTGGACAGTGAAGGTATATGTATGTTATTGTTGTTGTTGAATTGTTAGGGTTTAATTATTGTTTAATTGGTTTCAAATTTGTGATAAGAACATGTTGATTGATTTAATGGAGTTTTTATTTTCTGATTAGTTGTTCAACATTGTTGAAATTAGGGCTTGTAATTTGGGTTTTTATTTCTAATATCTAATAATTTCCTATTTATTTGATAATTTAATTATACTCATACACTAATTAGTTGTTGAACATTGTTTAATTGACTTGTATAATAAGCATTTTTTTCTTATCTTGAATTGAAATATATCTCTGTTTAATTCAATGTTATGAAAAAAAAAAAATGTAGCATATATTTCACTAATTTCAACCGAAAATTTCTTAGCATATGGAAAATAGTTTTAAATTCTATAAAACTAATAATAATGTTAAACTTTTGATAATATATTAATTGAATTTTCAATTTTGACTTAGAAGTTTGAATTTAATTTATTTGTGCTAGAAACTTTTTTTTTAATGTTGAAGTATATAATTATAGTAGTCATTATTAGAGCGTTAATTTAATTTATTGTTACTTTCTTAGAAAATGAATCGTAGTTGGATGTATGGATATCGTACAGAAAAGGCATTTCAAAAGGGGGTTACAGAATTCTGTAGTGTAGCGTTAGAGCATCAACGGATCAACAAACAACCTTGGATATTTTGCCCTTGTTTTGATTGCTGTAATGTAAAGAGGTGGACTGACATAAATACAATCGAGGAACACTTGTATCGACGTGGGTTTAGACCCGATTATGAAATTTGGTATTGGCATGGTGAAAAGTTAGATTTTGGAGATGATGTTAAAAATAAAGATAAGATAGGGGGAAATTCTTGTGAGGGGGATGAGAGCCATGAGGAT
Organism: Salicornia ramosissima; assembly: GCA_951394345.1. NCBI lineage: Eukaryota > Viridiplantae > Streptophyta > Magnoliopsida > Caryophyllales > Amaranthaceae > Salicornia > Salicornia ramosissima. Next base: position 13,048,281 of record OX596239.1, read on the forward strand.
GATAATAATGATGAAGACTTTGAGGGGGATCAAATTAATGATATGATGGATGCGATTGAAGATCATCTCAATAATCAACCTCGTATGTTTGAGGACGTGTCAAAAGCTGCTGAGACTCCGTTATATCCTGGTTGTACTAAGTATTCCCAACTTTCAGCTGTGTTAACCTTGTCTAATCTAAAAGCTATGTTTGGCTGGAGCGATACAAGCTTTACCGCATTCTTAGAAGCCTTACAAGACATGTTCCCAGATGGGAATGGCATTCCAAAGTCCACATATTATGCTAAGAAATTGATGAACCCCTTAGGGTTAGAGCACACCAAGATAGATGCATGTCCTAATGATTGTGTGCTTTATCGAAAAGAGTATGCAAATTTGGATACATGTCCCATATGCGGAGTCTCACGCTACAAGGAGGTGGAAGGTGGAGCGAGTGTTAAGAAATTGCCTCCGGCAAAGGTGTTATGGTATCTTCCAATTATTCCGAGGTTCAAAAGACTTTTTTCAATTGAGAAGGATGCAAAGAACTTGGTGTGGCATGAAAAAGAAAGGAAGAAAGATGGTCTAATTAGGCATCCTGCTGATGGCAAGCAATGGGAGAAAATAAATAAGGATTTCCCGGTGTTTGGCAAAGATCCTAGGAATCTTAGGCTAGGTTTGAGTACCGATGGGATGAACCCTCATGGCACACTTAGCTCGCAACACAGTTCATGGCCAGTATTGTTGACCATATACAACTTGCCTCCTTGGTTGTGTATGAAACGTAAGTATATAATGATGCCTCTTCTTATAACTGGTCCTAAGCAGCCTGGAAATGATATAGATGTGTATTTAGCACCCTTAAAGGATGACTTGATGGTCCTGTGGAATGAAGGAGTGTCGATGTATGATGCACATACCAAGACGAATTTTACACTCCGTGCAATGATTTTTTGTACCATAAATGATTTTCCTGCTTATGGAGACTTGTCAGGATATAAAGTTAAAGGTGCAAAAGCATGTCCAATATGTGATGATGATGCAGATGATGATTATCTCTCAAACTGGGGAAAGAATGTGTACAGGGGTACTAGAAAGTGGCTCGATCGATTTCACCCCTATCGGTCGATGAAAGCACGATTTAATGGCAAAACTGAACGTAGGATAGCTCGCGGCCCATTGTCTGGGTTCGAGTTGTATGAAAAAATTAAGGATATTAATTACAAATATGGCAAAGGACTAGGCCGTGAGCGGCCCATTATAAAGGGTCCATTGTGGAAAAAGAAGTCTATCCTTTGGGATCTGCCATATTGGAAACATTTGTCTGTACGACATTGTCTTGATGTTATGCATATTGAAAAGAATGTGTTTGACTCCATCATTGGTACTTTGCTAAACATGTCAGGGACAAAAGATGGCCTTAAAGCACGACTAGATATGCAGACAGAAGGCATTCGACCCAATTTGTGGCCCGAATATAATGAAGATCGAAGCAAAGCATATTTGCCACGAGCTTGCTACACGTTATCAAATGAGGAGAAACAGAAATTCTGCGAGTGTTTGCATGGGATAAAGGTACCTTCAGGTTATTCATCGAACATTAAGCGCTTTGTATCGTTGGCCGATAAGAAGTTGAGTGGTATGAAGTCCCACGATTGTCATGTCATGATGCAAGTGTTTCTGCCCATTGCACTTCGAGGTTTGTTGCCTAAACATGTAAGGGAACCAATTTTGAAGCTAAGTTTATTTTTTAGCAAAATATGCAGTAAGGTTATTGATCCGGATGAGCTTGAAACTCTACAAGATGATCTTAAGCAGACTTTGTGCAAATTTGAGATGTATTTTCCGCCAACCTTTTTTGACATAATGGTTCACGTAATGATACACCTTGTTGATGAAATTAAAGAGTGTGGACCTGTTTTTCTTCGGTGGATGTATCCTATTGAGAGATATTTGGGTTTCTTGAAAGGTCTAGTAAAAAATCGAGCAAAACCAGAAGCGAGCATAGTCACTAGGTTGACAGCTGAAGAGGCGTCAAATTTCTGTGCTGTATTCTTAGAAAAGGCTAAGGAAATTGGAGTTCCTAAGTCTCGTCATGAGGGTAGACTTCAGGGGTATGGAACAATCGGAAGTAGGGATATTAAACCTCCTGATGAAAGGTTCAAAACAGCCCACCGTTGTGTTTTACAGCACGTTTCTGACGTCAACCCTTATTTGATAAAGCATATTAATGAATTAACTCGCAAGGATCCAAAAGCAGGTTCATACGAGATAATGCAAGAGCACAATCGACAATTTGCTCAATGGTTTCAGCGTAAAGTGCATCTTGCATTGAAGGATTCTAATAACAATATCTCTGATACAGTGGAGTCTTTGTCAAGGGGTCCTCGGCCGTTTGTTACTGCGTTTGAGGGGTATGACATCAATGGTTATTGCTTTCACACCAAGCGTCAGGATGCAAAGGGTGTGCACCAGAATAGTGGCGTAATGGTTATTGCTTCTTCTAGAGAATTTTCTACTGCCAGAGATACCAACCCAGTCGATTGGACACAAGTTTACTATGGAATAATCGAAGAGATATGGGAGCTTGATTATCTTGATTTTAAAGTACCTGTTTTTAGATGTAAATGGGTGGATAATCGACGTGGTAAGAAAGAATGCGAGCATGGGATGACTCTTGTGGATTCAAGTCGTTTCATTGACACCAAGGAGCCTTTTGTTTTGGCATCACAAACTAAGCAAATTTTTTATGTCAAAGACAACATCGACCCTCAATGGTGGGTAGTCGTTCAAGGAAAGAGAGGGATTGTTGGAGTAGAAGATGTGGTTGATGAGGATGATTATGACAAGTTTGATGACACCCCTCCTATATCGGTTGGTGTTCAATCTGTACGGGGCGGAGAAGATCTTATTGATGATGTAGTGTACAATCGCGAGGAAGGAGTTTATGTTGATGCTTTAAAAGAATAGGTAATTACATATTTTATGGTAATTCAATTAAATTTTTGTTTAACTAATTATATGACAACATCTCTAATACACTTGTTTGGTAAATGCTTTTGTTTATGTATTGTTTATTATATTGCTACATTGATCATTAGCTAATGTGGTTTTGTTTATATTTATGATTTTCTTAGATTCGAATGGGTAAGGACGCAGAGGATTATGAGAGGAAAAGGGATTTGAGGATTGCTGAGAATAAGGCAAAGCTAGATTCCTTAGGTTTGAAAACCATTACTGCTTCCGGATTGACGGGGCCAGGAGGAAAGAGAAAATCAAAAGGGGTGACAAAATCAAAAAGTTTGGTAAAAACAAGAAGTGTGGCAAAACATGACAAAGCTGATGTTGATTATGAGCCCGAAAGTGATCATGAGGAAGATGACGATAGCATAAATAATGAGGTAGAGGTGATAATATGATGACTTTTTCTTTACTTGCGAATAAGTTTTAGAGTATAACGACTTTTTTGTGTTGAATATTGTTTTGTTCAACTCATTCTTTCAGGAATTGGCAATTACAATGAATCAGGAGGGCAATGAAGTTAATAGTGATAATACGTCTTTGGAAGAGGCAAATTCACAATCCAAAAACAAGACTGGTAGAGGTCCTTCGAAGCCTGTGAAATCTTCTGTACCCATGGTCTTGGATTTTGATGAACTCAACTTTCCAGTGGGTAAATGGGAACAAGCATACGGACGACAGCTTGGGCAATGTGCATTGAGAATTGACATCAACCTTCGCAATTGGAAGAAAGTAGATCAAGCTCTAAAAGATACTTTGTGGGCTGAGACAAAGGCATGTTTTAATTCTAAAATTAAATATTTTATTTTAAATAAGTCATCAAGTTCATTTTATTTAATTTATTTAATTTTATTTATTTTGATTTTTGTTGAACTTTATCATGTAGAAATTGTTCCACATTATTGAAGACCCAAAAGGCCGACGGAAGGAACTTTTCGAAAAAGCACTAGGTGCTCGTTGTAGGAAGCTGAGATCTACATTGAAGGCACGATTCATTGATAGGAAAAAAGTTCCTAAGCAAGGTAATCCAAATGAAAAGAAGGAACCTTGGGATATGTATGCAGGTTACATATCTAAGGAGCAATGGGATAATTTTAAGGCTTACGTTGCCTCCAAGAATTTTCAGGTAATTTTAGGAGCTATCAATGTTAATGTTATGTTATGTAATACGTATGTGACATATGTTAATCATTTTTTGACGTAGGAAAAAAGTAAAAAAGGGAAAGAGTCTTCCAATAACAAACTACATCACCACACACTAGGGCAGAAGAGCTACTCAAGATGGAGACCAGAATGGGAAAAAGAGAAGAGACTTTCAACTCCCAGTGAAAGCTCTACAGCAGAGAGTAGTGTGGTGAGTGAAAGAGTTCAAAGTCGTGCGATCCAATGGTGTCTAGCACATCAGAGCCGTACGAAGGATGGAAAGTGGGAAGTTGACCCAAATAAGATTGAGACTACTCGAGTAGTCAACCAAGTTGTAAGTGATTTTAATCTTTTTTGGAACCAAAGTAATCTTAGTTTACTACATTTTATATTTATTTAGTTGCACCTATAACTTTAATAAAATTTCATTTTAATTTACAGTTGGAATTCTTAGAAAAGGAGAAAGAGGACGGAGCAAAATCTAATTCTGAGCCTGACGAAGATGCTCTTGTAAAAGCTCTTGGAAAGAAGGACCATTGTGGCTTTGTAAAGGGGATTGGCCGATTTGGTGTCGGAGTTGGCCACCGAATGGCTTTTGGGAAGAGCAAAAACTGCAGAGATAATGAGATAGAGTTACTAAGGGCTACCAACAACTCCAACAACAAAGAGATAGAATCCTTAAAGGCTACCATAGCTCGTTTAGAATCGAAATTTGAAGCTTACATATGCGGTGGTTCCTCGCAAAACATGATGGTTACTAGGGAAGAAGCCAACTCCCCTACACTTCCTCCTCAAAAACCTCCTACTAAAGTAATAATTTTTTTCAAATATGTTCCTTTATTTATTACATAGTATGTGATATAACCATTTCTTGTTTTACTGTGGTAGGGCCCTTGTAAATGTCATCTGGCTATGAAGGATGACGACGGGAACTTGGTCATTGTTGCCGATGGCACCTATCTCCCTACTTCAACTGGAGTTGTCCACAATAGACAACAATCGTCTGAGCATTACAGGGTGAGCATCGACAATCCATATGATGACCACAAAATGATGAATTTGCCAGTACCGACGGACGATGGTGTGACGGAGCTTGGAAAAGCTAAAGGGTATTTTGTGAGTTGGCCTATGTCTATGGTGGTATTTGAGGATATGGTTAGTTTCTAATTTCATTTTTTTTCTATTGTGGTTAAAATACCCTTCGATGTATTGATTAAGTTTTTTTGGTGGGATTTGTTTTTATTATGCAAATTGAAAAATAAATAGGGTAACGAGAAAAATATAGCAACATATAGTAAAGAAGGTGTCGATAGTTGTGAACCCTTCAGAGCACATTTGTCGGAGCATAGCATGGGCCAACAAATACTCCAGGTGGATGATTCAACGTACCCACCGGAATGTCGCTTGTTGCACGAGCTAATGGTTGAGGAGAAGCACGACACCGTACGCGTTCCAGTCAAGCCTCCTTTATTCTATTTGGAGAATGAGCAAGAGATCTGGGTTACAGAAGGCGATGTCTATGAATTGCTTAAGTTCTCGTGTCTAAATGTTTCCGTGATACATGTCTACATCCGGTAAACCATTTACTTTAACTATTTTCATTTTTTAATTACTTTTGCCTCATTTTAGGTATCTAATTAAGCCTACATTTGCCTAATTTCAGGTATCTAAATGATGAATATCTTTCTGTATATGATAAGGAACACATAACCTTTTTGTGTCCCCAAAGAATTTCTGCTACAGAATGCGTTAGGGATTTTGATGGTGTCGTTTCGTATTTGAAACATGCTTTCATTAGGGAAGCAAAGAAGAAAGTTTCTCATTGCATATTTATTTTAGCACCGTACAATGAAAAGTATGAATTTTTGTGTCTTTTTGTTTTTACCCTAAATCATTTCTAAATGCTTTGTTAATTCATGAGTATTGTTTATGTAGGAACCATTGGTGTCTTTTAGTGATTAATTTACGAATGGGCATGATTTACATCTTCGATCCTTTGGACACGGAACTAAAGAATATTGAATTACGCTTTTGGAATGCGGCCAAACTGTAAGTATTTTAATTACAAGCAATGTTTTGAAAGTATTATTTATTTTTATTCATGTTATATTAACCTTGCCAATCTTCTTTTAGTGCTTATCCAGCTTATAGAGCGAGGGTGAAAGATAAGGGTAATTTGGAGCTGGATTTTTACAAAATGGAGGTATAATGTTTGCTTCTTTTTTCTTCTAATTTAACTAAGATACAAATTGAATTAAAATATTTTTTATTAATAATTTTTTAGTGTGCCCCGCAAACTGGAGGAACAGAGTGTGCATACTACGTAATGAAATACATGCTTGAGATTCTCAACAAATTTGCAGACGCTAGTGTTGATTTAAACACAAAACTTGAGGTGAGGATGATTTTCTATTTTATTATATTGTTATAATTATTTATTTGCCCAAAATGAGCTAGTTAGCTTGTTTTAGTTCTAAAACGTCGTATCTTTGCCCAAAATCATTTGAACAAGTCATAATATGCTTACATGAATGGTATAGCACATGATCAAACCCTTAAAAATATGATTTAGAGTAGTGAGTGGTGCAATAATGGGAGCAAGAACACCCATAATGAACCCAAAATGAGCTACTTGTCTCGTTTTTGTTCCAAACGACTTATATATGCCTAAAATCAAGCAAATAATTCATAGGATGCTTACATGAATGATATATGACATGTTCAAACCTTAAAAATTCTAATTAGATTGAGTGGTGCAAAAATAGGAGTAAAACACACAAAAGAAACCCAAAATGAGCTATTTAGCTCGTTTAAGTTCCAAAACACTGTATCTTTGCCCAAATTAATTTGAACAAGTCATAAGATTCTTACATGATTTAGAGTGAGTGGTTGAAAAATGGGAGCAAGAACACCCAAAATGAGCTACTTGGCTCATTATCGTTCCAAAACGACCTATATTTGCGTAAAATCATGCAAATAAGTCATAGGATGCTTACATGAATGGTATAGGACATTATCCAACCTTAAAAATATGATTTAGAGTGAGTGGTGCAAAAATGGGAGCAAGAACACCTAAAATGAACCCAAAATGAGCTACTTGACTCTTTTTCGTTCCAAAACGCCCTATATTTGGCTAAAATCATGCAAATAAGTCATAGGATGCTTACATGAATGGTATAGGACATGTTCAAACCTTAAAAATATGATTTAGAGTGAGTGGTTGAAAAATGGGAGCAAGAACACCCAAAATGAGCTACTTGGCTCATTTTCGTTCCAAAACGACCTATATTTGCCAAAAATCATGTAAATAAGTCATAGGATGCTTACATGAACTGTATAGGACATGTTCAAACCTTAAAAATTCTAATTAGATTGAGTGGTGCGAAAATAGGAGTAAAACATACAAAAGAAACTCAAAATGAGCTATTTAGCTCGTTTTAGTTCCAAAACGCTAGATGTTTGCCCAAAATCATTTGAACAAGTCATAAGATTCTTATATAAATGGTATAGGACATGTTCAAACCTTAAAAATATGATTTAGAGTGAGTGGTTGAAAAATTGGAGCAAGAACACCCAAAATGAACCCAAAATGAGCTACTTGGCTCGTTTTCGTTCCACAAAGACCTATATTTGCGTAAAATCATGCAAATAAGACACAGGATGCTTACATGAATGGTATAGGACATGTTCAAACCTTAAAAATATGATTTAGAGTGAGCGGTTGAAAAATGGGAGCAAGAACACCCAAAATGAGCTACTTGGCTCATTATCATTCCAAAACGACTTATATTTGCCTAAAATCATGCAAATAAGTCATAGGATGCTTACATGAACTGTATTGGACATGTTCAAACCTTAAAAATTCTAATTAGATTGAGTGGTGCGAAAATAGGAGTAAAACACACAAAAGAAACCCAAAATGAGCTATTTAGCTCGTTTTAGTTCCAAAATGTTGTATCTTTGCCCAAAATCATTTGAACAAGTCATAAGATGCTTACATAAATAGTATAGCTCATAATAAAACCTTAAAAACATGAATTAAATTGATTGGTGCGGAGATGAGAGCAATAACACCTAAAACTAATCCAAAGTTTTCGCTCGTTTTTATTTTTGTCTTTATACTTTAACAGTTATGTTCTTACAGTACCGTTTTTTTTTGTAGAGCATTTTTACCAGACGATCTTCCCCGTATAGCCAAAAGGAATTGGATGAAGTTCGAGAACAATGGGCGGAGTATTTTAGGTTAAATTTTTTATTGTCATAAATTTAATGCATTTGTCATTAAATTATTTAGTTGTAGTTTCTTTTGATGACAATTTTACATGTTTATGTAAACTAAATCTAAATTAATGAATAGTGCAAAAGCTATGTATTGCCATTATGTGATACAGGAAGTAATATTTTGTATTTGGTGTATGAAGTTGAATTGGTAGAGATCTATATGTTCATTGATTTTTTTTGTTTTTTAATATACCTGGCAAGGGGCCGAGTTGAGGCACAGAGACATGGTTACATTAGGCCAGTTTGTATGGCTGATGTTGGGGGTAGGCCTGAGGTGCAGGCTACTGTACTTGATTGTATTTTGGGATTTTTATATAACAATGTAAAAAAAATTAATTTTTGATAAAATGGAGGAAAATATTTTTTTATTAAAAACATCTATTTGTACCGGTTTTTAGCTAAAACCGACACAAATAGTACTCTATTTGTACCGGTTTAAACCAATAACCGACACAAATAATATGCTTTTTGTATCGGTTTTAATATAAACCGGTACAAATAGCTCTTTTTTTTTTAATAAAAAAAAGAGCTATTTGTACCGGTTTTTGCTAAACCGATACAAATAGAACACTATTTGTTCCGGTTATTATAACCGGTACAAATAGTACTACTATTTGTACCGCCTCTATTTGTATCCTTCTTGAACCGGTACAAATATGGCAAAAAAACCGGTACAAATAGGGTGTTTTTCCACTAGTGTTGTGAGGTTTGTAAGGGGATGGATGGACTATAATGCGAGAACTTCTCCTTCAAGGGAGCGGAGTAGGGATGTGGTGAGTAGTGTGTCATGGGGAAGACCTGAGGCTGGTTTTTTGAAGGTTAATGTTGATGCTCATATCAGTGTGGCTGGGTATATTGGATTAGGGGTTGTGGGGCGTGACTGTGAATGTGAGGTTATGTTTGCTGCGGTGCGTGGAGTGGATGGATGCTGGGGGGTAGAGGAAGCGGAAGCTGCTGGTGTCATTTTCGGGCTGCAAGTGGCAAGAAGATTTGGGTATTTGAATATCATTATGGAGTCAGATTCTTTGTCGTTACGTTGGTCAGCAAGCTGAACAGGAAGGCTGAAGGAAGATCTCCTTTATTCACGCTTATTAGAGATATTTTGTTTTATAGTACTTTTTTTCATTATTGTAGTTTTAGTCATGTGCTGAGGGGAGGAAATTGTGTAGCTCATTTTGTTGCTAGAGAGGTTGTGGAGATTGGGGAGGAGCGCATTTGGTTCCATCCGATCCCTCAGTCTATGTGTAACTTGGCTAACTTAGATTTAATTTAATTGCCCTTCCCTTTCTTTCAAAAAAAAAAAAAAAAGCTAATCTTAAATTAAACTGTGTTAAAGGCCCATTCCAATCAAAAGCATAAGATAATAGTTGAGATCTAAGAATATGTTATATACTCTATCACTCTTCTCACATAAAAGGGCATTTGGACTTGAAATGCGGATGCAGCACAGACCCCATCATATATACCTGACGCAAATTAATTTCATTTACAATAATGATTAAATAACAATTCAGAATAATGTGCTTGCATGATCATGATGGATGTTGAAAAGAAAAAAACAAAAGAAAATATGCAAGAAATAAAAAGTCAAAAGAATATTTAGACGACACTCTCAACTGTACCCGTGGCGGATGGAAGTATAATTAAGTGGGGTCATGTGACCCCACTTGGGCTTAAAAAAATAAAATTATGTTTATTTATTTTAATAAAATTTGGTTAAAAAAATATTTTGTGTAGTACACGGGACCCCTGTTAATTGTGAAAAGTGACCCCATAATGTAAAATTTTAAGTATAATTATGTCAACGTTGAGAGAAAAGTGCATTTTAATATAAAGTGATTCCGTCACATAAAATTTCTAGATCCGCCACTGAACTGTACGTAATATTCAGGCGACGAAGCCTCCCGTAGTAATCGTCAACACAAGGCCAAATTATAAGAGCGCAATTTCATGTTCAACTATATATTTATATATATAGGCCGGCTTGCCATAATTAAGTTATATATGGGTCCAGAAATTCCATTCAAAAATTAAGTTCATTACCAAAATTAATTGGAGCACTTAGTTTGATTAGTTATTTTGTGACTTTGTGTTTAATTATATTGTCATTAATCAACATTATCTTGGTCTAATAGTGTCAGGGGCTAGACTTGGTAGGGAGAACCACGGTTCAATCCCCTGCAAGCACGTTGGGAGGAGTTTAAAACCTTAGCCCCAGGACGCACTCGGAATCCGGATTAGCCCAAAAAAAAATATATATTGTCATTACAAAATGCAAAAAAGTAGCTATAGTCGTCTAATTGAAGCGGCCATTTGGGGAAGAGTACAATCCTTGCTCCAGTTGCTCCATGAAGATCCATTAATCCTTGATCAATGCAGCGTTATGATTTACTCAGGCCAAATCATTGAATCTCCATTACATGTATCCGCTAATTTGGGGCATTTGGACTTCACTCGTCAACTTCTGAGACGAAATCCAGAACTAGCAGAGCAGTTTGATCACTGGAAAAGATGGTCACCCCTACACATGGCTGTTGCAAAAGGGTACTTGGAGATTGTTCAGGCCTTGCTTGCTGTGAATCCTAACATGTGCTTTGCACGTGACCTTGATGGGCTGAACCCGATTCATGTTGCAGCCATAAACGGGCATGTTCGTGTGCTCGATGAGCTTTTTCAGGCTAAGCCACTGGCGGCTCAGGAACGAACTAATCGGGGTGAAACTGTTTTCCACTTGTGTGTGAAACACAATCAGCAAGCGGCTCTCGAGTCACTGATTAACCTCATAGATGATGCGGAGCTGTTTAACTCCAAGGATGCTGATGGTAATACCGTCTTGCATCTTGCTTTCACTGCTGAACACCCCCAGGTATAAATTAATTAAGCTTTCAATGTTATATTAACTAGGTTAGTTTCGTACGTTGCACAATTTGAATACTCTCTCTAATCCAAATTAATCGCAACAAATTTGGTGGCACTAAATCCTAAGCAATGTTTCTCATCATTGGGGTAATTTGGAAAAAAAAATAAAAACAGGCATGTGATTAGATAGTATTATATTATGGAGAGAGAGAGAGTGCTTAGAGACCCAAAAAAAATTAATTGGGCTATGTTTTAATATGGATAATTTAGTCAGTTCATACAAAAAAGTCGTTGAATAAGGAAATAATGAAGTAGTTGTGATTAATTTGAAACTACTAAATTTAGGAATTGTTGCAATTAATTTAGAACAAAGGTAATAATATTTTTTTTTGGTAATTTTTGAAAAGGATTCTCATTATTCTATATGAAGTTATAAGATTATTAATTTTAAAGAAAAATTTTGTCAATATTGGAACTTGTGCAATGATGTAAATATATATACTATACTAGTTTATACCCGAGTAATTGCTCGGTTTTTTTTAGTTCATATATATAACAAAACATCAATTTGTAAATTTTAACTGTTGAAAAAGCAAACATCATTAATTTGTTAATCAAGATTTTTGCTATGTATCCAACATTATTAATTATTTTTTTATTAACAGATCATGTACATAGAAGAATAATATGGACATTTTTCGATCCTATGCAATTATTTTATATTAAGAGGAAATAATAAACGGGACGTTAAAGTATAATTTTGTTAAGGAAAACCACCAAATGGGCGCCCCATGGAAAACCACCCACATCCCCTCCCCTCACCCATTTCCGGAGCCGCTGCCCCACCCTCACCCCAGCCCCACCCCATGAAACCCTAAATGCGAAAAACAAAAAAAAAACCTAAATTCACCTCCACCACCTAAACCACCCCAAAACCACCTTTCCTCTACTCGCGTCTAGGCGGCGAAGGGTGGCGAGTAGTTGAAGGGTGGTTTCGTGGGTGGTGGAGGTCGTTCTAGGTTTTTTTGGCATTTAGGGTTTCACGATGGGGGTGGGATGGCTGGCTGGGCTTGGTAGGGCTGGGATGAGGGTGGGGCGGCGGTGGTGGCGCCGGAAGTCGGGAGGGGAGGGGAGGTGGGTGGTTTCAGTGGTGGTGGGCATGGGTTGGGGTGGTGGTGGTGTGGTATGGAGGTGGTATGTTCATACCTTTTTTTTAACAAACAACTAATTAAATCAAACACTTTTTCTTTCTATTCTCCCTCATTCTCATTCTTAACGTGATTATCTTTTCCCTTTGACAACCAAACGACCCCTTATTTCCATTACCACCATTTATGACTGGCTACCATATGGACCGTAAGATTTTTTTCAAGAAGAAATGATAGGCAAGTGAAAGTAGAAACTAGGATCCTCTCCATTTCTTTCTCTCTATTTCATACTTTAGATGATGACACCTAATTTAGAATAATTATTAAAAAAATCCAAAAATCCCCACTATTTTCTACTTAGGGCTTGTTTGTTTCAACTTAATTTCAGTTGAGTTCAGTTCAACTCCAATCAGTTCAGTTCAGTTGTTTTACTAATTTTATAATAAGACACTAATAACAATTATTGTTATCCTTACTATTACTATTATTATAACGATTGGTATTACTATTATTATAAGAATTACTATTCTTCTTAATATATTTATTTTATATCATTGATTTTTTATACGAATGAATCGTTAATGATTGAAATGATAATTGTAATTACCAAATTTCATTTTAGAATGAACAAATATTTTTAATAAAAGACAACAATAATATTAATAATAATACTACCAACAATAATAATTGTCATTGTTGAAATAATCATACATTTTCATACATTTGTTGAAATAGTACATTTTCATATAAAACAAAACAAAAGGGATTAATTGTTGTTGTTAACAAGAATTGATAACTTAACCCTTGCTAATTTTGAGAGTGATTGAAATTTTCATTTTTGGAAATTTTGCTAGGAATATTTGAATAACAACTTTGGGGCAAATTTTCTACAATTGATATCAAATTATTCTTTGTTGGAAAAAATAATTATAAGTTGAAAAAATAATTATAATAATTTTCATAGTTGAAATAGTAATTATAAGTTGAAATAATTACATTCATAGTTGAAATTATTATAAGTTACTTAATTTCTTTATCTCCTATACCTGTACATACTAAAAATAATAATTATAATTAAGTCAAGTTAACTTAAATTCAGTTCAGTTCAGCTGTTTTCAGCCGAAACAAAGAGGCCCTTAATACATCTCTAAGAGCACTATCACCAATGGTTAAAAAAAACTCCTCACAACTCTCTCGACTACTTTATCTCTCTTCCCAACCCATTTTTCCACATGTACAACTTTTTCACCACACCAATGGTAAACAAAAAAAATTCCTCAACACTCTCTCTCCTACTATTTCCTATACCCCACCATATTACACATCATAATCTTTTAATATTTTAACACAATTATACTTTTATTATTTATTAAATTATGATGTAGTAAATTATGAGTGATAATTATGATGTAGTAAATTATTTATTAAATTATTATTTAGTAAATTATGATGTAGTAAATTATGGTTTGATAATTAGTTTAACACTATTAATTACGATTAAAAAAATGATTTTATGATTACTAGGAGGATTATTAATATTTTTTTCTACATTCTCAGTAGTATTAATGAGAATTATTAATAACAATTACTAGGAGGAAACACTTACTTGAGAAATTAAAGTCTTTGAGGTAGAATTTGAGATTAATAATAGATTTTTATGATTTTTGAGATTTTTGAAGTGTGCCAAGATATATCAAAATGGATGTCTATTTATAGAGAAAAAAAATAAGAACGTTGGTGATTTTTTTTAAAATTAATTTCGGGTCCAAATATAGCCGTTGTGATAAAGTAGCTGAAATCTGATTGGTTGATTTGCTGACTGGGAATTGCCTGTCAGCAATCTGATTTTTATAATTTGATGTCTAAATTATGTTGAGTCCACTAAATTTTCCTAGAATTGCCTGTCAGCAATTCAGCATCATAAGAAAGTACAACATAAAAGGCACTTCTTCTGTGTTGAATGTTTCTAGTTATTCGACTTATTCCTGACAGATAGATTGATGGTACGGTGTATATATGACTTCTTCGGTTATTCCTAAAGCCTTTATTGAGAGGTCCGCAACTCCACATTCGAATGATTTTCTACAACTAGTTTACTACAAGTACCTTCAACCACTACCTTCAACAGTTTGCCTGTCAGCCTGTGTTAAAAAGGTCGATGCTATTTACAACTGAAATTTTCATCCGGAAAATGTGACCCCGTTGTAGAAAAGGGAATTTATAAATGATTTTTTCTGTCTTGACCTCGTCATAAATTAGTTAATTTTAATAGAATTTGGGTTAGTTATTAGGCGAATTTCAACGACGAGTCCAAAAACTGTCATAAAACATCTACAGACATTTTGTCTCACGTTGACTCTTGATACTATGTTATATACTCCCTGTGTCCCAATTTAGTTGCTACATTTTGACATGTAGTACTATTCACATGTGGTATTTGACTGTTCTAGTTTTATAAGCGTAAGAAAAAACATAGTCATGATGGATCTAGTTTTATAAGCGTAAGAAAAAACATAGTCATGATGGATCTAGTTTAATTCTTCTCAACATTATGTACTTTTCAAATATATAATTTGTATAATTTTTTATTATGTGTAGTTCAAGATATTTTTATTTAAAGTCGTGTCTCGTAAGATGTAAAAAAGTTGATGTAGCAATTAAATTAGGATGAAATGAGTACTATATTAGAATATATCTAGTATATATTACTTGTACTCCGTATATTTTTTGTATATATTATTGTTAATATTACACGTTGTCAAAAAATTATTTTTGTCAAAATTACCTCTTAAATATTTTTTTTGTCAAAATAAATTTTTGAATTTTATATTGTTCGATTATTTTCCCCCAATAAATTAATTAATTTTCTTGACTGGAATCTAATTAATTAGATTTATGCTAAAAAATTATATTACACATTATCAAAATTATTTCCCCCCAAAATTTGAAGTAAATATACTCAATCATCTTCATACCACAAAGCATACCTTTTTGCGCAATATTAAAACTTTTTTTGATCCTAGCTATTGCAGTTCAACCAAAGAATAATAAAACATGCTTAAAAGGGAAACTCATTTCCTTGCAACTAGAGATGGCAACGGATGTTGGATCCACCTCGGATCCTAGGATCTAGATCCGTTTTTGAGTATTTGGATCTTCATAGTTTGGATCCATACAGATCTGGGTCGGATAAGGATCCTATGGGAAAATGCGGATCTGGATATAGATCTTGTTTATTAATCCGCATTAAGATCCGCAAGATCCGCAGATCCTTTTTTTTTTTTATAAAACATATAATAAATTAATGATAGTCTTATAAGTAATTTGGATCCTCATTCTATGGATCTTTCGGATCTTGATCTATCTAGGCTGAAAAATCGGATCTAGATCTGGATCCATTAGGATCTGGTCCCTGCCATCTCTACTTGCAACTAAGCAATGAAAAAATTAAGAATACAATAAAATAAGTTTTTCCATGTAAAAAATAATATTTTTCATGGAAAATTATTTCCAATTGAGAATGTTTTACACTCTACGTAGTAAATGGAAACTTAGGGCTTCTTGTTTACTTCAGATTATATTCAATTCAGTTCAGTTCAGTTCAGTTCATCTCTATTTATTTCAATTAATACACTTCTATTCACTTCAGTTCATCTCTATTAAGTTCAGTTCAGTTCAGTTCAGTTCAGTTCAGTTTAGTTCAGTTCAGTTTAGTTCAGTTCATCTCTATTCAGCTAATGTAAATGAGCCCTTAATCCAGATTACAAAAGGCCTACTATTTAGTTATTGATGTATAATTACTTGGCTTCTTATTGACAAACATACAGATAGTAAAATTGTTGTTGAAAAACAAAAGGATGGAAAGAAATGCTATCAATAGAAATGGATCAACGACAATGGATGTTCCGGTTAAAAATGAAACGGATGAAAACAATAAGGATATCAAGAAAGCCCTTAAGAGTGCCAATGCATTACTAGCTAACACTACTACAATTAAAGTCTAATGCAATACTTTAAAGGCAACGTTTATATATAATGCAACGCTTTAAGCTAATGCAACGGTTTTTGCAACATTTTAAGTTAATGCAACGATTTTGTGCAACATTTAGTAGTAAGCGTTGTATTAGCCTTAAATATGCAACACTTATAATGTCTAATGCAACAGTTAACATTCAACCGTTGCATTAGGGTATACAAAAAAATTAAACCTCATGATAAATAAATGCATTAGGTCGGGATGTAAACAAAAAAAAGCGTTGCATTAGATCTATATCCATTTTTTTTAGAAAAGTATACCCAAAAATTAATACAATGAAGTATATAATTGCTAACCGTTGCATTAGAGTCCTCTATTTAATTTAAGTGTTATTGCAACGGTTAGGGTCATAAACATAAGATTTGGGGGTTGATAATAACACTTGAAATTTTATATCTCCCTCTCTCATCTCCCATCTCCCTCCTTCGCTATTCTCTCTCACTTCTTTGCACACCATCAGCAAAAATCACCAGCGAAATTATCCTCCATAATTACTTCTCGTTGCTCTCTGCTCTCACCATCGAAAAACACTCGCATCATTTGCACACCAGCACCACCAACTGTCGTTGACACCACCATCAATCTTGTACACCACAACCAATTTTTTCTCGAACCCCGCACGACCAGGCCATTCGCTGCTCGACACCCTCCACCGTCACTATTTCGTTAATTCTATTTAAGGTAATATTTTCCATAACTTATTGATTTAATTTTGTTGAAGAATCGTGTTTTAGGGTTTCATTCAATGTAAGTTTTATTAGAGATTCATGTTTTAGGGTTTGAGGTGGGGGATGTTGTAACGACCGAAGACTCGAAATTCCAAACCGACAGTCCAATACGACTTAAAAAACCGAGAGTCCAATGCTTATATCACACAACATGGCTAAATCACGAAAAGTATTCATCATTTTATTTAAATCAATCCTATGTTAATCTATGTAAATTTAATTACCAAATTTGATTTAAACCTCTAGTTACCTAGATTAACGCAAGATCAACAACAAACAATCGAACGAACGAACAATCAACGAATTGATCACGAACACGGCCCAAAATACGGCTAGAACCACGACACCACACGGCCAGCCACACGAACAGCCCGTGCTAGCACGCACGATCACCGCGAGCAGGAGCTGCTACCTTTTGATCACGCACGACCCTCCACCGAACCACCACAACACGGCCACAATCACCACCTTAGCACGCACGGCCTCCATGAACACTCACACGGCCACGATCAACACCCACACAAACACCCACTTCGAACCCAAACCGGAACAAAAACCCGAACCAACAATCTTGATCAATGTTTTTGAGGAAACTAATACTACACTAGATATGTAGTCTAAAAATTATGGAATCTTGAAAATTTGGGTGGAAGAAGATGATAGAAATTTAAGTGTGAAAATGGGGTAAAAAATGGCGTGAATTGAATAAGGAGGAGGAAGATGGAGTTTGTGTTTGATTTGATTGAAGTAGGTATTTTGCAAATGATGTAAGTAACCCCAAAAATCCCAAATGCACTCCTATATATAGAGGTGTAAGCAAAAGAAGGAGCCAAAACATGGTTTAATTAACCATAGAGGACCGGCCGGGGGGTAATTGGCCTAATTGAGCCACTAATTCCAACTTAGTAAAACTAAGCCCAATAATTGAAAACACAAATCAAACAATCCAAAAATTAAATAAAATAAATCAAAGCTATCAAATAAAAATCACAACAATTCACCCAAAAATCATATTAAAAATTAGGGATATTGAAGATGTAGTCGAAGGTTTTTAGCAGATGGGTCATTGTCGAACAAAAATTGGAGACTGGTGATGTTTTATTTGATTTGATTTTTATATTTCTCCATATTTTAAGGTGGATTTTTAGAAATTTTCAACATGTTTTTGCATTCATGTACACAGGCTAATTGAAGTCTCAAATTGAATTCTAAGCTAATACTTGCAATTCGTTACATATATCTCTAAAATGAATTCCTTCAGTTCAACTTTAGTGCAATATGTGTGATAAGTTGTTTGTTAGTTAATTTGAGTAGCAAGTTGTGTTAAGTGTGGTTGTGAAGTTGTTTGCCAAAGGTTTGAGTACAAGAGTTGCCTATATGTTCTGTTCTTAAAATGGTATATTTGATGTGGGAAAATTGTTGATGCCTATGGATGTTACGTTTTGATCTTTTCCTTGACTTGATGCATGCCATTAGAATTTAGTGATTAAAGACCTACCGGTTTTTTTTCCTGGAAATAACAAGTCAAAGGTGAGCTCCTACTGTCGTGGCAGGGCTGTTGCTAAAGTGTTGCTAGCTGGTTGCTACTGCAATGTTGGGCGGCACCGCTACCGCGTCTTGCCCTGTGCCAGTGGGATTCATACCTTCACTTTGACATTCATCAATATTAAAGGAAAAGATGTGGAGAGAAAATGTTGAAATTAAAAGTGGTATATAAAAGGTACTATTATATATATAATAATTTGAATCTTACAAGCCAAAAACTTAGAAAGATTTAAGATTAAAAGATGCAGGGAGTTAGTAGCTTAGTGTACTGTAGATATGTCGAGGAAAGCGTGTGGGTGTGAATTTTATATTTTATATGGTTTAAGAGGTTTAGTTTGAGTTAATTAATGTAGGATATTGGATAGTTTGCTTGATTAATGGAAATGGGTATGATCTATAAGGCTAACACAGTAATTTTAGATGCCTAAAGTTTATATCTGGATAAATTGTGACATTTTCTGAAAAATGAAAGTGTAACCCTTAAAAGTTAATGTAAATAGGAAGCACATTTCTTTTTCTTTGCTGCTCACTTGCTATGCCCAATGCTTATTTTTCCTTGAGTTGAAATTTTAATGGTTTTGTTACTTGTATCAAACTTGTTTACTTGAACACGATGAACAACACAAGATATGTCAGAAGTGGTCACTCTAACCTATCTTTTTTATTTGAACATGATTATTTTGTATCAATCCATTTGATAACATAACTTGACTATTTCATCCTAGACCTGCTATACTTGTGTTCAATTCTGATTGAATTTCTTGTCGGCCTGGCCTTATTCTTTTTAATTTGGACTTAATATTTCAGTTTAGTTCAAATAAATTCAATTCATTTCAGTTCATCTCCTACTGAGTCTAGAATTTAGTTTAATTCAGTTAAGATAAATGCAATCCAAATTAAAGAATATATTAGGTTCTCTATGCAGTCTTTAGTGTTCAATTATGTCAGCTCTGCCAAATATGTCCACTAATCAATTACAATGCTTACACCTCTCTTGAATATATAATGGACTAAATTATTTAGTTAGCAAATCAATGATGTACCTTGGCCTCATGGGTTCCCTGTGCAGTCTTTAATATTTTGCAATTCAAAATTAAATGCAATATTATATATAGAGTATTGCGTTGGTTTCTCAGGAATATATTTTTAATAATTTTGCCTCACAAGTTATCCTTTGACATTAGTTGTGCATAGATCTAGTATGTGCGACTATATGGAAGTGAGTGTTGCTGCCGATGCCTTCCAATGGTGCCGCTGTCGCTGCCTTCCAACGATGCCACTACCGCTTGCCAATTGCTGCTACTGGCACTGTTAATGCTACACTAGCACAGTAGTCTGATACTACTAATGTTACCACTTATCCTCTTTTTTGTTTGTTCTTCGTAAAGTTTAATTTTCATCTACTTGTTGCATTAATCTTTGTATCATATACTTGGATTATATAAATATTTTTTAGAGAGTATTATACTTGGATTTTGCTTGTATTATACTTATTTTTTTAGTTAATTAATAAAAATTTAGATTTAAGATATTGTTGATTTTTATAAGTACGTACCTATATTGCTCTGAGCCTCTAAAGTTGATTATTTTCTTAAAATAAATAAATAAATAAATACAACTAATGCAATGGTTGGTATTTTGTTTGGAAACCGTTGCATTAGGCTTTATAATCATTTCAAAAGACCTAATGCAACAGTTATATATTCTTTAGAAACCGTTGCATTAGACTGTATAACCATTGCAATAGACTGTATAACCATTGCAAAGACCTAATGCAATGGTTGATATTTACTGTAGAAACCGTTGCATTAGGCTCATTTAACCGTTGCAAAAGACCTAATGCAACGGTTTATACTTTTGTTTGTAAACCGTTGCATTAGGTCTCCATAACCATTGCATTAGACTTAATGCAACGGCATCAAATGCAACGGTTTATAAAGCGTTGCACTAGGCCTTTTGCAACGGTTTAAGCAGCTTAATGCAACGATTTTTAGGCGTTACATTAGGCTTTTATTATAGTAGTGTATAAAGATGCACTGAAACATCACCAACGAACACCAAGATAAATTACGGAACCACCATCGTGATGCACTAATGGTGGTGGCATCCTTAATTGCAGTCATGGCTTTCCAAGTCGGAGCTCACCCTCCAGGCGGCACTTGGCAGGACACCAGCGACGACCATACAGCAGGCCTTTCTATAATGGCAGATCTCGATATGGAAAGATATAATCGAGTAATAATTTATGGCACCATAGGGCTGGTTTCCTCTCTAACTGTCATCCTTCTCCTTATAAGTGGACTACCTTGCAAACTCCTTTTCATGGGCATTCTAATGTTCACCATGTGGGTTGCAGTGTCAGCTACAGCATTAAACTTTCAGGTCTCTATACTTTTTCTCTCAACCTCCAACATTAACCCTGCAATTTGGTTGTCAGTTGTTATCTCTCTCTTTGGCTGGCTCATTCTCATGGCTCTTCTGTTACTCGTACATATCATTCGCTACATAGTAAAGTGTTTCATAAGCTGCTGCAAATGTAATTAATTAAGGAAGAAATAATTGTACCAGAGATGTGCTAATTGTTTTCTCATTTTACATTGTTTGTTTTAAAATAAAATCAATATTAAAATGTTAAACTTGGGATGAAAAACTAATTTCCATTTTATTGAAAATATTCTTCCTATCCTCCAAATTTGATTGAAATTAAAACATTATTTTACATCACAATTGAAAGAAAAACATCATTTTCCCTCATAATTGAAGCAATTAATTTTTAATTCAACTAAACAACGAAAAATGCTTAAAATTAAAAATTATTTTACATGCAACCAAATAATAGAAAACCTTCACAAATACTAAAAATTTTCAAATATAAAACGTTTTCCATGGAAATATATAGTAAAGTTGGATCTCATTTAGGGTGCGTTTTATTCAACTTAAATAAGCACTTCCGTGCTTATTTTAAGAAAATTGAGATTATATTAGAAAAATTATAACTAATAATAACAACAATCAGAAAAAATCTAATAAGATCAGAAAAGTTCAGAACAGATAAAAAAAATTAAGATCAGACCAGGTCAGAAAATTTCAGACGAATCAAGCACACCCTTAGGTTGTGTTCAGTTCGTCTGAACTTTTTTGATCTGATTTTTCAATAAGCATTAGAGTGCTTAAATAAGTTGAACTGAACAGAGCCTTAGTTACTTGATTCATACCAATATGTCTTTTATATTAGAAAATTTTGTGAAAACCCCTTATGCATGCTTACAACTTTTTGTGAAAACCCCATTAAGTTTTTTTTTTTAAAAACCCTAACGTTTTGAGATGTTATAAAATGCACCCCCTAATTTCTAATTATGTTAAATATACAATTGGAACACTTAATCTATGATTTCAGTTGAAGGTTTTCTTCCATTAAGTGGTGATTTGAAAAGAATTTTGTCTTCAATTGATCTAGATTGAATTTTGATGTATATATTGCTTGATTGAACTTTTGAAAACATTAGGGTGTGCATATGATAATATTTGGAAACTTTCGGGAGTGCAAATTAAATAATAATGTTTGGAGGGTTTCATAAAATAAAAAAAATAAAAAACTTTAAATTTGACGGAATAATGACATTAGAGGTGCATTTTATAACATCTCAAAACGTTAGGGCTTTTTTTTGTAATTTTGTAATTTTTGTAATTTTGCCTAATGTATATAATTGATAAATGGGCTAGGGTTGCGCCCGCTATGGGCGAATAACAATCCACTTAATAAGGCCTCGGATATTCCACCTTAAAACCATATGATAAACTATAAAGTATATTCAACTCATATATTTCTTCGATGTGGGAGACACATCCCTATACTCCCCCTTAAGTTTATATCCGTACTCACATATGGGTTTATCTTGAGCTGATCAACATTATTACACCCCTCACATGTAAGTTTTTCAAAATCATGGCCTAGATAATACTACACCATTAAACATCCTCAAGTAAAAAGTAATATTGTGAACGATCATCTAATCCAACTCTGTTTTTTGAAGCTGCTATATATTGCAATAAAAACCTGAATAGTCACTGTGGAAACCTAAATATCCCCCCCGCCCCCTAAAAGGAGAAATAATGATAACCCAAACCTCTAGTAAGCTAAGTGAGTGAAATTATCAAACAATTAAAAAGTAATGGTCAGATGACTAATATTATTAGAGGATGAAATGAGCACAAAAAATATATTGTGATATTTTATTTATTTTAGCTTGTCTTATTATATTTTATTTCACCTTATTTTATTTTAATTTTCAATTACTTTATATATATACACACACACAATGCAAGGATTATTAGACATTTTTCTCTCCACTAAGTATTGAAAAAAATCATTTGTTGCGGTTAAAATAGGGCTTTTTGGTGCGGTTGAACCGTATCAAATAATGTGTTATTTGCTACGATCATTATATATAACCACAACAAATAAGTAGGTTATTTTTTGTGGTTATTACAAATAACCGCAACAAATTAGGGCCCCAAAAATTTTTTTTAAAAAAAAATGAGAATTTTTAAGCTAAAATTTCCACTACTACAAAAAACCTCATCTACGACCAAATCTTACGACCACACGCGTTAGTTTCTGGTCGTAAATAATAAGCATTTACGACTAGATATGCAACTGGTCGTAAATAGTATAAATTATCTACGACAAGGTGGAATACTTGTCGTAAAAGCTAATTTCTCGTCGCAAAAAACATTATTTACGATGAGGTAAAAATTTCGTGGTAAAAAATAGGTCTTAGAGACTACCAAAAGGTGATCGAAGTGAGGGAGACCAAATATTAACAACGAGGTGAAAAAATGGTCATAAAAACTAGCGCCAAATTAAATTATAAACCGCGTACAATATTAAGTCACTCGACTAAGGCCCAATTATTAACGCAAACCCTACCTAAGTCATTCAACTCATTCCAGCCTCTCTCTCTCACTTATTCCTCCACCGTTTCTAATCTCACCCATCTTCTCTCACTCTCACTCATCTCTAATCACTCTCATTCATCTATCCTTTCTTCCTATCAATTATCAATCATCTCTCTCGTCATCGCCGCCCCACTCATCATCGCCATATTCGTCGTTTAGATCTGGGTAATCTTGTTCAATTTATAGTGAATTTCTAGGTCAAAATTATGTCCGTTTTTATGGTAATTTTTTGGTGGTTTTGATTTGGCTTGGTACTCCAATTTATGGTTCGATTTTTATGAATTTGTGTTGAATTTGTTTTTTGATTTATGAATTAAAGTGGTGATTTTCAATTTTTTAGATCTGGGTTGGGGGTGGGTTCATTCTGGGTTTGGGAGGGCGGCTTTGGTAGGATTGGGTTCGTTTCTGGGTTTTTTGGGGTTAGGTTCGATTCTGGGTTGGGGTTCGATTCTGGTTGGAAGCTGTTGGTCTATTATTGATGTTGGATTCTATTATTGATGTTGTTCTGCTATCATTGATGTTGTTCAATTGTTTGTGAAATTTGCTGTGAAGTTGTTCTGTTGTTATGCTGCTGTTATTGTTTCAGATCTAATTAAGCTTCAATCTTGAAGATGAAGAAGATACGAAGATGAAGAACAAGATATAAAGATGAAGAAGAAGATTAATTTTATAGAAGTTGTATACTCCTGTTATTTTTTTTTTGAATTGTTGTTCCAAAATCTATAAATGTTATTAATAAAAATATAAATTATTAATTTTTTTTATGATATTTTTTTAAAAATTAAGTTAACATTTATTTTTTTTAATCAATATTAAATCGCTTTATTAGTGCATGTTAACATTAAAATGTAAATACGGAGTACTTTAAATTAGCAGCTATATAGTTGCTAATTTATTTATTTTAAATCTTTTTTAATCACATTTACGACCAGAAAAATGGTCGTA
Organism: Salicornia ramosissima; assembly: GCA_951394345.1. Lineage (NCBI taxonomy): Eukaryota > Viridiplantae > Streptophyta > Magnoliopsida > Caryophyllales > Amaranthaceae > Salicornia > Salicornia ramosissima. The sequence goes on from OX596239.1 coordinate 13,072,925, forward strand.
GTTTCTTACATTTTTACGACGAGTAAAAATGTGGTCGTAAATAATCCTTTTACGACTAGTGACTTAATCCGGTCGTAACACTCTTAATTTTTTTTGAGACGGAGCCTTTAACGACGAGCGACGACCACACGCTTTTCTCGTCGTAAATGACCTTTTACGACGAGATTTTCACTTTTTACGACCGCAAAACTCATCGTTATAGGCTAAATTTGTTGTAGTGTTCCCAATTATATTATATATACATAAAAGTATCAAATTACATTAGAATTATTGTTATTCTTACATAAAAACTATAATATAGTTTCCATTAACACTAAAATATCCATATTGAAATGTCTAAAAATCACTAAAATTAACTTACAAACATTCTAAATTCATATAACAAGCAAACAACTTTAAAGCCCAATTTGATTTAATAACTCATGAACCCTAGTGTTCACAAAATTCGAATTAAACAAGGGAATGTTAAAAAAACAACCAATAAATTAAAGCTTATAAACAAAGAGTTATACCTTCTTGGGTGTGGTGGTGGCCGGAAAAAGAAGAAGAAGCAGCGACAACAGCAACCGCGAGCTAAGGGAGAAGAAGCAGCAACGACAACACCAGGCAGGGAGGGAAAAGCAAGCGCAACATATACGTACAACAGCGGCAATGTGGTGGTCTTCGTGGTGGCAACATCACTGCACTACAAGAAAACACGTTTTTAGCAACGACAAATGTCGTTGCTAAAATTCAAATGTCGTTGCATAAAATATTTTTTGCAACAACTTTTGTCGTTGCAAGGTCGTTGCTGTTATGAGCGTTACCAAAAAAGAGCAACGACTTTTGTCGCTAGACTGAATTTTTGAAATGGCTCTTTAAAGCGGAGCCATTTTTGCAAAAAATACATTTTTAGCAATGACAATTGTCATTGCAAATAACTTGTCGTTGCCACACATCGTTGTGTGGAGTGATATTGGTATCGTTTGGTGTGGACTGTGGAGTGTAGTGGGGGGTAAGTGTTCGAATTTAGTTTGCAGCAGAATGAATGGCAAAAAGAAGTGAAAAGCATTATAAATTTAGTCATTATCATTTGTTGTCGCTCTTGTTAAGTACAAACCACAACAAATAATCCCAAACAACTTTTTTGTTGTGGTTGTTAGGTATACCCCTAATAACCGTAACAAAAAGGCGCAACAAAATCCATCTTTTCTACTAGTGACTTTATGTCAAATCATTGTATTATTTAAAAAGAAACGGAGGTATAGTAGTAGTGTGTGTATTAAAATCTTTATAATATTTTAAGTCTAAGCCCATGGTATAAAAATATGAGAATATATAGTAATATTTTAATGAAAAAAATTGATTCAAATATGACACCTACTCACTTTTTTCACTATAACTTTTGATGTACAAATCGGATTAATGTGATGCCAATTGCATTAGAAATTAGACTCCGAAAGCTTTCCAATGGTAGGTCCAAAAATATTTGAGAAGAATCACATATCATTGGGGAATATTTGTCACTCCAGTTTACTGTCTACAATCCACGTTTTACTGTCAAACTTAGCTTGCTATTGAATCGATCATTGAGAATATTTGTCTTACCATTTAAACTTGAAAGAACCTCCCACTGGAGGTCCGAAAATACTTGAGAAGCATAAGCAGTGGTGCTCTCAGTAGCCCCAAAGATGCGTGGAGGCGGCACTAGTAGAAAAAAGGCTATTTGCATCGTGCATTTCAAGCTATTAGTATCGTGCATTTGCAGTTACAAATAAAGCAGTTACAAATAAAGCTAGTATTTGCATCGTGCCTTAGGCACGATCCAAATAATACTTATTTGCATCGTGCCTTAAACTGCACGATACAATTAAGTGATCTATTTGTATCGTGCATTTTAAGGCACGATGCAAATACATCACATAATGGCAACAAAAGTTGATTTATTTGTATCGTGCCTTTGAAGGCACGATGCAAATAAATCATTTATTTGCATCATGCATTTGTAGGCACGATACAAATAAGATACTTATTTGGATCATGCCATTGAAGGCACGATGCAAATGTGTCCAATTGTTTTAATTGGATTATTTTTAATTTTTTTTATATTTAGATAATTATCATTGAATTATATATTAAAATGTACAAATTAATCAATTATATATATAATTATCATTAAATCATACAGTACAGTACGTATATGTATACGTAGGCCGCCTAGGAATGAGTCGCGTGCCAAGGATCGATGAATTGATCGAAATGTATATAATATAAATATAATACATACAAACAAATCAATTCTTTACAAAATGTATTTCGAATATAGTATACACCTCAAAGGTCCAATAAGTTGTCAACGATAATACATAATACAAATAAAAACACAATTCTACAAATTATCAGATCATCATTTCAACATAAAGGGCCGAAAGAACCTCGTCCATTGCTCCCGAACTTCATCAATCTCCAATTTAGTGTACGGGTCAGATCTTCCAAAAAACTCCTTCAAAATATTGTAAACCAAATCAAATTAAACAACATGATAATCACAATATAATACTTGAAATAATAAAACATTGGAACGACAAGTAGTGAAATATGTCCTAGTTTTTTGCTAATTTTTGGGTGTTCCCGTTCCTATTTCCACACTTATATACCTATTTCATGTTTCTAACCTTTAGTTATGTCCTATACATCTATGTTATCACTTTAGAACTAATTTGCATGATTCTATGCAACAAAACAACATTTTAGAACGACAAGTAGTGAAATATGTCCTTTTTGCTAATTTTTGGGTGTTTCCTTTCCCATCTCCACAGTAATCAACATATTTTTTGTTTTTAAGCTTTATCCATGTCCTAAAACATTTATTTAAGCATTGTATAACTCATTTGCATCTTGTACGCAATAAGAGATCATTTTGGAACACTAACAAGTAGAATGGATCATTTTTGGCTATTTTTGGGTGTTTTGCAATCCTATTTCCACACTTATATACCTATTTCATGTTTCTAACCTTTAGTTATGTCCTATACATATATGTTATCACTTTAGAACCAATTTGCATGATTCTATGCAACAAAACAAGTAATCAACATATTTTTTGTTTTTAAGCTTTATCCATGTCCTAAAACATTTATTTAAGCATTCTATAACTCATTTGCATCTTGTACGCAGTAAGAGGTCATTTTGGAACACTAACAAGTAGAATGGATCATTTTTGGCTATTTTTGGGTGTTTTGCAATCCTATTTCCACACTTATATACCTATTTCATGTTTCTAACCTTTAGTTATGTCCTATACATCTATGTTATCATTTTAGAACCATTTTGCATGATTCTATGCAACAAACAACATTTTAGAACGACAAATAGTGAAATATGTCCTTTTTGCTAATTTTTGGGTGTTTCCGTTCCCATCTCCACAGTAATCAACATATTTTTTTATTTTAAGCTTTATCCATGTCCTAAAACATTTATTTAAGCATTCTATAACTCATTTGCATCTTGTACGCAATAAGAGGTCATTTTGGAACACTAACAAGTAGAAGGATTATTTTTGGCTATTTTTGGGTGTTTTGCAATCCTATTTCCACACTTATATACCTATTTCATGTTTCTAACCTTTAGTTATGTCCTATACATATATGTTATCACTTTAGAACCAATTTGCATGATTCTATGCAACAAAACAAGTAATCAACATATTTTTTGTTTTTAAGCTTTATCCATGTCCTAAAACATTTATTTAAGCATTCTATAAATCATTTGCATCTTGTACGCAATAAGAGATCATTTTGGAACACTAACAAGTAGAAGGATTATTTTTGGCTATTTTTGGGTGTTTTGCAATCCTATTTCCACACTTATATACCTATTTCATGTTTCTAACCTTTAGTTATGTCCTATACATATATGTTATCACTTTAGAACCAATTTGCATGATTCTATGCAACAAAACAAGTAATCAACATATTTTTTGTTTTTAAGCTTTATCCATGTCCTAAAACATTTATTTATGCATTCTATAACTCATTTGCATCTTGTACGCAATAAGAGGTCATTTTGGAACACTAACAAGTAGAATGGATCATTTTTGGCTATTTTTGGGTGTTTTGCAATCCTATTTCCACACTTATATACCTATTTCATGTTTCTAACCTTTAGTTATGTCCTATACATCTATGTTATCATTTTAGAACCATTTTGCATGATTCCATGCAACAAAAAAACATTTTAGAAGGACAAGTAGTGAAATATGTCCTTTTTGCTAATTTTTGGATGTTTCCGTTCCCATCTCCATAGTTATCAACATATTTTTTGTTTTTAAGCTTTATCCATGTCCTAAAACATTTATTTAAGCATCTTATAACTCACTTGCATCTTGTACGCAATAAGAGGTCATTTTGGAACACTAACAAGTAGAATGGATCATTTTTGGCTATTTTTGGGTGTTTTGCAATCCTATTTCCACACTTATATACCTATTTCATGTTTCTAACCTTTAGTTATGTCCTATACATCTATGTTATCATTTTAGAACCATTTTGCATGATTTTATGCAACAAGACAACATTTTAGAACGACAAGTAGTGAAATATGTCCTTTTTGCTAATTTTTGGGTGTTTCCTTTCCCATCTCCACAGTAATCAACATATTTTTTTGTTTTTAAGCTTTATCCATGTCCTAAAACATTTACTTAAGCATTCTATAACTCATTTGCATCTTGTACGCAATAAGAGGTCATTTTGGAACACTAACAAGTAGAATGGATCATTTTTGGCTATTTTTGGGTATTTTTCAATCCTATTTCCACACTTATATACCTATGTCATGTTTCTAACCTTTAGTTATGTCCTATACATCTATGTTATCATGACAAGGACAAGCTATAGTAGGAGAATTCTTAAACCTTTAATTTGATGCTCTAAGGCTGCCAACCGGAATTGCATAACTCCATCTCGAAACTCCCTTTCCGTTCGATCTCCATACATCCAACTACGATTCATTTCTACCATAGTAAAATCAGACATATATTACAACGACAATTACTTCATAGGCATAACCCATCAATGAAATTGTACATCAAATTGGGTAGGTTTCATTTAAACATAAAACATAGGTAGTAATAACAAAACGGGTAAAAAATAGTTTGTTGCACATAAAAATTAAAAGATATAGTATATATATTTTTTATGTGTGGTTGAGTAAAAAAATAAGGTATGGTATTAATTTTTATGTTTTACCGCACTTAAAGTGCGCGCGCCTCATATCTAAAAAAGCGCGCACCTTTGCCTTGCACCTCGCACCTAGGCTCTACCGACCCTTTGCGCCTCGGTGCGACGCACGCCCTTTAAACATAAGTTTGAAACAATATAGCTTTTAAAAATTAAAATTATTTCTTTTCAATTTGCAACATTCTTATATACATTATGAACTTTAAAAATTAAATATGATTATATATATTATGAACTTTAAAAATCAATCATGGTTATGTACATTATTAACTTCAAAAATATAAGAATTAATATTTTAAATAAGCTTTTCTTAATTGTGTTTATTTCCCATAAAAATTAGCAAATAATATACTAATTGTTATTCAAGCATTTTGACAAACATGTTGTAGGCATGAACTAGTAATGTCATTTTTCATGTAAAAAACATAATAAAAGTGAATCTTAAATGTTTCTCATCAAAATTGAACCCTAAATTAACAATAACAACCAAAGATTCAAACAAATTTGATACTAAAAAACAATAACAACTAATTTAAAACAAATACAAACAAGAAAATCAGAATAATACCTCAACTTGTGGTGGTCGGAGGAAGCAAGACAGGCACTAGTTGATGGGTGGTGGTGAGATGGCGGTGGACTATGATGCACCGCAGCAGGGCGCAGCTGAGTGACGAAGGCAGAGAGCGAAGGCAGACCAGAGCTGAGTGACGAAGGCAGAGAGCAGCGAAGGTAGAGAGCACCGCGCTGCTGCTGGTGGCGGCCGGGTACGGTGCGGCTGCTGGTGGTGGAGGTTCGGGCAGCGGGCCACAGCTGAGGCAGAGAGCGAAGGCAGAGGACTCGTAGCGAATGCAGAGAAGGCAGCGAAGGCAAACGCGTGAGGTTGGGGCACCACGCTGCTGCTGGTGGCGGGTACGGTGCGGCTGCTGGTGGCGGGTACGGTGCGGCTGCTGGTGGTGGAGGTTGGAGCAGCGAAGGCAAACGGTTGAAGGCTAGGGCACAGCAGGTCAGAACTTGAAGGTTGTGAAATTTTAAAAAAATTTGAGAAGTGTAAATAATTAGAGAAGGGGGGAAATCTAGTTTTTAGCCTATATATTTTGTATCGTGCCTTATTATGCACGATACAAATAATGGAGTATTTGCATCGTGCTCTAAAAGCACGATCCAAATAATGAAGTATTTGTATCGTGCCACTAAGGCACGATCCAAATAAGTGCATTATTTGGATCGTGCCTTTAAGGCACGATGCAAATACTGCATTATTTGTATCGTGCATAATAAGGCACGATACAAATACCTGTTATTTGGATCGTAAATGTATAGGCACGATGCAAATACACAGTTACAAATACTAATTTTTACACTAGTGCGGTGGTGGTATGTTATCATTTGACATGTTTGTTTTTTTTATTTAATAAATCCGAGGGACTTATACTTGTGATAAACTAACGGGCATGGGTCGTGCCCATCATGGGAAGTAGCAATCCACTTCATAAGACCTTGTAGGTCCCACTTTAATTTAAAAGCGTATGGCAATAAGGAGAGTTGCTCCAATCCTTGTCTCGATAAGATATAAATGAATAAAAACTTGTCTCAATAGGTGTGAAAAATATTCGGTTCGTTGCATTTAAAAAACTTACAAGACTTTCTTAGTAATTCCAAAAGCCTTTATGAAAGGCCGGGTACATATACAGCAAAGCATATTGGATTATTAAGAATAGTCAGAAATGGAAGCATGGACGAAACTATTGTAAGGGCCCCAAATGATCAAATTTACAACAAGCTAATTCATGGAATAATTGTGGACGAAACTTTTCCTTATGGTCAGACGTAGGTAGTGATAATGTTGAAACGAAGCATCAACGCTTTCCATCAAAATTTGATTTGACCACTTCCTTGAGAGTTTAACTCTACCAAATAGAGTTTAATCGATCCTAACCATTGATTAAGAAATCAATGGCTTATATATTTTTTATCAAAATTTTCTTTATCTTTTCCACAAAAATTTCCACAAATTTTGAGCCTTGATTTTAAAATATATGACTATGAGTCTATGATAGAGTATATAACATATTCTTGGGCCTCAACTAACATTATAAGCTTTTAGTTGAGATAGTCCTCTAACATGGTATCAGAGCCAACGTGACGCAAATGTCACGAGTTCGAATCTCTCATTACTCTCCCAAGTGGAATTAATTCGATCAATTCGCACTAGCTATGATTGGGCATGTGGTGCGTCCACATTTCAAGCCCAAAGGACTTTTCATGTAAAGGGGAGTGATATAATACATAACATATTCTTGGGCCTCAACTGTACTATCAGCTTAAGCTTTTGATTGAGATGATCCTCTAACATAATTGAACTCTCTTTGGTGGAGTAGTTGTTATATAACTAGCTAACTCCACCGTATCCAAACTCCTTGATGACTGTCTTACCTACTTTCAGAAACACCAATTAGAAGAGATGAATGGAAAACCAGAGCTAACCCAAATCCCAAAAAGCACCCGCTTAATTGATGCAGCCATTAAAGGAGACGTGCAATCCTTGCTCAACTTACTCCAAGAAGATCCGCTAATCCTTGGTCGATCAGTCCATTTCATGATGATGATACAGTCACCATTATTACATGTATCCGCTAATTTAGGGCACTTGGACTTCACTCTTCAACTTCTGACCCGAAATCCGAAACTTACAGAGCAGCTTGACCACTTCAAAAGACGGTCACCCCTACACATAGCCGCAGCAGAAGGGCACCTTGAGATTGTCCGAGCCTTGCTTGCGGTGAATCCTAACATGTGCTTTGCACGTGACCTTGATGGAATGAACCCGGTTCATGTTGCAGCCATAAACGGCCATGTTCATGTGGTTAATGAGCTTATTCAGGCTAAGCCATTCGCGGCTCGACAACGAACTAATAATGGGGGTGAAACTGTTCTGCACCTCTGTGTTATACACAATCAGAAAGCGGCGCTTGAGTTCTTGGCAAACCTAATTGATGATGATGGTGATCAGCTAATCAACTCCAAGGATGGTGATGGTAATACCGTCTTGCATCTTGCTATCATTGCTAACCAACCTGAGGTAAAAATAAAAAAATTAAAAAATATTTGTCCTTCAATACTAAATTAATTAATGTCATCAATTAACTAATCATCAATAGGAAAAATTTCCTCCGTCCTATATTTTGTGTCCCATTTATTTGTGTTCTACTAATTGTAATTGATTCAAAACTCAATTTTTTTTATTTTTTACATTAAATTGTGCTCTTATGCAGACGGTAAAATTCTTATTGAAAACCAAAAGGATAGAAAGAAATGTTGTCAACACAAATGGTTCAACAGCAATGGATATTTTTGTTAAAAGTAGGAAGCATTATTCAAAGGATGAGGAGATTCAACAAGCCCTTAAGCAGGCCAATGAATTACCAGCTAAAGAGGCATCATTACTAGTACTAAAACTAGACAATAATAATAACATAGAAAACCATCGGAATGCACTAATGGTGGTGGCATCCCTAATCGCAACCATGTCTTTCCAAGTCGGAACTCAACCTCCAGGCGGCACTTGGCAGGACAACAACAATGGCCATACCGCGGGACTTTCTATAATGGCAGATATCGATAGAGAAAGATATAATCTATTAGTGATTTATAGCAGCATAGGAGTGATTTCATCTCTAACCGTCATACTATTGCTAATAAGTGGTCTCCCTAGCAACCGAATCTTTGTGAGCATTCTCATGATCACTATGTGGATTGCGGTAACAGCTACTGCCTTCAATTTTTATGTTTCCATGCATTTTCTCTCAACTCCCAACATGACCGCTACAATTGAGATTCCAATCCGAATATCTGTCTTTGTCTCGCAATTTCTCTTTTCGCTTCTATTTCTTACACGTATCGTTCCTTATATATTCAAGTGTATCAAAAAATAGTGTTGCCATTAGTTAGGGCATGCAACAATTGTACTTCAAACCATCGAGATGTATGTGTGGTTAATATAATTATATGTCATATATATATATATATATATATATATATATATATATATATATATATATATATATATATATATATATATATATATATATATATAGAATTAGGTTCATGTGAGAAGACTATTTATGGTGAGAAGGGTGAGAACCATTTATAGCCATTTGATTAGGAATCATACGGTCAAGATTAAAAACTTATTTTTCATTTTCCTCCCCTCTATATTATCTTCAACCTTCCGTCCACTTAATCACTTCCATTATCAAACATCAATTCTTCGTCGCAAGTCGCAACATACATGAAATTATCCAGCAACATCATTCGTTTGCAATGCCGGCAATTACATTTTATTATCAATTAGATTTTACCAGCAATTGTCTCTAATTCTTTCTTTTCCCTTGTCTGCCACTAGCAGTTTATAAGAATTTTTTTCGTTAATTCAATTCATGTAACATTTTTTTTAATGTTTTATGTATCAATGTACTTGACGTACCTATTTTGTTTATTTGATGTATTTTTTATAGCTATTTCATGCATCTAACTATACATTAAATCAATGTATTTGCATGATATATTTGATGTAGTTGTAGTTGATAATTAATGTATCTATACTTAACATATAATGTAGCCCAATATTTCTCACCTTCTCATATTAACACCCTTTCTCACCGGAACCCAACCCTATATATATATATACATATATATATATATATATATATATATATACATATATATATATATATATATACATATATATATATATATATATATATATATATATAATTATCTATATATATAAATTATCTTCTATTTCTAACTATTTTATTTAGCCTTATTTTTGTCACGTGATGTTCTCAATAAATACCATAATCATTTAATTTTGAATAGTTTTGATGGCAGTACCGATCAACTACGAGATGCTTAAAAGTCGATTTCTCAATGTTCCATCTACCGTTTTACACTTTCACATGTAGGTTTCTCCTAAGAACTTACTCTATAGTAAAACATTTTCATATAAATTTTATATAAATTTACGTTGGAAAACTCATTTTCATATAAATTTTTCAATGTTTACTTGCAGGGAAAATAAGTTTTACTCCAAAATTTGGAGGAAAATGTTTCCAATAGGATGTAAAATGAGTTTTCACCCAAAGTTTTACATTTTATTTTTTCACTCAAAGTAAACAATGTAAAATAGAAAAATTGTTTTCAGGGAAAACATTTTTCGCTCTAGTAAATGGACTCTAAATGGAATCTATAGCAACTAAAAAGAATCTTAGTCTTTCAAGTCAACTCAAAATCAAGTTATTATCATGTAGGCAAATTAAATGAATGGTTGGGGCCAACGTAGATGTTTATTTATGTGTTCGAGTGATGACTAATGAGGAAGGGCCGGGGTGGGGGTCGGGGTCGGGTCAATGATTTAGTAATGATGTTGATGAGTCATCGCGAACCTATCAAATATGAAGCCTTACGAATTCTTCTAATTATATATCTATAATCTCTATTATATAAGCCAAGGGGGGAGCCATGGTGTCCCTCCGGAAAAGTCTATTTTACCCTCATAAAATTTTCAAAAATTCAATTATTATCAATCCTAACTATTATAGAAAGTTATTACAAAAAATTTGAATTATTTAAAATGAAAATACAACAAAATATAAAATTCATAAGAATAAAATAAAAACACCAAAAATCATATTTTTGAATTCTCTATAAATAGACATCCATATTGATGCAGTTTGTCACCTAAAAAAATTTATCAATCGATTATTGTAGAAATTTGATAGATAGAAAATAATATAGTAAATAAACTTTTTCTTTCGTTCATTGTTGTGGAATGGCCAAAAGAAAGGAAAAATAAAATTGTTTATGGTTTTGTGGATGTGTCAAAGAACAAACAACCTCAATTATTTTTTTTGTTTGTTTAAACAAATTAAAAGCTAAGATACATTTAAAATATCATTGCACGCAAAGCGTGCATATAAGGCTAGTAATCTATATTAAAACAGAATATGTTGACATCACTTACTGCCACATGTTATACTTTCATAAAAAAAAAAATTCCTCCAAAAGAAATGATGATGTCATCATTAATTAATTACCACTTTCAAGTTTCAAAATCTAATAATAATGTTTTAAATTCCTCCAAAAGAAATGATGATGTCATCATTAATTAATTACCACTTTCAAGTTTCAAAATCTAATAATAATAATAATGTTTTCTAAAAACTGTAACTGCATTTTTTTCCACAAAAAAAAAAAGAAAAAAAATCTTTTAAAAAATTTTAAAGGGAAAAATATTGTAATTAAAAACACCATTTTATTTGAATCTTTGTATTTGTACTGTAACGCACAAGATTCATTATATTTGTTTATTTTATGGATTAATATTGTATTAATAGAAAATCAAGTATTGAAAATGTTAGAATCCAACTCTTGGTTTCTTAGGGGTATACGATTCATATAATATTAATCCAATTTGGCGCTTCCTAATATTTTTGTTATTATTGTCTCAATATTGATAAAATTTTAATAAATTATTCTAACAAAAAGCTCTTGGTCTCCTGGGGGTATACGATTTTTTTGTTAGAATTAAAAAATGTGAAATTATAATTTCAATTTTAATTTAAACAAATAAAATGATGAAAAGTTAACATTGAATTACGATACATTTATATAATTATAAAAAATTGCCAATATAAATTAAACTTACTAATTACTTTGTTAAAACCGTGCATCGCACGGGTGCTAACCTAGTAGTAGAATAAGCTAGAGTCGTTCCTACAAACAAAGTTCAACTCATTAATAATTACTACGAATAACTATTAGCAGTAGGGGGTGTTCACCAGCCCAAAACCGGACTGATGGACCGCATTCACCTGATTCCATAGACCAACGATCGAATCAGAATAATTTTTGTTCGAGTTTGGACCGATTTGGACTTGTTTGCATTTTGTTTTCTTTAGTTTAATTTTCTTTTCCTATTTTGTTTTCTTTAGTTTAATTTTCTTTTCCTCTCCGCCATGTGGATTCGACCATACTTCCCTATCTACATTACTTAGAGTTGCTAGATTATTTTAGATAGGTTAGCGACAGCCTCATTAAATTTATTTAATTTTTTTTATCATTTTCAAATAACATTTATCAAAAAAAAAAAATTAACAACTTATCCAACTTAAAGGTGAATTCACGTATTATAAACCTATAGCATTTTCTCTCTTTTCGACATACATTTAAATTTTTCTAGATCATGTTACTTATCCAACTAAAACACTTCTGACCCGAAAGCCGAAACTAGCAGCAGAGCAGTTTGATCACTTAAAAAGATGGACGGCACTACACGTAGCTGCAGCAGAAGGGCACCTTGAGATTGTCCAGGCTTTGCTTGCTGTGAGTCCTAACATGTGCTTTGCACGTGACCTTGATGGGCGGAACCCGGTTCATGTTGCAGCCATAAACGGCCATGTTCATGTGCTGGATCAGCTTTTTCAGGCTAAGCCACTGGCAGCTCTAGAGCGAACTAATAATAATAATAATAATAATAATAATGGGGGCGAAACTGTGCTGCACTTGTGCGTGAAACATAATCAGCAGACTGCTCTGGAGAACCTGGTTAACCTCACAAATGATGGTGAACTGCTTAACTCCAAGGATGCTGATGGCAACACTGTCTTGCATCTTGCTGTCACTGCTAAACAACTTGAGGTATAAATACTTGTTTCGATTTATATATATGCAATTGGTTTGTATGATGAAAAAATAATCTAACCAAAGGTTTTGGGGGTTCATTTTAGCCTTTATTGGGTCAAATTTGAGGTCAAAATTTGAAAAAAAAAAAAAAACACAAATTAAACGTGCTAATAAACTAAAATGAATAGTAATTTAACGGAATATTCTTTTTTTCAAACGGGATATACCTTATAAATGTTATGTTTGGAAATTGTCAAAAACTCAAGTATACTTTTGGGAATTTTAAAAACTTAGGTGTACCATTACGTGGAAATAACCCAAAGTTATTTTGTAGGGATTACAAGGTTATTATGGGGTTACAAATTAAAGTTATCTTGTGGAACGTTACAAAGTTATTGTTGGGGATTACAAAGTTATTATAAAGTTAACATTGTAAGCCTCACACAAATTAACTTTGTAATAACCCCATCATACAAATGAACTTTGTAAGCCCTCCATTTGTTTTATATGCGTGCCACATCATTATTAAATACTGCGGTCTGTTGCACCAAAAACACGCAAAATCCAAATCTAGTGTTGTTGAGGCGAATATCCTTTATCATTCATTATTAGTTACTTAAGATAGTGCGGGATAGCTCAGGTGGTTAGAGCCTCAGCTCCATGCCGATTTCAAGTGAGATCGATTCTCATCTCCGCCCTTTGTAGCTCATTCATAACCAAAAAAAATATAAGCTACTTAATATAAAGTATTTAACATTTGTAAATGTAAAAGTTTATTGGCATGCTGATAAATTAATATACGCATGCAGGCAGTAGATTTCTTACTAAAAAAGAAAAAGATGAAAAGAAATGCTATGAACACAAAGGGTTCAACGGCAATGGATGTTTTTGTTAAAAGTAGAAAGCATTCAAATGATGGAGACATCCGGCGATCCCTGGAGAAAGCCAATGAATTACGAGCTAAAGACACAGTGCTAAAACATCGACGTCGGTTGGATAAATTACAAAACCATCGCAATGCCCTGATGGTGGTGGCATCCCTAATCGCAACCATGGCTTTCCAAGTCGGAACTCAACCTCCAGGCGGCACTTGGCAGGACAACAACGACGGCCATATTGCAGGCCTTTCAATAATGGCAGATCTAGATAAAGAAAAATATAATCGAATGGTAATTTATAGCAACATAGGATTGATTTCCTCGCTAACTGTCATACTTCTCCTTATAAGTGGTCTCCCTGGAAACCGACTCTTTGTGAGCATTCTAATGATCACCATGTGGATTGCAGTGTCCGCTACTGCAGTGAATTTTCAAGTTTCTGTACTTTTTCTATCAACCCAGCACATGAGCAAGGCAATTATAGTCAAGTGTTTGGTTGGCTCTTTCTCATGTTTCTTTTGTTGCTCACACATACGGTTCGCTTTATAGTCAAGTGTTTAAAAAAATGCTGCAATTGGGGAAGAAATTTTACCAAAGATGTTTTACAAGTGTTGTAAGCCTTTCACGTGTGTGATTCTGATTGTTGTCAAGTTTGTCACCATTATTTTTATAGTCATGTTAAGATTTGAATTTCTTGTAAGTCCCTTTAATTTAAACAAAGATCGAGTACCAGGTGTAAAATAAATAAGCTCTGCATGTGTTTAATTTGAATTTTACTCCTTATCAATCAAATGTTTTTTGCTTTTAAAGATGACCAGCATCTCCGGCCTACAACTTCATACATAAATATCAAACAATCGAGAATTTCTTTAAAACCTTCTAAGAAGGAATTGAAAAACTCAACTTTTATTAATCGTAACACTCGTTACACTTTCACTCTTCTCAAGTTCCTCTATGAACTTGAGTTCCCACACTTAGATCCCCCGATCTAAGTGTTTCACACACTCTCAAACTCTGACTCAACTCTAAGTCATACTAAGGAATTAACTCTAACTCCTACACTCCCCAATTTACAACTCAGTAAATTAAACTCTAGTATTTAGGACTTTGTATTTTAATTAACTCTAACTCCTACACTCCCCAATTTAGGACTCTGTAAGTCGTATGTTGAGCAAAACCGAGAAGGAAATATTTATAAGCACAGACTTCCTCCTTCTCCAAGCAACACCCAACTAACACTAGTCACGTTTCCCACTTTGAGGAACATGATCGAACATGTAGATGAATGAGTCACTTAAAAGGGAAATATCCTTTTACCAAGTCAGTAAAGCAATAACGGCCTGTTTGGTAGTCGGTCATAAATGGAGGTAATGGGAATGATTTTATAACTAGATTTGCAGGGAAAATCAAAATTCATTCCCATGGTGGTGGTACCTTAACTCCAATTTATCTAAATTTCTTCACAAATATCCATTCCCATTTAATACCACCCTTCCACATGGTAACGGATGGTAATGGAAAATAAGAAGAAATTTCAAGTTTAGGAATGAAAAATATGCTTTCCATTGGAATTTTGAAGCTTTTCTTTAACGAATTACACTTTAAATCCGTTACTATTACCACAATTCATTACCATCAACCAAACGGACCGTAAGTGTTTTACCGAGTAATTGCTTAATTGGAGGAGTTGGTTATTACTCCTTGGAAAACAAGTAAAACTCTTTTTTATTTTATTATTTTAAAAAATGTTTTCCCAAAAATAATTTCCAAAAATAATTTTGAAAATTAATTTATTTATCTACATATTTTTACTCCGTTCTAATTCCCACGTATGATTTATAATTTTACCACTTGCTCCTTTGTTCCTTCCATGTTCCTAAGTCTTATAAAGCCAACTAAAATACTTGCAAAAATTCCTAAAAATTAAACTCTTAATTTCTAGAATTTCTTCACCTTTGAAACACAAACTCATGAGCTTCCAATTGTTCCAAACTCATGGAACTTTGAACTTGATCAATTAAGTAGGAACTCACAACTTCAAGTAATGACATATTAGGAACTTGAGCTTCCACTTGAGTGATTGTATCTTTTATCGTTAGTTTCAAGTCTGACCACTGTTACTTGGCAACTTGCATATTTTGAACTCTAAACAATTCCTCCTCCGGAACGCATTCCAACACATGAACTCGCTTTCAAAACTACAAGATCTCAATTAAAATCATTAGAAACTAAGTTTGCGTGTCATCATCAAAACCTTATATCTTAGTAACATGTTAAGGAATATTATTACAAATTTTAAACTTTCTTAAATGAAAATATTACAAAATATAAAAATTTTAAAAATTAAATAAATATTTCAATTTTTCGAACAAATATCATCACACTGAAAGAGTCTACGTACAACAATTTATGAGGTAAGGATCAAATTCGGGGCATCACTCCCGGCCAGTCCCGGGGTACCTTAGTCTTAGGCTCTTAGCACTTAACAACCGTACATCTAGAGATGGCAACGGATCTTGGATCCGCCCCGGATCCGCGGATCCAGATCCGTTTTTGAGGATCTGGATCTTCATAGTTTGGATCCGCGCGGATCCGGGTCGGATATGGATCATCTGGGAAAATGCGGATCCGGATATGGATCTTGTTTACAGATCCGTATTAAGATCCGCAAGATCCGCGGATCCGTTTTGTAATAAAACGTATACTAAATTAATGATAGCCTTATAAATTATATGACCCCAATGCCCAATACTTCAAAGCTCAAATAGTCCATTACCCAAATTGATTATGTAATTATGGATTTAGGATGTTGATTATGTAATTATGGATTTTAGAATGTTGATGATGTTAGTTTGTAAGGCCCCGTTCCTTAGGACTTCTATTGACTTAATTTAATCTAATTTCATTTAAGTTCAGTTAATTTAATTTAAATTCAGTTAATTTCATCATCATCATCATCATCATTATTAGTTTCGGGCATTGTTTTTCTGCTCGACACTTTCCGACGACGGTTTTTGAACTAACATTTCCGGCGTTGATTATTAGGCCGACTTTTCCGGCGACGATTTTCGGGACGAGTTTTTCGGCGACGATTTTTGGGACGACTTTTCCGACGACGGTTTTCAGACTGACTTTTCCAGCAGTGATTATTTGGCCGAGTTTTTCGACGACGATTTTTGAGACGACTTTTCCGACGACAGTTTTCGGACTGATTTTTGGGCGGTAATTATTCGACCACCTTTTCCGGCGACGATTTTCAAGCCGAGTTTTTCGGCGACGATTTTTTTACGACGGTTTTCAGATTGAATTTTCCGGCGGTGATTATTCGGCCGATTTTTCCGGCGACGATTTTCAGGCTGAGTTTTTCGACGACGATTTTTGGGACGACTTTTCCGACGACAGTTTTTGGAATGATTTTCCGGCTTTGATTATTCGGCCGACTTTTCCGACATCGATTTCCAAGCCGAGTTTTCCGACGATGATTTTTCGGGACGACTTTTCCGACGACGATTTTTGGACTGATTTTCCGACGGTGATTATTCGGCCGACTTTCCGGCGACAATTTTCAGGCCGAGTTTTTCGTCGACGATTTCTCGGGACGACTTTTCCGACGACAATTTTCGGATTGAATTTTCGGCGGTGATTATTCGGTCGACTTTTCCTGCGATGATTTTCAGGCTGAGTTTTTCCGCGACGATTTTCGGGGTGACTTTTCCGGCGACGATTTTCATGCTGAGTTTTTCAGCGACGATGTTCGGGATGACTTTTCCGGCGACAGTTTTCGGAGTGACTTTTCCGGCGGTGATTATTCGGCCGAGTTTTTTTATGACGATTTTCCGGCGGTTAAAATGAAGGTTTTAGGGTTTTTGAAATATAAATAAATTAAAAAAAAGAATCAAAAAATAAAAATAAAAATAAAAATAAAAGTAAAAATATAAATATAAAATTAAAATTAAAATTAAAATTAAAATAAAAATAAAAATTTAATTTAATTTAATTTAATTTAATTTTTTTTAATTTAATTTAATTTTTTTAAATTTAATTTAATTTAATTTAATTTAATTTAATTTCAGTTAATTTAATTTAAGTTCAGTTAATTTAATTTAAGTTCATGTTTTTTTAGTCCTATAGAACAGGGCCAGTGCTTACTACTTAGTAAAGTTTTTCAATTTGCGTATTAATTGTGTATTTGATGAAAAGACAATTTTAATGCATTAAAATTTTTAATTATTTCATTTAGTAGGTATAATATAAGAGGATCCGTTTTAGATCCGGATCCGCAGGATCTGGATCCTCATTCTGAGGATCCGGAGCGAATCTGAATCTAGACCGGAAAAACAAATCTGGATTTGGGTCATCAGAATCCGGTCCAGATCCAATCCGCCGCCATCTCTATGTACATCCTTTGCTAGTCATTTCTCTATAGTCTTAATTTCTGGGGTTCCAAGAATCCGTTTTTCAATCTCTTATCATTCGTTTATTTCACCTTTAATTTGCAGTTAGCCAAATAAAGCTCTTCTCAAAGCTACACAACAATTTTACCAATAAAAAAGATGAGGCAATACAACTCCAATTTTAGTAGGCCTTTGACAACTCAATTGGAGAAATTCGCCATTTTTACTCATATTATGCAGGTATGTAACTCTCTTTCGACCTTCCCTTTTTCCTTAAGATGGTTATGTTTTAATTCTTTGAATCTTCATTAATTATGAATGGTATACATATTGTTGTAGGGATGAGACATGTTTTCAGTAAGTTTTTAATTCTGTGGCTTATGATTGATCAATTTGTAACACCACAGCCTTTTTTTTAAATCATAAATAAATATATGTTAAATAAAGTGTACCACCATCTTCCCTCGCGTGGAACATTGAATTAACAGCCAAACATAGTCTGTAAGTGTATGGAAAGATCATTGGACTCAAACTTGAGTATTCAAGAATATATAGTCTGTAGGATCAATTTATGGAGCAATATCTTTGTGAAATTGAGGTTTTTGTCAAACCTTTTACCCCTGTTTGCTTTTTGGTAATAAATTATTATAATGGTAATGGATTTAAAGAGCCATTGTACTAAGGAAGAACCTTATAATGATATAATCCTCGTGGAAAACATATTTTCATTCTCAAACTTGAATTTTCTTCTTATTTTCTATTACCATCCATTACATGGGGAGGGTGGTATTAGAAGAGAATATATATTTGTAAATAAAATTAGATAAATTGGTGTTGTACTAGTACCACCATGGAAATGAATTTTGATTTCCCTTTTAAATTTAGTTACAAATTCATTCTCATTACCACCATTTATAACCGGCTACCAAACAGGTCGTTAGCGTCGTAAAATTGTCTAGTGAGCTATGTTACCTGCACTCGTATACCCAATTATGTGCACGGCTGTTATGTGAAATATTGTAATGTTTATGGCCCAAAATCAAGTGTCCCGGTGTTGGTATCGGTGCCCTGACTGTCCATGTATCAAACATCCGACATGGGCACTTGAGGTAAAATAAAGAGTCCATCCATGTAACTAAACAAGTGCCATAGCTTTTTTTGCTATACCATACAAGTGTTAGACTATGACTATGAGGCTTTTGGGGAGTTTTAAAGTGCTATATGTAAAACTGTAAAAGCATTGAATTTTTGTTCAGGAATTACTTATAATGGCACAAAGCGTTCACTTCCGTTTTGTATGATCATTGCACTCTTTCGGATAATTTTTGTTTATCTGCTTATTAAATTTATGGCATTAGATATTACCATTCAAAGGGTTGAACCATTAGATATTACCAGGACTAAAAGAAACCCTTATAGTAGTGCTTCAGTTTGACTCTTTTTGCGTATTTAAGAGTTTTCTCTTAATCTAATAATGATGTGCATAACTTGGCTAAGCCTTCAGTTTCCACTTTATTATGACTGAGATTTCTTTGTTGTGCAAGTTGTTGTGGCAGAACATTTGTTAAAAAAATTTGAGCTCATAACAGCATGCTCCTATTCTTCTGGTAAGATTAAATCATTTCATAATATAGCATATGTTAACTTTATCACAAACTGCAGTTTATATATCATTGATGATGAGATTGTGCTACACAAATTTGTATTCATTTATTGTTCATTGATGATGAGAATATTAGTGTGAAGTGTGAACTATGATTCGTATTTTGCATTTTCTAGGAAGATTGATATCATTCTCACACAAAGACTAAAAAACCCTATTACCAGAAGGAAATATAGTACATATTTAGTTCATATAGCTAATCATTTATAGAGAGCACCACCACCTTTTCGGAAGGATTGGCTGATTGGGGCATCCACTCTTCATCTTCCAAGCTGAACAAGCTAATTGCTCATTGCTTCCACAAGCCACCTTGAACACTTCTCTAAACACTTGATCATCAGGCTTACATTGTTGACTAAAAATTTAATTATTATTTTCATTTGCCATACTGTATACAATTCTCCTACAGATAATATCACGTTTATCTGTCTCACGGAGATTCCAACCAAAAAATGAGTGCGCTCTTTGGCCTAGCTTACTTTTGCAATGGCCTTGCATTATTTTATACTTCGTTTGTTCTATCGATAGAGAACTGACCAACCACCACACTGCAATAAATACATACTCCCTGCATTCAATGATTTTCTTTTAGAGTTGAGGACCCAATTCATATTGTGAGCGAGATATTGAAATCATAAGTTCTAGTTTAACATTAATCATGATGGCTTCATTTAATTTAGTTTTAACCCTAAAATTGTAATCCTCTGTAAAATGAAATGATAAATCTAGTAACACAAACCTGGGTTAGCCTGAGGCATTTGAGAATTTGTCTATTTTGTCGTCTATTTAGTCTTCTCTGCATATCAATTTAGGAACAAATATTTGTTAAACTCTGTAGAAAGACTAGGTTACTAAGCAGATTGTGCATGTAGGTAAGAGGCTTTGAAGATTTAATGGTAGACTGGTATGAAATAAACTCACATGTCAACATAGGGGATACGTTGAATAATGTGGTGATCTTGTCCATTTGGCTTCTTGTATCTTCTCGCAAGATCTGAACACCCACTAATGCAAAGTTTTTGTAGTGAAGTAAGACCTTGTAATGAAGGTGGAAGTGATGTTAATTTGGGACAATTAGATATCCTAAGCTCTCGCAGTATGGAAAGGTTGCCAATCTCTTTTGGAATTGCTGTTAAGTTCTTGAGATTCGAAATTGTTAGATACTGAAGCATTTCCAGGCAAGCTATGCCTTGAGGGAGTTTCTTCAGTTTAGGGAGTTCCAATAATCGCATAGAACGCAGGCTCTTCAAGGCTTGCCAACCCCCTGTGTTGTTCCCTTCTTCATCTTCATCTTCGAACTCTTTACAACAGCGTATCTCCAATATTTCAAGGGCAGAGAGATGCTGGAACCCCTCAGATATGTTTCTCAAGCTGTGGCACCACCTAATATGAAGATGTTGAATGGAGTTTGAAGGTTCAAATATCAAACTTTTCAGGTTGTAGCAGTGGGATAACTCTAATTTATTTAGGTTCTGCAACATATTACTTATTGATATGGACTCTAGATCCTCTTGAATCTGATAAATTTGCAGCCTTTGTAATGATGTAAAAAGAGTTAAAGAAGATGATGGAGATGATAATGATACTTCCTGATCATTATGTAATGTCATATTTGATCTTAATAGCTTCCCATTAATACGCCTAACCTCCAAAAATTCCAGCTTTGGTGCTAGAGGCATTGATATCAACTTACGGCAACCAATTACCTTCATTCGCAAAAGACAAGGCAACATCAATCTCCTTTGCTCACCATCATCATTTGAGGGTTTTGTCCACCACTTCAGCTGTGGCAAGTCCATCAACTCTAAAACTTCTAAGAATGGCAAATACTCGGCTCCTATTTCAATCCGTGCTGGACCGACTGCTGAACCTAACCTTCCAACATTATTTCCATGAGGCCTAATGCTATTCTCATCTTCTATGTACTCCAAGGCATCTAGACCTTTAAGATACAAATATTTGAGTTGGCGCAGCCCAATCAAGCAAGGGATAAATTTGCAATCTTCGCACCATGCAATGCTAATGGAAACAAGCTTGGACAAACCATCTAGCCATCTACGTGGCAACTCAACTCCTTTGTAGCCGTCAACCTCCAAATATCTAAGATTTTGAGGTAGTTGCAAGCACCTTAACATTTCATCCATTTCTCCATCTACTTGAAAGTTGAGTGAAAGGAAACTCAACCACTGATTGTCTTTTAATGTTGCCTGCTGCGCTTCAATCACTGCATTTTCGTGAAACTTGTGAAATTTTATAATCAGATCTCCCCTAAGATTTAAGGCTGGCAGTGAGTCTACTCCAGTGTTGTTCACTTTCCCCACTTCAAATCGATGCAACTCTTGAAGAGATGTCAATGTTCCAAATCCTGATGGCAACTCAGTCAAGCTATCCCAAACAATTATCAAGTTTCTAAGGTTGGTCAGCTTCTTGAGACCTTTTGGCAGCTTCTCGAGGTTTTTACAATTATCAAGGTTAAGTGTTTGTAGGTTCCTTAATTTTGATATAGCATTAGGAAGACATTTGATGGAATCCCCTGCAAGATTAAGGTATCTTAGATGTCTTAACCTCCCTATAGAACTTGGCAGTGTTTCAACCCCACTAATCTCCAGTCTCAAAACACGCAATGACTGGAATTTCGAAATCACCCCTTCAAGATTAACCTTTCTTTGACTTGTTAGTCCTAGTAATGACCGCATTCTCTTAGCTACATACAATGTTGATGGAACTTCCTGTTCACTAAGATTTACGTGTACTAAGCCATTAGTGATTTGTGTTGATGATTCGCCAAACATGAAGCTTTCATTACGAGCTACGTTCTGGGCCAAATCATGCACTAAGTCGTGCATTTTGCAGGTTTGAACATTCCCTCTATTATCTTCTTCAGGATCTTGAAGAAGGTTTCTCCCTAACAATACCAGAAAGTATTGATCTCCAATGTCTCTGTTTGATGACTCAAAAAATCCTTGAGCCATCCATAAATGAACCAATTCAGCCCTGCTGAACTCATAGTCCTTGGGAAATAATGAACAGTAGGCAAAGCATTGCTTCAATGCTGAAGGTAAGTAATTGTAACTTAACTTCAATACATGCATGATTTTGCTGTCTTCCATGAGCTTTGCCTTTGAGAGTTGTTGATCCTTAATGAGTTGCCACTCTTCCTCTGTCTTTAGAGTAGAGGAGGCTTCCAACAACTCTGATAGCAAGTGGAACATTTCCACAGCTATCAACAATCTCCTTCCCGATCTGTATCAAACTAGGATTACTCTCCTTTTGCTCTGATTTAAAAGCTAAGCTTCTGAAAAGTTCCCAGGACTCCTCTTTGGTTAGAAGTCTTAACCTGTAGGGTTTTGAAATTGTAGAAACAATATTTGCCACCTCATTAGAGCGTGTAGTTACAATAACCTTACTCCCAGTTTCACCACATTGCAACAATCGTAAGAGATCCAGCCACCTATCTCGACTTTCATCCCAAATGTCATCTAACACAAGGAGAAATTTTTTGTTTTTTATAGATGTGAGGATGCCTGTTTCAATCTGATCCAGTGAGAGATCACGAGATTTCA
The DNA here is from genome assembly GCA_951394345.1 of Salicornia ramosissima. NCBI lineage: Eukaryota > Viridiplantae > Streptophyta > Magnoliopsida > Caryophyllales > Amaranthaceae > Salicornia > Salicornia ramosissima. The sequence goes on from OX596239.1 coordinate 13,096,322, forward strand.
CACCTGTGAATGACTTGTGAACTTTCTCCATTACTGCACGCTGATTACCAACCTCTGGTATGCAAGCCCATCTGATGAGATGAAAATGCTTCTGAACAGCCTCATCATTGTAAACCAATTGTGCAAGTGTAGTTTTCCCCAGACCCCCAAACCCCACTATTGGGATGACAGTAACCTTTTGATCATCATATTTGGGATCAAAAAGCATCTCAATCATCATTATTAAATCATTTTCCCTACCGACAACATCTTCTGCTTTCACGAATGATCCTGTTTCTCTTTCTTTCATTAAACGGTCTATTGGTAGTTGCAGTTCTTCAGCAGAAAGTTGGCGTAAGTTCAACCCTTCCATATCAGCTTTAATACCATCAAGCTCTATTCTAATAGATTCGATCTTTTTAGCCAATTTTCTACTGTATAATAAGGGGCCAGACTTTGAGAGTAAATTGCGTACCTTAGCCAGCATATTCCCTTTCATCAGCTGTTTCTTGTGATCAAGACTGAGAACCTCATCAAACAAGTCATCAGCCCGATAAAGCACCAACCTGAGCCTCTGAAGCCAGAGTTTGATAACCTCATCACTCTCAGCCTCTTCTTGGCGCCTCTCAGCATCAAGAACTCGTGCTTGGATCGTTGTGATGGTATTCTTAAGCTTCTTGAGCTCATCCCGTGCTCCCCACCAAAAGGTAGCCTTTTCAAAAGCTTCTTTCGCCACAGTCTCCAAAGCCCTAGCAACCAAGCTAGATATAACTTTTTCTGCCATTTTCAAAAAAGAAAAAAGAAATTTATCTTTTGTGTTTCACCCTTGTTTTCCTTCTTGTTATTAGCAGCGCTAATACTCCATTTGTCTCTTCCTATTATTATCTTTGTGATACTAGCTGCGTGGTTGTGCACTGATCATGGCTCAAAGAATATGATCTGTTTGCATCTATGGTTTGTCTTTTGTGCAGCAATCAATTCTTAATAATTGACACTGGCTTTGCTCTGTTTTGTTTATTTTGGCAAAGTTGACATTAGCATTTACTATTATTATTTAACAGAAGATTTGAAATTGCTTAGAAATTATTTGCGCTTGTGGCTTGTGGCTTGTGGGGGGAAGGTATCAAGCTAATGCTTAGCATGTGAACATAGTTTTTGGCCTTTTCAAGTTTGGTCAAACGTTGACTTGTGGTGTGTTATAATTTACAAGTACTGAATTGAAGCAAGGAGACTTTTTTTGTGCAGGCCAAGCCCAAATCATGGTGATCCAGCACAATGTCAGCATGCTCAGCCCAACAGTGCAGAATTCAGCCCATATTTAATGCAAGCTAAGTCTTATTTAATTATCCATTTGCACAATTAGGCAAACTTAGATGCTGTTAAGTTGTTTAGCTGTTAAATATTTCTTCTGTTTCAAAATGTTTGATATACTTTTCTTTTACACATTCGCCAATGTACGTTTTTTTTATCAATTGTGTTTGATATTCTTATAGTACTCATTGAAATGAATCCAACAAGATCCCAAGATTCCATATGTATCAAACAAAAAGAAATAAAGGGAGTGATAGATTTTGTGGAGGATCAATTTTTCCCAATGTAAATCTGAACTACTGTATAATTGTATATTATATTTTCTGAATTAACCTTTTATTTTGCACCCGTTTCTAGCGTTTAAACCTACAAATGCACCATTTTTTGTATCATTATAAAGTCAAATTAAATCTACGTACTGTGGTTAATTAAATGCTCTTAAATTAGTGACTTATAAAATGTCGTTAAGAGGCCATTTAACCAGCATAATTTTTACTCTTTTCTTCCCATCTCAACAACTATTTTTGTTTCAAACATGCCTAAATCACAAATCAGCACAATTACCACCAGCTTATTAATAGTTAAAGTCGTGAACACTCCTCATCATGGCCCCAAAAATAGAGTTCTTACAAAGTTCAGGGTTACCCGAGATAGTGGTGTAAAAAAAAAATCAATCTTAATTAACAATTTAACATGCTAAATATAAACTATAAAGTAGTTCTTTGGTGAAATTCTATCTTCCATCTTCTAATAAACCCCATCACCCATGAATTATAAGGAAACCCCATCATGAAATTGATCATCTGAATCGGGTATGGTCGAGGGTGTCTGTTCCTGCAAAAATGAGACATCAGTGTTTAGGAGCAAGCTAAGCCAATGAAATTAATACTGTAATCATATCTCAATGAGGCAATTGATAAGGGAATACATAGCTAATTATTAGCTATATATAGCTGTTTTATTTCTTTATTGTAAGTTTGGAAAAGTTTAGTGACTATATATAGCTGATTTCTATGTGTCAATTTCTTTGTAGCAAAGTTATCATTCTAGGCATCAAATTGTACGTTAAATACGGGTCTGGGCCTCACCCGCAACAAATAGAGAGTCTAACCATACACAAGCTTGATGGGATCCATTATTAAACCAATTGGAACACTGTAAACTAAGCCGAAATTGAAGTTTCCAAATTTTGAAGTTGGAGTTGGGTGTGCTGTTTAACGACAGCTTTTGTGGTGGAAAACTGAGGCATTTCGTAACTGACACATCTAACCTCTTAAAATCTAATGGCACTGTGTATTATTCGTGAGAACAAAATTCAGCTAGATTCATGAATATTAGACTTTTGTTGAGAACAGAGTAAAAGTACCTCCAGAAAGTACCATATAAGGATATTTTTGTTACAAGCTTCAGGAATCTATTAATCGTCATCTTATTTAGCATCTGCATAAGAAGAGAATTGCCATGAATAAGTAAGTATAGGTAAAGAAAAATCCGAAAGAAAAGAGATATCGACGTTGCAGGAAGAATTGCAAACTCACATTTCATTATTTCAACATTGCAGGTAGGAGGAATGAGGTCGCATTTCATTCCACTGGGCTTCTTATATTGTTTTTCGAGATCTGGACATTCTTTGATGCAAAGTGTTTGTAAAGAGGTAAGGTTCTGTATTGAATTCGGAAATGACTTCAAATTCTGGCAGTTTTGGATGCTGAGCTTATGAAGCCGGGAGAGGTTGCCAGTCTCTTTGGATAGTTCCGTCAAGTTCTTCATGTCACTGATAAATAGCTTCTGAAGCTTTGTTAGGCATGCAATGTCGCGAGGTAGCTTCTTCATTTGGGGGATGTTCCTTAATTCCAACTCACTGAGGCTGCTCAAGCATAGCAACCCCTCACTCGTGTTTCTCAGACTCTTGCACCCTGAGATCTTAAGGTATCGGATTGCATTTGGAGACTCAAACATCAAACTCTCAAGTTGGTTACAATCAATTATCTCTACTTTATGTAATTTATGCAAACGAGGGAACAACATCTGCCCTCTCTTACCATCATCCTTCAATGGCCTTGTCCACTTGCTTAGTTTGGAGCACTTGCGCAAGTGCAAGACCTCTAAGGATGGAAAGTACACTTTGTGGGCTGCAGTATTGTTTTTTTTCTCGTCGTCGTCAACATAATTCAAGTTATCCAAACACTCAAGCCGAAGATATTTAAGAGAAGCTAGCCGACTCAATTGAGGAAGAACCTTGCACTTCTTACAATCAACTATATCAACGGAAACAAGCTTAGATAACCCATTGAACCACCTTGTTGGCATCTTATCTCCTCTGTATTTCCGGACCACGAGATATTTAAGATTTGAAGGAAGTTTAAAGAGTGTTAACATTTTATTCATTTCACCAACAGGAATAGCTTCTCCTTCCCCGAAGTTGAGTTCCAATGTGATAGAAGTCAAGCTTTTGTTGTCCTTTAAATTTGCCATTTCCACTTCCCGAATAGTATTCTTGCGCCACTTAGCAAATGTAATTTTCAGTTCCCCTCTAAGATTCAAGGCTGGTAATGAGTCTATACCATTGTTTTCCCCTACTATAAACCTATTCAACTCTTGTAGAGATGTCATTTTCTTAAAGTCTGATGGCATAGCAGTCAGACTTTTTGGTAACAGCAAGTGCCTGAGATTTGCCAGTTTAGCAAAATTTCGCGGCAACTCCTTTACCTTTTCACAACCCTCAAGCTTAAGTGTTTGCAGGTAAATTAATTCTGTTATCGTGTCAGGAAGATGTGTAACTTTATTTTTCCCAAGATTTAAGTACCTCAGAAGTTTCAACTTCCCAATGGAATTTGCGAGCTCAGACTGGATATGCTTCACTCTCAAGGCACGCAAGGACTCAATTTTTGAAAGTAACTGTTTATGATCTGCCTCATAGCTAAAAGATAGCAACGACCGTAGATTTCTAGCAGCATTTAATGATGGTGGGCATTTTGATCTATTGAGATTTATATGTATAAGTTCACTGCTAACCTGTATTGGAGACTCAACACCCATCAGCATAAACTCAGTGCCAGCTACGTGTTGTGCCAAGTCGTGCATTAAATCATGCATTCTGCAACTTCTGACATCTCTGTCCGAAAACTTGGGATCTTGAAATATATTTCTTTCTAACAAATCCAAGAAATATTGATCTCCGATGTCTTTAGATGGTTCAATGTATTGCTGAGCCATCCATAGATGAACCAAATCATCCTTCTCAAACACAGAACCTTTAGGGAACAATGAACAATATGCAAAACACTTCTTCAGTACTGGTGAGAGGTCATCATAACTCATCTTCAGTGTAGCCATGACGACGTCACCATTTGTTAATTTTGTTTCCGAGTGTTGAGCATCTCGTACCAGCAACCACTCTTTCTCAGTTGTTTTAGAACGGAGGGAACCCGCAACCACCTTGATAGCAAGTGGCAAGTTTCGACACATTTTGACAATTTCTTCTCCTATCTTACTCAAAGCAGGATTTTTGTGCTCCTGCCCTGGTTTGAATGCCAATTTTTTGAACAGTTTCAAAGATTCAGTATGAGGTAGATACCCTAACTTGTGAACCTCGATGTTGCCAACAGATGTAGCAACCTTATTAGATCGTGTCGTGACAATCACCTTACTCCCTCGTTTGCCACGTTTCAGCAGGCTGAGAAGGTCAGTCAATCTATCACCTCTGTCATCCCACAAGTCATCTAGCACAAGAAGAAATTTCTTGTTTCTTATTGATCTTAAAATGCCTTGTTGAATTTGATCCAATGACGAAGCATCACCACACCTCTTATCAGTGAAAGATTTGAATATTTGCTTCATCAAAGCAATCATATCATCTTTTTTGGGGACATAGGCCCATTTAGTAAGATCAAAATGCTTCTGAACCTTGCCATCATTGAAAACATATTGAGCAAGAGTAGTTTTCCCGATTCCCCCGGATCCTACAATAGGAATGACAGTTAATGTTTGTCTGTCATATTTGGGATGAAACAGCATCTCAATTATTGTTTTTTGATCTTTCTCCCTCCCAATGACATCTTCTGGATTGACAAAAGATGATGTTTCCCTTTTCTGCATTAGCTTATCGTCTGACAGTTTGGATTTTCTAGCAGGAAGAAGCATTGGTATGTTCCCAGAGTTGATATCAGACATGATACCATCAAGCTCTTCTCTAATAGACTTGATCTCACTGGCCAAAACAGTGTTATAATAAAGGGGCCCTGAATTTTTAAATAAGCCAGCAGCCTTTTTGAGCACATTATTAGTCCTTTCCATCTGCTGCTTCTGTAGATCATACAAGTGGTCCTTCTCGGTCAAGTCATTGACTCGGTGACACACCTGCCGTAGCCTCGGCAGACAGAGTTCGATCAGCTTGCTGCTCGCGTGTTCCTGGTGTTGTTCAGCTTCTTTTACTTGAGCTTGAATCATGCTGATGGTATTCTTAAGATTCTTCAGCTCATCTCGTGCACCCACCCAGGCCGCGGCTTTTTTAAAGGCCGCCTTTCCAACGTTTTCCAACGCTTTTGCAATGAAGTCCAAAGCTATTCCCTCTGCCATATTTGTAAACTACTAGTTCTTTCTTGCTTTGCTCTTTTGTCTCTCTTAAGTTTGTGTTCTAATAAGACTCTAACTGCAAAGATATACTCCTATTATTTGCGATTTAGTTTCTAAGTAAACACGAGTATGTTGTTTACCTGAATATAATATTGTGTTGTATTGTTGATATTGTAATCTAATTTGTGTTGAATACAAGTACCTGTACCTGCATTTTAATACCCAAAATGCAAGTGTTATTTTTGAGTTGGTTGAAACCTTTGAATGCTGAAGAAAATTTCAACTGATCTAACACTAGACATGCCCACATGGGATAAGATGGTGATGGTGATGGTGAAGCCTACCTCTATTGACCAAATTGGAAAAAAAAAAAAGAAAAAAAAAAGATGGCACATATTGACTATTTGGTATAAATGGGTTCAAAAACTGAAAAGCAAAAGGGTTTTTACCCTATTTTTCTTCGTTCAAGTTTCTAAAAAATTGACCAATCTAAATCATGACTTATCATCACAAATTTATAATCTATATCTATAATTTATCAGCGCGTTTTTGGTGCAACTGGCCACACCATTTAGTAATGGTGCGGCGCACTGATAAATAGGGGTTACAAAGTTAATTTTTGTATTGTAACCCCAACTTTGTAACCCCATTTAAAAACTTTGTAACTCAATTAAACACTTTGTAATTCCACTTAAATACTTTCTAAACCCAAAAAAATATTTTGTAACCCCACTTTGTAACATCACTTAAACACTTTGTAACCCCCCAAAAAACACTTTGTAACCCAAAAAAAACTTTGTAACCTCACTTAAACACTTGAAACCCCAAAAAAAACACATTATAACTCAAAAAAATACTTAGTAACCACAAAAACACTTTGTAACTCCAAAAAAACACTTTGTAACCCCACTTAAACCCAAAAAACTTTTGTAACCTCAATTTATAACCCCAATAAATACTTTGTAACCCCACATAAACACTTTGTAACCCCAAAAAAAACTTTATAACCCCAAGAACACTTTGTAACCCCAAAAACTCTTTGTAACTCCAAAATAACACTTTTTAACCCCATTGTAACTCCAAAATAACACTTTGTAACTCCAAAATAACACTTTGTAACCCCGAAAAATACATTGTAACCCCACTTAAACACTTTGTAACCCCACTAAAGAATTTGTAACCCCTTGTAACCCCTAAAAACGGCCGCACCATTTGAAACAATGCAGCTAGCCGCACGGTTTACAAACCATGCGGCCAGCCGCATATAAGAATTTGTGATAATCTATAATCTATACTAATACTTTAATACAGGATTATTTGTGCCATATGTCACTTTTGTGATTTAAACTTTAATTAACTTTTTTTCAATTATCTTCTATTAATTAAGAGAAATTTCAAGAGACACATTATATCTTAAACAATTCACTTTACAATAATTTCCTAAACTAATGAACTTATTTTCTTTAAAAATATTTAATATCACTTTTTAACATTATGAATTTGTATATAAAACTCGTGCATCGAACGGGTCCAAAAACTAGTTAAATATTTAAAATATGATGTTTAAACTGCCACATGTCATTTTCTCGCACCATGTTGCGCCACATAGACGTCCAGTCGTCGTTGCGTCATGTCATCAAGCTCAAAGTTGTTTTGTATAAAAAAATTCTAACAAGCCTTGAACCATTAGTTTATCTCTCATCCTTGTACTTAAAAAGATGATTTTAATAATTTTAAATTAACTAAAGTTGATGCATAATATTTAATACAATAAATTGTTTTCCCTACCTTTAGATATTCCTTTTTTCACATTTCCCAACACCAATTATCACTTTTTAATAATTACTTTCACCATTCTCTTATTTGATATAATAATAATAATAATAATAAATGATTATTATTATTTGATTGGAATCCATGCATTGTCAAAATTTTAAAATTTTGATAGATTTTTATCTGACATATATATACAACTCATGGTTTACATAAAGTAGATTAAGGTGGTACTTTAAGTTTTAGCTTTTTTATTGTATATGTTTTAGTGATTTAGGCGGTGTCTTAATGATTATTAGATTAGTACCCGTGTGATACATGGTTATAGAGCTTACATTAGCTATGCATCAAGCTTTATATAATCACAGGTTAAAATTTCTAATTTATTTAGCCTTTGTTACTTTGGAGTAAGCAACACTATCGTGATAATAATAATAAAAATAATAATAGTAACAATTTTTTTAATGCAAGAATCGACTTATTGTGCAGTGGCATCAAAGTTCTTCTTGCATACGTACTTGAGGTGTGTGGTTCAATCGTTACCACCACCTCCTCTATATGTACTATGTACCGTCCTTGTGGCTCATTTGCACCAAATATATCTTGTACTCAAACAAAATTATAATTGCCGCGTCATGTGACACTTTCATGTTAAAAACATTTTCTCCAATTTTCATTAACCAAATATAAAAAATATTTTGTACCTTATTATATAACTTTTAAAAGATTTTGCATATGATCAATAATTATATATGAGATAGCAATATTGATCCATTCAATTAAACAGCTGAATCAAATCCTGCATAGTATTAAGAAAAATTAATGGCACAAATATGTCTTTTTCAATAATTACAATAATTACATGATACCGACTTTTCTCCCTCATAAACTACTTCGCATTTCCTTTTCACATGTACAATAACAAGAAAAAAAAACACAATAATTGTATTTTTTACATATGTCAAGACAAAATTTTAGAAATTAATATATCTAATTATGTATTTGTAAAAACTATAAACACCATATTATTAAAAAAAAAAGTACAAGTTAAGAGAGAGAGATAATAGCTATTATTCACTGGTGATAGCTCCAACAAGACCCTATATAACTAACTACTCCCTCCCAATTTATTTGCTACATTTAGGGTCAAATAATCATAACTTTGACCATTAATATACATCCTTTATACTACATACTAAAACAAAATATTGATTCATCATTCTCACTAAAAAAATGTATATATGTCACTTTGTCTATCAAAATCTTCCCCGGCCCCCTCCCAAAAAAAAAAGGCCCCAATGCTTATGACGTCATTTTTTTCCCTTAGTATTTTTAAAATATAAATAAATTATCATTATTAACTTCATTCATTCCATTTTCAAAATGTAATTAATGAACAATATAAATACCTTGACTTATTGTCTAACAAATTTCAAATATATCAAATATTATTTGATAGAATCTTGCATAGCAATGACTAATCTAGTTAATGTATACTTCAAAACGATACCTCTTGAACCAAATTAACGCATCTTTCGGGGATAATAAGGAATCCTCGCAAATGCGTGTGGTGAGAATCGAACCTATGACCTCGTGCCTGGAATTCTGAAGCCCTAACCACTAGATTATGACTTCATCCTCCCGTCTTCCTGTAAATGCAAATGACTAACAATTACTTTTATTTTCTCTACTGGCTCTGCATATTTTTTGTATTATCTATTTAGCACTTACCCAAGCTTTGGTACTCCATTTATTAGCTCTGTTCTCTTAGAATATGCCTTGAATATGTTTTTGCCCCCTTCCTATAATATTCACGGGACTATTTATAGATCGTTTAATTAGTTTCCGTATTAAGAGTAAGGGGATAACAAGGAATCCTCGCAATTTCGCAAATGCATGGAGTGAAAAACAAACCCATCTTTGCAAAAAAATAAAAATAAAATCATAATCTCGTGCCTGAAATTCTAAAGCTCTAATCATCAAGCAACGGATCACGTGCAATAGACCCCTAGAAAATAGCTTAGCTTGACTCAACAACCCACTTTGAACAAGTATTTCAGCTGCCATTCCATAATCTGGAATACTCCACATGCCTTGACTTGCCCAACTCCGTGTGAACATGCTTGGCCCAACACCCCAAAGAAATCCAGGCCCAAACATTGCTCCAAACAAAGACGGATCCATAATTGTACTTTTGACTTGTGTCGAGACAAAAGTTTAAAAATTAATACTCCCTCCGTCCACTATTATTTACTCCATTTTTCATTTTTGTCCGTACAAATTTATTTGCTCGATTTTTTAATATGATCCATATTTAAAAAGACATTTATACCCTTATAATCACATTTTTTATTTCCTTATTACCACATTAAATACATTTATAACCTCAAAACTACACATGTGATACACAAGAAGACAAAAAAAACAACTATCATTCCTTAAAATTCACCCAAAAAGTGTTTAAAACAAATAATAGTGGATAGAGGGAGTATATCTAATTATGTATTTGTAAAAGCTATAAACACCGGATCATAAAAAAAACTACTCACTCCATCCCAATTTATTTACTCCATTTAGGGTCAAACAATTTGGCAATGAGAGTTTTGAGTGGAAAAGAGAGTTTTCAACTCTTATTAGAGTTTTTGACTAGTCAAAACTCTAATAGGGGTGTTTGGTAAGTAGAGTTTCAAGAGAGAGTTTTGGAGTGAAAACTCTCAAAACCAAAGAGCTCCTAATAGGAGCTTTTTCTTTAGAGGATTAGGAAAGAGAAAAAAGAAATGACTCTTGAGCCTACAATTTTAATACTAACAAATGATTAAACATGTACAATAACGTCATTTTACACCAATAAAAAAAACCAGCTTTTAGTAATCAGCTAAGTTTTACCAAACACATTTTTGTGAAAAGCTAGTCAAATATACAGTCAAATCTTCTAAACAAAAAGTTAAAACTCTATACTCTAACTCTAAACTCTAACCACTAAACTCTAAACTCTATTTGCTAAACAGACCATTAATGTAGATCTTCTATACTACATACTAAAACAAAATATTGATTACATCATTCTCACTCAAACATGTACATGTGTCACTTTGTCTATCAATATCCCCCCATGCCCACCGCGTCATTTCTCTCTTTTTTTTTCTTTCACTTAATATTTGAGACACTTTGAAAATCTAAATGAAGTATCATTAACTTCATTCCTTCCATTTTCTCTTCTCTCTCCGTTTCCATTTGTTTGTCCTGTTTGACTTTGCACATATGTCAATGCATTTGTTTGACCTTAAATATTTTTTGTTGTAAATATGTAAAAATTATAATAATTGGTTGTTAATAGCGTACTCATTGAGAAGAATCAAACAAGACCTCACATGACTATATTATATTTTATATGTTGAGAGTAATTTAGAAAATTCTCCGACCTTATGAATAGTGTCAAAAGTCCATATAGGACAAACAAATGGGAACGGAGGGAGTATGTTTTTAGTATCATGATACTCTGTATTTTCTTTCTTTTGACATTTTTCTTTTTTTTTTCTTTTGAAAAGTTTTAAATTATTAAGAATTTGTACTAAAATATTTTTATTTATGTATTGATTTTATACTATATACCCCGTATTTGTTTCCAATTGACTTATTGTCTAACAAAATTTCAAATAATGTCTTTCATATTAATCCTTTAAAAAAAAATAAACACATACATATATTAACCATTTATCACTCCAATCAACGGCACATTCATACCTCATATAAAAAAATATCATTAATAATATGACAACAAAATAATAAAAAAAAATCGTTTCATATAACTCATGAATCAATTCTAACTTTCAATAACCTAAAAATTCTTATATACATCCGGATATATGGTATATCCAAAGTTAATTTTGCTCATTTAATTATTTTTACTCATTTTAAAATTTAAAATGAGTAAAATTATTTAAAATGAGCAATAAAACATCTTACGGTGCGTTCTCTTCAGCTTATTACACCTGAACTTATCTGAGCTGAACTTATCAAACCTAATTTAACTTATTAGAACTTATCAAACCTAATTTAACTTATTAGAACTTATTGGAACCTATTGAACTCCAAGTGCACTAGTGAGTGTCCCACATCGGATGATGAGGAGAGACTAAACTAACTTATAAGTCTAGGAGCTACTCCTTCTATCATCAATTTGTTTTAGGAAAGAACTTCTTATAGCTTGTAAGTGATCTAACTCTCCTCTTCTATATTGGGTTGCCCAGGCCCATTTCCAATATTCAATCAAATTTAACATGATATCAGAGCCCCTGGTTTATGTTGTGTAGGAGTGATTTAAGTTAATTATTAATTTTATTTAATCAATAATTAAAAAAGATAAATTAAACCCAATTTGAACTTATTAGGCTTAATTGGAACTTATTGGACCTGATATAACTTATCTGAACTTATTAAACCTAAAACTTATTTTTTTAAGGTGAAAAAAAGGCACCCTGCTAAAAGAATTTATAATTCCCACAGGAAATCAAACTTACTAAGAGGGTTTATCGTGAGTGATTTCCTACAGGAAAAAATTGTATCTACCCAGTGGGTAAACTACCCACTACTAATATAGGCTAGTGGTAGTGGCAGTGGCGGCTCTAGGATTTCAATAAAGCTGGGTCACTATTACCTGTAATGAATAAAAAAAAAAATTGCAACTTCTCTATGATGCATATATATATAAATTGCTTCTTGTGAGAAATTTCTTATTGTGAAAAGGTGAGAAAGAGATGGCAAACCATATCATAATAAGGTACCAAACAATGTCATGGTAACCTAGGTTGCACAAACACTTCTAGCAAGTGACGTGTTCCGTGACCGACACGTATTGGACATCGACACTCGTTGGACACGCCTAAATATGTGTCGGACACACCAACTTATGTGTCCAATATTTTTAATTATTTGTACACGTATGAGACACGTATTGGACACTTACAAGACACATATTGGACACTTATAGGACACATTCTAAACCTATTTTGAAAAAAACTTATATATATATTTAGATTGAATGAGAATTTATATTATAACGTGTCATAAAAAAATAAAATGTAAATCATAAACATTGTCTAATATTCATTAAAATTAACATTATAACAACATACAATCAAATTTTAAAAATAATTTTTCTTCTTCATTATATATTTTTCTAATAATTTAATAAATAGAAATAGATATTTTTTAATATTATCTTCCCGTGTACTCGTATCCTTAACTTTTGAGTTATCTTTTTCCCGTAACCGTATCATATCAGTATCTGTATCCGTTTTCATGCAACCTAAATATTAACTTCAAACACTCAATTTAAAAAAAAAAAAATTAATTAAACCCGGGTCCAACTCAACTTAAATAAATAATTTTTTAATAATCTATTAATAGTTGGTTGGGTTGATGTAGCTATGTCCCAACTCCTTATTTATATATCCTAGAAAATTAGATTTCCCAAGTAAATCTCATCCAACCAAACAACACCTGATTAAAAGCATATATATATTAAGCAAACCAAATAAGAGTACAACATTAACTAACATAACACATATATAATGATCTTATAATATAGAATGATCCATATTATTGAATTCAATCCATTAGACAGTAAGTTTATCCTGCATATCTTTAACAATAGAAGGCATACAACTAGTACTGCGAGCAAGACCACCGCCGCCGCCGCCGCCGCTGCCGCCACCACCACCACCCTTCCTAGGAGGAACACCACCTTTAGTCATAGCACACTTCTTAATAGTATTACTACTCCTCTTCAACAAATTCTTAACTTCCTCAGCTTGATACAAATCAGGATAAGCTTTTCCAAATTTATTAAACTTAACACAAGCATTCATATGTTCTTCCAAAGCATCATCCCTTGTCTTCCCACAATTCTTCTTCTTCCCCATCACTTCCTTCACCGCCTCGGCGCAAAGCCCACATATCAGCCTCCCGGAGAACTTCTTCCTCACCTGGCCGATATAGTCGGCCGACAACTCCTCACTCATCCCACAACACTCACACTTGGCCGCCTCAACTTCCGACAATACCGTTGGAAGGCCAAGTAATGAAGGGTCGTTTGAGTTTTTACTCATTTCTTTGGTGTGTAGTAGTATGGCTGAAATGTCCGATTTTGTTCTCTGGAGAGTCTCCATTACCGAATTAACTGAACTGAACTGAAACTGAAATAAACGAAATGAAACTGGAGATTTTTTTATTTGAAGAATGAATAATGTACAAGCCTAGCTAAGCTAAGCTAAGAGAGTATTTTATTTTTATATGAGGAGTTTTCACGGGAAATTAGAAAAAAGGTTTATTACGAAAAAACAAATGAAAACTTTTTGGAAATGTAATCACGAGATTTGGCTAGATCAAACATGAAAAGACATTATAAAAAGGCTAAGTTTTGTTAAAAAGTTCACAAGTTATTATGTAAGGGTTCGTTGTATGTTATTAAATAGGATGCTACGTTGCTTGCTTGTTTCTTCTTTGTCCACATAAATTATTATTTTTTGTGGCTTAATTAGTGGAAGAGATAAAAGACAAAACCAACATTTCTCTATTCATAAACAGCTTATATTATTCCTCCATTATTTATAAAATAAGTGATCATAATTTTTTACAATATATATATGCTCCTTATATTGTAAGTTAATTAATATTATTCAAAATGTTTTATCCTTGTAATTTATTTGATTTTTGTAAGTGTGTTGGGATAATATAATAATTGATTTTGGATGAAGTGTTAATTTCATTCTTTAGATAAAGTGTTAATTTCGTTTCTTGAACAATACTCGTTTGTCGTCCCTATATTATAAATTAAACATAAACATTATTTATATAATAATATGAACTACTCCATCCATTCCTGTTTGTTCTTTACATTTTCTTATGATACACGAATAGAGAAGGTTAGATAATGAAAAAAAAATTATTATACGTAAAAAAAAAATATTCATATAAGATCTTGTTTGATTCATATACACGTGTAGTTTTTTTAATGTGTATTTTGTATTAAAATAAATAAATTATAAAGTGTAGTATAAGATATTAACGTTCAAACAAGTGCATTGAAAATTATACAAAAAGTAAACGTAAAAAAATAAACTTGAACGCGGAGGGAGTATGATATTTTCTCCAACTACAATTTTACTTATCAACGGATCACAATATTGTACTAACTCTTTATAAATACCACAATAATATTTTCCTAACTCTTTATATAAATACATAAGTATATATACATAACACAATTCAATTATGCTTTTTATATACTCCTTCCGTGCCTCAAAGATCTTAAATGTTGCTATTTGGGGGAAACTAAGAAATATATTAAAGTATTGCAAGTGAAAATTAATTTATGTTTAGATTGGCCTAGCCTAGATGCAAATTTACAGGAAGAGGTGTATGCACAGTGTGCATCGTGTATACAAATTAAACAATATAATGATGTTCTTCGGTAACTTTCATCATGATATGCATGCTCTTTGATATATATTGAGCCTCTTTGATATGCATGCTCTTTGAATTGTCAATTCAGTTTAGATAATTTATAATTTCCTTTATACACATGTCCATTGGTTTTGTATTTCATTTGGTTAATGGGAGAGTATGCATGGTGAATAATGTAGGACCATCTTTAGAATCCACTTTTTATGGCCTGCGGAGATTAGTGTTATGAATGGTTGAAATGAATATAGACAATACATAGTACAGCATGCATGCTAACGACTAAGGATCATTGGTTAGGGAAATCAAATTGATGACTTATTGCTCAACAATTCAGTTCAACAATAAAGAGTTTTTCAAAATGATATGTACAATTTACACTTTATTATTAATTTATCAAGATCCAATTATATTAATAAATTCAGTTACTAACTAAATTTAGAGTGCAAAATGGTTTTAAAACCTGTATAGTACTCCCTTTGTTTCAAATTAGTCGTTACATTTGGCTAATTTGCTAAAAAATGTGAGAGTTTTTTTTGGTCAAATATTATAACCAATTTGAAATAGATAGAGGGAATGAATGAATGATTACGACTAGTATTACCCTATATATATTTTAGTGAAAGTATTAGGTCAGACGGTCTGACCAAATAATCTTGTCAGACGGCTGACCCATATACCCAATTATAATAGTGAAAAATTTCGGGAGGCTATAACTTTGCGCTCGGGTGTCGGATCGGGGCATATAATATGTCGAAATTGATTAATTTTTCGAGACGAACGCAGTTGTAAATATCCGAAGGGGATTTGGCCATCGGAAATCGCCAAACAAGGCCTCTTAAGGCCTCAAAATGCAAAAAAAACGTATTCAGGTTATATTTTGTCCAAGTTAGTTACAAAATGTGTCCAAGTTTTACAATATGTGTCCATGTTTAAACAATATGTGTCCAGGTTTACAAATAGGTGTCCAGGTTTACAAATAGGTATCCAGGGTTAACAATATGTATCCAGGTGTGTTCAGATTTGTTAAGATTTGTCCATATTTGTCCAAGTTTGTCAACATTAGTCCAGGTTTGTCCAAGTGTATCCATATTTGTTCAGATTTATCCAGATTTGTTCAGATTTATCCAGATTAGTCCATGTTTGTTTAGATTTGTCCAGGTTTGTCCACATTTGTCCAGTTTTGTCAACATTAGTCCAGGTTTGTCCAGGTGTGTCCAGATTCGTCCATGTTTGTCTAGATTTGTCCAGGTTTGTCCATATTTGTCCAGGTTTAACAACTTTTCATTAGGTTTACAAATTGTGTCCAGGTTTCAAATGTGTCCAGTTTTGTTTCCAAGTTTATAAATGTGTCCAGGTCTACCAATACATGTCCAGGTTAAACACATATGTGTCCAGATTCAACAATATATATGTCCAAGTCTAGTGGACTGGTCTGATAGAAACGTTAATGTCAGACCGGTCTGACACAATACCTTCTCTATATTTTATCACAAATGTCAAAGTTTGCATAAGTTAAATGAACTCTTAAGTCTTAATTCATGCATCCTTTAATTTAAAAACTCCAATTACAATTGTAATCATCTCCTAATCATGAGTTGTAGACTTTCTTTAATTTGGTCCTCCTTAAATACATATCAAATCATATATAATATGATCATTTAGTGAAGTGTACAATAATTATGCGATGGGTTAGCCTCATTTTGTATCGTATCTTCTATCGTAGGCAAACCTCACATGATATGGTTGACTAGTAACTTTAAGGCACCTTTTATGATCTTGTATTCGTGAAAACAAAAATAATAATAAATATTAGTCCTAGCTAGATTATCATCTGTTTAATTGCTGGAGTGAGCATGTTACGTGAACAAATCAATGTCTTACTTTAATTTTAGGGTACATACGTATCATCACATAAATAAATGGCTAAGAATTAAGTAAGAACCTAGGCTAGCTTTCATTCGTATTTTATCCCAACTATGTTTGGATGAGTAACGTAATTATACGATCATCAGGAGTAGTTGTATATATGGTCATCAGAATGTTTGGTTGACACTTGAAAAAGTTGTCAATTCTTATAAAATTATGAAGAGAAGAGTGTAAACTATTCAATCTTTAATTTTGGACTTTGAAACGAGTTGTGGTGTAACTTATTGGTAAGCGTCCCACGGACCATGTCCCATTGCATGACCAAGGTCATGCGTTCGATCTTTAATTACTCCTAATATTATGCTGGGGTATAGCATGTTGCATTATGTTGGCTAATTATGATGCAAGATTGCGAGATATAAGAATTAATTAAATGAATAATAATGATTTATTATAACTAGTTATGCTACACATAACTAGTTATAGACATGAGTAGAGATGGCATCGATGGATCGGATATGGTTCAGATCCGCCTACATCCAAACCCATATTCATTTATTTTATATATACCTAGCCGCTGGTCTCTAATTTTGAGACCCAAACCCATATCAACTAGGTCTAATGGGTTCATGGGTACTAAATGTGTCTTATTTTAAGCTCCTAACCAACATTTTTATACCTACCAAATTATTTTGCCCTATTTTAACTACATGCAACAATCTTAATTCATTAACTAAACCAAATATATATAAAGAAAAGTAACGTAAAAAATGGTTCAAATAATTCAAATAAAAAATCTTAAAATTTTATACTTCCTCCGTAAACCAAAAATTGCAACAAAGGGGAGGTCACGGACTCCAAAAAAAAATTTATAAGTGTGTTTAAGTTAGTAGATTAGTAAAAGTATGAGAGAGAAATAAAAGTTAGTAAAGTAGAAAAAGTAGGAGAGAGAAATAAATGTTTGTAGATTAATAAAAATAGGAGAGAGACATATGTTAAATATTATCCAAAATAGAAAGTGACAAGTTTGTTGCAATTTTTTAAAAACATCCAAATGTGACAAATGTTACAATTTTTCATTTACGGAGGAAGTAAAAGTATAAAATTAGAGAATAGACAAGTGGAAATAAAGGAATTAAGAAAATAATTAAGAAGAAACAACAGTAAATTAAGAATTGAGAATTTAGAGCATACTTTTTAATTTTTTACTTTTTTTATATAAATGGATTCATGGAATCATGGGCCATATCTGGGTCAAGTTTGAGACATGATCCAGATACATAAGGTCTAAAAGGAGGGGGGGGGGAACTCAAATATAGACTTATATATAAATTATTCAACTCCAAATGGATAGGTCTAGGTCAATTCGAATAGCCATTATTGGATAGATATTGCCCATAACATGAGCGATGCGTTGAATATGACATATAATTAAAATATGAAAATAGACATGCTTGATAAATGGCTCTTTTGACAAATATAGCTTGGTGCAAACGTGTCTGTGACAATATCATCTTCTCTTTTTATCTTTTATATAAATAATTTTTGGAATTAACTTCAATTCACATGTTTAGTTTTCATCATTTTTTCCTTCAAATTGGATTCTTTATCATTTTGTTTTTTTTTTCAATTTTCTCAAATTGGTAAGTTCAATAAAAACCTTCAAATTCATGAGTGAGGGTAACAATATAATGTATATTATTAAACCATATATATACAAGTTAAGCTATTGTTCATTAAAACTAATTAACAAGTGCATAATTGACTTATGCATTGGTTTTGTCTGTATTGTTCAAAGATGATTGTAAAATTTTATGCATGCACGACTTTTTTTCCACTTGGTAAATTATGCATTTGGTAAAAATATAATATTGTTGGTTGTTCAGTTGTGAATTAAATTATTAAAAAAAAAAAAAAAAAAAACCTACGGAGTACTATATTGGCCTGGGCAATGCCCCGGTCCCTAGCAATAATCATAAATTCTACTTTGTATGGCTTATAAAAATCTTAATTAAATAAGTATTTCTCAATTATATTATCATTTATTTTAATTTATTATTTTTAAATTAACTTTTGCAATGAATATAATTATAAAATGAATCGGTAATAAAACATGTTATGTCCCCACCTTATCTGTGTTCAGCAACATCAAAATCAACTCGATAACAATTAACAGATTTGTCATTCCTCACCTCCTTTATACCTATATTATTATCATTTCTTTCTTTTTTTGGTAAGTAAACAAATATATTCCATCAAAAAAGATCACATTTACAACCTAAAGCTTACTTCCAAGGGAACAACCCTACTAGGTAGGCTCCCCCCTTTGGAACAAGCTAAAAAAAAACTACAGCTGAACAAACTCAGCTTAATACAACTTGGCCACAACCAAAGACTGTAATCATCTCCTATCACCACTATTCAATTTACAGGTATAAAGCAATCTACATCTTTGTATGACCACCATTACAATGGTCTGGAATACCTGCCAATCAACAGTAGTCTTCAACATCCATATAGTTTCATTCCTTACCTTCCAAATATTATATACCACAGCAGCAGCTCCTGCACACATTACCTTGTATTGAGCATCAGTCATTCCCCTTTTCCTTAGGAAGTACTTGAGCAGCTGCTGCATACTCCCTGGTACTGTCCTCATCCCCAACCATCCTGTCAATCTAGCCCATAAATTCTTAGCATAGCAGCAGCTAAAAAACATATGTTGGTGAGTTTTATTATCATTTCTTACTTGTTAAAAATATTGATGAATTGCAGTGCTAGAAATTTGAGATTTCAAATTTGATTTTTTGTAAGAAATTTCTTAATATAGGATAAAAATTTGGAAAGAAAAATATTGCAAAAGAAACTAACAAATTAAATAAATAGAGAAATTTTTTTACAATAAAAAGGGAAAAAGAAAAAAAAAATCAAATGACATGTTGAAGGGGAAAATTCAAAAAGAAAATAACATGTGTCCAATAATGATTTCAGTGGTTTATTTTATTTTAGTAATATGTATTATAGATAGATAGATATGGTAATTGTGTATTATGTTTCTATACAATATTTGATTTCTTAGGCTTTCTTAAATTTATAAATCGTTAATCTCATAGTACTATCTAAAATATTTCAAGCATTACCTAATGCGAAAACTATTGCATCTGAAAAAGGGAAATGATATTGACACGACTAAAATTGATATGGGCACAACCCATTGTGATAGCATATCTTCCTATACTCTTCTCACAAAATTTGTGCCCATATAATTTATTTATTTTTTGTCAATATCAATTTTCCTAAAAAAATGGATGAAATATATGTAATACTATGTACTTCTTTCGTTCTTTTATTATTTTAACATTTCTCTTATGTGACAGCCTCTCCTAGTGATGCCTAATTGGCAGCCTTAACTTTGCACGTGATTAGGTGTTTGGATCCAGTAAAGTTTATGAAAAACTCTCCAAAGTAGAGTTCAGTCAATCCTAACCATTGATTAATTAGTAATCAATGGCTTATATTTTTTTATCAAATATTTCTTTGTTTTTTCCCTAAATATTCCCACAAATTTTGAGCTCTTGATTAGGATTAAACTCTACTTGGTAGAGTTGTTATAAAAATCAACCGGATCCAAACTCTGTGATTGGTGTTTGTATGATTTATTTTTCTTTAGTAATATTTATCTTATGTGAAAGTTTCATATTAATTCCAACATTATTGAATTTGACTTTTTTTTCCTCCAATTCCTCTCCTTATCACATACGCCGCTCAATTACTCTTACGACCCGTTTGGTTGTTGGTAATAAATTGTGGTAATGATAATGAATTTATAGTATAATTTTGTTAAAGATGAACCTTATAATCTCCATGGTAAACAAATTTTCATTCCCAAGCTTCAATTTTCTTCTCATTTTTCATTCTCATCCATTACCATTGGGGAGGGTGGTATTTGATGGAAATGGATATCTGTGAAGAAAATTAGATAAGTTGGAGCTAAGGTAGCACCACCATGGGAATCGATTTTAATTTCCCTTCCAAATTTAGTTATAAATTCATTCCCATTACCATGATTTATAATCAGTTACCAAACGGGGCGTTATTTCAATCTAATCTCCTTTAAAAAAAAGTGCAACTCCAATTTTGCAATTGAAAAAGAATTGAGGAAGTAGATCATTGCCAAAAAAAAGTGACATTTGCTTAGCTTACAAGAGGACTCAATGTTTGGCCCATTACATACATGCCAATTTGGGTGGGTGGGGTTAGTACTTAATACTTCAATGGATATCGTCGTCTATAAATTTAACCCAAATTGCCTTGTCCAACCCATTATTCTTCTTCAGCCCCAGAGGATTTTCGATGGAACAAGCTTTTATCAGGGGGTGATCCTTTTCTTTTTTTTTTTTTTTGGTCCCTCCATTTCTATATATTGTTACGTTTGAAATTTTGAAAAGATAAATTTAATTATGAGATAACCTTATTATATACGCATCTCTTTCATATAAGTCAAGAGGAAGCTATGGTATCCTTTAAAAAAACCAAAATTATATAAGAGAACACAGCTTAAATGTCGTCCTATTAAATGGTACTATTAAACTAAGAAATAGTGATTAAATGGTACTTCATTTCTCATGCATATCTTTCAATTATTTTTCATGATAATAGATAATATATTATTAATATATTGACCAAGTCATTGCTTTGTTTTTACTATATTTCCAAGAAAACATACTGTATTGATTCTACATTATTTAAATGCAGTTGTAAAGAAAGAAAAACTCTTTAGTTGCCCAAAATAAATTGAAAGAGTTATTATTACAATTTACAACTACAAAATTTAAAATAAATTTAGTTCCATTTTTCCTACCTCATAAAAATACACGTATTATTTTCTCCATTTGTAGATATTGAGTATTTTGTTTGACACAATTTTTATGTGCACATAAATTATGGTTGTCGGTGACTTATTCTTGGCTTGCAAAAAAAATATTCTTATAAATTTGACTATATAAATTTTAAAAAGTTATACAATGATATAAAATTATATTTTTGTTGTTGTTGTTGTCTTTTTTAATGTATGATTTTGATTTTTGATATTATGTAAATATTGTTTTTAACCTCACTAAGTATATAAAAACTTTTACAACCACGCATCACACGGGATACTAACCTAGTTAAATATGTACCATAAGGGAAGGTGAAGAATGATTTCCTCCTATGATATAACATTTTACCGGTTAGTATATTAATTTAAAGGAAACCACATTTTCGAATTACTTAAAGTTGCACAATCAGTGTAACTAACACAAATCAATACCGAGTACAGATTTAACAATATATTTTTTGAAAAGAAAATTTCACCATTAAACAATCAACTAAAATCATTGACATTAACTTGCGAAATCATAATTATTGACCAAAATATCAATGTTAATTGACGTTAAATTTCATAAAAGATGCAAAATTAAAATCATTTCTATATATATGTCAATCAATCATAGCACACCAATTAATAATTTGGACACCATTCATAGTATAATGGTTGAACTAGCTAGTATTTGCAACCCGTATATATACTATAATACTCTCTCCTCTCCAAAATTTTGTACATTACAATGTGACTGGAGTTTTGTGACCGTGCAAATTGCGCTGCTTTCAATAATACCGTGATTTATTCGGAAACTGGTCGGTCAAAAACAGGTTCGGTCAAAAACGGTCGGTCAAAAACAGTTCATATGAACTCTTTCGGTATCGGTCGGTAATGGTCGGACTTATTCGGTATCCGGTCAAATTCGATATTTTCCTAAACAGGTGTCGGTCGGTTTCGGTCCGGTACTTATCGGTCCGGTCGTTATCGATAACAGGTCACATTCGGTCGGTTAAAAACGGTTTTTTACAGGTCGTAATCGGTACACGGGTTATAATCGATCGGTCAAAATTGGTATGTGGATTATAATCGATCGGTCAAAATCAGTATGCGGGTCATAATCGCTTGGTCAAAATCAGCATGCGGGTCATAATCGGTCGATCAAGGTCAAATGTAGGACGTAACCTGTTAGTCTTAAACGATCGAACACAAATAAATCACAATACAATTAGTCAATTCAAAACTCCAGATCGGATTTTGATATTTCGGGTTAGTTGGCTTAGAATCTTGGGATCGAAAACTATGCCCACCCCTGAATTATGAGAATAACAACGACTTTAATAAGTGACTAATATAAATATTATATATGGACATCAAAGAATAATCTCGATGAACCATATCATTTTATGATGAGTGTGATGGCTACGATTATAATAAAAATATATATCATTAGAATATCAATGGCTATGAGGATGGGATTTATCGTTGTCAACTTGTCATCATCATCATAAAAGCAATATACTACGTATATGGTAACAATAGTAATAATGATATGATGGTGAGTCAATGACATAAATAATCAATTGATCAATCATAATAATGATGGATGGTAATAACCACGATGATCATAATCATGGTGGATGATGCATGGTGAATTGGTGTTGATCACGATGTTGGCCAACATGAAGGATGTTGATTGATGATGGTGATGAATTATGAGGGCATCAATTATGTATGGTGATGATAACGTTGATGATGGATGATAATAAGTCATGATAATGATCATGGGTGATGATGTATATGAATGGTGATGAATGTTGATGATGGATGCATATGATGACATCAATGATGTATGCTGATGCATGATGACGGTGATGGATGTTGATGATCAATATGATAGATGGTCATGAATGATGATAATGATGACGACATGGATGATGGTGATGGATTATGACGCTAATAATAAATGGTTATGAGCTTATGATGAAGATTAAGATGATGATGGATGATAAAGAATTGACGATAACAAAGATGCAGATAACAATATTGATAAGAATTAGCAACAACAACGAATTGATAATGATACTCATGATAACGATGATGATAGTCATCAATCATGTAAATAAGTTCGATAAAAAAATGGGGTCAGTAGTACTTCAGTCGTAAGGTTGGTCAAAATATGTTCGATAAAAAATGGTCTGTCAAAAACAGGTTCAGTACAATAAGATTTCGGTCAAAAACGATCGGTCAAAAGCGGTCCATCGAAAACGGTCGGTAAAAAATCGGTCAAAAACGGATTCGGTACAATACGGTTTCGGTAACGGTCGGTCTCGGTATAATAAAAACTGGTCGAAAACGGATTCGGTCTTAAACGGACTCGGTACCGGTCGATTTCGGTATGCGTAAAATCGGTCAGAAACGGTTTCGGTATAATTCGGATTCGGTAGCGGTCGGTATCCGGTCACTAAAAATATGGTCAAAAACAGGTTCGATATCGGTCGATAACGGTCGGTCAAACAGTTTTCTGACCACATTTACACCCCTAACCGTGAACCGTGAACCGTGAATGTGAAGTTGTGATTTTATGAACCATTATTGGGTTAGCAAGTTACTCTGTTCAAGATATTGATTGTTTAATGTGGACCACAAGAGAAATGAGAGGCCACAAATATAAAAAGGAAAAGGCTGCATATAAGCATTAATTACATTACCTAATATGAAAATAAGTTGTAAATTTATGTGAAAATTATACATTGATCAATATAATAAATGCAGAATTAATGTTGTTTATTTTCTTTTTTAGCTTTTTAATTATATGCAGCCCTTAGAGCTGCATATAGCATAACCCATATAAAAAATATAACCAGCATAAGCCATGGCCTCGACTTTAATACTTTAGAGTCTTAGAAAAATTTTAAGAAAGTAAATTACACTTTAAGGGTATTTATTTAGTAAGATAATCATAAATGATATGAAAAGAATTTTGCTGAGAGAGGAGGGAACAATATAAATTACCTTTATTAGTTGGTTGGTTTAAAAGTGTAATGGAAACGATTAAGGGGAAACAAATTAAAGGGGATTTGTTTCCACATGTTTCACAATGAAAATAAATAGGAGGATTATATGTTACTCCTTGGAAAAAGCAAGTGTTACTTATGACATCCACCAAACAAGTTACGTTAAATCCGTATCCAACTTTCAAAAATTTTATACCAAATATATCTTTAATGTGGTTTCTCCCACTTCAGGCCGGTTAATCAATAAAGCATTGAATGAGAGTTTAACATTTATATTTATTTAAGACGGTTTGATACATATTAGAGGTAGTATTTTCCTCTCTTAAGTTAGTTTGCTTGAGTAAGTAGTAGTTAGTTCTTTTTAGACTATGCAGTAGCTTTCTTTCTTCTCTTCTTCTCTTTATATATATTCCTTCTCCTCTGTACTGAAGTAGGACTCTGTCTTATTTTCTTCTGCTGCAATAATAAACTTCTGATTTCTTCTTCCTTAATTCTCAGCAAATTACATGGTATCAGAGCCATACCCAAATTGGGTTTGTTCTATTTAATTCCCTGGTATTCGAATTATTGAAATTGGGTTTCTGTCCTCTGCCGCTGATTATTGTTCGAAGAGTTTACCTATTTTCAAGAATCAAATTCTTCCTTTGTATACGGGCAAATTCAACCTGCTACAACTTTTGTGGTGAAGATGACTTCATCAATTGCTACTTCCATTGTTAATTCGAATCCAAATGATGGTTTCAATCAAGGTATTTTCGACCCCCTATTTGTATCTCACTCTGATAATCATGCTTCCTCTTTAACCAAAGTTGTCTTTAATGGGTCAAATTACTTGCCATGGAGTAGGAAAGTATATAGATCTTTAGGGGCTAAGCATAAACTAAGTCTAATTGATGGGTCTATTAAAGAACCTAACTCTACACATAAAGATTATGAAAAATGGAAAACATCAGATTTTATGGTATCTTCTTGGATCTTGAGTTCCATGGATAATGATTTAGCTGAGGATTTTCAATATGTCGAGACAGCTTATGAATTGTGGTGTGATATAAAGGATAGATTTGATCAAACCAATGGTCCCTTAATTTTTCAATTGAAGAAAGAAATAGCTAATCTCAAACAAGAAAACCTCACTGTAATTGCTTATTTTGGTAAAATGAAACGGCTATGGGATGAATTATATAGCCTAAGAAAGAAACCATCATGCTCATGTGGAATACTTGAAAAATGTACTTGTTATTATGTTAAGCAAGTTACTGATGAATTGCAAGAAGACAAATTGATGCAATTCTTGTTAGGATTAAACAGTGGGTTTGATAATGTGGGGACCAATATTCTTTCTATGGATCCACTACCTAATTTGCATAGGGCTTATTGTATTGTGCAACAAGTTGAAAAACAAAAGGAGGTAAGTGGGATCACTAATTCCATAGCTGAGTCTAGTGCTTTAGTTGTATATAAGCCTAGGAATAATAGTGTATACTCAAGAAATGAAGGACATGGATATTCAAGAAATGAAGGATATGGGAATAAGAATGGATATTCAAAGAAAGATTGGAAGAAAGATAAGATGGAAAGAAAGTGTGATGTATGCAAAGGAAAGGGTCATACATCTGATCAATGTTTTAAGGTGATTGGCTACCCTGATTGGTACTATACTTTGAAGGCAAGTAAGGCGGGGGCATCAAAGCCAAGAATTGCTGCCAATGCTGCTACTGAGGATTGGGATACAGAGACTCCTTTAGAAGATGATGAAGAAAGTGGATTCAGGACTGTGCAGAACAAGAAGATCATCAAGTCAGAACCTTCTGAATTTGCTTATGCAAATTGTGCAGGTGCCTCCTTAAACTCTTCTAATTTAAAGTACCCTCATGATTATATATCTTGGATCATAGACACAGGAGCCGGTGATCACATGGTTTATGATTCAAAATTATTAATAAATAAAAGAAAACTAAAAAAGAGTATTAAAGTTGGATTGCCTGATGGAACTTGCAAATTAGTTCAATATTGTGGGACAGTTGTTATTAATTCTAAATTAGTCTTATATGATGTCCTTCTAGTGGAACATTTTAAACATAACCTATTGTCTGTTAGCAAATTAGCTGAGAAGTCTAATTTACAAGTTGTGTTTACCAAAGATGGTTGTGTGTTTCAGGACCTCTATAAAGATGTTGTGGCTAATGGGCATAAAGTGCAAGGATTGTACTGTTTGAGAGCTAATGCCATTCATAGAGATATAGATTGTAATACTGAAAATAAGGTTGGTATGTGCAATAATGTAGATGTTCAACAAGGTTTTGAAATAAGTAGTAGCAATAAGAGTACTAAGAATATCAAAAATAGGAATAATGTAAATTTGCTTTATGCAAGGCTAGGACATATTTTTTTGAACAAAATGAAACATATTAGTGATTGTAATTGCACTAACTTGGATTTCTCTAATTGCAATATTTGTGCTAGTGCAAAACTACATAAATTGCCATTTTCTTTAAGCTCTTCAAGAGCTAGTGACTTGTTTGGTATGATACATGTTGATCTTTGGGGACCCTATAGAATCACAGCTATAAGTGGAGCACGATATTTTTTGACCATTGTGGATGACTTTAGTAGAGCCACTTGGACCTTTCTTTTGCAAAATAAACAACAAGTCTATCAAACCATTGTTAATTTCATTTCTTATGCTAATACTCAATTCAATAAGAAAATTAAAGTCATTAGATCAGATAATGGAACAGAGTTTTTAAATGAACCTTGTTTTCAATTATTTGCTAAAAATGGCATTATACATCAAAGATCTATGGTAGGTGTTCCTCAGCAAAATGGCAGAGTAGAGTAGAGAGAAAACATAGACACTTGCTTGAAGTTGCTCGTGCCTTAAGATTCCAAGCACATTTACCTAAAAGATTTTGGGCAGAATGTGTGTTAACAACCACATATTTGATAAACAGGATGCCTACTAAGGTTCTAAATTGGAAAACACCTTTTGAAATTATGTTTGGACAAAAACCAGAATATAATAACTTAAGAGTCTTTGTGTGACGACCCGACTCGCTTAAATCGGCGCGGAAGAAACCGACGAGTCGAATAGTCATAACTAACAACTCAAATACTTAAGAATTAAAAACTAATACCTCAAATATTATTATTATGATTCCAAAAGTACAAATACCCACAAGTTTGTACAATACTAAACCAAAAGTCAAACTACGAAGTCTAATATACTATAAACTCCAAACACATGTCAGAGTTCAAACAAATGTATACAAGTCCATACTATAGTCTAATACTATCCAAAATCAACAAATAATGAAAATACAATCATATTAAAATATCGACGCTCGCCCAGCCCAAAACTAAGCAAGAGCCTCGTCATCAGAATTACCTGAAAAATAAACAACAGTCCACCATCAGTGGCGAGTAACATAACTGACTCACCCTAATGGGAATACACATGAACATAGCACAAATCAAATATCAAAACACAACATAACATGCGAAATTATCCAATAACAAACTCGACTCATACAAACTTATCCAACTATCTTTGGCGCAATCATTCATAACCTAGACCGGACTATGCTCGTACGAACGCATCTTACGCATTCGAACTTTCTACTATGTTAAGAAATGAGAATCTTACTCCCAAGTCCCGTGAAGCCAATCTTACTGGAAATCCACATCCGAAGACAACATAGAAAGACTCCAACTATCCCAATACCGCGGATGGAATAGGGGCAACGTCTTAACCCAAAAACATAGAATCTTACTCTAAGTTTCAGGCGTCTAGCTACGAAATCAAGCTAAGTTATTAATTAAATCTTTAAATCTTAATTATCTTAATCATAACATAATTAATTTCAAGAATTGCCTTTGCGCCTTGATTCTCGAAAATAATCAGTTAAATCACGAAGTTATTCTCAAGAATTGCCTTTACGCCTTAATCTTGAGTCTAACCAACATTCTTAATCCATTCTTTAACTTTTGTTAACATTACCATCAACTTTCTTTAACAACTTAATCATTTTCTTTAACTTTCAAGACTCGTCAAAGAACTCATCAAGATTCATAAAGAACTCATCAAGATTCATAAAGAACTCATCAAGAACTTAAATCCATAATAATCATCATATTGCACGCATAAAACAACACTTTTAAACAACAATTTTATCAACTTTCAATCATCCAACTTTCACCAAAGTTGAACACGTTTTTCATAAAACTTAATAATAAACTTTAATCATGAAATCATCATTTTTAAACATTAAAATCATCATCAAATCATCTCAAAATCAGATTATACTCCATTCATAAAAAAACATGATTAAACTTCAACTAATAAACCATACATGCATTTAATCTATACTATAATCATAGTATACCAATTAAGTTGAGAAAGTATGTTACCTTATTGAAGATACACACACAAAAACAACACAAAAAGCTGCCCGGAAAGTAGAACCACACGGCTAACACGCACGGCACACACGGCTTGCACCACGGTTGCACCACCACGTGAGACACCACGAACACAACCACCACCGCACGGCCTTCACTACGAACACGACCACCACAGCACGAACCCTCACGGACCTGCTACACAGCTTTGGCACACGAGCCACCACACGCACCCACTCGAACCACACGGCTCCCACACGAACACGATCAAACCAAACCCGAACCAACGATCTTGATCGAAACAATTGGGTTTAGATTGTGTTTAGGATACTTAAAGATCAATAGACTTTGAATCTTTAAGTTTAAGGTTAGAAATTGATGAACAATTTGATGGTGGTTATAGCCAAAAATGGCGTGGGGTTTGGGAGCAAATAAGAGGGAGTTTTGTGTTTAAACTTTTGATGGCAAGTGCATAAAATGGCAAGGATGGCAAAAATGAGCAAAAGCCTTACTAACTCCTCTATATATAGAGTTAGTTAAGGTGTGAACATGAGGCAAGTGGCAAAATTTGCCACCAAATACTAGGGCCAACCGGCCAAGCAAGAGAAAAGGGCCAAATTTGGGCTTTCGTGATCAATTGGGCTAATTTACAAAAACCGCATGATTAAACATGCTTAAATCGATTTAGCCCAAAATATTAAATAATTAATTAGAAAATTAAATAATAAAATTCTAATTAATTAAATAATAATTAAAATAAATAATAATAACTGCAAATAAAATAATTCGAATTAAATCGGAATTATTCACACATAAAATAAAATAAATAGTTCAAAATAAATTTGAACTATACATAACATCACATAAATACACATAAGTCAAGGCAGAAATATCATGAAAAATCAGGGTCGTTACACTTTGGATGTCTTTGTTATGCCATTAATGGGGATAGAAATAAAGACAAATTTGACTCTAGATCAAGAACTGGAATTTTTCTTGGATATCCTTGTGGTCATAAAGGATATAAGATTTATGATTTACAAAAGAAAACTATATTCATGACTAGAGATGTAAAATTTAATGAAAACATATTTCCTTTTATGGAAGAAAAACTCAAATCCAAGAATGATATTTCTACACCCTTAGTCTCATTTGGAAATGATAATGAGGATATTCATTTGAAAAACTCTGTTATGAATCAAAATGCTATTGTTATGCCTAATATTAAAGACAGGGAACCTACTGAATTGAGTACTAGCAGACAGAACAATAATAACAGTAGCAGCAGGGACAGCAATCTTCTTCTTGGTGAGTTTAGTAATACTAGCAGCAGGGACATAAATAGTGTTGAATTGAGTACAGATGCAGGGGACAGTCCAGTAGGCTCAGCAGCAGACAGAGATCAGGTTGAGTATATGTCTATTAAATCCAACAATAACACAGGTAATATCCCTCAAACTTTTACTGATTTAGAATTCAGTAATGATCAGAAAAATAATTCTGTAATGCAACCCAGAACTTCTGCTAGAGTTGTTCAAAAATCCACTAAGCTAGATGGTTATGAATGCCCCTACATTCCCCATAAAAATATGGATTCAGTTGAGCATTCTCAATCAAAATCTTTTGCAGTTAATTCTTCTAAAATTATTGAGCCTAAAAATTATAACCAAGCCAAATATTCAAAAGAATGGACTGAGGCTATGGAGGCTGAAATTAATGCTCTTAAACAAAATAAGACATGGTCCCTAACTACCTTACCTTTAGGGAAACATGCTATTGGTTCTAAATGGATTTTCAAAACTAAACTTTTTCCTAATGGTAACATAGAAAGATATAAAGCTAGACTTGTTGCTACTGGATATCAACAAAAGGAAGGACAAGATTATACTCAAACTTTTTCTCCTGTAGCTAAGCTTGCCACTGTTAGAATTGTTATAGTTGTAGCCACTATAAAACATTGGCCTATTTGGCAATTGGATGTTAATAATGTCTTCTTACATGGTTATCTGGATGAGTAAGTTTATATGCTTCCCCCATCTGGATATACAAAGGCTAAGAAAGGTGAGGTTTGTAAATTACACAAATCCTTGTATGGTCTTAAACAAGCACCTAGGCAATGGAATAAGGAATTAATTATTTTTCTTAAATCTCATGGTTTTAACCAATCAAAGCAAGACTATTCCTTATTCACTAGGATGTTAGATAATGAATTTTTAATTCTAATAGTCTATGTGGATGATATATTGATAACAGGTTCTTCTAATAACCAAATCAATAAGGTGAAGGAAGATCTAGATGAGATGTTTACAATCAAAGACTTGGGCCCCCTACACTACTTTCTTGGAATTGAAGTTACTAGAACCAAGGCTGGAACTTTCTTATCTCAAAAGAAGTACATCTCTGACATATTAGAAGATGCTGGAATGACAAATTGCGGAGAGGCAGCAGCCCCTTTGCCCTCTGGACTCAAATTAACACTAGAAAAAGGTGATCTCATACAAAACCCTACTATCTATAGGAAGATTATAGGAAGGTTGCTTTATTTAAACTTCACTCGACCAGACTTGTGCTATTCAGTACAACATCTATCTCAATTCATGCAACATCCCAGAACTACTCACTTAAGAGCAGCCCTCCATGTTCTTAAATACCTCAAATCCACTAGTGATTATGGCTTGTTTTATACTGCTAATACTACCCCCAATCTGTCAGCTTATAGGACTCAGATTGGGGAGCATGCAGGTTTACAAGCAGAAGTCTAAGTTCATATGTTGTCCTACTTGGTGAAAATCTGATTTCTTGGAAAACCAAGAAACAATCAACTGTAAGCAAGAGCTCCACTGAGGCTGAATATAGAAGTCTCTCTTCTACTGCAAGTGAATTGACTTGGGTAGAAGGCCTACTCCAAGATTTACACATCAATATACAACTTCCTATCTCTCTTGCTTGTGACAACCTCTCCGCTGAGCATTACATCAAACGAGAAAACCAAGCACATCAAACGAGACATGCATTACATAAGAGAGCAAGTTGAGCAAGGTCAGATTCATGTTCATCATGTGCCTACAGTAGACCAATTGGCAGATTTGCTTACAAAACCTTTAGTTTCCACTAGACACTTTTATCTATGTAACAAGCTTGGACTTGTTAGCTTGTCCAGCTTGGGGAGGGGGTATTAGAGGTAGTATTTTCCTCTCTTAAGTTAGTTTACTTGAGTAAGTAGTAGTTAGTTCTTTTTAGACTATGCAGTAGCTTTCTTTCTTCTCTTCTTCTCTTTATATATATTCCTTCTCCTCTGTACTGAAGTAGGACTCTGTCTCATTTTCTTCTGCTGCAATAATAAACTTCTGATTTCTTCTTCCTTAATTCTCAGCAAATTACAATACAAGAACCGAGTTATTAGACAATAATTGACCTTTACTAAACTACTTGCAATATAAGTTGGAAACCAAATACTTACTGTTGTTTGTCCAACTCAATTTTTGGCAATCTCGCACATTTGACAGTAGACATAAATTAGTAAAATTACTTCTTTTTTTTAGGGAAAGCTAGGGAGGGGGCAACTTTATTAAGTGAAATAAAGAGTCATCCGTAGCAATTCAGAAATGTATGTGTGGTGGAAAATCTATATAGTTTGACATAGTCATTATCCACTCAACTTGAGGAAATAAGTGAGCTATGTCATGAGCTACAATATTTCCTCCCCTGCTAGCAACAAAGGAACAATTAAAATAATCTGCTAGTAACAAAGGAACAATTAAAGTAATCTAGCTAGATCAAGAATTCTATTGAGAAAAACATACCAAGGGCTAGCTTGCTCTTTTCTTTACTTTATTAATCTTGCACACAATGTCTCTAGCATTCAACTCCAACCAAATCTTTGAAGCTACATACCACTTATATTCCTCCACATATCTTGTGAACTCCATAGCCACGACCTTATTCGAGCCCTGATCCGTCTCATATATGCGCCTATTGCGGCCAAACCATTAATTGAGTACACATAATATGAAAATTTGGTTATGAAACTTCTATCAAGGGTGCGTTCAATTCACCTTAAAACA
This sequence comes from Salicornia ramosissima, assembly GCA_951394345.1. Taxonomy (NCBI): domain Eukaryota; kingdom Viridiplantae; phylum Streptophyta; class Magnoliopsida; order Caryophyllales; family Amaranthaceae; genus Salicornia; species Salicornia ramosissima. The sequence continues at coordinate 13,129,633 of OX596239.1, forward strand.
ATAAGTTTCAGGTTAATAAGTTCAGATAAGTTTGCTTCAAGAGTAATAAATTCGGATATGTTCGGTTCGATTCCAATAAATTCAGATAAAATCAAGTCTAATAAGTTAAAGAGAACGCACGTACGCAAACCTATTCTAAATTAAGGGGTATGTGTAGATTTTTTTTGTTAAAATAGGGGTATTAAATAGATAAAAGAGTAGAGTTAGATACAAATAGGCCTCAGTAAAGGGACCCAAAACCAAACAGTACCGAATAGTCCTAGGGGTATGTGTAGTATATATTCAATATATTGTCTTAAATCAAAGTAGACCCAACTTTCCTATTTTGATTATCTTGCTTGAATCAAATTGGATCCTACTTCAAAACATTCCCAACATCACACAATACATAATCCAAATTCGGCCGCCAGAATTAAATTTTTGGAAGATTCATCCAATGGTCTTTCACACTTGTGCATATCCTTTTCCCATTCCTTCCATAATTTCTTCTAACTATTAGACGGTGAGTATATTTTACCATAAAACCTTAACTTTTAACATAATAAATATGTCAAAATTGTAAAAGATTGTAATTTTATGATGAGAGATTATGAATTTTTAAAAAATTTAAGTGTGTCTTTTGATAACAATCTGATAAAATGAAAAGATTATAATTTTATGATAAAAGATTATGAATATAAAAATAAAAAATAAAAAAATTGGTTACGATATATATACAGGTATACAGCTCTAAAGGCGGAAAATCAACATTAAACTAGTATTCTGGCCTGGGCGTTGCCCAGATTTATTTTTTTGCAGCCTTTGTCACTCTTTTGAATTTTTTTTTAAAAAACACTAATTTTTAAAGTAAATGAAGATTACTAAATATGTACTCCCTCCGTAACATATTAATGACAACAAGTCATTTTGCACGCACTTTAAGGTAATGATTTAAGGGTATAGATGAATAAATTAATCAAAATAGTTTTAATACAAGTAAGATTGAGATCATAAGTTACTAATCTTAAAGTTATTTTTAATCAATTTGTTCGTTTGCACCCTTAAATCGCTTTCTTAAAATGCGTGTAAAATGACTTGTTGCCATTAATATGTTACAGAGGGAGTAGAAGAAATATATAATATTATTACATAGATACTAATAATCATCCATTAAAATGTAGTTGAGATGGTAAGTACTTTACACTTTTTGTAACAGGTCAAGTGATCAAATCTTGCAAAAATAAATAGTTGTTTTGTTAATTGAATTGGCATTTTTTGAGTTGTTGACGTGGCAAGTGACACGTGGCATCATTCTTTGAAAAGGAACACCGATAAGTCAAATGATTATTCAACATTTTATTTTCTATTGTTTTTTATCACTGTTTTACAATCATTCAACCTATTTTTTGCTTTAAATAATAACGGTAACTTGAAACAACAGATAACTAATAGATTAAATAATCGTTTAACCTATTTTTGGCTTAAATGATAACAAGGTTAGCTTATTTCTGGATTTTCAAAAGGTTGGCTTAATTGTGGAAGATCGGCCAAAAGTTGGTTTATTCTTGACAATTTTTCCTTAATAATATGTATAGATAGATATATTACTTATTATGGTATAAACTATAAAATTGAAAATCACGCTTTGATCAGTGTTATTAATGTTATTTTATACGGAGTAGTATCAAATAATATTCCTACTTTCACTTTAATTTATCTTATATCCTCTCACAACCTTTAATTTAGAATTGTATATATTCCTATAAATATCAACCTTTAGAATCTTTAAATGTTATTTTATACGGAGTATCAAATTTAAGTACAAGTCTATTCCCACTTCTACTTTGGGATTTTATATTAATTAGTGAATTTTTTGTCTTACCTAATAGATTTAATTTTTGTGTTTGGTCTCATGTCAAGCGTAGTGTTAATAACCCGTTTTATGGCTAGTATGAGTTTTAATCTAGGTGTAAGGGTTTGTACTGAGAATTGACTGGATATTGTTAGTTTGTCACTAATCTATGATGTAATATGAATAGCAACTACAAGAGGGGGAATTGTAGTTGAGGGAGTTTTTGAATTTTTCGCGGAATTGTAACTTAAACTCGAAAGTAAGAGCAAACAGAAATAAAAGACAGAGAGTTTTAACCTACAAGGAAAACTTCTTAGGCCCAAATAGGAAGAAAAACCTTGATCACGAGGGATTTTTTCTCTTGGACTTCTCTTATTAATTATAGGCCAAACGACTCTGTTACAACCTATAAAAAGGACCTTCTCAATTCTCTACGTTCCACTAGGAACCTGTTCCCCCTGAACTGATGCCATGATCTTACTAAAGATCGATTTTTCTTACTTCAGATTTCGAATGAAATCTGAATTCTCTCTTTTCTTTTTTCTTGATTACAATCAAATTTTCTCTTTAATTTTTCTCTCACCCAACCCTTATCACTATGAATTACAATTGAAAAACTAAAGATCGAAAATTCAAAGAACACTTAGAATAATTTTGCACTCGAAAATCTTGATCTCTGAATTCTCTCTTGGTTGTGGTGTATTTCGAAAATGCTGGCAGCTCTTGTATTTATAAGTGAAGCTTTGTCCTAATTCCTTGCCTTGGAGAAGAAGTCTCTTCCACTCGCATGACTTGCCCACTTTTCCCTACAAATTAGGTTGACCAAAGAACAAGCAAAACAAATAGAAGAACAAACCCTAATATAAGACTAAGTACATTAACACTTGGTCAATGCCTAAAATAACGTGTGGCTTGAGGAAAAAATAAAAATCAGATTTTTTATTTTTAATTTAAAACTAATTAACATAACTAACCACTAATCTAGTCAACACACTAACTAACACTACTCTAACCACACACATAAAATAAGGAAGGAGTAAACCCACTAACCATTACCTATTATAATGGGTTTACTAGAAACTAATTCTTAAAATACCTAAATTAAATTGGTAAAACAATCACCCTACTACACATGTGATACCTTATTAAACTTTAAAAATTGAATTTTTAATTTTCAAATAATTAACACACTTAACAAATTCCTAAAGACTCTCCTACTTACAATGGACAAAAAACACGAGTAGTTAATTACCACTACTAACAATAGGTCACTTTAAATATTATACCAAAACTAAAAACAAACATTAGTTTAAGTACATAATTCTATTTATACGAGTGACATACTAGTCTTATACTAGCAAAAATAATTTCCTGTACCACACCAAGATTAGTATTCCAAAAAAAACATAAGATAAGAGTTAGAACATATTTAATAAAATATATTTACCTTAAAATTAGATACTCCTCTAATTTTATTCCCAATAAATATATTCTATAAAATATCAAGTATATACTAAATGAAATATATTTAATATAAATTAGACACTCATCTAATTCATTCTCTATAAATATATAACATAAAATATATGAAATATAAAATAAATTTAATTTCAACTAAAATTACTTTTAGTCGATTCTCCATAAATCCATTTTATTTTACCATAGAGTATTATATTGTCATCATCAAAACTAAGGTTCAACAATCTAATCTCATATGATATGTATAAATTCGAGAAATTATTAGTCCATAGCTGATATGTATACATATCAACTACAGAACAAAATGATTATCAAGAAAATTGTCACTTTCTAATTTCTTCCAACATGTTCTTTTGTCCTATAGCTGATATGTATACATATCTGCTATGAGCTAATAATTTCTCAATAAACCGATTGCTTGAGATTGAATAAAAGTCTTCTTTTTTGTATTAAAAAAGAGTACAATATTTGCTAACGAGATATTGTTGTTGTTAATGTCCTTTAATTTGATTTTCATCCATTGCAGTATAATTTGTTGTAGCTGTGAGCCTGTGACTTGTGAGTGTTAATGATGTTGATCTTTTAGGGCGCGTTCGTTTGATTCGTCTGAAAGTTTTTTATTTGATGGATATTTTTTTTATTAGATCTGATCTGATTTTATCTGAACTTTTCTTGTGTGATATTAACTTTTCAGACTGTAGTTATTTTATAGTTATAATTGTCTGATATGATCTGATTTTTTCTGAAAATAAGCACAAAATTGCTTATTTAAGTTGAATCAAACGCACTCTTAATATTGTTATATGTGTTATTGTGTACGATTATCATTCGCGCGCTTAGATTTACTATATATTCAGTAATATCGTATGCATTATTGTTAATTATCCGAAAATGATCCTAACATACATGATATAATGTTTTTAAAATTCTTTTCAAAAAATGTTTTAAAAAGTGATATTGTATACCTCAAACTCCGAAACATCCATGGGATCGAGATAAGGACGGACCAAAAAAAATGTGATGTGTGGATAGGTGAAACGAATCGGATGAATGTGATTGATGTTTCACTCGATCCTAAATCTAATTCATTTTCATCTCTACTCATGAAGAAACCTTGAGGAGCTACTTCTAAGTGCTCACCTTGCTCGTGGGTTAGATATTGGTATGAGCATTGTTTAAACGTAGCCCTCAAATTACTTATAATAAAGCCCCTTTTTGATAAATTTACCTTTAGCTACACGTGCGTTTGTTGGACCGAAAAAAATCCCGACATAGTCCAGGGCACATGGTCTACGCGCCATGGCCTAATTCCAGGTGCATGGACCATGCGCCTTGATCTAGGTGGGGGCACATGGTGGCCCATGCACCACTGCCTTCTTGACCGCGCACTTGGTCTTAAAATACTCATATCTCCTTTGTTTTTCAGAAAAATTGGACGCATAATATATCAAATCGAAGATCTCGGAATAAGGAATCTACTCCAAGTTTAATCACCTCAAAAGGAGTTATGTGTAAAACGTTATGTGTCTTTAATCAGATCAATGTGCGAAATCACTTGTAATGCTTTCAATTCATGATTTTAGCATATATAATATGTTTTAATTCATGATTTTAGTGTAATAATATGTTTTATTTCATGATTAATCTTGATATAAAATAAATTAAATATTTTAGGATATGATCTAATTAGAGAGATGATGTGTTATAGAATAAGGATAGTTTTAGAATAATGAGAGATTTAGTAGGTAATTCAAAGGTTGTGTCTAGCAGTTCATTTTTGATATTTGTAGTTAGTGAAAATTGAACCTTATACCTTAAAGATGCAAGACATTTTTTTTACACCATAAGATAAACAAGACCCCCAATCACTAGGGGTGCTTATTGAGCTGGGTAGCTCGCGAGCAGCTCGAGTTCGACTCGGTCAAAGCTCGACTCGAGCTCGCTTGAAACAACTCGTGACTCGATAATTTTACAAAAAATCAATAATTTTCTACGTTAAATATTTGAAAAACAAAATTAACCTTGATATTTAATATAATAAATTAATAAACTTTAACAATATATAATTTTCATAAAGAAAAGAAAATATAATCAATAATTTTCTTTTGAAAAAATTAAGATTCAAGAGGACTAAAACATTAAACGAGCAACTCGTGATCGGCTCAGCTCGGTTCGAAACCTAATGAGCACGAGTCGAGCAACCCCCAGCTCGCGATTGACTCACTCGATAAGCACCCCTACCTATCACATAACTACTGATATGACATTGCCCTTTTTCCTCAAATAAGACAACATTATATCCACTAATCAAGTGCTAACTCCGTGCCAGCAGCACCTATAATCAAATTATATCCACTAATCCACCTCATTAGTCATCATTATCCTTATCGTTGTAAGCCAATTTATTACAAAAAAAAAAAAAAAACTTTCTAATATTCCCCTAGATAAAAAAATTATTTTGTCCAAAACTACCTTAGTTACACCATTTTTTGTAAAAAAACTACATTACTTACAAAACTACCTTACTTAGCAAATTTCAGGTTGACCACTACCTTATTCACTATTTCGACGTTGACTTTGCCTTTGCTGGCCAATCTGGTCGTTTTTTGCAAATTCCGATCTCAAATTTGACCCTTTGGGCAAAAATGACCCACCGAAACCTTGATAGGGATAATTTTTTTTGGCACTCAAACCAATGAACGCATATCGAGACAAATTTTGTAATGCAAATAGAAGCTTATGCGGTCATTTTTTTGTAGATTTCGACCTCATATTTAACCCTTTTAGGGCAAAAATGACCCCAAAATATTGATTGGACTAATTATTTTCGAGAATAAAGCAAAGTCAACGCCGAAACAACGAACAATATAGTGGTCAACAAAGAATTGACTAATAAAGGTAGTTTTGGACAAACTTTTGTAAGTAATATATTTTTTGTTAAAAATGATCTAAGTAAGGTAGTTTTGAAAAAAAAAAAAAAATCATAAAAAAAATGACAATTTTTTTTAGAAAAAACAATCAACGTTACTTTCCTCTAAAGCCTGAACGGCTACACACCACAAACGAAGAAAAACCCCACCAATAATTACGCGGTAAAAAGTATAATAAAGTCATAAATCACAGCTATCTCCCAACTAATTTTTTAAACCAACAAAAAAAAAAATTAACTCCTATAAAACTTCCTCCCATTTCTCTCGTCAAACCTTTCTCTCCCCGTCCTCTCTTATTTCCCCCATTTCCTCACATTCTCTCATCAATTTTCATTTCTCTGCAAATTTCTCTCTCCCTCTAAATCTCACTTTCTCTCCCCCTCCACCGTATCCATGGCGGCGGTGAAGGTGGAGGAGCTCACCTCAGGTGCAAGTGCCAGAATCATCCCACTTTTCCAACGAGCTAAAACAATGGCGTTTCTCCTAAACCCATCTTTCAATTTCCTAAAAAAATCATTCCTTATATTTTACTCTTTCTTCGTTTGTTTCCTCCTCCTTCTTCTTCCTCGTTCACATCACCATTCTTCGCCTTCATCGTCACCACCTGATTCTACCCGGAAGCTTCGTCGTCGAAGATCGTTGGAAGAAGAGGAAGATACCCTTCGTCGTCGAGCCCTTGCTGAAGCCTTAGAGATGATGCCTTTTTCAATTAAAGATGATGATGAAGATGAGAGGGAAATTTGTGGCGAGAAATGTCGTTGGAATACTTCACTTTTCTTCGGTCTTCGTCGTAATGCTCTCTTTTGTCGCTCTTGGTTTCCCGTTTCCGGTGATTTCAAGTATGATCTCTAATTTGGTTTTTTTTTTTTTTTTTTTTTTGTTTCCCCTTTTTGGTGTTCGTTACTCGTTAGGTTGATTGTTTGCAGAGTTTTGATTTGTTTCTGCATATCAAAAGTAGTTATTTCAAATTGAGATTTATTAATTGGGATATCTTTGATTCCAAATTCTGGGTTCATTTTGAAATTGGGGTGTTTTACGTTTGAATTTTGGGTTCCAGATGACTTTTTTTTTCTTGTTTGTGTTGATTATTGTTAGCAGAGACATTCATTTGTGCTTTTTTTTTTAAAATAATGTTGATTGGGTTGAAGTAGCTTGTTTTGTTTTCCATTTCAAAATTGAGTACCTTGGAAATTTGGGCGTTCTAATATTAAAATTCTAGGTTTAATGGAACTTTGGTTGCTCATTAGTTTCAAGCTGAGGGCATTAAATTCTGGGTATGTTTGTCAGCTGTTTTTATTGTGGTTTATTGTAGCCTGCTCAATTATGGAGGGTTTAATTTGTACTCTGTTTGGATTTTGGGGCGTTGATTGAATAAACGTTGATTGATTTCCAGGACTGAGATTAATAGAAGTTGTAGTGGTTAGAAGTAAAATCATTGAATTGAGAGATAAGGGTTCAATTTGTTTTTATAACCCCTTCAAACCATTGTTAGAAATTAGGGAATTAGCAGACCTTGTGAAATTACAAGGTTGATGTTTAAGCTGAAGTCATCAACTTTATACGGAGTATTCAGCAAGTCTCCTTTTGACAGGATAGCTTTTCACTACAAAAATGGTAACTTTTGCATATAAAACCATAACGTTTAATATGTAGCTTAACTAATTTTGTAAAAAGTTAAAATTTAGAATATAAAGTTCCAGTTTTTTTGTTAAAAGTTACGGTACTTTATATTTGGTCTCTGGAGGTGTATTACAGTTATATTTTGCTGTTTTGACCGGTTACAATTTGCATGGTGTAGACTCGATTCTCTCCTTCTGGGATTGATTGCTTCGAATGCCTTAGTATTTTGTCATCCGAAGTTATTGCTTGAAGTGGCAAATTGATTGAAATGTACTATAATTCAATGGTGCAATTTTTAGCTTTTTTTTTTGGTAAGTTGAGTGCTAATCCAAGTTATCATGAGCTAGCTGGGAATATATTCTAGCGTTCTCCCAGGTGACTGGCAATGTGATGTGTTTTTTTATGTGAATGGTACTTGTCTCACTTGTTGAATTAGTTTGTTCAAACTCTAATCTCATGGAAATGTAGTAAGAAGACATTCTTTTGCAAGGAGTAAAATTATATTTTATTTGAAAGACTGGTCTTTGAGGAAGTGTAGAATGTAATTGCTTCTTCTGCACTTGTTTCTAATGTATGGTGGCTGAGTCAACCTTTTTTGTAGAAGACTGCCACAACATTTGAATTTTCCAGCTAAAATCCTAAACCACCTTGATCAACTTGAGGTGTGATAGACTATTCAAATTCTCATTAAACATTCCCAGCTGGAGGGTATGACCTATGATGATGAGTATGACCATCCAACTTGTTGACTCTGCCTTTTCAATGTAGCTTACCTAACAAGTAGTGGGCATGTAGGATTAAGCGGACTGCGTAATTGACCTACCATTTCTGCTCTTGCAGATGGCTAAGAAGTCAAACATAATACGGAGTATGTTAATAAAATATTGAGTATGTATGAACAAAACAGTGCTTTGATAAAGTCATTTCTTGTAGCTTGCCCTTAGCTAGAAACATACTTCTGAGATTGTTAGAGACTATTGAAATTGTTGCTGTTCTATTGTTTTTGTCTCAAATAACTCTTCTCTTTATCCTTGGCATAAATATTGATAGTGCTTATGTGAGTTCTAGTAGCTGCTAATGATGTCTTGATTATTTCTGGTTGATTAATGATGACATGATGTCTTGGCTGCATGTCGATGAATGATCAACTAGCTAGTAATTCTTTTTGCAAGGCATCTGGTTAATAGGTCTTTGTAATGTGCTTGGTAGCAGGGAATCATTTTTTTGTGACAAAACGTTCTTTTCCTGCTCTTTAGTTATGTTTGTTTTTTTGGTGTTAGTGGTTTCATGAGTTGCAATTTTGATCCTGTTTTTGACACTCAGCTGATAATCTTTTATTGATGGTATAATCCCTTTATTTGTTGCAAGTTTTGAATTTGTCTTTTATTAATAAGACAAAGAATGAAGAATTCATGCCATAGTGAAGGTTGTTTGTATTTTAGTAGAAGAGTTTGTCCTAGTAAGATTTGTTCAGTAATTTTGTCTGCTCCAACCTGCCTCCACCTGGCTCCGCATATACGTGGTATCTGCAGCTAAACATGGATCTGGATTTTTTTAAAATTTTTATAATTGCACTTTCTTTTTCGTAATTTATAATTAATAGTTCGTTTGTGTGTTTTCAGGGGCATTATCATAATTGTACATGGGCTTAATGAGCATGGGTAAGTACTAGAAACCCAATTAGTTATATTTTGCTACCTGCTATAGTGATCTTAGTAGCTTCGATAGGCAGCGTACATCACTCATTCACTTTCAAAATAGTCTGATTTGTTTGCTGTTTCTTTGCAGTGGAAGGTATGCTCATTTTGCAAGGCAACTAACATCTTGCAACTTTGGGGTCTATGCTATCGACTGGATAGGTAAACTCTTTACTATCATTATTTATTCCACATGCTGGTTTCAGTTTCAATTTAGTAGAATCATTTAGAAACATACAATTATTTATGTGTATCAGGAAGTTTTTGTTGCATCTAATCAATTATGGATTCGTAACAGGATTCATCTCTTCACAATCCTTTCACCAGGAATCTTATTCTTTTCTTTTCTTCTTGTAGGGCATGGTGGTAGTGACGGGTTGCACGGGTTTGTTCCCTCCCTTGACCATGTTGTAGCTGATACTGTAAGTGAGATTTTTGCCCATTTTATTCTTCCTTTGTTTGATTTTATAATTTCGAGGGTAAGGAGTCTCTCTCAGTAATTGTTTTGTACCTGGTATTAATGTTTGTGAACTGCTGTTCTGAACAGGCAGCTTTTTTGGAGAATGTCAAACTTGACCATCCTGGGGTACCCTGCTTCTTGTTTGGTCACTCTACTGGAGGAGCAGTGGTTTTAAAGGTTTGTCCTCTCTGCTTTTTAGAATGGGAGGTTTTCTGCATTTCTATTGGGCTCAGAAAATTGGCCAAATCCTCTTTAATAAACTATTAATGAATATACTCTTTTGTTTTTCAGGCAGCTTCCAATCCACGCATTGAAAGTATGGTGGAAGGAATTATATTGACCTCACCTGCATTGCGTGTTAAGCCAGCACATCCTGTTGTTAAGGTTAGTGTATGCTGGAAAGCTTGAAAGTCTGTTCAGTTTGACATTTCATGGCATTTGATACTTTATCCATTATAATATCTGGTTTAGCACTTTAGCATATTATGTCCTTCATAGAGGGTTGCAAAATGGAAATTGCCCTAATAAGGCAATTTCTTGAGATCCACAACTGTTTTCCGTACATAGTTTTTATGATGTGTGAACTGTGAATGCAACCTTCAGTCCAATTCATTTGCAAGGTTGATCAGTGTTTAAAAATCAAAAGGCACACTAAGGCAATAAGGGTCTTAGAGTCTAAGCGCAACAAGCACTATTTAGTTATTAAATATACTTTCACTCATGCATACATAACTCATTAAAACAAATCATCAAAGCACATACAACTATACAAGTCAACAAAAGATCTTAATATCATCATTTCCTATTAATATTCTACAAACGAAGCAATGAAGCATATATGTCATATAAATATAATTTTTCTTCATCCTATGGAACAAAGATACTATCTTTTATAATACAAAAGATCTTATTTCTTCATTCCTTTGTTAATGTTCTTATTATTTTCTTTTTCGCTAGGCTCTTGGCCCATTCTATGATGTTAATGTATGGTGTATCCCATTGTTAAGAGAGGTAAACAAATAAAGATCATGCATATATCATATAAACTAAAATTTCAATCAAGTGCAAAAAAGCGCAAGGCACGCATAATTGTGCCTCAAGCACTTCATGCTCCTTAAGTGCGCCTAAATGCCTAATCAAAGTCGCCTTGCCTACAGATAATTAAGCACTCACCCCCCTGTGCGTTGTGCCTCAGCGCCTAGGCGTGCCTAAGGCGTACGTTTTTTAAACACAGGTTGATTTAAATTTAATGGTAATCTTCCACTCCAGTGGGCAGTGGCAGATAACCTACTTTTGTCGGTTAATCCATGTTCCAGAACTAGTAGAAAATACTGGAAGGGCCGGGTTTTCTTCATTTGATCCCTTTTAGCTGCAACTTTTTGCTGGTTTATACTTTATAGTTCAGGTTTATTTGCAGACGCTGGTATTTAGTCTCAATTCTGGGCATAGTAGAGGCCAGGGACAAAAAGAAAACAGACATGCTTATATGCTCTTGCTTCTTTCTATTCAGGTTGTAGCACCTGTCTTCTCCTTGGTTGCACCAAGATTCCAATTTAAAGGCGCCAACAAGAAGGGCATCCCAGTTTCTAGGGATCCTGCCCAACTTATCGCAAAATATTCTGATCCACTAGTTTATACTGGTCCCATAAGGGTCCGAACTGGTCATGAAATCTTGCGGATTACCGCTTACTTGACACGGAATTTCAAAACCGTCACAGTTCCGTTCTTTGTTCTTCATGGAACTGCAGATAGAGTGACTGATCCACTGGCCTCTCAGGATCTCTACAATCAAGCAGCCTCCAACTTCAAGGATATAAAGCTTTATGATGGCTTCTTGCACGACCTCCTTTTCGAACCCGAGCGTGAAGAAATTGCTTGGGATATTATCAAATGGATGGAGAAGAAGCTAGGCTGCTAGCTCCATGCCTGTATTGTGAAAAAAAAAAATGAGCAACACCTAACTCATCACTGTGCGTGTGAAAAAAGTAAAACACAACACAGTGGCATTTTAGTATTTTTGCATGCCAAAATCACCGATGGGTGTATGCATATGTTTTGGAGTTTTGATTTTATTTACTAAAATGCCGCCGCATTTTTTTCACATTAGCACAGTGCCAAGTTAGGCATAAGCCGTGAGAAAGTGTACCATGCAGCTGATCCCATCTTTTTGGAACACGGCTTTGGTATTCTCGTGGGTTAGTTGATTTTGGCACCCCCTCAGAATCGAGGTTCGTTGTGATTAGTTGTTACGTGTAAGTAAACTAGAGATTGGGTAATGAAATGAACTTCAGAGTGACATGTTTATAGTATTTGTCTGAAGAAAGTGTAACTGTAAATATGGTCAGGTCCTTGAACAAGGAATTATGATGTTCTTTTTTGGTAGACTCCCTTGAGATACAGTTGTAAAATGTTTTCCGGCAAAGTTGCCTTGTAAAACATTTGCTAGTGATTTAATACTATACTACTATACATTATATGGTTTACAATCTTGTTTCAATGTACCAATATTTAGAGCAGCAGGAAGGACGATCATGAAATGAGTTGCACCTTGCACTGCATCTGAAACAGCCGTGATCTCCTCGAACTTGATATCCATTGTAACACCGTGGTTAGCTAGCCAATCCACTGCTCGGTTAGCCTCCCGGGCTCCCGATAACACTGACCAATGGTGACCTTCCAACTCGCACTACTCATTAGAGCCTTACACCTACGAATAATATGAATGAAAGGAGAGTTAGTAGGTAAGGTTCCTACAAACATTTGAACAACCACTTTGGAGTCCAAAGAGACTTGAATTAGCTTATACCCCTAGTTCCAGGCTAACTTCAGCCCCTTGTATACAACCCAAAGTTCAGCTTTGTTGCTAGCCCCAGCTCTTTTCGGATTACTTTTAGCCGCTCCATCCGTGTTTAGATGCACCCACCCTCTACTAGGAAACTTGGGGGCCATTTCTATTAATACACAGCCTTCCACATGCCATTGTTAACTTCTTTCTCAATCAAATGAGCCAACCGCTTCATACATATGACATACAAATAGGGGGAGAGAGGGCCCCCTTGACGAATTCCTCGGGTAGGGGCAAAGGCTTTTAAAGATTCACCATTCTGACCACAAATTTTGGAGTTTAGTCGAGGTAAAACATAACGTAATAATCTCCTCCAACTTTTGGGGGAATACATAGCTCCATGAGAGAATCCTGAATAAAGCTCAATTTTAGCATATCATATGCTTTTTCAAAATCAATTTAATAGTCGTATTCCCCTTTCTTCCTTGTTTTTGACGCATAGAGTGCATCATCTCTTGCACAATAATAATACAAAGATGACAAGTTAAAAAAATGTGAATTGTGTATGTCAATAAAAAAATTAGCACGGGGTAGTATGTTAATAAAACACACATTTTTTTAACTACATGCTGAGAGTTGAGACAGATATGACAATATCTCACATGATTTTTTATTTTTTTTTTACATACGGAGCATAAATTACAAATGGCGTTCAAATAAATTTTGTCAACACTGCCAAAAGTCAAAGTGTATAAACTAAATACCATTTGGAAGGATTACCAATGCACAAGTATACGAGTGATTAATGAACATGAATCAAAATAACTATAACTAAGCTAGTGACTCATCAAACTGTTTGACGGGATAACTTTTTAAAAAAAAATTATAATGTTTCACCAATTTTTTTTAAAACTTTTTAGCATAAAATCATAATTTTTTATACAAAATTAAATTAGTCATGCAAAAAGTTATGACAAATCGTCAAACAAATTCAGAACTAACCCTATACCATTTTTACGTATTAGAAAAAAAAATTAAAGTCTGAAGATTCCAAATTATTTATATTAAAAAAACAAAAAGTAATGATTAAGTTTAGTTCTTTTTACTGAGTAATAAGATAAACCTCAAATTATTAACTAGACTCTGGATCAGCCATATTATTGTGATCTCAGGTCAAAAACTACGTTGTTTTCATTTTTAAAAATAATTTGCTAATTTTTCCTTATTTTCATTTCTCAGCGCTGTTCTTTCTCATTTTCTCTCTCTAGCTCTTTCCTTTTTCTCTCTCAATTGTTGTTCTCTCTTTCCTTTTTTAAAAAAGATTTGAATTTTTTTAAAAGAAAAAAATTCCTGCAGATTTTTCGAGCACTGTCTAAATTCAAGTGAATATTGTCTTATGGGTTGATTATCTAGTGAAGATAATAATTAACATCTCTATTATATAAGTTGAGGGGAGCTATGATATCCCCTGGAAAAGACCGTGTTACCCCTCAAAATTTTTCAAAAATTCAATTTGTATCACTCCAATCTATTATGGAAGGTTATTACCAAAATTTATCTTTTTAAAATGAAAATATTACAAAATATAAAATTCGTAAAAATAAAATAAAATTACCAAAATTCATATTTTTGAATTCTTTATAAATAGATATTCATATTGATATAGTTTGTCACATAAAATTTTATCTTTCGATTATCGTAGAAATTTGATAACCGATAGAATATAGTTAAAAAAAAACTTTTATTTTTTGTTCATTGTTGTGGGATGGGCTGATGAAAAGGAAAAATTTTGTTATGATTATGTGAATTTGAAAAATATTTTAATTTTTCAAACAAACAACCTTTTTTTTTATACAAATTGAAATATACATTTAAAATATCATCGCACGCAAAGCGTGCATAGAAGGCTAGTATGGCTATAAAGGAAGCAAAATCTTCTGAGTTATTATATGTAACTGTTGATGGTGAATAACTGAATAATATTGTTACCTGATGAAAATTGGATTCACTTTCAGTTGTAATATTCCTTATTTTTTGACGAATATTGTAATGTAAGTGTTGAATATTATTTATTACTTGATGAATATTATATTTTAAGTGGTGAATATTGCTTATTAATTATTTGGTGAATATTGAACTTTACATCGTGAATATTGTTTATTACTTGTTTAATATTGTATTTTAATTAAGCGATGAATATTGTTTATTTATTGGACTTTAAATGGTGAATATTTTTTACAAAAATTTGTCAGTTTCACGCCTTAATTAACTCTACAAGTTTTTGTAAGAAGCTCTCTATGGACGTCAATAAGGCAATACACTCGTAAACAACTCGCGAACAAACCCGATCAAAGCTCGTTCATACATAAATAAACGAATCTGAGTAAAATTTTCAAGGCTCGATCAATAAATAAGCTTTACTCGAATAAGGCAGTACTCGACTCA
This sequence comes from Salicornia ramosissima, assembly GCA_951394345.1. Taxonomy (NCBI): domain Eukaryota; kingdom Viridiplantae; phylum Streptophyta; class Magnoliopsida; order Caryophyllales; family Amaranthaceae; genus Salicornia; species Salicornia ramosissima. The sequence continues at coordinate 13,144,880 of OX596239.1, forward strand.
TTAAGGTTTGCGAACAGCTCATACAAGTTCGTTAATAAACTCGTTTGTAATCATTTAATACTCGTTAAAAGCTCGTTAAAAATTCATATATACTTCAAATTTTAAAATATTTTTATTTATATTTACGTATCATTTACATATCATGATTTGTCTTTGTTGTAAATTTGGAATAATATCATACTTTGTATTATATTTTTAATTTTTTTTATATTTTATATTTTATATTACTTATGTTTGGCTAAAAGGTAAAATTAGAAATAATTAATCTTTCTATACTACTAAATTTCTTGCCACGCACTTCAAAAAACTCATTTCCCTCCCAAACATCCAAATTTCCCTCCTCCCTCTTCCTTCATCAGCAAATTAACAATTATGATGTGTTTTGGAAAAAATCAAAGCATTAAAAATAGGGAAATGCACTATCAAGTTAGTTCGAATGGCTGCATTAATTGGTGAGCATTCACTACTTGGTCTTTTTTTTCTAGGATGCATTTAGTTTTTTCCTAAAACAATTATAATAACTTTTGCTTTATTTTTCAATAAAAATTATACTACCCTTCTTTCAAAAAATTTATTATTACTAAAAGAAAAACACTAGAACAAATTTTTCATCTACAATAATTTTTTACCAATTTTTATAAATAAAGATTTAATTTAGATCTAAATACTTGCTTTATTTAAATAAATCAAGCAATTGCTCGGGTATTATCTAGCTAGTAAAAGAATAAATACAAAGCTCATTCAAATATATGCTCGTTTATAACTGAGCTCGAGCTCGAATATGTAAAGGAGCAGCTCGAGCCGAGCTCGAACATGAAAATATTAAACGAGCCCAGCTCGAACAAGGTTATTGGAAGCTCAGTTATGCCCAAGCTCGGCTCGAGCTCAATTAATATTAGTCAAGCCTAGCTCTAAAAGCTTACTACTCGACTCGTCTTGACTCGTTGACATCACTAAAACTTCCTTATGGATTTTTTGGGTACAAAACCCCGGCCCCCTAACGTTTCCAAATGTTATAATATGCACCCCAGCCAAATGCTATATTTTTATCAAATTAAACATAATTTATGATTTTCGTTGAAGTTTTTCTTTCATTACTTGATGATTTGAAAAATCAAAGGAAAATTTTTGTCTTCAATTGAACTTGATTAAATTTTGAAGTATAACTTGATTGAACAACTTGATTGAACTTCTAAAAAATTTAAAGGGTACATATGATAACATCCAAAAACTTTAGGGGATACATATGATCGATAGCCATTGGCGGATCCACACTAGAGGAAAGGGTAGCATGTGCTACCCATTAAATTGGTAAAATTTGTCATCTATAAATTTTGTGCAAAAATAACATTAATGCACAAGTGCTCTAGTTTTTCATGCATTTAGGTGAAAACCACTATTGATGTGTGAAGGTCTCAAGATCAACTATCCATCTCAATATTTTTTTTCTCCTTTTTGCTTTCCTCTTGAATTGTTATACTTTTGTTATCCTTTTTCCCCTTTTATTACTTACATTATATTGTAAGTTTTCACCCTAAGAAATATGGATTTCTTTCTTTTTTTTTTTCCTTTTATTCAACTCTTAATAACTTAAAAAAAAAAAGTACATTATGTTCTCTTCAATTTATTAGATTTGGATTTATCTTAAATTATTAAGCCTAATTGAAAATTATTGAACTTATCAGCCTTGGTTATAGAAAACTATTAGATTTTATCACACTTGATTGGGCCAGATCAAACCTTATTGAACTTATTACACCCGATCTAGCCTTATTATCTAAGCTAATCTAAAGTTATTCGAACTGAAACGTAATTTTTATAAGGTGAAAAAATTAAAGCACCATAAGTATGTGTATCCGACCTCTTCTATATTTATATAGTTCGGAGGCCTTTTGTAATCAGCATAATTAGCTCATTAGTTTTAGTGTATATAATTGGTTTTTGACTCATGGATTTGTGCTACCCTTGATAATAAAAAAATAAAATAAAATAAAATAAAAAATCCTAGATCTGCCACTGACCCACTATCAATAGCGTCAATATACGACATAAGGGAGAAGTGGGGTCCATTTCAAATTTCAAATTACATCTCTATTTAATTTGATGAAAATATGATTTTTGGGTGCATTTAATACTTGGAGAAATGTTATAGGATTTTATAATTAAAAAAAATAAAAATTAAAGCTTCTCATATGAATTCCTGGCCTCTTTTAGCTAATGGATGGTCTGATTTACCGAATCTCGTGGACTAGAAACCTGAGGAGAGTGTGCAAGTGCAACCAAGCATCCACCTTTTGGTTCATTCTTCATGATATTTTATGCACTGTTATGTTGTCAATTTGTCATTATTCATTTAGCTTTTTGCAGCACTTTAATTTGTCTTAATTTAGTGGTATAAATGTATAATGGAGTACTTTATTTATATGAGTAGTTTATAATGCGGAGGTAGTACTGTATTAATTTTATATGATAATTTTTTGACATTATTCGATCTGTTTTTTACGACTAGATTATGTTCCCCGGCCCCTTATCTTCTCAGCCGGTGGTCTGAACTCTGAAGCATATCCTGAGAACAACATTCGGTATTCAAACATGCACACTTAGTTCTAGGATTACATTATTAACTATTAAAGGACCATCTAAATCAAAAGGTTAAGCTGATAGTTGATACTCATGAATATGTTATATACACCATTAACTGTAAGAATTGACTATTATTGAGTTTCAGTTAGATATGGCAATGGATCTTAGTCCCGACCAAGATTGTTAGAGAAGGCAATTGAATACGTTATATACACTATCATTAACTGTAAGAATTGATTATTATTGCCCAGGAATATTTTATGTCTTATTTCCTTTTTTTTTGCTGAAATAATGTATTACATTGATTGTATATAACTAAAATAAGACGAAACAATTTAGCAGATATTCCGTACAAAACAGTGATTAAAGTCTTAAAATAAAAAAGACCCATTAAGGACCTGTGGACCCGCTAAACCCAATGGATCTAGTTCTAATAATTCTAGATATAGTGGGTCTGGATCGGGCCTGGGTCTAGGTGGACCTGACCTAGACCCGTCCCATTGCCATTCCTAGTTCCAGTAAGTGGCATTTTAAGCACCAGTGCAAGTTGGATTCTCACCAGCCCCATTTCCCAATAAACGTAAAGACAATGTGTGCTCATTAGTATGTATTATTGTGAAAGGAGTCATGCGTTGGAGCCTAGTAATCTTACCTAAAAACAATACCAAGCAAGACTTACATTTGCAATGATTCTTGGTCTTCTCCTCTTAGATGTGTGTGTCGGTTAAATTGGATCAGGCTACCTGCAGTAGGGCACAACTCAAGATCTGATACCACCCACACACACACTATATATATATATAGGGTCAGGATCATGTGAGAAAGCCTCTTTAGGTTTAGGTGAGAAAAGTTATTTATGTGAGAATATATCTAGAGCGTCGATTTAGTGAGATCTAATGGTTAGGATTTAATGGACTGATTTTTTTTTTAATTAAAAAAACTTATGTAACTAACCCCTATTTGTTAGGGGATAAATAAAACATATTTTTTTTTATCCCAAAAAAATTAAAATTTATTTTTTATCAAAAAAAACTTAAATTTGTGTTTTATCAAAAAAACAACTAAAATTTGGAATTTGTTAAACCGTTATCCTCTCATATAGCCAATTAGTCGTATAAAATTTAGAACATATCATATAAAATTTAGAATATGGTTAATAAAATTTAGAACATTAAATAAGTTATTTTGTTTTTTATTTTTATTTTTTACGGGTTCCATAGATCAACCTCAATACAAAATATTAAGAATATTTTGAAATAATATTCAATTATTCAGGTATATAAAAGGTCAATAATTGTATTATAATTGCAACATTTTATTTATTTTTTAAAAAATAAGTTTATTCAATTTCAAACTTATTGTATACAATTTTGAAAATATCTTATAAAATTTAGAACATGATGTATAAATTTTTTAATATTTCATCTACTTAAAATAAAACAAACAATAAACTACTTTAAAATATGGCTTTTTAATATTTTTAATATTTTAAGCACACATACACATTAGAATATATATGATGACTTTGTAACATGGTTTTTTAAATTTAGAACATGGTGTATAAAAATTAGAACAAAGCTTATAAAATTATGAACATGGCGTAAAATTTTTAGAGCATGACCCATAAAATTTTGAACATATTAAGATGTACTACTGAACAAAAAAAAATGAAATAGAATTTTAGATTAAAAAAACTAGACTTTATATATAAAAAATAGATTTTTTTTTTTAAAAATAATAAATCAGGAAAAAAACATAAGAATTTTTTTTTTAAAAAAAAAAAACAGATTTTTTTTAAAAATTTTTTTAATAAAAAAGCAGTTTTTTTTTAAAAAAAAAAATAATATATGATTTTTTTAAAAAAGCTTAACAAATTTTTTAACAAAAAATAAGAAATATATAAATCATATTAAATTACCAATTTGCCCTTACTAAAAAACTAAAGATCAAACATCAACCCTTAGATCTAAAATTGTCAACGATACAGATGTTTTCTCACATACAAATCTTTCTCACCTAAAGCACCATTTCTCACACGATCCAATTCCTATATATATATAGAAGTAGGCTCATGTGAGAAATGTAGTTTTGGTAAGAAGGGTGAGAAGCAAGCACAACCCTTTGATCAACAAATGAATGGTTAAGATTAAATTTGATTTTCCCTCCTTACTCCTCCCACTGTTTGGAGTCAATGTATCTATGACATAAAATCAATGTATTTTTACCCAATGTATTTATAGTATATTTTGAATGTACCTGTAGTTGTTAATCAATGTACCTCTAGGTCGTAGTTGATGTATTTACCTATTCTCACATTTCTCACGATAAGAAATTTCTTACCGGAACCTATATATATATATATATATGAACAGTTAGATTTAGATCAACAGTTGTGATCTATTTTGGTTTAAAAAAAATGAAGAGGATGTTGAGTCAGCAGCAGCAATGTTAATCCACTCTTAATTTTCAACGGCTCTGATTGAAAGTTTGAATTGCTCAATGGTTCATATTAAAAAAATTTAGTTTTCAACTAAAGATCTAGTTTTTACATGATCCTATTCCTATATATATAATTTTTTTAAAAAAAAACTCAATTATAAGAAATTAAGAATTAGCAAGCAAGGCTTGGTGTAATTGGTTGGTGCTATTACTCATAAGTTCAAGGTTACACGTTCGACTCTTAGGTCTCTTACTAATGTATGTATGAAATCTAAGGAATTCTCTTATCAATTATCATACTCCTCTCCTTTCAAATTCTTAGGCTAAAATTGAGATGAGCTAGTGACTTGCATTACAGTATTGAAAGACGTAAAACTCTAAATATCTAACATGTACTTCTAAATCATTATCAATTTAAGAAAAATGCTTGGCACGAAGGCACATTTGTTGGATCGTATGTGTATCGTAGGTCACACAAGAACCCGACACGTAAGTTTGCACGTTTGAAGATAAAAATTTGTACGAGACAAGTTGGCGTAGCATGAGCCGACCCAACACGAAATATGAATCGGGTTGTGCATGAGCCTTAAATTTTAACCTGGCACAACAAAAAAAAAAATCTTAACCCATTATAAACATGACCCAATGCGGTACAAGGCAGTGAAGGCACCCGAACCAACCAACCCATATATCCAACCCAAACAACCCGTGCCCACCCTTGGTTGTTACTTGTTAGGCTAAGTGCCGCCCATGCGTAAAGTGATTTTTGTTGGACTGCTTTTAGGTCCCTTAGATGGTGACCGTATTGTAACTAACTTTAATTATCTATCTATCTAATGCCCCTCCTTTAAACAAAAAAAAAAAAAAAGAAAAGAAAAGTGATTTTTGTTACCCCCATTTTTTATTTAGTACACCGTATCTAGTATTTTTTTATTGAAAAGAAAAAAAAAACGCTACACTAACTTCATTGAATAGGGACATATATAATATCTTTAGTTTTTTTTTGGCATGATAATATTGATTGCTTGGTATGGCAATATTTAACATAGATTACACATGTTCAACGACACAATAATTAGTGGATAATGGCGTATTTTTGTTTTTTTAATATGATAAAAAGAGGGAATACAAAATTAGGTAACCTTTCTAATCAGGGTAGTACCTAATCTATCATCCTCAAGTATAGTATACAACTGAGAAGTGTGATCAAACAGAACACATAGAGAAGAGTTAACTAAGTGGCCGACGTTGGATACCCAATCAGCCGCCTGGTTTCCTTCTATGTAAATATGGTGAACTACTGAAGACGTAAAGTGAGGAAGAAGGGACTGAATCTCGGTGACAAGATTGACAAGCTTCCAGGGCAGACGAAGCTAATTGTTTACCGCATTGACCGCTAAAAGATTGCCCCCTTCGATCTCAACACAAAGGAACCCGAAGTGAAGTAAATATTGAATACCATTGTGCATGGCAATAAGCTCAATAAGCATAGCAGAATTAGTAACAAGGTAGGTTGAAGGTATGGGCCGCAAGACATTTGCCCATAGAATCTCGAATGACGAATCTAGCCGCTGCTGAAATATCTAAAGAACTCTCATCAAAATTAAGCATGACAGCAGGGGATTGAGGCGGATGCCAGGAAACAAGGAGGGGGTGGGTTGTATTGGTTGTGGTGAGAGTGGGAGTAGAAGTGGTGTTGGGAGGAGAAGGAAAAGCTATGATGTCAGAAGTGAGGCGAACAATCCATTCAGAGGAAAGGAAGAGACATCGATAGATAGTCGAGAGAATCTTGAATGGTGTGCCCTCAAAGACCAGAGCATTATGACTCTTCCAGATAGACCATAGAGCAAAGTTTATCATAGGAAGGAGTCGCGGGTGGCGACAGTGTAAATAAAGAAGCATTGGTATAATGCTAAAAAAAGACACCGAATAGTGTAGAATATTTTGGAGCTTGTGGTGATTTCAGAATTGGCGAACAGCTTGACAATGAAGAAAAAGATGGTCAGTAGTCTCATCATAGAGGTGGCATAGCGGGCATGTAAGAAGGGGATTAACGTGGCAAGTAAAAAGCATAAATCGCGTGGGAAGACTGTCATGAAGTAATTGCAAAAGAAAAAATTGGAGCTTTGGTGGTATATCTAAGGACCATAACCATTCAAACTCCCAGTCTGGAATAGGCATAGAATCCGGATGGTGAGCAAGCCAAGTTGCCGATTTAACTGAATATTCGCCAGTAGTTTTCAAGCCCTAGATAGGAGAATCTGGAAGAGGAAGGTGAGGCAGGGGAATGCCTTTTATGTGATTAGCCATATATAGTGGAACTACCGAAGAGAGTAAAGACATATTCCATTCATTATCAGGGGTAATGAAATGTGCTACGGTAAGAGAAGCATTAAACGAGGCGGTTTGTAATTGCAAAATATCTCGATCGGATCGATTGCTAATATGCCCAATTATCCGACCAAAATTTGATGGAAGTATCATCCCCAATTTTCCAGCGGATGCCTTTACGGATAATTGGAAGTTCGAGTAAAATATGTTTCCAAATGAATGAGTCTGAACTCTTGGGTTTATAATCCCAAAAACAAATGCGGGAGAGGTACTTGAGGCGCATAAGAGAAACCCAATAATTATTGGGTTGGAATAAAACTTTCCAAGCCAATTTGGCTAGGAAAGCAAGGTTTTTCGGAGCACTGCGGCGAAGACCAAGACCACCTTGTGACTTAGGTCGACAGATGGACGACCAATATATAAGGGGGGTGCCATTTTTGGCCTTGGCTTGTTTCCAGAAAAAAAGTTCGATGGATAAAGTCGATTTTTGTACAAGTAGACTTAGAAATTTTGAAAGCCGCCATTTGAAAAGAAGCCAAGGCTTCCAGATTGGATTGGAGTAAAACAACTCGACCAGCTTTAGAAAGGAATTTATTTTCCCATAATTTAAGGCGGGCATCTGTGGAGGTAAGGATTTGGTCAAAGTCTACCGTAGTACGGTGATTTGTACCGAAATAAGCCTCAAGATAGACTTTGGTAGCATGTTAAATTCAGCAGCGATAGTATATGATGACTCCTTTGTCGGGACATTTTTAGAAAAGAAATTGCAGATTTGTGAAAGTTAACTAATTGACCAGATTGTTGACAGAAATTATTGAGAATGAGATGGAGGGCACGTGTAGTGTGTAGGTTAGCTTTAGCAAAAAGCAGGCTATCGTCAGCAAAAAGAAGGCATGGAACAGAAAAACACCTAGGGGAGAGTTTAATCCCAATACCTGAATGTGGCTCCATGGAAGCCAGTGACAAGTGGCGAATGAGAATTTCCATACATATGATAAATAAGGAGATAAAGGCTCTCCTTGTCGTAGGCCACGTGTAGGCTTGAGGTAGGTGGGTAATGGCGTAATGCTTTAGGTAGCCTAAGGGCTATATAAATATGTGTACTCCGTATATAACAATTTAATGTACTTCAATTTCTAAAGTAATAAAAATACTTCGTATGGGAATATATGCCAAAATCATTCGTAAATTGGTATAATAAAAATAATTCAACTAAACATTACTATTGTTGGCTCCTTAAACATAGCCATATGGGTTATGTATATCTTTTTTTTTTTAATCAGTACTAGCACGTTTTTCATTTGGCAATTTGATAGTGCAATGAGTTAATTATTTACTATGAAGATGTAACTTTTGGAAAATGATTTTGGCACCCCCAATTTGATTTTGGCATTCCTCCCCTTCTCACATGAATAGTAACATTGAGGAGTTCCAAAATCAAATTGGGGAATGCCAAAATCACCACCCGTAACTTTTAACATGCAAAAAGTTATAAATTAATGGTAAAGGTTAAAAATTTTGATTGACGGCAAGATAGATGAACCAAAAAAGAGTTTATATATATATGCAAACACTTGACCGATGCTCCCTTGGTCTAGTGGCCTGGTTAGGAGCTCATGCTCTAACTTAGAGGTTCTGGGATCGAATACTAGTGCCTGCACTCCATCTCCCCCGCCCCATTTGTCAAGGTTATCTCTATTATATAAGCCAAGGGGGAGCTATGGTGTCCCCCTAGAAAAGTCTAAAATGCCCTTGCATTTTTCTAAAAATACAAATTATATAATTAAGGAAAGTTCATACAAATTTTTTATATTTTTAAATAAAAATAATACAAAATATATAGTTCAAAAAAATTAAATTAAAATATGTAAATTCATATTTTTAAATTCTCTACAAATTGATACCCATATTGATATATTTTTTTACATAATTTTTTTTACCTTTTGATTACAATGGAAATTTGGTAGTAGAGAAAAAAATATAGTGGATCAACATTTATTTTTTAAACATTCAATCATAACTAAATTTTGTACATCTTTACATGGTGCCCCCAAGTAAAGCTTTGATTCCAGTACTAACAATAAACTGTTGTTGCAAGCAGCGTAAATGGATGCATAAAGAATTAAAAATGTGTTTTAATTAATATTTTAGAGTAAATCAATGTTTCTTCCATATATAGTCATATGGATGTCAACTTAGTTACAAACTTTTAATTTGAAATTGGTTTATTACTATCGAGTAACACTAAGCTCTAAATCTCAGCACGCATAGCGTGCAAAAAAAACTAGTTTTCTTATATAAAAAGTGGTAGTGAAAATGTTTCCATGTAATTTTGCAAATAAAATTAGGTTTGGACCATGTTGGATCAAGATTCAATACTACTTCCTCCATTTCTTTTTATTTGCAGTAAAGGAGTATTTTTGCTATATAGTATTATTATTAAAATTATCATTATTGATATATGTAATATATAGATTACAGGTATAATAGATCAAAATTCTTCATTATGGACCAAAATCGCCTGCTGATTTGGTCCAAATTAGTACGATTCCAAACCGAATTTCGGTCCAGACCGATTTGTGAGCACCCTCAGTAATTGATTGTAATAAAAATTTAAATAAATTGAACAGTGATATTTAGTGGAGTTAAGTTCACTATAGGGTACTAAACTTTCACAAAAATTACAGTTTGGGTGCCCTAGTTGCAAAAGTTACGGTTTAGGTACTCAAATTTAACTTATGTTATATAATGGTTGAGTTAATGGTTAACTTGGATTTTTTTATCAATTTTTGTTCTTGTTTAGAACATTTGCTCTGAATCTTTTTAAAATCCAATTAATCTTAAACTAGTTCATCTCCTTCAACCTATCATCAATTCACCATCTTCAACCAGAACAAAAAAAAATCAAAAAAAATTTAATGAATAAATCGACAAGAATAGATCAACAATTTCATTCTGATCAAATAAAAAAAACAATTCCTTGATCGATTATCATGCTTATTTTTTTTATCAAGTATTTGTTTTTCTTCTATCTTTTCACCTCCACGTTTTTCATCTCCACTCAAAATACTTCAAATTCCTTGAGTTATCATGCTTAATTTACTCTAAAAATATGACTTAATACTCTACTTGTTGCAGTAAATATTTTGGTACGAATTTTAATTCATTTTTTCACCCTTCAACAGTTAGGGTTCTCTAAAAGTGGATTTTCTCTTTATTTTCGGTTACAATCTTGTTTTCGACTTGATTTATCCATCAATGGAGTAAGCATTATCATTCACATGTAAAATCTCTCTTGAGGAAGAAGAATCAATTTGGTGTGCTTTTAATTTTTTTTTAATTATTTTTTGGGTAGTTGAATAAATGTGTTTTTTTTTTCCTAGTGAATTCCATAATTGAATTCATTTTTTTCCTAGTGAATCAATTTTTTTTTCGATTGTTGATTTTTATTGTTTCAATAATTTATTTTAATTCCCAAGTTGCCAAAAATAAGTAGTGCTACACACTAATTCTATTAAATTATGTTCTATAATATTTGAATATTATTTATAAACGATCATGATGATTAATGTTTACAACTAATATGCCTAATCTATTAAATTAAGATGCATCCTATATCACTGATTGATTGGTTTATTTTTCAATTTTTTTTTGTCTATGATATGAACAATTGTAATCATGTTTCTTATTTGTTTTTTTTTTTTTGTTTTTTTTGTTTTGGTTTGGTTGAAGATAATGAATTGATGATAAGTTGAAAAAGATAAACTAAGTTGAAGATAATTAACTGGGTTGAAAAAATAATTGAGACCAACTTTTCTATGCAAGTTAATGGTTAATTCAACAATTATTTAAGAAAAGTTAAGCTTGAGTACCCAAACTGGAACTTTTGCAACTAGGGTACCCAAACAACAACCTTTTATTTGTGAAAGTTCGATACCCTATAGTGCACTTAACTCATGTTTAGTGTTAAATTACTCCGTTGTCCCATAAAAACTACTTTATTTCTCTTTACCCTCATTTTTTGGGGCCCCACTTGTTTGTCTTATAGTGAGTTAATGGTCATGACTTTAAATGGTTTAGAGTAAAGTTGGGTAAAATAAGTGGTGTTGAGATATGTAATTAATGCTAAAAGTGTTAAAAAATGGTGGATCATGCTGCTAAAAAAGAAAATGTAACAAATATTTTGAGACAGACAAAAAAAAAATAAAAAATGAATCACTTGTCAAATTCTTAACAAATTCAATTGTATCATTTGTCATTTATTACTAATAAACAAATGGTCGAGTCGTTAACTAAGGGTACCAATGATTAGAGAAAATAATAAATTACAAGAACAAAAAACTTTTTTTGTTTCCTTTGGAAAACGACAATGCAAATGGGCTTTGAGTCAAGTCTACTACACATCGTTTGATCTAGCCTAAACAATTCCAATCAATTTGAGAATTAGGGGTAGGATAACCTGACTCTTTCTTTTTCAAGCACTTGCAATTGCAAAAAATAATAAAACTTGTGACCTCATCGTGCGTGGTTACAACATGAAGTTTTTTGCATGTTAATCATGTGGAATAAAATTAAACACTTCATATTAGAGTTCGGGTATATTTATGTTTACTAGAATTGAGCTGAATTGATCTAAATTAAAATTAATATAATTGTTTATAAGAGAAGGAAATTGAGAATTGAACTGAACTGAAAATAAGTTGAATTAAACAGGCTCTTAATAAATCTTAATTATATATTTCATTGAAACAATAAAAGGAGCTTATATAATTACATATATAATTCCAGAATGAAAACAACTTAAAAACATCATCTGGTTCGCACCAACTTGCAACCACGACCATAACCATTACGTAATAACGTAATGTTATAACTTATTACAAGCACTATTCAAATATATACTTTCTCCGTTTAAAAAAACGCAACAATTGGGGAGACACAGACTCCTATAAAGGTTTTTTTTTATTGTGAGAGTAGACTGAGAAAGTGGGGTATGTGACATATGAGAGATAAAAAGAAAAAACTTACAAAAATGGAAAAATTAAAGTTCGTTGTTGCATTTATTTTGAAACTTCCTGAAATGGAAACCGTTGCATTTATTTTATTTTAAAACGGGGAAAATATATAAATTTTTTTTAAAAAAAAATTATATATATTATTTAACATTGAGAAAGAGCTTCTTCCTCAATGCTTTTAGCCATAGTATGAGCCAAACCAGCCAGAAACTCACAAAAACTTTGATAATTAAACCCTTGAACAGGATCAGCTACAAAGGACCACACGAGCTTACACCCATCATCATCACCACCGTTGATGGGAAACAATCGAAGGGTGGCAACATAAGAATCAAAACCAATATTATTATCAACAACACAATAAGATAAACACATGATTGATGGATCAATCATGAGAAGTTTCTCTTTAACCCATTGGATGTCCTTACCAGGGAACTTCCCTGAGGACTCACAACACCGGATCATACCCACCTCACCTTCAATACTACCTTCAACAAGATAACATTTTTCAACATGTGGTAGTATTTTTTGTGCACTACAAAAATCTGATATGAATGCCCAAACTTTTTCAGGTCTCAGTTTTAGTTCTACTGATGTTTCTCCTTCCCACTTGCTTGATTCTTGTTCTCCCATTTTCATTTTCTTTTTCTTTTTTTTTTTTTTTTTGATGTGTGTTTAATTTTTTATGTATGTAATAATGTAAATTGTAATGAGAAGAAGAGAGAATAATACTTGCTTTTATAAAAGAATTGTGGAAATGTGGGCCTACTAATTCATGTGGCCACATGTAATTCCCATAATTTTTAGTTTCCTTGTAAATATACTCCCTCATTCCTATTTTAGATAATACTCCCTCCGTTTCAAATTACTTGCTACATCCTCTTTTTCACATCTTCTAATACACAACTTTAAATTAAAATATCTTGAACTACACATAATAATAAATTATATATTTTAAAAATACATATTGAGACGAATCAAACTAGATCCATCATGACTATATTTTTCTTTATGTACATGAAACTATAAGCAGTCAAAGTTTACAAATGAATAGTTTCATTTTTCAGAATGTAGCAACTAATTTGAGACGGAGGGAGTACATTTTATTTTGGCATAATTTTTTATGCAAATCAATTTTTATGTGTGGCAGGCTGGCGGCCTATTATTGGTAAAAATACAACTTACTATATGTGTGGGGACAATAGACTATAAAACGAAATGTAACAAGTATTTTTTAACATCTGAATAAGGAAATTATAACAAGTTATTTGGGATGGAGAGAGTAACATTTTAAGGATTAACATTTTCTGTTTTCTTTTCTTTTTTTACTCTTATTTTCTGTTGGTGTTAGGTGGTATGATTCTACCATGTTTTTTTTTTTTTTGTTTGATTGCTGGAACAGGAATTTCTTGGTGCGTTGAATTGTGTGATATTTTGTCTTGTGTTTTTTTTGGACTGATGGTGCGTTTTATTCATCTGAATTTTTTTGATTTGATCTAATTTTGGTTTATCTAATCTGAATTTTTCTGATTTTTGTTATTACTATAGTTATAATTTTTCTGATCTGAACTTTTCTGATCAAAATTTTTCTGATTTGAAGTTTTCCGATTTTTTCTGATCTGATCTGAATTTTCTAAAAATAAACATAAGGGTAACTCAATTTGTTTTTTTATACCACTAAAATATCTAAGGGTGTGTTTGGTTGAGCCATTTTTAATGGATTGGAATGGAAATGACATCCATTCCAATGTTTGGTTGGACATTTTTAGGGTAGAACCTCATACCCAATAGTTTCTATCTCCATTCCATACCCCTGAAATTCCATACTCCCCTAACTCCCCTACCCCCACTAAGATTCTAATTCCATTCCATCCTAGTATCAAACCCTAAACTAGAAAATAGATAAAACAAAACCATCCATTATCATTGTTCCCATTTTTCAAGAGCTGCAACTCAAGTTTCTAGCCATTCCAACCATCATCCTCATCTCCGACGACCAACAACCTACGATAGCACTACCATAGTACCATCCTCATATCCGGCGACCGACAACTGGGCAGCAAATGCTCACGCCAACTAGTCGATTTTGGGAACATGAGGGATGAATTGAGATTGTTGTTGATTTCTTTGCATCTGTAGCATTCCTTTCATAACCAGCAATTTCTACATCTCACACTTACCATAAGAATGCCATTCAATCTCCCACTTTACATAATTTTAATTTTTTCCTTTTTTGTTTATTTTTTTTTTCCTGAATTTTCTATATTAATGACTTTGATATTGAATGCTTGAAGATTATTTCATCATAGAATTTTAAATTTGAAATTTACTTTTTTTTTTATCAATAGATACTGTGTAACAAAATTAGTAACTTATTTATTGATTCCAATCCAAAAGTGAACCAAACAATAGAAATAGATTTGTAATCCATACCAATGTTGAACCAAACAATTCTAGATTGGTATGGGGATGTGAATCCATACCATTCCAATCTGTTTTAATGAACCAAACAGGCCCTAATAGCTAACCACTATTTACTAAACATGCAGCTAATATAATCAAGGAAAATTTGCTAAAAAAAACCTTTTAAGATTTTAATTTTGCAAAAAAAAAAAACCTTTTAAATTGTTTTTTGACAAGTTAAAACCCAAATCCCAAATTTTGTTTTGAGATAAAACCTTTTTATGGGTTTCACCAAATTTCAGGTGTATATTCCGGTGAGAGGTTTTCATTCTTTTCACTTGTTTCATTTTCTTCCTTTCCCCCCCACTTCTTACTTCATTTTCCTCCTAATTTCAACGGCTAAAAACCGCAGAAAGGTTTTATCTCAAAACAAAATTTTGGGTTTGGGTTTTAACTTGCCAAAAAAAATAATTAAAAGGTTTTTTTTTTTTTTTGCAAAATCAAAATTTTAAAAGGTTTTTTTGACAAATTAGTCTATAATCAATTAGGGCTTGTTTACTTCAGATTATATTCAGTTCAGTTCATCTCTATTTAGTTCAATTAATACACTTCAGTTCAGTTCAGTTCATCTCTATTCATCTAATGTAAACGAGCCCTTAGTTAAACCAACTATCACAATCAACTAGTCAAATCAGATAACTCAATCATCTAATCTCTAACGGTTAACTCCCAAACATGGTCACACACACTTTATAGAGTAGTTTATAAGTAGGGTATTGTATTAATTTTATAATAGAATTTTACGAGTAGATTATGTTCCTCTTATCTTCTCAATTGGTGGTCTGAACTCTGAATCATATCCTCAGAACAACATTCAGGGCTCGTTTACATTAGCTGAATAGAGATGAACTGAACTGAACTTAATAGAGATGAACTGAAATGAACTGAACTTAATAGAGATTAACTGAACTGAATTGAATAAAAACATTTAACTTTTGAATTAATGATTATAAATAATGATTAATTTGATATTTTAATTCTCTCCTTAATTGTTTGTAATAAATTTTAAATAATTTATTAAATCAATATTTAACTTTTGGATTAATGATTTTAAAGTAAAAATAATTATTTCTCACTTTTGGATTATTATTATTATTATCATCATCATCATCATCATCATCATCATCATCATCATCATCGTCGTCGTTGTCATCGTCATCATCGTCGTCGTCGTCGTCATCGTCATCATCTAATTGAAATCAATATTATTATCGTCATTTTTACTATTATCATTGTTATCAACTTATTATTAGAGGTGGAAATTGATTCGGGTTGGGTTCGTGTCAACCTTTTTACATAAATGGGTTTAATTCTTTGACCCTAACCCGACCCGTTTAATGAGCGGATCGTGTTGTGTTAACTCGCTCATTTAAACGGGTCAAACCCCTCAACCCAAACACGTTAATAAATGGTCAACACTACAAGAAAATTGAGTTTTAAGTTAACAATAGGGGCTTATCTGTTGGTACAACCTTTGTTGCTAACACTTTTACCTACAGATATTTTAGATTTGTTGGTAAAATGTGGTAATACCAACAGATATTTGAGTTTCACCAACAGATACCATGTCTGTTGATATTACCAGCTTTTTCACCAACAGCGAATCTGTTGGTAATTTGGTATTACCATCGTTTACCAACAAATATAAGCATTTTTCGGTAATATGTGTTGTTAAAATCAATTTTCTTGTAGTGCAATTTTGTGTCGGGTTAGCGAGTCGTATCAATTTTTTCCCACCTCTAGTTATCATTATCATTATTATTATTTAAATAATATAATAGAAAATAATTAGTAAAATTATTGAAAAACCTGAACTGAGCTGAACTGAACTGAACTGAATTTAATCTGAAGTAAACAAACCCTCAGTATTCAAATATGTTTAGTTCTAGGAGTGCATTAACTATAAGAACAATCGAGTTCCAGCAAGTGACGTTGAAGTACACTTTATAAGAACAATCGAGTTCCAGCACATGGCGTTGAAGTACACTTTACAATCGAGAGTAAAAGAATGTAATCCCTCGGTCCTACTTATGGCCTAACAAAGATAAAGAATAATCACAAAAAAATTACCATATTTTATCACACCCGGCCCCCGCAGTCAAAAGGGGGGGGGAGCACGGATGCATAGACTGTCCTAGAAGTCTTCAAAGAAAACAAGAGGCAACCCTTATCCGTAGTCTGATATTGAGAGGGCATATGATTGACCTGTATCATCTTTCCACACACTACCTTTTTCCGAACAAAATGAATATCCATCTCAATATGCTTGGTGTGTTGGTGTTGAGCGGGGTTGTCCGAAAGATAAATGACACTATCATTGTCACAATAGACCAATGTAGCTTTGTGAAGTGGACAATGGAGTTCCAAAAAGAAAATTCCAATTCCAACACAATTCAGAAACAACATTTGCCACCCTCTTGTATTCAGCCTCAGCATTGGAATGGGACAACGTAGGTTGTCATTTTGACGATCATGAGATCAAATTATTGCCTAATATAACACACAATACCAGAAGTGAATTGTTGAGTATCAGGTTACCGCCCCAATCAGTATCAGTTAGGATATATGACCAGTAACTAACGAAGGAGAAAGATGTAGACCAAATTTCACTACAAGAAAAATGCTATTTTGCGATCGAATTTAGCGACCAACAGGAATAGTAGTCACTAAAATCACGTTAGCAACTACTGAACTGTAGTGGATGCAAGAATTGCGACTACAATTTAGATGGTCGCTAGGTGGTCACTAAATAGCGACCAAATTGTTGTTTTAGCTACTGAAAGCTACTAAGTGATAATAAAATATTCTATTTTTTTTTACAGGACTAAAATATTCTATTTAATGATATAGCGACCAAAATTTTTTGTTTTAGAGATCGATTTTCATGTAGTCGAGGAAAAAAATAATAAAAACTTGTGGTTGTTTTCTCCTAAACACTTACCCGACAAATAACCCTTCAAAAAGACCAAAACCTCAATTCTCCTCAATATTTGAGAGGAAAAAAAAAAGCTCAAATCATGCATGGCCCACAGGACAAACAGCACAGCCGGGAAAAAAAAATAATAAACACTACTGCTGATTGGGCGCGTTAGTCAGCCCAATCAGGGCATGACACGCGTCCCAGTCAGCACAACAACCAATCAGAATTCAACTACTTTATCACAACGGCTCTATTTTTATAACGGCTATTTGGACCCAGAAATTATTTTTTTTAAAAAAGAATAAAAAATCACCAACGTTCTTTCTTTTTTTTCTCTATAAATAGACATCCATTTTGATATATTTTGGCACACTTTAAAAATGTCAAAAATCATAAAAATTATTACGTAAATCATATTTTGGCACCTTTCGTTATTTTTAACTGATTAAGTTATTTTTGTAAAATTATTACGTAAATAATAATTTTTTTAATCGTGATTAACAGTGTTAAACTAATTACCAAACCATAATTTACTAAATTATCACTCATAATTTACTACATCATAATTTACTAAATATTAAAAGTATAGTTGTGTTAAAATAATATTAAAAGACATATGTAATATGATGGTGTATAGGAAATAGTAGGAGAGAGAGTGTTGAAGAATTTTTTTGTTTACCATTGGTGTGGTAGAAAAGTTGTACATGAGGAAAAAATTGGTTGGGAAGAGAGAGAAAGTACTAGAGAGAGTAGTGAAAAGTTTTTTTTTTTTTTTTTTTTTTTTTTTTTTTTTTGTTTACAATGGGTGGCAATGCTCTAAAGAATGAGAGAGATAAAGAGAGATAAAGAATGAGAGGACGACAAATGTTAAAAAAAGTGGTTTCATTTCTTTATTTTTTAGTACCATGTTTTATCGTCCATCGTGAGACAGACGTTACTCCCTAAAAACACGAACGTTAATTTCATGACCCATAATTTAAAAATCTGTATTTTTAACGTCTGCTTCCGACGGACGTTAATTTGGTAAAAAACGGACATTACTTAAACTTTTAAATCATAAACGTTGTCATTATTAAAACGTCTGTTTTAGCGGACATTGAAAAAAATAGGCGGACGTTAATTTCAATTTAACGTCCGCTTGTTTGGCGGACGTTAAAAGACAGACGACAGAAACACGGTTGTTGTAGTGGCAATTGAAACACATGATATAATAAACCAGAAGTTTTTCAGATCTATGACTTTAAAGTTTTCAGATGTAAGACACCTAAATGTGCCCCCTCCCCCCCCCCCCCAAAAAAAAAGGAAAAAAAAAGAAGAGGAACACTCACGACCCAAAATCCCTGGTGTGGCCAAGTCAATGAGCGATTTACAAAGTTACCGAGATTAATACAATGGTGTATGATGAACCTAAAATCTGCAAAATATTTCTGAGGACCAAATGCATGTCGATAAGTAATGTGTATCCCAATTCCACCTAAACTAACATTAAAATAAAAATTTTATATCATAGTATTTCAATTTATTTCGCTTTATTGTGTTTTATATCACATTATCGTATTTATGCTATTTTATGTTGAAATATTTCATAAAAAATAATTAATTGAATATATTTTTATAAACGATATACTTTAACACTATACATGTTTATATGTGCGGATATACATACGAATATTTTAAAAAATTACCAAACTTAAAACCCCCCAAAGATATCTCATTTGCATATACGCACAACATATTCACATATATCTGTTATCATTTATAAAGTTATAACAAATTAAAATCTAGATATAACTTGGTGTTGCCTTTTTACCTCATTAAAAACAATAAAAGGTGAGTGAATTGTGCTAAATTTAAATTGTTACCACTAAAAAAAGGAAGAAAAAAAAAGTTGGTGGATTCATGTGGTGGTGGCGATAGTGGTTAAGATTAAATGATAATCACCGTGAATTGTAAAATAGAGTATGAGTTAGGAGTGTGAATTGTGAACTTGATCAGATTCATTACCCAACACTTCTATTCAAAAAATTTGGATATTCAATCTGGTTTTACTTCGGATCTTTCGAGTAAGATATATATGAAAACTTTTAATACGGTTCAGGAACTTTGGTATTTTCAGGTAGCGAATAATTATTGTTATTTTTGAATTGGATATCAAAATTTTAAGGATATATATTTCATATCAAATATTTCGATTGTTCCAAACGAGTACCCGATTTTTTTAGGATATTTCAAATTGGATATATGATTTTTCTCAAACAAAAAGCACAAAAATATATTTTGAAAGAGGATCGATGTAACGCCCCAGATTTTGGGCTATTTTCTTGATTATCTTGTGTGTAATTATTTTTATTCTGTGCATGGTCTAAATTTATTTGGGCTATTTTAATTGCTTGAATGTGACTATTTTATTTTATTTTATGATTTATTATTCCTTTTATTTTATTTTACTTTAATTAATTAGAATTTTATTTCTTAATTTTCTAATTAGTTAATTAATTTTGGGCCAAGTGCAAAATTGTTCATGATTAGTCATGCTTAAGTGCAAATGGCCCAAGTGATCATTTAAGCCCATTTGAGCCTAAGCCCAACCGGCCCCCTCTCTTAATTAGTGGCTTAATGTTGCCACTTGCTTCATGTTCACACCTTAACCACTTCTATAAATAGAAGAGGTTGTAAGGCTTATGTCCCATTTTTGCCATCTTAAACACTTTGCTCATCAATTCAAAAGCAAAACACTCTCTCCATCCTTGCCATTCACTCCACACGCCTATTTTGGCTAAGTAGTCTCCATTCCTTGTTCATCCATCTTTTCCAACCCAAACTTAAAGATTCATATTCCATTAAACTTTAAGTAACTAAGAAACACATTAGCCTTCATTGCCTTATTCAAAACTTGGGTTTTTGGGGTTTCGTTTCGGGTTTTGTTCGTGGGGTTCGAAGAATGGTCGTGCGTGGCGCCTTGCGTGGTGGTTCGTGGTTGGTCGTGCGTTGGAGCCCGTGAATGGTGGCCATGTGTGGAGGTGCACGGTGTTCGAAGTATGGTGCCGTGTTGAAGCCATGTTTGGCCGTGTGTTTTAGGCCGTGGGTAACGAGTTTGGGCAGCGGGTTTTTGTGGTTTTATATACTATGATTATAGGATAGATTAAGTAATCTTGTTAGATGATTTTTTGATAATTGTTCATCATTTTATGCGTGATTTTTAAGTATGAGTTTGGGTGATGTTTTAATGATATTCGTGCCTTGATTCTATGTAACTCATGATTGTTTATGATAATTTCGTGTTTATTAATGATCAAGTTTCGTGAAGTTTTGATGATCATAAGTTGATGAAATTGTTGTTGAAGATTGCCTATGTTATGCGTGATTTTTGATGATGAGTGTGATGATGATTTCTTTATGGGTTCTTGAATCTTGGTTGAGTTCTTTATGAATCTTGGTTGAGTTCTTTATGAATCTTGATGAGTTCTTTATGAATCTTGATGAGTTCTTTACGAGTTCTTGGTTGAGTCTTGAATTCTTGAAGTATCTTAATTATGAATGATGATTCTTGGTTTCTTTATCATGATTATGTAGTCTTAAGTGTAGATTATATAGTCTTGGTTAAAGAAAGTTAAGATTAGTTTAAAGAAAGTTAAAAGAGGTTCAAAGAAAGTTAAAGAAAGTAAATGAAGTTAAAAAAATGATTAAGATTGATTAAAGAAGTAGTAAATGTTTATGGTTAGACTCAAGAAAAGGCGAAAGAGGCAATCTTGAGGATAACTTCGATGGTTTACATGTTAAGTCTTAAGTCAAGGCGTAAGATGCAACTTAAGATTAACTAAGAATGTAAATGAAAGATTAAAGATTAGCTTGATTTTACTATTAGACACCTAACCTTAGAGTAAGATTCTAAGGCTTGGGTTAAGACGCTGGCCCGGCCCTATCCTATCGGCGGTATTGGGATAGATGGAGATCTTACTATGTCGTCTTTTGATATGGATTTCCCGTAAGACGGGTTTCATGGGGTTGGGAGTAAGATTCTCAATCCTGGCATAGTAGAAAGTTCGTTCGCGTAAGATGCGTTCGTACGTGCATAGTCCGGTCTAAATGTAAATGATTGCGCCAAAGATTAAGTAAAGATAAGTCTAAAGTCGAGTATTGGGAGTTAGTCAAGTTTTGGGTATTATTGTTGAATGTCGTTATCATTAACATTATTATTGTTGATTATTATTGGTTTGATATGTTGTTTTGCATGATCGTATGTTGGATGTCTGATTTGATGATTTAATGTATTCTATGGTCATGTGTATCCACGTTAGGGTGGGACAGCTATGTTACTCGCCACTGACTGTGGATTGTTGTTAATTTTTCAGGTAACTCTGATGATGTCGGTGTTGCTTAGCTTTGGGTTGGGCGAGTGCCGATGTTCTTTTCGTTGGTTTAGATTGTATTTCGTTTCTAGTTTTGTATTTAGTAATTATAGTTTATATATTATAACTCTGGTCGTATTTGGAGTTACTTGTTAGTATTGTTTACTTTTGGATTTAGTATTGTACAAACTCGTGGGTATTGTACATTTTGGGTTTTAGTAATAATATTTCGAGGTTTTGTTTTAATTTTTAAGCATGTTAGTATTTTAGAACTTAAATAATATTTCGATTCAACTTAAATAAGCAATTTTGTGCTTATTTTATGAAAATTCAGATAAAAAAAATTTAGATCAAATTAGAAAAATTCAGATTAGATCAAATCAGATCAGTAAAGTTCAGATTAGAAACATTATAACTATAAAAATAGCTACAATCAGAAAAATTCAGATCAGATAAAAAATGTTCAGATCAGATCAGTAAATTTCAAACGATTCAAACACACCCTTATAATTAGAAACCAAAATGTTAAATAGTGAACTCATTGTAAAAAAAATCATTGCAATCACTCTGTATTATTTGTAGAAGCTTTTGCTTCAACAATTCGAATAAAACAATGAATATCAAGAAAATTCAGACCGTTATTAATTTCATAAGACAAATTTGACAAATTATTTGAAAATTTTCTTTAGAAAATTTATACATTAACCCAAAACACCCTCCCTCAATTAAATACATTCGAACATTATTATATTATCATGCTTGTAGAAAAGCAAATCAAGTAGCGGACTACTGATAAATACATAGTATAAGACATAATTATAATTCTTTGGCATATTGGATTCACATGTTAGATCGTCACCTTTATTGAATCATCTGATGCATGTAGTTGGTCCCGCAAAAGAAGTTAATCAATTTTTTTCATAATACGTATTTTAAAAAAATTATTCAAATGTGAACAATGTTTATCGTTGAGGTAGGCACGTGTCCACGTCCCAAGCCTGCGTGCCTCGTGCAAAGACGTGTCGTTCCTAGAACAGGCCAAGAAAAGTCCGTGCAATGCAGGGTTTGTTCCAAGGTATAAAATATAAGGCTCATGCATGGCCCAACCCACGTTCTGTTCCGGGCTGACTCGTGCATAAAATTTTAACCAGAATCAACATGCCAACTTGTGAGTTGGCCTGTCTTTAGCTCGTGCCAAGTTTGTGCCCAACTTTTAAAATGTTTTCCATGAGTGACTCACAGCACACCAGTCTTGTCTTCGTGCAATGCCGTGCTCCTACAGGATTCATGTCGAGCTGGGTCCAAACCATGTTGTGTTAATTTGACCCTCGTACTGGGCCGAACCATGCCACGACAACCACGCCTAGGGGTGCTTATTGAGCGAGTTGATCTCAAGTCGGGTGTTGCTTGACTCGTTCTCGTTAAGTTTCGAGTCGAGCTGCTCGTTTAATGTTTTGGCTCTATTGAAATTTCAATTTTTAAAAGAAAATTGTTGATTATATGATCTCTTCTTTATGTAAAGTATTTATTCTTAAAGTTTATTAATTTATTAGTTTAAGTGTTGAGCTAATTCGAGTGAGCACGAGTCAAATCGAGTCTAGCTTAAGCTGCTCAGCTCGATTAACACTCCTGGCCCATGCCCATGCCATGCCCGAGCTTTAATTTAGCGGTTCAAAAAATATAGGGGTTGTTTGGTTCATCAAGGAAATGAAAATTCCCATGAATTCTCAATGTGTAGGAATTAAATTCCATAACTAAATTCATAGGAATTTAACAAATTTGTTTGGTTAGTAATGGGGAAGTAAATTCCTTTTTTTTTTGACGTAATGGGGAAGTAAATTCCTATGAGAATTATAACTTAACAAGGGGGCGTGTTAATTAAATTCCCATGTTTTGTGAGAAGCCAAAATTCCCGTGAATTTACTTTGCCTCAATTTTTATTTTTTTGTGTCAACCAAACAATAAGGCAATATAAAATTCATGAGAATTTTGAGTGCCCATAGAAAATTTGAGTACCCATAGAAAAATGAGGGGTGCGCAGTAAATCAATTTGAGATAATGACATTTTCAAGTAATTTTGACAAATTTTAAAGACAGGGATCCGAGCATCAACTTTATAGAGGTGTTTTGGTAATTTATTTTCAACAAAATTACAAAAATATCATTTAATATGTTTGCTAAAAAAACAATTTGATTTACTAGCCATTGGACAACCAAACAACCCGATAGTGTATCTACTATGCAGTAAATCGTAAAAACCTTGAGCCATGTCTCATTCTGTCTCTCCTATTTCGGCCTTCCTTTGCAAGTTTCTATCCAATTTCTTCGAATAGAATACTCCCTGAAATATATAATTTGAAAAGAAAATTAAAATAATTCAAGAACAATCGTCCTTTTTCACCCTTTCGTTTCCCCTTCTCAGATCTTCTAAAATCCCTAATTTTTAATCCACTGTTCTCGGGGCAAACCCTAATTTTTTCCTCCGATCATCGCCGATACACCATTAAACCCTTCCGATTTCCCTAAAATTTTATCCAAATTTTAAAGAATTGAATCTCTAGGCTCCCAAGGAAATCGAGAAAGAAGAATAAAAATTGACATGAACTTTGATGGATGAAGAACGATGCCGGAGCTGCGTAGGGGAGTGCGCAGAGGCCGAGCATCGAGGAATCCTACGACTAACAACAACGAGGAGATCGGCGGCCATCAAGTAACGGCAGGTAGGGCACGTGGACGGCGGGGCGGTAGAGGTAAGAATACAGGTAATCGAGGCCGAGGTCGAAGGAATAACCAGACAGCTGTTGCGGGGGTTGCTGAGCCGGAGGCTGCTGCGCCGGAGGTTGGTGGTGTCGGTGAAGTTGATGTGAAGGTTGCAGAAGAAGTGAAGGAACAGACACATAAATTGAAAGAGAAAGAAAACGCTCAGGAAGGAGGTAGATTAGGGTTAGGGTTAGGTGGTGCTGGTGGTGGTGGTGTAAGAGAAGAGGTAGGAGAGAAAGAAATGGACGAGTATGATAGTGATGGTAATGCTGTTGGGAGAAGTGGTGATAAAGGCTTGAATGACGATGATGTTTCTGTCCCTCTTCCTGAGAAGGTAATCGCCTTCCCCCGCCTTTTCTATTTTGGTTTGTGTTTGTTCATTTGTTGGCTAATATCATCGTTTCTGTTAATTTGTGTGCCCAATTCCTTTTCTCATGAATTGTGATGTTGATATGAACAACGGCATTTTCGTTAAAGCTGGAGTCTGGGGTTTCAGGAAATGTTTTGACAATGATAATGAATTCTAAAAAGTGTTAGTTAGCGGGTTCTTTGATAGCTGGTAAAGTTTTAACATTTTAAAGATTTATCAGTGTAAGGTTCCTTGAGGTTTTCTAAGTGAGTAATTACCTCTGGTTTTGAATTGGTACTCTCTTTTTCCTGTATGCCATAGTGCCATTTTCTTTGCTAGTGGATTGGATGGTTTAGCTCCTTTTATGTATGTGTTTGGGGGATGGTGAGTGTCTGAGTGATGGGTCTGTAAGTTGTCTAAGGTTGATGGTGAACCTTTCTTTCTCTTTTTTCTTTTTATATAGAGGAAATGTTTCAGGTATAAGCATCTTAGAATATGTCCGAGGATCATGTTTAAAATCTTCCTTATTTTTATTCCTTTCATATTATGTGTGTGTGGGTTTGTGTCTGAAATGGCGGTCCTTTGTGAAGATGGTTTTGATGGATAGTTTGTTGTTTTTTCCATATAATATTCTATTATTTGGTGATGTGTATGAGAATTTGAAGTTAAATTAAGAGCTTTTGGAGCTGCAGCTAATTGCATTTTAAAAAATTGATTGAACAGGTTCAGGTAGGGGGTTCTCCTGTTTATAGAGTAGACCGAAAGTTAGGGAAAGGTGGCTTTGGCCAAGTTTATGTTGGTAAGCGTGTTGGTGGCAGCACTAGTGAAAGAACTGGTTCTGGAGCTTATGAGGTATGCTGTTTATAATTCAAAGGCATATACTGGCTTTTTGCACAAGTTGGTATTCTGTTCTTTGACATGCCTTTTCAGGTAGCACTGAAGTTTGAGCATAGGAGCAGCAAAGGATGTAATTATGGGCCTCCTTACGAGTGGCAAGTTTATTGGTGAGTTTCTTTTCTTGCTGCGTATTCATTTATGTTGGTCTGATTTCTCCGTATGCATTGCATGTTTGTTATTATACTAATTTATGACTTTCCACTTTATTTTGATGTATTCCTCAGTACTCTTGGTGGTAGTCATGGAGTGCCACGAGTGCATTACAAGGGTCGGCAAGGGGATTATTATGTCATGGTACGTGCTTATATTGTCTGTGTTGATATCCGTTTCTTTAGTTTCATAAATTCTCTTCTCTTGACTAGGAATACTACTATTAAAATTGTTGCAGGTCATGGATATGTTGGGACCCAGCCTTTGGGATGTTTGGAATGCCAATTCTCATTCGTAAGTAATCACCTTGTTATGTTTTTTTTTTTTTTGGGTGCGTGTTGGCTTCATCAAAATGGTCTTATTTTTCTCAAATTTGCAGGATGTGCATTGAAATGGTTGCATGCATTGCTATTGAATCAATCTCAATTTTGGAAAAAATGCACTCCAAGGGGTAATACCTTCTCTTTCAATTTTCATGTTTAGTTTTGTAAGATAGTGATCTTAGGCTGTATAATGAAGAAAAGAATTTAAAATAACTTCTGTTAATGAACTGCAAATAATCTTAACTCTTAAGTGGAAATTGCTTCAAGATGATAGCTTTTTCGCACTCGCTCTATTTCTATTCTCTCTATATGCATTATATATATATATATATATATGAATAATAGTTGAATTTAAAGGGACTGTTTCTAACAGGATTTTCGATGAAAAATAGTTTTTGTGGACATTATTGGTGGTTTTTTTTTTCTTTTCTTTTTATTTCTTTTCTGGAATGGGTTACAGAAACATGTGGAGGTTCTCCTTTCATGTTCTTATTGTATCAATTCATCTGTTTGTAGTCTTAGTTTTATGCGATTGTTTATTTTAGCTTATTTTTTAGTTTAAAAAAGCGCTCCTTGGGCACGTTGCGCCTTGCTCCCAAGCACTTGGAAATGGGATCTCGCTAGGCGGGGCTCAGCTACCTATGAAAGGCATGCGCCTCAGAGCGCTTTTGGTAATGCCCGCCTTAAAGAAACTAGCTTAGGTTTAAGTTATAAGTTGAAGAATGATTGATTTTTTTTCAAATTGAGACGACCTTAGCTTTACATATATTAGTACTAAAATTATTGGGGATCATTTTAATTGATATTAAATACAATCAAGGAAATAAATATATAGCTACATGCGCCTTGCCCATAAAAGGCACGCTTCTTCACTTCGCGTCTATGCTTCCGCGATAAACTGGAATTGTTGATACGCCTCTTGATACGCCTTGCGCCTTTTTAAACCGTGCTTAGTTCCTGCTAAGACTGGAATTGTTGTTTTTTAATTAGTTAATTATTTGTTATTCTGAAATGTTTTTACACGGACAGTTATGTGCATGGAGATGTAAAACCTGAGAATTTTTTGCTTGGTCCTCCTGGTACTTCTGAAGAGAAAAAATTGTTCCTGGTTGATCTTGGATTAGGTGAGCTATTTATCTTATTAATGTGGGCATTTTGTTTTGGGCATTTTGTTTTATTTTCTTTTGTTAAATCCCATTCTTGTTGTATTTGTGCAGCTACTAGGTGGAAAGATAATTCAACTGGGTCCCATGTTGAATATGATCAGCGGCCTGATGTTTTCAGGTCTATCTTGAATCGTTTTCATGTTTTATTTTTTTCTTGTAAATTTTCTGAATAGTTTATTTTTGTATCTACAATTCTGAATTCTCATAATCTTAGTTTTAAAAAGCGCGCCTCCTCGGGTGCGCCTTGGCGTGCCTCACTCTTAGGCTCTGGGAAATGCGCTTTAGCTAAGCGAGGCTGAGTAACCTCCGAAAGTGGCGCGCCTCGTACACCTTTGAGCTTTTTTTTTTATAAGGCGCACCTTTGCGCCTAAGAAAAATAGCCTAGGTTTAAGTTACAAGTTGAAGAATTATTGATTTTTTTTTTCCAAATTGAGACTACCTTAGCTTTACAAATATCAATATTTAAATTATTAGGGATCTTTTTAATAGATATTAATTAGAATCAAAGAAAAATTAATTTGAAATAAATATATAAATACATGCACCTCACCTACAAAAGGTGCATGCTTCGCCTTGCGCCTCACTCCTAGGCACCAACGACTATTTGTGCCATTTTTAAACTAAGTTGATAATTTGTCTCATGTTATCAATTGCCCTTGTTGTACAGAGGGACAGTACGGTATGCAAGTGTTCACGCTCACCTTGGACGGACTGGAAGTCGTAGGGATGATTTGGAATCACTTGCTTACACACTCATTTTTCTTCTGCGTGGCCGGCTTCCCTGGCAGGGTTATCAGGTCATTGCATTGCCACTTAAGAAATTGTGCAATTCAGTGACTCCAGGAAGCTGTATTGATTTATACTTTTATAGTTACTTGTTTTCTAATGGGGTCTGTACTACAGGGGGAGAACAAGGGATTCCTTGTATGCAAGAAGAAGATGGCAACATCTCCAGAATCGTTATGCTGTTTCTGTCCCTTGCCTTTCCGCCATTTTATTGAGTATGTGGTGAACTTAAAGTTTGATGAAGAGCCAAACTATGCAAAGTATATTTCCTTATTTGATGGGATAGTAGGGCCAAATCCTGAAATCAGGCCAATAAATACTGATGGTGCTCAAAAGGTACTGACCTTACATTTTTCCCCTTGATATTTAGCTGGAAGTTTTATGAAATGGTGTAATGTTAAGCCCTTTTTATTTGAAGTTGATACACCAAGTAGGGCATAAGAGAGGCCGTTTGACGATGGAGGGGGATGATGATGAGCAACCAAAGAAGAAGATCCGAATGGGAATGCCTGCTACTCAATGGATTAGTGTTTATAATGCTCGCAGGCCAATGAAGCAAAGGTAAAATATGATAAACTAATTTGCACTAAAATGGGGACGTGCACGGGTAAATATACGGGGGTGGGGGCGTGGGTGGGGACGGGAAGTGGCAAATTTCAAAAATCCATGGTACTGGTACGAGAAAGGTATGAAAAATATTATTAAATGCTAAAAAATATGAGAAAGTTATAGATGATAAGTAGTAATCCGTATAATGTAATTTCAATTATAGTTTTGAAAAGTAATTAAGTAGACATGTCTAAGATTATTTTTATTTTAAAATTATAAGAGTAAAATGGAAAAATAGAGTGAAAAGTAGCAAGAAAGTCATGTAATTATGAGGTTTATGATTCATGACTCGGTACATAATTCTGTAATATACTTTCCACCACTTGCATTAGCTTTAATGTTTAAAAAGAATGAAACCTTGTTAAAAAAGGAGTGATTAGCTGGACGAATTGGAGATCTATGAAGATGAAGTTTGAAAATGAAGAACCCCTAATGAAACTATGAAAGACCACGTCCAGTACCTGTTAAGTTTTTTTGTTTTAATATATGGGCCCAATTGTCTTTAGACATCCTCAGCTGTACCCGAGCCGTCCCCATACATCCCTAGTCGTCCCCATAAATGGTAAGAAAGTACCCGTCCCCAACTAGCCGTACCCCATTTGTAAATGCTGTACTCGGGTCATACCCGAAGCACACCCGGGCTGTACGCATACTTCATAGATGAGAAACCTGCGGAAGACAATAATGCTAAGCTTGAATGTGATCTAAATAATTGCTAACGGATGTTATTGTGCTCTAGGTATCACTACAATGTTGCTGATATCAGGCTTTCTCAGCACATTGAGAAAGGAAATGAAGATGGCTTGTTTATAAGCAGTGTTGCATCTTGCACAAGTCTTTGGGCATGTATAATGGATGCTGGCACTGGCTTTAGTGCTCAAGTTTATGAATTGTCCCCACAATTTCTTCACAAGGTTCTCTCTCTCTCTCTTCTTTTCTTGGTTTTTAAACCGTAAACTATATGTTACTTGTTAAGAGAAAATTGCTCTGTAACTGAATCCTCAAAATATGCTGTGTTTATAACTTTATATACACTTGTCATGTACTTGCCTTTGATTGCAGGAGTGGATAATGGAGCAATGGGAGAAGAACTTTTACATTAGTGCAATAGCAGGAGCTCAAAATGGAAGCTCCTTGGTAGTCATGTCTAAGGGTAAGCCTAACAAATCATTTGCAGCCTTGCAACTATATCAACACAAAATATTTACTTGCTCTTTATGTTTTTTGAATGTGATCTAGGTACCCAATATCTGCAACAGTCTTATAAGGTTAGTGATGCATTCCCATTCAAGTGGATAAACAAAAAGTGGCGGGAGGGCTTCTATGTTACTTCTATGGCTACCTCTGGGAGTAGATGGGCAGTTGTTATGTCCCGTGGAGCAGGGTACTCTGATCAGGTATGTCTTTCGCATCTGGTTGTCGTTGGTTGGTTGCTTAGTCTTTCTCAGATTTATGTATGCTTGTACTATATGTTTGTGTATCTACGTTGTATATATATAAATACATATATAATATAAAATAAATAAAAAATAGTGCTCATTAATTGATATGATTTTAGGTGGTTGAGCTGGATTTCCTATATCCAAGTGAAGGCATTCACCGAAGATGGGATTCTGGTTATCGCATCACATCAACAGCAGCGACTTTAGACCAGGCTGCTTTAGTTCTTAGTATCCCAAGAAGGAAGCCCACAGATGAAACCCAAGAAACTCTACGGACTTCAGCGTTTCCTAGCACTCATGTCAAGGTAATTTGATTTAAAAATCTGTAGCCATGCAGTAATTCCCTGGTTATTTTCCTCTGATTTTGCTGAGGCTTTCTTCGTTGCTTGCTGGTATATATGCAGGAGAAATGGGGGAAAAATCTGTACATTGCCTCTGTCTGTTATGGGAGAACAGTCTCTTGAGCTGCTAACAATTTGTCAAAATATATAAATCTAGTAGTTGACTCGGTGCTAATTGAAGGATGCCATTCACTAGCTCTTTCTAGTGGCCTCCAGCATAATAAGAGAAATTAAGATGCATTTCTAGAGGTTGCTGTAGCAGCTGGGGTTTGTATTCTTGCAAATTATGTCATCTTTCCATGGAGTCCGCTATTGATACCTGTGCACCTCGTGTTGCAATTCATTGTTGAGATGATGTCTATGAAATTTCATATGCGGTGGGATGGAGGCATTTTGATGAGTTTGTATAGCTGTAGTTCTTTAAAACTCAAATTAATTTGTGCACAGATCATCTTCTATTGCTGCAACATTTTGGCAATGTTCAATTATAGATTATACATGGGCGTGCCCTGTTATCCCTTTTGATTCATTTGCTTTGTGGTGTGTACATGATGAGATGTTCATTCTATTCTGTTCGGATTTGGCTTGCAAGAAGATGACATGATTGTGTTATCTAGTGGCTGTGTGGAAATTGTGTACTTCGGTTTGCACCCTAGTTTGACATTGAAAGAGCTATCTTTCCACCTAGTAGCTGCACAAATGATCATTTCTCCATTTGACTTTGACATTGATAAGTTTATGTTTTATTATGTCACAGAAATCCCTTGTCCCCTTTATTTGTACTACATTTTACACCACTCAATCTTATAGACTACCCTATTCTTTATCATTGTCTTTTTAATTTTTAAAATTAAATTTGAGAACTGCTTGATGATTTTAAAGAAAAAATGGGACATGATCTTATACACTATGTTTAGATACATAAAAATGGAGGGAAAGGAAGGAAGGGAAATAAAGAGGTGAAATGGAGCTCACATTTCCATTTTTTCTCCTTTAATAACCACAATCCCTCCAAGGACGAATGGAAAAGAGGATAGAGCTCACATCTCCAAGGATGGGAAATAAAGAGGTTATCTCATACGTAGAGCATTTAGGTTTGTATCTACTTTTTAAGGTAACTATGAGAGTGGTTAAAATTAGATAAATTGGACCTAAGCTAGCACCACCATGGAAATGAATTTTGATTTCCCTTCCAAATTTAGTAAAAAATTCATTCCCATTATCATGATTTATAATTGACTACCAAACGGACCCCGTTAATGGCTTGTTCAGTTCAGTACTTCCTTTGGTTTGTTTATGTTTGTCGTCCTCTACGGAGGTATTGTGTTAGATTTGAAAGTTGTGTGTGAAGTATTGGACATTCTTTAATTTTTTCCATGTCAAACTTCCTCATTGTTCATGTAAAGATGTATATTTTTTATGGAATTATGGAAGGAAAATTTTGTACAATTATTCTTGTCCATGAGATTATTGTTCTTTATCATAGTACCCTTTAATTGTACTGTACGTTATTTTATGTAGGGGTTGATTTTTAGATCTAAAACTTCGAATTTCTCAATGGAATCATTTATCTTGTATATAAAATATTGTACTGTATGTTTTACATATTATATACGGAGTATGAATTATGTAATCTATTATAGAATTTTTTTTATAATTCCTTAGAATCTGAATTTTTGCAACACAAAACTTTAAAGATTAATATCTCTAATTATATAATTGATTGCGTAATAGCAAAATAAAGAGCATTCTACTTGGTCAATTCTACAAATGTTGTTCATAATGAGATGTTTTAGCTTAAAAAACAAATAATAGCATAAAAATAGATTAGCTATAATACATATTTTCACTTTAAAATTACTAACACACTTTTTTTTGTCAAAAAAAAAAACTAAAATACATATTTTCTTCTTTAAAATTACTAACATACTTTTTTTTTTGTCCCAAAAAAAAAAACTAACATTTATAAAATTTAGAATTTTATTGTCAGATGAAACCTTTAAAAAAAAAATTTGTCAAATAAAACCTTTAAAAAAAATTTGGCAACTTAAAACCTTAAACTTATTTTTTTTTAGATAAAACCTTGACCGTATTTTCCAACTTTGACTCGTCTTTTTGCGAGATCTTACGCATAGAGTGATGTCTGACAAGTCTTCAAAGAAGAAAAGGAGGAAAGAACAAGGTGAAGATCAAGAGAGAAAAACATGTAAAAAGGAGCAAGAAACAAATCAAGTACAGCAAGTGTGCAATCCTCAGATATTACAAAAGACAAGTCAATGTTGGAAATGAGTAGTCAACACCAAAAATAAGATCAAGGTTTCATCTGACAAAAAAAAAAAAAAAAGATTTAAGGTTTTAAGCTGCCAATTTTTTTTTAAAAGTTTCATCTTGCAAATCTGATAAAAAAATCCTAAAATTTAACAGTCACTAATGAAATATATGGATGGTTAAAGTGAGAAGCATGAGAGTCAAATTGTTGCACTTATATCAAAACACCTGGAGTAACTTGTGTACTAACATAAAAACGGCAACAATTATTTTTTCACCCATTTTGAGGAAACGATTTATGAGTGTAAACGAATGAATTAATCAAAATGGTTTTAACACAAGTAAAAATATGATTATAAGTTACTAATATCAAAATTATTTTGATTAATTTAATCATTTACACCCTCAGATCGCTTCCTTAAAATGCGTGCAAAAACAATCGTTGCCATTTTTATGTTAAGGAGGAAGTAAATAAGTTTTGACAGTATGATCAAGTTTAATAGACAAATGATGATGTCAAATAGTGATTATATAAAAATATACAATACATTATACAGCCAAGCTTGTGGACTGCTCACCAGTTAACACAAAATTGGCATCAGAATTGGAAAACCATTGAATCTGCACAAAATTGGAATGCCCCATGATAGTTCAAGACACGGGTTCACTTCATTCACTATTTGATAGCATCGAAACCAATATACATTAACCTAATCATATTACCCTAGCTTATGTGCATCCTTTGGCAAACACGTATTCTCTCGTAACATAAAAATTTCAACAATTGTATTTTCACGTATTTTGAGAAAACGATTTAAGAGTGTAAACGAAGAAATGAACTAAAATGGTTTTAATACAAGCAAGAATGTGATTATAAGTTACTAATATCAAACTTATTTTGGTTAATTTGGTCGTTTACACACTCAAATCGTTTCCTTAAAATGTATGTAAAAATAATTGTTGAAAATTTTGTGTTAAGGAGGGAGGGAGTATTTCAAACTCTGGATCACGGCAAAAGATCATTTCTTGGTTTTTCTGGTTAAGCCTTACGACATAATCTCCTCAAACGAACCTTTTCCTGTTTAAGAACAGCAGAAAGAAATGAGCCCTAAAAGAAAACCCAGAGATGAATTTTTACAAGTGCTTTAGAAGAAACATAAAAGATTTAAATTAGCTAAAAAATCAGTAATATTGCTTACCTCACTTTTATCATGGTCATATTGAATCAAGAAGATGCACCTGCAGCCCCTTATATCATGCATTTTTCTTTGAACATCTAAGATTAGGGCATCATAATAAATAGCTTGATCTTTCCGTTCCTGCAGCAAAAAGTACAAAGTATCGGCATATAGCGATAAAAAACAAACAAATCCTTAATGAATTTGAAATACCTGAAGGCAGAGCAAAACATCTCCAACTTTGACTTTGCCACATTCCCAGTTCTCTAGGGGTATTGAACGCTCTCGCACATCATTTTTTATGTTGACCCATTCATCTTCTTCAGCCTCAAATCCCACAAATCTTATAAGAACTTCCTGAATTTATACAACAAAGAGTATGATACTTGGCCTCTGAATCAAATATTTAGAAAAGGTGGATGCCAATAGCAATTATCTTGTCTTGTGCACAAAAAAAAAACTTGATGAAATAGCAAAGTGGAGGAGAATATACTTTGTTCCCAACACATACGAACCACAAAAGGCATTAACATAAAGGCAAGGGGGGAGGGATTCAACAGTCCAATAGGATTGACAACCATATTTTAAAGGCAACAATCAAATGATTTAAATGCCAGATTCTGAAATGCTCACAGTGACGTGATTGAAGAAATAAAGATTAGATTTTTATCATCAAAGTTTTATAGCTTATTAGTATTTCCTTGACTTTATTTTAATATAATTTTCATGAATTTCAATGTAATTCGGTATTTCTTATTTTTAGCAAGTTTTTTTATTTTCATGCACTGTAGGGATTTTAATTTTAGACGGAAAGTTAAGGCTTTTTAGGGTTTTTAGGCGTGTGCCATGTTAGGGTTTAGACCCATCCATAGGACAGCCATTAGTGTAACATTTTTTTATTTTTTATTTTTGGAATGGGCCATTAGGGTTCAGGTCGATATGCAATTACTAGGAAGAAGTATAATGACAATGGGAGTAAGTCCGAGATAATTGGTGATGGAAAATTCTTTGAGAAAAAGCACCAGTGCGAAGCAATCAAGTGAATCAACCATAACATGTTTTGCAAGCAAACTCTGGTCATTTCTTCAATTCTCTCTCTTTTATTTCTTACAAAGTCTTTTTCGGTATTCTATCTATCAAGCAAAATAATGAATCTCGGGTAATTTGTACTTACAGCTTCCCCTGAGCTGAGAAATCTGTAGGTGAGGAAACTCTCAACATCATACCTGCATTAAATATATATATCAAACAAAAATTGATGGTAGAAAAAAAATTGCAATATAGAGCATAAAGCTAGGTGAAAAATGTACACATTTAGAAGGACATGAACATTCAAATTGACAAATTTTCTCCTTTGTTAAACGATTAAACCCACAACCAAAAAGCCTTTTCTATACAGGGGTTTTGGTCACAGAACGTAAGCTAGAATGCAAAGAGAAAAGGTGATAGGAAGATCTCAAGATCATCAAGTGAAAGAGTTTCACTAACCCAATGTTACTGAAAAGTGCAAGCAGACACTGTAAAGTCACAGCACAAGCAGGTCATGGGCCCTAAGATCAAAACAAACACAACAGTAACACCTTAAAGGCCAATAAGTTTTCCGCAACCATTCATGATCACTTATCTCCTATACCACCTTTTGTCATCTTTGATCGCAACACACTACTTTACAGTTTCCCTGAATAAACTACTTTAATGGAGCAGTAGGAAATCATAAAACAAAATGGATATGAAATAAGAACAATTGCAATATCAGAATTCAAGGTTAGAAAATTAGTAAAACAACAAGCTTCAAATCTAGAATGTCATTGACTTATTGAGGCTTTTTCAGGCATCTACAACTTTATTCCATATATGTCAACTACTAACAGCAGCGAAACAGAAGAATCAAAGATTACATATAGGCTCAGGGACAAGATCGAGTTAGTTTTAAAAAAACAAACCACAGCCTGCTTGTCCTTTGATAATTACACTTACCATGCTCCATCCCTTGGTGACCTAGCCTCAAACTCTAACTCTGACAAATCTGGTAACTTCTCTCCAGCTGTAAACAAAGACAACAGCAGCCCAACATAAGATTTTAGCTCAGCTCAGCATGTTGCATCAAAGAGAAATTGAAATAATTCAAAAATAACACAAACTGTATAAGCTAAAAACAGTAAAAAGTATGATTCTTAGAACAAATGATGACCAAGAAGAGAAAGCAAGTGAAGCAACCAAAACAATAAAGCATCACTAAAAGCATGGACAATATTTGAAAGACGAGGCAGCCTAGCACTGGTCTGAGCAGTCAAAGCAATTATGTAGCACTGAAGCTCATATCTGCCCCTGGAAGCAACAGGTTCCAAAACCCCACTCTTATATATGAATATCTACTTCACACAAAAAAAAATCCATCAACTTGACATAGGACCACAA
The DNA here is from genome assembly GCA_951394345.1 of Salicornia ramosissima. Taxonomy (NCBI): domain Eukaryota; kingdom Viridiplantae; phylum Streptophyta; class Magnoliopsida; order Caryophyllales; family Amaranthaceae; genus Salicornia; species Salicornia ramosissima. The sequence goes on from OX596239.1 coordinate 13,181,667, forward strand.
TAAGAGGAAAAAAAATTAACGGATGAAAAATGGTACAAGACTACATGGAACTTGAGTGACACAATTAGTAAACGACATTCCTACTGGCATTGTAACTTGGTATAATCGTTTTACATATTGATTAAATTAACAACCCCCCCCCCCAAGTCTAACTCTCACCACCTATAAAGACAGCCATACAGTTTAGGACACAAGTTTTTCTTATTAACATTTGGTGACAATGCTATTAGCTAGACAATTGACACAGAAATAACAGTAAGTATTAAAATTTCTTTTTTGCACGTCAACGATGAGATAGAACACAATTTACATATGCAACAAAAATAAGTTTTAAATTCATATTGTTCATATACTGTGTTAACTGAGTTAAACAAATACATAAATAATGTAATCATTTAACCTGAAGGCAGCTTGTTATAGTAGATCAGACAAGCAGCAAGCTAAAAGTTTTGTACAAGACTAATATAATACAATTTCGCTCCTTTATCTGGACTCCATATAACAAAACATAATACCTTTAGGAACCTGGTTGGCTTCATTTGCCTTCTTTAGGTCAGAATCATCCGGATACGCAGCAATTTTTTTAGAGATATTAGGTGAAGGAGTAATTTCTTTTTGATTAATAGGAGGATTTGCTTTAACTGGACTTATTTTCAACCTGTTGTAGAACCACTTTTGCACCTAAAAGACAAATGCACCAATGAGACCAAAAAAAAAGCAACAAAAGAATATCAAAAGCATGTGAGAAGGTAAGGGTTAACTATATGAAAGGAAGAACCTCATCCCACTTTATAACAGGTTTCCCAGCACGTCCAGCAGAGCGACTGCAAATATACAAATTTTGTTTGAGAGATCTATATTCAGAGCAAGCAAACTCTCCAAGCTAATTGAAAGCACATGCTGAATAAATTTAGACATTCATATCAGCATTGCATCAGTGCAAAAAATTACCTAAAACCCTTTGCAATCTTTACACAAAGCTCCCGATTAATTGACAGTTCTCGGTATTTTGTAAATAAGTTTTCTAGCTTCTCACTCTGTAAGAGTATCAGCAAAGATTAATAGGTTAAAACCATCGCATAATTGTTTCTAAATTACAGCAGAGAAGAATGCTGTATATTCTGTTCACAGACTTCACACAATAGTTGAGTAAGGTACACATTAGTAGAATTGCCTATTGTGACACAGAAACAATCTACCATTTAGTATTTTAAAAAGCTATAGTGGTATCGAAATTCAGCAAAAGGTAGGAATTTCTAAGGAATAGCTCCCACAGCCCACGTAAGCTTGACGAATTTGTTATAAACTTACAACTCTCTCCTATGTCCAAAAGATGTGGAACCTGAAAATATATGCGCTTATACTCTTTCTATATCTTCATTATTTTAGAAGTATGTGAGGGTCCGTTTAGTAGGATATAAAATGTTTTCACTGAAAATTGTTTTCACATTTTATATTGTTTGGTTTGGAGTAAAACATTAAAATGTAAAACTTATGGCCGAAAACCATTTTCCAACTCATTGAAAACGTTTTCCCCCCAAATTGGAAGGAAAACATTTTACATTACAAATGGAAGGAAAACATTTTCCATCACAATTGAAGTAATTGATTTTCAGTTCAACCAAACAACGAAAAATGCTTAAAATGGAAAACCATTTTACATGCAACCAAACAACGGAAAAACCTTTATGAAAATGAATTTTCCAATGTAAAAGGTTTTTCATAGAAAATCATTTTCATCTGAAAACAATTTACACCCTACCAAACGGCCCCTAAGTGAAATTACAAGGATGTTTTCCCAATCCTGAGCTTTACTGTTCTAAGGAATATAAGCCTTGAATTTTTATTTTTATTATATATGATATTTTATAAGAGCAAGAAACTATGTTACTTAGACACGGATAAAGTGTCTACTCGGATATGGGTGTCCAAGTATCCGACTCAGCTATTTTGAGATAAAGTTACAAATTTTTAGTTAGAAATGAAGTATCCAAGTATCTTATCGTGTCCGACACGACACGAGTAAACACGTGTTTTATAAGGTATATCAAGGTGTTGAAGTAACATAGGCAAGAAATAGGGAGAAAAGATCAGATAATTCCATATATGTTACTCAAGTTGCTAAACCTAACTATACCTGTAGCACAATCATTCACATACTTATTGATGCTTTTAACGTAAAGAATATCAATCTAGTCCAAACTGAATAACCTAATTCATCTCCAATGGTTATTCTAGTTTCATTTTCAAGCTAGAATAACTCACTAGCAAGTCCATAATAAGCAGTGAGACTAATGCCTTGTTTGGATTGAAGGAAATGGAAAGAAAGGACCGGGAAGGAAATGGAGGGATGAGTTTTCTTTCATTTGGATAACAAATTAGGAAGGAAGAGTATTGGAGGGGAGAGAAATGCAGAAATAAAATTGTACGAAATTGAGCTCTCCAACAATGGAGAGATTTGGAAAGAAAACTCATCACTCTTCCCTCCCCTCCCTTTCCTTCCCCTTCCTTTCCTTCCACTTTGTTTAACCAAATACACTAAAAGTGGTATGTGAAACACTGAAGGCCAAGACAATTCTTATGGTAGACAATAGGAAGGTGAGGATATCTTACCATATGGAAAATTCTAAATAGGTAAGTTATGCAAGTAAGCAAATGGATCAATATCAGACACTATGAAATTAAGCATTCAGAATAATAGAGGCAATTATACAGAAGAATGCTAGAGCATTAAAATTTCATCATAAAATTAAACATCTAAACACAAGGAATTACAGACACACAAAAAAAGTAAAAAATAAATAAATAAAATTCAACCTATTGCATTTGATCAAAATTCAAAAGCCACGAAAGACACTATGAACTTGTAATTGAATTTAACAAGCAGCTTTAAGAAACACTGAAAGAGGAAAGACAATGTCCAAAGCAAACTTCTCCACCCCAAAAAAAAAAAAAAACATTTTTCAAACATAGTTGGGGAAATTCCCTGTAGTTTCATAACAACATTTCATCAAAACACAACAACAACAACAACAACAACAACAACAACAACAACAAAATCACGAATCAAGAACACCCATACAAAAAGAAATCCTTACTTCCGTATCTGTAAAGCCAGAAAAGACGTTTCTTCCTCTGGGTCGAAGACGATCCATGTGAAAAACGAAAACAATCCTCGCCCAAAAAAGCAAACCCTACCTTGTTTTAGTTGGGAAGAACAAATACCAAATGTTTCTTGGATTGTTTAAAAGAGTTACAGTAACAACCTAACAATGGTGATTTGAAACTTAGGCCCTCCTCTCGGAAGTCGGAAATTCCTAGTATAGTACTCCCTCCCTAACCCATTTACTTTTTCTTATCTCCGACACAATCTTTGAATTAAAATATCTTGATAGAAGTATAATAAAAAATTATAATACTTACATATTAAAAAAGTACACATTGAACTGAATCAAACGAGATCCCATTTGACTATATTTTTCTGTATAAAATTATAAAGAGTCAAAGTTACCAACAAATTTAAAATTAGGAAAATTTGTCAAAAAAACCCTTGAAAGTTCTAGCGTTTCGTGAAAAACACCCTAGAACTTCTTTTTTTTTTTAATTTAACAACACAAAGTTGTTGAAAACCTTTAATAGCACAACTTTTGGATGAAAATTGTGAAATATAGGGGGTAAGTGAACTTCAATATGATGATTTGGTTAATTAGAGTTTCCAATTATGTTCTTATTTCCAGTTTTTTTTTCTATTTAATTATTCCTAAAGGCTAAATCTTTGGAATAATTGTGTTATATTTCAAAGTTTTCGTCCAAAAGTTGTGCTACCAAAGGTTTTCTACAACTTTTTGTTGTTAAATTTAACAAAAAGAGTTTCTGGGAGTTTTTTACAAAACGCTAGAACTTTCAGGGTTTTTTAGACAAATTTTCCTTAAAGTTACAACAATTGCAACTTTTTCCAGGCAATTTACCCGATTCTATTTTTTTTTAGACGCAAATTATTATATGGTCCATGACCACGAAGGTTTCTGTGGTCCTGGCCAAAACGACGTAGTTTAGGAGTAAAAAAATAATAATAACAGACTTCCTATTATTCAAATAAGGTGAAAAGTAATTGCTTTTAATTATGTATAAAAAAATAATTAGTAATTGCTTTTAACTAAAATATTCGCTTCCATTTCCCTAAGAACAATCTGCAAATACATTCTATGGTTATCTGCACAAGATAATCTTTTGCTTTTATTCAGTATTAAAAAAAATGAATATTCATCATTAAAAAAAATGAATATTCAGTATTAAAAAAAAATGAATATTCATCATTAAAAAAAAAAAAGAATATTCAGTATCAAAAAATGAATAATCACTTTAGCAGGGCCGTGCCGCACAAATTCGGGGCCCTGTTCAAATCTTAAAAATTGGGCCCTTAATAATAATTTTTTTTTATGGTATTCTCATTTTATTTCAAAATCACATAACAAATATTTATATATAAACTGTCAAGCTACTTAACTTAAATTATGATATTCTCAGACTTTTGGAAGCAAATTTATCGTCAGATTACCAACAATTTACCAACTGAATTGCTAAATACCGCCTAAAATTACTGCATACCGCCGGTATTTATACAAATACTTCCTATACTACCCCTCCCCATTTAGGCATTTACCCAACCTTAAATGTACTTCCCCCTTACTCCTTCTATACTCCCACCACGTGCACCCCCCCCCTTCCCCTTACTATTTTTTTATCTTTGATACTTATATATTAATGGTTTTTTTGTTTCTTTTTCCTTTTTTTTAATCTTACTTTTATTTTTTTACTTTTACATCTATATTTACATGTTCTTTTTTACCACTCTTTTACTTATCCACTCAGCATCTTCTCTTTTACTTTCTTCACTTTCTAAAAATTTTAAACTCTAAAAAAAGTTAACACTTCAAAATATTTACTTCTACTATTTATAATTATAATTTTATTACCTTCACATATTTATTAAAAATGATATGTTGACAATGCAAATATGAATGCCAGAGAGATAAATTTGACAATGATAATTTATTTTTATCTGTTAATTATGTTATTTTTCATGAAATATGTTAACTTTAATTTTTAAATTTGTATGTTCATGTTTGTTTGTCCATGTATGTTATTTTATGTCTTCTTAGTTATGTAATTTTTTGTTATACTTTACTTTGATATTTATTACACATTTGAATTATTTGTTTCATATTAGTTTTTATTTTTTTATTTGTATGTTGAAATTTAGTTTGACTTTAATGTTGCATACTAAATATGAATTTTATTTTTATTTCAAAAAATTATGTGAATTTTATTTTTTAATTCTTATGCTAAAAGTTAGTTTGATTTATTCGTTGCATACTAAATATGAATTTAATTTTATTTCAAAAAAAAATTATAAATTTTATTTTTTAATTCATATGTTAAAACTTAGGTTGATTTATTCATTGCATACTAAATATGAATTTTATTTGACTTCTAAAAAATATATGAATTTTATTTTTTAATTCGTGCACGTTACAACCGAACGTGTTTTGTGTATGTTATGTCCATGGTGCAAAATACGTTTCAACCAAGGTCACAACGTGTATAAAATACGTTTGAACCATGGAGTGAACGTGTTCAGTACACGTTCGAACCATGGTTTAAACGTGTACAATACACGTTCATACCATGGTTTAAACATTTTCTTTACACGTTCAAACCATGGTTTAAACGTATACAGTATACGTTCGAACCATGGTTTAAACGTATTTCTTGTACGTTCACCCTATGGTTAAAACGTGTTTTGTACACATAATGCACACAAAACACGTTATTTCTCGTTATTACTCGTTATTTCTTTGGTCAGAATGCACACAAAACACGTTATGTCCATGGATGTAACATACACATAATACGTTATGTCAAAGGTTCAAATGTTTAAAGTATACATTCCTTTCTATTTGATAATTTGTTACTAATTAGGGTTGTTCTTTGTTAATCAGGATAATAATGCCAATGATGGAGACGGTGTAGGCTATAGCTCCTATTTTCAAACTGATCAAGTTTTTTCAAGCCACATTAAGGTGCGTGATTGGTGTAAACTGATTGCAAATAATATAGGTTTTTCGATTGTTATTTCTAGCCATAACTACAATTCTCCGGCCTTCAAATTTTGTGTGCCTACTTCATTGCAATAAGGGTGCAGTATCGTGGTACTGACAAGAAAATGGATTAGGGAGGATCCTGAATCAGGACATACCTAGTGACGTCAATGAGCCAATACACTCGTGAACAACTTGCGAATAAACCCGGTCAAAGCTCGTTCATATATAAATAAACGAATCCGAGCAAATTTTTCAAGCTCGTTTAATAAACAAGCTTTACTTGAACAAAGAAGTACTCAACTCGTTAAGCTAAGGTTCGTGAACGTCTCGTTCAAGTTCATTAATAAGCTCGTTTGTAATCATTTAATACTTGTTAAAAGCTCGTTAAAAACTCATTTATATACTTTGAATTTTATAATATATTTATTTATATCACGTATCATTTAGATACCATACTTTGTTTTGGTTATAAATTTGGAATAATATTATACTTTTAAATTTTTATATATTATATTACTTAATGCTTGGCCAAATGGTAAAATTAGAAACAATTAATAAAACAATAGATAAAAAGCTCATTTAAATATATGCTCGAATATGTAAACGAGCAGATCGAGCCGAGCTCGAACATGAAAAAATTAAACGAGCCAAGCTCGAACAAGGTTTTTAAAAGCTCGATTATAAACGAATTTCGCAAATGAATCAAAAAATGTGTATTTGTGAATTTTAAAACATTTAAATTTAATTAGTTTAAAATTCAATTAATAGGATTTTAAATAAAAATTATTCTATTTGAATTAGATTTTAATTAGGAAAAACGTACCCTAATTATGTTCAAACTTAGGCCAAAAAGTGCAAGAATCACGTTTCAGACTAAGTCCAAACGCAAACCTGACACATTTCAGCCTAGGTATGAACATAAATCACAAACATTTCAGCCTAGGTATGAACGTGAATCACCCACGTTTCAACTTAGGTTTGAACGTAAATAGGGTATGTTTCAACCTAGCTATGAACGTGTATCACACACGTTTCTACTTAGGTCTGAACGTAATTAGGATACGTTCCAGCCTAAGTTTGATTTCTAATTGAATTATTTTTAAATTCTATCAATTTAAATTCTGTTTTAATTTTTTTTGCAGATTAAATTCTATCAATTTAATTAAATTATAATCATAATTTTAATTCAAATAAATTTGACTTTTGGTTACTTGGAACTAAATGATGTGGTATTAAGGAGACATTTGCTACATTGACTTGATTGAATAAGAGTGAAACATCACTTAATAAATTAAACAAATTAAATTTATATGTACATTTAATTACATAATCATAAAGAAAACGTCTAAAATACATCAAAAACAGTAGTTTAATCTTCCATTTATTGATGCAGTTCGTGCCACTCTTGTCTCGCACTGTCAAATTTTGGCGACGGTAACTTGTGTAATATTGTGTTGAACAAAATATCTGACTTGTCAAACAACCTCGCCATCCACTAAAAAACAACAAAGAAATGTGAATATTAAAATGGAAAATTTCAAAAATGCTTACTTAATTTCACCACAAATTCCTAAAATCAAAAATTGCAAAAATTAATATTTTAAAAAATAGAATTCTAAAAATAGAAAAATAAATTAGGATTAATAGTAATATAACAATTTGTATTTTTCATTATGTACTACTAAACCAGACAAAATTGAATATTAAAAATCCGAAAAATAAATTTCCAAAAAAAAAAACCAAATCACAAAGAAACGTTTCACAAAATTCATTTCTCCTCTAATTTACAGCATTCAACTTCATTAGAATTCCTAGTCAGTTAGTGAATCATGAACAATGGTATCCTTGTAATTTGTTCTAGGATTAACAGAGGATATCATTCAAATGATTTATTTTAGACCTTATTCTAACTTGTAAATTGTAATTCAATGCATTGCTCTAAATTTGACAAAAAAATACTCCCTCCGTTTCATAAAAATGGCAACAATTGTTTTTGCACGCATTTTAAGGAAACGACTTGAGGGTGTAAACGATTAAATTAATTCGAATATTTTTTATATTAGTAACTTATATTCATATTCTTACTTGTGTTAAAAACATTTTGATTAATTCATTCGTTTACACCCTTAAATCGTTTCCTCAAAATGCGTGAAAATGGCATTGTTGCCATTTTTATGAAACGAAGGGAGTAAAATATTACCCAAAAGAATGCAGTGGTGCCACAAGCCGCAGCAACACCAATCGCCACCACCACACCACTAAACAAACAATAACCTGTAACATTCTCAGCCTTGTATTAAATCAGCATGACCCTTCATCATTGTTGCATACAAGTACACAGACGAACGAATACCGATCAACGCACTCCTTCCACTCAATTTTAGTGTAGTATCACATTGAACTCATCAACATAATTTTCAAAATCCACCACAATCATCTAACTTCATTTTCAAAATTTTCCCCAAATTGTTCTCTAAATTCACATAAATTCAAATAAATTCACCACATTCAAACAAACTCAAAAATCATCTAAAAAAATCAGAAAAAAAAATCAAAAATCAGGAAAAAAATCAAAATTAAAATCTTTACTACATATTAGAAACTAACACCATTTCTCCAGAAATCAGAAAATCCACCCACAATTCAACACAAAATTTCTCAAAATTCACCACAATCATCTAAAAAAATTTCGAAAATTAACAAAAAAATAAATAGATGGACTAACCTGATCGGAGATAGGTTGTTTTCCTTCTCTTCGCGGCGGAATTGTGGCGGATTTTTCGGTGGTGTTTGATGGACACAGCTCGAACCGACGACCACGGTGGTGCTTGGAGAGGACAATAGAACAACGACGGTGGTGGTGCTGCTCGGGACGTCGCTGCTGCAAGGGCGACAGGTCGGCGGTGCGCGCTGTTGGTGGTCGAGCTTGGCGTCGGCCATCGGGTAGTGGCGGTGCTGGTGGATCTGAGAAAATGAAGAGAGAGAATGAAGATTTTTTTTTCTTTTTCTGAATGAAACTGTGAGATTGGAGAGGAAAGAGGGAGGTAGGTGAAAGGGATTAATTGGGGTAAGGGTAGAATAGGAAATGTCTGCTAAAATACGGGCGGTATACGGTAATTATAGTGCGGTAAATAGAGGTGGCCACTGGGCCGGGTTGGCCCGGCCCGACCCGGTTTTCAACCCTTATGGGTCAAGCCCGGTTAAACCCGGCCCGCCCGTGACCCGGCCAGGTACAAACCGGGTGGGTCATGGGTCGGATTTTGCAAACCCAGCCCGTAACCCAACCCGTTTGTTTAACCCGGTTAACCCGGCCCAGCCCGTGACCCAGCCCGTGTTCGGCCCGTGGCCCAGGCCCGGCCCGTTCGGCCCGCCCGGACTGCCACGCTTCTGCTGCAATTTCAGGCTAATGCATGCAATGCATGCACACTCCTATCCTCTCCTTTTTTCTGCTGCCTCCAACGACTTTTTATGTTTTTTTTTTTTTTTTTTTTTTAATTTAAATTTTACATATTCCCTCCCAAATTTCCTCTATAAATACCCATCCAATTTACCCAATATTCTTCACAATTAACATCAATCTTCTTCTCTTCTCTTACTCTCTCTAATTCTCAAAGTTCTCATTCTGAATTCTTAATCTCTCAATTTTAATAGTTAAATTTTAGAAGTTTATACTAAAAAAAAAAAATTCAGAAATTACTAGTTTATATTAAAATTTCAGTTCTTAATTTCTTATAGTTATATACTTATATAGTTATATAGTTATATACTTATATAGTTATATAGTTTAATAGTTATATACTTATATATTAAAAAAATATCTCTCAATTTTAATAGTTATATACTTATATAGTTATATACTTATATTAAAATTTCAGTTCTTATATTTTAAATTAGTTTCTAAATTTAAAAAAAAAATGTCTGGAAGGAATAGTGGTGGTAGAATTGGTGGTGGTAGTGCTGGTAGAGGTGATGGTAGAGGTAATGTTAATGATTAATTTCACGGTTCGTATGAAGTAAATACAGATGAAATTAAATCATTAGCTAGGGCATTAAACAGTCAACAAAATCCTCGTCCACCTCGAACCAACCCATATCAATCCCATCAATCATCATCATCAATGCCACCTCCTCATATTCCGGTGGGCGCCGGAGGCGGAGGTTACGTTCCCGAATTTGAATCGGAGGATAATATGGAAGGTATAAATTCAAATTAATATTTTTGAAGTTATTATAGTTGTTTACTTTATCATACATTTATGAATCATGAGTTTATATAAATAAATTAATTGTTTATGTAAATAATATAATTTGAAATTAATTTTGATTCATACATAGTTACATAGTTACGTAGTTACGTAAATAATATAACTTGAAATTAATACTTTCAAGAGTTTGAATAAATTAATTAATTCACTAATTGTTTATTTATGTACAAAAAATGGATATATTATGAAAATAAAGTATTAATATTTCATTTTTTTTAATTAAGGAGGAGGTGAACAAGGTGGTCCTAGTAACACTAATACAACATCAACTGGTAAAAGAGAAAGAGGTCATACCTCATGGGTATAGCCTTACTATGACAAAGTAGCAACAAATGATCCCGACAAATATACTGCAATTTGCAAAATTTGTCGAGATGTTACTAAAACAAAAAAACCAAAAAGTTACAAGTGGACCAAAAACGATGGAACCGGAACATTGGCCCGTCATTTAAAAAGGGTCACAACTTGGGGCCCGATGGTGCAGAAAGAGATGATTCGAGACAGGCTCAAATCCATGGGTACGCAACGACTACTCCCGGCGCAGGTATGCCTTTTGTTTATAATTGTGATAGAATGATTGATGAATTTTCTAAATATGTTATTCTTGATGAATTGCCGTTTACTCATGGGGAAAGCCCCAATTTCGAACATTTTAACCGGGTTGCTATGCAACCGGCTTTTAGAAGAATTCCTAGAAACACCCTTAAACGTCGCACCATCAAACTTTATAATTCTTATCGAGCTTATTTGATGGAAATGTTTCGTACCTGTGATGGTCGGGTTAGCATAACTAGTGATTGTTGGACTTCTTTTGTAGGTGAACCTTTTATTTGTGTAACTGTTCATTGGATAGATGATGAATGGTTTTTACAAAAAAGGATTATTTGTTTTGAGGCAATGGAGGAAAACCATACGGGTTTTAACATTAAAACCCGTATTGTAAATTGTTTAAAAAAATTTCAGTTGGTTGACAAACTTTTTTCAGCTTCATTTGACAATGCATCGGCTAATACCCGTGCTATTGACTTTTTAAAACAAGACAGTGACGTATCTTTGCTACTTAATGGTAGCCTTTTACACGTTAGATGTTGTGCGCATATATTAAACTTATGTGCGCAAGAAGGTATTAAAGACTTATATCCCCTATTACAACCAATTAGGAGTGTAGTAAAGTGGATTAGAGTCACTCGTAGTATGAGCAGGGCTTATAAAAGAAAATGTGAGGAAAGAGGACTAAAGAAAAAATGCATAGGTTTAGATTGCGTAACCCGATGGAATTCTACTTTTAAATTATTGGATGATGCGATTAAATATCGTGAAGTTTTAACTGAATTGTATAATGAAACTCGTTCTGAGCCGGGTGAAATGATTACTAACTACAATTGGTCTATTGCTATGATTATTCGTGATGTACTTACCGCATTTGAATATGCTACTAAAGTTTTTTCTTATGTTTATGAGCCTAATGTACATTTAGTTGTATTAGAAGGAATTAAAATAGTTCACGCCATTCACGAAGGCAACCAGAACAATGAAATTCCTGCCGTCACCGACATCTTGTGGGGAATGAAGGTAAAATGGATGTCCTATTTTGCCGAATTCCCTTACATTTATGGCATTGCAGTTATTCTTGACCCGGGTCTCAAGCTTGAAGGATTGAGAAGCTTGTTGACCTTTTATTACGAAACTCTTGGTACAGATTATGATGTTGATAAATATGTAAATGATTGTAAGATAATATTAGATAGACTATATGAACATTATGCGGGTATTTATCAACCCGGTCAGTCTTCACAACCAAAGCCGAAAAACAGAGACCCCTTTCTAGCATCTATCCTTCGTAAAGGAAAATCGAGGGTACCTTCCACATCATCACCCTCCCAAGATGAAGGTTCAGGTATAGATGATTATTTATCTTTTCAATTCGAAACTAACGAAAATTTTCATATTATTAAATGGTGGCATTCCCATTCAGTTCAATTTCCTATTCTAGCTAGAATTGCTAAGGATGTCCTAGCAATTCCGGCATCTATTGTTGCTTCCGAGTCAGCTTTTAGTGCAGGTAAAAGAGTATTGGATGAAAAAAGATCTAGCCTACACCCTGATACCATAGAAATATGTGTTTGCAAAAAAGATTGGGATCAGGCGGAAAAGAGGATACAAGGATTGAAGGAGGACGAACAAGACGAAGAAGACCCGTGGATGTTGATGAATACATCAGAATCCGATGCAGGCCCTAGCGGAAATGACGCAACCTAAGTCAAAAGTCACAACAACGGTCCACGACCACAATTCAGGTACGCAAAAGAACTACGTGGACTTTGATTCCTTAAGTTTACTTAAGAAACTTAAGGATACGTAGGCATCTTATTTTGAAAAGTAAAATTTAATTCAAAAATTAAATTTTAATAAATTAAAATTTAATTCAAAAATTAAATTTTAATAAATTAAAATTTTATTCAAAAATTAAATTTTAATAAACTAAAATTTAATTCAAAAATTTAATTTTAATAATCAAAGTAAGTCCAAGCCCCCCCCCTCCCCCCGGGGGGGTTTCATATATTTTTGCCTTATTTTTTACATAATTATTTTAATGTTTTTAAATTATGGAATTATTTTTAATGCATATGTTTTGTAAATTGTAATTAATTAATATCATTTGGATGTTTTTTTTCCAGTGTGTTGAAGTGATTTAATTTTATTATTTTTTATAAAATATATTTGTAAATTGTAATAAATTATTTTCTAATTTATAAATTAAATATTAGTTACGAATTCTAGTTGTGTAATTACGAATTCTAATTGTGTAAGTAATACTTTAACTTTCTAGATTTTACATACATTTTTATAATTGTAATTTGTAAATTATAATATAAGTTCAATATATATTGCAACTTAATTTATTTGGTCAACTATGATTTATTAAAGTAAATTTGTTACTTGTTTAATTGTTTTAATGTATTATATTCAAATATTCAATTATTCATTTATTCATATTATCATATATACTATAAAAACTCAAAAGTCAAAAGTCAAAACCATGACAATTTACAAACCTTCCAAATCTTTTCAAATTACCTAAACCCTCCAAAGCCCCCCTAAACCCTCTCCAAACCCCCCCTAAACCCTCCAATTCTCCAAATGCCTAAACCGTAAACCCCCTTAAACCGCGAACCCATGAACCCGGTCCAACCCGCGAACCCATGAACCCGGTCCAACCCGCGAACCCATGAACCCGGTCCAACCCGCGAACCCGTCCCAATCCGGCTAACCCGCGAACCCGGCCCAACCCGGCCCGGTGCCAGGCCCGGTTCAACCCGGCCGAACCGGTTCATGGGTCACCACTCCATGAACCCGGCCCGGTTCGGCCCGGCCCGGTGACCCAGCGGGCCGGTTCATGGGTCAGCCTTTTCTGGCCCGGCCCAGCCCGGCCCGACCCGTTCGGTGGCCAGCTCTAGCGGTAAATAGTAATACCCTTTACCAAATGTTTGAAATCTTCAATTGTATCTAAACGCATAGGCAAATTTCAATAATGCGAATTTTATCAAATAATGTATAAAGTTTATTAATAGAGAAGAATGGGAACTTAAATCTTCCATTCAAAATAATTAAGGGGAAAATAATGAGGAATTAAATGGAGTAATGTTGAGCATGGGAAAAGGTCAAAAGGGTAAAAGTCATTCAAAGAAAAAAAAAAGTAAAAAAGGAAAGAAAATAGAATAAGGGTGAAATGGTGTGTGGGATCCGTGAAGAACGGAAGGTAAAATGCAGGACTTTGGTTTTTTTTAATTGACTCAAATTTTTATTGGGCCTTTTACTATGGGGGCCCTATGCAAAAGACTTGTTTGCACTGGTGAATGTACGGCCCTGCACTTTAGTTATCGTAAAAGTGAATGTAAATTCAGATTCTTTGTGGTAAAATGAATATTTAGTATAACTAAATGAATATTCAGTATTAAAAAATGAATATTAAGTTCAGTTGGTGCAAAATTGAGGTTCAGGTTCTTTGTGATAAAATGAATATTCAGTATTAAAAAATGAATATTCGATATACAATAATTAATATTCATTTTAGTTGTTGCCAACGTAAATATAAGCTCGTATTTTTTGCGATAAAATGAATATTCCGTATTAAAAAAATGTGAATATTTAGTATAAAAAAAATGAATATTCAGTGAAGTATTAAAAAAATGAATTCATTTTAGTTGTTAAAACTGACTCGTTGACGCGCGAGATCACAATTGTTCTATGTGCTCCCGGGAGCATTGTATACTATAATATAAAAATTAGTTTTAAAAAAAATTAAAAAAATGAAGCTTTTAGTTTTTATATTTTAAAAAAAATTGTGGTTAAAAAATGAATATTATAGTATACAAAAATGAAGATTAAAGATTAAAAAAAAAAGATCGTAGAATAAAAAATGAAGATTTCCAAGACCATAAAAAGCTACGTGGTCCTGGGAGCACCATATAACAAATTTACATTTCTTTTAGGTTGGTTTTTACTTCTTTTTTTTTTAGGTCACTTTTTACCTTTTTTCTAAAAAAAAATCTATTCAATTTTATTTTCAGGTCAGTTTTTTGTTCTAGGTAAGTCATTTTTTTAAAGGTTATTTGAGTTTTTTTTAGTAGAACTCGTCTCGTCTAATAGTAACATCGTGTCAAACTTATTCTCTTAAATTTATATACTATTATTTCTTATCTCCGTATCGCAATACTCGCTACATAAATATGCGATACGGATTCCTAGGCAAAAAATGGATTTAAGGAGAGAGATAAAGTGAAAAATGAATGATTAAGTGGACCTACAACAAAAGTAAAATTAAAAAAGCTTCACATGGGTATTTTTTTCACTAAGTATAGTAAAAAAATATTTTTTGCAAATATTGTGTAACAACCTAAAATCAAAAAAGTTGCGAGTATTACGATACGGAGGTAGTAAAAAAATTGATGACGAAAGAGACATACAAGCTCCAAGCTCACCTTAGAGCACCCACTACAATAAACAAAAAAATAGTTTGGGGGTCACTATCATAGTTTTTCTCTCATCAACCAAATTATTGTCAATTTCATTTTTTAACGACTTAACCCTAAACCAAATAAAAAAAGTTCATCTATAAAATTTTAATTTTTTAATGAGAAAAAGGGATGAAAAAACTACTTGTCTAATTCTAATTGGTTTGGAAGGGACAAACAAGGGACAAACTTTTTGTCCAAAAAGTCGGTAGACCGAGTGATTGAACAAATTATTTGTCCAAACCATTCTCAATGCTCATGAATACAAAAAAAAAAAAAGGTTTGGCTCCATGAACCTTTTATTTAAACCTGGTTAAGGATGCTCTTAGACCCAAATTGTTTATTTACCTTGTAAAAAAAATGATGCTAATTATATAATCAATTAAGGTATAGTATCTAACTTTGAATTAACGGTAAAAAAGGAGTAATTTCAATGAAATATTAGATATTTGTTTTTTATTTGTTAATGAAATAATATTGTAGTTAAATTAAATGTCAAAATCAAATGTCAAAGTCAAATTAGAGTCAGATCAGGGCGAGTCAAAGTCGGTATATTCGAGTCAAATTTAGATCGAACATCTAATTACTACCCAAAGTCAAATTATACATAATCTCATCCAACTCCAACTTGCTGCCATCCCTACCATAATTGTTTCGTCAAATCTATGAAGCAAGGTGGGCTTATCATGACATCTTCTCAAATCAATAAAAAAAAATTGTTGTTGCTTCATGTTACTTCTTATGAATCATCATTCCACGATCATATAGATACAAACTTCCAACTTGCTGCCATCCCTAGCCTTGCATACACGCTTTTCGTGCCATGATTTTTAAATGTATCTACATGCTATATTCTGGTGGCTATCAAATTTCTACAATAATCGAAATGTAAAATTTTTATGTGACAAATTATATCAATATTGTATATGGATATTTACTTATAGAGAATTCAAAAATATAAATTTGGGTATTTTTATTTATTTTTACGAAATTTATATTTTGTAATATTTTCATTTTAAAAATTTCAAAAATTAAAATAACTTTCCATAATGAGTAGGAGTGATGCTAATTGATTTTTTAGAAATTTTTAGAGGGTAACACAGTTTTTTTCCAGGGGGACACCATGGCTCTCCCTTGACTTATATAATAGAGATAAAAAAATAAAATAGTCAACTTTTGGCCTTTTCTTTTCTGCTAACATCAGCATTGCATGATAAGTAGTAACACACACCAAAAAACAAAAAAAAGAACCACCTAATGCAAAAAAAACATATCAGCATTTCATGCTATACAAGCTGATCTCAATCTAAATTTGTGGAACTGCATTTACCAGTTACCACTGCTGTTCCTGCATTTACCTTTTACATACATGAAATTACTCAAATTAGCTTACTTCCCTTGAAGATGTACTTATAACAAATAACATTCCAATGATCCAAATTATCAACAAACAGGCCCCTTCCCCCGTAATATTATCCACATATCAAAGACGAAATCTATTACATTAATAATTAAAAAAAGGCACACCGTAAAAGAAACAAGAGTAACTAACAACGGGGGTGATGAATAGATCTCCGGAAACAGTGCAGAACCTGGTAATTCGGTCATGCATTCAGACATTAGCCAGGCCCGAATCCTGTTTTTTCCACCTCACCGTCCATCAGTCGAGGTAAATGAATCAGCAAACCCGGAAGGCCTGGTTGGTATGCTTGTTTGGGTATTTTCCCTACTTCCAAGGAAAGACGAAGAAGAAGAGTCCTCAATGCTGCTATCTCCAAAAGCCTGCCACTTTTTGAGTGCTTGTGGCAAGGTCATGTCAAGATCAATTCCATACAAGTCCTCTGATGGATCTTCTGTAGGCTTCCACACGTCTACGAGAGAAGAGAGGACGTTCACTATGTGACCCATTTCGGGCCTCTGGTTGGGCTCTCGAGCACAACAGTGGCCCGCGAGCTCAGCAACGGTGTGGACACTAGCGAGAGTCTCCTCGTCGAGTTCCATGGTGGGGTCAATTGCGTTTTCGAAAGACTCCTTGTTTATATACACCCTCCGGAACCATGTTACCAGGTGGACGCTATCCTCGGGTCGGGTCTCGTCGAGGGCTTTCCGCCCCGTGACAATTTCCATTAATATGACTCCAAAACTGAATACATCTACTTTTGTTGTAATGCGGCCCATCACTGACAAAACCAAAGCACAAACACACATTCAAGTAATTAGACATTTAATAAACCAATAAATACTGATAACATGACCATGGGTGTGTTAAGCAAGGATATATGATGGTTTTTCCCCCCCTTAAAGCTATTTATCATAAATGTTTTGATTGTGAAAGCTGTGTGGAACCTCTGATGGGAGTGATACAAGAACAACTTTATATCGTTAAGCACACATATATATACATAGAAGATGTCAGATTAGATTGTATTGCAAGTAAAAGAAAATTAGATGGAGGTTGACTGTCTGGTCTGTCTCTACTCTCTAGTAAATGCCTCTATTTTCTTATCATGAATTCATGACATTGCACAGCAAAATCTGATCCAACTTGTATGAAAGGTAGTTAATCATTATACTATTGTCATATGTAAGCCTAATCCAGCTTTTAATTCTGCTATTATTACACATTCTATAGCCCTGAGTTAGAAAGTCGTGATTCACAATAAAGTTCAATTACTTGTCGTTATGAGTAAACAACCTGATAATGTTACACACAAGAGAACTTATCAACAAATGACCTCAAAGGAAGCCTGTTTCTCAATAGATAAAATAGAAGGGTTATGTTAAAAGCATCACATTAGGTCTAATATATGAAATTAAAAATGTCATGCTGGTGGATGCTTGGTCGTTTTTAGGAGGCCTTCTAGAAAAACTCTGGCCAGGGCAACCTACACATACGCTAATATAAAGAGTAATAGAGTATAAAAACATTTGCTCCTACATGCTAATTAACAACTGCTTCGTCGGTTGACAAAGCATAATGTAGCCACGAAATGAACAAGCATTATACGAAGTATAAGTAATTCTTTCGCCTGATGCAGAGTTCCCATTTCCATAAGTACTAACATGCAACATAGGACAACAAACCTTGACATGTTAAAATCAACACTAAGCTTCTGTAAACTGTAAAGCAGTTGTAACAGATAATTTCTTTATTATAGCATCAATCTGTATATATAGCATTATTGAAAGGATGGCTATAATATTATCAAACGACCAAAAGAAAAAAGCTGTCTTGCCATATAGAGGGAGTAAAGTATATTAAAACAGTAGCTAAAAACTAAGGAAATAACAACCATACCTGCATATTCGGGTGCCAAATAACCAAAAGTTCCTGCTAGCCTAGTTTCTATTGATGTTTTTCCACCATCAGGTGCAAGACGAACAAGTCCAAAATCTGCAACTTTTGCACGCATATCATCTCCCAGAAGTATATTAGATGGTTTGAGGTCCCTGTGAATGAAACTTTGATGTGCCAAACTGTGTAGATATTCCACACCTCTAGCCACATCTAATGCAATTGCCAATCTTTGATTCCATTTTAAGGGTTTCAGTCCTTCCTCTTTCCATTCAAATAGATAACTACTTAAAGCACCTTGTGGCAAATACTCATAGACAAGAAGCTTCTCATTCCCATCCAAACAGAATCCCAGGAGTCCAACCAAATGTCGATGACGAACTTTAGTAAGAACAGCAATCTCAGACTTGAATTCTGCCAGACCCTTATCTCCTAAAACTCCAGAGTTCATCCTCTTGACTGCAATCTGGGTCCCATCTGGTAACTCGCCTTTATACACTGTTCCAAAACCTCCTTTTCCCAGAATATTCTTGTCACTGAAGTTGTTGGTCACATTTCTCAACACTTGGATAGAGATGACCATGTTATTGGTCTCGATTACATGAATATCACTGGGGCCACTACTTGCTTGACTTTGCTCTTCACTTGCAGCTTTCCCACTCGCTCCAGAGCCAGTGACTGTAATTTTGACAGCATCATCAGTCCCTGAATGATTAGGGTGAACCACCATCGTATTCGGTTGCTGTGCCTTTCCGTAAAGCCCTTTCCTTCTCAAGAAACAGAATAGCAACAAGCCAGCAGCAGAAACAAAAAGGACACCACCAACCACTGATCCAGCAATAACTCCAGTTTTGGATTTCTTGTCATTAGTTGCCCCATGTCCATCAGAAGAGCCTCCAGTTGGATTGTCTTTACCAATATCAACATTCCCAAGAACATTCACAGCAGTGTGGTCAAAAGTAGGGACCTTACCATATAAATTATTAAAAGACAAATCAAGTGTCCTGAGATTTGGCATTTTTGTGAATTCATCAGGTATCTCACCCGTGATATTATTATGTGCAAGTATCAATACCTGAACTGATGTAAGAGTGGCAAACTTAGGCGAAAGAGTTCCTGTAAGACCTCTACTCTGTAGATTTATAATTGTGATATTCTTTTGAGAGCAAGTTATCCCCAACCAATCAGCACAGGGATCATTGCCAGTCCACTGTTGGGCAATTAGAGCGGGGTACCCGAATGGTTCCATAACTGAGATTAAAGCATCAACACGGCTATCACAGGCCACACCAGGATCAGACAAACAAAATTTGTTCTGTTTTGGCAACATATCTACATCTACTGACTTAGGAAACTCAGGTGTTGGTCCCTGAAGAGCATTATTTGTCAAATTTACAGTCTTCAGCGAAGACAGCTTTGTCAAAGAAACAGGGACTGGACCAGTGAGACTATTGTCCCTCAAATTCAGGTCCTCTAAATTCATCAATTCAGACAAATCTGGAATAGGACCAGTGAAACCATTCATATTTAACCAAATTTGCACCAACTGGGTCATATTTTGTAAAACTTCAATTGTACCATTAAGACTTCGACCACCGCTTGAATCCAATTGCCCATTCAACCACAGGGACTGAAGCCCAAGGCCAGAAAAGCTTGAGGGCATACCACCTGTCAGGTTATTGCTTGACAAATGCAAGTGGATCATGCCAGGGAAATTATCAGAACTGAAGATATCAGGGATCTCACCACCAATGTTGGCTGAATTAGCAGAAAAATTCTTCAGTGAAGAAGCAGCCTTAAGCCCCTCAGGTATAGACCAAGTACTGAAATGATTATTGTCCAGATAAACTTCCTGGAGCGAAGTCAATCCATCAAAAAAATCGTCAGGGATAGAACTAAACTGGTTAGTATGGACATTTATGGTCTGGAGAGAACTCAACCCCTTGAGGCTCGGCAATGGCCCTGATAAGCCATTGTTCATCAGCTCCAGGACTACAAGGTTTGTTAAGTTGGATACGGAGGCTGATAAAGTGCCAGATATACCTAGGCTTTTCAGTTGTATTCTTGTGACCCGACTGTCCTCACACCCAACACTTTGCCACTGGCATGGGTCCGAGCTAGACCAATTAACACTTGCAGGAAGCTTTAGGTCCTCCTTAACTTTCTGCATTGCTGCAGCATCAGAAGAGGCAGATTGTGGAGTGATGGACACTGGAAGCAGACATATTACAACAACAATCATCTGCAGAGCAACCGGCCATAGAGTCGAAACCCTAGGATGGTCAATGGACATCTTGAAAATAGTTGCCCCTAAAAGTGCCAAATTCAGAAGCATCAGCTATCTCAGAATAAACTAAGTTCGGGTTATATTATTTCTGATTATCATTAGCCATCTCAGAACAAATGAATACCCCAGATTCTTAATTAAACTTTAAAACCATGTAGTAAAAACCTCTATTACAAACTAAACTTTAAACAATCATATCCAACAATATGAACCAGTGTCACATAGTTCCTAAAGTGCTATAAATCATGATCCGAAAAAAGCAAACTACGGTAGGTTTTGGGCTATTTTTTTCCATTTTAGGGGAAACGCGAATTATAGAAGTGAAGTAAAAGGCATATGAACCACCAATATGAACAAACTGATTTCCAATACTGCGATTCTATGCTCTAAAATTGATTCACAAAACTCAATTCAAAGCAAAACCCTGAACAGACTAATTTCCAATACTGCGATTCTATGCTCTAAAATTGATTCACAAAACTCAATTCAAAGCAAAACCCTAAACTATAACATTCCGAGTCAAATCAGCAAAGCAACTGAACCAAGAATGACATCTAACAAACAACTACGAAACTTCAAACAAAATACAACCAAAAACATAACACCCCTCATAAAGACTATAAACCCACAATTTAAACTTAAACTAAAGCGTTATAAACAAATAACCCACCTTGCATTTATCTCATAAAAAACAAACTTCCATCTAATTAATGCCAAAGAAAAACGAAATTCAAAAACTACACTTCAAACGCAATTCAAATTTTCTTTTTTCAAATCAAGATTCCTCACCTGGAGATGAACTGGAACGCTGTAAAAAGACAGAAAAAGGGCCTGCTAGAACTTACAAGAGAGAGAGGAAAAAAAGTTATTGGAGATTTCTTGAAGCGTGTTTAGCTAAATTTTTGAAGTTTGGTAAGAAAAAATGGAGAAAAAAAGGGGGGAAAATGTAGTAAGATAAAGAAAAAGATTTGTTGAGAGATTTACAGAATTGAGAATCAAGTTCCGCTGATTATGGATTGATGTTGAGGATGATGAAAACAAGACACAAAAAAGAGAAATGGCGGGGTAACTAACTGGTAATGAAATGGACCATTGGTAATGGCAAGTATTGAGTCTTAAGTTTTATTACATAATAAAGTCAACAATTAAACTAAGCATTTTTTAAAGCGTTACCATTTACATGCATATATATATATATTAGCATATAATCAAATACACCTAATCTTGATTATCACCATCAAACTGACCAAACATCTTAATCAATAATATCAATATAACAACCCAAAAAATAATTATTACTTAAGTATTATACTAATGAGACGGTTTGACATCTTAATTTTTAACTTTTTACAAAATCAGCTTTAGATTAAGGGTGCGTTTGATTCAACTTAAATAAACATTTGTGTGCTTATTTTCAGAAAATTTTCAGATCATATATACCAGACCAGATCAGATCAGGTCAGAAAAATTATAACTATAATAATAATTACAATTAGAAAATTCAGACCAGACCAGTTCTAATCAAACCAGATCAGATTAGAAAATTTTAGATAAATCAAACGCACCCTAAAAGTTATGATTTTATATATAAAAGTTACATTTTGTAAGCGAAAAATTATCTTATCAGACCGTCAGATGGTCTAACATGAGACTTGCCTTAAATACTGATAATATGGTTAACTTGTTTAATTAAGATGTAAGTTATGAAGTGTTAAGTGGTTGTGATTGAATTTTTTTAATTGCAATTTGGACGTGAGCTTTTCAAATAGGAAACGTCTTTCTTGAGATGATTTTGGACTTTGCATGTTCATATCATCTCCTTCCATAATTAGTTGGAAGACATATAAAAAAGTTGATTCTTACTATTATTCCCAATATTTTTGTTTGATATTGTTTCCTGTTCTTATCATGAAATCGAGATTATGTATTATTTGATAAATCAATGTTTTATGTTATATTGATATCTTAATTTTCTTATATATATATAAATCTAAAAAAAAGAGAAAACAAGTACACAACTTTGTTTTTTCCATTATCCTCCTACAATCCTACTAGACAGGTACCAAATTTTTACAATAGATCTATAACTTTTTTTTTTTACTACTAGTTAAATTTTTTATTAAAAAATATGGTTTTAATTATGATTAAAAAAATTGGCAAAAAGGATCGTGTCAAATTGTCTAGTAGTTTTAATTAGTTATTTTTTTTAAAAAAAGATTGTCACTAATCTAGATTATAACAATTTGTAAAGCATGTTTTGCCCAATATAATTACTCTAATTATAATTTCAAGCATGAAAATATTTTGATCAAATCATTTGATATTATTAGACTCTCGTGGTCTCCTTCAATAATGATATATATTTTGCAACCGGTAAAAGTTATATTGATATTTGATATCTTTATTATATAAGTCAAGGGAGAGTTATGACGTCCCCTTGAAAAATATAATATACCCTTTAAATTAAAACATTCTATAAGTTTTTGTATTTTTGAAATGAAAATATTACAAAATATATAATTAAAAAAAAAACACAAACAACCAAATTCATAAATTTTAATTATCTAAAAATCGACGCTCTTATTTATATAATTTTTCACACAAATATTTAGAGTTTTGGTTTGGATTTTATTTACTACTAAGTTTGTTAAACTTAAAATTTGACGCATACAAAACGTGCATACAAAGCGTACAATATATTGTAAGAGAAAATACAACGAATAAAAGTTTGCAAGAGTGGTGTATCATGCTATGCCAAGTTGCCAAGTTGAAAGAGTTGGATAGAGAATAGTATTATTGCAATTTGCAAATCATTATCTAAAAAAACGGTACAAAAGGTAAGAATAACACAAATATATTGTAAAGCATATTTTATCTACTACTAATAAAAAAAGCAACAAAAGTGAGAATAACACAAATATATGTGATGAATACATTGTGCAAAAAAAATGATAGAAATCCTAAATATTCAGGGGCGGAGCAAAGGGCTGGCTGGCAGTGGTATTGCCCCCGGCCTAAAATTGCTAATATATGTCAAGTTTAAGTGAAGATAATAAACAATAAAAATAGAGTAGTTCAATTGGTTTGATTGTTTGTTTATACTTTTATGGCCTATACTAGAGTTTGAGGCTCACTAGTTACTTTCTTAACATTTTTTTCTCTTTATTATTCTATTATTTTTCGTGTGGTAATGATTTCGGCCCCGTGATAAATTTATATATAACAAATCACTATTATAAGTAGTGGCAGTAGTAGTAGTAGTAGTATGAACTAATAATAATAATAATATTGAACAGACTCTCAAAATATTTAGAATGAAAAAGAAAATAGCAGAATTGAGATATAAGGATATGAACAATAATTTTTTTTATTATTAACTTAGAAGGAGTGTTTGAGATGAATTTTATTATAGCTACATTAATATATAATGATTTATCATAATTTACTTTTAATTATTAAACCAACAAATTAATTTGGGTTGATGGTTAAATCTTAAATTTCATTACAAAGGCTATATATTCAATTCTCGTCCTAAGCAATACGTACCTTTATTATGAAACGTTTTTTAAGTACCCCTTAGGTATAGTGAAATATCTAAATTACCCTCTGATTTTTGGATTTACTTGATGTATCCATGAGGTTTAAATGATTAGCTAAAATGCATTTAATAATGAAATAAAACAAAGAAATGTGAATTTTGGTGCCTTTATTATCATGTATCACTATATATATATACATGTATTATTTGATTTTAAATTGGATAAAATGATGATCTTAATCATTGAGGATTTATAATTTATTACCGTACTTGCATTGTTTGTCCCATTGCCACAAAAAAAGGGGGGGGGGGGGGCATTTTATTTATTAAAAAAAAAAAAAAATCCTGAAGACTACCTCAAGCAATCCCAAACCAATGGCGCAATTTAGCTATCTCAGTATACATTATATAATGGGTTTAGAGCATTCTTAGAGCATTCTTAACAATGTAAAATAAAATGATTCACAAACATTGAATCTTTTTTAGATGCTCTTATCAATGTTTGTAGATTGTTCATTCATGAGTAATTCATGAACAAGTTTGGTCTGTCAAACCAAATCCAAGAATTCATGAACAAATGTGAAGGGGGAGAAAAGTAAAAAAAAAAAGCTGAAATCCAATGAAAATGGTACCCGTGGCATGTGAAGGGGGAGAAAAGTAAAAAAAATTCAAAAAAAAAAAAAAAGCTGAAACATGCAGCAGTAGCACACTGGCACGCGTCAGTCGTCTGACTGCAAGCTGACGCGGGTCAGATGCATGTGATGTGCGACGCGTGGCTACATCAGGTACGTTGATTATTTTTATCCGTTGCAATTTTTGCAATGGATATATTTCGAAATATATAAATTTTTAAAAAAAAAATACCAAAATTCATAATTTTTCATTCTCTATAAATAGACACCAATTTTGCTATATTTTCATCAAAAAAAAAATCAACCTTTTATTCTATATTTCTCTCATAAAGTTTCTCTAATTCTCCCATTTCTAGCTTAAATTCTCTATTTTTTCAGGAAAAAAATTCGAAAATTATGGATCAAAGAAATCCAAATTTCTCTAATAATCAATATGGTAATAATCAAGGGAATTTTCCACCCAATATGGGAAATTTTCATAATTTCCCAATTCATCCAAATTTTCCACCACAAAATATGCAACAACAATTTCCACCATATTTGGTAAATAATCAAGGTTATTTTTACCCAAATCCAAATTTATTTCCACCAAATTTGAGCCAAAATCCTCAAAACATAGGATTCCCACCTCCATTTTATGGGAGTGGCGTTCAGAGCTCTCCCGTCGTTGTCGATACAAATGTAGGTGAAGCTGTTGAGGCCGACAACAACACAGATGGTGGTAAGGAGCAAGAAGTCGAGGTTCTCTGTACTCAACAATACCGTAGTCAGGTATTGTCAGAAGATAATGTTATCTTCGAACCAACTGAAGACACAAGTTCGAGGCCGATCATCAGTACGAAGTGGACAAAGGCTGAGAAGGAGGCTATTATCTCAGCATACATGAACACGAGCTTTGACCCCATTCTTGGAACGGGTCAAAAGGGGGGTTCATTTTGGCAGAAGGTTAAAAATCGCTACGATGAAGCACAATTGGCAAACCCCGTACAAATTTCAAGCCGAAGTGTAAGTGCTTTGAGAGGGCTTTGGGGCCGAATGTCGGATCATGTCAGCAAGTGGAATGCGTGTTATGCCAAGGCAAGGAGGAGAAGCGGTCAAAGTGAGGAAGATGTTGTAAGAGAAGCATATCTTATTTATGAGGGTTCTTATAACGGTGCCAATTTCGGGTTTTATGAAGAATGGTTGTTGATGAGAAAATGGCCCAAATATGAAACATGTCTAACTACTGGGTCTGTTAAAGTCCAAAGGGGCCGTCCACGGAGCACACAAACGATGGGAGATTCCACAGGGAGTAGCGGCAAGAGAACAAGGGACGAGGACGGAGGCTCAACGCCAAATACCCCAACCAGCGAGTTTGTTGGGGATGAGCCTTTGCAGCGTCCAGAAGGTGTGAAGAAGGCTAAGTCAAGGTTGAAGGGCAAGGGTAAGGGGAAGTTGGGAATTAAAGAGGCTACTGATGAACTCAGTAATTTTAACGAGTCCATCAACCTCTTCAATGATACTTGGTCGAAGGCACAAGCAAACAACGAGGAAAAAATCCGGTTAGCGAAGGAGAAAGAAGAGAGGAAGAAAAGACAGATGGAGGTGAACACGTATTGGAAGAAGTACGACATGGTTCAAGGGCTACTCGCAAAAGCATCATGAACAGAATGGGAAGAGCAATTGTTGGCAGAAGGCGTTGAATATATTACGAACAACAAGATATAGTTCTTGTTAAATGAAGAACATTCGGATGTTATTTGTTTTTAAATCAAGTTTTTATTTAGATTATGTTGTTATTTTTTGTTTCAATCAAGTTGTTGTATTGTAATTTTTAATTTGTCAATAAAGTGCTTTCTGACTCGAATTGACAACATCATCCTCATGAATTTTACTGATTCTGCCATGTGAAACAAATATTTCTTTAACTTGTCATACATGCCCTATCATTCATTTATGAGTTGAAGTGACAACATCATGGTCATTTTCAGCCATTCCTTACCATTCAGTACAAAATCATTAAGATTTTTACTGATTTTGCCATGTGATATATATATTTCTTTTACTTGTCATGCATGCCCTATCACTCATTTCTGAGTTGAAGTGACAACACACTGCTTGTTTTCATCCATCCGTTTTCATTATGACTTTACAGATATTTTCATCCTTAGGTGTTCATTAATGAGTTGTAGTCTATAAATAATGCTCATACCGAACCCTCTAAAAATAACATCCCAAAAACACCCCAATAATACCCAAAAAAATATCCACAAAATTCCTAACGATGAGCTCCTCAGACTGTAATGAACCTAGTTCCACTGAATCTAGCTCTGATTCAGAGGAGGAAATGCTCGAAGATCAGCTTAAAAAAATCGGTGCAATGGTAAACAAAGTTGCCAACAAATTTGTACCGATAATGAAAAAGGCGATGCAAAAAAAAAAAAAGGAAAAGTGTTCCTCGTGCTAAGAGAGACAATGAAAAAGGTTACAACCAATTATACAACGACTACTTCGCTGAAAATGCAGTGTACAACAGCCGACAGTTTCGAAGGAGGTTTCGAATGCAAAAACATGTTTTCTTGCGTATTATGAATGGTGTGGTGGAATATGACCCGTGGTTCCAACAGAAGCCAAATGCAGCGGGAATATTAGGCATATCACCTCTCCAAAAGTGCACAGCCGCTCTCAGGCAGTTAGCTTACGGGTGTGCTTCTGATGCAATGGATGAGTATTTACGTATTTCGGACACAACGGCAAAAGAAGCACTTTATCGCTTCGTCGAAGCCGTTGTGGCCAAATTCGGGGACGAGTACCTACGAAAGCCTAACCAAGATGATCTAGATAGGCTACTACGAGTTGGGGAAGAACGTGGATTCCCTGGCATGATCGGTAGCATTGACTGTATGCACTGGGAGTGGAAGAACTGTCCTGTAGCATGGAGAGGGCAATACCAAGGAAGAGAAGGGGTAGCCACAGTTGTGCTAGAAGCCGTGGCCGATCGGGACTTGTGGATCTGGCATTCATTCTTCGGAATGCCAGGGAGTTGCAACGATATCAATGTGCTTCATCGATCTCCTGTGTTTGATGAAGTTCTTGAGGGTCGGAGTGCTGATGTTAATTTTGAGGTAAACGGCCAACAATATAATAAGGCTTATTACCTCACTGATGAGATTTATCCTAGATGGTCTACTTTTGTCAAGTCCATAGCGAGTCCACAAACACCTAAAGAGAGCCTGTTTGCGAAGACCCAAGAGGCAGCTCGAAAAGATGTGGAACGAGCTTTCGGTGTGCTTCAAGCTCGTTTTGCCATGGTTCGGAGGCCGATGCTTTCATGGGACCAAAATGACATCCACAATATTATGACTGTATGCATCATAATGCATAACATGATAGTGGAGGATGAGCGGCATACGTATCATAACTACACCGATGTCAGTGACTTTGACGGTCCTTCACGAGCTCGTTCGGATGCAGGAGGAAGTCAAGAAAATGAGCCCTTTCAATATCACAGAGATCGAGTTGTTGATATCTTTCAGTATTTGGAAAACAGAGCAAGTATTGAGCATCAACAGACTCACATGGCTTTAAAATATGACTTGATCGAACATATTTGGGCAAAATTCGGACCAAACAGGAATTAAATCGCTTCAACCTTGTTTTAAATTCCGTTTTAATTTTGTTTTCACATTTTTCTTTTCGAGTTTCATGACATGTATTGTGTAATACAAGTATTCCCCATGTGTTAGTAATTAATCTATATTAATTTTATTAAGCATGGTTAATTTTTAATTATTCTTAATTAATTATATTTATCATGATAATAAAATTTTAATTAACATCATAATTTTTCTTAATGAAAAAATTAAATTTATAAAATGAAGTTGGTGGGAGAGTAGAAATGATGGGTAAATGTATAAAAAAGTAGGTAGGAGAGAGAAAAGGAAGGGGTGGGGTATGAAAAAGTAGGAGAGATAATGGGATGAATTTTTTTTTGGTTTGTTATTAAGAAGTGAGAATGAAAATTGTTTGTAAAGATGAGTTGGAGGAGTGAGAAATGGATGAATTTTTTTTTTTTGTGTTCATTGACAAGAATGGTCTTAAAACATATGTTTGTCCTACGAGGATAATCCAGTGTTATTTCAAACGTGGAATATATTTTTGTTGGGTTATTTCCACTGGAACAACTGAAATTTTAACAAATTCTAATAGTACACCTAAGTTTTTTAAATTTCCAAAAATAAACCTGAGTTTTTGATAATTCCCAAACGTGACATTCATTAACCAAAACCGTTAACTACTTGCCTCAAATTGAATTATGTGCAATTGATTTGTGTGATGAATAAATTACTCAATCAAAGATTTTGGGGTCATTTTAGCCTTTAATGGTTCAAATTTGGGATCAAAATTTGCAAAAAAAAAAAAAAACGATAATATTCATCTTGAAATGCGTGCTAAATACTAAAATGAATAGTAATTTAACGGAATATTATGTTTTTAAACGGAATATTTCTTCTAAATGTCACATTTGGGAATTGTCAAAAACTCAGGTTTATTTTTAGGAATTTAAAAAACTTTTGGTGTACCAGTGAGATTTGTTAAATTTTCAGGTGTACCATTGGAAATAACCTAATTTTGTTTTATTTCATTACTAAGAGCATTTTAACTATATTGCATGTGCATCTAAGGTATATTATAGCTCATATTAGATAATTTTGCTCATTTTAAAATTTAAAAGGGGTAGGTAAAAACTATAAAATGAGTAAAATTACTCTTGAATGAACCATACATACACCTAGATGTATATAAGAATTTCTACGCCTTTAGAGTATCTAGAAATCCCGGAGTGCTACTCTTTTTAACAGTACTAAGATATCTGTTGTGCTTTAAAGTTGTTTTCAGTAATGAGAAATCATTCTTGGTTCTTTTTCGTCATCCCCTACTCGCTCATAAAATTAAATTAGACGGCTTATTTCTTGGATTTTTATACTTTAATCCCTTCCTCTCCTTTAATTGCTAAAGTTATGGCTTTATAATGAACTTCCTAGCCCATCACCATATATGACTTATCACTGTTGAATGCGATAATCAAACTGTTAATATCCATATCTTGTGGAAGCTCTTTCTCTTGTATGTGGAGGATCCGAATGTTTACAAATGACATATGTTCTATCCTTCAATATTTCTCTTATGTTAAATATGCATATACCTTACGGGAAGCTAATTGTCGACTAACTATACGTATTTATATTGATCATCTAGTGCCCGCTCATAGAATATGGATATTACTAAATACCGCCCATTTTTACTGCGTACCGCCCGTATTTTAACATGAATTCCTAATTTTACCCTTTCCCTAATTAAACCCCTCCCCTATTTTAACATGAACTCTTTGCTCCCACGTACGCCCCCCCCCCCCCCCCCCCCGACAGCCTCCCTCCCCTCCTGAAATTTTTTTCCTTTTTTTCTTTGATACTTATAATTTAATATAATTTGCTTTTTTCTTTTTTCCTTTTTTTTTTCAATCTTACTTTTTGTTGACTTTTACATCTATATTTACATCTTCCCTTTTACCACTCACTAAGGCTCCGTTTGTTTTGAAGGAAAAAAAATTTCATGGAAATTAATTTTCAATGGAAAACATAGATGTAAACAAAGTTTTCCTTTGTTTGTTTGATTAGAGGAAAACTTGTGAAGGAAAGAAAAAATGAAATAGTTTTTGAAGGAAAGATGGGAGGAGTGAATGAGGGAGAAGTAAAGAGTAGGAAGGAAAATGTGGCATTCCTTCTCCACAAAAGGAAAATGGTTTTTCTTTTCCAAAGTGAGATTTTCCACCTCAAAGAAAATTGTTTTCCATCCCTTTCAAAAACAAACAAAGGAAAATGGAAAGAAGGAGGAAAATCATTTTCAGGGAAAATGTTTTCCATCAAAACAAACGTGCTTGAATATATCACAATCCGGTTTGAGGATTGCCAATGACTTTGATAAGGAACGGGCATCCACAAGCTTTTTGTGGATGTTTTTTTCCTTTGGGCGTTCCTCATGTTTCTGTTTTCCCCTTGGTACCGCTCTCCCTTATTACAGCATAGGTAGGTTACCATGCGAGACACTTTTGGAAATGAAAATTTCAAAACCAAGCCCATGAGCTATCGATTTTGCCCAATCACGTGCCTCGTGATGACTGGAAAACGTTTGATCGGTGACAAAACTTTCACTATAGTCCACGCCATCTCCATCGTTATTGTTCTAAATAATTTCATTAAATACGCTAATTAATTGTTAAATTTTAAAAGCATAAAACGATGCATACGAACGTGCCCTTATCGCATTGCCCCCATGGCAGTAACAAACCCTTAATACGTTACGCCCATGGAAGCAACGTGCTTGAATCACGTTAACAACCATGGGTGAACGTGTTCAAAACACGTTACAACCATTGGTTCAACGTGTTAGGAACACGTTAGCACCACAGGAGCAACGTGTTAGGAACACGTTAGCACCATAGGAGCAACGTGTTAGGAATACGTTAGAACCATAGGAGCAACGTGTTCAGAACACGTTACCACCATAGGAGCAACGTGTTCAGAACATGTTACCACCATTGGTGCAACGTGTTCACAACACGTTTCCACCATTGGTGCAACGTGTTCAGAACACGTTACCACCATTGGTGCAACGTGTTCAGAACACGTTTCCACCATTGGTGCAACGTGTTCAGAACACGTTACTTGAATTGGGCAAACACGTTATTTTTAAGTATGATTTTTTCTTACATAAACAAAAATTTAACTTAATACGTGAAACAATTCTTAAAAAAAATATATAACTTAATGAATTGAATAATTCAAGCAAATATGGAAATTTTTTATTTATGTAAGAAAAAATCATACTTAAAAATACCTAAAGAATAATTCAAAGTAATTAAAAATGGGCAAACAATGATTACCATAAAAATTTATAAATATAATTATCTACTAAGCTAAAAAAACATAAATAACAAGTAAAAAAGTTAACATTGATAAATTTAACTCTTCGGCATTCACGTAATCATTGTTGTCATCCGACATTTTGCTTCTAAATAAAAATATAAATTAAACTTAGTAAATCTTATATATTTGAGGCGAATTTCTTTATAATTTTTTTTTATGCAAAAAGTGAATTTCTTTGTGAGATGAAATAATGAATGTTGAAGTGAATTTTTTTAATAATGAATGGTGTTTGTATATGAGTGAGGATTTTTTTAATTTTTACTTTTTTTTTTAAAACCAACCACACCATTTTAACAAGTGGAAGAAGGGGGGAAGTGGTCCACCATCCATGTGAAACATGAGGCATGACATTATTATTATTATTATGTTTATAAATTGTAAATAGGAAAATTTAAAAGGTAAGATTTTTAAAAATTAAAAGGGAAAAAAATTGGAGGGGGGGGGGGTTAGCTTATTACTAGGTGAGGGTGAAGGAAGGGGAGGGAAGTTACTTTGGGTTAGATAAATAGGTGATGGTATTTTAGGAAGTTAAGGTTAAAATACGGGCGGTATTAAGTAAATTCGGGCGGTATTTAGCAAATGAGTAGAATAGGATATTAATCATTTCTTAGATACTAAGGTCCTGTTCTTTAGGACTGATCTGGTCTGGTCTGATCTGATTTGAGTTTTTCTGATCTGATTTTATTTTTATTTATTATTTTTATTTATTTATTTATTTATTTATTATTATTTTTATTTTTATTTTCTTATTTTTATTTTTATTTTTATTTTATTTTTATTTTTTTAATTTTTATTTTAATTTTTATTTTAATTTTTATTTTTATTTTTATAACCAATTTTTTATTTTTTTTGTTTTTTTAGGGACAAAAATTAATGAGCCCAAAGCCTCAAGCTCATTTCATTTCACCTCTTCAGTATTTTACTTTTCATTTTTTTCAAACCTTTCATTCAATCTGACTCCAAAACCGTCACCGAAAAAGTCGACCGAATAATCACCGCCTGAAAAGTTATTCCGAAAACCGTTGTCGGAAAAGTCATCCCGAAAACCGTCGCCGAAAAACTGGGCCTGAAAATCGTCGCCGGAAAAGTCGGCCAAATAATCACCGCCGGAAAAAGTCAGTCCGAAAATCGTCGTCGGAAAAGTCGTCCTGAAAATCGTTGCTGAAAAACTCGGCTAAAGTTGGTCGAATAATCACCGCCGGAAAAGTCGATCGAATAATCTTCGCCGGAAAAGTCAGTCCGAAAACCATCGTCGAAAATGTCGTCCTGAAAACAATGCTCGAAATTATTATTATTATTATTAATAATAATAATAATAATAATAATAATAATAATAATAAAAAGAGTAATAATATCTGATCTGATTTGACTAAGTTTGATCTGATTTGATTACTGTAATTTTTAAGTCCTAAAGAACAGGCCTAAATATTTCTACTTTACCAAAAGTAACTTAATTATAAGAGGAGAAAAGCTTACTTTTTTTTTGTTTCTTTTTTCCTTTTAAAAAATACAAATAGTTTCATCATATTTGATGAAATAAGAATCATCAATTTTCACCCTTCTTTTCTAATTTGGATTATGATACATAAAAGTAAAAATTAAAAATAACAAGTACCCAAACAAACTATATTGAAAATAAGAACGTTCTCGTCAAAAAAAGGAAAAAAAAGAAGGATGTTATCTTCGAGGTCAAAAGTTCAAATTTTTATCCGAATATAAGTAGGACAGAAAATCTACATGACCCTCTGCCAATCAAAGTGAATTAGCATATTGAATAATTTCCTTAATAAATCATATATTTTTTTAAAACAAAAAAGAAAGAAAAGTTTTTTTTTTCCTTTCACATGTTTGTTATTGACTTATTGTTATGGTTCATCTAATGGATGATCATTTATTTCTATAGGCAATGGGCAAAGAGAATCTTTTTTCCCCCATTTGTGGGGAAATGAATTGCCAACACACCAAAGAAAAGGTTCTTTTATGCCCATATTTGAGAACCAGAACATCATTACATGCTAAATGGCTAACCTGTGTGAATATTTGATTTAGGTGTTGTTTTTTAGACTTAATATCTGAAATTTTGGTTCGGTTCAGTTTAGTTAAATTCAGTCAATTTAACTCTTACCGATTGTAGGATTTAGTTTAATTCAAGTAAATTCAATCCAAAAAAACAAGTCTTAATCCAATGGTCGTAGGAATTTGTCGAAATGCTTGTGAGTTGTGAGTAGCATCAATTTCTCACCATAAGCCATGAACAACGATCCCTTTTTTTGGCACTATACTCCTATTTTTCAAATTACAATACCCTTCACTTGTACAAATCAAATAAAGAATTGCATTTATGAGCAATTTACTCAATTGTTCCACAATATTAATTGATACAATCACAAGAATTATAAGCCATTTCATTAATATTTCAGAGTTCTACATACTGGCAGCATGCTGTATCAGCAAACCAGCAAAAGTTGATCGAATAAGCGAAAAAATGAACATAAAGTATATTATAGGTAACAATGACTAAGAAGAATCACAATTTACTGTAAGATACAAAAATTGCAGGGAGTTTATGTTCCCAGAATGTATCAACGGTAACTTCTGTAAGCCGGGGTGTACATGCAGCTCTCAGCAAATTTCACCAGATTCTCCGGTTGTGGAAGCCGACTAGCCAAACCTATATACATATACAAAAATAAATTCAGCGGACTGCCGAAAATTTCCAAGTTTTCTATACATGTCACAGAAAGAAAAAAAGCTCACCGAGTTCATAAGCTTTTTGTGCTACTTTGGCAGCAATGTGAGCAGATATCTTCCTGATGTCCTTGAATGGAGGGTAGATCAGTCCCTTCGCAAAGTGTTTGTCTGAAACTTGGGAAGCCAATGCTTCGGCTGTTTACAAATTAGTCCAAATTGTTAGTTTTCCTTCTTTGAATTGGTGAAGTCACAAATTCACAACATAAGATATGAAACTTTTGGTGAAGTCTAAATTAGTTTACAGTTTCAAAGTGACTTACAGGCAGCCAAAAGCATGTCATCATGAACACGAATTGCACCGCACATTATCAATCCCAAACCAAAACCGGGGAATATGTATGCGTTATTTGCCTGAAACATGGAAAATTTTCAGGTCAATTTTTTTATCTTAATTAAGAGTTTCCCACCACAGAAGTATACAGGTTGCGAATTTCAACCTGGCCTGGGACAAGAGTTTTTCCATCGTATTCCACAGGATCAAATGGGCTTCCGCTGGCAAATATAGCTTTGCCCTAACCATTAACAAAAGCCAAAAGTCAGTCAGTTTCATTTGAAGAAAACAATGTTCAAAGGTAAAACTCGGAGATTCGAAAAGGCAAACTATAGTTGTAAAATGGTAATTTACCTTGCTCCAAGTGTAGGCCTCCTCAGCAGTACATTCTGACTGTGTGGTAGGATTTGATAGAGCAAGAATGAGAGGTTTCTGCACATCACCACATGGATGCATAAAGATGTTAAGTTTACAGTCTTAAAAAGCAAAAGGCCCTGTTCTTTTGGACTTAATTTTAGTTCAATTCAGTTCACCTCCTAATGAGTCTAAGATTTAGCATAATTCGGTCCAAAAGAACAGGGCCTTACACTTGATAGTTAATACAAACTTTGATATGAAAAAAAAGGCAGGAAAAACTGAAATAGTACCGCATTGATAGATGACATGGTTTCCACCACCTCTTTAGTGAATGTCTTTCCCTTTCCAGAAGTACCTATCAAAACTGTGGGCTTGATTCTCTGAGGCATTAAACACAAATAATAAGATAACAGTTTTCATCTTCAAAAAATATATCTTTATAATGAAATGCATTTTCAGAAATCTGTTTTAGTTCACCTTTACTGCCTCTAGAAGAGTTGTAACAGGTTCGGCTTCATGTGCCCACGGCTTTTTAAAAGACTGAAGTGACTCCTTCCTAGAGTTAACGACGAGACCCTGCCATGAATATATAGTAGGAAGCTATTATGAGCAAAAGAAATCAACAACTCAAGAAAGGATACAGGCCTTCTTTGGATGATGAATCAATTATCAGTATTTGTGGATATAATACCTTGGAGTCTACAAGCCATATTTTTTGCCGTGTTTCTTCAACTGGAGAATTCGTCTGCACCACAAAAACAAAATGAGAAAATAAAATAACAGAGGACATAAGAAACAAGGGAATATTTGAGCAAGGTAGTAAAGAATATTTGTGGGGGGAAGGACCAAGAGGTGGACTAGTTTGGTACCTTCTTCGAAATCTCAAGAGCTATAAGCTCTGCGATACCAGTTCCTGCCTTCAGATAAAAGACGTTCAAGCGTGAGATAGCACATCAGACAAAAAGGGAAAGAAACTACTTTCTGAAATAGTAATACAGAAAGGGAAAAACAACATCTGATTAAATATGTAGCAGTAAAACATGACGATGTTTCGAAGTTGTTTCAAGCTTTCCTTTAATGAGAAGTATGAAAAAAGATACGTCTAATATAATACTTTAGCTCAAGATAAGCTAGTTAAGTGTGCTCACTTCTCCAGCGCCAAGGAATAGGAATGTATGGTCAGCTAATGTTCCTCCCATTGGTTTCAAAGCAGCAACTAGTCCTGCGAGAACCACAGAGGCAGTACCCTGCACCCAAAAAAGGGGTCATATTATATCAGTTGCAATTTCTAAAAGCAATCACATGATCTTCAAGCATGTGAATCTACATTACATTTACCTGTATGTCATCATTGAAGACTAGGTGAGAAGTGCGGTATTTCTCTAGCAGTTCAAATGCATTATGGTTGGCAAAATCTTCAAACTGAAAGAACATTTTGAAAAAAAGGGGTCAGATTTGGCTTTAAATAAGAATACTACTCCTTATCTTGTCTTATAAATATGTTCAGTTTTAGTGAGTCACCTGTATAAGGATTTTCTCGCCATAGTTTTGCTTAACTGCGGACATGAACTCTTGAACAAATGCAGCATATTCTTCTCCAGTAGCCCTATTTTGCTTCAACCCAATGTAGAACTCATCATTTAAAAGCTTTTCATTGTTTGTGCCAACATCAAGGGTAATAGGCAAGCACTGCAAAGAAAGTGGATAGGAAAATTTATTGTTAGATCAAGGATACAAAAGACTGAACTATCTTGATGGTATAATGATTGTATGTACCAAAGATATTACTCGATGCATCAGAAGTTCATTTATGTAAATAAAAGGGTGAGAACAACAGTAACATAAAGAACACAATGTGCCTAGATCAAAACAAGGCCAGTAATAAATCCTTGAGTTTCCATCACATTTGTGCATGAGAACACAGCAGAACTGCTCAGAAAAGTTATGAAATAGAGATTGTGGAAGAAAGGAGATGTACTTGATTAATGAACTAGAATTACAAGAATTAAAGATAGATTGTTAAGTATTCAAGTGACTTGACACACTCCCAAAACTATGAACTATTAACCTAATCTCATCCATTCTCAAACATAACAAAACCACTAGACCCTTCCTCAAACTTCTACTAACATTCTTATTGTTCAATATCTAAAATACCCCTTCCCTAGATATGAGTTCATTACATCACTCAGGTTTTAAAGGTAACCATCTTTCCTGAATATTTGATGAATGATACTAGTTGATAGTATGGTTTTAAAGACCCGTCCTTTCAGAATAACATATGACTAATGTAGCTTAACATCTCAGATTCAAAACCCAATAAAATGATTACAAGACATGAACTTGATTGAATTTGAACACTTACAGCTGAAGGGCGAACTCCACCAAGTGCTGTATACAAGGAAAGTTTTCCAACAGGTATGCCCATTCCCTAAACATTTTGAGTTCATCATATCAATAATGTATTCAACAGATATTGAAATGTATAGCAAATTGAATATTCTCCATTTTTTTCATTTTGTTGTTCTCTGAATCTCGAAGTGCAATTATACAAGTAGCATTAACCTAGCAAAATAGGAGCAACCTAAACATGGTCAAATACCTGGCAGCCAAGATCTCCTAATCCAAGGATACGCTCACCATCAGTAACCACTATAACTTGGATATCCTTTTCAGGCCAGTTCCTCAAAATCTCAAGAATCTTTCCCCTGAAACACCAAAAGGCATCAGTGTTGACTTCATAAAGCATAACTGCAAGTAGAAATTTCATTTTCTTCCAACAAGAGAATTTGATGAGATTGCACCAGGATACATACTTATCCTTTAAGCTGATGAATAGACCTTGTGGACGTCTGAAAATGCTTCCATACTTTTGGCACGCCTCACCAACAGTTGGAGTGTACACAAGCGGCAGTAGTTCTTCAACATGGTCAATAAGAAGCTTATAAAACAATTTCTCATTTCTCTCCTGTAAAGTATGGCATCAGCAGTTCAGCACAATGCATGAAGAGAACAATGTGAGACATGAAATCCTAGTAAGTCACAATACAAACCATTGATTCACAAACTTAAATCATACTATAATACTTTCTCTACTCCATTTTACTTGAAACATACACTTATGAGTTATGATACAGTAAATGAGCAAATTTAGTGAACTAACTACTCAAATCTCTTCCTTTGTTTAAATTATTTTAATTCATTTGCTCGCTACCTACTCAGATCTCTTCCTTTGTCAAAGGGGGTTGAGAGTAATATGAAACGGATAAAGTATATCAGCAGTGGCCCACAAGGCATGCCATCCCCAAAAATGTACCACCTTCAACTAGCATCAATAGTCACATACACTTCCCTAAAAACTACACATAATTAATACGCACTCGTCTTTTATTACTTGCTACCTTCTCTTTTTACATCTCCCGAAACACGACTTTAAATAAAAATATCTTTAACTACGTAAAATAAAATAAAAAATATTTAAAAAAAATTATGTGTTTGAAAAGCACTTTTTCAAACAAATCAAACTACATCGATTATGAATATGTTTTTCTTTATGTAAATAAAACTAGAATTATTCAAAATCAACAAATATCAGTTCCACTTTGAGGAATTTAGCAAGGAATAAAGGACTGAGGGAACCAGTTTTTCAAAAAGTATACATGTCTCTTTAATTCCAAGTTTCAAACAAAAAGATTTACCTGAAGATCCATCAAGGCCATGTATTTCTGCAAGGGAACTTCATATTGTCGGAGGGTTGACAAAATCTTCTTCTCCTGATGTTCATAAAAGAGGGAATTAAGAACTTTTTCAAACCTAAAAATGGCTAAACAAAGAAGATTTGGATCCAAACAAAATTCATAGATGTAACCTGAAGCTCCTGAGACAGAACAGCAGGAGGTAATAAACCACGCAAGTAGTGAGCATCCCTCTCTTTATCAACAAAAGCAAGTCCTTTGTTGTGATGAGGATCTCTTAACAACGAATAACCACTGCAACAACAGTAATCAATGATCACAAATTCATACCATTTTTTCAAACAGAAAGCTTCCAAAAAAGTTGCAAGACAAGATCCAGGCTCCTGGGATTAATTTAATCAATTTATTATTCCTTAGTTTGTCCTATTCAAGTTAAATAATAATTTCCAAGCACATATAAAATGAAAGCAGCTGAATCTCAGTAGCAAAACAACAATAACACCTCATCAATAATAAAAAAAAGATTCATATCAACCATAGGAATTTAATTCCTACAAGAAGTCTTACATCACTGATATAAAATCCCTTTGTTCATTTCCTAGGTGTGCGTTTGTTAACCATTGTGTATTTGTATTTGACATAGAAATTTGCATTTGATGGGAGGTAGGTTAATAATTTTCTATTGTTTATAAGAATTTCAATTTCATGTTTCCGCTACATACTGCGGACCAAACACGAGCTGATTTAGCTAATTCCTTGAAAATAAGCTCCAACCAAACTACATCTTATAACTAGTAGCATAATAAAGGAAAGAAACTACATTATAATGGATGAAAAACATGTATAAGATCAGATCAAGAATACCCATCAAAATTTGACAAATATAAAAGGATGATTAATTTGATAAGATCCTCATTATCAATTTATCATCACCTCAAAATGTAAAGATCATATATAATACTCCAATATGATCTTAATTCTTTACCACTACATACAATTACCATTATGAACAAAAATAGAAGTTACAAAATTACCTAGCAACGGAAACAGTCCAAGGAGTGATATGCTGATCCTCGGTGGCAAAATCCTCACCGTACACATCTTTAACACCCCCAGCAACACCGTTGGATCCTTGAGTCATCTCATCCAATGCACTACCATTTCCCGTCGTCATTATTCCTCTAATCACAAACTTCTCTCTGTTCTTCAACCTCAATGCTTTCTTCAACAATGAACTCTACACCCACAAAAATGGCGGAAAATTCTAACAAACCCAGAAAACCAATAATAATTAAACAACACCCCAAAAAAATGAAAGTTACTTAACGGGCACTACTTATTGTCATACAATATAAATGCGATGAAAACGCGGGTCATATTTATAAGCCGATGTTGGTGGGAAAAGCGTTGATTTTTCTAATCAGGGAAATTAAATTAAATTAAATTAAAACTAAAGTTTGGAAGAGCACTAAAAATTGGAACAAAGACTGGAAATGAAATGAAGAAACGGTTAAACGTGGGGACAAGAGTTGAATTAAAATAATAAACAAATTGAAGACAAAGATGCATTAAGAAAAAGAGAAGAATTACCAGAGAAAAGGGTTTGTTGAGTGACATAATTAATGTAATTAATTGGAAGTAATTAACTAATTACTGTAATTAGTAACGGGTTCGTAATTGTGTAGTTTGATTTAGTTGATGCATGGGGGAGGTGTTTTCTGTAAGAAGGAACTAGCTCACTGCTAACGCAAGTTTGTTGGAGGGGCGAAAATTAAATGGGTGTGAAAATTAGCTTCAAAGTCTTCATCTCGCAATTACGCGGTGAATTGGTGGGTGGATTGGAATTGAAATGTTGTGCACTACAACTGCACCATAATATTGATCCGATCTGAATCCGACTTAAATTATCCGGAAATTAGTGTGTGAATTGAAGAGGGTCATCCAGTAAATCAATTTGAGATACAAACTTTGTATTTCAAATGACATTTTCAAGTAATTTGACAAACTTTAGGGGCAGGGATCCGAGCATCAACCAAATAGGGGGTGTTTTGGTAATATATTTTCAACAAAATTACAAAAATGTCATTTGATATGTTTGCTAAAAAAATCAATTTAATTTACTAGTTATTTCCCTGAATAGAAAAAGGGTTTTTTTTATCCAAAACTACCTTAGTTACACTTACACTTATAGGTGCTTGTAGAGTGAGTCGATCTCGAGCTTGGGGTTACTCGACTCGTGCTCGTTAGATTTCGAATCAAGCTCGAGTTAATAACGAGTTGTTCGTTTAATATTTTGGCCCTATTGAATTTCAATTTTTTTAAAAGAAAAATAATGAATATATTCTTTTTTTCTTTATGAAAATTATTTATCGTAAAGTGTATTAATTTATTATACTAAGTGTCAAACAATTTTTTTATTATTATATTAAATTATTTTCAATGATTTGACATTGAAAATTATTGATTAATCTGTAAAATAATT
Organism: Salicornia ramosissima; assembly: GCA_951394345.1. Taxonomy (NCBI): domain Eukaryota; kingdom Viridiplantae; phylum Streptophyta; class Magnoliopsida; order Caryophyllales; family Amaranthaceae; genus Salicornia; species Salicornia ramosissima. The sequence goes on from OX596239.1 coordinate 13,223,324, forward strand.
GAGTTTCGAGCTAATTCGAGCATGAGCCAAATCGAGTCGAGCTTTGACCGAGTCAAGCTCGAGTAGCTCGCGAGCTGCTCAGCTTGATTAGCACCACTCACAGCACTTTTTGTAAAAAAAAATGTTTTACTTACAAAACTTTGTCCAAAACTACATTTATTAATCAATTCTTTGTTGACACACTAACTTGTTCACTATTTAGGTGTTAACTTTACTTTTTCCGACTAATCTGATAGTTTTTTACAAATTCTGACTTTAAATTCAATCCTTTAGAACAAAAATGACCCACCAAAATCTTGATAGAGAATTTTTTTTTTGGGCATGCAAAACAATGAACGCATATTGAGACAAATCTGTAATGCAAATAGGAGCCTATGCGATCGTTTTTTTATGATTCTTGCCTCAGATTTAATTTTTTAGGGAAAAATGACCCTTTAAACATTAATTGGGCTGATTTTATTTTTTTTTTTTTGGAAAAAAAAAAAAAACAATAGTGGTCAACAAAGATTGCCTAATAAAGATAGTTTTGGACAAAATTTTATAAGGTATTTTTTGTAAAAAGTTGTATAACTAATGTAGTTTAAAGTTTTTTTTATTTTCCGATGGCATTGGTTGGATTGTAGGTGATGGTGGTCTGAGTGGCAGTGGCGATCCAAGTGGTAGGTGATGGTTCATGGTTGTATTCCATAAAATTTTTATAATTTATATCCTATACCAGCGTGTATTATTCGTGTATGTACACCCATATTGATATTTTGTTCATTTAATATCTATTTTACTAATTTAATATGCAGTTTTTGAAGATGAGCAATGTTAAAAAGTAAATAAGGAATCTGAAATAATCTCATAAGGAAAACTACATATTAAATAAGTAAAATATAAATATGTTATATGTATGTACTTAGCTCTACATGCACCTGTGTACGTAGTATATGAGCTCCAAAGTTTTTGTTAGTTTAGGAAATATATGTCATGGGGGACTGTGGTTAGTTTATTTTTCTTACTCAAGAGGAAAAAAACAACAGTTTATCTAGAGTCCAATAAATTCAAATAAGCAAATAAAGATTTGGCTCTTCCAAAATAAAGTCAAATAAGTTAAGCAATGAATAAGTTAGAATGTTTTAATTTGTAAATCTCAATAATACGGAGTAACATTAATATCATAGCCAAAAGCTCTTTAACAATGGTTTCTAGATTGATTTTATAAATTTTCTCCAAAGCAAAAAGAATGTTCTAAGTTCATATTGTATTATCAATTGACCAATTCACTAATCGACTCCTACACACGGAAAATTGTGACTAACGCACCTAGTAGACGACCCAATCAAGATTAAAAAAAATATATATACAAAATAAAAAATACTAGGGATTCATTATATTGCTATGGAAAATAAAATACATAGGCCCATTTGATATTTGGTTATAATTGTTGGTAATGAGAATAGATTAATATATAAATTTGAAAGAAAAATCAATATGTATTCTTATGATCTTTAACTGATCTAATTTTCATCACAAATATCCAATAACACATTTTCGGATGGTAACGATTGGTAATAAAAAATAAGAAGAAATTTGATGTTGAGAGTGGGAATATGTTTCCATAGGGATTATAAGAAGTCTCGCCCTGCTAAATTATACTTGAAGTTCATTTTCAATTTTTTTTTTGAAGCAAAGTTCATTCTCATTACTAAATACGATTAAATACTGACAAATATAGGCCGTTAAGGCAATATTTAGGGAACAAAACATAATAAATTTTAATTATTCAAACATTTATGACGCTAACTTACTATTCATATTTAAGTTTTGACCATTTTTACAAGTATATTAAATACTGATATGTAGTCCTGACATTACCACAAAAAATTGTTTGTTGTGCCATATGGGATTTCATATGGAACATTTATTATAAGTAGGGATGCAAGTGGGGCGGGTCAAGTAGGAGACATGCCCCATCCCCAACCCAACGGGGAGGGGATTGCTCCAAATATAGCGGGGATAGGGATGGAATTAAAATTGTACCTACTGTTGGGATGGGGATGGTTTTTAGGTTGGGATGGGGATGGTTTTTAGGTCACTTTCGCCCCATCCCCGCCCCGCCTCGCCCCGTAAATACCCACCCCACTCTTTCGGCCATGTCTTTTGTATGAATTTAGATTTACTTTTTAATGGACTACTTAAACACATTGAAAATAAATTGGATAACATATATTTTGTGACCTTTATATTATTATGGGCCTATGCCCTTTTTGTTCACGAAATTAGAAAACTCACTCTCATACTCATCACAATTCGCAAACTATACTCGCGAGTCTTTAGTGGGGATCATGCTGGTTGGGGCGGGTATTTAACGGGTGGTGGGGTGGGGAACATGGTTATTAGGCGAGTATGGAAACTCACTTGGATGATGGGGCGGGATGGAATGGGGATTCTATAAATAAGTGGGAATGATATGAATTGCAATATTCACCACGCCCCAATTACATCCATACTTATAAGTTATAACCGTGTCAAATGTCATGTACTATCTCCGTTAACCATTATGTGCAACGATGTGACATAAAGTAAAGAAGAAAAATGTCAAATCGTTACGCATGTAATGGTTAACGAAGGTAGTACTTTGTATTATATTCACTGTCACTTTAAGACTAAGCTTCCAAGTCCCGTTATTTGTTATGACTTTACTAGTAGAAAATGTATATCTCTATTATGAGAGATGCTACAAATACAAATATTGTATGTAGGTTCCACATACAATGACTAATGGGATTTTTAAAAAGGGGAATTAATGAGGGAGAAAAATAGAGCGGTATTTTGATACCTACATCATTAACCAATAAAAGCTATTGTATATATGTGGAGTTTTTATACAACCATTGTATGTAGAGATGGCAAAGGATCTTGGATCCGCCCCGGTCCACGGATTTTCAGATCCGTTTTCAGGATCTGGATCTTCATATTTTTTATCTGCATGGATCCGAATCGGATATGGATCCTCTGGGAAAATGCGGATCTGGATATGGATCTTGTTTATAGATGCGCATTAGGATCCGCAAGATCTACGGATCCGTTTTTAATAAAACATATACTAAATTAATGATAGTCTTATAAGTTATACGGCCCAAATGCCCAATACTCCAAAGCCTAAATAGTCCATTACCAAAGTTGATTATGTAATGGATTTTAGGATGTTGATGATGTTAGTTTGTTAGTACTAAGTTATTAGTGGGTTTTGATTTGCATATTAATTGTGTATGTGATGAAATGACAATTTTAGTGTATTAAAAGTTTTAATTATCTCAATTAGTAAGTATAATATAAGAGGATCCGTTTTAGATCCGAATCCGCAGGATCTGGATCCTCATTCTATGGATCCGTCGGCTCCAGAGCAGATCTGGATCTAGACAGAAAAAACGGATCTGGATTTGGATCCGGTCCGCCGCCATCTCTAATTGTATGTGTAGGTTTACCCCTCTATTATATAAGGGAAGGGAAGAGGTTGCGAGTCTTGCGACATTGTCCAAGTGGATTAACACATTGCCATTACTCATTTTTATACTTCATTCATTTCTTTTTACTTGTAAAAAACTCATTTGCACGCATTTTGAGAAAGTGATTTAAGGGTATAAACGTACAAATTAATTAACATAATTTAAACACAAGAAAAAAGGAGATAAGAGGTTACATGGTGACTTGTGTGAAATTTTTAAATCGTCCGTTTACACCCTTAATTTATTCTTCAAAAAGCATGCAAATGAGTTTGTTGCAAATTTAAAAAACGAAGGTAGTAATTGTTAGTTAACTGGGGGACAATTTTATTATTTGTGTATCAAAATCTTCCACAATGATATTTGATTTTTGAAATCATTAATAGCCAATCACAATTAAAAAATCTTAAGTACCATTAATTGTAAAATTGTATGAGTATTATTCAAATTCTCATAACATTCAAAATTTATTCATAAATAATAAATCTTTTAGAGAAATACACTATTTACTCAATTTGCAATATAAACGAAAGACAAAAACTAGATTATATATATATATATATATATAGAAGTAAGCTCATGTGAGAAATGTAGTTTTGGTGAGAAGGGTGAGAAGCAATCACAACCCTTTGATCACCAAATGAAGGGCTAAGATTAAATTTGATTTTCCCTCCTTACTCCTTTGATAGTTTGGAGTCAATGTATATATAGTATAAAGTCAATGTATTTTTACTCAATGTATTTATAGTGTAGGGTGAATGTACCTATATTTGGTGCTCAATGTACCTCTAGGTCATAGTTGATGTATTTATCTCTTCTCACGTTTCTCACCATAAGAAATTTCTCACCGGAACCCAACCCTATATGTATATGTATATATATATATATATATATATATGTAACGACCCAGATTTATTATTTCTGTCGTCGATTTATTTGTTTATTTATGTGATTTTATGTATAGTCCGAATTTATTTGGACTATTATTTATTGATTATTTGCTCGATTTGATTTGTTTTATTTGATGATTTATTGTTTATTATTTATTTTATTATTATTTAATTAATTGGAATTTTATTAGTTAATTTTCTAATTAATTAATTTGGTTTTGGGCCAAGTGCGAGTTTAATCATGATTAGACATGATTTAGTGCAAATGGCCCAAGTGATTAATTTGGCCCATTTCCTTAGCCTATGGCCAGTTTTCCCTTGTTATGTGGTATGATTTTGCCACTTGCCTCATGTTCACACTTAACTAACTTCTATAAATAGAAGTTGTTAGTAAGGCATGGGATCATTTGCCCATTTAATCACCTTAGCCACAATTAAAAGCCAAATTCTCTCCATTCACTCTTGCCACACGCCATTTTTGGCCTCTCATCATCCATCATTTGTTCGTCTTCATTCCAAAACCTAAACTTAAAGATTCAACATCCATTGATCTTTAAGTGATTAAAAACACATTGGCCTTCATTGTCTTGATCAAGACTTCGGGTTTTGGGATTAGTTCGAGTGGGCAACGAGTTGGTTCGTGCGTGGTGGTGATCAAGAGTACATGGTGGTGCTCGTGTGAAGACGTGGTCGTGCACGGTGGTGTGCGTGGTGCTGCACGGGTTCGAGAAGGGTTGCTGTGGTGAAGCCGTGTGTGCCGTGGTGAAGCCGTGAATCTGGGCCGTGTGGTTTCGACTTTTGGGCAGCAAATTTTTTGTGTGTAGTTTGTTTAATCTTCGATAAGGTAACATATATCCTAATCCTAGTTGGTATACTATGATTCATAGGGTAGATTAGATGATTAGATTAGACCGAAATTGATGTTTTGTACCCATTTCATGCGTGAATTATGGGGTTGTTTTGGGTGGTTGTTTCATGATGGTTTCCATTGATTCTATGTATTTTATGATTGATTATGATTAAGTTCATGTTTGGTTATATTTATATTCGAGTTTCATGAAGTTTTGATGCGTGTAAGTTGATGAAAATCGTCGTTGAATGTTGATGGTGTATGCGTGATTTTGATGATGATTATGAGGATGAGTTCTTTATGATTTCTTGATAGTCTTGTTGAGTTCTTTATGAATCTTGTTGAGTTATTTATGAATCTTGATCAGTTCTTTATGAGTCATGATGAGTTCTTTATGAATTCTTGGTCGAGTCTTGATTAAAGAATTTAATTGAAAGAGGTTCAAAGAAAAGATAAAGAAAGTATAAAGAATGATTTATGAGGTTCCAAGAATGATGATTTACATGTTAGTCTTGAGTCAAGGCGTAAGATGCAACTTAAGATTAACTAAGAATGTAAATAAAGATTAAAGATTAGCTTGATTTTGCTATTAGACGCCTAACCTTAGAGTAAGATTCTAAGGCTTGGGTTAAGACGTTGCCCCTATCCTAACCGCGGTATTGGGATAGTGATTACCACTATGTCGTCTTTGACATGGATTTCCCGTAAGATAGGTTTCATGGGGTTGGGAGTAAGATTCTCAATCCTGGCATAGTAGGAAAGTTCGTTCGCGTAAGAGGCGTTCGTACGAGCGTAGTCCGGTCTAATATGTAAATGATAGTGCCAAAGATTAAGTAATGTTAAGATAATAATCGAAGTTAGTTGAGTTAATATTGTTGCCCATTGGTATAATGTCATTGTCGTTATGATTATGTTTTGTATGTCAATGATGGTATGATTTGATTGTTTGATTTATGCTATGATCGTGTGTATCCCCGTTAGGGTGGGACAATTATGTTACTCGCCACTGACGGTGGACTGTTGTTTATTTTCAGGTAATTCTGATGATGAGGTTCTTGCTTCGCTTTGGGTTGGGCGAGTGCCGAAGTTATTTGTACTTGTTTAGGATATTTTACGATTCTAGTTTGGACTATCGTAGTTGTAGTTCGCATTTTCTAACTCTAACATTGTTTTGGAGTTAATACTGTTTTTAGTAGTGTTGATATTTGGGTTTAGTTTTTGTACAATCTTGTGGGTGTTGTACTTTTGGATTTAGTAAAGTAATATTTTGAGGGTTGTTTTAGTTTTTAAGTATGTTAGTATGTTAGGACTGACAATTCGACTCGTCGGTTTCTTCCGCTCCGGTTTAAGCGAGTCAGGTCGTCACAATATATATATTAAAATTATGTGGGAACTGTTGTTAACGAATATTTTTAGATTATCGCACACATTGCGTGTACAAAAAATTACGGAGTAGTAAACATACTATACTATAAGAGAAGCGAGCATCGAGCAAACCCATTTTGTCAACCCCTACTACAATAAGTTATGAACCAAATGAATGTATTTAAGGGCCGTTTGGTTGGGGGTTTTCATCAAATAGAAAGGTCGAAAGGGAATCAACCACCCTTATTTTCTTTGATGTTGTTTGTTAGGCATTTTTTTTTTCTCATTTCCTTTCCCCTCCCCATTCCCCAAAAGTTCTTTACCTCAAAACCCTTATCCCCCTATCTTTTACATTCTCTTTCCCTAATACCTCAAAACCCTAAACCCTCTATCCTTCCACCACCGAATCCTAATCCTAACCTCCACCAACCCACAACCCAACCGCCCATCTCCCACCGTCTCGCCACCGCTCTCCTCCTCGGGAGACGTGCCAGTCATTTTTTTGGTTGCAAGTTTGGGTCAGGTTACGACGGTGGAGTGTGGAGGTACGATGATTATATTAAGGTTGTCCATTTGAATCGATCCAATCCGAAATGTCGGATATTTGAAATTTCTTACCGTTCAAATCCTTACCCGAATCCGATCTAAAATATCCGATCAGGTCCGAATTTTTCTTCCAAATTATATTTTTGTGTATTATTTTTGATATATTTTCCCGGATTTCCTATCTAAAAAATCCGGGTATTCGATCCGAAATACTAAAGGTGGGCACGGGTTGTGTCGTGACGGCCCACGTGCCAAGCCCGCGTGCTTCGTGCCACAACGTGTCTTGCCTATAACGGCCCAAAAAAAGTTTTTGTTGTACCGAGCTCATGCCAAGCTATAAAATATAAGGCCCATGCTTGCCCAGCCCACGTGTCGGTCCGGGCCGACTCGTGCCGTGCCATCGTGTCTTATACTAATTTTTATATATATTGAATTTTTAACAAAAATGAGCGTGCCAACGTGCGGGCCGGCTTGTCATGCTCGTGTCGGGTTCGTGCCAAACTTTTAAAATGTTCTTCATGGGTGGCCCACGGCCCACTACTCGTGCCTTGCGTGCTCATAGCGAGCTCGTGCCGTGCTGAGTTGGCCCGTGTGCCACCCATGCCCAGCTACTCGAAAAGCCCAGCTTTTGATTTGAAGTATCTGATAAAAATTTGAATATCTGATCCGAAATATACATAAACGATGATTTTCAATCCGAAATATCTGACCCAAAATAATAATTTTTTTTGATACGTTGGATATCCAAAACATCAATTTGTCCTGATTTGTATCCGAAAGTTTTCTGATATTCGATACGAAATATCAGGAAAAAAAATTACATAAAAATTATTTGTTTTTCATATCGAATCGTCTGAATTGCGGATCTCTCGGATCAGATCGTTTTGAACAGCCTAGTTGTGTAGTGCCTCATTCCTTTTCTTTTTCAAAACAAACAACTAACTAAGTTTGCGTTTGGCATCGTTTTGGTTTTGCAATTTTTGTCTTTTAAAAACTAAAAACAGTTTTCATTTTTCATTTTTCTCAAAACTGTTTTCATTTTGTTTTGAATTTAAAATCTTGTATCATCTATAAGTTTTAACTTATTATGATAATGTTGTTGTTGTTCTTCTTATTATTTTTTTCAATTTTTCATCATCGATTTCACAAAAAAAAAAAAGAACGCATACACAGTAAAAAATAATGCATATCCAACATCAACTAAGGGCTTGTTTACTTCAGATTAAATTCAGTTCAGTTCAGTTCAGTTCATCTCTATTAAGTTCAGTTCAGTTTAGTTCAATTATACATCTCAATTCAGTTCAGTTCATCTCTATTAAGTTCTGTTCAGTTCAATTCAGTTCATCTCTTTGAACCCAAGGCAAAAGAATTTTCTTTTTTTCTTCCTGATTCAAGGTAACTAGACTATCTTTCTTAAATCTGGTATAGTTTTCCATATAATTAATTAGGATTAAACTAGGAAAAATTAATAGAATTAGTGTCATGTTAGATAGTATAGTTCGAACCATATGACATGTTGATCATGATATTGTTCTTGATATTTTATGTAATCTTTATGAATCTTTGATTGTTTTAATTAATTCTATGCATAAAATAATTTCTTTAATGACATGTTTACATTGTATAATTGCATGATAATTGTTGAATTTTGTTCTTGGAAGTTCGAACCTATGTCGAGTATTATAACATAATTTTGATGATAATTTCATGATATTTTTCTTGAATTAAATTGATAATCTTGATTATTTAATTGTTAATTAAAGCCTTAAATTAAAGTTATTATTAGTTCATGTTGTAAAAAAAGTTGAGTGGCATAAAGTATTAAAGGGGAATAAAAATCTGATTTTTATTGTTGAATCTTGTTAATTCTTGAAGTATTATTGGTAATCTTGATTTTAATCTTTAATTTAATCATATTATTGTGAATTCTTGAATTTAAACTTGTTATTGTTCTAACCCTTATGATGTCGAGTGGTTCGTGTATGATGAAGGATTGATTTTGATCTTGTTATGGTTCAAATTTGATGATTTAATGTTTAAAGCATGATTTTATTTCTTATTATTAAGTTTATATGATTAATTATTGATAATTGTATTTAATTAAATTAAAGTATCAATTTTGGTTGTTTTACATAAAGATGTCGAGTGGTTCAAAATATGAAAAAGAGGATTTTTGTCATGTTTTAAGTAATATTAGTTGATGATTGATAGTTTACATGGTTAATTGTTTATTTAATTGATTTATTAAATTGTTTATATGATTATTTAAGGAATTGATTTAATTGTTGTTTTGTCATGGAAAATGTCGAGTAACATGATAAAAGTTATGATTATTTTAGTTTAATTTTTGGCTTATAATAATTTAGATTATGATTTAAGGAATTAATATAATTAAAGGAATAAAAAGAATTAATAAAGATAAGTTGCAATATGAAGGAAATGAATAATATGATGATAAGAATAAGTTAAGATGATAATAAGTATTGGTCTCACAATGGCCATGTCGATAAGATAAGATAAGAAACAGACGCCTGTTTGGTGATACACGGGTCACTAGATTGGGTTAAGTCGAAGCCACTGCCCTACTGCGGTCTCTGGGCAGTTCTGGATCTTAAGATGTGTAGTCGTATAAATAGTAGTACACGGGCTACTATTTAGGAGTTATGGCCATATCTTAGGCTTAGTTCTTGCAAAGGAGAGCTACGGTTAGAATACACGGGTTCTTCCCGGCGCGTTTTAGGAAAGTTGGGATGTACACGTGCATCCTTACGAGCTATAATGACCGGTCCATAAGATTAAGAAGATGGTTAAAAGAAGGATTTTGGGTAATAATAATATGATAAGATAAGTATTATACGGGTTGGATATGATTATGTATGTATTAACGTATTTATGTGAATGTATAATATTTATGTAATGTATAAGTATGATGTGTTAAGTCTTCCGCTGTGTACGTCTGGTAAATATGTATTTATGTATGTAATTATGTATGTATATATGTATGTATGTAGTTATCCCTATATGTATTCTATAGGTATTTGTATACGTATTTATACGTATTTTGTACGTATTCGTATGTATTTCTATATGTATTTCGCAGGTACTTTATACGTATATTGTACGTATTCCATACGTATTCCGTATGTATTTTTATACGTATTTTCATGTATTTTTATACATATTTTCATGTATTTTTGTATGATTTTCTTGGTAAATTCTATGATATTATATGGTTAATGGTCCTTCATTTAAGCGGGACAGCCTAGTTACTCGCCACTGACGGTGGATCCCCCCCATTTCAGGTGATGAAGCTGACGCATAAGTGGGCTCTCGTATGGTTTGGGTTGTGTGTTGATGTGATCAGTAGAGTGAAACCGGAGTCTAGTTTATGTTTTCTTTTATTTATTGATTAGTTTATCCCAGCTTGTTGGAAAGGAACAGTAGTATTATGTACTTTGGTATTATTTATGGACTTTTGGGATTTCATTTCTATTTATTAGTTGATAAAAGGATTATCAAACTTTATTATTATTGTTGTTAATAAGTTTTATGTTTGGTAATGATCCATTTGCCGATTTCCTACGTAAATCGACAGTCTAGAAAAGTCGGGTCGTTACATCCATTGTCGAATGGATTGCATTTATATACATATTTAAATAAATAAATAAAAAAACTCAAAGTAAACAGACATACATTTACAGAGACTATGCAGAGCAACAAATTAAGGGATATCGTTTTTTTTTTAATTCTTTCAACAATATCATTCAAATTGTAAACTCAAACTATCGTTTGATAATCAAACAAATTTAAATCTACCAAAAATAGTTCTCACTCATTATCATCTAAGTAAATTCTCACTTAGATTTAATAGCAAAATTATCAAGTTTGCAAACGAATAATTATAAGACGAATTATCAAAAATTTAAAGACAAATCTGGATATTTTTGCAAACAAAATGTCAAAAATTTGAAGGATGAACAATTACCTTAGTAGATCAGTGAAGAAGAAAAAGAAAGACAAAGGTTGGTGAAGAGGTTGAACAAAGAACCCTGAGGTTGAAGATGAACCCTGAGGTTGAAGATGGACAAAGAAAGCGTTTTTTTTTTTTTTGAGAAATAAAGGTTGTTGGAGAAATGAGCGTGTTTTAAATAAGAAGGAAAAACCCAATTTTAAAACAAAACCTAGAAAACACATTTTGGTGTTTTGTCAAATTGTTTTGGTTTCCTTAAAGTTATTAAAAAATAATTTTTTAAAACTATTTTGCCAAACACAGTTTTGTTTTATTTTGGTTGTAAAAAACCAAAAAAAAAAAACCAAAACCAAAGTGATGCCAAACACACCCTTTAAATATAAGATTTTGCCTTTCTATTCTCCCCACTCCCATTCCCAAAGTCATTCCCTTTCCGCTTCTCCAACCAAAGTACCAAACGACCCCTTAGGGTAATAGATCAATTGAAGGAGGAATATAATACTCTCCATAGTATCCTTCAAAAAAATTACTCCCTCTGTCCCAAATTAATTGCTCCATTAGGGTTTGGGTAAGATCTAAGTCGGAACCCACTTTTTTGTAAAAAGTAAGGGTAAAAGTGTAAAGATGTAAGTAAAAGTAGTTTAAAAGTAGTGAGTATTAAGTGGTACGGATATAAATGTATTGTTGTATACGAGTCATTTACCAAAAAAAATAATAATCTCTATTATATAAGCCAAGGGGGAGCCATGATGTCTCCCTAGAAAAGTCCACTTTGCCCTCCAAAAACTCAATTAGCATAAGTCCTCACTATTAAGGAAAGTTATTATAATTTTTTAACTTTTTAAAATGAAAATATTACAAGATATAAATTTTGTAAAAATAAAATAAAAACACCAAAATTTATATTTTTGAACTATCTATAAATAGATACCCATATTAATATAGTTTGTCACATGAAAATTTTATCTTTTGATTATCGTAAAAATTTGACAACCGATAGAATGTAGTAAATAAACTTTTCTTTTGTACATTGTTGTGGGGAGGCCGGATAAAAGGAAAACAATTTGTTTATAATTATAAGAATGAATGTAAATTTGAAAAATATTTCAATTTTTCGAACACACCACATTCTTTTTTTTTTTTAACAAATTAAAAGATACATTTAAATATCATCGCACGTAAAACGTGCATACAAAACTAGTAATAATAAAGCAGTTATCTTGGGTCCGTTGTTATTTGTTTGATTGATTGTTCATTTTTACTTATTGCTCATTAGGAAAACATCACTTATGTATATTGTTCATTTGTATATTATTGATTGTTCATTTAATATTTATGTGACTGTTGTTTATTTGCCAATTATTGTTTGTTCATTAAGAAAACTTGGTTTTTTTTTAAGTTAAAAAATTCCTATTTCCACATTTTAAGTTAACTAAATTTTCTTTTCAAAAAACAAGTTAACTAAAATTTTTTATAAGTCAAAAAATAAAAAATAGAAATTATTTGAGGACATGACTCATGAGTACCTTCCTCTTCCTCTGATTGGTGCTACACTAGTTGATAGGGGTGTTTAAAAAAAAAAACTCAGCCTACTTTACCCGACCCGATGACCGCCGACCTGCTAATTATTGTCGAGTATTTTAAAAAAGATATTTAATTTTTCAGGTCGAATACCCAGTCCACTAAGGTTGGGCTATGCACTAGTCGGGTTCCCTGTTGACCCAAGAATTTTTTTAAAGAAAAACTAATTTTCAAGTAGCAATATTAATAAAAAAATTATAAAATAATAATATAAATTAAAGTATATTAATTGTTTAATACTTAGATTGTACCTTAAATCACCAAGTAACATCAAACATAGTGGTTGTTTTAATTTTTTTGAATTACATTTCTTTAATTTAGTGAATGCATTATTTATTATGTAATCGGGTACCTGGATACCCGAGACTCGACCCGGTAAAATCTTGCGGTTCATAAAAAAAATTCATAGCCCGGGTATCCGAGGCCCAACCTGGTAAAATTGGGTACCCAACTAGTTCATTACCTACCCGAATCTTTGGGTACCCGAAAATCCAGGTATCCGATTATGAACACCCTTGCTAGTAGTACACTAATTTCAGTACATTTAAACATTTATTTATTTATTTTATTCCAAGAAAAAATAGCACGAGGAACTCCAAATCCACGAGCACCCCGTGGACTGTGCTCCAAGCAATCGGCAACTAACACCGCTGGTTTGTGACAGTCATATATACTCTGACTGTGACTCTCTCTATTTTCTGTTGCACACACAAAGCAGATATTCTTAAAGGTTCCATACATTGTACTGTACTACAGATTCATTCGGGCAACCACTAAACAATACAATAGGAAAGAGTCCATAATATCAAAAACTAAAATTATAAGAGATTAGTAAAGGTAATAAATTGGAAACAAATAAAGAGGGAAAAAACAATACATAGTGTTATCGTTGTTACCCTTACTAGTTTCGTATCACTAAGGAAACATATATGGTTAAACCTATTTGAGAACACAAATTCTTATATGCGGCCAGCTGCATTGTTTCAAATGGTGTGTCCGTTTTTAGGGGTTACAAAGTTTTTAGTGAAGTTGCAAAGTGTTTTTGGAATTTCAAAGTGTTTTTGGTTTAACCTGGAGGGAAAGATGGAGCTAAATTATCCTTCCAAATCTCCCCACTTTTGGAGAGAGAATGTATTTTAAAGAGGAAGGAAAATGGATCTCTCTTTTCTTGAAAACAATTTGAGGTCATTGTGACCTCCGCATTTCCCCAAATAAGGAGTAAATGTAACCCTAAATTTACTTAGTATTGTCCAAAAAATTAGGTAAAATTCTTAAATATCCCTTTTCTTGGAAACAATTCCGGGGCATTGTGACCTCCGCATTTTGTGAATCTCGATGGATCATTGTGGTGGTTGTCGTACTCATGGTGTGGTTGTCGTACTCATGGTGGTGGTGGTAGTTGGAGTGGGGTTAGGATTGTTGCGGTAATGATCAAAGGACAAATTTAAGAATGTCACCAAAATTTTGAACAACATTTTTGAGACGACAATTAACAACTCCTAAAAAATTAGGTAAATTTATAAGAACTATTATGATATCTCGTGCGTCTTATCATTGTTGCAATAATTTCATATTTAGTTTTCTTTTACACGATAAGTTAGACTAGACCCCAACTCATGACTCCCTTAGTGGAACAATATGCTAATATTGTCCGAAGAATTGAGTGAGGGGATTTGTCGTTGGTAAGAAACTAAAAATCATAGTTTACAGCTCTAAGCGAGATAATTTTTTGTACTGTTGGACTAAAGGATGATCCTGGGTAAATCCATACTGTCTTAGGCATTATTTAATTTCCTTTATTTCCCATTGACAATCAAGATTCCCATAAAATACATTTTTTGCTAATTGTTTGGTTACTTAAAACTTGGTAGAGTGGAGGAATATAAATTCCTGGGAAGTTGGAAGGCCTACAAAATATGAGAATTATTTTACCAAATATCCCCTAAGTGAAAATTCACATGATTTTAGAACATCTTCCTTTCAACACTTGGAAGGTAAGAGTAAGACTGTTCCATATTCTCTACCATTAACAAAATTGTTTCAATAAACATACGGGCTAACATGTTACAATTCCACCAAAAAACATGGTGGCAGAAAAAGCAAAGGTCTTGGAAAATAAATCAGATGTTAAGCCCATGTAAAAGCCCACAAATGAGTGTGAAAAAGAGTTTGAAATTAAGGGGAATGTTGGAAATAAAATCACATATCGAAAAAATAATAAAGTTGTCTCCACTTTATATGGCTAAGGGGTTACTCCCCTTACTATCATATGGTTTTGAGGTGGAACCTCCTTTGTCGTGTAAAGTTGACTTGCACTCCCCATGACGGTCGCAACCCAGGCCCGTTTGTCATGAGACGATACATCATTGAATACTGAACAGAAACACTTGAAACTCATAGCCAAAAAAAAAAAAACACTCAAACCACAAGAAAGAACTGCGTGAGGAATGACATGAAACAGTGGATTCACCTCCACCTGTGATCTATGAAGTCCGATGTTCAAATTCTTTTTTTTAACAAATCCAGAAAAAAAAAAAAAAAAGGAATGAACCACGCTATACAATTTCCACCTGTGGCTGTCAATGTAGAAGCCTACTCCTTGTTAGAAATGTTATCGAAAGCTACACTACACAGATCTTAAATTTTTTCTTTTTGATCAAACAGGTCTTCGGTTATTCCTATAGATAACCTAATCTTACAGAAAAAAAAAACTATGATATTATTATGTGAGCATTTACAAACACAAGTACATATCACAGATTCAGGAGCCAGTGAATCAACCACAGAAACCTTATCGCATATCATCAGCAACCTGGGAACTTCTAACTCCCCAGAAAGATTTAGGCTTCAACTTCTTGTTAGTGGCTGTAAACAGCCAACCCATGTGGCACTCACAAGTAGCACAGTTAGCAATAGTCCATGCATATCTGCAGAGCATTTGGTATTCAAGTTGCTCAGTGCTTTTGATAAAACAAAGATCAACATAAAAGAGAAACAGCATATGAAATATGGAATCTATAGTTTTTGCACAAGGGAATCATTGACATGTCACTTGCATGATTAAAAAAAAGGGCTTGTAACAAGTTATTTCCGAGATCTACCTTGTCAATGAAGAAGGAATGAAGGATATATAAATATAAAAAAAAAAAAAAAAATCTGTGATTTACTTTTGTGCATGATAAGAACATACATAAACAAAGAACACAAATTCTTATATGCGGCTGGCTGCATGGTTTGTAAACCGTGCGGCCAGCTGCATTGTTTCAAATGGTGCGGCCGTTTTTAGGGGTTACAAAGTCTTTAGTGGGGTTACAAAGTATTTTTTGGGGTTACAAAGTGTTTAAGTGGGGTTACAATATATTTTTTGGGGTTACAATGTGTTATTTTGGAGTTACATTGGGGTTATAAAGTGTTATTTTGGAGTTACAAAGAGTTTTTGGGGTTACAAAGTGTTTTTGGGGTTACAAAGTTTTATTTTGGGGTTACAAAGCTAGTGTTTATGTGGGGTTACAAAGTATTTTTTTGGGTTATAAAGTGAGGTTACAAAGTTTTTTTGGTTTAAGTGGGGTTACAAAATATTTTTTGGATTTACAAAGTGTTTTTGGGGTTGCGAAGTACTCCCTCCGTAACGAATTACTAGCAACAATTTTCATTTTTAGGTGTAACAAAATACTTGCAACAATTTTTTCCAATTTCATTTTATTCCTTTTTTGGCAAAAAAAACAACACAATACCCCACTTACTTTTCTATTTCTTACTTTTATTTTTCTTACTTTTATCATCATACCACATAATAGTAATACCCCATTTACTTTTTCTTCTATTATTTTTCTCTCTCTTACCTTTATCATTATACCACCTAATACCACAATTAACTTATTTCATCTAGGAGTCCGTGCTAGTCCAAATGTTGCTACTAATTCATTACGGAGGGAGTATTTTTTGAGTTATAAAGTGTTTTTGGGGTTATAAGTGTTTAAGTGGGGTTACAAAGTTTTTTTTGGGGTTACAAAGTTTTTTTTGGGGGGTTACAAAGTGTTTTTTGGGTTACTAAGTGTTTAAGTGATGTTACAAAGTGTTTTTTGGATTTAGAAAGTATTTAAGTGGGGTTACAAAGTGTTTAATTGAGTTACAAAGTTTTTAAATGGGGTTACAAAGTTGGGATTACAAAGTATTAAAGTGGGGTTACAAAGACTTTGTACCCCATATAAAAATTAACTTTGTAACCCCTAATTTATCGGTGCGCCGCACCTTTACTAAATGGCGCGGCCAATTTCACCAAAAACGCGCTGAACAAAGAAATACTATGGCATGATCTGCAAGTATAAAATTTGTAATGGTGAATAGCATACCCTGGAAACCAACTGTACTCTTTACTAGGTCGACCCATCAATGCCAGACCATTGGCTTTGCATAGAGTCAATATCTCATGCACAAAGCCACCTGGATTAACATAGGCACCAAGAGGGCCTTCATTGGACATCACCAGCATATCACTTCGTCTTGCAATTACAGTCTGTCACAAAGAAAACGAGACAAAAAGCTAATTAGTCAATACCTATTACATGTGTTCCTTGAAGACTGCAATGACTGGTACCTTAGGTCCCCAATGCCATCTCACCATAAACAAGGCTTACACCTAGGGAGGCCACAAAACCCAACTTACCCATCCCCGCAAAAAAAATAAGCAACTTTTTAAAAAAAAGGTAGACACGCCTTTCCCCTACGAGAGAGAGAAGAGAGAGAGAGAGAGAGAGAGAAGGTTGAAATAAGAGGTTAAACCGTGGGCAATGGTAGTAGTACCTGACAGTTTTTACATCTAACACGATCAAAACCTTCAAGTAATTCAATTTCACGGCGTAGTCTGTAAGAGACTCCAGTAATTTCCAGCAGCTCCTGTCTTGTAGACTCCGAAATAGGAATTTTACTGGCAATATAAAAGGACAAGATATCAGGCTTTCTAACAAAGCCATCCATACTAGGGGCCCCAACTACCTGCTTCCACATATCTGCAAAACAAGAGGAAACATCGTATAAGAAAGTGCAATTTCCTTAAAAGATAGCCTACATATCCAGAAACTTTTCACTTCAGAAAGCAAAGTCATGCATCTATGATTTTAGGAAGAGGGTTACACATCCTACTTGCACAAGGATGGTGGATAGATCAGAGCAGCTTGCTACCATTCTTATCCGCTAATATACATGGTAATGGTTCTTCAATTTGGGGTCTAAAACAGATTGAGGGGGTGTGGATCAATTTGTTTTAGACCCCAAATTGAGGAACCCATTATGTAGAAGCCTCATGCTAACATACACGGTAATGGTTTTCCACCTCTGCCCCCAAACTTGTGATGTTCTACACAATGGGTTTACCAATTCCATATAATTTCCTTACAATTACCTTTTTTATTTGCTTACAGAACAAAGTGTTAGGGAATAAATTGGGAATAGAAACCTATTGCGTTGCTCACTTGCTCCTTTTTAAATCTTGATTGATTACTTATTTTTTGTTTATTTCCAGGGTATTAGAATTCCTCAACTGTCTGCTAATTCCATTCCTGTCTTACAGGGATTGAGGCCTTTATAATTGATACCAACAAATTTCGTCATCCACAATCAAATAACAAATCTAGCAATTGAAATAAAAAAAGGAACAAATTAAAACAAACAAAAATTTCTGGAGAAAACTGCATGAAAACTAGAAAAACAAAGGCTCATACAAGCTTTGGTGAACTTAGCAGGTATGCCAGCTCTTGGCTCCTAAGATGCAAATTTACAAAAGTTACCCTCTTTTTTCAGCAACAAAGCAGCACTAAGATGGATTCATAATTTCAGCCAAAAAAAATTATTTTTTGAATCACTTAATTATCCTCTTTTTTCCATTATCTATTTAACACTATGAAATCATTTCGACACATAGTCAGACAGAGGCTATACATCATTCACCAAATAGCAGTAGCTTACATAGACGTTTTGCACATAGTACCTGGTGGGAAAGGGGAAAAGTACCTGCTGCCTTTTGAGCAAGACAAAAAGAGTCATACATCTGATAAACCCAGTACGGCCAAAATGCTCTGGGAACAGTACGGAAATGATTTAACCTGGCAGGCATGCCTCTCTTTCCCCATGCATCCCCCTTTGGAGGTGATTGGCTAACTATAGCTTTTCTTCCAATTCCTGAAGCAGCATTTACACTCCTTTGATACTTAGACAGTGCTGAACCATCACTTGATTGAGATCTTCCTGAGTGAAACTCCGATTCACAAACATACTTCTCATCATCACTACTTGTTGACTCATCAATTGTATCATAAGCATAGCATGACTCAACAGCAGATTGATGTAATCTCATCTCAGACAATGAAAGCTCAGATAGAAAACTTTCCTCCGACTCAGCATCAGAATCAATGTTTTCAAGTGCATCTCTGTGTCTTTTAGCCTGATGAAATGATTTCATAGGGTCAGGAAAGCTCCGGCTGCTAAGTTTACTCAATGGAGGTAATCTTCCAAATGCGTCGCGTGGGGTCCTTGAAGGCAAATTTTCTTCAATTACTTCAATCTCTCCACATGGCTAAGAAAATAAATTGCCAAGTTGAACTAATAATTAGATAATTAAAGCATCATAGTAGTGGCACTATTTGCAATTCAAATCAGATATGTTCTTACAGCTCCATCAGCATCAATCCAATGGCGCCTAACATGGAATCTCTGCTTTCCGCGGGTAACAACATTGACTGATCCATCTTCCAAACGACGGTATTGTCGAATCTGAATTAATGATGAGTTAAGATAAATAAATTTATGATATAGATTTCCTAAATGGTGAGCAATGGCCTCTCAGAACAATGACCAATCACCAATGCTAAGTAATATGTCGAGCCATATTTTACAAATTAAGATAACACTCAGAAGACAACAAAAGAATACAATAACGTTTACTCACTCATATAAGCTTAAAGTTAATTAAGGAAATGTTTACTGGTGGGAAATAAAACGCTGTACATGAAGAGATTAGCAATCAGAAGAAAAATTGGTAAAGTATTTCAACAGCAAATAACCACCTTCTAGCACTCAAACTTTACACCTTGCATTCCTACCTCCAATCCATAACAATACATATTTTCCTTTATTGCTTATCACAAAAAATATTTCAAAATTCCATTTCAAGTAATTTTCTCCTTTTCTCTCCACATCAAATCAATGCATTCTATCTCTATCACAATACTTCATTTTAGCTTTTCTTCTCCCTATGCAGATTATGCACTACCAATTTTTTTACTCCCGTTCAACAAATATGATTAATATTTGTGTCAAACCGAAAATACAAATGTGAAAATATTTACAGGGCTTGGCTAATTTAAATTGACTGTCAAATACTCAAACATAATCATGTAACATTTGTAACTGTATTTGAGATTTCGAGTTGGTTCATTAAATTGATACTGAAAATCACATATTCATTGAAAACCACTCAAAATTTTCCATGTCACAAATCAGTTTTAGGGTTCTTCCAAATTTCAAAATCCTAATGGCTTAACCCCCATCCCAATTAAAAAGGCCTTAATTTTGTTACATTCTCATTTAGATTAACAAGATCCATATCAAGTAGGCGCCGATTTCCCACAGTAAAAAAGAAGCATACCACACGTGACACACCACACATTCTCACTTAGAAATCACTGGACATATAACCATAGATTTTATGTTACAAAGAATGACACGCCATTTAAAAGAAGCTCCTTTGCACAATTCAAAACAATACCTCTGCAGTAGTCCCAATAGAAGCAAACCTTAGCCTTCCATTTTCAGAATCCCTGAAGACACGAACCTGAACACGTGACAAAAACAGATCAAACGTGTTTACACTTAAATATGGAATTCATGAAAAGGATTTTTTTTTTATTTAACCCCCAGGCAGCATGTATCCCAGTTTTTGAAAAAACCCCAGTAACTTTTTTTATTTTATTAAACCCCCATGATGTTATTAAACGTTTTAATTGCACCCCCGAAAGAAAATTCCGTTAAAAAAATTCAGTTAAGTGGGCCCACTTACTCGTTTTCCCCATTAATTGCACCATTAACACTACCCACCACAAATAATTTCCACCATGATCAATCTTCCCACCACACCACCACCACGGCACCACCCTCTTCCACTATCCCTAAACCACCACCCAAAATTCTTCGAACCAACCCCAATTCGAATCAACACCTAATTCAAACCAACTCAACCAACCCCTACCTTCGGACACACTAGCACGACCATGCCAAAATCGTCGGCGACCTTTGAATCTCCACCACCGCCTTTGAAACTCTAGCAACAACTTAAAACAACATCTTTCAAATTTTCAATTCGACATCTCCAAAATTGCAAAAACCTAATTCAAAAAATCCCCAAATTGATTTCTGGATTCATCAACTAATGGTGGCTTCAAATTGTTGGTGGTAGTGGCGTCGAATTGCAGACTACCCAAATCGCCACAGTAGAGGATGTGCCTTCCATTGAGAGAGAACGACGGTGATGGGCGGCAGTGAGGGAATGATTTAGGGGCAGTGATGAGCAGTATTATGGGGCTCTATTATGATGATAATGATGATGATGATTGATGAGTGTTTAAGTTATGATTTGATGAATTATTAAATGATGGGATGGTAGATGGAGGATTAAGAAGATGATGAAGATGGTGGTGGTGGGAAAGTAAAATATTTTGGATTGAAAAAAGATTATATAAAATTAGAAGGTAAGTATAATTAGGTGGGGCATTTTAGTAATTTCAAAGTGTTTTAAGATGGAAAACGGGCAAGTGGGCCCCACATAACGACATTTTTTTAACGGAGTTTGCTTTCGGGGGTGCAATCAAAACGTTTTGCAACATCATGGGGGTTTAATAAAATAAAAAAAGTTATCGGGGGTTTTTTCAAAAACGGGGATACATGCAGGGGGTTAAATTAAAAAAATCCTCATGAAAAAGATAGTGAGTAATTACATACCACACCTATTGTATAAGGGGAATCAATCTGACCCATTGCTCTTTCTACAGCTACTATAAAATTTGGCTGTATAATTCTTAAAGGCAGGGTTGCCTCTGGAAAGAGTACCACACCTGGATAATATAAATTAAAGAAAAAACAATTAGCTTCTTGTCAACTATAAACAAAAATAATTTGGCAAGATGAAAACAAGACAGCAGAAATTATGTTATTTAGAACACAATCAAATTTTAGCAGAGATGAAAACCTTCAAGATAAAATAGAGGGAGAGTCAAGACAATGCCAGTATCAACAAAAGCAGTCCGATGATGAGTGTCTTCCACCTCTACAATATTCAAGCGGGATTAAGGGAAACAAAAACCTTAAATAACCAAGAAGTTGCATAAAGTATAAATACAGCAAATGCCTACCTCCCAAATAGGTATGTAATGATGCCAGGCATGTGTCAAATGTAAATTCACCCTCCCTTCCATGAGCATGACCACTAGAAGGAAAGGCATGCAAAACAACCGGAAGAGTTAGAGTCCAAACATTAATGATAAACAACCGGCTCATTGGTTGGTTATACTAACCCACATAATATAAGAGCCATTTGTAATGAGGAGGGAGGGGGAAATCCTCATGCAAGGATTGAGGATCAAAGCCGTGCTGGTCCCTCAACCATTGGGCCAACCTTGATCCTCCAATCTCTCTTAAATTAAACATCCATTTTGGGAACATAGTAATATACTGCATTATCCAATTAATATATGAGGTTCACCATTATTGATTCAATTTATAAGAAAACTATTATATTTAGGGTTAGGGCTAGGATGTTGGGCCTGTACAATTAATAATAAGAAGCCCTTAAATCTGAATTTTTTTCAAAGGAAATTGTATTAACACGGTAAACTTTTTACACACACAAAAAGTGCGACTAGAGAAATAAATTAAAGGAAGCTAGGAATTAATGGCTATGAATTGGGAATTGGAAAATTGATGATAGAAGAGGTATGGATAGACTTTTCAGCTCTTGCTAAGACCACCGCATACAAAAAAATCTAAAGTGATAAGGGCAACAAGATTTGGCCTTGGGATTCCTTAGTTTAAGGCCCAAAACTTTACACTAATCCATATTGTTTGCATTGTTTAATTATTATAGTAATAATAATAATAAGTGTGTATATATATATATATGCGTAGCTTGCTTGTTAAAGGGGGCTTTCTCTTCCTCCGGTGTGGGATAGGTTTTCCCTAGTCCGGTCCTATAAGAATAGTTCTCTAGACATCAACTCATGGTACTCCCTGGGCCCATAAATATATATATATATATATTTTTATTTTTTTTTTGGGGGGGGTGGAGCTTATTTTCGAAGGCCATGTTTCGTCGCGCACATTGTGTGAACCAAGCACCAACCCATATTATATTCTTAGTAATACTAAGTGTCAAATTTGGGAATAATTAAGAATAAGCACTTTTAACTAGGGAGTTAGGCCCTGTTTTTTTGGACTTAATTTCTAAAATTTTATGATTTAGTTTAATTCAGTTTTGTTCAACAAAAATCAGTTTAAGTCAATTCAGATTCATTCAATCTACCCTTTACTCTCTCACATCTAGCCATGCAAGTAACATGAAATCAGGAAGCACCACCAAAGTAGTAACAAATCAAGACTCCCAATCATAAGAGTTTCTCTATTAAGTAAATTGAGCCTCCTTCCAACAAAATGAAAGACATCGAACCAAAGAAAAAAAACTGGGAAAAAGAAACTACTAAGGTCAGAAAAAGTTGATGTTAATCTATGAAATGCTGGACTTGATCAAACTACATAAATATCATAAACAAGCACCAAGACATGGATACAATGATCATGCCAAATAAGTCAGCAGAAATAGGGATGTTTTCACCAGAAAACTGCAAAAGTGCAGATGAAATAATGAATAACCGATTCCTCATCACTCAACATATTACCTTCAATGGAAAACATACTACTCCAAACAAGAGAATACTTACCAAGCACACAGCAACTGACTTTAAAGAACATGAAGATAAAAGGATCACCCACTAAAAGAAAATAAATTATAGGTTTCCCTGACAATAATGAAGAAACAGCGAGATAAAGAGACAAGTAGACAACCCAAGTCCAATGTCTTTCAACTTTTAACAAGCTTCCCATTGATTGCTTCACATCTTGTGATCTTATAGAAATCAAAATTAAAGCTGATACCTTTTCTCCCTCTTCTCCTAGCATCCTCCGCCACCCTATTAACAACTAGAGACACATTCAAAATTACCAACCTCCTCAAAATTGTTTCGTTCTGGGAAAAAAATGTACTACACAGGACTTTACTAGTCTACCAACAAGCAGTTTCCCAGGACTAGATGATATAGGATTGAATCAACTTAAGCCCATCAAGTCTTTAGATTTAAACAGCAACCTACTCTTGAATATGAGTTATGAAAATGGAACTCTAGAGAGTAGAGACACGTTCAAAATTACCAAACTCTACAAAAGTGTTTCATTCTGGGGAAAAAAATGTACTACACAGGACTTTACTTACGAGTCTACCAACAGGCAGTTTCCCAGGACTAATGATATAGGATTGAATCAACTTAAGCCCATCAAGTCTTTAGCGTAAAACAACAACCTGCTCTTTGGATATGAGTTATGAAAATGGAACTCTAGAAACACGTTCAAAATTACCAACCTCCCCAAAAGTGTTTCATTCTGGGAAAAAAATGTACTACACAGGACTTTCCTAGTCTACCAACAGGCAATTTCCCAGGACTAGATGATATAGGATTAATCAACTTAAGCCCATCAAGTCTTTAGCTTAAAACAGCAACCTACTCTTTGAATATGAGTTATGAAAATGGAACTCTAGAGACACGTTCAAAATTACCAACCTCCCCAAAAGTGTTTCATTCTGGGAAAAAAAGGTACTACACAAGACTTTACTAGTCTACCAACAGGCAATTTCCCAGGACTAGATCATATAGGATTAATCAACCTAAGCCCATCAAGTCTTTAGCTTAAAATAGCAACCTACTCTTTGAATATGAGTTATAAAAATGGAACTCTAGCCTTTAAAAACCACATAGCTCTCTGAACTTCTTAGACAACTATAAGAAGTCTCCAACACTCAATAACTCAATGCAGTAAATGCACTATAATCGTGGGCAGTTAATAACTTAATGTCACCAGAATAAAGACCACATGACCTCAGGGGGGTTTCCTCATCTAATCCTGATCATCTTTATTCCTGAATATAAGGTGCCAATCCAAATAGCCTAACACTTGAACCTAGGATGATCATCATTCTCCTCCGAGAAAATGTTTTATTAGAATGCGGAAATCTTCAGCAAAAGCCTATTGTTCTCTAACAACTTTCATCCTAGTTCTCAATATTATTTCACCACCTTCTGCCATCAACTATCATGAAGAACTACATAAAATTAACTACCTCATCACACTGAATTTTCTACTTCTATACCATACTCATTCACTTGTTCGTCACCAATTCCTCACATTCACTCTTCAACTTGATCTAAGGCCAGGTTCGACCCTGATCAGGGAAGGGGCCCAAAGATAAAATCCGTTGTTTTAGATATGTAATTTTTAAAGCCATTAATTGTGAGAGAGGAAAAAAGGGTTCATTGCGTCACAGTTCACAGCTTTACAGAGTACCTAGTCTCCTTTAATTGCACTTCTTCATCAACTCCAATATCAATTTCCAAAAGGGTTTGAAGCTTCTCAATCTCAATAATAAATATATAACTAAAATTGAATCTTCTCTAGATGTAAATAAAAACAAGAGGTCCAAAATGAGTAGTGACATCAAATAATTAACAGAAATAATTCCAATTAAGGGGTTTCTCTCTCCTCTAATGCAATTATGTCTTCATATGATATAATATACTTAATCACTTGTTTTTCTATTGATTTTTTTATAATTTTGCAATTTGTTTAATATATTCATTTTCACAGCAGTTGAATCATTCAATAATAATTTTTACAGGATTCGGAACAATAAATTTGGAAATTTCTCCTTTTTCCGTTTCTTTACTTCTTTATATTCTGTTTTATTCTTAATAGATATCAATATAAAATAAGAAATGAAAGAAGGAAACACAAAAACCAAGCTTGACGATTTGCATGTCCGCTTTATGAAGATTTAAAATAATCAGTTTCACGCCTCTAACCAAAGTCAAAAGGAGAATGTAATGTAAATATAGATATATAAGAGAATAATACTGTAAAATTATTCAAGAATGTATTAATATAACCCCTCAATTTTTTTGACCAGTGGCCTCACTTTTTATGAGAGTTTTATGGATCAAATGGAGAGGGGGGAAAAGGGACAAAGAGAGTATAAAGTAAATTTAAATATAAGGGGGCCCTTAATTCTAAATTTGCCTAGGGGCCATATTTTGTGACATGAGGTCCTGGATTTCTTGACAAGCTACTCATCCACCAAATTTTGGCCCTCTAACTAGTAACATTAGGGTGTTACTGTGCTAGTCTTCTTGAAACAATTTTTTTTCCTTATTCTTGATTTAGAATTTAGATGAGGAAAAATTGTCAAAAACCATCTTTTGTAGGCTAGGTTTTGCAAAAAAAAAAAAAAAAAAAAAAAAACATCTTATCTAGAACTTTTGTAAGAAACCATCTTATGTGACTACTTAACTTGTTCACCACCATCTTATTGCCAGAATCCGACGTTGACTCTCACATGTTTGGCACATGAGTCATTAAAACCCCCTTCTCAGTTTTTTTTTTTCATTTTACCTCATTTATCCCATCCCCCCCACCCTCTGATTACTCATTTATAATCTAGAATTGTCATTTAAAGATTTAATTATCACCATTTAAAAACCATTGAGGGTGTGTTTGGTTGGGGGTAATAATCAAAGAGAATGGGAATCAACTGCCCCCATTCCCTTTGATTGTGTTTGTTATGCCACTTTTTCCATTCTTATTTCCCTCCCCATTCCCCTATTCTAACATTTTCACAAACCCTCCCCCCCTATCTTTTGCATTCCCTTTCCCCCATCACCCACCCACCCCACCCACAGCAGCCACCCCACTCACCCACCAACCCACAACCCATCCAAGCCACCCCACCCACCCACCCACCCACCGAGCCCAGCCAGCCAGCCAGCCACCCGTCCAGCCCAGCCAACCCACCGAGCCACCCACCCGGTCAGTGGCGGAGCTAGAATTTTTTAATTACGGGGGCCGAAAGCAATATCG
The DNA here is from genome assembly GCA_951394345.1 of Salicornia ramosissima. Lineage (NCBI taxonomy): Eukaryota > Viridiplantae > Streptophyta > Magnoliopsida > Caryophyllales > Amaranthaceae > Salicornia > Salicornia ramosissima. The sequence goes on from OX596239.1 coordinate 13,250,240, forward strand.
CACGAAAGTAATAAAATGGTAAAGAGCAAAAAATGTTAAGAATGTAGATAGTGAGACTCGAACCCCGGTCCATACAAGTGCAAACAAGCAATCAAACCAACTGAGCTACTATATTTTAATAGTTTATTTTCACTTAAAGGTAATATATACTAGCAATTTTGGGCCAAGGGGGAGGCCAAGGCCCCCGCCAGCCCCCCCTTGGCTCCGCCCCTGCACCCGGCCCCCACCAACCCACAACCCAGCCACCCCACCCACCCACCCCCGGCCCCCACTCGCCCACCTTTGCCCCACTTGGTTTTTGAAATGGGTGTGCTGGTGAGGGTGGGTCGGTGGTGGTGGTGGGCTGGCGAGGGTGGGTCGGTGGTGGTAGTGGGCGAGCGAGGGTGGGTCGGTGGTGGTGTGGTATGGTGGTGGTGGTGTGTATCATTCATTTTTTTTAACAAACAACTAACTAAATCTAACACTTTTCCTTTCCATTCTCCCTCATTTCCATTCCTAAAGTGATTCTTTTTCCCCTCTAACAACCAAACGACCCCTGAATCTATTATTCAGCACTAAATCATATAGTTTGAAGTGAAAATGGGATAAATGGGAGGGGAAATGCAAAGAAACTGAGAAAAAGGGGGTTTTAATGACTCATGTGCCAAGCATGTGAGAGTCAATGCCAGATTCCGGCGATAAAATGGTGGTCAACAAGTAAAGGAGTGATATAAGATGGTTTTTTTTTTTTTGCAAAACCTAGCCTACAAAAGATGTTTTTTGACAATTTTTCCTTTAGATGATTAATAATTACGTGAATTGTATACCCGGGTACATAGTATAGTGAACCCCATACACTCACACTTAAAATAGAACATTTATATTATGCACTTATAGCATTAATGTTAGGCATTTAATAAAACATTCTTGTTATACATTAAGAATACTTAATTTTATAAAGGGTTTAAGTCTAAAACATCGATGTTCTAAATGCATAACATAAGTGTTTCAAATACATTATATGAAAGAAGTATTTTTTTTCATACAATGTACTTCCTATGTTTTTTTTTGTATGTGCAACATTTACCAAAACTATAAATTTTCATTTATGTGCAACAACTGTTTTCTTTACTTTATTGCAAATTATTTATCTCTATCTCTCTCGTCATCACATACTTCTTCTCTCTCTAACTATTTCACACTCACAACTAAATTTTAATTGGGAGTTTGTAATAGCCATTTTGTTGCACATAATAAAATAAAAAAGACAAAGTGTTTAGAACACTTACTCGGTGCGCCTCTCCTTGATCATTCTTATGGATAAGTTAGGTTACTCCCTTACTAGGTGTTATCCTAGGGTCAGGTGTTTACTTATTAAAAAAATGGATGTTTAATTTTCAATCATCGTAAACCTGATTGCGCGAAAAAAAAAATCAGATGATCAATGCCATGTCTAGCTATCACATTTTATGAATGCTAAGGGTGTGTTTACCCGCTTCCCACTTAACTTGTGAGCTCTTATCTAAATTATTGGCTCTAAACTAATGTGAATTTGTTCGAGTATTATAGTCATGATTAGTAAATTGAGCTTTGGCAGCCGCTTATCTTAACTTATTAGCCTTGAACTTATCTTAACTTATTAGTTTTGAACTTATCTCAACTTATTGGCTATGAACATATCTCAACTTATTGCCCTTGAACTTATCTAACTTATTGGCCTTGAACTAATTTCTTAGACTCTAACTTATTGGCCTTGAACTTATCTCTAACTTATTGGCCTTCAACTTATCTGTAATTATTGGCCTTCAATTTATTAGAACTTTTAAGCCCCCATCTTACTTATGAGAAATTAAAGTAGTTGTTAACTATAGGAACAATCATTGATAAAAAATTACTCTTTCCCAAAATTTTCCAGGTGGTTTCTTCAAGCAGGATCGTCGATCAAGCATTTATAGAGATGAGTTCACCAATTTTACAGGAGTAATATGTTATGTCTAATCAATATGCAATTGCTAATTAACATGCATACACCCATTTAATTTTTAAATTTTTAAAGTTGATACCTCCTCGGCTCCTCATATAGAGAGATTTCCAATCTCCCGGGCTAACAAGTAACAACAATCGACAAAAACAAAGTTGATTTACATATAAGCATACGTTTAGCACAGATTACTTCTATACAACTATACCAATAACATCAAAGAAACCCTAGATATGCAGCAATGGAATGGCAAAGCTAAAAGAGCCAGGACTTTAATTTAACATCGCGAGAAACAAATAATTGCTATGAATCTATGATTATCAACCATAAAATTGGAAGAAATAAATAAATAAATAAAAGAATTTACATGGCATTATCGTCATCGGAATCTTCAGGCAAGCCTTCAACTTCTTCAACCTGCAAAACCTCGTCATCAAGCTCTCGAATTTGCTCAATTTGATACCTTTCTCTCTCCAAAATGCGATCCTCAGCCATTGGAGGTTTTATTGATGGTGCAAAATGACAGAGAAAGCAGTGGAATTAGGTGTGTGATATAGCACTGGAATTATAGAAGTAATGGCAGATTACAAAATGAAGAAGTTTCTACCCAGGAATCAGGTTTCTAAAATTGAGATACACATTTTAGTGTAATTTATCTCAACTTTAGAGGAGCATTCAAGCACCAACTCATTATTACAAAAATGTCATTTGATATGTTTTGACATATATTATTTTTTAGAAACTGGGAATTTCCCGTTGATCTCCCTCACTTTCTTTTGTTGTAAGAGCATTTGCGCTGCTCAATCACCTAGCCCAAATTCATTTTTTTCCCTTTTATTTTATTTTTATTTACTACAATTAGCAATTAGCTCCTTACAAAAAACCGAGTAAAATTAGTTTTCCACATCATACTATTAGTTACTAGGTAATACCCGTGTGATACACGGATTAATTCTTTTTATAACTAATATTAAGCAAACTAAAAAAATTCAGTCTCCCTTCTCAATTCTTCAATTTTTGCAAATTTGAAGATTCATTTAAGATGTACGTAGTAAGAATCAACTATTAGAGTTTAATTGGTTTGAAATTTCTATTGTTATCATAATAAGGGTTATAACATACAGAGCATAATTCTTTTACGATAATTACTATGCAATGAATGCCAAAATTTTCAACTACAATGAAGAGCTTACAATAAAAACATGTTAAATTTGAGATAACAAAGATGATATCAAGGATAACAATGACAAAATTAGTATATGCAAAATATCTTGCAACATTATAAAATTGTATTTAATTCGGATGTGTATTTGATTCCATGCAAAGTTGAAAGTTCAATAGAGGGTTAAGACCTAATTATATTGGGTTTATATGAAACTATTTTTATTATTAGAATTTGGAATTTGTAAATCCTGTTATATTCATGTCCAATTTGATTTAGTATAAATTAAATTTATGTTGTTATATTTGTTGCATATTCAGGCCAAATTATATTTCAATTTTATTTGATACTTTGGATCTTTTATGCTTGTAACTTGATTTATACAGATTGTGAAAGAAAGTTGGTACATGTTTCAGAGGTTTCAATGGATTATGTTCAAGATTTCAACGATGTTTTAATAGTGGCATATATTGTCAAAGATAAGATTGTGAACATTGATATGTAAATTGTTAAAATAGTACTCCCTTCGTTCCCATTTGTTTGTCCTATTTGACTTTGCACATATGTCAATGCACTTGTTTGACCGTAAATATTTTTTGTTGTATATGTGTAAAAATTATAATAATTGGATATTAATGACGTACTCATTGAGACGAATCAAACAAGACCATGCATGACTATATTATGTTTTATATGTTGAGAGTAATTTAGAAGATTCTCTCATCTTATGAATAGTGTAAGATTTCAAACAAGACAAACAATTGGGAACAGAGGGAGTAAAAATTAAATTTTTTATTTTTTTAAAAAGTTAAAGGTTAAAGTAAATATGTCTATTGGTAAAAGATTTCTTAGTCATGTGTATTGGAAGTGATAAAACATAAAATGTTTGATTTTTCCTAACATTTATTGATGCGGAAACTATCCACCCATTTAGACTGTTTATTTCATCTTATTTATGTACTTATTACTTATTGTGAAAGTATTGGGTCAGACGGCTGACCCAGTTACTCACTCTCACCAATAAAAAGTGATCTCCGTGTTCAATCCCTCTCCTTGCTCCACTTCTTCTTCCTCCTCTGTCTCACCTTCATCACAAACTCAAGTCCAGGTTCGGGTCTAATGCAACTTGGACAAAAAGAGAAGCAACTTGGACAAAAAGAAACGAAGTAACTTGGTGAATTAGCTGTAGAAAAATTCAAACGTGGTGAATTAGACCTGGTGAATTGGACAAAAATTATTTTGTCCACCATTAGCAGTACAAAAATTTCAGGTCTAATTTTTGAATTAGCAGGTCTAATGGTGAATTAGCATTACAAAAATTCCAGGTCCAGGTTTGATGGTGAATTAGTAGTACACATGGGTTTGATGATTCATGGTACAAAAATTTAACCTGGACAAAATAATTACATCTGGGTTTGATGGTGATGAAGATGAATCTTGATGGTACATCTAGGGGTGCTTATCGAGCGAGTCGATCTCGAGCTGGGCGTTGCTCGACTCATGCTCGTTAGGTTTCGAGTCGAGCTCGAGTCGATAACGAGTTTCTCGTTTAATGTTTTGGCCCTATTGAATTTCAATTTTTTTAAAAAAAATTACTGATTATGTTGTTTTTTCTTAAATTGTATTAATATAATATATTAAGTGTCAAACATTTTTTTTATTTATTATATTAAATTATTTTCAATGATTTCACATAGAAAATTATTGATTAATCTGTAAATTTATCGAGTTTCGAGCTAATTCGAGCGAGCACGAGCCATATCGAGTCGAGCTTTGACCGAGTCGAGCTCGAGTAGCTCGCGAGCTGCTCAGCTCAATAAGCACCCCTAGGTACATCTGAGTTTGATGGTAATGGTGCGTGAGCAGTCTTGATGAAGATGAATATTTTTTTTACATGATAAAGATGAATCATGAAAATAGACACCATTAATGGAGGAAGGAAGGGAGGAAAGAGAAAAATGGGGGAAATTTTTTTCCATGTTAAAGAAGATTTTGGTTTAGATTACCCTTTATTTTGACCAGGTTAGTTATTATTTTTTCCAAGTCTAATTATTGTCCAGGTTAAAGAAGGTTTTGGTCCAGGTTACCCTTATTTTGACCAGGTCTAATTTTTGTCCAAGTGTTAAAATTCTTATCCAGGAATTTTTTTTGGTCCAGGTCATTTTAAGTGAATGAACAGGTTTTAAATTTTTTGGCCAAGTTTTAAATTTTTTAACCAGGTTTGAAAAGTTTTTTACCAAATTTTTTGGCCAGGTTTTATTTTTTTTTTTGTCCAGGTTTTAATGTTCTTTGATTTAAAGTTTTTTGGTCAGAAGTTTATTTTTGGCCAGCTTTTAATTTTTGGCCATGTTTTAATATTTGGCCAAGTTTGTTTTTTTTTTGTCCAGGTATTTTTTATCCAGGTTTGTTATATGTTGTCCTATTTAGTGGTAAAGTGGTCCAGGTACATGAGTTTTTTGTCCAGGTCAATGGGCCTTTTATCCAGGTACATAAATCTTTTAACTAGCTCGATTGGACTCGTCTGACATTACTGTCAGACGAGTCTGATACAATACCTTCTCTTACTTATTTTAGATCATTTTTTAAAAAAATTTGGATCAAATTAGAAAAAATAAGCTTTGAGATGGCTTGTTAATTTTATACGATTTTTTCAAACTTTCAATATATTTAATTCCGTTAAAAAAATTAAAAAATTTCATATTTAAAAACTACTCATTAATACAAACAAAAAAAAATCTCAATTGATATTTTTTCCTTATTCAATAGCATATATATACACGATCATAATTTAATCAAATAAAACAATAAGTTCGTATCAGATAAAAAAAAGTTCAAATCATATCTGAAAAATTAAATAAGGTCAAATGAACAAAAATTGTTGAACCATATCTCTATTATATAAGCCAAGGAAGAGCCATGGTGTCCCCCTCAAAAAGTCTAAATTACCCTTCAAAATATTTTTAAATACTTAAACTATATAATATTAACTAAAAAGGAAAGTTTTATATTTTTTAAAATGAAAATATTACAAAATATATAATTCAAAAACTAAAACACAAACACCAAAATTCATATTTTTAAATTCTCTACAATTAGATACCCATATTGGTATAGTTTTTCACATAATTTTTTTCTTTTTTTATTAGTATATATCTCTATTATATAAAAATATCTAAAATATTGATCTTCCCTTATGAGATAAAAATAATTAAAATATAAATTTAATTCAATCAATCAATAAAAAAACAAGGAATTATCAATCAAAGAGCAAATAATTATTTATTCCCCATAAAATATAAGAATTTCTTTATCTTCTAGTTTAAATGAAAATTTTACAAAATTAATAATTTAAAAAAAATAAATAAAAGTAGCAACATTAATATTTTGATTTTTTATTTTATTTTTTTATTTTTACAAATGGACACCCATACTTATGTACTTCAATTCATAGCTTTTCACATTAACTTTTTATATTTTAATTACACTGAAAATTTGATCAGAGATAGTATAGTAGATGAAATTAAATTTTATTCAATTAAACAATCATAATGTAATTTTTAACAAGCTCATAAATAATGTATACAAACATTATTATGTATAAGATACTCATACAGTAAAGCACGCATAGCGTGCACATAAGGCTAATATAGCTTTATTACTTAAGTATTATAGTAAAAAAGTAAATAAGTCACATGCTAAAAGTTTGTTTTTTTAGTTTCTTGGTAAAGGATATTTAAAAACAAAAAATCATTAATTGCATGATGTTTTCATTTTTCTATGTATTTTTATTACTTGTGAGTAGGAGGAAAGGTAGAGTTTGGGAGGGATAAAATATCTTTTAGTGGGTAAGCTTTTAGTAGTATAGAATACAACTAGATAATACTCGAGCAAATGCTCGGTTTTAATTAATGGTTCGGAAAGTTTTTTTAGTGGTTACTATATTATTATTGAATTATTGATATACTATACAGAATAGAAGTATTGATATGTTGGGATGGATAATACGGGTTTAGAAAAGTTTTTATTGTTCCTACATTAGTCTTAACTCATATCGTAATACTCACAATTTTTGCAATTTTAGTTGTAACGTAATGTTTACAACAATGTTTTTACTATATTTAGTGAAAAAATTATCTATGTGTAACTTTTTTATTTTTTAAACCGACCTTACTTTTGTAGTGGGCTTAATTAATTAGTCATTTTTCATTCTATTTTTCTTTAAATCCATTTTTTGTCTAGGAGTCTGTAAACGATTATGTAGCGAATATTGCAATACGGAGGTAGTATAAACGATTAGTAGAGATGTAAAAAAAATAATTATAATAAAATACACCCCCATTTTTTAATATTTGCTCATTTGTGTTTTCATCAATACCAATAAACTAAAAGAGTAATAGAAAAATAAAAAAAAATAATAAATTATTATAAAAATTGTGCAAAAAAAAGTAAGAGAGAGAAGCTGATAAAGTAACGTGAGAAAAATATACGAAGTATTAATAAATATAAAAGAATTAAAATTGTATTCAATTAAATAATCATAATGTTATTTTCAACAAGCTCATAAATAATGTATACAAACATTATTATGTATAAGATACTCATATATTAAAGCACGCATAGCGTGCACATAAGGCTAGTATAGCCTTATTACTTAAGTATTTATAGTAAAAAAGTAAATAAGTCACATGCTAAAAGTTTGATTTTTTTTAGTTTCTTGGTAAAGGATATTTAAAAACAAAAAATCATTAATTGCATGATGTTTTTCATTTTTCTATGTATTTTTATTACTTGTAAGTAGGAGGGAAGGTAGAGTTTGGGAGGGATAAATTATCTTTTAGTGGGTAAGCTTTTAGTAGTATAGAATACAATAGAATAGAACTAGATTAGTGACCGTGTGATGCACAAATTTAAGAAAATATTTGGTGAAATTTCGTTATATTATGATAAATTTAAGTGATATATAACAAAGGTTTTTTAAACAAAAGTTTATTTCAAGAAGAAAAAAAACTTATGTAAAGTTATTTTTAAGGGACAGAGGGAGTAATAGTCTAATAGATAGATAAATTATTAGAAATTACACTGTACATAGATTAATGGATGCATGTAAAGACTATCTATTAATTAAAATTTATTGTATTAATATTGACAACATTATCTTTCAAAATTCCATCAACACAATTATTATTCTCAACATTTAAGGGAATACAATTCCCAACACCAATGGAAATCTCACGTTTGTTGTCATGAAGCAACCTTCTTCTACGCAAGGAAGCAAAGAAGCGCAAATTATTACATGGTCCCAGGACCACGTACCTTTCTGTGGTCTCAGTAGTATTTTTTGTTGGAAATGAACATGTAGTATATTGAAATGAACATTGTAGTGTATAGAAATGAATATTGTAATGTATTTATTGAATACATTACAATATGTGAATGAATATAAATGAGTATTCTTTGTTGGAAATGAATATTGTAGTGTATTGAAATAAATATTGTAATGTATTGAATACATTACAATATATGAATGAATATGAATAAATATTGTTTACAATAATTATACTTTCAGCATTGTTTTTAAATAGGAATGTATATTGTTTGTTGGAAATGTATATTGCAGTGTGTTGAAATGAATAGTGTAGTGTATTCAAATGAATATTATTGAGAAATTAATATGCAGTGTTGAAAAATGTATATGCAGTATTAAGTAATATATATGCACTATTGAGAAATGAATATGCACTATTGAGAATTGTATATGCATTATTATTGAGAAATATATATGCAATATTGAGAAATGTATATCGTGGGACCACAATGAGGAAGGTGGTCCTGGGACCATGATATAACGATTGGCAAAGAAGACCAATTTTAAGCTGGATTTATTTTTTAATTGTGGCAATGCCACATGTACATGGAATTAATTAGTGGTTTCTACATTAGTTATAGATAGATAGTGAAAAGTGTATGCTATTAGCAAATAGCAACACAAATTTTTTATTTATTTATTTTTTTAAAAAAAAAATATGTAAAAAAAAAATATATAAAACGATTTCAACCAATCAAAGGCTAATAAATATTGTCAGAAACACATGGGTTAAAAAGAAGTGGTCCCATGTATGAGTAAACCCGGAAAAATCCAAAAAAGGTATGTGGACTATAATTGTCATCTGATACTATAATTGGTATCTATAGGACAATAATTGTGTTACACAAAACTATATTTTGCAAGTTCGTACAAAAGTGCTATTTTTTCATTTAGCTGCTAAGAGTATATCATCCCTCAGATAGATAGATGGTTAAATTTTTAGTAGTATAGAATCAACGCATTTTTGGTGCAACTGATCGCACCATTAAATAATGGTGCGGCGCGCGCTAATAGACAGGGGTTACAAAGTTGATTTTTGTATGGGGTTACAAAGTCTTTGTAACCCCATACATATACTTTGTAACCCCATTTAAATATTTTTTAACTCATTTAACAATTTATAACCCCGCTTAAATACTTTATAAACCTAAAAAACACTTTGTAACCCTACTTTGTAACATCAATTAAACACTTTGTAACCCCCAAAAAACACTTTGTAACCCGGCCACTTAAACTTTGTAAACTAAAAAAACACACTTTATAACTCAAAAAATCACTTCGTAACCCCAAAAACACTTTGTGACTCCAAAAAAACACTTTGTAACCCCACTTAAACTACAAAAACCTTTGTAACCTCACTTTATAACACCAAATTATACTTTGTAACCCCACTTTAGCATTGAAAAGTGTTACAAAGATTGAACTTATCTTGTAAAGTATAATTTGGGGTTATAAAGTGAGTAAAGTTACATAGTGAGTAATGATACTATGTAGAAAAGTTAATTTCACAATGATACCATGTAAAAAATCCCAAAAAAGAGAAACTTTAGAATTGTGGGAGGCTAGGCACCCTAGTGCTTCTCACTTGTTGGCAAGTGTATTGTGTATACATGCATCAAACTTTGCAACCAATAGTTTTGGGTGGACAAAAAATATATATATATTTTTTCTTATGAATTAGCATAGCTTTAACTATTATATTATCTTTAATTCTATAAAAAAAATATTATTAAAATTACATATTAAAAAACTAATCATTAATACAGATAAATTATTATCCCAATTGATTATTTTTTTTCTTAATGGATTAGCATTATACCTGTCAAACAGGACAGGTTGGAATTAAATAATTGCGGGTTCGGGTTGTAACGATTCGGGTCTCAACGTACGGGTTTGGGTCGATATCAAATTTTTTATAACCCAAAGTCATTGGGTGCGAGTTGAGAAGTTTTATAAGGACATTAAATTTTTTATGTTTTAATGTAATATATGTACTAAAATGTATTTTAAACATTCTAAAAACTAAAAATTATAAGAATATATTCATTAATAGCTAATTTATGGCAAATAATTGATGTTGTAGTCCAACAAAAACAATGTTAAATTCAAATTTGTAATGGTAAAAAGTGTTTTGCCTAAAATTACCCGTATTATCATAAATTTAATACATTACTAATGATTTTTGGGTCGGGTTGTCGTGTCGGGTTATGAGCGAGCTATATTTTACGCTTTAAAACGGGTTCAGGTCATTGTTTTGTCAAAACCCACTATTTACCTTGGGTTTTTCGGGTCGGATCGAAAATTGAGAGCTCTAATTAGTATATGCATGGTCAATGTTTAGTCAAATATACAATAAGTTCGGATCAGATTAGCAAATATAACTATATAAGGTGAATAAAACATAGCCTTAGTTGATGTAACGGGTAATCTACCCACCACGAATATAGAGATGATAAGTAATGATAGTGGAACTCAACTTAACTTATTTAATATTTTAAGATTATATTAGTTGTGGTTAGACTACTCACCGAATAGATGTAGTAATATCCATTTTGGGTGTGATTAATACACTCCCCAAATTATTTTGGCACTCTGGTAAAGTTTATCAATCAGGTTTGTTATTTTATTTTGGGTTGGAAATTGGATTTTTCGTTCGAATCTACTTAACGAGTTATCTATAGACACGTGGGTTATTCGTAATCTTGATCTTACGATTCATGAATGTGTTATAAAGTCACATATGTCAGTTATTATATTCATTTTTAGCTATCCTATTTTCAGTTCATACTCTCAATTTAATTGTTAAGTATTCCCATGCTGGTCAGTTGTTACACGCACCTCTTCCCGATTAGCCCTGTTGAGGACTTTTATTAGCTATGCTATGGTTAAAATAAGAACATGGGCTAGAATGTTGCAGCTCTAAATCTGAATCAAATATGCAATTTATAATACCTACCTCCCAATACATTGTATTAGTTGAGTTAGGGTCAAGTAAACGAATAGAATTATGCTTAGGTGAGTCTTGCGAATTGAGGATATATTGTTTGTGTCTTTAAACTAATGACAAAGCTAAAAAAAATTAAAAAAATTAAAACTAGTAAGATTAAAATCATGGAAATATAATTTCGTGAGTCGGAGTAAACTTAGAAAGTCATGATCACACATTACTCATACAACCGTACAATCAAAACCTAATTCCACTCTTGAGGAATTAATCTCTTGAATGACATGTACTAAAGGCTCGTTTACATTAGCTAAATAGAGATGAACTGAACTGAACTGAATAGAAGTGTATTAATTGAACTTAATAGAGATGAAATGAACTGAACTGAACTGAACTGAATAGAGATGAACTGAACTAAACTGAACTGAACTGAATATAATCTAAAGTAAACAAGCCCTAAGCTACCACAAATCAAGGTGATTTAAGTTATCATAAGCTATTGCATCAACAACTCCCAGTCTCTCAGATGAACCTAGAAGGTCTTCAAGGGTTAAATCAACCACATGAGTATTAAGGGAATCAAATGTTGGCATATATATATATATATATATATATAGATTAACAAGTAATTAACAATCACAACTTCCCTAAAAAAACAATCACAACTAACTCGATTCACTCTATATTCAATTCACTCTATCAAATATGTGGAAAATGGAAAGAGTAAAAGAGTACCTAGAATTGAATTGAAATTGTAAGAAAACAATTACAGATAGATTTGCTAATCTCTGTAATGTCCAAGTGGATTACCACAATACCCTTACTCATCCTTCATATAATTGTTAGTCAAGCAGTTATAATTTTGTCATTTATAATCTTTCATAATGATATTTGATTTTTTAAATCATTAATACCCTTATTTAAAACACGTAATCATAATAAAAAAATCCTAAGTACCATTTAATTGTAAAATTTTTATTATTCAAATTCTCTTAACACTCAAAATTTATTCATAAATAATAATGTTTTTAGAAAAATAAATTATTTACTCAATTTACAATATATTTACTATGTATAAGCGAAAGACAAAAACTATATTAAATTCATAAAAAAAATTATATAATTTTTTAAAAAATAATGTGGGAACTTAGTAATTCTATTGTCAAGTTAGTGTTGTTAACAAATATTTTAAGATTATCGCACACATTGCGTGCACAGCAAAATAAGTAATCACAATTTTAAAAATCACAAGTATAATTAATTGTAAAATTGTATTATTCAAAATTTTTTAACACTCAAAATTAATTCATAAATAATAAATTCTTTAGAGAAATAAATAATACTCAATTTGTAAGTATAAGCGAAAATAAAATTTTAAAAATAAAAAATTATATTTATTTAAAAATTTTAAAAAATTATGTAGGAACTTGTTAATTTTATTGTCAGACTAATATTGGTAATGAATATTTTAAGATCATCGCACATTCACACGCATTTCGTGTATAAAAAACTAAAATCTACCCATAATCTAGAGATCACATAAACTATAAAGAGTATGTTCTCATTTTTTTTTATAGGATAATGTGTGGGATACTAGGCCTTGGAACTGGGCCGTACTGCAAGCGTGCGGTGAGAATCGAACTCAGACCTCGTGCCTAAAATTCTGAAGCCCTAACCACTGGGCTATGACTTGATTCTCTAAGAGTATGTTCTCATGCATCCAAAATAAACTCTCCTAAAAATTTCGTTATTATGCCCTAAACATATTCTATGTATAATACAACTGTTATATGGTGCTCCCAGGACCACCTAGCTTTTCTGGTCCTGAGAATATTCATTTTTTTACGCTATAATATGTATTTATTTATTATTTTTAATCTTCATTTTTGTACACTACAATATTCATTTTTTAAAAAAACTACAATTTTTTTTTTTGAAAAAAAAAACTTTAAATTTTTAACTAATTTTTTAAACTACAGTCTACAGTGCTCCCGGGAGCACATAGAGCAATTATGCTCTCGTGCGTCAACGCATTAGTCTTAACAACTAAAATGAATATTCATTTTAACGCAAAAAAAAATAAATTAACTTACATTCACTTTTGCAACAACTAAAATAAATATTTATTATTGTATATCGAATATACATTAAAAAAAAAAATTGTAGCTAAATCGCTATTTGAAATAGCGATTTTGTTATATATGGTAAATCGCTATCTCAGATAGTGATTTTCCCTGTAACTTAATAACATCCCAACTTTGGTTATTATTCTCTACAATACAGACACTGAATATTCATTTTGTTGATACAAAATATTTATTTTATCACAAAAAATATGAATTTACAATCAACTTTGCACCAACCTAAACTTAATATTCATTTTTTAATACTGAATATTCATTTTGTTATACTAAATATTAATTTTACTACAAAGAACCTGAACTTATATTCACTTTTGCGATAACTACAATGATTATTCATTTTTAATTCGAAATATTCATTTTTTAATACGAAATATTAAAAAAAAAATGAAATTGAGATTGATTATTGAATATTATGAATGAAATATTCATTTTTTTTACACATAGATCGATGTGTGCAAATTGAGGCGTTCCTGGTTCGCCTCGAACGCCTCAATTTGCGCGCATCGATCTACGTATAAAAAATAGTTCTTTAAAGGTTTTATGGGTCATTTTAACCATTATAGGATACGTTTCGAGGTAGGAATTTGCAAAAATTGACCCGGTCCGATTAGGCCCGATTCGCTTTCCCGGTTCGCCTCGATTTCTAATCAATGTAAGTAAAAAAAATAGCTCGTTTATGATATTACGGGTCATTTTAGCCCTAATAGGGTCCGATTTAAGGTCGGAATTTGCAAAAAAAATGACTCGATTAACCCCTATTTGCATTCCCGTTCCACCTCGATTTGCGCGCATTGTTTTAAAGGTTAATAAATATTATTAGTTTTAATGACAATTAGTGTTAATGATAACTAGTGTTAATGATTTAAAGGTTAATAAATATTATTAGTGTTAATGATAATTAGATTATTAAAGTTAATTAGTGTTAATGATAAGTGAAAGTATTGGGTCAGACGGTCTGACCAATTATTATTGTCAGACGACTGACCCAATACTTCGTCTTCATCTTCTCTTAAACAACAACAATGGTGGCATAGAAGAAATCACGAGGCATAATCCTTTCGTGGTTGTTTAAGAAAAGGCAGAAAACGATAACAACTCACCGCTATAAACACAATCAAAAGAGGTCTCCCAAGCTCTTAAAGATTTGGGGAATGTTTCGGTTGAAGCTCTAAAGAAACAGATGATTCAAGCGAACCAGAAGAAGGAAACAACTTTAGCGGAAGTTTCAGAGATGAAATCTTCATTTGGGGAGTTGAGAAAGAAGCTTGAGAGTTTGGAGCACTTACTCCCACGAGTTAAAGAAGCCTTTGAGACAAACTGTTCGAAGTAAAAAAGCCTTTCAAAGAGGAGAATGACTGATTGGATGACAAAGACTATTTGATACCAATTGCCAATTAAGTCTTACTTTCTAAGGCAACAAGTATAATGGGGAAGAAGATATCCACAGCAGCCTATAATAGAGAAGAAGAAAATGCGTTTTTTTGGTCCAGGTTTAATTAGAGTTTATATTATTGTCCAGGTTAGTTCTTATTTGTCCAAATTTTTTTTATTTTGTCCAAGTTTAACAATATGTGTCCAGGTTTAACAATATTTGTCCATGTTTAACAGTATTTGTCCAGTTTTAAAAATATGTGTCCAGGTTTAAAAATATTTGTCCATGTTTAAAAATATGTGTCCATGTTTAATAATATGCGTCCAGGTTTAACAATATTTGTCCAGGTTTAATAATATTTATCCAGGTTTAATAATATTTGTCCATGTTTAACAATATGTGTCCAGATTTAACAACATTTGTCCAGGTTTAACAATATGTGTCCAGGTCTAAGCATATTTATGTCCAGGTTTAACAAAATACATCCAGATTTAAAGAATGTGTCCATGTTTCATAAAAAAAGTCCAGGTTTAAGCAAATAAGATCAGGTGTAAGCATATGTGTGTCCAGATTTAACCAAATAAGTCCAAGTCTAAGCATATGTGTGTCCAGGTTTAACAAAATACATCCAGGTTTAAAGAATGTGTCTAGGTTTAATAAAAACAAAGTCCAGGTGTAAGCACATGTGTGTCCAGGTTTAACCAAATAAGTCCAGGTCTAAGCATATTTATGTGCAGGTTTAACAAAATACATCTAGGTTTAAAGAATGTATCCATATTTAATAAAAAAAGTCCAGGTTTAAGCAAATAAGATCAGGTGTAAGCATATGTGTGTCCAGATTTAACCAAATAAGTCCAAGTCTAAGCATATGTGTGTCCAGGTTTAACAAAATACATCCAGGTTTAAAGAATGTGACTAGGTTTAATAAAAAAAAAGTTCAAGTGTAAGCAAAAGGGTGTCCAGGTTTAACCAAATAAGTCCAGGTCTAAGCATATTTATGTCCAGGTTTAACAAAATACATCCAGGTTATATTGACCTCAGCTTTATGAAATCATTTCATGCAATTACTGGATATACATCCAGGTTATGAAATCATCCAGCTGTATATTTCATGTATACATCCAGGTTATGAAATGAAACCTTTGACATATATCTTGGATGCAGGTTATGAAATTGCATGAAATAAAACCTTTGACATATATCCTACATGCATCCTGGATGATTTCATAACCTGGATGCAGCTGGATCAATTATGCAATTACAGCTGCATGAAATAAAACCTTTGACATATACATCCAGGTTATGAAATCATTTCATGCAATTATCGGATGTATTTTGTTATATACATGAAATAAAGCACATGAAGTTATATTGCTCCAGGTCAATTTTTGAAGCATTATTTCATGCAATTACAGCATGTGAATTTATTTCAAAATTTGACCACACAGTTGCTTTGTTGTAGTATTTTTGATCAAATATGAAGCATCTAATACTTTTCACAGTTTCTACCTTGATGATTCCACTTAAACATAGTCACACCATTTATAAGTTTCTCCGTCTGACAAAATATATTGGGTCAGACTTGTCTGACTCAATACCTTTTCTAATGATAATTAATCAAGTCCTCGCAACTTTTTTTACCGGTTCAGCAGTAGCAGGTGGTATGGAAACATTAGTGGAAGATAAGGGCAAACTTTGGAATATTTGTGGATTATTCAAAGTTCCGAATAATCACAGAAGATACCCAAAATTCGGAATATTATTTGCAAATTTTCCAAAAAAAATTACTCAATTGTGCAAGGGGTTGCAGGGCCGTGCACCAAGTGAGCACGTGATGCACGTCCGTGTCAAATCTAATTTGAGTAATTCACTTAATTATGTGAGAGGATCAAGCTCCAACTAATTTGTGCACGGGAGTTCGATTCTCGCCTCCCTCGCAGCGGACAATGCCCGTTAGTTCAGACTTGAGTGAGCACCGCCAGCTACTCAGATATGGCGGTGAAGTAGAAGAACCCTATCTTTGTCTGTTTCTCAAGATAATCTCATAAGGTAATCCTTAGTCCTTACCTAGATAAATAAATTACTGTAATTTATAGTTAGATACACTTGAAGATATTAGTGAAGATCGAAAATTTCATTGAATCGTGCGCTCTATTCTATTGTTTATTCACTATGGTAAATTATTACTGCATTTTTATATACATACGCTTAAGAGAATATAGAGAATTCGATATTAAAGTTTCTGTAATTGACGCCTCCTAAATTATGAACTTAAATAATGCGAAGTAGAATATTAAGCCAAAAGTCTTGGCTTCAACAGTAAGCTTAAGTAGTTGTTGGGTGAGATAGTAATTTTGTTGGGAAATAGGAGTGCAAGTCGAAGCAAATACAGATAATGAGAAACTTAAATAAAAAGATGGACTAGAAAAGTAGGAAATAACACACAGTACAACGTTGGAAAACCCTTAAAAGAGGTCAAAACACACAAATGACGAGCACTTAATTATTCAACATATGAAAAAGGTATGAGAATACAAACCCAAATGGTACAAGAGTATAGTGTGACTCTCTAGATTATATTGGATCTAATTCTCAAAGAAAGCTAATAAACTCGTATAGGAGTAGTAATTAGAATTCTCTCTATGAGCATGTTTTGTGAATTCGTGGTGTGTTGTTATTGTATTTTTAAAACAAGTATTTATAATACTACAAGAGGTAGACTTGGTCTTGGGGACCAAGTAATGCATGACATCATAAACTTTGGAGAATAAGTCTTTTCACAAACCTTAGAGGACAAGGAAATTAAAGACACACATGAGAAGCATCTTGTAGTAGAATTTGTGACATATACCCAACAAATTTGACATGGTATAAGAGCTAGCATGACAAGAAGGTCATGAGTTCATCCACCCCTCTCCTTTCAAGGTGGAATATTTAGCACTGGTTAAGGGGAGATCTATGGTAGATCCACACTTCAAGAGTTCAAGCCCAGCAGGCTCTCGTATGAGGTCGTGAGGGGGCATGATAGAATATAAACCTATCCCTGGGCTTCAGCCATAACAAGCTTTTGGTTAGGATGGTCTCTTACCAGTAAAGTTTGTCGAATTTCGCTTATTTGGATGTATTATGCGTTTCCAGTTTCTACTTTCCAAACTACGTAATAATGTATTATTATGACATGTTGTAGATGAATCACCATTAGACTATTGAATGATTTAATCCATGTTTGTTTGATTATAATTATATGGATATGGTGTTTTGATTATATCAAACATGAAATAGAGAAGGGTCGCTAGTCGTGAGATAAGTCGCACCTTGTGAGCCAAATAAACTCGTCAAAAAGAGTTTAATTCTCGGCTCGCACCTCGCGAGAAATCTCGCACTTTCAGACCGAGGCACGGCAGGGTGCAATTTTGAGTAGTTTTATGTCATTTTCTTCCGTTTTCTTGCGAACGGTTTTGCCTTTTGTTCTCTAAAGGATATATGTATATATATGCTGGATGAGAGAGGAAAGAATGGGGATTTATTAGTTTTATCTTGGCGTTAAATATCAAAAAGATCTCTACAAAAAGTTCATCAGTTCACAAACTAAAATTCTTGTTTTTATTGGACTACATTATAGAAAGCACAGTTGTAGTTGTTTCTTCATTTTATCTCAAAATCAAGTTTCGTGGATCCATGCTTTCTTATAGGATTGAAATATTGCTTTTAGGAAAGTGACACCATGCTTCGAAGGTTCAAGTGTATTCATCTTTGTGATCCTACAAAATTTCATACCATTATTTATAACAATTTCGATGTAGGATAATATGTAGGGATGGATAATCCTACACTTGATTTGGATTTCTCCGATTTGCACGGGTCAAATTGTGTATAGTGATACTCGTGTTAAAGATCATCTAGAGTTGTGAAAATAACTCTGAAAAATGTTTTCATTTAATATCAACCATCAATTAAAAAATCAGTGGCTCATATGCTCTCTCTCAAAAATCCCCCTATTTTGCCCATTCAGAATCCATCCTGTTATTTTTCCTCCATCCAACTGTGAGCCCAGATATTTTCAAATGTAGGGTCGAGATTGAAAGCTATTGTGTTGAGTTATTTTCACACTCTAGAGGATTCTGACCTGTGATACTCATACTCCAATGTACTTGCTGATTTTCAGGGATGTGGAATTCTTTGTATATTAGACTGCCCTATTGTTTTAGGACGAATGAGGTTTGCTAAAGAGATGTAGTCTTAGGAAGGGCGGCAAGAGCCATAGTCCATACATTGAAAATATTTGAAAATATTGAAAATTGGCTAATTTCTAGTGGTTATTGACTTTTTGGAAGAAATACACATTTGAAAATAAAATGTTGTTATGGATCTTGATGTTGAACTTTTCTTACAAAATTACTAACATTAACTTCATTTAATGTTACTTTCTATTAAAAATGAGCCATTAATCTTGATGTATGTTTATCTTTATGGACACAAGGCAATGCTATGAGAAAAAGATGAATGAATTTGTATTATTGGATGTTGGGATTTTAAACTAGTAAAGAAGCTAACAACATAGGGCAGGGTCAAATAGATAGATTCTGATTTATTGCAACTGTACGTATTCCTTTCTCTAACGATGAGTATATTTCCTTTTCATGGTTGTGAATGATGATGGGTATATTTGATAGGGAATAACTTTTGGGATTCTTCTTTGTGATAATGTAAATGCAACAGCAGCACTCTTCTGCTGCGGATTTTATAGCATCTCGCGGACACCATTTGCCACATTTTGATCTCGTCTTGTTGTTGGCACACTATTATTTTTTACTATTTGCAGGGAAGATGGGAGACATAATGCAAAGAAAACAGTTTGGTATATTAAAGCATACACTTAGTGTTGTAAACTTAACTAAGTCCCAGAATCTGCTTGATGTTTATTCTTGTTTTTTTATGCCTCTAGCAAGGTGTCTTTGGTTTGGAGGACGGAGCAAGTAGTTTTAATTTACTTATTTTTGTTTTCATGCATATTTCTGATAATTTTAGATGATTGAAGAATGTCCTTAAATTGAATTATAAGGCAGTTTCCATGCCTTATAAATATGGCTTTGAATTTGGATTTTGCTCCTTTTTTTGGACAGTTGCCTGGTTAAAGTTTGGAGGGTTTCTAACTGGATGTATGAGGACCATCACTTCAGTTTTTGAAGTCAGTAGGAGATCGAAATAGAAGTGGCTTTGGCTCTGTAACTTTTTGTTATATGAGAAAAGCTTATAAATACTGCATGCCCTCTGATCAAGTTGAATTATGAATGGGTCATTTTTTCATCTCTATTTATTAGAGAAGGCAGAAAGCTATGATCGAAATCCAGTTGGTGTAAAGTAGTTGTAAAGTTGATGCATATAGTTCCTCTGAGTCTAGATGAGTAGATCTCTATCTTCTTCTCTTCATTCACTCACAAAGGTCTCCAGGTCCACTATGGGATCATATGAGCTAGGAGACTATGATATTGGGAGTTCTAGGAAGAGTGCATCTAAGGTCTGTTCATTTACTTAGAGGATTATGGTTAACTTTTGTAAAAGTGCTTATATAAGAACCATTTTGGGGGCTTCATGCCACCACTTGAGAAAGGTTGATGAAGGATTGATCTATTTTTTTTAGTTTGAACTTAAAAGGAAAAATTAACATGGTCAATCCCACCTTTGGGTAATCTTCCCCACATTTGACATATCCAGAAATAATCCAACCTTTTACTTTGGTCTTCCACTTTTGGACCCAAGCTAACCTTTAATTTGCAAGATTGATAGTCCATTTTTATTAACTGATTAACAACTGTCAATAAAGGTATTTGCAAACCAAATCAAGTCTTCCCTTCCCTTAGAAAATTAGCGATTAAAATTGGTTTTGGTCTAAAAGTGGAAGATGAAAGTAAAAGGTTGGATTGCTTTTTAATATGTCAAAGGCGGGATTAAATTTTGAAGATTTCCCAAAGGTGGGATTAATTATGTTAATTTTTCCTTAATGATGCTACTTTATTTTCGGAATTATGATTTTGCTGTTTGAGTCTAGCCTCTACAAAGCCAATAACATAATTATTTTCCCACTACAGCAAATGAAGTTGTGTAACTTTTAGGTATTTTTTATGTGCTTTCTGCTAACCTTGTTTATGAAATCAAATGATTGTGCATCTTCAGACTGTTTTCCATTAAATGTTTGCAGTGATGCAGTTGTCCAAAAAAAAGAGCTTCATTAATTCAAATAATTATTAAAAAAGTTTGGTAGAGAAATTCCAATGAGATGGAGAGAATGACAGATAATAAGCTAAAACTATTTTATTTCAAACGTGGTAGGGGGAGACCAAAAATGACTTGGTGGGAAGGAGTTAGAAAAGATATGAAACAGTTGGATTTACAAGAGATTGAGGCTCTCGACCGTGCGGGGTGGAGGAGGAAAATCTATGTGGACGACCTCTCATAATAATCACTTTGGTTCATGTAGCCGACCCCGCTTATGGGAATAAGGCTTTGAGTGATTGATTAATCCTTGACTAGAAGTCAAAATTTTGACTAGCATTTACTATTTTGGGCGATTTTTATCATTATTGATCAAGTTGAACTGCTTTTCTTGGAAGTATTTTGTAGATTTTAATGAGTGGCACTTTGTATAAGAACCACGTTATTTCTTGCAGCAAATTAGGTTTAAAACAGTGTCTGCAAAATTGCTATTTGTTAATCTAACACATTTGTACAATAAGCTAATTGCCAAACAAATCCTTTAATGCAATTGTTTCAGTCATTGCTGTTTCTCTAAGTTTCTTGATGAAGAAATGAAGCCAAGCTCTAAGTCACAGACTTGATGCTGTGAGAGACACTTGTGGAATCGACTATGAAACCAACTTTGTACGTGGCCTTTGGTTGATTCCTTGGTGCCCACAAGATTTTGTATTGTAGCTACAAGCACATTATCAAGGTGGGGAATTTATCAAAAAGGCACTTCAAATGCTAAAATTGACCTTTCCATTAAGTACTCGTGTCTTCTCAATATTCTCTTTCTGGGTTTTTTTTTGTCATCCCTTTTCTGTCTGATAGATTCCTGTTTAGTACTAGCTATTTCTTGTGTATTTCCTTTTGCTGTCATTCTTCATCTAAATATCCGTGTGGGTTTATATTTTCTATCTTGTGTCCTAAGCTAATGTATCATGACAACCAGTCTCAATCTATTATTGAGTCTGTAATATTTATTCCATGCTCTCATAAGTTTTGCGTCATTATATTTAAGTACAGTAATATGGTACATAAATCATGATTTCCTTAGGCTCATGTAACACCCATCTCAATGTTAGAAGTCTTAAAGCTCATATTTTAGTTTTTTAGTGCTTTATACTAATTGACTTTTTGACAGTGACCTTTTGTTGCAGCAATTGTTTTGCATACATAATTGATCCACAGAAACGATGCTGTTACATAAATGTTCTCTATCTAATACTACCAATTCTTTGCACCATTTTCCTTTTTGGTTTTCACCTATTTCTTTGATCCATTTCTATTTATGTTATATTTTTTCTCTCTACTTTATTGCACCTGACGGGGGCCATGTAAACTCCTTTAGAAATTTTCTCTTTACCTTCCATCTTTCTTGACTTGTGTGCATAACCCACAAGGGACAATGATATTGAGACAGCGAGTAGAATATTGTGCAACATGTTAAATTTCGGAACTGGAATGGTATTTTACTGAAATTTCTCCAATGGGATTTATTGGAGTTTCTCTATTTGATTGAAAAATTTTAGTTTATTGCACATTCCAAATTGATGTTTTTCTTTCTCTTAAACAATCAAGTGGATAAAGTTCAATTAGAATGCATGCCTATTTCATGAATATGTCAAGTTTGCTGTATTGCTACATCTTTTCCATAGCATTTTAGGGTTGGACCTTGTACGATTTTATCATCTACATGATGGAATTCTTATCAACATCAGAGACAATGAAAGAAAGGTAGAATATCTTGTGTGCTATGACTCGGAAAATGGGGAAGAAAGCAACTTTATGATAAATGATTAGTAGATTCAGGTCGTCAACCAATAAATTTTGCTTATTTGTTTGGTCCACATCCATTTGCAGATATCATGGTAGAGAAGGAACAAAGGTGTCCTTTTACCCAAAATGAAATGAGATTGAGACTTTTTGGCTCCACACAGGCCCTGTGGTTGAGAATAACAGTGAACTAACCAGAGAATGACTAAAGGTATGGTCTAATCATTGCAAAGGAATTCTTTAGGCTTTTTATCAGCTGCATTTTCTTTTGATTTTTATCACTTTGGTCTTCTGGTTCTGTTTCATAATTTCATTTTGATTCCATAGAATGATTCATTTCTAGCCGACCCCAAATTATTTTGGGACTAAGGCTTTTTTGCTGTGGGTTGCTGTTGTGGTCTTTTGGTTCTGTTTCATGATATCTTATTAATACTGTATGATTTTGGACACAATTGTAATTTTCCTAGTAACAATACTTGTGGAGAGATGATTATCATTATTGATAAGCATTAGTGTCTATGAATTCCATGCAATTGGAGATTTTGTGTTTTAAGCTCTTGTCAAAAATAAAATAAAATTGAGGTAGCTATATCTATATCTGCAATCCTGCACTTAATATTATTTTCTGAAAGTGATGATTGGAATTTTTTAATATATTGTTGCTGGAAATTTCCTTGTTAACATCAAAAAATTGTTCTTGTGTGAAAAAGTTCCATTCTGCAAAAGGTGCACAAGTTTAGCATTAATTCTTGGTGGTCCAATTCTTATTGCTATACTTTTGCCCTCCTTTTCATTCAAGTATTAGAAAAATTGACATTTTCTTGGAGATTATAGCCTTGGAGTACATCTATATGTCTGACTGGTCTATGGCTTCATGTTTAGAAGGTAGTAAATATGAACAATTGTAATACTGTTGCCAGTTAGGGTAATTGTTCATGATGCTTGGTTACGGATATTTTTTGAATGAACCTAAGGCAACTTGACAGGGATACCTTCTAGGTCTTGTTGAACAAAGGTGATAGCTTTTAGAGATGACTAAAAGCTGTAATAATATAACTTGCTATTAGAATCATCCAAATGACAGACTTTTGCATGTTCGGGTCTTATTCATTGACAGTAACATTCCAGTTTTAGTTGAGGTCCAGAGTTCATTTCCTGGTTCTTGGAATTATATAAAGGGTAATGTTAAACATCGTCCGCAAATTATTTACAATCATTTGTATTTTTCAAAAATTAACCCTCCCTTTGTTTTCCAACTATCTTTCTCAAGTCACACTAATTAGCATCCTATTCGAACCACCAAGACCACCACCGCTTGGAACTAGCGCTATTGCACCATCATCGCCACCTATTGTGAATTAATCAGATATGCTATCTATGACGACAACCTTAGTCGTCGCCATTAAAAACATTTTACGTAGGAAAATAAGTTATGCACATGGAAAATTTGCTCCCGACCTAGGTAGAAGTGGATTTTCCATGCGCCTCGCTTGTTTCCGACATAATTTTGTTATCAATGACAACCATGATAGCTGTGTGGTGGCATTGACTGTTTTTTGGGTGGTGGTGGTGGCTGCAGCGGCAGAGTTGATGGGTGGTAGTTGCCACTAGGCCAGAGCAAAATTATCTGAAAATCCGAAAACCCAAAAATCCGATCTGCATCCGATCCGAAATTTTGAATATCCGATTCGAAATAAGATTTCGGATCGGATATCCGATCCAAAATTTCGGATACGGATTCGGATATTAATTTTAAAAGTTTCGGATATCTGATATCCAAAATTTCGGATATCCGAATACCCGAAAAGTCAGATCAGATATCTGCACTATTATCCGAACAACAGTATACCAAACTCAAAAATAGATGGGCCAAGCCCTAAGTAAAAGAAAAAAACGCTAAAGCTAAAGGGCTAAACTTAGTAAACTACAGTAAGGAAATAAAGAATTAAACAATGGTAGCAAATCTTGCATGGCAGCATATTCATTCATTCATCCTAAACCAGTAAACCCTAAAATCTCAGTATCTCTCTGGACTCTCTCTTACTCTGGCACATTCATCCTATCACACATTCACACTCTCGTCTCTCTTACTCTAGAACGGCGGCACATCCTGATTCTCGTCTCTCCCTCAAAGACTCAAGAATTAGGTTTTAAATCTGAAGTGGCGGGTGATAATAAGTTTTTCTGGGCTCAAGGTTTTTTTTTTTTTTGAATTCTTTATTGTTGAATTCTTTTTTTTTGTCCGCAAAATACTTGGATTTCTTTGAAATTATGTAGATTTGTTCAGAATTATAGATTTGTTCGACATCTTGCACTCAAGGTTTATGGATTATGTTGCAAACTTACAAACTTTCAATTTAATATTTTACTACCATTTATAAGTACAATGCAAATGCAGACAAGCAAGTGAACTAACTATTTTTTTAGAAAAAACAAATCCAGAATGTTTTCAATATTCGGATATCCGCAATATCCGATCCGAAATTTTTCGGATAACGGATATGGGATATCCGAAGCTTTCGGATACGGATATCAAATATTCCGATTTTCGGATATCGGATATCCGATTCGTGCTCAGCACTAGTGGCCACTAGCGGCAGTGGGGGGGGGTGACGACAGTGGTAGGTGGCAATGGTTCCAATTGCTAGTTTTAATGGTGGAAACGGTGGCGGTGATGGTAGTAATGGGTCAGATGTGATGATAATTAATGTGACTTGAGAAAGAGATTTGAAAAATAAGGGAGGGGTGATTTTTGTAAAAACGTAGGTGATTGTGAGTAATTTGCAGGTAATGTTTAACAATTCACTTATATAAAACATTTTATTTTCTAATAACTGTGTTTTTATATCAGAGCAAGTTTGAGAGCTTAATTTCGTAGTATCTGGTGGATATTGTTGCTATTGTTGGCTTCTTGCTATCTTGTGGCCTTGTGGACTCTCACTCACTATTCTATTCAGATAAGAAAAAACTTACTATTAATTAGAAGCTATGCGAGCATCTTCCTAAAGAAATAATAATAATTTTACTTGTGCAAATATATTTAAAACATTCTTCTTAAATAGGTAATTTATGTAAAAATGCCTCATGAAAAACTAATTAGCCCAGCATTAAAGCCATGGTAGATAGGTTCCCACTTCCCAGCCCCTTTACAATAAAGAAATACCCTTGAATTTACTAGTCTTTCAATTTTTGCTTGTAGTTTTTCCTTTTACTTTTATATTTGAATGTATCTGCCCATCTATAAGGGTAAGGAAATGATAGTATGTGCAAAGGAAGATTCCATTTTCAAGGTTATTTTAGAGTACAAAGGAATCTGCTTGGTTGTTCACAAGGATAAGATTTTTGACTGCTGTCAACTTATATTCTCAGTCAACATAAAACAAAGGAAAAAAAATTGTATTCCACTAGTTTCTACTTTTGATCATCCTCCAAAAACAGTCCCAACTATAATTGGTAGTAAAACAGGCCAAACTATCAAATCTATTTGATAAAAACTAACCCCTTCTCTTGGTAACATGTTACAATAGGTTACCAAATTGTCATGTGTAACTCAGGCAATTTTTAATTAATTTATATTTTTTCCCTTTTTTTCCTTTCATTTTCTTTCTTCCTTTTCTCTTTGATGTTGTCTTCTATTTGTTATTTTTCACACCATCCACACTCTTGCAAGATGAAGCGGTCAAATGCTACTTTGACTTAATTAAATCACCAAAATTTAACCCACAATTAAAACACAACATATTAAAATTCAACCTAAAAATTTCAAAAACTAGCCTACAATATCAATACATTTCAATGAGAAAATCAGCTTGAATCAAATTATAGCAGCCATATATTCAGCGAATCCCTAAAATAAGCTACTCAATAAAATTGCAAAAATAATCACCTTCAATTGTGAAAATCATAAGGCTCAATTGTGAAAATAATAAAGTTAAATTGCGAAATTGATAATTACATATTTACATGTATAAATTAATGAAATTGTTAAAGAAGACAGAGAAGAATAAATTCCCTAATTTCACTTGTTGGAAAGTTTTGGAAAATTACCACATCCATAAAATTTTCTACCCAAATTAGGGCCTTGCTTAGCAATTGATCTAATGGAACAGTGCACTTGCATTGAGGTTAGCAAAAACTTGCATAGCTTGATCAAGAACCTGAAGGGGAACTGTAGAATCCATGGCTTCAGCTTGAGATAAGGGTTTCAAATAAAGGGATGCACAAAGGATAAAAATTGGAATCACGAAGGAGAAAAGCGAGGGAGAGTTGAGTAATGAGGGTAGAAAGTAATATAGTAGTAAGAGCAAGCAAAACAAATTGATACGAGTACTTGAAAATATTAATCTCACTGCTTACTCTTAAACTAATGAGTATAGGTTTGCATATTATATAGGCTATAAATAACCAAATTAGACTTCATAGAAATTAGCAATTAGCCAACAAGGATAGTGGTAAAATTGGTCGACTTCTTGCTTCACATAACCTACCACTAACAAGTTATAAGAATAATTTGACTAATTAAGTAAATATCGACTAATTAATGCTAACTTTTGCTCTCTCCGTTTCATAATGTTGTCAATACATGTTTTTTACCTAAAAATTATAAAAATGGAATATTAATTACTCCCTCCGTCCCTTATTGTTTGCTCCATATTGACTTTTGGCACTGTTCATTTGGTATCTTTGACTCTATATAATTTTATACATATAAAGAAAAATATAGTCAAATGGGATCTCGTTTGATTCAGCTCAATGTGTATTTTTTAAATATGCAATTTATATATTTTTTTATTACATATATCTAAAGATATTTTCGTTTAAAGTTGTGTATCGGGAGATGAGAAAAAGTGAATGGGGCAAACAAAAAGGGACAGAGGGAGTATTCATTTGGATGAATCAAACAAGATCCAGCATGACTATATTATTTCTTATATATGGAGAGGAATTTAGAAGATTCTCTCGAATTGTGAATAGTGTCAAGATTTCAAATGGGAACAACAAAAAGAAACGCAGGGGTAGGAACATAAAAAGAATATTAACAGATTCTAACTTTGAAGGACTAATACATAACAGGACTAAGGACAAAAGGAAGGAAATTAGGAGGGAAAAAATCATTAAAAATCACGTGATTTGCACGTGACAGCTTGGTAACCTACCGGTAACCTATTGTAGTAGGTAACCAAGTGAAAGAGTCTGTTTTATCAAATAAAAGTGATAGTTTTGTTAGTTATAGGTGGGACTGTTTTTTGAATACCACAAAAGTTGGGTCTGGTGGTATAACTATATAAATATCATTTTGAGGCATTAGGAACAATCAGTGCCTGATATACATTTAGTTTCTAAGGCATGTCTGTTCAGACTTGTGTTCCTTACCATAAATCAAGAATGGATACTCAATCCTTGCAAGAGCAAATTGAGAAACTAAGGAAGTCGCTTTTTGAACAGGTTTTGTGTTTCTTTTTATTTATGCATCTGAATTCTGAAACCTTCTACCGAAATTTCTTTTCATTTGTAGTTTGTTGCTGAATAATTTCTGAAGAATTAGATAAACGCATTATACAACCCTTGGTGGACTATATTGTTCTTGCTTTATTCTGCATTTACATTGCATCTTGGAAACCTTACAGACTGAAACTCGGATCTTGTAGTAATTATAGTGAACTGTCTGAATTTGAAAGTGTCCTTAAGCCATTTGAAACACAACCTGAAAATATCCATTGCAAAACTACTTGTCGAATAGAAAGATGGTGCATCTTATACACGATATGCTGGTTAAGTACTAAACTTTATCAAGGGATACAATATATTTGTGTAAGTGTAATTTATGAAAATTGTTGTGATAAAAAATGGACATGTTGATATTAGTATGAAATTCAAGTGTTCTGCATATAGAGGTCACCTCAAAACCTGCAGCTTTTCTATTTTAACATCATTTTCCTAAATAACACTTACCTGGTATCATAACAATATCAACCTACGATTCTTGTTGCGGGGAGGATCGTGTCGTTGTAGAGGCCAGATTTACATAGACTTATTGTTGCTGCAGGGATATCTTGATGAGCAGTTCATACAGCTCGAGGGACTACAAGACGATGCCAACCCTGATTTTGTAGAGGAAATAGTAACTTCATATTACACTGATTCAGTTAGATTGATCCAATATATAGACCAAGCACTGTAAGTGTACTTTTAGCTTATTAATGCTTTATGTTCACTTAATTGTGTGTTCTATATATTGATTAATTACTCCGTAAAGGGAAAAACACCCAATGGACTTTGAGAAACTGGATAACTGCATGCACCAGTTCAAGGGTAGTAGCTCAAGGTATGATAAGTCGATAATTAAGTTTAAAATGGTTATCTAAATTCATTATGACTTTCTTAGATATTCTTTATGAAATATTTATGGACTAAAACTTTTTCGTTTTTCAAATTTGCAATTTTTGCAGCATTGGAGCTAGGAAAGTTGTAAGTGAATGTTCACAGTTCAGAAAATTTTGTGCAGCTGGGAATGCAGAAGGGTAATTTCATCTTCAATACAATATTAATAGCAATACATTCACTTGATTTTTTAACTCTGAAAATCATGTCAGTATAATAGGTTAGTTTCTTACAAAGTTACAAATGCAGTATAGCAATTAGCAACTGAACTGATGAAGTTTCTTCTACATGTTTTTAGGTGTGTCAAGACTTTTCAGATGATAAAGCAAGAACAGGCAATATTGAGAAAAAAACTTGAGGCTTATTTTCAGTTGTTGAGTTCAGCTAAAAGGATTTAGAGCATCCATATTAGATCCATTGTTGTTGAGAAATACTTGTATTACTATATTTTGTACTACAATAATCAGTAATAATAATGTTCTGAATTTAGTTGTGAAGGCATCATAACTTATGTTATGAGAATTCGAATTTTTAACCTTAGGATCAGAGATGGTTAAGTCATTGGTCTATACCCACTTGTTGAAGTGCTTTTGACGGTCGTGTGTTAACACAATTTTGTAGAAATTTATTACTTCACATTGTAAGGCATATCGTGTTGTGTAATAAGTTTTCTTGATCAACTATAATTTTAAGAATGCGTTTTCTTCACTTTATATAAAATGAAAAAAAAAAAGTTTTGATATTTCCCAATCCAATGAATTTTATCAAGTTCAATCAGATGTTAGCTTTAATTAACTTTGAGCTAAGTTCAACATGTTTCATATTTATAATTTCTAAATCTAATTAGAGTTTAATAAGTTGCACTCAGATTCCATAAATTCTAGTAACTTTTAGCTAGAGATTTCAGTTAAAAAAATATATTTTGAAAGAAACAAAAAAACACATTAAAAGGTAGGCAACGCTAAGAACATATACCGGGGGAGATTCAATATAGGAGTGGGTTGATTGCACTCAGAGATTTTCTGGCCAAAAAAAGGTAAAGATTTTTTAGCATATCTTTTGTTTGACCGTCAAACATTATGAAAGAAAAATTAATATTAATAATTAAAATATTACGCTAATACTATTATGACATGAAGTGTTAATTTTTATATTTTAGAGGGGTAATTTTATATTTTCTTTCTAATTCATTATTTTTTATGATAAAGTTAAGAAAATATCTGAATTATTTTTATATTTGTTTTAAAAAATACTTAAATTATTTTAGTATATATTTGTTTGAGGAAATATCTTCACCCAAATCTTATCGTAAACCCATTGCAAATGGACAGTTTTATTTTATACATACTAAATTTTACTCCTCCATGGAATGAATAACTTCAATCTTTAAAATAAAGGAAAATGATATACATAACTTTAAAGCTACATATAAAAAGCTTAAAATAGAAATAAACAGTTGAATGATTTGAATCTAACATTTATTATGTCAAATGATATGTAATTTTATCAAAAAATCCTAAATTGTTTCCATTTTAAGTAATATATTTAATGCTTATATAACATTATCCTTAAAATTATCCTTAAAATAAATATCAATCATACTAACAATGCATATTTTAAAATATTAATATCTTCACTTGTGTTATAGTAAAAATTACTCTATCCATTTTTCTTTTTCATTCCTGTTTAGAATCTTGCAACATTTTAAAACTCAATAAAATTTTCTAAATTATTCTCAACTTATAAAAAAAATAATCGTATGGGGTCCCACAGTCAAACTTTTTTTATCAAGAGTGTATAGTTTGACTTTTGAATGTAAGACTTGCCTCTTACATTCAAATGTATAGTTAAAAATGTATTAACTACTCCCTCCATAACGAATTACTTGCAACAATTTTTTCTAATTTTATTTAATTTTTTTTTTGGCAAAAAAAAAAACAACACAATACCCCACTTACTTTTCTGTTTCTTACTTTTCTTTCTCTTACTTTTATCATCATACCATATAATACCCTATTTACTTTTCCTTTTCTTATTTTTCTCTCTCTTAATTTTATCATTATACTACCTAATACCACAATTAACCTATTTCATCTAGGAGTCCGTGCTAGTCCAAATGTTTCTACTAATTCATTACAGAGGGAGTATATATTAAAATTTGATGGGAATAATCCCAACTTTCACACGTCTGCTCATTTTGGTCCCTACTTTTGATTAACTCAGTATAATCCAAAGTTGCACAACATCTTCTCAATTTGGTTCCAATGCTATTGTTGACCTGTTGTATCAAGTAACATAAGGTAAACTAGGGACAAAAATGAGCAGACGTGTGAAAGTGGGACTAAATTAAGAAGATGTTGTGCAACTTTGGATTATACTGAGTTAATCCAAACTAAAGACCAAAATGAACAGACGTGTAAAAGTTGGGATTATTCCCATAAAATTTTCGGACTATATATTCTTACTCTTTTGACATTTTTAATAGATCACACTGTCAAAAGTGTAAGACTATATATTAACTGTATACCAAATATTAGATACCACTGTCAAAAGGTAGAGATCCCACTGTCAAACTATATATTAAAAAAGTGCACATTGAGTCGAATCAAACGAGATCTCACTTGACTATATTTTTTTTTATATGTATAAAATTAGAGAGGGTTAAAGTTAAAATTACACAATAAATAGTGACAAAAATCCTTATATAGCAAACAAATAGGGACGGAGGGAGTATATGCCAATACTTTCTCTCCTTCGAAGGAAGTGGAAAAAATTCTAGACACCTAATTAATTAAGAATCCAACTGTAAATGAATAAACTAAATTCTTTAATAAACAAATAATCGTTCGGAAAAATTGCAATGACCAAAATAATTCTGTAAACAAGCTATAATTCTTCACTCTCATTTTGTTTACATGAAAAAAAAAATCGTGGATATATCAATCCCTTCTTTTTGATAGATTTGACAAAGTTGTAGAAAACTTAAGTTCAATATCAATTTGAGAAGTAGATTGTTATGAGTAGAAAAACAAATGGAACTTTTATTTTAAAAATTCATTGAACATGAAAAAACGCAGTAGTAGTCTCTCAAAATTAAATTAAAGGAGATTATTTTCTTGGAATTATTTGGTTATGGTAGAAGAAAGATGAGGAGAACATGGATCTAAGAGAGAGAAAGAGAAAGATGATGGTTAGAGTTTGATACATATTTTGGCAAAAGTAAAAGGAATGATTACATTAATAGTTATTGAGTATTGCACATTTTATTTTATAGGTACCAACTTTTGTAATATTTGATACCTATAAAATAAAAAGTGCAATAGTTGGTATTTATGAATTTAATTATTCTAAAGTAAAATTATTTTGTAAAACAATGGAAGTGATATCGTGATAACACTACTGCACCAATAATAATTTCAAATGACAACTTAAAAAATGTAATTTCAAATCCTAGTTTTCAAGGGCCTTTTGAATTGTACTCGAATTTGGGCCAATTCAAAATTTATTACTTCGTATTATTTTTTTTTTGACGGTTAAGCCTTCAAACGGCTTTAATTAATTAAAGAGAGTAAATTTGCCTCAACCAGGCTACAAAGTTCACTAGGGAGTTCTTCCAACCATACCCTCAAAACTAGTGTTGTCAGTTTAGGTCAGAACTGAACTAACTGAACCTGAATTGCTGTGGGTCGACCTGAAGTTAACTGAAAGTGAAAGTGAACTGAACTGAATGAACTGATAACTGAAAGGTAACTGAAAAATATCGAAATGAACTGAATCTGAAACCAACTGAAACTGAAGTTAACTGCTACATATCTGAAAATAACTGAACTGAAACTGAACTGAAAATCGAGTATCTGAAATTAACTGAACTGAACTGAAAATCGAGTATCTGAAATTAACTGAACTGAAATTGAACTGAAAAGAGGGTAACTGAAACTGAAAATGACCTGAAACTGATTTAATCTGAATATTACTAAACTGAACTGAATTTTGAATATGATAGGATTGAAACTGAAATGAACCGAAACTGAAAATGATATGATCCGAACTGTTTTGAAACTGAACTGAAATGAATTTGATCTGAACATTAACTGAAATCGAGACTGATTTTTAACCGAACTGAAAACGAAAATAAACTGAAACTGATTGCATAATTTATAATTTTATACAATCATATGAATATGATGAATTGATTGTAAAATGACTATGAGTTGTGACTTGTGAGTATGTTTGGAAAAATAAATAATAATTGAATTTTTATTTAAAAAAATATTTAATATTATTAATTAATTCAAAATATTAAAACCAATCATTAAAATTTTGATATTAATTGGTTATTTAATGAATATATTAAGTTGTGATATTGTTAATGTCATTGGTTTTTTTACATATCAATATATAGTTTTTTTTTTATGCTTTTATCCTTGCATATTAGAATTCAAAATTACAACTCTGTAACATGAAATAATCAATGAATGTTAGGATTTATTATTTTATAAGTTATAACATGTGTTATGCTTTTGTTTTAATTTCTATTATTATTTCATACAATTCGAAAGTAATTGCAAAAATAACACTATAGTGTTCCCACACAGCAGTCTGCATCTTCCAGTCGCTGTTGGAACTTTTTGCTCTAGGCCTTTTTAAAATCGCAGACTGACGGGTCGAAGGATTGTTAGACCCAACATTATCCACCAATGTATTTTCTTGTGGAGAAATTATCTCAGCATTATGAATGGCATGAGGGTCAAACTCTGGATCATAATCCCTTTCCATGCTTGTTTGATACATGTAACATATTTTCAAAATTGAAAATTATATTAGTTAAAATTCAAACTAAACATGAAAAATCATTGAAAATTTCAGAATTTCCATATTTAAAATTGATATAAAAAACAAAAAAATCAAACCTATAAAAAAAACGAACCTAAAAAAAATAAAAAATAAAACAAAAAAAACCCAGAAATTCAAACATTTAATTAAAAAACAAAAAATCAAACCCACAAATTCAAAAAAAATAAACGAACGTAAAAAAACAAATAAAACCCAGAAATTATAAAAAAAAAAACAAACGGATCATTAAAAAAAACAAAAAAAACATAAACGAACAAATTATACGCAACTTTAAACTCAAACATAAACCCTAAAAATCAAACCCAGAAATTCAAAAATATAATTAAAAAACAAAAATTCAAACCCACAAAAGATAAACAAACATAAAAAAAAAAAAAAACCCAGAAATTATAAAAAAAAAAATACAAAAACAAATGGATCTAAAAAAACAAAAAAAACCATAAATTAAAACATAAACGAACATAAACATGAAAACCCAGAAATTCGTGAAAACCCAGAAATTAAAACATCAACGAACATAAACATGAAAACCCAGAAATTCGTGAAAACCCAACAAAAAAAACCCATAAATTAAAACATAAACGAACAAAAACAAACGGATCCAATTCGTGAAAACCCATAAATTAAACCAACATGAACTTATATTCATCAATAAACCAACATAAAATTAAACCAAAACAAAATTTTGAAGGAAACCTAACCTTAAACAAGTTTATCTTCAAACACGAACTCGCCAGTCGCCAGAGAGAAAAGGAAAATTGTTGCGGCGCTTTTTTTTTCAATGTGCGTGAATGAAAAAAAACAAGGGTTTGGGGTTTTTATATTATACCAAAATCAACGGCCTAGATTAAATCAACCACACATCTAAGGGCTACGATTTGTTCAGCCTAAAAAACTGATGTAGGGTATTTGTGTAATTGTGGGGATTTCAATCCTAGGGTTGAGACTGGACCTAGAAGTCTAGTACAAATCTGAATTTTGATGGCCAGTATTAGTGATCCATGTGCTTTTAATCGTAGGGCTGAGATTTAAGGAAATAAAAATCTGAGGGCTATAAATGAGTAACCTATGTGCTTTTTTTAAAATATGTATAAGTATAGTGACAATAAAATATTTATTTTATAACTCATTGTATAATTCAAAAATAATAAAAATAATAAATTATATTTATATTTAAATTGATATTACTTTATTTATATTAATGTTGTGTAATTCATTTCAATATATGTTGTTCAATTCAATATTATCATGATATGTTGTAATTAATTAATTAATTAATTAACTATTTAACTAATTTAAGATCGTATAACCAATTAACCATGATACGTATATCAAAGTATTAATGTTTATAGTACTAATTAATTTGATGATGATGAATGATATATGATGATGATGATGATGAATGTTGATGATGGGAATGATGAATTGATGATGACGAACTAATAGTCTTGATGGATTGATGCTAATGAACTGATAATGGATTGATGGTGATGACTGGTGATGATGACGATTATACTAATGATGATGATGATGAGTGATTATGATCATGATTTGATGATGATGGATGATGACGAATTGTGATGAAGAATGATGGTCATGATGGATGGTGATGATGATGAACTTATGATGGATTGATGGTGATGACTGATGTTTGTTGTTGATGATGAGGATGATGAATTGATGATGATGAATGAAGAATGATGGTCATGAAGTATTGTTGTTGATGAACTGATGATTGATTGAAGGTGATGACCAATGACTATGATGAATAGGTTGTTGTTGTTGATGACCATTTAATAGACCGTGTTAATGTGTTATACACTGCAATGACCATGTGGTGCTAGAAAAAGCTAGTCGATTAGACAGAGTATGTTAGCATGTAAAAGTAGTTTAGAAAGAGTTTATTAGCATGCAGCATTGATACTGGACTAGTGCATAGTGTTTTTTTTTTTTTTCAATAAAAGAATGAAGTTTTGTTCTACTCTAATTGTAAGATGGTAGTGGACTAGTTAACTGGATAGTTATAATTGTTTTTATAAGCGAAAGTACGGGATTGTGTTGCTAATTGTGCGACTTGAAAGTGTTTCTGACTTTGAGTGTTGATAAATAAGTAGTGCATATGATTTTTAGTTTAAATCAAAACGAATAGTGCATGTGACACCAATATCTTGATTTGGGTTGAACAAGCACCCCCCACAAGGCTTTGGAATCAGGAGACCAGCAAGCAAGCGTGCAGGGATTGATGAGGCACCCGTGCTGGAAGAGAAGCCTCTCTCATCAT
The DNA here is from genome assembly GCA_951394345.1 of Salicornia ramosissima. Classification (NCBI taxonomy): domain Eukaryota; kingdom Viridiplantae; phylum Streptophyta; class Magnoliopsida; order Caryophyllales; family Amaranthaceae; genus Salicornia; species Salicornia ramosissima. Next base: position 13,286,716 of record OX596239.1, read on the forward strand.
TGGAATTAAGAACAGACAAACAATTTTGAATCAATCAATCCAGCCTTAAGCTACCCCACAAAAATCTGGCTTCCTATTATTAGGAATCCACAAAATCATCACAAACAGGCTTTAACCAGACCTGAAGAAGATAATTATTCACTATTGACCCATTTAATGTCAGATACATTGTAATTAACAGCAACAGACAACCAAATTCGAAGTATAAAGTTTGCAATTTATGTGATACTCTTCTAGTGTCAGAGAGGACCAGATGTATTTCAAAGGAAATGAATTATATTCCTTTGATGGATAGGTTACAAAAATCGTCATCATATCTAGATTTTCTCAAAAATCTTCAACTCAACTAATCATTTGGGAATATAGGGAATGGAAAGAAGGCAACTTGTCTCAAAGCAAGTCACACGAAGCCGACGTTTAAGTTATACTTTATATCCAGTGAAGGTAAATCCGCGTCCTACAATTTCACCAGCACAATACCATGCAAAGCATTCCAATCCAAACAAAGCTGCAACTCCAACTTCTTCAACTATCATATCTTTCCTGTTCTTCCATGCCTGTTTAACTTGCTCAACTTCTTTCCACAATGCCTCACGGCGACCAGGTAAGCTGCACCCACAATAAGTCTCAGATCCATCAGCAATCACATATGCAAGATATTCTGACAAGTTAGCCCTCCATGAAAATCAACATTAACAAAGATAAAACTACGGAAAAACAATCTAAGATTCGGCTCTAGCTGAATTGATATATGCAATACATGCAAAGAGTCAGCTCTAGCTGAATTGATATATGCAATATATGTGCAGAGTTTTTAGAATTTTTGTTACTCCCTCCGTAACATAAAAATGGCAACAATTATGTTTTTTCACGCATTTCAAGGAAACAATTTAAGGGTGTAAACGAATGAATTAATCAAAATGGTTTTAACACAAGTAAGAATATGAATATAAGTTACTAATATCAAAATTATTTTAATTAATTTAATCGTTTACACCGTCAAATCGCTTCCTTAAAATGCGTGCAAAAACAATCGTTGCCATTTTTATGTTACGGAGGGAGTACTTTGAAATTTCTATTGATCAAAATTTTAAGGAACTTGGGATATTATGTTCCCTTTACACATTTACAGTGTCCCAATCTCTGCATCTAGAATTAGCCCGTTCCAAGTCTGACACTAACAAACCAATATCAAACACCCATATCCACATCCGAGAAACAAAATCAACAAAACATCAAAACCATAAATATTGTGTGAACCTTTTTTTCTAATTAAGTGGTAGCCTCGTGAAAGGAATTTGGACAATTGTATTTTCATGGTATTGACATTTCATTAATTATGATGCCATGATGGTTGGACTTGGTTACCCTTGTACTAACAGTTTCATCTTCAAACATATTCATGCTGCACCGTCAAACTTAAAACAAACAAAATATAAACTGGGGGAAAACACCCCTTCCAAGTATTAACAGTTTCATCTTCAAACATATTCATGCTGCACCGTCAAACTTAAAACAAACAAAATATAAACTGGGGGAAAAACACCCCTTCATCATATTTCCTTAGTCTAGAACCCATAGCAGAAACCACTATCAAACCCACAATATCCACTCAATCTGCAGAAGTTTTTGCGTTGTGATTAACATATTAGTTGCTTTGCCACAATAGGTAGATTCTTACTAAGTTGTTGGTAATAAGCATGGCTGAATTGCTTTTTATATGGAATTATTGTCATGACAAAAAATGTCAATCTACTAACAAGGAGTTTAGCTTCCTACAGATGCATGTACCTTCTTCCATTTCAGAATACTTGTTGATACACTTTTCAAATCACTGACTCCTATGTATTTTTTTAGTTTGGTGTATTAAGTGGTTTCACAGGTATTTTTTGTTGTTTATGTGGAGTCATGTAGAAAGAAAGCAAAATAAAGGAGAAAGTGTTTTTTTAATTGTTTCTGTGGGACCATAAATTTTTCAAATGATAAAAAATATTTACCATCGGAGAAAAAATAAAGATAAAGTATATTAACTATTCTGAAACATCACAAAATAGAAAGATCATCAATTATTTTGAAACGGAGGAAGTAAATCAATTCAATGAAAAAAAATAACAAACCCACAAGACACACAACATGATTTTGCTTTCTAATAAATTGGTGGAAAAATCTCAGTGCTCTCATATTGGTCCGCCATTAAGCATGCTTCGCGTATTGGTCTGACCTTTTAAAATTTGTCTTCTCAATTTGGTCCATGACCTGCTAAGACTTAGTGGTAACCAGTTGAACAAGTTAATTCCACATGTGTTATTCTAATTGTTTTTCATTTAATTAATTAAGTGCTAATCGGATTCGGGGTCACAAACGGGTACAGGGACGTGGGCGGAAAACGACAATATAAGAAAACCTAAAAACGGGTATGGCTTGGGGACGACATTAAAAATACGTATAAAAAAAATCATACAAAAATTATGGATACGGCTATAGTATAAAGTGTTTAAAATAATTATTTTGACTTGTGTAATAAAATATGACATTTACATACTTCTTCCATCACTGTAAGTATACACTAGTACTACTAAAAAAAGGGATCACATGGGAGTTGGGACTGGGAGTTTCAAACCAAGGGAAAAAAAGGGAAAAAGAAGAAGAAAGAGAACAGAGAGGCAGCCAGCTGTACAAGACTAGAAACTGTAGAAAGAGAAATAAAGCTAAGAGCCTAAGATAGAGGAAACCAGCTGTAAAGTGTAAAGGATCATCAAAAGATAGAGCAGATTGAAAAGAAAAAGAAGAGAGAAGAGGTGAATTAGTAAATCGAAGTTCTCTTCCTTCAGAGAAAAAAGATCGAAGAAGCACTGATGATGGCTAGTAAAGACAAACCTAGTGGTGGGCCGGTGGTCGGTGACAGCAACGACGAGATTGTAGATGGAGCACAGGTGACTGTCGACAATGGTTTCAAACCAAACTCTAGATTCTTCCCCTTTTCCTTACCTATTCTGATCACATGGGATGGCAATTTTGCCCCTTAGCCATCCTTGGAACATCCCTGTGAAACCACGTCCACGTCCCAGCATGACAGAGCCGTACCTAACATTACCAAAGCGTCTCTGAGGACGGTTTTTTTGTCGTACCCGCACCGTTCCCATACCTCAGCCGTCCCCGGTACGGAAACGGTACCATGGGAGCCGTCCCCGTCAGGGCGGAGCTACAAGGGGGCTGGCGTGTGCACGGCCCCTGTGGCCCACTCCGTTACCCCTTTGTTTTTTACTTGGCACCTGCTGTTTTTTGTATATATACTTTAAGTAACAAGACTTTACACATGTAGATGATGTTGGTCTAGTGGTGAAGAGCATGATGTTGTGTGTGAAATCGTGGGTTCAAGTCCAGCAATTGACACATTTTTCCACCTTTTCCCTTCCTCTCCTAAATCTTAATGTTGTAATCCCTTATCCCCTCAATTCCTTTCATCTTCCATTTCCCTATCTTTTCAATTTTCCCCAACATAATCATTTTATTTTTATTTTGTTAATGTTAATACTTTGTAATTTGATTTGTTAGTTGTTGAGAGTTTGATTTAAAAATTACACACTTGTTTTTTCATTGACGGTAAACAATAGGGATTTTATTTAATCAAATCATTAAGTACAAGATCAGAAATAAAATGAGTGTTTCCTCCAGCAAAAATATTGTAGACTTGTTAATTGTTTCATTTTTTTTTTCCTGTGTTTGGAATTTTGGCCTTATGAAATACTCCCTCTGTTTTTTAAAATTGTCGACTTTCCCCTTTAGGATGCATTTAAAAATTTGCTCACTACTTACTTTACCTAAATATTGTAAAGTTTTATGATTGCCAATCCCCCTTTAATACCCGCTTTCTTATTGTGAACTAACTTTAGTAGATTTTTCCCCTCTTTTTCATACTTTTTCTTTAACTTTTGTGCACAACTTTTAAGCATCATCTCTTTTTCTCCTACTCCTTATAATTTTTATTTTTTTTGTTGTTTTGAAAAACGCTCGAGTGAACAAATTAAAAAAAACGGAGGTAGTATTAAATATTGAGCCTAACAAAATTAGGCTTAAACATATAAACTCTTTCACTCAATAATGCTAAGAATAATACTAATTCTCAAAAAGCTGCTACATTTCTCTCAATTCCCAAATTACCGTCCATGTAGACGGTTCAATGAGTTTTACATTTTTTTTCCGTTTTTCGTGACAAACCGCAACCAATAGCGGTTTGTCCTAGTTAAAAAAAATATGCAAGTTTCTTATGTAATCTATTGCCTTTCAACGTTAAAAAAAATACTGCACATAAACCACTACTATGGTTTGTCTTAAGCATAATTTTTTATAAAAAAAAACAATTTTTTTACCTATGTTAATGTGGACGGTAATTTGGAAATTGATATAAAAGTAGTTGCATTATGGGAATTAGTAAACTTCCCAACAATATTCATCGAACGACTAAAGAAATATTGTCGGCCCCCTTAACTTTTATTTCCTGGCTTCGCCCCTGATCCCCGTGCTTCCTAGCTTGCCACCTTCATCTCTTTCTCTCTCCTTTTTTTTTTTTAATGCTTTCATGCAGTATTTGAAAAGGCGCACCTAGGCGATATTGGGGTAGGCGCTTAATATGGCCAAGGCAAGGCATTTATGGCTAGGTGTAAGTGAGACACACCGAGGCGCACCTACGGCTCTAGGAAATTCAATCGCCTTGGTGCGCCTTGAGCCTTTTTATACATTGCTTTCATGCAAGGAGATTATCATGACGGGTAAGGTAGAAGGATATGAGGTCAATGACTTTTTTTTTTAGAAAAGGGAATTGGACACGATGATGATGATGGCGGTCAAGGGGCCGGTTTGGAAGGTCACCATGGAGGTTGACAAAGTCGTTGGTTTCGTTGTGGCCTTGTCGGCATAGTTTGATGGGTTAGCCTAAGCTTGGGCTTGGGATGACCGGAGGAGGTTTGTGATTGTGAGTGTGAGTGAGTACGGTGATGGTTTCAATATTGCTGAGCAAAGGAAGATGATGGTGGGAGTTAATCAGGAAAGAAAAAAAAAAGATAGTGGGAATTGGGATGGAGGTAGTTTTGTAATGGGGGTGGAAGGAGAGGGGAATGTAATGGAGCCATACAACCCAAAAGTGGTCCAGACTTATGTGAGAAGAAAGAAGACAAAACCAATCAATACAAGAGACAACAACAACAACAACAGACAAAACAGCAGCAACAGCCAAAGTAATCAGAGACTTGTAAGACTTTTTGGAAGTGAGGGACTAGTTATATATATAAGAAGAGAGGCAATGTAGTGAGTTATCCAGAAAATTGTTGAGAGAACTTTTGAGAGTGGTGACCTAGCGTCACTTAAAGATTGGCATTCTAAGGTTGCCATTGTAATCATACTCCATTCAATCAAAAAAACCTCATTTTGCTGCTATCTTTTTCTGTCTTTCTTTCATTTACTTGCTGTGATTTTTTTACTGTTCTGTTTAAGTTTAGCCAGTCCATTATAGGGAAGAGGTGGAGGAGTGGCATGGTGGTTGTGGATGGGTTGTTGCTAGTGTTGTGTTCTTGGTGCTGCTATTCTTGGTCATTGTGGCCTTTTGGGTTTAGGGCCCTGGTTGTCTGGTGGTTGTTTTAGGTCTAGCGTAAGGGTGGAGTTGAGGGGATGGCTAGTGATTTGGGTGATGGTGTCACTATATAAAAAAAATGGCTAGGAGTCCGTGAACCAAAAATTGTTGCCTTTTTTGGAATGGGGGAACTGAGGAAGTATAAATTAATTCTTGAGATAGAATTATCAAATACTACGTATGCAAAGGTACCATATATAATTGAGAGTTGAAAGAACAAATTAGAACTAAAAAAAAGAGCACACTCAAATACAGAATAATTAATCCCACCCAGTAAAAGAATCCAATCTCTTCCAATGCTTTGCTATAACTCTATAAGCATGAAGTACGAGGAGCTGTAAGAGAGAATTTACCAAAATCCACTAACATGTGACCCCAAACTAGCTATAAGTTGTTCTTAAGTTTAATTCAACGGGTAGAACAAAGAATTCAAACTCAAACAATGAACACTAAGCTTCCAAACTTAACAAGAATACCACCAAGACTATCAGCAGAGTTTTTTAATTTTTTGTTTCAAACCTAAAGAATTACTACTAGAAACAATTTCTACACATCTCAAAAAAGGCAGTACAGCAAGCTAACAAGAGCTGTAGAATTACTGCATATTACTCTGCTTCTGTACATCCTACCCATGCTGAATGCCTAGAACTAGAAGCATAATTATGACAAGCTGTCAGAACAACAAGCAACTTCAGAACAAGCATAATTATACTTGGTAGCATATGGACAAAAAAGGTAGAATGCATAGTAATCCTGTTTAGTGCTTATATACACACCTAGCAAGGCGAGTGTAGAACAATTGCTTCGCCAGTCGATTGCATGTCTCAATTGTGGGAGGCTCTTGAATGTGTTCCTTGTTCTGCTCAACAAGCTGCTTGTAATAGACTTCCCCATGCTTAGAGAGGAATTGGGTAGCCTGACAAGCCTTTGACTGCAACTGACGAAGCTTTGATGCCATTGTGTTCCACAACTCTATATATATAAATGTTGAATACAAAAATTTAGCATAATGATCACCACATCATCGTGGATATTTTTTATTACATAAGCAAATGGTAGCTCAGAAGTCAGAACTAGGGGGAGAGAGACACTGAGATAAGATAAGTAGACAGCTGAATAATGGGAATATGAAACAAATTCATATGCAAGCACTGTCAGCGGCAAGAATGATCCGAATTAAAGAGAAACTACATTGATGGCTAAGTCCCAGCTATAAATTATTACCTATATCTTAGATCTACAAGTCAGGCCCGTCCCTGACCCAGGGCAAGAGGGGCGACCGCCCTGGACCTAGTAAGAAAACCTCCATTTTCATAGAGTCTAATATAACCTAACCATTTCTTATAACCAAAACTCTACAGCAAATTATCAACAAAATTCGATTGGAAATTCTACATTCTCTTAAAACTCTGGCAATAAATTATCCAACTAGAAGAACCTAATCCCATTGTATAATCGATTTTCCATGATTCTACCGAGGGAGGAGGGGGAGGGAATCTTACCTCGCTCGGCTTTGATGGAAGAAATACACCACAGAGGCACAGATACCAGACCCAACTCAGTCACAGATAGGAGACGATGAAAGAAACACAGATTATAGAGGGATGAATCAATTGTTTAGGGTTGAATTTTTTTTTTAAAAAGGGCAAAAGCCGATCAAGCCCAAAACATTTTTGTATATTTTTGGTCCGGTTTGCTCTTTGGGTAACTCACCATATCTATATCTATACTCCCTCCGTAATATAAAGATTTTAACATTTGTTTTTTCACGCATTTTGAGGAAGCGATTTAAGGGTCTAAACGATGAAATTAATCAAAATGATTTTAATACAAGTAACTGAAGTAAGAATGTGATTATAAGTTACCAATATCAAAAGTAATTTGATTAATTTGATCGTATACACCCCCAAATCGCTTCCTCAAAATACGTAAAAAAACAATTGTTGAAATCTTTATGTTACGGAGGGAGTACTTCTTATCAGTTTTGACTTTTCAAAAGGCCTCGGTTGATGGTTTCCACCAAACTGATTTTCTGCCATCATCATCACGGAATCCAATGACCCACGAAAATCGTGAATTATGGTCCTTTTTTATGCCCGTCTAGGAGTTCGTTCGGGGCCCCGTCATCGTTCGTCTCGAAATTCGCATACTTGGTGTGGGGTGTCATCAAGGGGATGCACGCCAGTTTTCAGCTTCAAATCACCATCGATGCACCCTACATACCCCATTTTCCGAAACCTGAACAAATGAGTCTTATGTCCCTTTCGACCCTTCCAAAGGCCTCACTTGCTGGTTTTGACTTGCATAGGCACGTTTTGTGACCCAACAAATCAAAAAGATGATTTTCGTCCATCATCATTCCAGGACCCTCGAAAACCGTCAATTATCGCCTTCTATTTAGCCCGTCAAGGAGGTCAATCTGGGCCCTGTTGTGACGACCCGTCTTTTAGCAACGTTGATTTTGTAGAAATCAACAAGTCGAATCGTTATCAATCAATATACTTATTATGCAAGTCTTAGAAATTAAGGGAAAACTAAAATAAAACTGGCTTTTATTACTTAAATGCCAATAATCCAAGGCAAAAAGAATAATCAATGTTCTACAAAACTACTAAACTCTCCTACATAGTCTAGCGAAAACGAAATATAGGATTAGGAATACAACTAATCAAACGGATAGCTAATTTTGCCACACTCGCAAGCTTAAGAATCCCAACCCAAGCTATTAATCCCAAATCATTCTTCTTCATTACCTGTAAAAGGGAATGAGGGGTCCGCAGTCAGTGGGGAATAATTAGAATGTTCTACTCATTAGTAGAACTCAATTAAGCATATAATCAAATAGAAACAGATAATAATATCAACCCAATAAGCCAACAATAACGACAATCATCATAATCAATCAATCAACCATTAATCAGTCAACATAGCGGAAATCAATCACTCACACTAAATACTCATAACTCGATACTCAACTTTTATCGGGATCAACTTAGACTCTAGTCCACTTACAACCTTAACATCTTAAGCTTCTTAATAAAAAATTTATCGCTAATCCATGACACAGTCTTTATGCTCGTAAGGGATCCGTGGTCACCCCAACTTTCCTAGAAAATGCCGGCAAGGACTCGTGTATCCTAACCGTAGTCCCCTCATGTGAGGACCATGTCATAGCCCGTAGCCCCTCAGTAGCGGCTCGTGTACCACTACCCCGGTGACAACATACCCTAAGATCCAGAACTGTCACCATTCCGCAGCGGGATAGTGGCCTCGACTATACTCGTTTTCGTGGCTCGTGTACCACTAGACGAACGGTCACTTCATAGTTGTTCAATTATCTTTCATTCATTAGTTTTAACTTATCTTCACTTTAATATTATCATCATCATTATCTTATCATCATCATTCATCATATTCGTATCGTCATTATCATTATTATCATCTTATTCTTATCATATATTTTGGTCATCTTAACTTTACTTTTATCGACTTCTAGATTAAAACTCTATCTTAACTCTAGACTTCAAAGCACTAATAACTGGCTAAAACATGTGACAACACTGGTCTAAACACTCAAACAACTCGACATCACACGCATATTTTCATAACATAATTCAATCATGATCATAATGTAACATTTAATTCATAACATTCATATAATTCATCAATTAAATTCAAAATATACAATAGTCCATAAAAATCAAAACTTAGTCACATAAAAATCATACACCACTCGACAATTTCAAGGTAACACAATAAAAGTACAATCTTTCATCAAAAGATAATTAAATAATTAAATGAATAACAATACTAGTCCTAAAATCAAGATTAATCATAATTAATTCAAGAAAAGTCCAAGTTTTAATCTTTAAATCAAGAAACTCATAAAAATCAATCCTTTAATAATAATCATGCAATTCGACATTTTGGAAGAATTTACAAAATAGAATTAAATCGGAATTAATTACACGAAGACATAAATTAACAATTTAAATTAAATAAATTAGTCTAAACTTGATCAAAAATTCATACTTGCTTCACTTATCAAGAAATTCGAATCACATTAACATTCATCAACATAATATTCGAAAATCAACAATCATAAATTCAAGATTTTAATTCTTTAATTCAAGATTTATATTAATAAATTAAGAAAATCATAATAAATCATAGAAAATAACATGAAAAGATCAATCTTTAATTAATTAGATTGATTTTAAGTCCGCCTTTATTTTAAGTCCTGTTTTATAACATAAGAAAATAACATAATATCCGCTTTTATTTTAAGTCCTGTTTTATAAGATTTTAGAATAATGATGATTCGTATTATTGCTTTCTCCGAAAACAACGTTGCTAAAATGCGGGTCGTTACACCAAATCTCTCCATTCATCAAACACAAGACATTAAAGATCTCCAACCCAAATATTTCCAAGCACAAAGATTGAACCAAGAATTCAAAGAACCCCAACCTCACTCGACAATGCCTCACGGTCGAACCCCAAGGGGCTTTGTTCGAACTTTTTTTCCATCTTCTCAATTAGGTAATTAGGTGTTTTACTTAATATTAGGATTAGATTAAACATATAATTATTTAGAATACGATATAAATAGATTAAAATGATGGAAACCATTGCGTTATATATATTGTTCATGGTCGGGTATTACTAAAGTTTAGGATGAATTATTTTCATGTTCTTGATATGATTTTATGCATGTTGATGATGATCTTGCTAGTAAATTAATTAATTGATTGAATGTTTTGAAAACCAAATTGTTCATGCTATTTTCTTGAAATTTTCGAGTGACATACAAGAATAAAAATCCAATTTTTATATGTTAATTATGTCTAATATATGTTCTAGTATGACTTTCTTGAATTATTTCATTATTAAATCGAGTTCTTGAATTAAAGAATTGAAATCTTGATTGTATGATGATGATTGTCGAATGACTTAAGGATGAACATGATAGTATGGTTAGAAATTCTTGATGAACATTGCAAGTATGAATCTTTATTAAGTTTGGACTAATTTATTTATTTTATTATAGTAACATTCGAATTGATTTAATTAAAATCTTGATATGAAATTATTGTTGCACATTCTTGAAAATGTCAAATATGACTAGATTAATTAAAGGATTGTGTATACACCTAATTCTGGCACCTCAGTTAGCTCCCAACGGTCTATGATGAATGTAACCTGTTGCACAGGTCCGATCTTGAGCTAGTATACCAAAATTCCACCTCTTTACCCTTCTCATACCACTCTCACACTATTTATAGGCATTTTAGAGGTTCACGACTCGTTTTAGGATTTTTCGGACATTTTTTAGGATTTTTATTAATTATTTTTCATGCATATTTATTTTCTAAGGCATTTTAGTCACTTTCCATTGCATCAAATAATTTTCCTAGGTTAATTGCATTTTTCTAGATTTTTTGGTAATTTTTCCATAATTTTCTGAGTTTTTATCTATTTTCTATGAATTTTTGAAGCATTTTCCATTCCTAGGGGCATTTTAGTAATTTTACACCTGCATCGTCAACTTTTTCTCCACTTTTCACTTATTTATATTTTTTTTAGAATTTTTCCATATTTTTCCATATTTTTAACACATTTTTCAAAATAGTCTGAAAAACCCGAAAACAGTCGAAAATAGTCCAGATTGGCCCGGATTATTCCGGAACCTCGCGAAATCTCCCGGAATTTCAAATATTATGATAATATTACGTAATCATCCAATGATTTCAGTAATCGTATCATAATCGCATAATATCTCGGAGATTCACGCGCAAAATAAGCAGAAAAAAAAAACGACCCGAACACAGCTGGACCTGCGCCTAGACGCAGGTCACAAATACTGACCTGCGTCTAGACGCAGGTCATGTAACTGGTCTTGCGCCTAGGCGCAGGTCTGGTGTTCTCCGAGTACGGTTTTTGCCTCTGTTTGCCTATAAATACGACCCTCGTCCGGCTTTTCAAAACACACAAAAAACACGACAATACGACGAAAAAACTTCATACTTTCTGCTCTTCTCTCTACTACATAGTTTCTCTCTAAAAAATCATTCAAAAACTCTGTTAAAATCGATACTAAGTACATATAAACACATATTCAATCATTCAATTTGGCATTTGGCGTACTAGTCTCGAGGCCGTAATCGACCGTCGCACATTCCGGTACACATTTCTGAGACCCTTTTTATTTCAATTTCAATATGCTTTCTTTTGTTTTAATTTTCATTTTAATCTATGATTTGCGTTAATCATGATGACATGCGAATTTTTCTGTTCTGTTTGTATCAATTCATGTTTTATTTCCTGTAGCCTTTTTTTTTATTTTTAATCCATGTCATCCCTTTTTCCTGCACATTTCATGATATTCAATGTAGCATTTTTTTTATTTATTTATTTTGACTTTATGATTGCACGGGATTCGAGGTACGTTCACATTTTCAATTTTACTTTTTCGTGCCATCGCTGTGTTTTTCTTTTTTTATGTGATTTATTTGAATTGAATTTTTTTATTTATTTTATTTGGACTTTTTGCTTCATTCTAGCGTCATAATATGGACTAATTCCAAAGTGGTCACAAAACACTTTTAGGCTAATTTGTGCATTAATCTGAACCGACTTAGTAATTCGCAAATTAGGGCTAAAATTGAGTTATCTCTGTTGCTCTTAAATTGAACAATGATCTTACAAAAGAGACCTAGTAGAGACCGCTTGTAATACCCCGAAAATTTGGGATATTTTAAAGTTTTTATTTATTGATTAAATATATGATCAATTGACTATTTAATTGATTTTTATTTAATTAATTATTATTTGTGTAACAATTTAATACTTTTTGAGCCTGGCCCTAATCTTTTTATTTTGTTAGCCAAAACCCGAGCCCAATTATTTTCTTTGATTTTGTTTTGCACGGTCCCTTTTCGTGTCCCTAATTATTTTATTAGCCTATTTAGTTCAGTTCTAAGTCCAAAAGGCCCATTATTTTGGACTGTTTTTATTTTAAGCCCAATCTTTTCTTGCAAAATTGGGCCAAAGGACCCAGTCCTCCTTTTCTTTTCTCTTGGCCGGCCTTTGTCTTTTAATTGGGCCAAATGCTAATTTTGATTTAACTAATTAATTATTAATTAAATTATTTTAGATAATTAAAATTATTTAAATAATTTAATTTATTTTATTTTAGTTATTCAAAGTTTGTTGATTGACTCAACAAACTCCCCCCTTGTTTCTAATCTCACGGCCCCCCCCCCCATTATATTTAGGGTTTGTTTTTCTTTCTTCTTTCTTTCTCTATAAATAAGAACTAATACCCCCTTCTTTGTTCTTATTTTGCAATTTCACAAAAACCCTAAAAAAATATATATAATTTCTCTCCTCCTCTTTCCTTGAGAGTGCCGTGAGGTATCATAAAAAAAAGAGTGAATTTTTGTTGTGTTTTTGGAATTTAAAAGCGAATCCAGGTAACTTCGCTTTTCTATTTAATCTTGGGTAGAAAGAACATATAGTAAATTAGGATTGATATCATGAAAATTGTAGGAAATTTAATAGTGTTTTATATTGAATATGTCGAGTATATGTATGATATTTCTTGGATTATTTTCTTGAATTTTCTTGATTTTTATGTATTTTCTTGATTTTATGTATGATCTTGTATGAATTTATTTACCAATCAAATCTTGTTATTTCTTGATGAATTTTTCGTGGTATCTTTTTTACTGTTTTATTATTAACCATAATTTAATTCGTGGCAAAATTCGTCCTTTTATTATTTATAATAATTTAATCTTTCAAACCGGTAAAACTGTCCAGATTAGGTTTACGAATTTATTAGTGTACTTAATCAAATCTAATGGCTACGAAATTTTAGGTGAAAGTCAGTAATAATGTTTTAAAGCTTTTTTAATTTTTTTGTAGTTTTTAAAGATCGTTTTCTATGGCAGAAAATTCTGAAACCGAATTCAGCCTAATTTGACTGATTAGTTATAAAATCACTTAAAAATAGTAAAAGATGTTATTTTTAAACGAAATTTATGCACGTTAAACCTTTAACCTATATTTAACTTCCATTAAAATTTCCAGACTATTCGAGACCTTTAGATGGTTGATCTTAATTTAATCCTTTAAAATCAGATTGCATAAAATAGTGTAATTTAAATTGTTTATATAAGTTTATATGATTAGTAGATGATTATTGTACTTGATTAAATTAAAGCATGAATTTTGGGTAATACATATATATATTTCGAGTAGATTGAATAAATAAAAATAGGATTTTTATCATGTTTGGGTAATTATTGTTGTTAGTTGTTATTTTACATGATTATTTAATTTGATTCATTTAATGTTTGATGATTGTGTTTAATTGATTTAAAGTATGAGCTTTTGCTAAATTATGAAAATGTCGAATGGCTTTGTGAATAAAAGGTTGATCTTGATCTTGTTCTTTGATTAAATCTTGATGTTTGATGATAAAAAAAAACATAATTTTTATGATTATGTTTAATTAAGTTAATTTATAATTGTAGATTGAATTATATGAATTAATTGATAAATGTTGAAAATGTCGTGTGATAGAAATAATGAAAAATAGAATTTTTAGTATCATTTGGGTAATTTTAGCAATTAGTTAACTAGTTGAGATAATTTAGGAAATTAGTTAATTATTGTTAAAAGTTGAGATTTTTCGTGTGAGATAATTGATTTAGTCAAATTTGATTAATTTTGAATTATTATTAATTTAGGAAATAATTAATAATAAATGTTATGGATAAAATAAATATTAGGGATAAGTTGTTAAGTGAAGGAATAAATAATATATTATTAATAGGATGTTCGGTTATTATATCTATTAGTGATAATGTTTACGAATTAATATTAGTAATAATATTAAGGTTAATATCCGAAAGGATAAGTTATGAAAGATAGGATAAAGAAATCAAGGATAGTATAATATAAAGTTTGAGTTGCATAAGATATTACTAGGGATAAGAAAGGAAACAGAGTAATAGCTATACATGTTATGTTTCGGTCTCTGGCTAGGAAAGACTTGGTATTTAAGATGGCCAATATACGTGCCGCACCTCTCTTTCCTGGGACTCCGAACATTTTCATTTCCTATTACGGTCACCTAGTATTTCCCAATATATGACATGAATTAAATTAAATGAAGATATAAGATACAATATGGACGCCCGCCTAATGACTCGAGTAGTTAGAATGGGTTAAGTCGAGGCCACTGCTCAATTGGGACGAGTACACGAGCTCCCCCGAGCAGTTCTGGGTCTTAGGATATGTAGTCGTCTAGTAGTGGTACACGAGCCGCTATTAGGGGTTATGGCCATAGCTTAGGCTTAGTGGTGACCACGGATCCACTGCGGGTGAGCACACGAGCTCCCCCGGCATGTTCTAGGAAAGTTGTGGTGAAACACGAGATCCACAACGAGTTATAGTGACCGGTCCAACAAACGATACGATATGATACGGAATCCGACGTATAATACGTTATGGATACGAAAGAATGATATGATACGATTGATTGATAATGATGATACGGAATCCGACGTATAACACGTTATGGATACGAATGAATGATATGATTAAGGAATAATTATTACAAGATAAGATTATGAAACCATAGGTTATAATATAAGATAAGTTGACTGAAGGGTTGGGTTACGATATATATATATATATATATGGAATATTTATGTTATGATATAACATCGGATATAAGATAAGGTACAAGTCATGATATAAGGAACATGGAATAATACGAGTTATAATATTGTTAAACCATAGGTATAAGTATAGGAATGATGTAAGACTTCCGCTGTATGACTCTGTATATCGTATGTATAAGTGTATATAAGTGTATGTATATGATTGATGGGTGTATATTTTTTATACGTATAGCTAACCGTAAAATGCAGGGATGATTGTACGTACATTATACGTAGGAATTACGTATTCTAACCGTATTCTGCAGGTGTATTTATACGTATTTTGTACGTATACGTATATGTATTTTGTACGTATTTTTATACGTATTTTGTATGAACGTATGTAAAGCATGTATTAAGTTTCTGTACGGTTTTTATGTGTTTTTCTATGATATTATATGTTTGGTGGTCCCTCGATTAAATGGGACAGCCTAGTTACTCGCCACTGACGGTGGACCCCCCCCTCAGTTTCAGGAGAAGATGCTGCAGATTAACGGGCTTCGATGGATGGGCTTCGAGTGGCTGAGGACTTAGTTTAAGTAAACCTTAGTTACTTAGTTTATTTTACGATCCCGGCATGTTGGGACAGTTTTTAACATTACTTATGTAATATTGAATATTGATTATTTTGGACAATTAGTAGTTTATCTAATAAAAGTTATCCTTTTCATTCAGATAATCTAATTTAATGTTTAAGTTAATTTGGTAATGATCCGTTTGTCGATTTCCCTTCGTAAATCGACGTGTCTAAAAAGTCGGGTCGTTACACCGCTTATAGGCGGGCGGGTCCAATGCACGATTGGCTCGTAACCTGTCCCCGAACCCATACTCTGGTGCACGACCATATGGGACCGATTGCTCCTGGCTTCAGTACTTCTTCGGTGTCCGTGGACCGTATAAACGCACGGTGGCGACTTCTACTAGTCTGTATTCACGTACGGCGTTAACGAGCATTCAAACCAACTCGTGACGTAGGCGGCCGGGTAAAAACGACCCCTACAGATTGCTTTTTATGATTTCTTTGATAAAAAGATTAGTTCATGGACCCTTCTTGATTTATTTTCTGAGTTATGGTAATTTAAAGATTATTATTGTAATTTAGTTAATTAATTAATTAAAGATGAAAGATTGCATTTTTATTATTTCTTGAAAATGTCGAGTGGATTATAATATTTATAGACCAAATTTTGATTTTTATTTGACTATTGGATAATTTAGATTTAGTTGTTGGATTATAGGATTATTATGATTTAATTGATTGATTGTTGTATTATGATCATGCTTGACTTATAGTTATGAAATCATGTGTGTGAGGCCTTGTTCGAACTGTTCAAGTCATATAGACCAATGTGTTGTTACGTGTTTAGCTCGATTATTCTTGCCATGAAGTCTAGAGTTAAGATAGAGTCTTGACCTAGAAGTCGATAGAAGTAAAGTTAGGTTGATCAAAAGATAAGATTAAGAAAAGATACGATGATGATGATGATACGAAAATGATGATGATAAGACGATAATAAGATGATGATTATGATAATATTAAAGTGAAGATGAGAAAAGATAAATGAAAGATTAATTAATTGAACAACTATGAAGTGATCGCCCGCTTAATGGTACACGAGCCGCTAAACCGAGTTAAGTCGAGGCCATTGTCTCGCTGCGGTATGTGGACAGTTCTGGATCCTAGGGTATGTTGTTGTCTAGGACTCTAGGTTATAGTACACGAGCTGCTACTTCGGAGCTATGGGCTTAGGCATAGTCCTCACACGAGGGGGCTACGGTTAGGATACACGAGTCATTGCCGGCATATTCTAGGAAAGTTAGGGTGACCACGAGATCCCCTAAGAGCATTAATTACCGGGTCATGGACTAGCAATAATGAATTGAATGAGAAGATTAGGAAGTTTAAGGTCTAAGTGAACTAGAATCCTAAGATGATCCCATTAAAAGTATGTGCAATACGTTTAGATGTGTTATGATTAATTGAATGTTTCCGCTGCGATTATCGACAGGTAAGTAGATGATTGGATGCTTGTTGAACGTTATTGTTGCTGGCTTGCTTAATTGATTATATGACCTGTTTCTATTTGATTATATGTTTGATTGCGTTCTACTATTAAGTAGAACATCCTAATTACTCCCCACTGACTGTGGACCCCTTATTCCCTTTTCAGGTAATGATGATGAGTAAGCTGGAACTGTTAACGTGGGTCAGGATTTGTGAGCTCGCGAGCTTAGTAGTTCTAGCTACCTGGTTGCTGATAATAGTATTAGCTTATTATTTCGATTTCTCTATTTTATGTAATAGATAGTAACTACTATGTAGACCCCGGTTTTCTATAGTTATATGGATTGTTTAAAGTCGAAGTTAATACGAAGCAAGCTTTAGTTGTAGAATCCTTAATTTCTTTGCCTTATTATTTAAGTACAAATGTTTAATGACGATCCGAATCGTTGATTTCATTGAAATCAACGTTGCTAAAAGACGGGTCATTACAGTTGGTATCAGAGCTGAACAGGGTTAAATCCACTAAACCTATCTCTATTAGTTCCACTCCTCTAAATGAAAGAACTGTTCTATCTGGTTTCACTGTTGAAAAGGGTTATCTAGATATTCCTGCCTTGAGTGTCTTTAAAGAATTATTTGAATTTCAAGGATGGGTGGATATGATGTACCTTGCCGAGAATACTTATGTTGAGTGTGTGAGAGAATTTTATATGAACCTGAAACAGTTGCCTGATACTTCTATTGGTTCTGTGGTATGTGATTATGTGGTTGGTGTGTTGTCTCTTCTCTGTCCTTGCTGATGAATGTTCCTCATGATGGGTTTGATAAGTACTCAGGGGACGAATGGCCTACTCTGATAGGGGTCACTCCTGAGGAAATTTATGAATTTATGTTTGGGACCAAATTGACAAAGAGGTCCACATATAAGACTATGAATCTGCAAGAACCACTTATGCTGGTTATGCATTCTCTATGAAACAAGTTGGTAGTCCCCAGGGCTCAGGGCAGGGGAACAGTGAGGTTCATGGAAATGGTCCTCCTGTACATGATGATGAAGAAGGTTAAGATCAATCTCCCTGCTATCATCCTTGCCCATATGATGCATTGTTTCCTTTCTTCCATCACTCTCTTCCATATGGTTCCTTGATTACCTCTGTCCTTCTCTAGGACAAGATCACTCTTGCTGGAGAAGTGGCTCCCATCCAAGTATTCACAAAAACTATTTTGAAACAAAAAGGATTGGATGTGGACAAGTCCGAACTAAGGTTCAGAGAAGAGCAACCAGAGGAAGATGATCCCAAGCTTACCAAGAAAAAAAAGAAGACCACAGGGACCTACCAGCTCTGACAGTGAACTGATGAAGAGACTAGATGATCAGGATGCCACTTTAAACAAGATGATGGATATCCTCCAGGGGTTCACTTCCAGTTACAAGAAAAAGGTCTCAAGTCTAGAGAAGGAGCTTGAAAAGGTGAAGGCCCAACTTCCTGATGCTACTGCATCTGGTAAGGGTGCCACTGATGACATTGATGCCGATATGCGTGTTGATGCACAATCTTTAGAGAGGAAGAAGACTGATCCAGAATCAGAAGTGGAAAAAGAGGAGGAGGAGGATGATGATGCTTAGTGATGAAGTCTTCTTGTCCCCCTAGCCTTAATTCAATAATTTTGTTTAACTGTTTCTGCTGAACTGTTACCCCCAATCCCTAAACAATTTGGTTTGTATGTTTTTGGATTCCGTTCTCTCTCACTTTGTTGTTTGTGTTTGGAACTAATCTGATCTTTTGGTTTATGGATTGTGAGTTGCTTGACTAACTCTATTTTGCAGCATGGTTCCATCAATAGTGGTTAATGCCACTGTATGAATGAAAACGATAACTTGAGCATAATTTCTGTGCTTGAGGATGCTTTTTAATGATGCCAAAACGGGGAAGTAGTAGAAGTTGAGGAAACCTGAGCCTAATTAGTTATAGATTGAGTCAATTAAAGTTCTTCCTTAGTTTAAAGGGGGCAATAGTAAAGTATTAAGTAGTGTAGTTTAAAATTTCTGCAATTTTTCCTTTTTTTAGGAAACATTTGAATTAGTCAATAATTTGGAGTTCTCTACTTGTTGGTTGCAGGAAATTTCAATAATTTGGCATGAGTTTGTCATCATCAAAAAGGGGGAATTTTTTGAGTCCCTTAGTTTTGAATGATTACAAACACTGATAGTAAACAGTTGGATGGTGCATGAGTAATGTAGTTGATTAGAACCAGCTATGAGATGTTTCCTTTTATTGTTGTTTTATTAAATTTATTCTTGATTAACAACATGTTTTTGATGTAGGGAATAAGTTTTGAGCATTGTTGAGAAAATTGGTTTGGAACCAGTTATAGTGTTCCCTGGACTGTACTGAAACAGTCACATATATTTTACTATGCTTTAACCATGTTATTTGTGCAGAAAAATAAGAAGTTCCAAGTGTTGAAGCTCAAATCTAGTTTGAAGACATGCAAGAAGGCTTTCAAGACTTGGAAGGACATGAAGATAGATTAGGATTTTATTTTGAGAATTTTAGATCTTCATGTAATGTTTATGTGTAGACTTAGTGGATTATGAAAGGTGTTTGTGTGTGATGAAGTAGAGTTATGAATATTAGAACTAACGGTGATAATATTCATAAAACTACTAGCTAGGGTAACAGGTCTGGGGACCAGTTCCTCTACGAGTTGTTGTCACTTTTTCGAAAAGGGTTTTCTCTAAAATATTTTTGAAATGGGCTTTAGGGTTTTTAATCTATATTGACAGCTGATGGAATCCTAAGTATTATGGGCAGCCTCCTAAAAAATAGGGAGATCTTTTAAGATCAACAAACTTTTAGAAAAGTTTGTTGAGAATAAAAAAATATTTTTTCCTATTTTTTAGGAATGATTCTCTACTACTAATAAGATACATAGGGTAGGAGGACGTAGGCCTTAGTTGAGTGTGAGGTGAAGGTTCCTGGAGTAAGGAACAGTTGAGTGTGTAATCTTTTTTTTTTTTAGTTGATTAATAAGATACATAGGGTAGGAGGACGTAGGCCTTAGTTGGGCCGAACCTCGTTAAATTTGGTGTCCTTGTTCTTTAATTGCTTTCAAGTTATTTCCACTGCAAGAACCAACCCAACTGGTTCCTCCCTCTAACGAAAGAATTTTTAATTGGGAACCAAAATGCATAATACTCAATTCAACCCCCTCTTGAGTATATTCAACCCTTCACTAGCAAAGTAGCACACCCACAATAAATAAACCATGTAACAGTCCCCAAAAATAGGGTAGCTGTTAACTAACATAATCAAGCACTAAACCCAACATTAGTTCCATAAATCTTGCTCTGTAATCTAAACTTTAATTTGATATCTCATGTAATTATTTACATTAATAGTCTCTCTTAATTACACATAATTGACTTAAATCAATCCTGTTCTTCATTAACAACAATCTAAAGACTACGTCAAAAATAATTAAGTAGATAAGCTACATCTTGTCTCGTATAAGCCGTTTATTAGCTCCGCCTAATCAACTCAGTGTAGACACCTAATTCTGGCACCTCAGTTAGCTCCCAACGGTCTATGATGAATGTACCCTGTTGCACAGGTCCGGTTTTGAGCTATTATGCCAAAATTACCCCTCTTTACCCCTCTCATACCACTCTCACACTATTTATAGGCATTTTAGAGGCTCACGACTCGTTTTGGGATTTTTCGGACATTTTTAGGATTTTTTATTAATTTATTTTCATTATTTTTCATGCATATTTATTTCCCAAGGGCATTTTAGTCACTTCACATTGCATCAAATAATTTTTCTAGGTTAATTACATTTTTCTAGAATTTTTGATAATTTTTCCATAATTTTCTGAGTTTTTATCTATTTTCTATTAATTTTTGAAACATTTTCCGTTCTTAGGGGCATTTTAGTAATTTTACACCTGCATCGTCAACTTTTTCTCCACTTTTCACTCATTTATATTTTTCTAGAATTTTCCCATATTTTTCCATAATTTTTGGCATTTTTTAGCACACTTTTCAAAATAGTCCGAAAATCCCGAAAATAGTCGAAAACAGTCAAAATTAGCCCGGATTATTCCGGAACCTCGCGAAATCTCCCGGAATCTCAAATATTATGATAATATTAGGTATGATTCCCGTAATCGTATCATAATCGCATAATATCTCGAAGATCCACGCGCAGAATAAGCAAAAAAAATCGACCCGGACACAGCTGGACCTGCGGCTAGACGCAGGTCCATATTACAGGAACTGCGCCTAGACGCAGGTCCATATTACAGGACCTGCGCCTAGATGCAGGTCACAAATACTGACCTGCGTTTAGACGCAGGTCATGTAACTGGACCTGCGCCTCTGGTGCCATTCCGGGACAATTTTTTTCCTTTGCTCGCCTATAAATATAACCCTTCATTCGACCTTTGAAAGGACGATAATAAAAAGCACGAAAAAACTTGATACTCTCTACTTTGCTATCTACTACATATTCTCTCTATACAAAAGCTCTGTCAAAATCAATATTAATCACATATAAAACACATTCAAGCATTTTCAATCATCGGATCCGGCATTTGGCACGCTAATTTCAGGGCCGTAATCGACCGCCGCACACTCCGGTACACATTTCTGAGACCCTTTTTCTATTCAATGCCAATATGCTTTCTTTTCTTTTAATTTTCATTTTAATTTATGATTTGCGTTATTCATGATAATATGTGATTTTTCCTGTTCCGTTCATGCTGATCTATGTTTTAATTCATGTATTTTATTTTATTTTTTTCTTTTTATCTACAATTTGTAAATCATGTCATGCCTTAATTTTCGCATATTTCATGTCGTCTCCATGTATATTTTCCATGCTTATTTTTAATTCGCATCATTCCGTTTAGCTTTTTATTTATTTATTTATTTTGATTGCATGGGATTCAAGGTACGTTCGCACTTTCATTTTCATTTTCCCCGTGCCATCGCTGTGTTGAACTTTTTTATGTGATTTATGTGATTTGACCCTTGATTTATCCCGGACTCTTGACTTCATTTTAGTATAATAATATTGACTAATTCCAAAGTGGTCACAAAATAATTTTAGGCTAATTTGTGCATTAATCTGAACCGACTTAGTAATTCGCAAATTAGGGCTAAAATTGAGTTATCTCTGTTGCTCTGAAATTGAACAATGATCTTACAAAAGAGACCTAGTAGAGACCGCTTGCAGGCGGGTGGGCCCAATGCACGATGGGCCCGTAACCTGTCCCCGAACCCATACTCTGGTGCACGACCATATGGAGCCAATTGCTCCTGGCATTGGTACTTCTTCGGTGTCCGTGGACCGTATTAAACGCACGGTGGCGACTCCTACTAGTCCGTATTCACATACGGCGTTAACGAGCATTCAAATCAACTCGTGACGTAGGCGGCCGGGTAAAAACGACCCCTACACTCAGCCCCTAGCCTGTTCCTGCAAACAGAACTCTGCCCCCACCAGGGCAGGTCCGAAGACAATACACGTGAGCGTACACAATTAACACTGAAAGTAAATTAGGTGGTTGTCTATTAGCTCCGCCTAATCAACTCAGCCCCTAGCCTATTCCTGCAAACAAAACTCTGCCCCCACCAGGACAGGTCCGAAGACAATACACGTGAGCGTACACAATTAACACTGAAAGTAAATTAGGTGGCTGAAGGTAAGTTAAAGAAATCCGTATTTAACTTGAAGAATTCATAACCAGCATATAAGAATAAAAGACAAACTTATCCAACATGGAATGTGTGCTAGTAAACACTCGAGTAGTGTACTATTACCAAACAAAACCTTAATGGAAAATGAATCTGGCATAGTGTGAAATTTTTATAATCTACATACATGGCCATTCAAAATCTTAATAACCTAGTACATTGTTTTCGCATAGTAGCCATAGATAATAAGGTTAAATATACCATTAAAAGGTAACCAAACACTAAAAAATACTTGGTTTACCGAGCGGGTAATTTACCCACCTCTAACAAAGATTAATGATATCTAGAATTCAACTCACATGTTTAATTATTTTTGAACGCTCCTATTAGTTGCGAATAAATTATCTACTGGGTAAATGTAGCAATGTTCACGAAGACACCCATATTTGCATCAACACAAGCTAACATTACATTCACTCAAAATTAAACAAATATTCCCTCCGTCCCTTTATGTTTGCTACATATTCCATTTTAATTCGTCCTTTAAGGGTGTGCTATATTCAACCTACCTATATCAGATCCGATCATATCTCATCTCATAATATAAGTTCAAATTCTCATACATTTTGAGATCTTATCTTATAAGATCTGATCAAATAAAAAAAATAAGATGAAGTAAACACACCTTAAATTTGCTACATTTTCCTTAAAATTAAGCAAAAGAACAAACACCAGTCACACCAAGCTGGTGATTTATGCACCCCATAAAATAATTCCCGCACCCCACGTTTACAGTATTAACCCACGTTAATATTGCAAACATGGGGTGCGAAAATCAATTTCCGTCACAGCACCATACAGAAAGCAAAGCCCCTTAATAAAGTAGAAATCCCTACATAAGGGGACAGGAGAAGTACAAAAAGATGGATAAAGCCTTAGTTAACCATGTTCCGTGGAATGTTATTTGCTTTTGCCCGTTAAAAAAAATCTTTGGATAAATTAAACAAGCCAGCAGCAACACATATAACTGCTACAAAGCTAATAGTTTTATGTGACATGATATCTTCACAAAAAGGGTTGATCTTGAATGTTTTAATCAAACAACGCTTCTAGCTCTGCTGCAGAAATTTGCCTTGTTACTTTCTCATAAAGGAAGATTTCACACTCTTCTGAAGTTATGTCAAACATCTCTATTGTTTCCTCCAACTCATCCTCAAGAGGATAAGGGTCAGTCAACACTTGAGCATTGTTCAACAAATATTCTACTCCCTTGAATGAATTCAACTCAACAAACTTCAGGCTTAGCTTTAAACAATCAGGAACATCCTTAGGTGGATTCCAAATGAATTGGTCTTCTAAGTCAGAGCCTTTGACACTATAAGCATCCTCCTATTAACATTAACATGAATATAATAAATCAACAATCAATCCAGCTGACAGTAATTCAAAAAAAAAAAAAAAAAACCAATGGGATAATCAGTAAGTCTTTGGTGAGACCGTCTCACAATGGTGAGAACAGGTCTTTAGAAGAAAAGTTGTGAAAAAAAATCTATAAAAGTTATTGAAAATATATAAAAAGTTGCCCACAATGACAAGCTTATCATTTGGGAAAATGTTGGCCAACGGAAGCATCTTGTTTGTTCAAGAACCTGAACACACAAATATAAAAAAATTCAATAAATTAATCAATGGTTGCAATGCAAGAGTATCATCATTGGAGAGCTTACAGTGATAGAATCAGCAAACAACGATAAGTGCTTGGTTTTAGCAATGCTTTTCAGTAGAATAAAAAGCCGACCCACTTGCTCAAATTCTACATTTTCACTCCAAATCCCTTGATTAGTGAACTATGAAGACATGGTACAAAGAATGATATGTATGGCGAATCAAACTTTTCTTGTATCGGTTTTAAGAACACTAATTTTCTTAACCAACATCCGATGGATTTGGCTCATATCTTGGTCATTGTTAGTTCATTTTGATACTTGATCTACTATGATCAAGTTTGATAACTAATAGTTCTAATTGGTGCTTGTTTTGTATTAGCTAAGTAGTTTCAATTATGTTTGTTTTTGTAATAGCTTAATTAGTACTTTAGATGAGTAGTTTTAGGTACCTTTCAATGTAGTTTGTAATAGTTAGTAAAGCTCTTTTGGTTTAATAGCTCAATATGCAAGTAGGGGAACTACGGAGCAAAAGTGCACAAACGATCCAGTGACAATTCGCGAGGTGCGAGCCCAGGGGACCCAGAAGGTCGCGAGTCGCGACCCAAACTCGCGAGTTGCGAGGTGCCCCTGCCCAGCTTCTACGAGTTTCAGTTGTTGCAAGTTGGCTTGTGGGCTTTGTGTGTGGTCTTGCAAGTTGAGTGAGTAGTCTTGCTACATCATCTACTAGCCTAGCTTTGTGTCATACAACTTAGTTAAAACTTGACATAGCTTAGGTGAGTCATGGAAGCTACAACAAGCTTGAGTGGTGCTCAATTGATTCAACTTGTGCAAGTGGAATATGGTGGCTGATTTTGCTTGATATTTTGGTTGCTTTTAAGCTTTGTTTATTGCTTTGAGTTTATCCTTTGGTTGTATAATACTTGTATTGTATTAGATACGTATTGTAGCTTGTACGTATTTTGAGCGTATTGTACGAATATACGTATTTTATACATATAATTATACATAGCTCTAGTTTGCTTTTTTTTCTTTAAATAGCTTGTATTATATACTTAAAAATCAGACTTGAATGAAATTGAATTGAAAACTTTGTTTTCTCTCTAGTATTTTAAATTGTGTGTTTAAGAACTAACCTTGTTCGAAATTCTTGAATAATTGTCTAACTACAAGATTTCACCAATTAGATTAATTGAATTAGGAGATTGACCCTCTTAGTTTCATTGTCTAGGTTAATAGATTAGGAGATTGACCCTCTTAATTGAAGCTAACCATCCAAATATTCTGATTTGAGAGTGATTCTCTTAGCTTTATATTCAATTTAGTCCATAGATTTGAGTTTATTCTTTCATCTATTCACTAAAATATCCATATTATTGTTGTTTTGAGTGATTTGTGAGAGTGAAATCTATAATCTTTCAAGCAATTATTTCTGATTATTATTGTTTGAGGTCCATTATAGTCCAATTATTCACAGTAACACCAATTAAAGAATCTAGGTTCTCCACCAGATAACCTGCAAGTGTAACATCATTGACACTAAGGACTTCAAGTTTAGGGGTAGCAATGTTGAAATAGTGTCGATGAACTCCTTTTGCATTTGTTCTCAATTCTAAGTGCAAGGTTTTCAATGTGGGAACAGAAATATCAAAAATTAATGGTATATCTGGCTCAAGGACTCCCTCAAGATGTAGTATCTCTAGCACTGGACTACTCGAGATGAGTTTGTGTACTACAGAAGTATGGTAAGGATAACAGCCTGAAAAATGCAGAGTTTTGAGGCATGGAAAAGAAGCCACAGAGTCGGGTATCTCAACCATGAAGCATGACTTTAACTTTAGGACTACCATTGTATTGTACGAGAGAGTGCACTCAGGGTATGGAGGAGCAGCAACAATGTCGTAATCTAGGATATCATAATCCATTTTCAAAACTAGTTGTTTTGGATTTTTAGAAACTGCAGAAGAGATCCACCCACTTATGCGGGAAAAGTCCTCTATTTCAGGACAATCCAGCTGGAACCTTTCTAAGTCGGTTGAATTACAGTGGCGAAGAACATGATCCACCAAACCCTCAAATTTCTGTTGCTTTGGTCCTTCAATCCAACGAAACTCAATAGTAGTCACTAAGGTCCACAATTGTTTCCATCTTGATGACAAAACACATGTCCTGACAGCATCTTCTATTGGAAGACGAGAAAGGATATCACCCAGTAAATGATCTGGCAAACTGCTAATCCTTTCTTCTTTTCCTCCTTTGTTATAGTTCCTGAGGATGGACTTTTGCTTACGCCGTCTCTTCATCTCAACTCAACGATGTTTGAATAAAGAACTAATAGTGCATTTACCTATCATAAGCTCAACAAAATTAGAATTTAGAAAATGATTTCATTAAACTTCACAAACATACTGTAATTTAAGTACACAATAAACAGGAACCAGAATTGAATAGTTACAAAAAAAAAGCAGATACCCAAAAGATCAATCAAAGAAAATTGATATTGCTACCGATTACTGAAAATTGTAGAAATTCGGGTGTGGTCACCTAAGGCACCGTCCCTCATTAATTAACAAAACAAAATCAAGATCCACCTCTATTATTGTAATTTTCCTTTATATGTATGTAAAAGAAAACAACAAATGATTAATGGCATACTCGTTAGCTAGGTGTCGAGGACTCGAGGTACAAGGTTCTATGGTCAGATTGGTCACCAAACAAATATAGAGTAGCTTAGTCAGTGACTTTTGCACTAATCAAATAGCCAATTCTAAACCTTTTAGCCTTCTAGGCTTAAGCAATACAAGACAATTCCCCACGGGAAATTCCATTTCATGGGAAGTAAATTCCTTTATTCATTTTCTAGGAAATGCCTTTTTGTGTTTGGTTGGTCACAAGAATTTTCAATTACCTAGGGGAGAGTTGGAAATTTATTTCCTACACTTCATCAGAAATACACTTCCCTTGGAATTACTATTTCCCAAAGGAAAGCTTAATTTCTCCAACCAAACAACCTCCCAAGTCCCAATTTTGCATTTCCTTGGAAGTTTAAATTCCAAGGGAATTAAATTTAATCCAAACAACACCTGAACAACAGGAAGTTTTTACTCTTTTTTTTTTTTATCTGTTTACAGGATTTTTCAACAGTGTGTATACCCAGAGAGGTAAGCAGTCATGTAAAGATTGTATACAATATACACATCTCACAAAGGAAGTGAATTAAAGATGAGGATGCACGTTACATATTAATTTAAGTAAACAAGGACATAATCCGGTCATCAAACAGAATCAAAGAGTGTTAAACATGGATTTTACAGTATTGAAGACTATGAAGAGTAGAGAAAGGAAGATATTTCTGCCCAAGATATGAGCTTTAGGCCACTCAAAAGATAATTAAGATGCTTAACTAGTTGAATAGGAGTATTAGAATTGACAAAAATAAGCTAATGGTTCTCTCTTCTCCCCTTTGAAGAAATAGGAACAACTCATCAAATCACACTGAACCCATATAGTTCAATATCAACCATTAGGCAAAGAAATAAATAATTGAAATCCCCATCCAATTCCTTGTTGTTACATCTAGAATTAACAAACTAAGCTTAAAATTATATCAATTGGAAACATAGCATCCCAATATCACCCAACAATGAGCTATATAGCATGGGTAGTTGTCTCCAAACCCGGTTCGTCCACGTGAGACGATTTATTTTTTAGATTTGTCGTTTACGGTCCCCGTATCTGCATTCATATCCAACCCCGTTCCAGACTTAGTGCAAACCAGACAATGAGTCAACAACAACAAAAATACTTAAGCCTCAATCTCATAAGATTGGGTGGATGCAAGGAGTGAAATTCCCCCTCAATTTCAGACCCTATTATTAAAATAAAATTAAAAAAAAATCCAATGTTTCCAACTTCTATATCCTTATACTAAAGCAGTAGCAGAATTGACTACATCAGGTTTACCTAACAAACTTACCTCCTAAAACAACTAGCCCTAAAAGTCTAAAACAGTCCATACATCATCATGTAAATCATTGAAAATTTAGATTATGTATTGAGATCTTAATATAAAAACTTTGTCGAAAATGCTAATTTGAAAAATTAATCTTAAAAATTATAAAAAAAATCGGTAGATAGAAAAAAAAAAAAGATTCAACAAGCCGGCACTCACTATCGATGTACAAATTCAGAAATCCGAGCATTGCTGGGTCATTAACTAGTTTTCTATCAACTAATAAATTTCTGTGAAAAAATAAAAAAATAAAAACATTCCAACAAACAATTCATAAATACACAAGGAAATTACAAAATATCCAAAAATTATAAACCCACAATCAATTCATTGTATGACAAATTCACCACAATGCTAGTTGCCCAGAAACTTTCTTATCACGAACTCAAATGGGTAATTAAATAAATATAATTAGCTTAAAGAAGGAGCTTTAATTTTCACATGAGTTTTGGAAAATAAAAACACGAAGATGCAATAATAAACAAAAGTAGAGGGAGGAGGGAAACTTACAAAGAAACAGTGGTGAACCACTGAACCTTGAAAAACTGGACTTTGGAGGTTCAACTTCTCTTTCTTAATGGGAAACTGTTTTTAGGCATGCACAACTTTTTTATTTTGAATCATTGGGTGCAATCTCCTCACATTCAGGGTTCGTTTGGTTCATCTTGCTAATAAAAGTCACAATTAGAGCTCATTTGGTTGAACATATGAAGTTAATTCATCAAGGAAATTGCTAATTGTGTTTGGTTAAGCATAAGAAATCGAAATTGATATAGGAATTTTCATTCACCAAGGGAGGTAGATAGTTAATTTCTTACACTTCATCGGAAATTCTATTTCTATTGGAAATTCAATTTCCCGTGCTTATGTTATTTTATGCTAACCAAACATAAAGACATCTGGTTATTTCCTAGTAATTTGTTTTTTCAAGACCAAACGACCTATTAGACTTGGTTAAGGTTGGGTTGGGATTTAAAAAAAAATGGACTCAGTTTTGATAAGTGGGGTCGAATCCACAGTAAAACAATTTAATTCCTTTTATTTGTTAAAGATATGAATTATATATATAAAGGGCATTGGTAATTTATTTAATTAAGAAACTACTAATTAAAAGACTTCTAATTAAAGCTAAAGAAATTGCAAAGAACAAGGAATAACTAAAAGAAAAGACTAAAGATTGATTTTTAAAGGATTGAATTAATTAAAGAGAGTTCTAGGGTTAGGGTTAATATGAATGAAATCATAAACTCATTCAATACCAATGTTCAATTATTCATTAACACATTTGAATCAAGATCTAGCATGCTCTCGCAATTTACTTGATCTGTAGATTTACCTAACAGGCTCTCGCAATTTATCAGATAAAACTACCTAAAACCTTAAGTCTAAATGGACTTTTCACCTCTCGGGAACTGACTCGATTATTACTCAAATTTAAATAATTAAAATAGATTTTAGGGAATTAAAAAGAATTAAAAAATAAAGGAGTTCAACTAATTTAATCAATCATACTAAGTTTCCCAAACTCTAGATCTAAAAAGAATACTCACACATGTTTGAAAATAATTGGAAAAATAATCATAATCATGATTAAATGCATAAATTAAATAAAAAAGAAAGATTTACTAGAATTGAGGAAGAATGACTAAATCTTCAATTGAATTAAATGAATTAAATTTGTTCTAATATGTGAGAATAATGTAGAAAACCTTAGAAAAATAAAACCTAAAGAACGCATAAATTATTACAAGAGATAGTGGAAGGCATTTATATAACAAATTGGGCCTAATAGATCGACGAATATTGACCCGATACGGGGTACATGCACCCTAGTACATATCAGGGTTTATGCTGGGGGACAATTAGCAACTTCGTTAAAGTCAGAATCGAGGCATTTCCAAAGACCTGGTACGGGGTACATGCACCCCGGTATGGGGCGAACATACCTGATACCGGGTCTGCTCTGATTTACCAACTTTAAATGTCCTTAACTTCTTCGTTTTAAGTAGTAATTGGGCGTGTGACCTACTGTTGGAAAACTCTTTGAATCTAGTTGCAACGCCACTAGAATCGCTTCAATCCGATATACATAGGTCAAGTTATGTCGAAGATAGTGAGAGGTTGTCAAAATCATTAAAACCGAATCGAACAATTTCAAGCCAGTTTTTCACTAATTGTCACTAAGAAACTAGTTGTATGAACGAAGACAACAAGATCGGAGTAACTAGAGCTTTGGGCCACAACCTCTCCAATTCAATGCTTTTCCAGTGCCTAGCTTAGCCTATTTTGATGGTTTTTGCCCCGTTTAGAACATCTTTTATCTAAATCTTGTTAAAAACATGGAAAAAACACAAAATACTCAAAACTAATTTATTAGTTTAACGGGTTGAATCGGGTTGGGTTGAAATTTAACGGGTTTGAAAATGAAAGTTTGAATAGGTTTGAAAATGAAAGATTAAACGGGCCAAAAATATCAAAATAAATTTCAAGAATCGCTATTTACGAGTCGAATTTATTAATTTTTTTTCAGATCGGATAAAAAATTAACAGCAAATTGCCGGCTTTGCCGCCCATGGTAGCCCTTTCTTTTGTTTCCCTCCTTTTTCCACTTGGCCCCTACTCCTTCTCGTCCCCTCTTACTCTCTGAATGCCGGTCACCTCGCCGGAATAACGTCCGAAGACTACCTCAAGGTATCCACACTCCTCCTCTCCCCCCTCTTTGATTTTAGGGTTTAATTAGAGTGTTTTCTTTTGAACTTAATTTCTGACAAATTCATTTTAGTTAGGTCTGTTGAGTCTAGAATTTAGCCCAATTCATTTTGGTTCAAATTCATTCAATATAAAAGAATAAGGTCTTAATGGTTGTTATTGCTATTTCCATTAAAGCTATTATAGTTGTAATGGTGGCTGCTTAATTTATGTGGAGAATTATAGGGATTTTAGGGATGTTCAAGCATATTTGAGTTATAGTAGTAATTGACAAAATTATAGCTTGCCATAGTGATTATTGGCTGAGTTATAGAATGAAATGATGTTGTAGAGATGGGTTTTTGGCATCATTTGTGCATTTGTACGGGTTTCATAGAAATTCTTATATACATTTGGAGTATGGTACATCCGAGGGTGATTTGAGCGATAAAACATCTTGATGTGCTTAGAGCTACGTACATCTAGATGTATAATAGACCCATTGGGGGTTTCACATATCTAGGTATATCAAAATAATTTGAAGATGTTCCTAAGTTCCAGGAAGTTTTTATTTGAAAGTCATATGGAGATTTTAAGATAATAAAATGATTATTATCAAAGGTTTTTAATGTGTCTATGGTTTGATTGTGAACATTAATATTCCTCGATACATATATGTGAGTGTAGAGCCAGGAATTTATATGGAGATGGAGTATGGAGGTCGGACATTAAGGAAGCATGAAATTACAAATACAAAATCAAGAAAGAAGAGAAAACACTTAGTATGTTGGACTAAAATTTGGAGTGTCGAATTGAGTGGTAGACAGCGGTGGTTGTGGGTTGGGCGTACAAAAGTCCCAAGCCGAATCCATCAGTTCAGGCTCCATACTCCATCTCCATATATTTAAATTCCCCTTGTGCATGTTTACCCCTTTCCTCCCCTACGTCAGCAAAAGCCTCCTCCTTGAAAATCATACATTCAATGCCCCATACATTAAGATCAGTTCAATTACTGAACTTTCTAGCAATTTTTACTTCCTATAATTCAACTAAACAGGCACTTGTGTGTGGGACATAGATTGTAGGATTTAATTTGTTGAATATTTTATTTGTTTCAAATTACTTGCTACAATTTCTTTACTTCCTACATTTTTTTAATCTTATCGTCCCTAAAAAAACTTCTCAAACTGTACTTTTTTCTTTTTAAAATTTTCTATTTGATCCTTACCTTCGTCATGTTCTCATTTAATACCCAACTTTTTCCCCATCATTCTATAAATAACGGTTTCCACGAGTTTATTCCTGTTCTCCTACCTTTCTTCTCACTTTTTTTTTAGCTCTTTAAGACCAAACTTACTCTTCATAGTCTTCAATTGCATATTCCAAAGGTTGCATATTGTTGTTTACTCTTGGATTTCAGAGGTATACTAACTTATCAGTTGTAGTAATGTTTATTGAAATTCCAGATTTATTTATATTTATAATTGTTCCTGTAAATTCATTTGATTATTACCTTTTTTTAATATAATTTAATGTCACCCCCTTAGTGGGATGTTATTTGCAATTTGGTCTGGATTTGCTAATTTTTATAATCAAGAGCTCTTGGGTATTGATCATTTCTGATTTTCAAAGTGGATTCCATTGTTTAAACTTCATATCTTGGTTGCTTAAATTTCAGGTTCTTCAATGGCGGAAAATAAGAAGCATAGGATATTGATGGTATCAGATTTTTTCTATCCAAATTTTGGAGGAGTAGAAAGTCACATTTATTATCTATCTCAGTGTTTGATTAAACTAGGTCACAAGGTAACTGAATCACTATTTTTCCACATTGTTGTTTATGTATAGCCTTTGTTTGTGATTTTATTTTTTTAAATGCTTACAATGTTTTTGTTGGCGGAGTAGTCAAATAATGTAGGTAATGTAGTTACTTATCAATTTGAACTGTAGTCTGTAGTGGAGATCTAGAATGTAAAGAAATTTCCCTCAAAATGATAGGTGCTCTCTATTATTTTGGCACAAGTTTTATGCAAAATGGTTACTATATGATGATACTATATATCCTTTCATGTTTATGAATTGCTGTTGCAGTTGCAATTTTGATTTTGTTTGGGATATTGAAGTTTCAATTTAGGTCAGTTGGTTCATATGATTTTGATGATTTTCATTTTGGGCATGGGAGAATAATTTTGATGGTATCTGGAAAATGTGTAGATTGTTGTTCTGACTCATGCATATGGAAATCGTTCCGGTGTAAGATATATGACGAATGGGCTGAAGGTTTATTATGTTCCATGGAAGCCTTTGTTCATGCAGAGTGTATTACCTACGTTCTCTGGAACACTTCCTATAATGAGAACTGTTCTTGTACGGGAGAAAATTTCTTTGGTCCATGGACATCAAGCCTTCTCAACTCTCTGCCATGAAGCTTTGATGCATGCTCGTACTATGGGATACAAAGTTGTATTTACTGATCACTCTTTGTATGGTTTTGCTGATGTGGGTAGTGTACACATGAACAAAGTCCTACAATTTACCTTAGCAGATGCAACTCAAGCCATTTGTGTCTCGCATACAAGCAAGGAAAATACTGTGCTGAGGTCAGGTATTGCTGCTGAAAAGGTTTATGTGATACCAAATGCTGTTGACACTGCTGTGTTCAAGCCTGCACCAGAGCGGCTATCAAATGACAAAATTGTCATTGTTGTGATAAGTAGACTAGTATACCGAAAAGGTGCAGATTTGCTTGTTGAAGTCATTCCTGAAGTTTGTCGTCTGCATACCAATGTTAGTTTTTCCTTCTTCTCTTTGACAGTAACCAACAAACTACACATGTAGTAAATTTGTACAAAAAGGAAAGAATATGGCCTTTTGAATATAATAATCTTTTCATCCTGTATCATGATCACTATTAGTCACATTTGATTCCCTCTCTTGTTTATTTTTTAGACCATGACAGATGCATACAAATCTGCTTGAATTTCTGGTAGTAATATTTTTTTGCTCCCTCTTTCAATCCTTCCTCTTACTTCTCACTTGCCTATCTGTTTGATGCTTTCTATTTATTATACCATCCTTTTGCATGTTTCTTCCAAGCACCATTCATGACCACACAAACGATTCCACGAGCTTGCTGGCTTATCCTTTTATCTTCAGAGTTATATGGAACTTTAGGCTGTTCTTTGCTTGTTTGAGATATAGTCCACTTTTTTGTTACTCTTTTTGATTATTTGCTATATGCTTGTCAGTAAATGATTAATATGTTACCCCCCGTTTATGTTGTAATGCAACCCATGTCAAATACTCAAATGTAATTTTTAAAACATGATACTTGAATTCGTGGTTCATTTTGGTTCTTCTTTTTTTTTAATTCCCCTTCACCTTTACTACTAAAGTTTGATATCAATTGGTCATCGTAGGTTCATTTCATAGTCGGAGGCGATGGCCCGAAAAGAGTACGACTAGAAGAAATGAGAGAAAAACATTCTCTTCAAGATAGGGTTGAGATGCTGGGCGCAGTTCCACATGCTGAAGTTCGATCTGTGTTAATATCTGGACATATTTTTCTGAACAGGTTACCTTTTCTCCTTTAGAAAGTGTGGAAGGGGAAGATCACTTCAGTTATTTGTTTTACTTGTTTGCTTGTTTTTATCCCTCTACAGCCTTATCTATAATTCTTTCAGAGTTTTCAGTTTTTTATTTTTATTTTATTTTTTATTTATTACATTATTATTTTAGAGGTTTCAACAGCTGAAATTCTTATCTTAGGATAAAATCTGACATCTCATCTATTGCTTATGTCGTTTAAACCCTATCAAGAGCTGTTTTCACCTTTACACTGGAATTCAATATGGCAAGGCATGATTATCTAAATTACAGCCTTTCTTATTATGGATTAAGGGCTTGTTTACTTCACTTAAATTCAGTTCAGTTCAGCTCTCAATTTCCTTCTCTTATAAAATATTACTTTAAGTTATATTCAGCTCCGTTCAGTTCAACTATATTCAGCTAAAGTAAACGAGCCCTAAATTGAGGATAAGTATTGCTTAAATTTCAATTTTGGTTATGTTTTAAGGGTTGCCTGATGAAATTTAGAATTGTTTACTCCCTTAGTCCCTTGGTTTTGTGACCTGTATCATGAATTCATTAGGCTAAGGAAAAATTGTGAACGACCACCACCCAAAATGAACTTTTTTAAACAACCACCACCAAAGTTCTTTGTTTGAAACAACAAAAACGTATGAAATGTTTTAAAACCATTATCACTTAACATAATGCCTCCCACCAAATGACGCTTGTTGCCATCACATTAGCCTATTTCATTCTCTCTTCGATCTCCTTTTCCCTCTTCAACTCCCTTCCTTTCCATCTGTATTTTGATGTCTGCTACTTCCATTCACCATATCAATTCCTTCCTTTCTTCTATCCTGTCTCCCCTGTTTTTACCATCTCATTACACCATACCACCAGCCACTGCTACAACCCCGCCGCCATACAATACACAACCACCAACTCCACAATCTGTCCACCTCAAAAAATCAATCACAACATAAGGTACTTCCACAACCTTTCAGCCTCCACAAATCAACTCCACAACCTTTCAGCCTCCACAAATCAACTCCACAACATGTCAACCTCCCAACACACTTTGCTTCAAAACCCATTGTTGTAAACAAACCGCAAGCCCCAACACCATCACAAATGATGAAAAGTCCAATTTATTAGACAAAAAAAGGGAAAAAACAATTATAAAATCATAAAAATCCAAGAAGAGGAGCAAGAATGTAAAATCCAATTAATATGTGAACTAATAGCATATCAATGGATATAGAAAAGAAGTGAATTTTGATTTTAAATAACGAAAGTAGGATTTCAAATGTAGAAAAAGTTGCAATTACCTTTGAAAATCGAAGAAGAAAAGAAGCGAGGAAGATGAGAATGGAAAAGTTGGGCACTTGTGATACTTGGAGATTGATCTTGGCAAATGAGAAAGAGTGAAAGGAAGAAATATCGAAGTATTTAAAGTGAACTCATACATCTTCCTATACATGATCGTGTCTTTAATACTCAATATTAGATGCTAATTTTGATTGGAAGATGGGATTGGATGAATAAAGTTGATAAATGGTGAAAAGAGTACTGGAGAAATACAACATAAGAGGGAAAAAAGGAACCTGAAGTGAGTAATGCGTTTAATGGTTGATGAAATATGAGGGGAAGGGAAGGGGTGCCGGCAAAAGGAGAAAGGCAGAGGTAGAATGGAAGGAACAAATGAGATAGTGATACGTGTTGTTTGGTGGGGCCCACTTAACAGAAGTTAAGTTATTATGCTAAGTGGTAGTGGTTTAAAAACATTTCAAACTTCTGTGGTAGTAGTTTTAAATAAAAACTTTGGTGGTAATTTTTTTTAAAAAGTCAGTTTTAGGTGGTAGCTGTTCACAATTTTTCCTTAGGTTAATCACATATTCTGGGAGTGACCTGTTTTGTAAATTTCACTAGAGTAAATCTTTTTGTTTCTATTAAAAAGAGATCATCAAGAAGTGTTGTAGGCTTCATCCTATTTGTTTACAATTTATGTTTGGCCCCTTTAACGCTAGAATAGTTGTAAAACTTGCCCATCCAAATATCTAAGCCTTGTGGAACTTCCAATCTAATTTAAAAACTTATGATCTAACCTCATGGATGAGGCATAGGACCTTCTAGTTTCCAATGATGTGAATGGAGCAACTGAGAACTCATGTAAAATGTACATGAGATTTCCTCTTTTCTTGTCTGTTTAGCTGTCTTACTATCTTGATGTTCTAAGGTTCAATGTTGCTTGGATCTTGCTTAATATTCTGTCCATCATCTAATTTCTTTGCTTTGGGCTTCTTGGCAGTTCTTTAACAGAAGCATTTTGCATAGCAATATTGGAAGCAGCCAGTTGTGGATTGTTAACAGTCAGCACTCGTGTAGGAGGTGTTCCTGAGGCAAGTGTTTTAAATTATCTTATAAGTGGACGGTATATTTTCTCATTTGTTAATCAAAATTGAAATTTGTGCTTTGTAGAGGCATGCCTGCAAAAATTCAAGCTGTGAATAGTGCTTGATTGCCTCAAATTTACCCTTTTTATGAATTTGTAGGTTTTGCCGGATGACATGGTCGTACTTGCCAAACCAGACCCTAGAGATATGGTGGAAGCTGTTGGAAAGGCGATAACCATGCTTCCTAGTATTGACCCACAAGTTATGCATCTTCGAGTGAGTAGTCATTCTTCCCACCTCTACCCCCACTATCTACATACACAAAACCCCTTCCCCCCTGCTGATGTCATTATCTCTTGCTGCTTCTAGATGAAAAACCTTTATAGTTGGCATGATGTTGCAAAGAGAACAGAGCGAGTTTATGAGCGGGCTTTGAAGTATGCTGATCAGAATCTTCTTGAACGCCTTCCTAGGTAATACTTGATGAATATTCATGCCACTCTTCTAGGGTAGCACCGTAGCATATGAACTTTACAAAGCTGAGATGCTGCTGATGATACTATGCCTGTATCCAGTTCATGTTTGAATCATATGCCCTTACTTGAAAATCTATCTAAAATAGGGCAAAGAAAACAGAAAATCATAAGCTTAGATGAAGTTCTACAGTTTCTTATGGACAACAAACTCTGTTGTGAATTCATCAATAAATTTATGCTTAATCAACTTGTAGCTTACATATGGTACCCTTTGCATTTTGTTCTCTTGATCACTGTTAATACCAATTTCTTTTCCTGGAAAATTGCATGATAAAGTGAGGATCATCGGTTCTTGCCTCTGAACAATTTGATATTAAGCAGGTACCTTGCTTGTGGTGCATGGGCGGGCAAGCTTTTCTGCTTGGTTATTATCATCAATTATCTTTTCTGGTGTCTGTTAAACCTATGGCAGGTGATCAGTCATTCAACTCCAACCTATTAGTACATTCATTGCAAATTTTTGTTGGGTAATATATGACCTAATAGTCTCTTTGTGTCATCTTTTCATTTTGCTATATTTTGCTTTAGCCTGAGGAAGAGATTGATGAGGCTCTTGATGTTCAATTACCTCTTCATCAGCAACAACAGACATCAGAGGATTTGTGTGACAGCCGAGACATGAGATGACATTAGATCATCTGTACACGTGTCATCATCATTAGTCCATTCCAGGGACTTGCACATGTTTTGCAGAAAACAGGTACATTTAACTGATCATTTATGGATTACCTTCCCCCTCCCCCTCTTTTCTGGTCATGAACTTGACATGACATCAGTGCTGGAATTTTTCATTTGATTGTTTCAACTTAAAACAGTTTACTGAAGGCTGCTTACATGAAAAGAACTAAGGAAACGTCTTTCTGAGACAATTTGTGGTCAGTATGATTTATATGCACTCAATGTTTATGAAACTAACAGTTTTATTGGAGCAACTTACAATTTTGCTTTTGATCAGTACTCGTGAGGGAAATGAGGGGTTTTGAGGAAGGGGCAACCAAAGAACAAAACGGAGAAGAGAAGTGAACCATGAAGTAAAGATTGGGGAGAGGAATGAGATTGAAGTTTAGATTGATTGTTCTGTTTAGAGCAAAGCTAAAATATCTGAAAATCCAAATATTTGATTCAAAATTTGATTTCGGAACTAGATTGCCAATTTGGAAATTATAGATATTAATTTCTGAAATTTCAGATATGTATGACATCCGAAAAAATTAAGTAGATGGAATAATATTTCACAAAATTCTTATTTCCTTATAAGTTATACATACATTTGACCAAAAAAAACTCATTTTTAAGGCAAATACATATTTATAATTTGGAACGAATAGAATTTTTTTTTGGGAAATTTTATTTGGTACCATTATACTTTTGATTTTTTTCTTATGGTACCACTAATGTGTTTAGGGGCCATTTGGTTGTCAAAAGGAAAAAATAATCACTTTAGGAATGAGAATGAAAGAGAATGAAAGAGAATGAAAAAGAAAAGTGTTAGATTTACTTAGTTTGTTAAAAAAAAAAAGCATGAACATACCACTTTCATACAACACCTGTATCACTCTGGTGTAGTTTTAGTTTTTACCATAATATTTCTGAAGTAAAATGTTAGTTAGGAGTTAAATAGATATATAGTTTTGTTTCGATTTGCATGTTTATGTTTGCATTTGTAAAAACAATATATCCAATTAAGATTTTATGGGCTAATTTTAGCCCTTAAAGCTCTGGTTTCAATTTTCTCAAAAAAATAAAATAAAAAAATGACCATAATGTTTCATGTCTTTTTATTGTCAATTTTTGACCAGGGCTAAAATAATTACACAAAATCTTAACACAAACTCTAAGTATATTCGTAATAATATCCTAAAACCACAATTAACTTCAATTCAACAGAACAATAAACAACGTTTCATTATCACAAGAGATTTCAATCACCTCATAATTATAATTATAATTATAATTATAATAATCATCAATAAATAATTCCATATCAACCAAAAACAATGCATTGCAATTAATTTAATTAAACATCAGCATCTCTTCATTTCCTCTTCCAATCTCAAGTAACTGATCAATGCATTACTAATTTACTATATATACTTGACCTATTTCTCTCCATTCATCATCCTTCTTCTTATTATACAATGGCACTTTCACTAAAAACCCTTGTTACAATTTCAGTAGCACTCAAACTTTTCTCTTCTACATGCACCCAACCACGGCCGTTACTTGTCGATGCTGCTAGTCTTAACGAGTCGAGTACCTTAGCCGCTCGCCTAAAATTCAATGACAAGTCATCAACTACTTGCTGGGATTCATTGTTCATGCTTCAATCTTGTTCTGGAGAGCTCATTCAGTTTTTCTATAATGGTGAGACTTTTTTGGGCCCTGATTGCTGCAATGCTGTTCTTATCATTGCCCATGATTGTTGGCCTGCTATGCTGGGCTCGTTGGGCTTTTCTTCTCAAGAAGTTGATATTCTTAAGGGTTACTGTGATGCTGAGGAACATATGTCTGGCCCATTACCACCTAGCCCAACTCATGACTCCATTATGGATTAAGATTTAGCATTTTTCTTTGCTTACTTAAATTTGGTAATAATTAGTTTTGGTTAAGGTTTCAGGTTTCTACTTATAACAAGTCTTGTGTCAGATCGTCTAACGGTTTGATAGGATGACTTTTTATTTGAAAATTTTATACCATGGTATAAAGTTATGGTTTTTTTTTTTTTTGTTAAAAATATGTCATATCTTTAGACGGTCTCAAAAGAAAAATGTTACTCTACTCGATGGGTTGACTAATGACATGTTTTAGCTAAAAGTTATGTTTGTTAAGAATATTATTGCTTAAGAAACGAGTCTTTATTGTCTGTTAAGATAATCGCTAAATAAACTCTGTTTTTTTATTTTTTTTTTGAAAGAATTTTTTTTTATTATTATCTTAAAATTTTAATTGTTGCCCTTTTGTTTTCTTTCTGTTTATTTCGGCTCTTGTTGTTTGATTATATTGCTTTCTTCACATTCAATTACTTTAAAGAATCTTGCAGAAACAAAATTATATTTTCCTTCTCCTCCCTTTTGCCACGTTTTAATTTTTATGGTATTTATTATTTAAGACTAATTTTGAACATTAATATGTCAAATTGCATTCTAAAATAATTATTAAAAATGATATTATAAAATTACAATTACACTTCGTCTTATATCTTGTCAGAATATTTGGTATATCAATTTAGGGATAAAAAAATTTAAGTTCCAAGTAATTAGGGATAAAATAGGGAGTATTTTGTTTTATAGTTTTATTCAAGTGAAAGTATTGTGTCGGACGGTCCGACTGTCGGACCCTCCAACACTTGTATTTTTTTAACAACTTATGGGGGATCCATGTTTAGTAATATGTGTCCAGGTCCAACAACATTTGTCCAAGTTTAACAATATATATTCAGGTTAAACAAGTTTTACCAGGTTTACAAATGTCATCAGGTTTATAAATAGATTTCCAGGTTTAACAATATATGTCCAAGTTAAACAGATATGTGTCCAGGTTTAACAATATGTGTCCAGGTCCAACAATATGTTTCCAGGGTTACAAATTTGTGTCCAAGTTTACAGATATATGTCCAGGTCTACCAATACATGTCCAGGTTCAACAATATGTGTCCAGGTTCAACAATATGTGTCTAGGTTCAACACTATGTGTCCAGGTTCAACACTATGTGTCCAGGTTCAACAATATGTGTCCAGGTTTAACAACATGTGTCCAGGTCCAACAATATGTGTCCAGGTTTACAAATATGTTTCCAGGGTTATAAATTTGTGTCCAGGTTTACAAACATGTGACCAGGTCTACCATTACATGTCCTGGTTTAACAATATGTGTCCAGGTTCAACATATATGAGTTCAGATTCAATTATATGTGTCCAGGTCTAGGGGACTGGTCTGACATAAATGTTACTGTCAAACCAGTCATCCATATCCAATTATCCGAGAATGAAGTCATAGCCTGTGGTTAGGGCATCAGAATTCCAGACACGAGGTCCTGGGTTCGATTCTTACCGCACGCATCTGCGAGGATTCCTTATTACCCCCTTACAGATGCGTGCGTTGGCTAAAATTGGACCGGATCACCTGCAGTAGGGCCCGGTTCCAAAGCCTATCCTATTTATAAAAAAAAAAAAACCAATTATCCATAATGGTGTAAAAAGGCAGGGAAAATGCGGAGGAGAGTGAGATTTGAGCAAATCCTGATATTTATTGATCTTTTAAAATAATGGGGTTTTGCCATTT
The DNA here is from genome assembly GCA_951394345.1 of Salicornia ramosissima. NCBI lineage: Eukaryota > Viridiplantae > Streptophyta > Magnoliopsida > Caryophyllales > Amaranthaceae > Salicornia > Salicornia ramosissima. The sequence goes on from OX596239.1 coordinate 13,328,927, forward strand.
GTCCTAAATGTGGAGTACTACACTACTACCTCCCTCCTTTGCAGAATGTTTCTTACCTTTGGAAACAAGAAGAGAGGAATTTTCATCATGAGTATTTTTTTTAAAAAAATTATTACGTACAAGAAAAAAAAATATTCACGTGATATCTTGTTAGATTTGTTTAAATATGTAGATCTTTATTGAATATAACAGAAATATGTTGGGGTAGAGAGAGTAAACAATAAGAGTACTAATTATCAGGCATGTAGATACAATGGGAGTTAAATAATACCGTATATCAAATTTTAACAAAAAATAGATCATTTATTAAAAAAAAAAAATCAAGTCAGATGTCTATACTCTTTATACAACTAACCTGATCAAACGAACTGGTTTAATTAATTAAAGTAGGTAACACCTCTAACTCATATTATTTGCAACGATTAGATATATATCTTCACTTTTATTCATGTCAAATGGTTGCAAATAATGTGAAATGGATGTAGCATATTTAATGTTCAAGAGATACTCAATATTGATTATTTTGTATATAAATTCACAAGCAAGATTTCTAACTTACTAGTATCATTTTTGTTTAGCAAATATCGTTTTGAGTTAGCTACTGTTAGAGCTTAGAATTTGGAGTTTGCTATTAGAATTTAAATTAAACTTTATGTTATTGCAGATTTGAAAAGCGATTTAGAAAATTTTGTTAATTGGTAAATACTTAACTGAATACTAAACTTAAAAATCATTTATTTGGGTAAAGTTACATTTGTGGACATTTGTCTTTTTTAATACTTGGAGTAAAAGTAGTGGAAAATAGATAAAATTGTTAATTGACATTAATTATCAACTCCAATAAAAAACCTGTCCAACCCAATTTTAAAAAAAAAGAATTTTGGTGCTAAAACTATTTTAAAAACTTTTTACATACCAAATACCACTTTAGAACATTTGACTTTCAAACCTCTTAAGAAGCCCAAACCTCTATTTGCCAAACACCCCCTTTGTTATGTTTAGAATATTTTTGTGAGAGAAAATTGGTGAGTGAAACGAAAAGATTAGAAAAGTGGATTAATTCAGACAAGGAGATAATTTTGGTATACTCAGATATAGTAATGTCAAAATTAATGTCAATTAACAATCTGTCTTTGGCGACTTTTAGATAATCTAGTAAAAATTAGGGTTGAGAAATTTTTGGACTAATGATTGTCAAAATTATGTGTTACATGCATAATGATTGTCAAACTTATGTGAAACTTGACATAAAAATTAATAAGATTCTATATAATTTTAAAAACTTTTAAATAGATTTTTTTTCATTTTTTAATTTAAAATAGCCTTTTTCTTTCGCTTATACATAGTAATTATATTGCAAATTGAGTAAATGATTGTTTTCTCTAAAAGATTTATTATTTATAAATAAATTTTGAGTGTTGAGAGAATTTGAATAATATAATTAAATGTACTTACAATTTTTATACTCCGTAATTGTTATGTGAATACTTGTTTTAAATAAGGCTATTCATGATTTTAAAAATCAAATATCATTATGGATTAAGATTTTAATACATAATTGACAAAATTATCCCCCATTTGATTAATAATTCTGAAGGATAAGTAAGGATAATGTGACAATTCAAGTGGACACCACCACCACCTCACCCCGGTACTTGACTTATATAATAAAGATACTCTCTCTCCATTCGTTTCTAAAAGTTCAATCCATTTAGAATTTTGACACTATTCATAATAAGAGAAAATTCCTAATTAATTAGTGCTAATATATATGAAAGAATACAGTCATATGAGATGTCTTCAGTCAAATTTTTATATCGAGCAACATTATAATAATATCAACTTTTTATAATTTTTACTAATGTAAAATTAAAGCTACTAAAGTAAAAAAAAAAAAAAAAAAAAAACGTGTAATTAATATGAAATTGAGTGAACTTTTAGAAACAATGGGATTGTACCATATGGTTGTTGCCCTTGACTTTGTGAAATTATTCTTCTTTTCCTCGTTATTTTGCTTCAAAAGCTTTTAAAGAAAAGTGGTGCATTCAAAGAATTTATGCCTCCTACTTTCGATATCAATTATAGAGTTAAAGTGGAAATAAATATAGAGAAATTAGAAGCAATAATTCAGATTTAAGAAGCATATATAATGGGTGGAAAAGAAAAATAAATAATGAGATATATCAAAAACTATAAAAATAAAAATAAAAATTGCGGTGTATGAATTATGTAAAATACAATAATGTAGGAAATGTGTTTTTATTTATCATTTTCCATAAGTCGTTGCACAAATTCTAAAATCCATTTATAACACATTCGGCCATTTGGGCCGGGTCGGATTGATTCGGATGGTGTAGTATATGTCGTCATACCAAACCCGTGGGTCATGCCTCCAAGTCTCCAATTAAGTCATTTTAGTATTAAGTACAAATGCCATGAAAAGTAACTGCTTTTAATTACGTATAAAAAAATTAATTAGTGGTAACAACTAATTTTTTTGCTTCCACTTCCCTGAGAACAATCTGCAAATACATTCTATGGTTACCTGCACAAGCTAATCTTTTGCTTGTATTCAGTATTTTAAAAAAAACGAATATTCAGTATTAAAAATGAATAATCATTTTAGTTATTGCAAAAGTGAATGTAAATTTAGGTTCTTTGTGGTAAAATGAATATTTAGTATAACAAAATGAATATTCAGTAATAGAAAATGAATATTAAGTTTAGTTGGAGCAAAGTTGATTTTTGGTTCAGATTTTTTGTAATAAAATGAATATTCAGTATTAAAAAATGAATATTCGATATATACAATAATTAATATTCATTTTAGTTGTTGTCAACGTGAATGTAAGAGAGTTTAGTTCTTCTAGATTTTAAAATGGTGGTAGTTATACTTATAATGGAGTTAGACGAATAAAAGTTGAATTTTGTAGGAAAAATAATGGGGATATTTGAATTTTTGATAAATGATTAGATTTGTTCTTCTACGCTCAATATTAGGAAAGTATATGTATTTTCCTAATACTCAGATCAACTCTATATAACTTTACCATTACCACTTTCCACTTTGAAATTTAGAAGAAAACAAACTCCATATGAGATTCTATCTTTAAGCCAAACAATACTTGTACTCCCTTGCTCCGTAACATAAAGATTTTAACATTTACTTTTTCACGCATTTTGAGGAAGCGATTTAAAGTTGTAAACGAAAAAATTAATCAAAATGGTTTTAATGCAAGCAAGAATGTGGTAATAAGTAACTAATATCAAAATTATTTTGATTAATTTGACCGTTTATACTCTCAAATCACTTCCTCAAAATGCGTGAAAAAACATTTGTTGAAATTTTTATGTTACGGAGATAGTACATTATTACTCACATGTACAATTTTGCATAGCACATTGTCAAATTTTGATCACAGAACTTTATAACATTAATTAAAAATATCGAAAAGTAATAACAAAAAGCACATTATTCTCTCTCTAAAGAAAAATCCTTTTTCTTCCTCCATTATTTTGGGGCTATCATCAATCTTCTAAAGGTTGATGGTAAGCCCATTTTCCTCTTCTTTTTCTTCTATTATTATCGTTTACAATAAGACCTTATTTTATTCTAGTTATGAGACATATTATTCTATTTATGAGACCTATTATTCCATTCTATTGGATTTATCATTCTCCTTTGTGAGATTTTTTTTCGGCCATGTGTGCTTGTTTTTCTATGGAAATTAATTTGTTGATGGAGTTTAACGCGATATCACAACAAATTTTTGTACTTCCACTACATTCAAAAGAATTAAAGCAAGATCTACTTCAAAACTATTGTAGGTCGATAAAACCCCTCGTGAAAAGCGCAGCTGTATGAAGAAGCAGCATGTGAAAGAGGAGAAATTGTACTAGCAGATATCTCTTATAGCGATCTAGGTTTGTCAAACTTGATTTTAATTTGATCTATTTTGGTATGTATTTGGTTGTTACCGATTTCTATTGTAGATGTCGTATGACTTTCAATTAATGAATTAACCTTCCCTTTTGTTCAAAAAAAAATATATGGAAAAGTGCATTTGCCAAAAAAAAAAGGGTTGGAAAATTGGCTTTGACACCTCCACGGCTCCACCAAATGGCAAATGTCCATATGAGATACTTGACCGGACCAATCTACCCTGTTGTGGCTTCGAGTGTGTATTCGGGTTACCGGTATACATTATTTGGCTGACACAGTTGGGTTAGGGTCACTTCAATTCAGCTTGTGCTTGGTCATCACATTTGTTTAGTTCGATCAAGTTATTTCGGAAACAAGTCAAAACAATATGTTAATCTTTCAGGACCAGTTCAGTTCAGGCTTAAGTCATTTCGTGCACACAAAAGTAAGTTCAATCCAAAACAATTCAGATTAAAATTAAACATGTTACGATATAAATATATAACGCTGTATTTTTTGGGTTTTATTAAGGTTCTTTCAAGTTTAAATAGAGTTCCTCAATCGATTGATATTATTTTTTTCATATAAATTCATATTTTGTTAAATAATATACATACTGCATTGTATTGTTATAATTTAATCTAAAAAATCAAGTGTCAAATCATCAAATAATAATGGCTACAACTAGTTTTTAATAATAATGGTTACAACTATTTCAAAGGAAAATTAAGTTTGGTTCAGTTCAGTTTAGATTGGTTAAATTTTATGAAGGGTTGATCAAGATAGTTTAATTTGATTCAATTCAATAATTTTTCGGGTTTAGAACAGGTCAACTTCAATTTCGACCGTTTTCAGTTTGGTTTCAATTTAATTCAACTAGTCATTCGTTGGACAATAATGGTTCAAATTACTTTCAGTTCAACTCATTTACAGGTTACATGATACACTTTCAGTACAAATCATAGACAATTTAGTTTACCCAATATATTCCAACCCAAACTCTCGCACCTTTTTTGCCTCACGCCTGTGATGCTAATAATGCAGTAATGCAAAGCAAACATGTATGATGTATCATCATTTATTTTAATATTAATTTTATTCTTTTCAATTTTTTTTAATAAAACATGCATGCATCAGAATATAATTGCAAAGATATAACAATAATAATGAGAATAATAATGAGCATGTTTCAAGTTCACGGTTCAACTATTTGATTTCCTAATTAATAATGCTATCCAAAAACCATTTTGTTATTCTAAGATACTAATATAAGTCAATTTTTTTTTATGTGAAATATTAAAGTTTTTCTTACTAATCGGATCGGACTAAGATTGTGTATGGACTTGATTGTCATCCCTAAATCAAACACCTGTGATAATAATTAGGGTTTAGGATTACTATATTTAACTTAATTGGGGCATCGCCTTTAGAAATAATATATGATTTGTTAAATAATTTCGGAGTAAAAAAAACTAGGAGGGGAAGTAGTTGTACTGTGGGTCAGTGGGTGATAGAGTATATAATACTAGTCTTTTGTGCACGCTATGCGTGCATGACATTTTAGTTTGAAATATCAAAGGGTAATTAAATAAATCAAAATCAAAAGTTTTTATAAGTTAGACATCAAATTTGCGTTAGATGAAAACCCTTAAATTTCTCTAAGAAATTTATATCAATATGGATGTGTATTCGTAAAGAATTCAAAAATATAAATTTTTATTTTTTTTGAATTATAGATTTAATAATATTTTCATTTTAAAAATCCCTTTTGTAAGAAAAAACTTTACATATTAATATCACCAGATTTAATGGTAATACTATTTAAATTTCTAAAATTTGCTAGGGGTAAAAAAGACATTTATAGGGGGGACACCAATGACTCCCCCCTTGACTTATATAATAGAGATATTTATGGGCCTCAACTATCAATTTAAGCTTATAGTTGAGACCTAAGAATATGTTATATACTCTATCCGTGAGGATGAAAGATAAGTAGGTCTACTATACATCCGGATGTATGCAGGTGTTTTATTGTTCGTTTTAAATAATTTTACTCATTTTAAATTTTAAAATGAGCAAAATTACTCTTGGATGTACCATAAATTTAGATGTATGTAAGAATTTATAATGAAAGATGGCTTATATCATACTATATAAAATTCCAAACACATGAACTTAGAATAATTTTAAAATGATAAATCATGCTTTTACAATATGGAAATAAAGAGATGATCAAGAACCTTACAAAAGTAATCAATACGTTGATTTACAGCCTCTAAAGTCCGCATCAATGCAATAAACAAATTTAAAGATTAAATAAAAGGTTGATTATAGCCAAACAAGAATATAGGAAGATATGAATAGATCTAGATGCTTCTAAGGTGTTAATGTGTTATGTTTAGTTAATTAACTTAAACTATTTAAGTAATCATTTTTTTTTCTTGGGGTAAGGAAATCAACAGTTCATCAACTGCTTCAGGGCTACTAGTCCAAAAGGGAAGGGGAAAATACCCCAGCATAATGTATATAGGTTGTAATCATTTGCTTATTGAGTAATACTCCTATAATTGGAAGTAATTTGTATATAGATACATGCATATAGGTTGTACCAAAGGGTGAATTACTACATCACACCACTACTCATTAATATGAATATGATCATACTTCATTTGACAATTTTTTTATTATATCATATCAGAAAAAATTTAGAACAAATCAAATCAAATTAGACCTATATTTTTCACACCATAACAAATCATACCAATTAAATACAAAGTACATTGATATAGTATATACAAAGTAACATAATCTTGGGCCTCAACTATCAGTTTAGGTTTTTGGTTGAGATGATATTTTCACACCATCTAAAGTATGATATCACTGCTTTGTTAAATTGTTTGGGGTGTACATGTCACCATAAGGTATACAGTGGAAATTTCCATTCGAAGAAACTTCCCGAACTATCAGTAGAAAGAAAAAAAGAAAAAAAATCATCCAAAAAACATCTATATCAATGTGCGTAAAGGTCCGGTGCCCTAGGGACGCAATGTAGTCAGCAGTATGATTAACTTCACGATAGATATGAGCAAAGTTAATTGGTTGTGGAAAAGTCACGAAGGAGGATGCGGATATCTCCCATAAGCAAGTGGATTTTCCAAGGGCAATGAAACTTACCCTGCAAAACATTGATGACCGCCAGGTTATCTCCTTCAATGAAAATAGAAGGAAAAAAATGTGCTAACGAGCTAAGAGAATACCGTTACGCAAAAGTCGTGGCTTCAGCCACTAAAGGAGAAGCATTTCCTAAATGCAGTTGCCGCGGTGATCGCGAAGGACAATTCTAGCTGAAGAAGAGTTGTCACACACTTGACGAAGGTGGAAGACGATAAATGAGAGGACTGGGGTGAGGTAGAACCGTATAGGGAAAGCATAACATCAAGAGAGAGAGAGAGACACGATTTCTATTCTTGAAAATAAGACAAAGCACTAGTGAAAATAGCAATTGAAGAAAAGGGAATGTTACTAAACACTAACTTGTTTTGAGATTTCCAAATACTTCAAAGGATGTATAAAACATTAACAATAAAAGGGTGGTGTTGAGAATGTAGGGTGAGAGTAGTTGGAAGAGGAGATATCTAGCGAATGGACTGGCAGTATGACCAAATGGGCTTAACTAAGGGGCACAGGAGGAAACGATGATCGTGTGATTCATTGGCCGGGAGGCAAAGGAGAAAGCGGGAGGAGATACGAATACCTCGAGTGACAAGATTTTGACGAACTTGGAGACCATTACGAAGAAATTGTCAAGTGAAAATTTAGAGCTTAGGATTTATATCCAATTTCTAAAGTCAACAAAAGTCCCATTCAGGAGGTAAGTAGGAAGGTCATGGGCTAACCAGGTAACTGACTTGATCGTGAAACAACCGTCGGGGGGAAAGGCCACACTGGGGTTCATCAAGGGAGGGCGTGGAGAAGCCGAATGCCCTCAATAACGTGACAATAAATATGAAGCGGCAATAGTTGGTTTAATAAGGGAATATTCCAACAACCATTCTGTATAAAATGATCGACAGTTAAATTAGGATTGTGAATAGTCGAATGATTAAGTTGGAGATGAAAACGTAAGTTATCTTAAAAAAAAGTTAACAAACCAAAAGACGAAATTAGATCCTTACCAATTTTTCAACAGATACGTTGTAGTAAATAAGGTCGTATATGTATGGAGGATTTGTTTCCAAATTCAAGAGTCTTTAGATTGGGCTCGATATTGAAAAAGGAAGCATTATTTTCCAACCCAGTTTGCAAAGGTAAGCCTTATTTACAGCCTCAGTTTTGCGCAAACCCAGTCCTCTCAAGCTCCTTGGGTGACATATAATATAATCCATCAGTAACATATTTACTTTTACAATTTGACATTTTGCTCTCTACTTTATGTCAAATCGTTGCAGTTAATATGTTATAGGGGAGTATATTCTTATTAAGCACCAATTTTATCATTTCTCTCAAAAAAGATAAATAATAATAATAATAATAACATGAGGTTGATGTCCTTCAAAAAAAAAATCTATACTATATACTAAAATAAAGTATTGCTTCGCCTTAAGTCATTATTGTACACATGTCACATTGTTATTAAAAAAATTCCCTCAAAAGTAATTGGTGACGTCAATTTTTTTTTTTTTGTTGCTAATTTATATCTTTGCACAAGTTCCCATATTGACAAAATCCTTCTTTAAAATCAATAATCTTATAATTTCATACATCATGCACACAAAAAACCCTTCATACTTTGTATATATATATATATATATATATATATAGAATAATGAGTACCCTTTTAAAAATTACCAAAATATATTATCTAATCTAAATCGTGCAACGCACGGAACTAACCTAATTATTTTAATAAATTCTACATAAAAGTAAAATTGAAATTCGAAATCTTCGTGAGTAACTCGATCAAACAATCAATGAATACATACACGCACATTCATATGCTTATGGAGGACATTCGCTCCATCCTCCGTGACTTTGTGGTTTCCTCTTCTGCCCACGTCTTTCGTGAATCCAACCACACTGCAGATTATATTACATCCCTCGGGCATTGGATCCCTACGCACATCGATATCGATCCCTTCTTGGATGCTAAGTTCTCTTATTTCTTAGCTTTAGATAAATCAGGATATCTCTTCGAGAGGAAGAGATCCTGATTTTTTCAATTGTTTACCTTCTCTACAGAAAAATAAAAATAAAAAATAGCATTATTATACAGATTTACAGTCCTGAAAATCATCAGACTTCATAATTATATGAATGGAGATGTAGCCACTTAGGAAAAAGATAGTCCAACTATAACCATAACTATAACTACCATAGAATGGCCAATGACGCATAGTTATAGTCTTCTTAGTGACTCAGCTTCAAGGTGCGTTACAGCTTAGTCAAAAAAGCTTCAATTCATTTACTCATATCAATTAATACTTTGCTAATTAATGGTGATACCCTCCATCATACAATGATCTGATCTGGTCTGATCTGATTTAATCCTATCTAAATTTTCGAAAATAAGCACAAGAGTACGTATGTACTTATATAAGTTGAATCAAACCCACCTTTATAGTGAGGACGTCTCACCAAAAGTTTTTTTTTGAACAACTCACATAGAATTTGTATACAAGGAATAATGTATGCATTTTATCAATTATATTTGCGCTTGCTGAGAGAAAACATTTTATCCTAAAATTATTACTTCCTCAGGTTTTTATCAATCGATGCACTTTATCTTTAACTTTTGCGTTTGCCGAGATAAAATTTTAAACATTAATATATCTAATTATGTATTTTTTTAAAAATTACAAAAATTAGATACACGTATAAAAATAACTTCACTTTATTTCAAACGAATCCAACGTGACTCCATACGACTATGTTTTCCATAAATATAAATCTTAAATAAAGATCAAAGTAAATTTTGTGAATAGTGTTAAAAGTCAAACTATGTAACTAAATAAAACCGAAGTTGAGGGAGTATTATGTAATGTTATATATGTAGCCATATCCTATGTTTCCATATCAACATTAAATACTCCATTCGTTCCAATTTAATTTATTCTTTACATTTTGACTTTTGCACGTGAATTAAGAAAAATTAAATATGTAGATAAATATTAGTAGAGTTGAGATTATTAATTGCAGCACGTGCGGCCTCAATGTCCCGAGTCTTATTATTGAAAATCTAAATCTATTTAAGCAACGAAATTGTATCCGCCTCTAATTCTCCAACTAAAGAAAAGAAAATGGGTATGCAAATACCACCACGCTATAGTGCTTCACATTTCATTGCTTTGGTACTTGATACGATTGCAATGTGCTGTATCAACTACCACACGATCATCGATCCACGAAATTATACACAAATTAAATGAGACACAAATTGTGTGTCATAAAATCTGTTACGTACTTCTCATTACTATAATGTACGGAATATTACCAACAACCAAAAATCGCAATAGTTGTTCTTTTTGCATACTCTTATTTTTTACTAGCTAAAAATCTTATAATTTTTTCACATTTGTTTGTTCCTTAAAAATATTTTACCTTTTCCCCCAGTTCTACTTTATTCTGGCCTTTTTGGTAACCTTTAACTTTTACTCTAATTTTTTGTATTATTTTTTATTTGTACATGGCCCGCCATGATGACATGTGGAGTCTAAGTATTCATTTCAAACATTCATAAAACCTCTTTTTCCCATCTAAATATAAATAAATTGCTCTCCACTTTAATAACTTATACTATTAATTACTTGATTTTTCCATGCTTATAAAATCTTTGAGATACGGCCGATAGTATAATAAATAAATGAATTTTCCTATTAAAATAATAGTAGATATTTTTTTATAGATAAGGTGTGGGATACTAAGTCTTGGAACCAGGCCCTACTGCAGGTTATCCGGCTCAATTTTAGCCAACACACGCATCTTTAAGGGGTAATAAGGAATCCTCGCAAATGTGTGCGGTGTGAATCGAACCCAGGACCTCGTGCCTGAAATTCTGAAGCCTTAACCACTGCACTATGACTTGATAAAATAATAGTAGATAGCATATATATCCAGCTACCAAAATTCATACTGAAGCCACTGTATTGAGTATATAAATACTCCCCCAGCATGTACTGTGTTTGCAAAATTAGCATTAACACAAAACTTACATATATACATACAGTCTCTCTCAGATCAATCTCCTAGAAAGAGTAAATAAACTTAGCTTCTCTCCATTTCATAGCTATTTTATTTCATTTTTAATTTATTAATGTCCTTTTATATTACTATTGTTGTTTTAATTAAATTCATTGCATTTTTTTATTGCATTATTCCCTCTTCTGCAATTTGAGTTCAAGTTAATAATTTGCAGAAATATCAGTAGATTGGTAAAGAATGGGAGGTCCAAAAGATGAGGAATTCCAGCAAGTTGGGGGTGATATTTCATCCAATAATCATTACAAATTTGCAGACTATGATGGAGAATTTGATGATGATGGCAAGCCCAAAAGAACCGGTAATATTTATACATCAATTATATACAGTACATCTTTTTATTTAACCAAAAGCTTAAGCTGATAGTTGAGCTTAACCTGTTATTATACATAATATACTTATGCATGAGCTAATAAGTTGATAATAATATATCAATTTGATCTTCTTGGTTTAGCCATATAACTTGGGTTGGATCCTAAAAAAAAGTAAAAGAAAAAAAGAAAAAAGGGAATATATAACGGCTAGCTAGCCCCTTTCATGAGGCTAGCCACCAACATCTTTTCGGGTGATAAGGGAAAGATTGTGATCACGTGGATAAAACCAGCATGTCATGGTATGTATTGATGAGGTTATGTCGAGTCATTGAACAACTTATATGTGATTGTCCCACCTACTTGGTGAAATTAGAAATTTAAGAATTAAGAGAGTGTTGGGATACTATACTACCCTTAAAAAATTTAAGTGCTGTTTTCACTTTCTAAGGTTAAGGCTTTAAGGACCTACTCATCCCCTTGCTATCATATGGTTTTAAACTTTTAATATGGAACCTAAGAGTATTTACAGTCGTGGGTAATCAAGTTATCCAATTTCACTTTTTTCCTTTGTTTTAATTTGAGCAAGCCCAACAATTGCCCAAATATTGGGGAAGCACATGTTTCTAGGCACCTCCACGATTTTTCCAGGAAAATCAGGGCTTGACATGTCGTGTATAGATGGGCTATTTAAAAAAGTATGATAGAAAATTAATTGGACAAACCTTGCATTGTGAGAAGTACTGGTAATGAATTGGGGAGGGTAAGAAATAAAATTAATGAAAAAATGGGGTGGAAGTAAGAGAAAATGAGGTGGAAAAATGAGGATAGGAAAGAGAAATTTTGGGCAAGTCCAGCATTGTCGGTGCTCTAATTGGTCTATTGAGATGGACTTGCCACTCCTCACTGGTGGGTCCAGCTTAGATTTGTTTGGCTTTTATTTACTGAAGATCATATTTTGCATGATTTTCAATTAAAATAAAGTGACCAAGTGTTATGCCAATATTCAAGGGTCGAGTCTTTGACAATTACTTGGAGGTGAAATAAAGTATGAGTTACTAAGCTTAGTAGATCTAGGGTCCGGTCCATAAAGCTCATCAACTTGCCACCGTGGAAAGTAAAGATCGAGTAATTGTATTGTTGAGAAAGAAAAAAAAATAATGTCATCACATCCAATCAATTTTAATATAATTATTTTTCTTTAAAATTAAATCAATTTTTTTTTATACAAATTGTACATGAAAGGGTTATTTATCCACAAGGCATAATGGTTGCAGCATAAATAAATTTAATTTGTAAACAACTATCAAAAAACTTGTATGAGTAGCCCATATAAATTATTGGTTCATATAATGAATTAGGTAATAGGTGTAAAAAAAAATGTATTAGGTAATATCATAGCTTGTTGGCAAATACTTTTACTCTCATGAATTTGAGTGATCCTGTGATTGTTAGGTGGATATTGCTATCCTTGGTTATATATCTGCATGATTGAAGCTCAATTCCAGACTAGGCTTCCATATACAAGGGGTGTTCACCTCATTCATGTGAATAAATTTGTCCACATTAATTGAAAGAGAAAGTATTGGGTCAGACGGTTTGACCAAACAATCTGGTCAGACGGCTGACCCATATACCCAATTATAATAGTGAAAAATTTCAGGAGGCTATAACTTTGCGTTCGGGTGTTGGATCGGGGCATATAATATGTCAAAATTGATTAATTTTTCGAGACGAACGCAGTTGCATATATCCGAAGGGGATTTGGCCACCAAAAATCGCCAAACGAGGCCTCTAAAGGCCTCAAAATGCAAAAAAAACCGTATCCAGGTTATATTTTGTCCAAGTTAGTTACTAAATGTGTCTGGGTTTTACAATATGTGTCCAGATTAAACAATATGTGTCCATGTTTAAACAATATGTGTCAAGACTTACAAATAGGTGTCCAAGTTTACAAATAGCTATCCAGGGTTAACAATATGTATCCAGGTTTGTCCAGGTGTGTCCAAATTTATCCAGATTTGTCCATGTTTGTCTAGTTTTGTCCAGATTTATCCATATTTGTCCATATTTGTCAACATTAGTCCAGGTTTGTCCATGTGTGTCCAGATTTATCCATATTTGTTTAGATTTGTCCATATTTGTCCAGGTTTAACAACTTTTCATCAGGTTTACAAATTGTGTCCAGGTTTCAAATGTGTCCAGTTCTGTTTCCAGGTTTACAAATGTGTCTAGGTTTACCAATATGTGTCAGGATTAACAGCATGTGTCTAGTTTAAACACATATGTGTCCAGATTCAACAATATGTGTCCAGGTCCAGTGGACTGATTTGATAGAAACGTTACTGTCAGACCGGTTTGACACAATACATTCTCATCAAAGTAGGGTGTAGGGCCATCTTTGGATTAAAAGTTACTTACTTACTCAGTTTCATATAAGTTACGGAGTACAACGTTTTCCTTTTCACGTTTGCCAATGTATAATTTATATTTTTAATATTTTTAATTCGGTTTTACCAAAACTTATAAAAATCAGATCACAATAAAGTACACATTGAGACAATTTAAAAGAGATCGACATGATTGTATATGTATACATGTATAAAACACAAAAGCGAACTACAAGTATATAAGTGATTATAAATAGTGCCCAAATTGCCAACATTGCAATTATAGAGGAGTGGCCGAAGTATAAAATAAGTTACCTATTATTCTTTTTTTTTTTAATTTTTACTGAACTAAAATTATTATAATCATCCTATTTCGACTGATATAGATTTTTATGTAACATCATATTTTTTATACGGTCCATTTGGTAACCGCTTATAAATGACGGTAATGAGAAAGAACTTATAAGTAAATTTGGAAGAAAAAAATATTTATTCCTATTATGGTGTTAGCTTATCTCTAATTCATGTAATTTTCTTTACAAATATTCATTTATATCCAATATCACTTACCGAACGCTATGTTTATAGAAATTAGATGGGTCAATAGTATTTTTTTGTAACTTAAAGAGACAATGACTAAATAAATTGCTAAAATAAGGTTGTGGTAGATGAGCATGTATTGAAGGAGTGTTTATTATAAGGAGCTATTAGAGCCTTAGTGTAGCATCAAATTCATATCATGAAAAAAGTACTTCCCCTTTTAGGTTTAGCTTGACCCCCCTTAAGATGGAAAAGGTATAGTACACAATTGAAGTGTAATAAAATTGCATAGTTTAGGTATTAACTGCTGGCCTACAAGAAAATGCTTCTCAAATTCTTACCAAATCCAACAATCCCAGTCATGTTAGCAATTACAAATGTTACACAAATAAACTCTTAAATTCAACAACCGTACAAATTACTACTGTACAACACATTTAAAGTTACGTCACAAAAGATTATATAAAATAATTACCTTGAAGTAAAGACGAATACTCGATATATACAGGATTTTATCCGGAAAAAAAAAAAGACGACGATTGTGTTTAGTTAGATAGATTCCAACTATACATTCAATTAATATTGTATTTATCTAAGCATATACATTAATTCATCTAACAATATAATCTAATTTTGAAGGGACTGTTTGGACTGCAAGTGCACACATTATAACAGCAATTATTGGATCTGGAGTTCTTTCACTAGCATGGGGCACAGCACAGCTAGGATGGCTAGGAGGAATTGCAACCCTTGTAATATTTTCTGGCATCACAGTTTATACTTCAAATCTACTTGCTGATTGTTACAGATCTCCTGATCCTGTTACTGGCAAGCGAAATTATACCTACATGGAGGAGGTCCGCGTCAATTTAGGTATACTACTATGCCCTGGTTTTCTGGACCTAATTTCAAACAAATTTAGTTCAGCTCAGCTCCATAAGTGTCTAAGATTAAGTTCAATTCAATTTAGTTCAGTTCAATTCAGATTCATTCAATCAACTCAAGTTGAGTCATTTTTATCAAATTTTTCGGGTTTGACTTAATTTCAAACAAATTCAACTCAGCTCCTCAAGAGTCTACAAATTAGGCGTTATTCTTTTTGACTTGTCTGAAATTTCAGCTTACTCAATTCAGTTGTAACAAATTCATTTCAACTTACTTGGGGCTGAATCTATGGTTTAGTTTTAATTCAATTCAATCCAGTTCGGTTCTGTTCAGCTCTTATTGAATCTGGAATGTAGTTTAATTCAGTTCAGTTCAGATTAATTCAATCCAAAAGAACAATGCCCTAGTTCAATTCAATTCAATTCAGTTCAGTTTAGATTCATTGAGTGAACTCAAGTTGAGTCATTTTTATCAAGTTTAGCTCAAATTCGGCCACTTGCTTGATCAAACTGATTTGTTTTCTTGCTTTTTTGTTGTCTAGGTAGAATAAACTGCATTGCTTGTGGGATAGTGCAATATGCCAACTTAACAGGAATGGTAATTGGTTATACAATTACTGCATCCATTAGCATGGTGTAAGACCACCTACACTTAATCAGTTCAATCTTCTTATAACAATTCACTAAAAAAAAAAAAAAAAAAAAACTTTGAAAATAACAAAAATAACTATTTAATTTTCAGGGCAATTCACAAGTCAAACTGCTTCCACAAACAAGGACATGCCATCCCTTGCAAGTTTAGCAATAACCCTTACATGATTGGTTTAGGGTTGTTTGAAATATTTTTATCTCAAATACCTGACTTTCATAAGCTAACTTGGTTGTCAATGGTTGCTGCAATTATGTCTTTTGGGTATTCCTCAATTGGTATAGGCCTTGCAATTAGCAAGATCATTTCAGGTAATCATTCTTCTTTTTCCATTCATTTTTCTTTAAGAGAGTTTATATATATGATGATGAGATTGATTATTAGTACTTTGATAAACTATGTAGGAAATGGAGGGATAACAACATTAACTGGAGTTGTGGTGGGCATAGATGTAACAGCTGCTGACAAAATATGGAGGATGTTCCGAGCACTTGGAGACATCGCGTTTGCTTACAGTTTCTCTCAAGTCCTCATTGAGATACAGGTAGTTTATTGCCCTGTTCTTCTAGACTGAACTGAACTGAACTAAAAATAAGTCCAAAAGAACAGGAGTTTAGTTATCAATGATTAACGAAAAGAGATACTTGGATACATACATACACAAGTATGTCGAAGAACATTATCCTAAAACTTCTTGTTAGAGCCTGGAGGTGGTAACATATAACTTATCAAAGTATCATCTAAGTCCCGATTGTTTTGGATTGAACTGAACAGAAAACAAGTCCAAAAGAACAGAGCTTTGTGCTTCACTATCAATATTTTCGTAATTTTGGACTCAACTGAAAATAAGTCCAAAAGAACATGGCGTAATAGTCTAATCAAGACAATACACCTAGCTACTTGATGATGTTTATAATATATATGTTCATTGATTTATGTAGGATACACTGAAATCACAACCAGCAGAGAATAAGGTGATGAAGAGGGCAAATGTAGTGTCTATATTCACAACCACATCATTCTACATGATGTGTGGTTGTTTAGGTTATGCTGCATTTGGTAATAGTGCACCTGGAAACATGCTAACTGGGTTCGGGTTTTACGAGCCTTTCTGGTTGGTGGACATGGCAAACATCTTCATTGTTATTCACTTAGCAGGTGCATATCAGGTATATATAAAACAACATTCTCATTCAATTTCAGGCACATATTTCCGATCATTGTAATTTTACATGCCAAAATCATAATAGTGTGTATGAAATGTATCACGTATCTTTGTTTTTATTTACAAAATTGCCACTATGCATTGATTATAAATGCTGCACAACACAATTTGGTACTAGGCATTAGCCCATAATTATAACAAGACTATTATTGATCTAATTCCAGACAAATTCAGATCAGTTCAATTCAACTCTTGATGAGTCTAGAATTCTGTTTAATTCAGTGCAATTCAAATTAATCCAATCCAATCCAAAAGAACAGGGCCAAAGTACTTAAAGGTTTGAATACCGATCCTGAAACATCTTCCTATGATGGGGCAGGTGTTTGCTCAGCCGGTGTACAGGAAGCTCGAGTCATGGGCAATCGAGCAATGGCCTAACTCGACATTCGTAAAAGGAGAATATCACTTCAGAATAGGCAGAAAAACTGTCTTCAGAGTGAACTTGCTCAGGCTAACAGGAAGAAGCATGTTTGTGATCTTAGTAACAACAATGGCAATGGCAATGCCCTTCTTCAATGACATATTAGCATTCCTCGGATCACTCGGGTTTTGGCCTTTGTCTGTGTACTTCCCAGTGAGGATGTACATTGCCAAAAACAAGATTGAAAAGTGGTGTATCAAATGGTGTGTTCTTCAACTTCTTAACATGGTTTGCTTTCTTGTGTCCTTGGCTGCTGCTGCTGGGTCAATCCAGGGTGTTGGTGAAGCTCTTGGTTCTTCTAAACCTTTCCAATTTAAAGTATGATCAATAAATGGGATGTTAAACTGAATTCCTCAACTTATTTCTCTTTTGGCTTCTTAAATGAGCAATGCTTGGCAAGTGTATATAAAATGCTTATTGTAGAAGTTTGTAGTTTGAAATAGTTGAGGCCAAAAGCCTCTTCTTTTGAGGAAGGCAACAATGATATTGATGAAATAATTTAGTACTATCTCTATCTTAATTTTTTTTACATGGTAATTTAGGTAAGCTGGACCCTAACGAAAGATGTCTAATATCACAGGGACCTAGCTAGCAATTAGCATTGCTTGCTAGGAAAAGTGGGCGGTGAGGGTCAAAATAAACTTGCAACCTACCTGTTGTAAGGTACACTTTGGCGATACTGTGGTAGAGCTCGATCGTCCTATTTGAAACCTTGTTAGTTTAATAAGTTGGGCATTTATATTGAAGGATAATGGACAATCAATGCTTTTGATCATTATTTAACTTTTTTTTTTGAAGGGAAAGATAAAATTTCATTAATTGGAAGTCATACGGAATCTACAATAAACAGTATAGAAATACAATCTAAATTAGTCAAGTAAAAATCTGACGGTAAAATGCAGTTCCCGATTGTTCGGTTGCTTGCTGTACTATGTAGCCTTCTATATATGAGGGAGTCTATCTTCTTGACATAGTTTTGGGAATAAAATTCATTACTCGGCCATGTACAGTAGATCGCATTATCAATTCCAATGACAATTGCAAAATTGTACGCCTAACAACTTATGAATCTAATCTTTCATATAAAACTCTAAAAATAAATTTCAATCTTCCATAGGGAAAGAGGAGAAAGACCAACACCAAATTTCAATCTTCCATAGGGAAAGAGGAGAAAGACCAACACCAAACTCCCACAAAAGGAGAGAAGAAACCCAAAAATTAAGAAGAAATCTCTCATAAAGAGAGAGCAAAGAGAAATATTAAGGATTAAAAAATAAAACCAAAGGAAATATAGAAAGAAGGAAAATAAGCTAACTTTTGGCCGATCTTTCACAATTAAGCCAACCTTTTGAAAATCCAGAAATAAGCTAACCTTGTTATCATTTAAGCCAAAAATAGGTTAAACGATTATTTAATCTATTAGTTATCTGTTGTTTCAAGTTACTGTTATCATTTAAAGCAAAAAATATGTTGAATGATTGTAAAATAGTGATAAAAAACAATAGAAAATAACATGTTAAATAATCATTTGACTTATTTTTGGCTTAAATGATAACAAGGTTAGCTTATTTCTGGATTTTCAAAAGGTTGGCTTATTTGTGGAAGATCGCCCAAAGGTTGGCTTATTCTTGGCAATTTTTCCTAGAAAGAATTGGAGCTTACCATTATCAAATAAAAACCAAAGGAAATATTAAGTATCATTTAACTTGAGAGATCATCTAACGGTCTAACATAATTTTTACGAGTAACTAAGAAATTGTACATTTTTAATTTAAATCTTTAACTTTTTTACATAGCTAATTTAGCTACACATAAAACGTTATGATTTTATACTCAAAGTAAAAAAATTGAATCACATAGTTATCTTATCAGATTGTAATAGACTTGCTCAAATATAAAATGTCATTATTCATTGTTTACAAGTCATGCACACTATGAAGCCCCCTAAAGCTCAAATCAAAGTAAAGGCGGGCAAAGGCCATGACGGACAACCTCGTGTCTCGGTGGGCCTTACCTAGAACGAGCCATGGCAAAGTCGTGCTAGGTTGGGCTAATATCATGTTTAAAAATTAAAAAAAACAAAGCATATGCCCAACCCATCCTACGGTTCAAGTCGGACCGACTCGTGCCATGCCTCATGCCTTAGTTTAATTTAATTTTTTTTATGTTTTATGGATTTTTGTTCATATTAAGCGTGTCACTTGGCAAGCAGACCCATCAATCTCGTACCATACTCGTGCCAAGTTTTAAAAATATTATCCACACACGACATAAGACCAAGGCATGCATGTCATACTATGTCATGCCACTAGCGGGCTTGTACTGGGCTTGATCCAACTTTTACCTTGCCCATCTAGCCCACATCACCCGGTGTTGGCCCAACCCATGCCCATGCACCGAAGTTGGGTTGGTAAATACTAAATAGGATTGTAGGAAGAGTCAAAGTAGTGCATTTACGTCTAGAACGTCTAGAAGGGTGGGACCCACAAGCACTCAAACCACGGGCATTCTGGAGTCAAGTAAACGACTAGAAAGAGTGGTTAATCACACATGCACACATTCCCATTTCCCTACGGCCAATCCATGATTTAACATTCTAACCTAATATAGAAACATCAAACATTCAAAGAGAACGAAAGAGCCCCAAAACAACTAAGACCTTTTTTTTTTCCAAGAAGACTATAAATTCTTTACATCTTTTTCCAATTTTGCAATTTCCACACAAAAGGCTATATTCCCGCTGTCTTTAATTACTTGCTACATTCCCTCTATCATAAGTTTTTTAGGAGAAGCATGTAAAGTAGTAACAATCATTAAAAAATAAAGGTATTTATGAAGAAGATGACAAAAATGCAATAAAATAGGTTGAATAAATAAAAGAAATGACAAAAATAAGGGTAGAATGGCTAGAAATTAAGTGAGCCCCACATATCAAAAAAAATGTAGCAAGTAAATTAAGACACCCAAATAAGGAAAATATAGCACGTAAAAAAGACAGATGGAGCAACTTTTAAAAGGAAGATGAGAAGAAACTATCATTTCTAGTCGTGTCCCTAAATGTTTTTACCACTTAAAAGTTAAAATTGGCATAATTCATTAAGAAAGCTATCCCCATTTTTTTCAACATATTCATTTTTTATTGCTATATATGAGCTGATGAAAAGTAGCCCGATCCGACCCGCTTTTTTTGCGGGCTTTGGAAATGAAAATTAGGCCCGAACTTAGGCCCGGCCCGACCTGAATTTTTATTTTTTCGCACGGGCCTTGGACATTTAAAATTAGATTTTTTGTTTACTTTTTTAGGCCCGTCCCGAAAAAGCCCAAAAATCCCGCCAAACACGCACTAAATTTTCAGACTTTGGCTAAGAAATTTGGGCCCGAACCACTTTATGGGCTTGATTTTTTTGCATCAGCCCTATCCAAACCCGGCCCGGCCCAGGATCACCTCTACTATATATATATATATATATATATACACAGCAAGTTACGGAGTAAAAAAGACATAGGGAGTAACTTTTAAAAGGGAGATAAAAAGAAACTATCATTTCCGATCGTGTTCCTAAATGTTTTTACCACTTAAAAGTTAAAATTGGCATCACTCATTAAGAATTCTATGCTTTAAAAATATCTAATTTTATAATTTTTTCCAATATGTAATTATCTATCCCCATTTTTTTTCAACATTTTATTGCTATTTATCTACATCCTCCCTTTTTAAATAATTACAACAAATGAATTTTTATATCTTATAAAAATTTCTCTCTTTTTATAACAATTTAAAAACGGAGAAAGTAGTAATTTTAACGGCGTCTTTAATTTTATATACACTTAATTTTATGTTCAACATGCCGCACCGTAACAATTTGTGCAGTCATGCATATGGATAAACAAACCATGCTTCCTCCAAATATCTTCCTCCATCTATAGTTTTCCACCAAGTGAGAAAAAAAAATTAAAATTTTTTCAAAGGTATTTTAAAAAAAAAATATATAATTCTAAAAAATAAAATATAAACACTAAAATTCAGTGACCCATATTGATATAGTTACTTCCTACGTTTTGTGTGGGGGTAACAAAGTTCATTTGTGTGCGGGTTTACAGAGTTTATTCATATGAAAGTTAAAAGGTTAACTTTGTAAGTTGTAACCCCCATAAAATAACTTTGTAATATAACCTCCATAGATTAACCTTTAACCTCCACACAAATAATTTTGTAACCCTAACAATCACTTTGTAATCTTTATAATAATTTGTAACCCCCATAAAAATAACTTTGTAACCCAATTTTGTAACCCTCAACAATAACTTTGGAACCCCCATAATAACTTTGTAAAACCCCTAGAAACTTTATGACCCCCATAATACTTTCTAGCTCCTCACAATAACCTCGTAACCCCTACAATAACCTCTTACAATAATAAAGTGTCAAAAATGAAACTATTATTCTAAATCAAATGATGTCAATTACAATTTACATACACGAATCAGATCAATACGTGATTTTGACAGGCATTTTAAATTTCTTTTTTAAAAGTATAATGAATACTTGTATATAATCAGATCAATACCATATATTAAATATTCTAAACTCATATCATATGACATATTACTTCTAACGAACGGAACATCATTCTAAGCTAATCCATTTCACCATGTTTTCCATTCCGCCATTGTTGGGATAAGTTTTCATAAAAAAAAAATTGTTTTTTAAGCATAAAATTATAACTTTTTATAGATAATTGTTTAAAGAACTTTTTATATGCATCTTAATAACTAGTTACTTTAAAATTTGCAAATTTATGCTAAAGTTATAAATTTTAAGTTAAAAATTTATGGCATATAGTGAGATTTCGTAAATCCATTTTTGTACTAATTACTATAATGACACGTAAACTCTTAACCATCAAACCACCTTAATTTGTTTGTTTTATAGTTAAAAAAGTAAATATGATAATTTTTTGTAAATTAATAATGTAGCTAAAAACTGTGTACATTTAAAACAAATCAACAGAGTGAAAATTATTGTTACTTATCTTCCTATCTCAATTTATTTCTAATGTTGTTCTCTTCTAATCCAAATTCTTGAACAATTTTTCAAAATTATTACTAATTATCACATCATGACCATGACCGTTCTAGATACTCCCTCTGTTTTTTTTAGATGTAACACTTCACTTTTCACACTTGTCGAGACACAACTTGGACTCGTAATATCTCTAAATATATAAGTGTAAAAATTATAAAAATTATATATTTGGAAAGTGTATTCCGAGATGAATCCAACAAGATCGCACATTACTATGTTTTTCTTTATATATAAGTAATAATTAACGGTCAAAGTGAGTCGAAATAATAGTGTCAAAGTCAAAATGTTACATCTAAAAAAAACGGAGGGAGTATTAATTTGCATTAGACACAAAAAATAGAATAATAATGAAGTCAATTACAATATTTACGAAGAACAATACGAAATCTAATTGATAATTGTAACCGACACAGTGCATTTCCTTAACCAAAATACTAATTTTTTAGGGCATGGATAAAAATCAATCCCAAATTTTCTAAAACAGGAAGGAAAGCTCTTAACCACGTCAGCTATCCTTGACTCTCAATACTAGTTTTATTTTAATGAGCCGTGAACAATGCGCAATCACTCATTGATTTATAAAAAAAAGGTTCCAACTAGAAGTACTTTTGTAGTTTTCTATCATCTGTTCGTTATTTTCAATGGCCAATGAGTGAGTAATATTTCTAATAAATAACCAAAAGATTAAAGATCTCCATTGACTTGACTTTTAGCACGCACGCATTACATACACTTTATACAAGATTCCAAATATACAGCCCTCCAAATCTGAACACTAAAACCATTGAATGTTGACTAAATAAATTTCCCTCCCTTTCTTCCTCTTTCTATACCATGTTTTCCCACCTATAGCTCCTCAACGCTCTGAGGCAGAGCAACCCAAAAACAGAGCAACAAAAAAAAAAAAAAAAAAAACACCCATAAACAAAATGACTAAATTACCCTTTCTTCCCACCAACTTCCTCCTCTTCTTGTCCTCTTTCCTCCTCACCTCCTTACCCTTTTCAGTAATTTCACAATCTCCCTCCTCTGAGCAAGAAACTCTGCTCAAAATCAAGCATCAATGGGGCAATCAACCACCAATGAAATCATGGAATTCCACCACACCTCACTGTCAATGGCATGGAATCAACTGCACCACCACGGGCGAAAGCGTCACCGGTATTAACCTCAATAGTCAAGATCTCACAGGTGAAATCCCACCCTCCATTTGTGATCTCACCAATCTCACTTCTCTTGATCTTGGCAACAATTTCATTGAAGGAAATTTTCCTACTTTTCTATACAATTGTACCAAGCTTCAATCTTTATACTTAGATTCAAACTACTTTGTTGGCAAATTACCAAATGACATTTATAAGCTTTCCCCTGTTCTTCAAAACCTTGTTCTTAGTGCTAATAACTTCACTGGTGATATTCCAACTTCATTAGCTCAACTCAAAGGGTTAGCCTCTTTGTATTTGGATGCTAATTTGTTCAATGGCACATTTCCTTCTGAGTTGGGTACCTTGGAAAACCTTGAAGATTTGGTGTTGGCTAACAACCCATTTCCACCTTCAAATTTGCCTAAAGAATTTGGGATGCTGCAAAATTTGAAGTTACTTTGGATGACTCAATGTAATTTGATTGGAGAAATCCCAATTGAGTTTTCTAATCTAACTAGCCTTGAGCATATAGATTTGGTGGAAAATAATTTGGTGGGTGAAATCCCAAGTGGGTTGTTCTTGCTCAAGAACTTGAAGTATTTTTACTTGTACAAGAATAAGTTATCAGGGGAGATTCCAGCCTCAATTGAGGCCTTGGATTTGATTGAAATGGACGTCTCCCAAAATAACTTAACAGGAGTATTCCCTGAAGTTATTGTAAACATGACCAAATTAGAGGTCTTGAATTTGTTTCAAAATCACTTTCATGGAACAATACCACCAAAAATAGCCCTTCTTCCTTTGAGGGAATTGAAGTTATTTCAAAACCGGTTTTCCGGCCCTCTTCCACCAGAGATCGGAAAACACTCGAAACTCAAGCACTTCGAAGTGTCGGACAATGCATTCACCGGTCAACTACCGGAGAATCTTTGCTCAGGCGGTAATTTGTTGGGTGTTGTAGCATTCAACAACTTCTTGAATGGGACAATCCCAAGTTCTTTAAGCCAATGCAACTCATTGATTGCAGTAATACTCTACAATAACAGTTTCTCAGGTGAAGTTCCTCAAGAGCTTTGGACTTTGGAGCATATGATGATGATGCAGCTTAGCAGCAATCAGTTTTCGGGCCAGCTTCCTGAAAAGCTGGCTATTAACTTGAGCCGAATTGAAATAAGCAACAACAAATTTTCTGGGAAAATCCCAAGTGGAACCAGCTGGAAGAATTTACAGGTGTTTGAAGCTTCAAACAATTTGATCACAGGTAATGTTCCATTGGAGCTAACCAGGCTTTCAGAACTAAACGCTCTTTCGCTTGATAGAAATCAGCTAACAGGTGAGCTTCCCTCTGACATAATCTCATGGGATAACTTAAACAGCTTAAATCTCTCTCATAACCAGCTTTCGGGCTCGATTCCTCCATCTCTTGGATCTTTGCCTGTCCTTAACTATCTTGATTTGTCAGCTAATCGGTTTTCGGGCCAAATCCCACCTGAACTGGGCCAATTAAAGCTCACTTCACTCAACTTTTCCTCCAATCCACTCACTGGAGAAATCCCAGATGGGATAGATAACAGTGCATACAAATCAAGTTTCTTGAACACCCATTTGTGCTCTGATACTGGTTTTTCAGACCTTCCAAAATGCTCCATGGATCACAGAAGCTTGCATTTGTCCTCCAAATATCTTGCTTTGATCATAGTCCTAACATTTATAGCCTTCCTAGTAACCTCATATTTCATTGCATTCATAGTCGGTGAATTACGGCGAAGAAAGGATAACCAAGATATGTCAACATGGAAACTTACCTCATTCCACAGGCTAAACTTCACAGAAGAGAAGATTCTTGCTAACTTGACAGAGAATAACATGATTGGGTCTGGTGGATTCGGTAAAGTTTACCGGATCACCATTAATCAATCAGGGGATGCTGTTGCAGTTAAGAAGATATGGAGTAACAAGAAAATGAGCATTAGTTCAGAAAAGGAGTTCATTGCTGAGTTCCAAATTTTGGGAACAATAAGGCATCTTAACATAGTGAAGTTACTTTGCTGTCTTTCGAGTGAAGACTCGAAATTGCTTGTTTATGAGTATATGGAAAATCAAAGCCTAGATAAATGGATCCATGAGAATAAACAGCCACCTGTTTCTTCAACAGATGGGTCAGTTCAAAACAGGGTTTTGGATTGGCCTGCTAGACTGAAAGTTGCTATGGATGCTGCTCAAGGATTATGTTATATGCACCATGATTGTTCACCTCCTATAGTTCATAGGGATGTAAAATCCAGCAATATTTTGCTGGATTCTGAGTTTAATGCCAAGATTGCTGATTTTGGGTTAGCAAAGATCTTGGCTAAGCCAGGAGGAGGGCCTCATACAGTATCTGCTGTTGCTGGATCTTTTGGTTACATGGCCCCAGGTAACATACTTCCTCCGTTCTTATTTACTCGCAACATTATATTTTTTTTCACTATACACACTCTTATCTTTGATTGCATTTTGTGAGTTATGTGTTAAAAAAATATGGTCATCTGAGATCTTGTTAGATTTGAGTACTTAATCCATTTTTCATAATTTTTACAAAAATAAAAAAAATATATGTATATCTATACAATTATTTAAAACATGTTTTGTAGGTGCTATGTAAGATTAGGTCCACATCTACTTAAATCAAAACTGAAAAAAAATGTTAAAAGAGTTTGTCGTAAGGTTCGACCTTTGAATAAACATTCTTTAACTATTAGGTTACCTCTTTTTTTCTCAACAAACAATTTAGTTTATTTAATTATAAGCAGAGTGACCTAGGACATTTATATGAATAAGCAAAATAAAATTACAAAACAAAAAGAAATTGTTTGAACCAGGACAACACCTGGGCAATTCACCCGTTAATATTTTAAATTTCACGTTGGCATTTGTGAAACTCCTCAATATAGAACGGATGAAGTATTAGATATCCATCCCTTTTTTTATGCTGTTTTTAGGGCTTGTTTACTTTTACATTAAATTCAGTTCAGTTCAGTTCAGTTAATACATATCTATTAAGTTCAGTTCAGTCCAGTCAGTTCAGTTCATCTCTATTCAGTTCAGTTCAGCTCAGCTCAGCTCATGTAAACGAGCCCTTAGTAGTGTGCACTATATTTTGTTAAATTTTTTTAACATATATATTAAAAACAACTTGAATAAGTTGATGATTAAGTCTTTGTCATCTAATTTTGAATTGCAGAATATTGTTACACAACCAAGGTGAATGAGAAAATCGACATCTACAGCTTCGGAGTAGTGCTTCTAGAGCTAGTGACAGGGAAAGAACCTCATATAGGAGATGAGCACTCAAACCTTGCAGAGTGGGCGTGGAAGCATTACAGCGAAGGGCACCCAATTGTGGATGTTCTTGACAAGGAAGTGGAGGAGCCATGTTACTCGGGAGAGATGACTAATATGTTCAAGATAGGGTTGATGTGCACCAGCACATTATCTTCTTCTAGGCCATCTATGAAGGAAGTTTTACAGTTGCTTCGACGTTGTAGCAGTCTAGGAGGTTGTGGAACAGCCAAGCCGGGGAATGATCGCGATGTCACCCCTCTACTTGGGGGTAGGAGTTATATCTCTAGTTGTAAGAATAGCAAGAGGACTCCAGAAGATGACTGTGACATGGTCTGATCTTGGACCCCCTTGATGTATATTGTACATTTTTTTTCATGTCTGCAAAATAATCACCCATACTTTAAGTAGCATATTACATAAGAATGTCAAAAAAAAGGTCACATTCTGTAAACTAGTTTTGGTATGTAGATGGTTTTCCATACTCACTAACAAGGGAAAACAAGTGAAAAAATAATTCAAAATTTCATAGTATTAGAACTAAGTTTGGTTACACAGATTTCAGTCAATATGTTCAGGCTTTAGCAGGCTTATGTCAAAGAGGAAACTGCAGCATCAGTCCTGCTTCACAACCTGAAGAATTGCAAACTTGAATTTTCTGATTTTTTTTTTTTATCAGAGTACCAACAGAATGTGAATTAACTCTAGTATGGTAAGATAGTGCGAACATAAACAAGCTAGATCAACATAAGCTCCCCATACAAGAGCCAGCAGAAGGAGAAAAATACGTGTTCCGATGAAGGAATAAGTGAGGTTGGGGAGCTCCTGCTCAGCACTCAAGGTAGGCGATCCTGAAAAAGAGAGCACTTAAACTGATCCCATAAGGTTTTTGGCCTTCCAAGAAACGCCCCTCCAATGATCAAGTCAGTGAGAGTGGTGGCAATGGAGGAAGTAACTTGGAGAGTGGGATATGTAGTGAATAGTAAATGCACCTCGAAATGTGTACTGTTGTTGGCGCTCTATTGTTGTTGCCTGGATACTGGCACGGTGGCCCAACTAACAGGTACAAAAAGGGAACAAATACATCAAATCCAATTCTAACAAAATTTACATGACATTTATAACTGCAAGAAAAATATAGGAAAAATTGCCAAGAATAAGCCAACCTTTGGCCGATCTTCCACAATTAAGCTAACCTTTTGAAAATCCAGAAATAAGCTAACCTTGTTATCATTTAAGCCAAAAATAGGTTAAACGATTGTTTAATCTATTAGTTATCTTTTCTTTTAAGTTACTGTTATCATTTAAAGCAAAAAATAGGTTGAATGATTGTACAATAGTGATAAAAAACAATAGAAAATAACATGTTAAATAATCATTTGACCTATTTTTGGCTTAAATGATAACAAGGTTAGCTTATTTCTGGATTTTCAAAAGGTTGGCTTATTTGTGGAAGATCGCCCAAAGGTTGGCTTATTCTTGGCAATTTTTCCAAAAATATACATAGTACTCAACCAATCAACTGGTCACAAAACTGCGAGCAACTCATCCAAATCAGATAGAGAAAGCCCTTGCAGAGATATATGTGTCCAGCAAAAAAGAAGAAGCTGCCTACGGAGAGGAGGAGCCATAGGAGGAAGATGGAAAAGGAGCATGGCCGCCAGTATTGATGGTTTTTGGATGGCGTAGTTCCCTCCCCACCTGCTGGACCGTCGTTCCCAATGAGCTGAGGTGACACATTCCCAACATTTATGTCAGGAACATCATCCTGCTCATGCAAATGGCCCTCCCAGACATAGTTGAGGAAAGCTTCTTCCACCTTAGACCAGTTAGTGTCAAAAAAGGTGCGAAGGGTACATCGCAATGCAGCTGTCCAGTCCACGTCACAACAGTCAGTGAGGAAATCCTGGAACACCTCGAGACTTTGAACTTCTCCACAGCTTGCGAAGTCAGCTCCTTCGCATGCCAGGCTTCCTCTTTGGCATCTTCTGCAGCCTGCCTCATGCATAACAAACCCAGGAGACTGTGCAGCCTCCTTGGGAGGGGAACATAGGTTTCCGGGCATAGATGTTGAGGTAGAACAATAAGAGTGGCACCGGGAGAAGCAATTTCAGATTGGGAAAACCTCCTCGTTCTCAGATTGGATTTAGGGAGCAGCAATTTCGTCAGGCCCCTCTGGCCTGAGAACTTTCCTGGGATAGATGAGACAGACTGGCAGCCACAGTTGCACTGCCACCACCCCAAAGATGTAAGGACTGTGAAAGATGACCCAGCCCCAACTTGCCCACCACCACCTCGAAGGGGAGCCACTCAGCCACAGCTCTTCCTTGCCCACCATCCCTCACAGTCCTAGCTATACAAAATTCCCTCAGGTAGCAGCAGCCTACATAATGTTCAGGGGTTCCCAATTAGGCTTTGTGGCACCCATACAACAAAGTTAGTCATTAGTAGAAGCTCATACCATCACGATTGGCAGTATGGGTGCCACAAAGCCCCACTACTGCCAGAGGGGTGTTAGTCAAAATGTAATTGGTACTGGGAAGCCAAGTCCAACACACCCATCTTTCAAGTTGAAGTAGGCAATGGTGTTAACGGCACCCTTAGACAGCTCTATGACTCTATCAAAGGCAAGTGATCCATCTTGTTGGCAAGCTCGATAAATCTCCTTGCCAAGGGGTAGTATTCAACTACCCTCATCCAAAACTACCTGTCCTGCCAGGTTTTCAGGCCAGATATCCTCTTAGAGGTAGTGAATTAGGGAGAGAGGATATACTCCGTTTTCCTCTCCAGTGAATCAGGGATATTGTAGGATCCCTGGGCCTCCCAACTACCATAGCAGCAAGACAAGCATTGAGTGAATCCTCTAGGTTGGATT
Source organism: Salicornia ramosissima (assembly GCA_951394345.1). Taxonomy (NCBI): domain Eukaryota; kingdom Viridiplantae; phylum Streptophyta; class Magnoliopsida; order Caryophyllales; family Amaranthaceae; genus Salicornia; species Salicornia ramosissima. Next base: position 13,358,950 of record OX596239.1, read on the forward strand.
GTAGTTCATGCTTAAAGTGAAAGGCAACCTCCCATGAGGTTGTGGCATCTATAGCCATGAAAAACCTTTTACATTGGAAAGTTCCTTTTTACAAAGGTTTTTTGTTGTTTGGTAGCATGTAAAATGATTTTTCATTTTAAGCATTTTTCATTGTTTGGTTGAACTCAAAATCAATTATTTCAATTGTGACGGAAAATGTTTTTATTTCATTTATGGTGTAAAATGTTCTCATTCTAATTTGGAGGGAAATGTTTTCAATAAGGTGGGAAATGGTTTTCCACCCTAAGTTTTACATTTTAATATTTTACTCTAAACCAAACCATGTAAAATGGGAAAACATTTGGATACGTTGTACATGCAACAAAACAACAAAAAACGAAAAATGAATTTTTCAATGTAAAAGGTTTTAATAATTTTCATTAAAAAAACGTTTTACATCCTAACAAACAGACCTGAATTGCTGCAAAACCTAACCTGTTGTACCAGTTCATACTTAAAGGACCCTATAATGCTTAACAATATAATTAAGTTCCACAAACTTAACATCATATATGTATTAAGTTACATATCAAGACAATTCAAACTTGAAAATCTGAAATTGAGAACTCAATTTGTGAGTTGAAACCCTTGTTAAAACATTTACACATAAATTCAGAACAAAATACTCATCCATAAAAAACCATATCACTGAAATGTGAGTAAAGTAGTAAACTAACCATTGTTGAAACTTCTAAAGTATAAAGGTCTTCCCAGTTCCATCGCAAAGCTGAATGGCTGAAAGAATTGGCCTTCGTGTGAATTACTACTCAACACTTATGTCCCTAATTTATGCTTCACATTATGATTCTTTGATTTTTGTTTTTTTTTTTAATTTTTGGCAATGGATTCTTTGATTTTGTGTTCCACATTCTGACTGGAAAATAACTTCTCCTCAATGATCACTGATTAAACACATATAGCTTTTCTTCTCTTACAATCTCAGGTGCTTTCTCTGTTTTTTTTTTTTTTTTTGATGAGAGGAGATGCTTTTTTCTCTTCGTTTGGTTGGGTTGGTAAATAAAAATTATTACGGAGTAATTTTTTCCCTTTTTATGCTATGTAAAATCGTTACAATTAAAAAAAAAAAAACATATGTATTACGAATTATTATGGATTTTGGGTCCACGATGAACGTACTTGCAGTTAGTTGTGCATCAAATATTCAACATTATGTAGAAAATGTTCGTTTTCGATTTTGCATATTTATTTTGTTTAAAACATATATTCATTCATTTGCAAATATTAAAGTATTGCATTAGCATACTATGCAAATTCTACAGAATTATAGTCTACTTTGAATAGTCATTTCAAAAAATCAAATTCTATATACTCCCTCCGTAACAATTAGTAGCAACATTTGGACTAGCATGGACTCCTGGATGAAATAGGTTAATTGTAGTATTAGGTGGTATAATGATAAAAGTAAGAGAGAAAAAAAGTAAGAGAAAGAAAAATAAATGGGGTATTATGTGGTATTATGATAAAAGTAAGAGAGAGAAAAATAAGTGGAGTATTGTGTTGTTGGTTTTTGCCAAAAAAAAGAATAAAATGAAATTGGAAAAAATTGTTGCTAATATTTTGTTACACCTAAAAATGGAAATTGTTGCTAGTAATTCGTTACGGAGGGAGTAATTGTTTGTTTGCCCAAACCAATTTGAAAACTTTAAGAAGGGTCTTGATTTCATTCCAAAAACACAATGTACATGACAGAAAACACCTCAATTTGTGTAGACAAACAATATTGAGTTTTTTGAATGAAATCAAGACGCTTCTACGAACACTTGGTATGGAGAGTTTAAATATACTTCTGTCGCTCTATATTAATTACAATAATTTGACCAAAAAATTCTCACGTATTTGGTCAAAGTGTTGCAATTATTATGTAGCAGAGGAAATAGTAGTTTGCACATCCTCATTATTAGTCCACCCCTCAAAGATATTGACAACTTCCTCAAACTCATGTCCTTTAAAGATCCACTCAAAAAAAAAAAAAAATCCGTCAAATCATGCAAAAATTAACATATCAAAGATGATGGAAAGTCGTTTGAACCTTTTTTATCCAATTTTATAGTTTTTTTTAATCAAATAATGAAAAATGCTTAAAAAGAAAAGTCATTTCCATGTAACCAAACAATAGAGAAGTTTATTTTCCATTGCAAAAATATTTGCCAAGAAAAATGATTTTTCAATTGAAAATATCCACATCCTACCAACGGAGGGGCCGACCGGCCGAGGCCTTAGATACACGTTTGAAAAGTATTTTGAATTGGCAAAGATACAAAACTATATGAAAAAGGCAGCAGCATCCAATCCTTGCCATGGCTCAATTCAGCATCAAAAATTCTCAATCAAGTTACTCACAGTTAACAAAAATAGGACGCCAGTTCATTCAAACTCCATATTCGAACCAACATAACATATTTCATACAACACATATCATCCACATGATATTGAATATCAAAGTCAGTAAGTGCAGCAAGCCAATAAATATAAGGCAAAATTAAGTACTAGACCAACATTATATATTCTCATCAAATCATCAGAGATACAACATAACATGACCCAAGTTTACAAACTTCAACTAGGCACTAATGCTGCAATTAATCACACTTTTCATCCACTCTCATTTTTAGTTTTATTTTTAAAAAAAAATAAAAAATTTAAGCCTCTTTTCGGTGCAGTAAGAAATACTACTCAATACAAGATACAGCAAAAATTCCGTTTGTCTTTTTGAATCCACAGCAACAGGTTCAAAGCAGCATTTTTACAAGCACAAGCTGCATAGCGAGACCTGCTGCAAAGGCTGTTCCAACGACAAGAATTACCCACAATCATATTGCTTCTCACAGATACGAACTCAGGGCAATGATGCTTGTTTGCTCCCGCATGACAAGGTTAGAGCACACTGCACCTGGAAAACCATAATTTTAACCCAGCAGTAGATTTTGGAACTTACCATAGTGGCTGGAACTTTTATATACACAAGTGCTTCGTCAGATGAATCTTCTATGTTGTGCCATCGATCTCAAGTTCACACTGCTAGAAGAAATGAAAGCCAGAGACAACAAAACAAGAGAATTCAAGGTCATAAAATTTTGCAAGAAAGAGATTTAAGGTTAAAAAGCATGCCTTGCGATTGGCTTCTTCACAAATTTTTGCGATATTTGTAGTTCTACCTTGAGTTTCAATGGCCATGCCGACAACAGTATTGGACTACAAAATAGCAACAAGTTTAAAACAAAGTTGTTAGTTCAACATTACGGAAAAATATTCATAACCGTAGGACAATCTTTCCAAAAAAAACAACTTTAAGCAGAGATTATTTTGCTGAGCCTATCAACATACTCACCAGCTATAGAAAGTTGAAGACTCAACCAAAAAGGACACTTAAAAGAATCTTTTAACCACTTTAGAAATCATTTAGATTTAGTGAATAATGCAGATTCAATATGAATCTTCAGAATCATTCTGCTCTTCAAATCGTAGGAACAGAGATAGAATTAGAAGTTAGAACGGTATGGGAGCGTCAAAATAAAAGACAACCATTAGTACTTGAAGGCAAAAGCTGATTTGCCACACACTCCTAAGTCTATAATCTAGTGAGAGAAAACATAGACAGGGGACAAACAACAAAAACACAGAAGATAGTATAAGAAAGAGGGTATATTGAAAGCCTCGAACCTCAAGCTCTTCGGTGGATCCACCCTGCAAAGCACCGCTCCCACTGAGATATCCTTTATCAGAAGACAAACCACGACCTGCCCCACATAGATCATCCTGCAAAGACTCTTTCCCTCACTAATTTCGAAACTTTACTATTCTCATTTCCATCTGCCACAGATTCTTAACCCAAAGGCCTCATGACAAAGTAACTCACCTCACATTTGAGTGTCTGACTACCAGCATTGGACCCAATATTGATCCCATTTTCAACTCCCTTGATTTCCTCACATTGTGCCGTAACTTCAATATCATTACTTGCAGCCCTCTCAATGAGGTCCTTTGCTCTCCGGAAAGATCCAGTTTCGGAATTTTGAAAGCTAGCCATTTCTTCATCCTTTCTAACCAGACATGCATCCTTAATTCGATTGCAGATATCAAAGGAAGCATGAGTCTGATGGCCAGAGGCACACTTTGGCAGCAACTCTTCTGTACTTGCTTCATTTCCATCCACAGAATTGTCAATATCTTGATTTGCGAGGACATCGTGTGAATTCATACTGTTGACACCATCAAGCTGTCCAAATGACAATGTGTCTTGCGAGTGGCTAAATGAATTTGAGGTATGGTTTGACTTCACTAGTTCTCCAGAACCCAATGGTGAAGGAGTGTAAATTCTAGAACTGAACTCTGGTGAAAGAGTTTCTAGACGCTGTGGACTGACAGATGCCCTCTTCTCAAGACGTGCTGGGGTCAGATCCCCAATCTCAGAATCAGTACGCCTCTTGAGGGGTCTATCAGCAGACCCAGTACTATCCCTTTCAGCATCATCACACATTTTTTCAACCTGCTGATTCACATGTCTTCGAGGTCGCTTATATCCTTCAGGGAAAACATATGGAGGAAGCTGCTTTCTACGAACATGTGAGACATATATATCCATCCCAGGTTTCCAATACATGTACATATTCACCTCTTGCCTGAACTCATCAACAGTTCCTCGAATATCAAACTGCTGACCTTCTTTCACTTTAGCCCCCTGTTTCCTCTGCAAGCCCATGAAGAAAGAGCAATGGGCACACTGCTTAGAGGTGTCTACAAACTCGATTGGGTATGGATGGCATTGCAGCATCCCGAAGGTATCTCTCTCTATCTGTAAATGACATGACAACCAATGATCAGGAAAGGCTATCTGGTTATAATGAAAGGTAAATCCACAAGGTACAAGATCCAGCTTCAAGTCCCAATTTGATAAGCAAACAGTACCTTCAAAGTAAGCTGTCGAAGCCGAGATTCTACCCAACCTTTCCAAGCCAGCAAATCATCTACATCTTCTGCAACAATGTCAACTTGCAAGTAATTTTTGTAGGACTCAAAAAATAGATATGATTCAAAGAGAGTACTCCATTGGGCCTTGTTCAACTCAATGTCCTGGATGACACAAACCCAAAACAATCCATGTTAACAAGTCAAAGAAGGGAACGGAGACCAAAGCAGAAGGATCACAGATACTCTTACCTGGCAAATTTTATTACCATGCTCAAACTGCTCCATCATAACACGGAGTGTACTTGTTGATACGTTATAACTGGAGTTCATGCAGGGGTAAGCAGGAGTAATAATTGGCATATGATGAGTACGATCTCGAGGATTTTTACGCGGATCCCACACAGGGAAACCAAGATCTTCCTCTTCAATTGAACAGAGCATCACAGGATTTGGCCACCGCCATTGTGTATAAACTCTAAAAAATCGAGAAAGCAACATGCTAGGAATAGCATTAGGGTAAAGCTGGCACACTCTAGCAACTAAAAGAGCCCAGTTCACACCACCAAGAAATCCAGTAACCTTCATTCAGAGGAAACTAAGAAAATCAATTACCCACAACCACTAATTTCAATGACAAGAAGACAAAAAAAAACACATCTTACATTGGAATAGACACCCCTTCGCTTGGCCCAAAACTTGAGACATCTTAGTGTTGTGCGGAAGTGCTATATAATTTGCAGAAAAGTCAGGATGGATCATCAAATCAGCATGTCAGCCAAAAGTAGAAACAGTCGACAAGAATATAAAGCATTCACCTCAACATTAGGAACCAACTTAAGAATTTGGTCTGCCACTCGACATCCATTCAAACTACGTACTGTTTGCTCATCAACGTTGTAAAGTATGGAACCCTGTGAAATATCCAAGTCCTGAAATAATTTCCCATTAGGAAATTAGTAAAGCAGCGTCCAACAAGTTCATAAACCTAGTACACGATGACTACTGTGAGTGTGTGTGTGACAACTCAAGCATAACTAGTGTGCGCATAAACAAAAATCTAGTGACTGATAGATGCTTTAAGCATTTGGAATCCCAAGTCAAGTTTCTAATCAGATATTATATAGGCACAATACATCACAAGATAACTTAAAATGAAGTGCAAACAAATCTTGTTTTACAATCTATCAATCTCTCAACTAAAATACCATACTTCCTCCATTCTCTTTTAACAGCGACGTATAAGCAGTGCACAATTTATAGAAGTCCATAAGAGAAAAGGAGAAATAAAGAGAAATAAAGAGAAATAAAAAAGAGGAATCCATATGCTAAGAGAGATAGAGCGAACCTATGGCCAAATCTGATGATATTGCAATTAATATACAACTATCATAAAAAGGAAATGTTTGAATTATATAATGGACAGGGAAAGCAGGAAATATAACAATACATATTTAATCATGCCGGTAACAAGAGTACAAACACCTGCAAAAAAGTCCCCAGCACTGATATGCCATCATCTTCCGCTCTGATGCATGATGATTTTTGTAAGTGCATGAACCAGATAATGTAATACACGCAAGTAAACAGAAAATATACTAAAACGCAATGGCATGTGAGACCATCATGCCATACTGACATACTATGCAACATAACAGAAACACAAGCCTGTCATTTAAGATAAACCAAACAACAAAATCTGTACTCCTTGCTTAATGTACCAAGAATAAAATAGCCTCCACAAGAAACACGAGCTCTTGCCACTTCATTTAAGATAAACCAAAATATAGATAGTCTTGTTAGGGGTGAAAGAGGCAGTGCTGGAGGTGAGAAAAATCACTTGCTGAAACTTCAATAACAGCAGAGAAAAATCACATGGGTGAATCATGACGCATACTACTACTCAAATATTCTAATATCATGTGTACAAAGCTAGTTTGACTTGGAAGCAAGTTTGAACTGCTGATTTGGCTATTTGCAGTTGTTTTTTTAGCAAAAGACTACTCTACTTGGACAGCTTGCTCAAATCTCAAGTAACAAACAAAAAGAGTAGAAAAGCATCATAAAAAAAACTATTGGAGAAAAGAAAAATCATCAACTACTTTTAGTGCAGCTAATAATCCAGGAGAGTAAGCAAAACCAAAAGGAAAAATCAGACAGGAAAAGGGGATTAAAAATAATGGAAACACAAGTTGCTTACATCAGGAACAACCAACATTGACACACTTGCATAAAGGAGGTCGATTGATACTCCTTGAAGTTTGAATTTCATTACAGGGACATGAGCATCTGGAACTGGCTGAAGCTCAGTTACTTCTTCAATTTCGGCCAAGATGTCATGCAACACTATAAAGAAGTCTTCCTGGATAACAAAACGTCAAAAGGGTGTCTCTTTAAGGTGTCTGAAACAACAATATCCACCAAAAACAGCTGAAATTTTTAACTACATCTTCCAAATGACAATATTTGAACAGATAGTCATAACTTACATCACGGTTTACATAAGAAGGCCCAACGCAGAGGGTATCAATATCAGCTCCAGGCCCATGTACCTGTCAAAGTCGCCAGCCTCAGTATTAGTGTGTCCTAACAGTACATACAGTTAAATGGCATACCAAGCTGCAGTTTTACACAGTTAAAGTGCCTGCAAATTGCGACCCAAAAAAAGCGAACTATGGTCGGTTTTGGGCTATTTTTGGCCCATTTAGGGCGAACCGCGAATTATAGAAGCAAAGTAAAATACGAATTATGTAACACTATACCAAGGTGGGAGAGAAGTCAAGAATACAACTGAACTGCACTTTTTATTGCTGTTTGGATATTAGGAAAGTTGATATCGATGATATGCCCAATGATACGGACAAGTTTCTGAACTCCAGAAAAATTAAACAAACCTTTCAGCCTATGAATTGCAAGTGACATCCCCCAAACACTATAATAATAAAATTATTAAAAAGGGCTTTATGCTTTACACAGCCACTGTTCTTCTAGATCAAGAACAGATCTAAAAATCTCATAACTTCAATTTTCAACATATAGGACAAAAACAATCGCTGTTCATAATCTTCTCGAATGTATACACCCTAACAATATTAAAAAAGACGAAGTCTATCTTAGCAAGGTTTTACAACAAAGTTTATCTTGTTATGCAACTACACCTTTAAACACTTCCACAAAGTTTAAGTTAAATATGCAAAGTTCTACAATGTTTACAAGAAGGTGAAGGCAAGACCTGAAGAAATTGTTGTTCATAGTTAGATATGCCTATGATGCGATTCAAGTCTATTACTAAGGTTTTTGAAGTGTTTTTTGGCTATTTGTAATAGTCCTTGAACTAGCATTATTTTGTAGTTACTAGATTGGAGAGACACGCGATGTGTGCACGCAATATCAAAGATAATAGAAGTACAAGATTCAATAAAGTTTTAACAATATAAATAAAAAAAAGTGATAATTATCAAAATATAATAGAAGAGTAATTGTAGAAGAAAAAGAAGAGTAACTAAACACACGAGATGTATACACACAATACCAAAGTTCATGTGAATATAAAATTTAATATAATTTTAATAATATAAGTAAAAAAAGTGATAATTATAATAAATATAACATAAAAGTAATTGAAGTAAAATAATAATCCCTCCAATTCTAAAACTTCTCCCCGCTTAGAATCTTGTCACTAGTAATAATAAAAAGAGAATTCTAAATTAATGTTGATATATAAGAAAGAATATAGTCATATGGGGTGTCATTGGATCCGTTTCGTCGAACACTATCATAATATCAAACTTTTACCCCCTCTGCTGCCGCACATCAAGCTACTACAAAAATAATGAAGACTTATGTTAGGAGAAATAAATAAGTCTTTTAAGTAATTGTCATGTGTTAAGTCAATTAGTCAATTCTTTTACCTTTTAGTCCCATAAGGGCATTTAGGTCATTTTAGGTTTTATGGAGTAGTCTATAAATAAACTTGTACTTGCCAATTGTTGAGGTGTGATATAATAAAATCAGAAAATCATTTTGGTGAGTAAGCTTTCTCTCTAAACAAAGCTGGCCAAATATTTTGGTTGTGTGTGTGTGTGTTTTACGTGATTGCAGGGGACAGCAGGTGGTGGACGGCGAGGTGCAACAACTTGGTATCAGAGCGGCGCGTTCTGGGCAGTGGTGGAGATGGGCGGTCCAACCCAGTCGCAGAGGCTGGACACTCTGGAGGGCGACTTCGCGACCTTTAGGTTAACCATGGAAGAGTCTTTGCAACAATTGACAAATGGAATTCTGAAACAGCAAGAAGAATTGGGGCAAATTAGGGCAGAAATTCGAACCCTAATTGAGAGCCACTCGTCGTCGGTGAAGGACAAGCAGCATGAGAATTCGACCGTGGGACTGAGTCGACCACAGGAGGGCGGCAATCAGGGACCTTGGCGATTTAAGATAATCGAAACCCTAAAAGAGGTGCAAGAGAAATTTAGGGTTAACCAAGAAAATTTCTAAGAAAACCTTAAACGAGTGGTGAAGGGTCGACCGGCCGGCGAGATGGGGACCACGGGTGACGGCAGACTCGGCGGCAGCAGCAGTGGCCCTGGCGGCGGCAGCAGTGGTCCTGGCAGCAGCATCATCAACTTGGCTGGCATTGAAGTGTCGTGGTGCTCTAAAGGGGACTTAGAGAAGAATCTAGAAGATGGGAGGAATGACCTGTTAACAAGGATTATTAAGGGCAATTTGGTAAAGATACAAAAAGGTGACATCACTCCAAGGGTTATGGGTCAAGACAAATGGAATCATGGTGGAGGTAAGCAAGAAAGTGGGTCTACCAATGTTAAGCCCATTAATCTTTTTAATGAGAAGACACACTGTGGGCCTGTTATTTCAAGATCCATTTGCATGTCATCATTTGCTCAATCCCAAACTTTAACAAGTGGCACCCAACCATTAACATATCATTTCCAAAATTTTCTCACCACCCAAACTTTCAGCCCATTACATAAAAACACAAGTGGACTCAAATCTAAATTTGGGCCCCCATTATCACACCCATATCTCATAAACCTCACCAGCCCACTCAATTTTAAATCTCATTCCATGAAAGCTTTCTACAATCTCCAACATCTATTTACCATACTGAAGGGGGTAAAAAGCCTTGTCAATGAGGCGTTGGAACGACAATGGAAACCGGGCATTAATTTCAAATTCATTCGTGTTCATCTCTACGAAGGCCGGGAACATGAGGCGTATTACCACCCACCTTGAGGACAAGGTGGCGCTTTGGGGGGAGGGTATTGCCACACATCAAGCTACTACAAAAATAATGAAGACTTATGTTAGGAGAAATAAATAGGAGAAATAAATAAGTCTTTTAATTAATTGTCATGTGTTAAGTCAATTAGTCAATTCTTTTACCTTTTAGTCCCATAAGGGCATTTAGGTCATTTTAGGTTTTATGGAGTAGTCTATAAATAAACTTGTACTTGCCAATTGTTGAGGTGTGATATAATAAAATCAGAAAATCATTTTGGTGAGTAAGCTTTCTCTCTAAACAAAGCTGGCCAAATATTTTGGTTGTGTATGTGTGTGTTTTACGTGATTGCAGGGGACAGCAGGTGGTGGACGGCGAGGTGCAGCATCTGCTTCTTAATGTTGTTCCCATATTCCATTTTGAGTGATTCAAAAAGTACTTCCCATATGGAATATTTCAAATTTAGTCAATAGATTGATTTACTAAAATGTCCTTAGTCATATTAATAATTGTGCGGTGTGCCAACAACTCTATTACTCAATTTTTAAAACCATAGAAACATTGGAATTTGAATTTATATTTATTCCCAACGGCGTTTAATGCTCTGGCAGTCCGGCCATTTTTTTAAAGTATTGAGTTTCCAAGGCTATGTTTTACCCATGAAGCTAGTACTACAAACTCTTCATTTCAAAATATTCTACTTCATTTACTATTACCTTAATCCTCACAAAAGATACAAAGTGGGAACAATATTAAGAAACGAAGGGAGTAGAAGAATAATTAAATTTTATAATTAGAGGTAGTTAATTGGAATAGGTAATATAATAAAGGATTTTTTGTGGGGAGGTGTGCTCGCGCGCACGTGTGTGTGTGTGTGTGTTTTTTTTGAGAAGGTGTATTTTGTTCAAGTAAAATTTGACAACCATAACATTCCTCCTCTTAATAACATAAAATAGAATTAATTAGTAATTTTGGCTAAAAGTTTTTACTTTTTATTTGAAAAGGTTTCTTGTTTTATCCTCTAGGAATTTTAGCAATGATTAACAATATTAACAAATATCTAAACAAGATTGTTAATAAAGTAACCATAAGTACGTTAGATTAATTAGAAAATAAAGTACTACCTCGGTCCTAAAATAAATTCTCCATTTACTTTTTCAGATCTCAAGAGACAAAACTTTAAATATTAGTATCTTTAGTTGCATACAACAAAAAATTATAAATTTTATATATTTGGAAAGTAAGTATCGAAACGAACCAAACAAGATCCAACATAAATATGTTATCCTTTACATATATAACATTAGATAGAGTCAAAGTTACAATGTGAATAGTAACAAAAGTCAAAATGGAGTAATTATTTTGGAATAGGAATATATTTTTGGATAAAGTTTAACTTGACAACTAATCTACATGATTTCCTAGCATTAAGACTTGGAATTAATAAGTTTATTATCATATTAGCTAGGGTTTCTCAGATAAGATAAAATTTATCTTTTCCATTAACTTCCCAAACAAAATCGGATGAAGCCAATAAATATCCAAGTTTAAGCATATTAAAATTTAGGATCAATGTTTATTCAATTTGCATGAGAGCAAAGATTAATCTATAATCTATACGCATACTATTAGAAGATTGTTAAACCAAAGGAGCTAAGGTTGCAATCATAATTGACCTTACTAGCTACAATCGATATGAGAAGCTTGAGGAAGGATCTAGTTGGTTTGCTGGGCATCATTTTCTATATAAAGCCTACTAGGAGGAAAGAAAATTATGAAGAGAACTGATGAAAGACTAGCTTCATAGTCCCTACGTTTCACTTTTTTGGCTAGACTTGGTACCTTACACCAATGTATAACAAAGCTTAAGGCGCGCACCAAGGCGATTGGATTTCCTAAAGTCTAGACGTGCCTTAGTGCGCCTCACTTTAGTGAGGCGCACCTGAGAAGGCATGGAAAAAAATCTGGGAAAAAAGCAAAAGTGCACCTTAGGATGCACCTCAGTGCGTCTCACCTGCACCTACCGACAAACGCCTCGTCTTCGCCAAATTAAGCGCTTACCCCCTATCATCTAGCGCCTATGCAAAGGCGCCTAGCAACTGCTATTTAGTTATGTGGTTTGTAATAAGTTTTTTATTGAAATTAAACCTCAATTATAGATGATATCATGATAGTAAGTTAATGAAACTTTTTTACTTTAGCCAATCACAATACAGAAAGATTTGACCAAAACAATGCAATGATAAATGCTATGAATTAACAACTAGTACGAATGGTCTGTATCAAATGGAAAGATTCTAAATGTAACAAACAAAAGGAAACACCTGAAATGAAATACATAACCAGTAAATTGAGACAAAGGGAGTAATTTGTAGATTTGGGACTGCGTCAAGTACTCAAACACTTGACAATTTATCCTTAATTGCAATAATTCTAGTTTATAAATCAAGTTCATCTCCTTTCTTCCATAATCGCTATCTCATAATCATGCCAAGCCATACCAGCTAAGAAATTGAGGATGCAATTTACAAAAAGCCTGAGAAACCAAGCTAACAAAGATTTCTCCAGACCCACAAAATCACAATTTACTTAAATGTGTTGTAATAAATTTAAGGAAAACGCTATACTCAGCCCTAGCCTCAAAACAGAACGCAAACCTAATAATTTCAGAAGAAAAACACTAGATGAGTGCAAAAAACATAGCCTAAGTCCTAAAGCAGTCATAAATGATTGGAATAGTAATGAAATTATATGAAAATTGTAGAGAAAATTCATGCTCATTACCATGGTAATGATTAATGAAGCTTCATAGATATTAGCATGATTTCTCGCATATAAAATTAACTATAAATCATTCTCATCACCTCCGTCATCATTATTAACAAACATGGTTTAAGAGTGGCAAAGTTGAATACAGGATAGTTGCATCTTATGTGCCATCCTATTTTCAAGAAAACTCTCGAAAAATGCTCATATCAAACTATGGATTTTTTTTTCCTTTAAGACACCACCCCAATTCCAATTATCACCATAAAATTACACCTAGATAATGCAGACACTTGAGTGTAATAACAGTTAGAGAAATTTTCATAATTACATTTTCTTCCTCAACAAGGATATTATAATCCATTGAAACAAAAGCAATGAACCATCATTTAAGATGGCATGTAAGACAAGTATCCCCGGAGTTTGATTAATCGGAAGGAATGCCTACATCCCTACACTACTCCAATACTACCTTTAAGATCATCTCTGCAACTCTAATACTTACTGCAGTTTCTCATCTTCGCAATGCCTACACTAGTCATAGCATTACCAAGATTCTAAATCATTAAACCTTGTTAAAACCTCGTCTGTCTAGCTCCAACAGTGATTTACTTCTCCGTCCACTGCAAATCCTAACTTTTTTTCTAAAGAACTCTGTTAGGGGAAAAAATAACTATTTGAAAGCCAGTCAGAATACTAATAACAACCTCTAATATAACTCTATTTACAAAATATATAGACTGTGTGCTCATGGTAATAAAAAAAAAGTGACTTGTCAGTTGTCTCCACCTAGATTCCATAATGGTGAGAACAAAAGATTAACACCATAATAATTTAGCAATACTGAAGGTATGATAGGCAGGCTTTAACAGTATTCTGTCCAATGGCAAATAAATGTTTGATATGGAAAATCCTCTTCTATCGTTGGAATAGACATCAAAAGATGAGCCTGAGCTACCCAAAAACTCTTCTACCAAAGGTCCAAAACTTGAGTCAGGTTAGGTTTCACTAACTATAACAAAGATATTACAAGTTGTACAGCCAGATCAACAACAAAATAATTTTTTACACGATATTAGAAAAGATAGTGAAGGGCTTAAGGGATCAATGATACAGATCCCCCCCCCTCCTTCAAGCATAACAGAATACGTCTAAACCATCAAACCTGTTAAAGTTATCAAAAGAAAAAAATAGTATACGTATCCCCGAATATATTTAGAAATGAACGACACAAGCATACCCAAATACACTCCCAAAAACATAGCATCCCACTCACTTGTAGTTATCCAAAGATTGATCTACTCCTATCTGCCACTAGGCAAATACATGGATGCTGGATATATTGTACAGTTCTTTTCCAGAGTAAGCTACGCATGAAAAACGATAATTCTTCTCCGCTTTCCCTATAATAACTTAATTCAAGTGCCACTCTAGAAAGGGAAAAGGAGATCAAAGCATAACTCTATCCAAAAACAAAGAAAATAAATTTATAAATACACACACATATATATGCATACATTTATATATGTATATATCTGTGGTAAAGTCTACTTACCCCTAGTCTATAGGACCCAAAAGTAAATATGAGAGCATTTGCATCTTCCACCATCTGATCAGTGTACCCTCTTTGGTGAGTCAGCTGCTTTACCCACCCTTTTACAATCTACATCACAATGTATAACAATCATCACACTGGTTTGCACTTTAAAACTACATATCTTGAAGTAAATTTCTCAAATAGAAAAGGTTTATGGTGAGACTTTTGTATTTAGTTGCTAACAAGAAAACTAACATTAAAGCCTTGTCCTCTTAGATTGAATTAATCTGAACTGAATTTTTCTGGACTAAATTAAACTAGATCCTTAGACTTAGCAAGACCGAACCTCAACTCAACCAAAAACTAGATAGTATACTATGATCCACTTAGTATAGAAAATTGTCAGCAATACTAGCATACTGCTGATATGTAAAACAAAGGTTTTTAAAAAGTGGAAGCTGGGCTAGTACCAGAATTCCTACCACATCAAGCAAGAAAATATACCAACTACAGAATGGATAACTACAGTTCATAAACATCCATGTCTAATACGATTGCATGGATGGATGAACCCGCACCGACTACTTAACATTTTTCTCTTTACTTTTATTTTTCTAATAGCGTGCTCAAACACTATGAAAAAAATTAAGGACAGAGGGAGACAGGGAGCAACAGACAAAAATCATACTAACTTGTACTTTTATACATACTCATTTAGTTGAATTTGTGCACACGGTCACACCCTTGCTCATCCACACCTCTGTTTGTTCTCACACAAAATCATTCTAACTTGCAAAACTGAGACACAATAATTAATTGCTTTGCTTTATACTTTATGCCAACAATTTTACGGTCTAGTTGCAATTTATAGTCCACAAAAGGTTGAAGAATCTCTTCCATGAGTTAGGGCAATTTAGCCTAGCTTTCTTACTTTGACAAGAAACGTGATACCAAGATGGTCAACTTTAACAATTCTAAAAAAAAAAAAAATCGAAGTCAGATTATCCAATTAATAACACCAATTAAGTACTTAAAAATCATGAAATTATTGCAAATCCGCGCATCAATTTTCATTGCACAAACATTTTGTGTTTACACAGTCAAAATCAGAGGACCAAGAGATGACAATACATGATCCTTGCAAATCCTATGACAGTGCTGCCCTTGGTTTTCTGCTCCAATATTGAACACTATTTATTTATTTTTTTCAAAATATTCCACATACTATACTTTATATCCATAAAAAAATCCTGACTTCATAAATATATTTACAATTAACATTTTTTGGCAATACAATTAACAATGTAGCAATGTTTGTAATACAGAGTAGCATATTTTGAGGGCAATTCATAGTAAAAATTATAACTTGAACATGTAAAAAGATACAATATTTAGATCAGAGGACTCAATTAAACCATTAGAATTCACTTTTACAGTTGTTAGTAAAAATTAAAATAAAAAAAGTCGTTACCTCACGAATCCGTTTAAGAACAACTTCTCTCTTCTCACCTTCTTTGGTGCTCTCATAAAGCCCTGAATTCACCAGATACTGCAAATTCCAGTATTCAGCATCAACAAAAACAAAAAACTATCCCATTAACCTAAAAGAGAAACGTTGATCCGAAAAAACTGAACTGCACAATTTTAATTTCCTCAGGGGAAAAAAAAAAACAGATTTGGAGAAGTTATTAGTTTATTACCCTCTCTAATTCAGCATTTCGCAGAAGATCAGCCTCAGTAGGACCCGCGAGTGAAATCGGCTTAGTGATACCATACCTTATCATCGTAAGCGAAGGCGACGACGAAGAAGAACTATTATTAAGCAGCTGCTCAGAACCCCCAACCATTTGAATTGCTAGCAAAAATACACCAACCCAGAACCCTAACCCTAACCCTAACCCTAATTTAGAAGTTAACAGATCTCTTTATTTTTTCCAGAAATTGGGCATCTGCTCTTCCCCTAGAAAAAGGAGAGAACGAGCAGGTGTGAAAAATTGATACTCAACTTCAAAAAATTGCCTTAAATTTTGGGAAATTGAGGACATGTGAGTTGTGAGTTGTGAGTGAACGAGTGATTAAGTCATTTGGTACAGCAGAAAGACAAAAGACAGATGAGAGAAGATCTGAATTAGGGAGAAGATTCCGCAGAGAGCAATATCACCAAGGGCCAATCCATGCACTTTTGGTGCTTGTTTGGTTATTTTCCTTGTGTAGGTAATAATTTGAATATGGTGTGTTTGGTTAAAAACTTCTTAGGAAATTAAATATTCGAGGAAAATTTAAATTTTAACATAACATGGGAAACAACTCACTAAGTCTCCTTTAGTCCGTGAATTCCTACAATACATAGGAAATACGTTATTTCCTAGAAAATATTAATTACAATGATGTCGGTAATGATTTCATGTTGGAATTTATTTCCCATGGTAAACCAAACAAGCACTTAAATATTTATTTATGCTATGTATTTGGATCATTTATGAATATTACAAGTACTTGATAAAATTAAGCTTTTGTTTGAAAATTTTGAGTTCTAATTTGAGCTGCAGTTTTATATAATTGAAAAAAATTAAATTGATCGGTTTAAAATGGCATTTTTTTAATATGATGATGTGGGTGGTACTCAACATTGAGTCGAACACTATTACGATTAAACCAACACACACATCTGTAAGAGGAAGATAATAAATCCTAATAATTCGCAAAAAGGTTCATTCAAGACGTGCTAGATGGTACGGAAGGCTGAAGCCAGTATTTCTTTTTATGAGGACTTTTTTTTTGTAATACTGTGTTTCTTTATTTACTATATTTTTTCGGGTATCAAATTTCTACAACAATCGATTTGTAAATTTTTTTTAATGTGACAAACTACATCAATATGGGTGTCTATTTATAGAAAATTCAAAAATATGATTTTTGGTGTTTTTATTTTATTTTTACGAATTTCATATTTTGTAACATTTTCATTTTAAATAGGTCAAAAATTGTAATAACTTTCCATAATAGTTAGGAGGGATAGTAATTGAATTTTTGAAAATTTATAGGGTTAAAATAGACTTTTTCAGGGGGACAACATGGCTCCCCCTTGGCTTGTATAATAGAGATCAGGATATTTATGATTAGAGGCAATTATTTGAATGTAGCCTATGATATAGCATGAAAATAATTCTCTCCATGATTCCGTGATGATCAATTTAAAATAATTTAACAAAAAAAATACAAATATACAAACATAAGATGATACGAAGTAGTAATTATTTTATTATACTAGGATTTTTTGCAAGATAAAAATTTTTTGAATTTTTTTTGACAACTTAAATCCTTAAACCAATTTTTTTCCAGGTGAAACCCTATGCCTATTTTCCTGATAGTTTTTTATAACATAGAAAGGGAAACATGAAGAAGTAAAGGGATGACAATGCATATTGATTAAAATTCCAATTAAATTGACAGTACAAGAAGTTTAAATAGGCTAAAAACAAATATAATAACTCCCTAATATTAAGCAAAACTAAACCCACTGCATCACTAACATACCACGATGTTTTTACTGAATGAGACACTCCACAATTAACAAACTCCTGATAACAAGTCGCTAACTAACTTAATACTCTTAGAATTATCATTCAACTATTGTACCCATTACTCAACTTACTTAAACTTAGCAACTAAATATAATAATGAAAATTAATAAATTACTAATTATTTGAAGCATATTCTAACATTTCCGATGTTGAACAATGTTTTAAGGCGTTAAACCTAAAGCTTAATACTAAGCTTGAGAGAGTGTTTAATATTAAAAATCAAGTTTAATGTCAAGTCAATGCCTAAATTGGTTGACATCAGAAAATGGAGGTAAGGTTTTATTAGACAAAAAACATTGGTATAAGGTTTTAAGTTACCAATATTTTCTTAAAGGATTTATGTCGAAAAAAAGTTTTTAAAAAGGTTCTATATGATAATAAATCATCAATAAAAAAAGGCAGATGATGTTAAGGTTAATCGTCGGTCAACTCCTTAGCCGCAATATTAAAAGCAAATAGAATTATAGAATCACAGCTAGAGCTACATAATTGCTTACAAACACAACAAGACATACGATTACATCATAAGATGCTAATAACCATTAACTTTATCGGGGATATGAAGGGTGTGAGGAAATTAGCTTTCTTTTCATGCCACAACAGTAATGTGAATGATTCATGCCATTATCAATGTCGAGACCACCATAATTTCCTATTATCGCGACAATAGACTTGCGGAAATTGATATTGGCACAACTGAAATTGATATTGGCACAACTAAAATTGATATGGCCACAAATTTTGTGGGAGGAGTACAGGAAGATGTCTCTCACAATGGGTTGTGCCCATATCAATTTCAATGTTTCCTTTATCATTTCTCTAAACTTGCATCCAAAAATAAAGTTAGTGTACAAATTGACTAGTTTCCATTGAATGAATTGTCTGTGTTTCATGTGGGCGTCCATTGCTTGAGCTTGGGTAAATTTCCTAAGCTATGAAGTTGGAGCCTTGAAACATGAAGGTTTTCTTCTGAAGGAGTGTGGATGGAATCTTGCATCATATCTTGGTCCTTGTTATTGGTGAGGCAATGATCTTCTTCATCTTCAGGATCTCTATGGTATTGTCGAAGTGTTGCTCTTGTGTGCGGCTTCAAATTACATTGCTTATCCCTATCCATGTCCAATACTCTTTGAAGGTGAACAATGACTCAAATGGTCATAATATTCCCATCTTGGAAATTGCTTGCTGGATGAATTTTCCTTACATTTGCTTATCTGTGCATATCTGAATTTAACTTGTTCATATCTGTCTCCCCTGGGTTCGCTGTTGCAACTCCTACTTCCCTATCATCTAAACTACCGTCCCTATTTACTAAACTCACCTTGTCCTTCTTATGGGGGAAGCGATGTGCATCTCTCTTCCTCAAATATTCACCCTCATTGTCATATGTCACACACTCACACCTTGTTCTTCCTGCTTCATATTTGACGGATCTTCACTTGATGGAATCTCTAAGAATAATGAGTCATGTTATGTGTCCACATGCATTGGATTTTTCGATGTTTATTTGGAAGAGTTATGAGTAATGTCAAGTAGCTAGATGAGCTTCCTTCACACTTCCGTATTTTTGGATCCAATTGGGAATGTCGTTTGCAAATCCCACAATGCTAGATCATTCTTTTCAAGTTCAAAATGACTATGGAGGAACTTGCTAGAAAACATTACAAATTCAAACAACCCATATCATCAATACTAAATTGTTAGAAAACATTACATATTCATACGAACACACACGGTACCGATGAATGACAAACACGCGATTTACATTAGTTCAACTACAATAACTATTATTCTAAGGATTAATAAACATTATTTTAAATTTTAAAACTAAACCAAATAAATATTCATCAACTTAATAATTATCTCCTTCTTCTTTAATGTGGATTATTACATATTTATAGAGAGACCTCCTTAGACATAACCTAATCCTAAGATTATCTCCCTCCAACCAACTATTATTCAATCTTCAAAATATTATCTACAGTTCATTCATCAGCATCACCACCTCCGCCGTATTCTCCTTCGCTAGTCACACAAATCACAATCAATTGTTAGCCTAGTTTCGATGGCGCGCGCCATGACTCGCGCCATACCTCTTTCCTTGAGACCCACTTTCTCAAAACCTCGGTTTCTGTCCTTTTCACCAGCCCATTTCAGTGCTACTCCTTCTCTTAAGCCTTCATCAATCTCTGGTTTGAGGGTAGCATATCAATTTAGAAATGGCGGTGAATTTAGGGATTCGGTGATGAGGGTTTGCTGTGGTGGTTTTGGTGGTGGCTTCGGAGGAGGAGAAAGAGGGTATAGGAGGGTTAGGAGGAAAGCTAACAAGAAAACTAAGGAATTGGAGCTCTCTGTTAAGATTCTCATTGAGGAGGGTTTGCCCAATGACCCTGATATTCTGGTAATTTTTCTTTGTTTTTGTTATTTTTTGAACTTGTCATTGGTGAAGAGTGAATACTCTTTTTTGAACAAGTAAAACTTGTATTTTTTTTAGTATGATAATGTGTGTGATATGACTTGAACCAAGCAAATCACCCCGTCCAATTTAGCCAACATATGCATATGTGAGGGGAAGATAAGTAATCATCGCAAATGTGTGCGGTGAGAATCGAACACAAGACCTCTTGGGCTTAAACACTAGGGCGGTAGGGCCCTAGGCTAAGACCTCATTCTCAAGTATAATTTGTATAATATGCTATGTGCCTGTGTATATGTATATAAATGCAAATGTCTGATTTTGCTATGCACAGTCTCAATTTCGTAAATTAAATCAATTAAACAGCATACGTGTACCGACGTACCGTGTTAAATTTGGAATGCAAAGTTCCGAAACTGCCACCACAGTGTAGAACTGGGCATTGCCTTGTATCTGAATGCCTCATGTCATACAAATATGTAATGTCCAATTGTCCACAACTCCCACAAGACACACCAATCCATCATTATCCTCCATATTTTAGGTGTGTTTGTAAAATACTTATGAATGATTGACATTATAAATTGTAATGAATAACGGGTATTGATACAAGCCGTCTTTAACATTTTTGGGGACCTGTACTAATCATGTTAGTTGTAAAATGAATTTTGACCATTTTTTAAATTGCACTATTATAACATCCAACTTTTTTTTCCTTACGAATAAATATACTTCTTCCATAATAAAATGAATGCAACAATTCTCCTATTTGTTTTCAGCAATAATATCTACAATTTTGTAAGTGCAAATTATAGAGTTGATAACTTGATATTATGAAAGCATTTGACCAGACTTGCCTTAGTTGCCTATACATATTCTTTTTATGCGTAAATTACAAATCTTGATAAAATATATAATGAAAATAGTGTAAAAAGTACAATTGCATTTATTTTGTTACAAAGAAGGAAGTAAATCATAATATCCAATACTTTAAATCAAGTTGGAATATCAGAACATTGAGAAGAATTATTCCAGAAAGGGTTAAAGAAAAGGGGGAAAAAGCAAACCAAATAACCTCAAGAGCTCATAGGGTTGAAAAAAAGAAAAAGGGGAAAACGCCAAAAAGGAAGGCTGCTTATGGGATTTGCACTCCCAACTATAAAAATATCATCTCCACTAAGCAAAACATATGTATACATGCTGCTTTAAATTAAATATATAGACTTCCTCTGTTTCGAAAAAAACGCAACAAATTGGATGGCACGGACTCCTAATCCATTTTTTGTTGTGAGAGTGGTATGTGATGATGCGAGAGATAGGAAAAGACTTACAAAAATGGAAAGATTAAAATTGTTGCATTTATTTTGAAACTTCTTAAAATAGAAATTGTTGCGTTTATTTTGAAATGGAGGAAGTATAATTCTTTACATTTTCCAAATTTTGGGGCCCTTGAAATATTGGGCCCTGTGCTAAGGGTTTGCCGTTTGCTTGCACAACCCAATAGCCGGCTATGGATAATAGTGGCGATGACTGATGAATGAGTGATCTAGTTGGAATGTTCCATTTCCATTTTGTTATTAGAATTATTGTAATCACGTCTCTTTCTTATAATGAATAGTGGTTTGCTTTATGGAATGTTTAATTTTAAAATTTTTGAGAGGCTGTGTACTTAGAGTCTCATTCTTGAATTAACAAACGTTGTATAGCCTGTATTGTACTCCGATAGCCAGTTTGCTTCAATTAGTACTTTAGCATTATAGATTTGCTTCCAAATTCCCATTTCTAATTTGTATGGCTGCGTAGCCAGATTGTTAGCATTTTTATGTGTGGACTGTGGAGTTAGACCTCGACGAATAATTATAAAATGGAAATGGTATATAATTCAACTTTCCAAAAGTTTGCAATTAATATCACCCTTCTTGGGATGGTTGCTGGAGCTTTGGAGTGTTGGTGTAATGTGGCGGACAATTTTTGTTTATGTTAGAAGGAAAAACCCGTCCTGAAATCGGAGAGGAATGGACTCGAAAATTCAGGCCTTATCGGTTCGGTCCCACAAAATTTGTATATTCTGGTCTGCACATCCAACTGGGTCTGGTTTGGTTCATGACCGGTGCACAACCCTAGGGAAACCTATGTTTAGTAGGAAGGGGCTTATTATCATAGCGCAAAGGAAAAAAAAAAGTTCTTTTGACTATTGAGTTGTGAGTTATGAAATAGTGATTGACACGGGATATTTTGCAGTATGAGAGTGCTGTTGATAACGGTTCAAATCTTAATGAAAGTAATTTATTTGTGCAAGATGAAACCTTCCTACCTCAAAAGATGGTGGACTTTCCTCCCTTGACTGGCTGTGGGCAGCAGAGGAGAGGGCAATGTATTCAAGTTTGCTTAAACAATCGGTGAAAGCTATCCTTCACAATCTAAGCGTAAGACAAGGTCCCATACTCCCATGTAGATTCAACTTAGGGCTTCGCACACATCATAGTACATTATAGAGAATATAGAGGTCCCAGCTGGAGCGACACGTGCAAATTTACGATACATGTATCTGTGTTTTCTACTTTTCCCAAAATGCTGCCATGGCAATATTAGATATAGTGTGCATTCTACTCAACTTGTGTTGACTTATTTGAACATATTTTTTCCGAAAGAATTAAAATTGTGGTGAATAGAATAAGAGCCATGGTGGAAAGGATGATTATGTCCTTTTCTTATCTCGAGTCCAGTAGCTTTCGGTTTTATAAATTTCAGGTTTTATACTCAGGGTTTTGCTGATGGCTCAGGATCATGATATATTGACAATCATTAAAGAAAAAGGTCACAAGAATGCTAATAGTTTGTGTAACATATTGTTGACATCTCCTCCTAACAACCGATCTATATTTCAAGTGGCGGCAATAGGAGACAAGTATTTTGTTACGGTCTTGGGATTTGAAATATTGCATTCAAATTTCAGGAAAATATGTTTTGGTCAAAGCATGCCTCATATATTCATATATACATGCAAATATTTCAAATGCTTATGTTTGTAAATTTGGTGTTTTGTGGTTCCAATTTGAGTGGAGGAGATGTTAGTGGCGAGATAGAAATATCTCAACCAAATGAATACCTATATATGGAGTATAATTTTAGTTGATTCTCCTTCGATTAATCTTATTTTTTACCCTATTATTATTATTATTATTATTTCCGTTTTGCAGAGTATTGCTGAAATGCTTCGTCTAAATGCTCCAATGGCAATGAAGTTGGCCTTTGATGGGTTGAAGAACCCAAAATATAAAACTAGAGATACAACAATAGATGATGTTGGTGGGTATGAAACTGTTGAGCTATCATTACTTCTATGCAATGATGATTTTAGTCGAAAACTTAATAAAGAATGGAGGGATGAAGACCATGCTACTGATGTTCTATCAATGTCACAACATATCCCAGAACTTAAGTTACCTATTGTAAGTGTAAAGAAATCTAACCTTTGGAGTATAGTCCTTTTGCCAAAATTAATTGGCTAATATGTTCTTTCAGCTTATGTTAGGTGATATCGTAATTTCTATGGAGACAGCTGCTAGACAAGCAGAAGAACGTGGTCATACACTGCTTGATGAGATACGGATTCTTTTGGTTGGTTATACTTTTATTTCCTCACCCATGGTCTGTTTCTACATGTTTTTCATTTTTAATGTGTTCTGGTCACTTTCTCCCTCTTCCCAATTTCAATGCAGCTTTAATGGAATTACTTGAAAAAAAATATACTGAAAGAATGTACATTGAATCTGATGGTTGCTTTCAGTTTATTCACAAATCACAACACACTTTCCAATTTCCATGGACTCTTGATGCTGAGCCCCCAAAGTTTCTGGTCATTGGAATAATGTTGAGCACATGATCATGCAAGATAGTACAGTACTGCACTGCAAACCCCCCCCCCCCCCCCCCCAACACACACTCTCTCTCTCACACAAATAAGATTGCAACTTTCTCTTTTTTGATAACATTGATATATGCCATTCAGGTTCATCAAATCCAATGTTCTAAGATGTTCTGCTGCTACATTTTTTGTTCAACTGTAATTTTAACAGTGGCAATTTCCAGGTTCATGGCCTATTGCATCTTTTGGGTTTCGATCATGAGCTAAGTGAAGAAGCTGAGTCGGAAATGGAGGGGGAGGAAGAATTGCTTCTGAAGAACCTTGGCTGGAAAGGGAAAGGGTTAATAAAGAGTGCATGTGATGCAGAAAGTGATGGGAATCTTAACATTAAACACCCTGCTGGTAATTATTATCTATTGCTAATTCTTCTTCTAAAATTTTGCTAATTACTACTGCCTTATACTGTATCATCCAATTTTAGTAATTTTTCAAAAAAGAATAATTTTTTTTGTCAATTACCATCTTTTAAGAAGCTCTTCTGATTACCTTTGACCTTAATCAAGTATAATTAATATCTAATCAATGTACCTAATCAAGGTCAAAATTGATTGGTCAGTATAGCAACCACGCAATGGAAATGTAACCTTGATTGGTATATTGATTAATTACTAAATACTTTAAGACCAAAGGTAGTAAAACCAAACTAAAAGTGTACTAAATGGTACTCACAACATTTTTCAATAAAAGAAAACACTGTAATTTCTAAAGTTGAGTAACACTAGTAATTAAGAAGTTTTTCTTCTGTTTTCTTAACTAATGTGATCTCTGCATGAAATGCATGTCTTGTTCATATTTGAAAGTTTGTGTACTAGTCTGCAGTGATGAGTATCTTACATGCTGATTGCTAAAAGACAGGAAGAAAGAAGGCAGTCTTCGATTCTACAGACCAAAGTTTAAATATATCTTCTGTGACATGGATGGTGAGATTTGAATTGACAGTCCAAATACTATGTCCCTTTTCAAGCTGGTGGTTGATATTTCTTCCTGCACTTTCTAATGTAAGGTACTCTGCTGAATAGCAATAGTCAAATTTCTTCAGCAAATGCAAATGCTCTAAGAGAAGCACTGTCACGGGGCCTTCAAGTGGTGATTGCGACAGGAAAAGTGAGAACATTTGTTGTTTACACCCCCCCCCTTCTCTTTTTCCATACCTACCTTCCCTCTCTTAGGGGTGCTTATGAGACAACACTACTCGAAGCTACTCAGGCTCAACTCGATCAATACTTGGTTAATGCTTGACTCTAGATGTTAATGTGTTATGTTGATCAAGTCTTTACTTGATCTAAAAAAAGGCGATAAGTTTGATATATTTAATATTATTTAAAGATATTTCAAATCTTATATATTCTAATTTTAAACCCTAATTTCAATGGAGTAGTGGCTTGACACTTACCTCAAATGCTTGAGGACTGAGGTTCGATTCCTCAGGCAATCAATGCAGGTAGTATATTTCCTTACCTTATTAAAAAAGTAATATTGTAAATTTGTAATAAATAAACACATGGGCCTTTTCCAAACATGCTATAGTAAAAAGCCATAAAGTTGTGTACTTTTGTGACTTGATAATTTTTGCTTGTTAAATAGTGAGACAATTATGTAATCTTATCTTTTTATTTAATGGTTAGACCCTTATTAAGCAAATATAAACCACTGAATTATATACTTCTATATTTTTTTGAGACATTTTCGAGCTTCTGAGTTCGAGCTCGATTTGGGCCTGGGTCCTAGCCCTAGCCTATTGAGTTTGAGTTTAGCTTCATATTTTGAATTTTCGAGTTCGAGTCGAGTTTTAGTTTCAAGTATCATCTTAGTGATACTCGAGCTCGGCTTGCATCACAAGCACCCATACTCTCCCCGTTCTTTTGGTTATAGGTGATCATGATGTCTTCAGGATTTACTCCCAATATCTTTTAGTTGCATGTCTACGACATAATAGGTGAGTTCTTGTGGTAATCATTGCATAATGTTAAAAATATTGATATGGGTAGTCTAGTTGGAACTTATAATTTGGAGGAGCATTTGGCCTTCAGTGTTCAGCACTAGAATGTGGTGGGTTAGGCGGCTTAGGCCCCATTGGCATTTTAAGCCAATTAGGGTGCTGTACTGCTGTATGCATTTAGTATTTGAATTGCATCATATAATTGAATACTTGAATAGGTACCTCCTTGATATTCATGTTATATTTTTTCTAGCTTCACTCATAATTATGCAATATGTTTTAATGCTTGTAGGCTCGTTCAGGGGCCATAGACATATTGAAGACTGCTGATTTGGTTGGAAGAGATGGCATCATCTCTGACTCATCGCCTGGTGTTTTCTTACAGGTATGTCTCAGACTATGTCTTGTTATTGTTCTCCTTGAATACATTCTCTTTGTTTATTTATATGAGAGTTAATTAATATTATTGTTAGTATTAGTATTATTGTTATTAGTAATATATAATCATTATTTGTTTGCTTGTTTATTTATTTCGTATTTTCTACTTCTTGGTCGGATAATAATGACCACTATAAGTATGCAATGAACTTCACTTTTTCTTTGGTCTCTACTCATCTACTGTAATGTTGCACAATGAAATCATAACAACTTATTTAACGATATGGACTTATTGGTGATGGATAAACCATTATTCTTCATATCATCTTTATCTTCCCCTGTTAGTTTCTTTTAAATCCTCTCCAAGAAATGCTATTGGAAAATGGATAATATTCAAGAAAAGAATCCAATGAGAAAGAAGCAATTGTTATAATTTATAGCCATGAAGTTTTGCTGCATACCCAATTGAAGGCATTTTATTTGACATGTTGTGGATGGTTCTTTTCAACTAATATGCTTATCCAAATGCATCTGAACTTATTAGATCTTATTTTGCGAGAGGGGATCCTCTCCAAGAAATGCTATTGGAAAATGGATAGTATTCAAGAAAAGAATCCAATGAGAAAGAAGCAATTGTTATAATTTATAGCCATGAAGTTTTGCTGCATACCCAATTGAAGGCATTCGATTTGACATGTTGTGGACGGTTCTTTTCAACTTATATGCTTATCCAAATGCATCTGAACTTATTAGATCTGATTTTGCGAGAGGGTCAAATCTTATTTTTGGTCGTCTAAATTTATTAGAAATTATTAGACTTTATTTGAACTTATTTCTCATGAAAGGAAAAATGAGATAAAAGGAACTGACCCTTTGGTTTCCATTTTTATAATATACTTAAGATATGTCGGAGTTGATTAAGTGTTCGCATACTGCTCTGATAGAGCAGAGAATGCGAGATTGGATGTTTACATGTTTTGCTTATTTATATATTATATAAAACAAGAATCGGCAACATTTATCACTTTTTAGTTTTTATGAAGTGCCTTGTATCTTTGTCAAATTCCATTGCATTCATTGTCATATGGACCCAAATGATTTTTTTTTTTTGCAGTATTTCCAAGTGAAAAAAGTCTATTAGCATAAATGGAAACCGTGGAGATATGCTGGCTTTATAAATTTAGTGTTGCAACTCTTCCTAATGCTAAAGAAAACTTCTCACTATGAATGCACTCAATTCTCATAGGGAGATACATGGAGTTGTTTTGTAAATATAAGTTTTTCCAAGTATGCTTACCTGCAAAAAAAGCAAGGGAAGTTATTTATCTGTTAATGTGAAATCTTGTTGTCTGCTCTTCTGATTTTTAATACACAGGGCTTGCTTGTTTATGGCATGCAAGGCCGGGAAATCTTCAGGAGAAATTTGGACCCAAGTTTTTGCAAGGAGGTATGGGCTACTTTTGAAGTTACCTACCTGACAGTTGATAGATTCTGTTGTATTTGGTACTAAAAGGAATTTGGAAATGACAAATAGGCCTTTTCTCTTTATTTCAGGCCTTCGTCTACTCTTTGGAACACCAAATTCCTCTCGTTGCATTCTGTGGTGACCATTGCTTAACATTGTTTGATCATCCACTTGTAGACTCGCTTCATAGCGTATATCATGAGCCAAAGGTATGTGGCTCTGCTTTCAGCTTCTATGTTCAACCTTCCATCGAACAGAAAAAGAAAAAAAAAACTTACTGACAGTGTAAAGTTTGTTTAAAGGTAGAGTAAGTTAGTAAAGTTGGTATTTGAAGTGATAATTTGTAACTGAAATTTCTGCAGGCAGCAATTATGTCTTCTGTTGAGCACCTATTGACTGCTGAAGTACAGGTAGGAGACTGAGCTTCTATGTAAAAGATTTCCAATAATATGTACTGAAGTTTTGTATGTGATATTAATCCCATTTTTTCTTTGAATTTTATTTTATTTTATTTTTTATTTCTTTTCTTTCCATTGGGCCTGGGATGAATCTGATGAGGGGGAGTTAGCTGGAGATGTTAATGTAGGCAGCTTTGCACACCTGCAAAACACTTTTGCAGGAGTGCCTGGTTGGGCGCTGAGCCGCTGATGTATGAGACTGGCTATTTCTGAAAAGATCGTCCAAATACCAAATATGGGATTGAGGGACTTTAATTTCTTTTCCTTAGTGAACAGCCTCTGACAGAATTTAGCCTGGGTTTCCTAAAATTAAATTTGGGGGAAAAGCCAATTCTGTCCCACAATCTGTGTTAACCTGGGCAATCTGCAGTTTACATGCTTATATAGCTCAACACTTTATAAACCTGGCTGTGGGTGTAGTAGTTTAGCTTTTGTACCTATAAAATTTAAATGTCGTCTTTCTCGGAAATTTTATCTCCTTTGACAACTGACAACGTACGAAACTGGCATTGACTATCTGCTGAAATACTCTGGAAAGACGTTATGGATAAGTTCAACACACCCCTTTTACGGTGGAATCTAGAAATCTAATTGGAGCCTTTGGAGGTCTTGGCTATTAGTGCATGCTGATGTTATTTGTGAGAAGTGAATTAGAAGAATTCACTATGGTATTTAAATGTTGGTCTGACTCGTCTGGTGTTGGTTCTCTCCATAATAAAAAAGAAACCAAGTAGATATTTACCAAGAAGACATGAATTCTTGCAGAACTTACCTTGGTTGAATTAGTAGTAGCTTATTGCCTTATTGGGTGGAAACTATACTGGGTTATAAAAAAACCCTAAGTTGGTATTTGCTTTTTTTATGCACAGACAGGCTAGGTTTGAGTAGGTCTCTTCTCATTTTGCACTTATGCTGGCCTTTTTTTCGTTTGCAGAAACTGGTCTTCTTAGACACTGCTGAGAAAGTGGCCACTACTTTAAGGCCATATTGGTCAGAAGCAACTGGGGATCATGCTAGTGTTGTTCAAGCTATCCCGGACATGCTTGAAATTGTTCCCCATGGGACTTCGAAAGGAAATGGTGTAAAGTTGCTGCTGGATCATTTAGGAGTTACTTCAAGTGAGGTATGTCACCATTTAGCTTATAATCTAAACAAACCCATTTGGCTTTTATTTGATGCATTTACAGGGAACCATTGACAGTTAATCCTGTTGACCTTCAATTTGTAATGCCTAAATCTTGAGTATAAAACAAATCTTTTGCTCACTAGCAAGTAGCAACTCTGCATCTATTATCTGTCAAAAAAAAAAAACCTCTGCATCTATAAAGATAATTTGACTTCAAAGTAAATCATTTTGATTAATTCCAGATTATGGCGATTGGTGACGGGGAAAATGACATTGAAATGCTCAAGTTGGCTAATCTTGGAGTTGCTCTTAGCAATGGATCAGAGAAGACAAGAGCCGTAGCTAACGTAATTGGTCTTAGCAATGATGAAGATGGAGTGGCCGACGCCATCTATCGATATGCATTCTGAGAATATGATAGTAATGCAGCCATTTGCAGACAAACTTTCATTATTTCCATTGAATTAATTCCTGATACCGTCAAAGAATAGTTTTGTATACTTGTTTTCTAGGATATCAGCATTCAACAATTATATATTTCCATAATATTTTAGGATTTTGCCAAAATTTTGTTAGGTCGTACTTGAATTCTTGTCAGCATTCATTCATGTACTCTGAAACAAATACCTTGTAAATTGTAATGAATTACTCATAAATTTCACGATGAGATTTTTAGTTTTTCTACCAAGGGAAATAGTTGCTTGTTGCATTGCAAATGAACACTCTTCAGAATACACATTTCGCTTCTGCAACAACTTCAGGATTGGCAATACAACTTACAGATAGCAATTAATAAAAGATATTGCTATTTTCTGTCCACATTTAATTACAATTAGCATTTAAAATGACTCATATGTCCTTACATTAATTTTTTTTTATGCACTACGAACACCATCCATGCTCGGACCACACCTCTGCTTAGGCACAACCACCAATACAATTTCAATTCCAGATTATGCAAAAATGAATCAACCACATAAAATTCAACTACGAACATCATGAACACGAAAATTCATCTTTGCATCTGCAATGAAGCGAAATCAAGTAGAAGGTATCTTTAAAAGTTTTTTCAAACACTAATAATTTACTGCATGCTAAATTCATTTGCGTTTCAAAAAAATAAAAAAAAGTATATAAATGATTTTTTTTTTGGAAAATTTGTCAGAAAAGACCTTATAAAACATTCTTTTTGTAAGAAAAGACCTTATAAAAATTTGTTGTGAACAGGGACCTAAAACAAAAAAAAAGTTGCAAGGAGGGATCTTACCTCTATTTTCCGACGTTGATTGTGAATTTCCGGTGTTGACTTGCTATTTCCCTCCAATTTTCGACGAATCCTTTCTTCTCTATTTAACATTTCCTTTTATTTTCACTATAAATTCATTTTTCCTCCACTCCCCTCCATTTTCCCTCCTAATTCATCTACATAAACCCTACATTAACACTTCCTTCTAGCATCTAAAATTCTCTTCTTCTGAATTTGGGTTTCCTCATCTCTTACCCCCTTAAATACGAAAGGATTCGTGCAAAATAGAGGTAAGGTCCCTCTTTGCAACTTTTTTTTTGTTTTAGGTCCCTGCTCACAACAATTTTTTTATAAGGTCTTTTCTCACAAAATGAAAGTTTTAAAAGGTCTTTTTTGACAAATTTCCTTTTTTTTTAATAGAAGTAGCAAAACCTAATTCTCAAATGAACAATCTAGACAAAAAAAATCGAGTAAAAATTTGACATTATGTATACTATTAATATGAAATGCATAAATAGAAACAAAAATGAGTAGTTTGGACATAAAATGAGTAATTTCACATTGTAAATAGTTTAAAAGTCAAATGCGTAAAAAAATAGCAATCTACCGGAAGGATGAGCAATAGTAAAAGGCGGGTGGTGAATAACAACTTAAGTACTCGTAATAAAATACAGCTGCATCCGAAAGTTTTAGCAGTAGTGAGTTTAACACATATTCATTATGGCTACAGAGGATTAATTATAATTATGTCACAAATAAAATAGCTTACGCATTGGGGCAGAAAAAAAATCTAATGTATATAATGTAAAAAACTATCTTCCTTTTTTTTCCAAATCAAAACAAAATTTTACATGGAAACTGAAGCTTGGAAAGCCAATTTCTGTCCACAATGAACTGCTTCTGGCTAGTGGGGCTCCCATAAGCATGTTAATCAAATTAGTTCATGCTGATACTCTAACATGGAGCCTTTAATTGCATTCAGAAATTCAAGATCTATCATATTTTGCATTTCTTCTTGCACATTCCAGTATAGTCTTATCAGCAGTTATGAAGTATGCAGCAATCGATGCTGCAACAAAAAAAAAATGTTTTGTCAAATAATGTGCCATAAATCATAACGAATAAAGAAACATGACTAGTTTTAGGATTTGCATCTATTCTTTAAGTTATACTCCCTTGATCTTTTAAATAAATAAATAAATTATAATACGAAGTATTGTAATCTACAAACTTCACTTATTGGCATTTGGCGCTATTCATACAATGCACTTCGACCTCCGATTAAGATTTAAGGGACTGAGAGTTCATTTATTTGTTGAATATTCATAGCTCAAGTAGTTAAACCAAACCATATTCACAAAATATGAATGTCAAGACATATGAGATGCAAATCCCAACTGCCCAAGAGAAAAATATAATTAAGCAAATAACTAGTATGGAGTATGATCTAGATACTACCTGCAGATATAATGAGTGCTTGAGCAGTATAATTAAGATGGGCCTTCGCCCATGGATTGACACGACAACCAACAAGCTGCAATTAAAATGATACAAAAATATTATTAATGGAGTGCTCATTGTTGCAAAAAAAGAGATTGGTAGAAGAGCAAATCCCACACTCCCATATGCGTATTTGTACAGCTATATCAGAACTGTGAGGTATCCCATACTCATTAACAATGCCAATGCTCACAAAGAGTAGGGTTTTGGGAGGATAGACCCATTAACTGAAGCAAGTGGGTTATCAGGACTAGGGTTTCTTTTAACTGAATTAATCTGAACTGAACTGAAACTCGAGACTCATTAGGAGCGGAGCTGAACTGAAATTTCAGAAACTAACTCCAGAATAACTGGGCCCTAGTGTCTTACAACTAAAAGAAACAAATATTAAACAGCCAAGTATTAATTTGTATAGAAATAACCATTTTGGAACTTCTGAAAAAAAGTTGCTTTAACCCCCATCGGGGAGTGACATAGAACATCAAACCGTAGGAGAAGTTTGGTTTCAAACCCTGTTGGGTATTTTGGTTTGACACTGCTTCACACCCAAAAAGAAACGAGCAACGTTTGAATGAAACTAGTGGAAGTCTTCTTTCGTTTCTCGGCGGTGAACTAAGACCAACAATAGTAATATATAATGATCAAATTTCCCATAATATTCATATACTATGGGCAAGAGGAAGAGAAGGTTGGAAAGTGAATTTAAGTTTAATTCTTAAATGTGACGAAGTGGAACAATGCGACAATTACCATGGTTCAGGAATGAAAATCTTGTATTCTTTTGTAACATATCTACTCCCTCCGTAACATAATTCTGGCAACAAGTTATTTTTCACGCATTTCAAGGAAGCGATTTAAGGGTGTAAACGAATAAATTGATCAAAAAAATTTTTAAGATTAGTAATTTATGATCTCAATCTTACTTGTATTAAAACCATTTTGATTAATTTGTTCGTTTACACCCTTAAATCGCTTCCTTGAAATGCGTGAAAAATAACTTGTTGCCAGAATTATGTTACGGAGGGAGTACTTAAGTTTGATAACCAAATTAAGTTATCCTATAATTAAAAAGAAAAAAAAGGTACTGAAAATCTGATATACAATTCCCAACCATGGCATATTTCAAGATAATTCAAAGAATAAGAATACATTTTGACATAAAATGTTTAGTGACTTCACATAGATTTTGTATTTGCTTTCAAGATAAACTTTCAAAAAAATTGCCTCCTTTCACTTTTTTTTGGAAAAAAAAAATTGTTTTTCCCTTGGCCCTTGCATAGATTTCAAATGGACTTGTAATTCCTACTAAAATATACTTGATTCCCAAGCCAAGGTTATGGTACCATTAAGACCTGATGAACTTGTCTCTGTAACGACAGAAAGATCTCAAATGCCCCAAGTCCAATTGCAAAATATTGACAGTACATAATCTTTGGTGCAACTTTATTCTATAATCAGTTTTGCTTGAATGAAGATGTTTAGGACTCTTGCTTTCTTTGGTAAGGAAAAGGATTAGGGCTAAAAGCCTAGAACATTAACCTATTGTACACTTTATCCAAACAAGAAGTTTTGATATACCACAAAGGACCTCTATAGAATGTTGCAAATCAAATCAAGCCAAAAGATGATACCCAACCCAATGTTTACTTGCAACAACCCTGGCCAGCTTCTCAATAACTAAAGGCCTGGTACCCAACAAGGGGTGTTCAACTTTATCCAATTCATGATTAGGCACATCCGATAAATTTTTTTCCCTGGATATTTTGGACTGGATATTTGATATTTTTCGAATCAGCAAATTTAAAAAATCAAAAATCCAAAATATTCAAAAAAAATTATGTTTCGAAACATCTATCCAGATATTTGGGATAAGATATCCGGATTTTTTGGACGTTTGAAAAAAAACTTAAGAAACAGAAAAATATTTTGGAAAAAAACCGTAACGGATATCTTGGATCGGATTTTACCGATCCGAAATCGTTTGACACCCTAGTCTCATCCACCCCATTTGGAGGGATCGAGATCATCCTTGATTATGATTTGATGAATGCACCACCTTATGCTATAAGCTTTATTTCACAAGCATCCTCTACCATAGAGGCAATCAACGCATAGCACTCCATAATTTAGACCTTTTCTTAGAAAGACCAACACATTATCTCTCAAAGATCTTTAGTCACATATGACTTTTCTTCTAAGTTCTAACACTATTTTTATATACTGTACTTTTTAAGTCATTTATT
This sequence comes from Salicornia ramosissima, assembly GCA_951394345.1. Classification (NCBI taxonomy): domain Eukaryota; kingdom Viridiplantae; phylum Streptophyta; class Magnoliopsida; order Caryophyllales; family Amaranthaceae; genus Salicornia; species Salicornia ramosissima. The sequence continues at coordinate 13,393,737 of OX596239.1, forward strand.
TATTACTATGGCCTTTGGATTTTGCAAATCTCCATCACATTTCCACGAAGCAAAATTCCACAAAAAAGTATATACTATACCCAAGTGTGTGTACGCCCAATTAAAAATAATCAATGCAAAAAAAAAAAACTAAAACAGTAATCTTAAACAATTTCATAAGAAAAACGGCATACTAGCACATTGTTTGGATAGAAGGAAAATGAGAGAAAGGAAGGAAAAGGAAAGGAAGGAGAAAAAATTTCCCTATTTGGAAAATAGGTTGGGGAAATCTCATCTTTGAACAACCCTTATCCCTTCAAACATGGAGAGACTTGGAGAGGAAATTGAGCTCCACCTTTTCCCTCCCCTTCTTTACCCCCTCTTTATTCCGTTATACCTCCCCTTCATTCTCGTTTACATTACTATCCAAACATAGTATAAATGAGCAAAATACAAATATGTAATAATTTAAGGCTTCCATAACATATTTAAAAAAGGCCCCAAGGTTTACACTATGCTCATCATTCATCATCGGGGTTTAAACTTTTCTATCTCTCTCAGAGGCTCATAAGAGGAGATGACCATCAAAGCCTAAGTATTCCTTGATGAACAAGATCTTCTTGACTTGCCATAAAATACTTTGAAAAGCAATTAATTTCAACCCCCATAAATTTGAAGTAGGCATAGTATTTATTATAAATGGAAATTAAGCGTAATCCTAACTTTCTTGTTCACAAATGAAGTTCCTTCATTTTACATTCTAACATGTTGTAACATTTATACATAAATTGGTTATGATATGCAATGCTTTTAATATATTAGAAGTGAAGGAGGGCTAATATATCATGTGTTTATAAAGAGAAAAACTAAGTTAATGTTTCTGACCAAACCTTATGAAGTTCTATACAAATAGGATTTGTTTACTGATAAGAGGGGTGGAGAAAATCTGAAAGAATCTTATTATACTTCATTACTTGTAAAGTTTTACTAAAAGTTAACAATCTAAGTGTTCCATACACATCCAACAAAACCTTAGTTGACGCGTTTTGTAGAACACCAAATCAAATTTTTTTCGGTGTATCTCACAAGTTTTATCTTAGGCACGGCCCGACCAATCCGTGCCTTTGGGAAATTCCATTTGATCTTCTATATTACATAATCCCTAACATAGCACTGCAAAACTTGTATGAGTTGTATCAATGAAATCCTAGTTTAAGTTGGATAGAACCACATAAATCAAAAAATTGAGAATTCCATTACTTAATGATGATATATTAACCAAAATGATTTTAATACAAACAACAATGTGATTATAAGTTCCTAATATTAGTTTTAATTCTGATTAATTCATTCGTTTGGACCCTTAAATCGTTTCCTCAAAATGCGTGCAAAATCAAATGTTAGAAAGTTGTGTGTTACGGAGAGAGTACATGATTTTGACATACATACCGTGGGAATAGCGGTAGCAACACCTGTAATTGCTGCTGCTTTAGCTCCTGCTATAGCACCCTCTACAGAAAAAAAAAAAAAAAAAACATAATTGCCACAAAATTTAGCAAAATTCATTCATAAACGAAAAATCAACAAAACCTCCAAAAAAAAATAAACCCCAAATGTAGAAGAAAGATAAAAAGAGAATGTAGAATACCTAGAGTGCAGTCATCTCGAGCTTTCTTGGATTCAAGAGGAGCAGCAATAAAAATTGATGACATTTTTGCGCTTTTCTCTTGATCCATCATTGATCTAACAATTCCCATTTGTTCTCTTTCGTTTTTTCTGTTAATTCTGTATTCCTTTTCCTTATTTTTTTGGGTGTTTCAATAAATAAAGTTTGTACAAAATAAAATAGTCGCCCAGAAAACGAAAAGTCCAAGGTAAACAACTAAACACCCAAGTCCCAACGAAGCAACGAGCCACTACTCAGCGAGTAACAACGTAAGGTATAATAGAAATAAATAAATAAATAAAGGGGCTAATTCCGAGTGCCGCACAATGTTATTCATTGCAGCCTTTGCAGGCTCCTTGCAAATGTTGCAATATTCTATTAGGTATTGTAAATAAATATAGTCATTTGAAATCTTTTATGATGTTTACTGTCCGTTTGGGAGCCGATTATAAATTATGATAATGAGAATGAATTTATAAATAAATTTGGAAAGGAGATCAAAATCCACTCTCATGGTGTAACTAGTTTAACTTCAATTTATCTAATCACAAATATTCATTTGGCATTAGAAGGTTGGGACTGAAAATATGTTTTCCATGGACATTAGAAGGTTCTTCATTAACAAAATTACACTATAAACTCATTACCATTAACACAATTTATTACCAACAACCAAACGAACCATTATAATTATGAGATTGATACCCCCCGCTAGGTTTTTTTTGACTAAGAGTCTTATGCGGATAGGTACTAGTGTACTACCTTACTTTAATTAGGAAAAATTAACAAAAATAATTCCAACTTTGGTTGGTCTTCCGTTTTTAATCCCAACTTTTCGAAAACCACAAATAATCCCAACTTTTGCTTTGCTTTTCCATTTTTGGACCATTATACCGGTAACCTGCTGCGACGGTAAGCAACTTATTTCTATGATAATTAAACTCTTTCATTTTATACAGTCCATCTCCCCTCCAAAACCCAAATTATGACATAAACCCTTTCCCTCCCAAAATCCTTTGCCATTGTTAACCATTGCCATTGAAGCAAAGTGAAGGTTTGTGAAGTTTACTCTCCTTCCAGTTGTTGCCCCAATTCATTCTAGTGGAAAAAATCCCAAATAATCAAACTCCATGTTCTTTTTTTTTTTTAACTCTGTAAATACAATTTTGTAGGTTTTGTAAAATTATTTGAATTGTTGTTGTTGGAATTTAGGGTTTAAAATTTCCGAGTTTGAATTTAGGTTGTTAAGTTTGAAATTTTCTGGGTTTGAATTTATGTGGTTTGAAATTAGGTTTTTGCAAAATTCTGTTTTAATGGTTTTTATTGGATGTTTATGGGTTTGAATGATGTTGTTCTTGGTTTTTTAAGGGTTTTTATTGCATGTTTACTTTGGTTGGTCTTCCGTTTTTTGTCCCAACTTTTCGAAAATAAAAAATAATCCCAACTTTCGCTTTGGTTTTTCATTTTTGGACCCTCTTTAAATTTTAACCTACAACTACCGGTAAACCTTGCTAATTAGCCGGTTAAAATTTGAAGAGGGTCCAAAAATGGAAAACCAAAGCGAAAGTTGGGATTATTTTTGGTTTTCGAAAAGTTAATTTTTCCCTTTAATTATAAAATAAAAACTTCCATTAAAAAAATGACATAAATTCGTCCGTATTTTAAAGGTATTTTCAAGAAAAATCATTTTTATATGTATGAATTATATGTTGTACAATTCTAAAGTTATGAACCTTTAGTTATATCTAAACAGTACCAACTATAGCCTTTAGTTGAATAGTTGCAATGAGATGTATTACTAAGTTCGTAAAATGCTCTTAAAGGTCAATGTGCGTGTCTTTGGTAATAGTGGTTAGAAATTTTTTTTAATAAAAACACTGACACACATCATCACATTGACCATTAACAATAGTTTACGAACTTATTAATACCTACAATTATAACTAAAGAACTTAATTGATATTATTTAGGTATAATTAAAAGTTCATAGTTTGTTTCCTGCAAAAGAATGACATAAACTTCTCCTTATTTAAACGTTTTAAACGGTACAAGCAGGAAAAAAAAAAAACAAAATGCTACGTCGCCGCATCAGAGGAGCCGCAAATTTTGCCATACGCCGTTTCTCAGCGGCGGCGCAGCCATTGACCGCGCAATGCACTAGCGAATCAACCACGTCAGCTCCTTCTCATTCTCCATCTTCATCTTCAAGCAAAGGCAGTAATAATTTAGGAAAACGACTCTTCTCACTAACACACCCAAAACGCAGTGCAGTGATCACCATTCGTAAATGGATTGAAGAGGGCCATGTTGTTCGCAAGTATGAGCTCAATCGTATCATTCGTCAGCTTCGTAAACTTAAACGATACAAACATGCTCTTGAGGTTCTTCCTCCCTCTCTTTTGTTTTTGAGCTTTTTATTTTTTGGAATAAAGTTTTGATTGGTTTTTTATGATGAAGTTGATTTTATTAAATATTAAGGATTGTTGCAGCTGTGATGATAACAATGATTTTAGTTTGGTGAAGTTGGGTTGCATTTCTTTAATCACTGAGACTGATTTAACACACATTCTCTCTGGTTTAGGGTTTAGCAGGGTTTTTCTGATAAGGCTACATTTTTTTTTGGGGGATTTTTTGTAAGAAAGAAAAAAGAAAAACAACTGTGATTGGATGTTATCTGGTAAAAATGATTGATTGTCTTAATGAGTTTTTGAGGCCTGAGGGGTTGTAGATAAGAGAGGGTGCTTGATTTTTGTTTGGAATTTGCAGGCAAATTATCATTTCATTAGTCAGTGAAACAGTAGGTTATACTTTGATGAAGAAAATTGGGCATACATTCCAACTATCCAAGCTCAAATCTTTATTTCATATTGATCTATAATACTCTGATATGTTTGAAAGTATGTCATTTTTTCATGTATGCTTGATCATTGCATGTCTTTTCGTCAGCCGGTAATTCCAACCTGATATGTTGTTGCTGGAAGAGCAATTTCTTGTAGAAAATTTGATAACAATTAATGAGCATTGGGAGCTCATTTAGTAATTAGGCTATTTGTTCAAGAGCAAATGGACCAATTAGGTCATGTTGATTTGGACTTAATTTCAGTTCAGTTTATTGACCTAGTGAGTCTAATATTTAGTTTAGTTTTGTTCAGTTCACATTAATTCAATCCAAAAGAACAAGACCTTAATCTGTTAATCTGATAATTAAGCTATTTGATGAACAGAGGATAGCTAGAGTGGTCAGTGGATTGGTTATGTGGCTCGGGTCAGCTGTTCCTGTATATTGGTTATGTGAGCTTTGTGCCCTTCAAAGGCTTCAATAGCTCGTTGCATGATAGGAAATTAATGTATGAAACAATTCAAGAGATTGTAGCCCTCTTACCATATGTGCAAATTGAATTTTGAAACATTTTATGGTCAGAACTTTTTCAGCTTTTTAAGGTGCTGTGACACTGTACTTAGAGTTTCAATGGTTGAATGCTCAGATTTGCGAATGGATGGGAACGCAAGAAGATATTAAGTTGTTGCCCGGAGATTATGCTGTTCATTTGGACTTGATTGCTAAAGTCCGTGGCTTGGATAGTGCTGAGATTTTTTTTACAGATCTGCCTGAAAAGATGAGAGCAGAACCAACACTTTCTGCCCTGTTACATACATATGTAAAGTATCGTGCCCATGATAATGCAGAGGCTCTGATGGAAAAGATGTCAAGTTGTGGTTACTTGAACTCTCCACTTCCTTATAATCACATGATGTCCATGTATTTGGAGATGGGAAAGTTGGAGAAGATTCCTAAGCTGATTCAAGAGTTGAAAAAGAACACAAAACCAGACATCGTTACATACAATTTGTGGTTAACCATGTGTCAGTGTCTGAACGATGTTGAATCTGCAGAAAGCGTTTTCCTTGAATTGGAGAAGGCCAAAATTGAACCTGATTGGATGACGTATAGCATACTAACCAGTTTGTATACAAAGAAGGAAATGAATGATAAAGCCGAGTGCTCTTTGAAGGAAATGGAGAAAAGGGTTTCTCGTAAAAACCGAGCTGCATATGCTTCTGTAATCAGTTTGTGTACAAATTTAGGGAATAAAGATGGAGTTCATAGAACATGGAAGAAGATGAAGTCATTGTTCCGCAAATTAAATGACGCCGAGTACACCTGCATGATATCTTCCCTTATAAAGCTTGGGGAACTTAAAAACGCAGAGCTATTTTACAATGAGTGGGAAATGGTTTCTACGACAGGTGACTCTCGTGTCCCTAATCTACTCATCGGAGCTTACATCAACTCAAACCAAATGGAAAAGGCTGCAAATTTTTTTGATCGGTTCACTCTGAAAGGCATAAAACCTAGTTACACCACATGGGAGCTTTTCACTTTTGGTTACCTAGAACTAAAGCAACCAGACAAAGTTTTAGTCAATTTTGAGAAAGCTGTCACTAGTGTGAAGCAATGGGAGCCTAATTTGACATTGATCCATGATGTTTACAAGCTTTTGGAGGAGCTAGAGAACATTGAGGGGGCTGAAAAGATGCTTTCAATCCTTCGTAGTGTTGGGTATGTAACCACAGAGATCTACAATATGTTGCTCCAAACTTATGCAAAAGCAGGAAAGATGCCACCTATTATAGAAGAAAGGATGATGGATGACAATGTTTTGCTTGATGAAGAGACCAAAGAACTCATCCGACTAACTAGCACAATGTGTGTTGCTGATGTTTCAGGTTGTTTAGCTTGAGTTTTGACAAATTTTAAGTTTTGATCAGCATTACTTATTTCCCTAAAATGCCTGAGAATTGCGATCCAAAAAAAGCGAACTATATGATCAATTTTGGGCTATTTTTGTCCCATTTTGGGTGAACTACGAATTATAAAAGCGAACTAAAAGGCGAATTATGTAACCCTGGTTTTGATATTAATGCTACATCTGCAACCTCACAGGTAAAGAGGAGTCAATATGTTATTAGCTGAGGGTTGGAAAGAGTGTGCTTGATTTTGCTGAGGGTTTTGGGGGAGTTCTGCTCCCAAGAATGATGTCCATTCAATTGAAGATAGCTTATTCTGAATTTTTAACCCACTGTCTGTGCATTCTGCTTTTAAATTAGGTGTCCTGTAATAGCAATAATTCAGTCAATACTAAACACAAGTCTCGCAGTCATCTCGATTTGTAACCCTAGTCGCCCCTTGCCAACTTTGGTTGTTGGATCAAACTTTATCCATGAATTTTGTGATGAATATGTCACATTGTTTATCTTCTTGTAAAACCCATGGCCATAATGAGGCATTGTACTTTTGGACTTAATTTTTTAAATTTCATTTCAGTTTAAATCAGATCCCGATGAGTCTAAGATTTAGCTTAATTCAGCTTAGCTCTTGATCAGTTTAGGAATTAAACTACTCCCTCCGTAATATAAACCTTTTATCAATTGGTTTTGTACGTATTTTGAGAAAGCGATTTAAGGTTGTAAACGAAGGAATTAGTCAAAATAATTTTAATATTAAACTTATAATCACATTCTTGTATAATTTAAGGTAGTTGAAGAGTGCAACAACTAATTTGCATACAAAAAGTCAACAATATTATTGAGCAAATAGAATGCCAATTATGCTATGGATATTATTTATAATAAGGAGTATAAATACAGATTCACTTTCGTGATCGATTGACGACTTTTATGCGTTTGCCTAAACTTAACACATGTATGGTAATCCATAATAAATTTATTGGCATAGGCAATTAGGCATACTAGCTATTAGGAATCGAAAATGTGTGCGTGACAATCGAACCCAGGACCTCGTGCCTGGAATTCTAAAGCCCTAACCATTGGGCTATGACTTCATCCTCATGCATTAATGCACAATTGCATATAATATAACAAATTGTACATAGTAAATTAATAGGAAAAATGTGTGAGTTTACTGTATATTATTTGCAGATATTAAAAGTTTGAATGTTGAAAGAGGCCTGATGAGTAACTCTACCTCTATCTTTGATCAATGAGATTAGAAGTTCAAATTTTCTTGTTAGCTAATGTTGTTAGGATTTTCTTATTAGTTTGTTTCACTAACTTCCTACAAGAATTCCTTTTTATTGGAAAATTCCTCCCACAATATGTCAACCAAACAACACAATTTTTTCTCAATTTTTAGGAAATTTTAATTCACATGATTAGTGTCAACCAAACAATCACTTTAAAAAAAAAAACAAAAAACAAAAACAATCACTAGATCTATGTAGAGGTGAGAAAAGTTATTGTGACATTGTGACCCATCATCCTGACACGAAATCGACTCGTAATTAATGGATTTGAGATGGATAATTTGACCAATTCAATTACACGAAGTGTTGAAGAGGTTCATCACACGACACGACACAATGTAATTGACAAAATTAATATACAAAAACTTTCATAATCTGTTAACCCGATACTGGATCAAAACATTATAAATGACTTTGGATCAAGGGGTTTGATCCATTTAAGAGTTACACGACATGACCCATTTATTAAACAAGTCAGCTTAAAATTAACACAAATTAGACACTACTCACCTAATTTTCATTAATAGATTTATGATATAATGATGACAAATGACAACTCTCACTTTTCAACCAAAAAAATCCAAATGCAGTTATGAGTTATGGCTACTTACTTATGCACACACCATTACTTATCCGATTTGTGTAATTTATAAGCTTAACGACACACTTATGTTCAGATGTTCTACACCTATTCTAGTAGATCGTATATTTCAGTAATAAATTAAAATAATAGTTTTAAAAAAAAATAACAACATTACTTGGTAGTTTTTAAAGAGGAAAATAAATAAATAAAGAAGAAAAACAGAGGTTTTACATAGGAAGAGGAGAGAAAAACAAGAGATTTGCTGCTGAGGCCGTAAGTTTTGAATTCAACACTCAAGAGCATTGCATTTGTTTCCTCAGGTACTTATCTTTTTTAATTTTCTGTTAAAATTTCTTAGCTAAACCTCTTGTTTGCATATTCCATTTCTGGGTTGATCTCAGATTCTCATAATGATGATTAAATCTCACTACCTAACTCTTCTTTGATTGTTTTTTACTCAATGTAAATTAGGGTTTGGGCCACAATTTTTAGGAATTTTCCCAATTTGAATTTTGTTTGTGATCTTGATATAATGAGCTTATATACATAGATTGATCCATTTCAAGAAACCTTATTTAGATTATGAAATTGAAAAGTTGGGTCAGTTTGATGAGATGCGGTGGTGTTATTTACTGCTGTATGCTTAGTTCTGTAATTTGCGTAATTTCTGGATCTTGTGTTTAAGTGGAAAAAGATCAATTTCTCAGCAGCCGAAGATATCAAGGAGTTGTTGGAGTTATGGAAGATGATGCTTCGAGGTCAATGCCATCTTCTCAAGAGCAGGTTTTCTTAGTCTGTTTTTTTTGGTGCATTTTCCTTTTTCATTCCATTTTTTTTTTCAAATTTATATTGAAGATTAGTCAAATTGGGTTTTGAAAGTAAGATATAGTTGTTGAAGATTTTGGAATTATTTGCACTTATAGGAAGCAACTCTAAAGAAAAAGTATGGAGGAATTGTACCCAAGAAACCACCCCTCATCTCCAAGGTAAAAACATGTCATTTTATTGCTCAATTTCATCTTTTTCAGAGTTGAAATTTGGGATTGTTTTTGGGTGAAAACTGAAAATTGATGTCCTAACAATTTATGATTGGGAAATGATTATCCCCAATTTCCAATATTGTGAATGAATAGATCAACTGAAAAGCTTTGCATTAATCATGTTAGGATCATGAGAGGGCGTACTTTGATTCAGCAGATTGGGCTCTTGGAAAGGTGTTTTCCTTCACTCTAATTTGTCTTATTTCATAAAGAATTTAAGTTTTATCAATACAGAAAATTTTGTGTTCTAGCCACCTTATCTTTGTTGAGTTGTTTTTTTGGGCTAATAGCAAGGTGTAGAGAAGCCTAAAGGACCGCTTGAGGCACTTCGGCCTAAACTTCAGGTAATTTATCAAACAATTCCACCTTGTCTAATGCCAACATCTCTTTTCCATCTAATTTTCATGCAGTACCAATTTTCTATAAGGGAAGAAGATTTTATGTCATTATATGTGAACTCTTTGATGCAGAATTGACATTTGTATTATCTACCATGAAGAATGCATCTGATTGATTCAACAAATAATGTTTATTCTTTATGCATTTGACAACATATTCTTTTAGTTTTTTCACTTACTTTGTGCTATTAAACGTTGACTATTAAACGTTGTGCTTAGTTCAACCTCTTTGAAGTAGTTCTTTTAGAATTTGGGTTTCAGGAAGAAGAAAAAAAAAGTACACCCAATGTTTTGAAATATAAACTATTTTTGGTAGTCCTACTTGAGAATTGTGCATCCAATAACTAGTTATTTATTGGTGGAATAGCTGTTCTATAACTACAAATATATGCATAGAGCTGAGTGATAGGTGTCTGTTTAAATGTATGCTTCTGCTTAGTGAACCTCAGTGGCGGAGCAACATTGTAGTAAGTGGAGTCCCTTGATCCCGCCTTCAGACCTCACTTAAACTTGATCCCGCCTTCAGACCTCACTTAAAAAAATCCTAAAATTTTAATTAGTCGACTCCAATAAAATTTATTGTCACTACAACACTTTAATTTAGACAAACAAATAATGATAAAATGTTAATGAGGATAGTATCTCATGGTGTCTACCTATTTGCAGCCCACTCAGCAACAAACACGGTACCGTAAATCTCCTTGTGCTCCATCAGAAGGTGAAGGTAAATTACTCTGCTAGAAAAACCTAATTTTTAGTGGTAGCTAATAGCTAAACTTAAGTATGAATTGAATTATCTTGTTTCCATTTTGCTTTTTTATAGATGGAGAAAATGCTGCTTCGGAAGAACCAACTTCTACTTGAACGAGAGAACAATGCGGCTTTTTACGGTTGCTGATCATTACTCTTGATCTTGTTTCAGATGAAGAGTAATGTTCTGTTGTTTTCGCTTAGAATAAGACTTCAACACATTCAGAGAACTGCACAATCATGTATTGATGGTTCAAATCAAAATTTCGCAGTTCCATGTTTGTTTTTTTTTAAAAAAAATTCTGATGTGGGACTTCCTTTATTTGTTGTAGTGTAATTACACAAATTCTGGGTTATTCCTGTTATGATTCATCATTCATACATTGTGCAAATTTCTCTTTCAAGGTTGACTTAGCATGGGGATTTGATCTATACTCTCTAGTATTGTTGCCAGGATGTTGTAGGTTGTTTCTCTAATTGTAACTATGTTAGTACTCATGCAATTCGCAATTTAGACAAAAAAAAAAAAGTTAAACTATTGTTTATGATATGTTTTGATTTTTTTTTTCCCATAATTAAATAGCCAAAAAAAATAAAAACATTAACCAATTTGTATTGTAAAAAAAAAAAATAATAATAAAAAAAAAAAAAAATACTCCTTTTAAAGTAAAAGTAAAATATAAATAAAGATTAGATAGAACTTTAGGTGTACTTTACATTATATACATAATATTAGTTTAGGAAATGAAAAGTTCCCACTAAAAGTTGACAAAATTAAACAAAGTTAGGGTGGAAAAAAATCCTATAAGAAGCTAACTCGTATAAAGATGATGTGAAAAAACCTTGGCTTTTTAAAAGTAACAAATTAATTAAAGTTTAGGTAGAGAAATTTAGCATGGTATTCAGGACATGCAAGTAAAATGACCTGCACATTAGAAGTCAAGAGAAACCGAAATGATAGGGCGTTAAGGCACCAACAATAAGATGTTTGTATCTACTTTTTGAAGTTTGTGAACAAATCACGTTATTGCTATCAAAAGTTACTGTGAGAGTGAGTAAACTATCTTTATGTCTTCTATATTTGTTCCAATGGATCACAAACATTTATACTTAAATAAGTTTGTCTATTGTTGTTAAAAGATTTTTTATAAGGTAGATTTGTAAATTGATAATGTGGCATATTGTCAAAACAAACCTTTTATGAGTTTGTCTATTGCTATTGGTCTTAAGATGATGATGTAGCCCCTTTGATCAAGGGAATTATGAGGGATTATGTTGGCTAATGTCCACATGGGATAGCAATTTAACTCAAGTAGTCAACCCCACTTGCGAAATTAGGGATTCAAGTGATTAATTGATTGATTGCTACATTTCTCTAAAATAAAATGTTTGTGTCATAATACTTGCCATAACACCTAATATGAATATATTTCTTTTCACTTGTTTTCGTGAAGAAATCACATTATGCTATCACGTTACCTTAAAATCCTCCTGTTTTTTTCCACATTGCCCTCACTTTAAAAAAATAAATAAAGCAAAAAAAAGGTCCCCTCCATAGTTTTTTTTCTAGACTTTCTACTATGACCAATATATTGAAATAGAAAGTGTGGAGTAATATATAAATAAAGGATAATTTAACATAATAGTATAATAATATGATAGTATGATGTTTTCTTTAAAGAATGTGGACCTACTATGGACCATTGATGATGAAGAGAGTTGTTAACAAATAACACAGCCTGATGCGCAGACATTAGATCCATACAAAAAGGGATACCATTTGACATTTCTTAACTTGATAATTGATATATTAATCAACATTATCATGTGAAATGTAATCACGAGTTCTTGATTGACTTAAAAATAATTTTGGTTGATGCCCAAGTATATATGAATTTTAAAATATTCATATTTGTTTCACCCCTTTGTTTTAAATAACATCTTCACAATGGTTTTACTCCGTAAAAACAAGAATAACAAATAAACCCAAGAGGTACAATTTACATGAAATGTTTTCTACAAACGTTGACTTCCCTTATATTCAAAGTCATATGACCATCTACGCAAAGCATCAGTAGTTAAACTCAGAAAATGTTTCAAAGATTCAACTGAATAACTTTAATTGAGATCTTTTGACATGCACCAGTTTGCAAGTACTTCTTTTATAGTCCATGTTGCCACCCAAAACTTGAACCATAAAAAGAACCAGTTAGATGAAAGTATATGAAACATAGGCCTTGTATTAGTATCTACTGATCTTTAGTTGCGGAGAAATGCTACAGTTGCAACCCGCGATCCCACAATTCCTCCGAACATGAATGTCGGATATGATCGAATGTGGTCGACATATTGGAAAGGTGCCGGCTGTGTTGAAGCATCTTGGTCTAGCGGAGAGTCAGGTTGGGCAACAGAGGTGTAAGTATATCTCTGATTAAAACTGTCTACCTCTTGCATCAACTCATCTTTAGTATTGTTACATGAAGTTACAACCTACAGTTCATGGAATTAAAAATTGAGAAACTGAAGATTTTTTGAACTTGTTAATCATTGAAAAAAAGGCCATAAACCGATAATAAAGTGGAATGTGGAAAGTCTGCGCATAGATTATATAGGTGGAATTGTGTTTACATTGTATCAGAAATCACAGCAATAAAGACAGTAAAACTTACTAATATTCCCCCTGGTGCTACTAATTTTGCAACAGAATCCCAATACATCAGCCTGAAATAAGAGAGAAACATATTGGTAAAGTAGCTCTAACACAGAGCAAACAGAGGACAATGTTGTAATTTTTTTTTTGGGTGTTCAGTTTTTAGAACTTACCACCTAATTCCACATAAGAGAAAAACATATCTTATGTTTATCACTTTTTAGAACTTACCACCTTAGAGAAACTTTTATTATTTTACCACCTTATGATTTAACTTTTTTCATCATTTCACCACTTTTCGCAATTTCTGTTAAATACTACGTTTGTGCAGCACACCACCCAACCATATCTTATGTTCCCTTGTGATTAACAGTGATTCTACTAAATTTGATGCTACATTGAATCAATTAGGGATTCATTTTAACAAATTAATTCATATTATATGGATTTATAAATAACCCCCAACCCCTAATTCCATGAAATTGGGATGTTTATAACTTTTTCTTTAACCAACTTATATGTGTAGAATTATTTGAATTAGGTTTCTATTTCCAGAAATTTGTGAAACAAAAACACTAATCTTGAAGATCTCAACAAGTTATTGTGAAATAAGGTGCTTTCAAAATTTGCAAAAGTGGGATAAATAGATAGCTCGTTGAAAAGTGAGCCCCACAAATAGAAAGATTGTCGCGTTTGATTAAAAAGTGGTGTAGGGTTGTGAAAAGGTGGTAATAAATCATAAGGTGGTAAAATAATTTTTAAAAATCATAAGATGGTTAATGACAAAGAATCTTGGTTATTTCTCATGTAAAAATGTACTCTTAATGGAAAGGGATAAGTGTATACAAAACACTGAAGCATGAACTAATTATAAGAATAAAAAGATGACAGTTGATCTACAGCTCTTAAAATGAAACAAATAAATATAACATGCAAAAAATTATGCAAACCTTTTAATAGGGCCATCAGGATGCAGGCCAATGGCATCTAAAGTTCCCTTATCCATTACAAGTTGAAACTGTCTTTCCAACTTGGTATCAAGAACATCATCAACCTGAGTTAGGAAACAAACAATCACAAGGTCACACACATTTCTTGACTTCAACATCAAGAAGCGGTTCATCATAATGGTGATGATGGTAAGTTAAGAGGAAACAATGGATGTGAGGGTCTATAATATCGGGGAATAATTTGATACAAACTGAGAATCAAGTTGACTTCTTTTTTTCAGACCTACATAAGTACAGCACATTTGACAACCATTCCTCAAGACATTTATTGAGAAAGAAACATACATCTCTAGGCAAGTAAGCCAAAGTCAATACATATGCACATCCTGGATGCAATTAGAGCTAACTATCAGAGCTAGGTAATCATCAATTCAACCTCACAATCAATATGTAAAACTCCACAATCATAACTAAGAAACTAAGAGCCTAATATTTCACATTTCAATGCCAAATTGCTAACAAGTTAAAAATCAAGAAACTAGACACTGAAAATTGTGTGTTTGCTTCCTCTTACACTTGCCATCTCTCTCTCTTCCATTCACTACTCATATCAATACATCTCCATTTCCTATTTCATTCCAGTACAACTGGACACTCGGTTAACCTCGCCCAAAGCCCCAACACTCAGCACAACCCCCCCGGGGCCATGGGATTATCTAACTTTTAACCATCTGATAACTATAACAACTAAATCAATCAAAAGATCTATTTCAGAACTATCTAACCAAATAGAAAATGGGATTTGGTAGCCTATGCAACCTTCGTTTGCAAAATGCTGGAAGCTAAGCGAAGTTAATGTTCTGTTGACTTACTATACTAATTTGTGTCCTATTTCCCTTACTTTTTATATGTGATATACTAATATACATAACAAACAATCTAAACTTAGGCCCTTACGCCCCATTCAATAACTGGTCATAAATGAAGATAATGGGAATAAATTTGGAAGTGAAATCAATATCCATTCCCATGGTGATAGAAATTGAAAATTATGAAAAAATTCAAGTTTGGAAATGAAATTAATTGAGAATTTTAGATTGTAATGTTCCCTTATGAAATCAAATTATAAGAGTACTTAAAAACTCATTCCCGTTGCCACAATTTATTAACAATTACGAAATTGGCTGTTACTAGTTCCAAATAGTGTAGTATGAAATTATTGTACAACCAGAGAACCATATTCTGAAAAAGAGACACAATAGTCCAGCAACTTCACCCTGACTAGTTGATAAAATCCAACTGATCAAACGAATTGTTCAAAAGAATTTAAATCAGAAATATACCGAGAAAGTAATGTTACTACATCCTTCTCTCTCTGCAAGACCTCGAGCAAGGTCAATAGCTCCTTCACTATAGTCAACACCAGTCAAATCCAAGAACCTGAATCCATATGGCAAAGCAACAGTTATTCTCAAATGGAAATCTCTATTCCAAAAATTGTATTGTTTATAAGTGAACCAAAATTTTTGTTGAACACCACTTATTCCTATCCTGTGGCTTTTAAGATAAATAAACTTCTCGATTGAACAAGAACCATTCAAGGTCATCATCCTCTTTCTTAGCAAGTGATAGATCATACATATGGTATCTTGAGCAAATAATTAGCATGATAATTATATACATGCAACGTATACCGAATTGCAAATATAGCAGATCATGAGTTGAGTCAATTGACCATACATTTTCATTGCAGTTTAGGCCTGAGGCTTATTTGGTTAGTGACCAAACAAAAATAACATCGTCACGCAAGGTTTTCTTCTTGAGATAGCAGGCACCAACAAACAAAACAAATTGCCACTAAATAACTCAATTATTCAAAATTTTGCAGCACAGATTCAAAAGGAAACTTTCTGATTTAATAACATTGAGCAAGCTAAGCTACATTAATCAATCAAGAAATATGAGACCGACTATCCAAACAATTTCTGATTGAAATGTTTCAAACTCAAGATACTGCATCAAGAGAGACCAATTAACACCAACCAGCATATAGACAGACAGTCTTCAAAATCTGTTTATATTGCACTCTCTCCGTATTGGTTTAATTGCAACAAATGGGTTAGTGCGGCTCCCTAGTGACTTTTTCTTAAAGTAAGGTTAGGAAAATATTGAAAGGTAAAGTAAAAGAGAAAAGAACTGATGTGCAAAGTACTCTTGGAGATTGTGTAAGATTTAGAAGGATATAATGTTTGTTTAAGTTTGTAAGTTATGGGTATTTTAGTTATTTCAGGTCTAAAATTTTACCAAATCTAGAAATATATGAATTGTTAGTTATTGTGTTACAGCTATATTTGGAAATACTGTAGATAAACCAATACGGAGGGAATAATAAATACAACTTAAAGTACAAACACTACTCATCAGGAAATGATATTGGCACAACCAATATTTATATTCGCACACCACTTTGAGAAATGAACATAGAAAAAATGTACTCTCACAAAGGGTGTGCCAATATCAATTTTAGATGTGCCTTTATCATTTTCCATACTCATCCAAACAATGATTGTTGTTAAAGAATTTTTGATTCTCAAAAAATTGAAATCCCGTTATTGGTAGCCATCACCTGCAGCAATAGTACCACAAGCAGAGACACCAATGAGCAGTAAAGTATCCAACTATGAATAAACATGACCAAATTAGAGTTTAGGTAGTGCAAATTGTAGGAGACTAACAGCTTGCAATCAATACCCATGCTTAGCAAGTTCTTGGAGAAGAAGACCATTGCCAGTCCCAAGGTCAAGTACACTCCAACTAGACAAATCATGAACTTCATGGTTGTCATGTTCCAACTTGTCACCACCACCATGGTTTAACAAGCGACGTCGAGAGATATCAATGCACAAGCTCTTTGTCCAAGAAACAACAGTATCCATTACTTCAGGTCCAAACCTGTACGCAAGCAACAGCAAGAAGAAGCAGGAAAAAAAAAAATCAAAATTGAGCGTTAAACCTCCAATCTAAATGGTACTAATTAACTTTCATCAAATTTATATGTACATGTGTGAGTGAGTGAGTGTGTGTGTGTGTGAGAAAGAGAGAGAGAGAGAGTTTATATGTGAACACACACACACACACACAAATATGCAGTCCCTCCTTGCATTATTCTTTGTCTAATTTTCCTTTTCAAGTTATCCATAATGTTTTGCTCAATTTGCATTTTGCAAAACATTTTTCTTTCTTTTTTTCCTCGTGTAGTGGGGCCTATGCCTACTCACTAACACTTACCTATCTAATTTTAACTTGGCTAAAGGGATAGGGGGATTAATAAGTGTCTCTGTGTATCTATGGCCTTGTTTGGTGATTAGAGTTTAGAGGTTGTGGTTAGATGATTACTTTTTATATAGAGGATTTGACTGCTGATTTAGATAGTTGATTGTTTAAAGGTGTTTGGTAACACATAGCTGATTGCTTAAAATTTTGTTGTATAAAATGACATTTATGGACATTTAAAAATAACTTGGTAGGTTTTAATAGGTTTAAATATGTGGATAAATTAGTCAATTAATATTTCTCTCTCCAAAACTCTGAAGAAAAAGCTGCTCAACCCAGTTTTTTCTAAAGAGAGTTTAATCAGAGTTTTTGGTACAAAACTCTCTTTTAAACTCTATTTTACCAAACACCCAGATTAGAGTTTTGATTGGTCAAAACTCTAAACTCTCTCCAAAACTCTAAACTCTCATCAAAACTCTTTTAATCAAACAAGGCTTATATATTTTACTTGGTAATGAATAAATGATAATGAATCAGCATGGAGCCCTATTGCCAGAATCCCTAAACTTGGGGAAGTGAGATGAGTTGTGTTACTACAAACACACACACACACAAATTCATCTACATTTTATTGGTGTACACAACTACACACAGACACAGACACACACACACACACAAACACAAATTTTAGCTCAGTTTATAGGTCATATAAAGACAAAATAGCAAAGGACAAAAGAATATGGTGCAAATCATCCTCAAAATATACCACTCCGTACATGGTAATTTCATTATATTACACCATCCCTTCATAATATACAAGTGCTTGAAACAACCATATTACAACTTCATAAGTACATAGCAATATGGCATAATAATAAAACAGCACTACTAGAGTACTAGCACAGTTCTTTGCGATTAAGACACCAGTGGATAAAAAAAATCCAAATAAATACAAGGAATGATATTTGAAGTCTGCAACGAAGATAGAACCATGAAAACAACACATACCAAATTTCACCAGCATGGCCATGCTTGCGGAAATTCTGGAGTTCGTCAGAATAAGCAGAGTCCCAGTAACTCTGAAGGCCCAGCATTGAGGGTAACCCATCACCATCTTCCTCATCTTTTTCTGAATCCTTGTCTGAACTGTCACTCACCAAAATAACAAAATACCATACCATCAACACATATACTTTAGAGATTACTCAATGCAATAAAAGATCCTATAACGAAGCTGCTGATAACCGATGATAAAACGATAATTATCCTTGCTTAACTACCAAACTAGGATAATTGAGATGAAATCATCTCAGCAATAACCTCATTCAGCCAAAAAAAAAAAAAAAAAAACCCTTCAAATGCAGAGAGAGATAGAATAATGACCAAGTTAACATATAGGAATGTCCAATGGCAAATATTGTTAACTTTAAGCATATAAATATTGTTTTACAATTTTGCAGAAATGCATAAATTTGTAGTACCATTCAGTTTCAGCAAGATACAACATCAGGCAACAAATTATCAAAGGGTATAATAATAATAATAATAATAACAGTAGTAGTAGTAGTAATAATAAATTAATAATAATAATAATAAAGAAGGTGGAGAGAATACTAACCTAATTGCGCAACAAATAATAGTACTCTGTATCTAATAACACAACTTTACAAATAAGTCGGTTGCAAAACCCATACTATAGTACATCCTACTATCCTAGTACACCTACAAAGACTATCTGTATGCTCATTTGGAAAAATTTAAATTTACAATGATGAGCCTTTCAAAAAATTTAAAAAAAAAAAAAAAAAAAAAGAGTTCATACTTCATAGTCATGACTCATGACTGCAGCTGATGACCAATTTCACAAGATAAATGACTTCAATAATGCTTACATTAAAATCTAATTACTAAATGTATACTTGCTACTTATATTAATAAGTCACCTTTGAATCTATGATATAACATCACTTGACAAGACTTTAAGTGACGAATAGAAAATATTAGACCAAGGCTTGAATCCTTGAACTCTCACATACAAAATTAATATTTTAACACCCACTATTAACTATATTTTGATGACATAACACATAAGAAAACAATATACATACATACATACATACATACATACATACATAAATACATATCACAACATTTTATTAAACATTAAAAATAAATGGTAAATCAAAGACACTAAGTAACACGGGGATTAACTGACTATACTAAATTGTATAACACATCAAAAACACGGACTAAAGCTTCATAAGTGCTTCCTCTATCTTTCTCATGAATTTATTTGTAAGTTGTAACTAATAGCCTATGCATTGCACTAGAATCATATACTAGTTAGCTTATTTAAAATAAACAACAACAATAGCAAATTGTCACTGAGAACAACAAAAGGCTTCAAACATATAAACAGTCATGTTGCACAATGTAGATACTGACCAAAATAAGAAAATGTCAGTAGTGTCCATTATCGACACATACCAAGTACCACCACTATTCATCTTCTCATTTTGGATGACACTGGGTGCATCACGCACACGAGTGTATCGTACTATCGGCAGCAATTCGGATAATAATGCTCATTTTCATAATTCCGAAATAAACGACAAGTGTTGACAACAAATATTTCAATGAGATCAAACAGAGTTGCAAGTCTTACAATAGTCCAATAACCAAGCATCCATTCATAAAAAACAAAAACCAAAAGCTTAGAGAAAATAAACACAATGCAAGTGCTGATCACAAGTTCACAAGAACAAGACCTGAAAAGCAAAGGTTAGCAGCAAATATTATTATCCCTAAAGTAAACCTACCAAGAATATGCCTATTATTCTACTCATATTTCATTTTGGACGGCTCCAGGTGCACACGAGTGCAATCGAGCATCAGTTTCAGAAAACAAAATGAATAATGCATAAATGATTCACAAGCTGACAACCAAAATAAAATTTAATAACGAAAATAACAACTATTTGCATAGATTTGAATTTATTTTATTTTTTTAACAAGAGCAGACAAACACAAATGTTGCAGAAATTGATCATAACAGCCAACAGCCAACACAAGAAAAAAATTTGCAAAATGCAGACACTGATCGCAAGATCAAGCAGTAAAATAAAGCTAAAAGACGAAAATCAAAAGCGGAGAGAGAGATAGAGGACCTGTAATCAGAAGAAGGACGAAGATTAGCGGCGGCAAGAGCTTCAGTGGCGTCCGCATGACGTTGCTCATCATCTAAAGTACTACCGTACTCGCTTTTAATGGACCATGAATCAGCGGCAATAGAACGATCATCATCGGAGATAAGATCACCGGTGACCGGAGTTCTAGGTTGTTGAGGAAGGTCTGATGTATCCTCAGGTGGAGGAAGCTTAATTCCCGCCATTGATGGAATAGTATGAGAGTATAAAATTAGGGATTGAGATCGAGTTTTTCGGGAAAGAGGAAAAAAAGAAGGAAAGGGATAAACCCTACAACAGAGGAGAAATTAATTTGGGGGTGGGGTATCCGATATCCGGTGTAATGTAATGAAATGGTACTCTTTCTTACTGGTGTTGGTGTATGACTGTTCTTTGTTTGTGGGTGGGGCCCATGAGGCCATGATCAGATTGATTACTACAACGATAATGAGAATTGATATTGACACAACGAAAATTGATATGGGCACAACTTTTATGAGAGAAGTATAGAATCATGTTCTCTCACAATGTGTTATGCCCATATCAATTTAGTAGTACCTTTATCATTTCTCAACGACAATGTTGCAATGTAGTCAACGTATGTTGTTGCTAATTTAATTTAATTAGAGTGAATCAGTGTAATGTATGGATTTACTCATAATTTTAGAAAATCAAGTGTACATTATTTGAAAGAATTCTCATAAAATACAAAATTAAATTGAGAACCTAACATTAATCTATAAAAATAAAATGGCATTTTGGTCATTATTGTTTAGTCGACATTTTTTAGCGGTATATTACGGCTAATAATTAGACATGGCAATCAAACAGTTCGAGTCAGATTAGATCGAACCATTTTGGATACGGACCGGAAAGAATTTCTGACTGGGACCATTACGGACCGGATTATTTCAGATCAAATCATTTCGAATAGTGATGATATTTTTATTATAATTTTTGCTTTGCTCCAACAATTATATATAAAATAATACTTTTTGTATATGCAATTAACATAATCATTATTATTTGGAGTTATCAACTAACTTAATTTTCCTCCATATATAGAATCACTAGCCTTCTATGCACGCTTTGCATGCGATGGTATTTTAAATACATCTATTAATATGTTTAAACAAATAAAAAATAAAGGTTATTTGTTCGAAAAATTGAAAAATCTGTCAAATTCACACTCATTCATATAATCAAAATGAACAATAGAAAAGGCTTATTTTTTATCTGATGAACTATATCAATATAGATGTCTATTTATACAAAATTTTAAAATATGAATTTTGGTATTTTTTTATTTATTTTTTTGAATTTTGTATTTTGTTGTATTTTCATTTGAAAAAAGATTAAAAATTGTAATAAATTTCTTTAATAATTAAGAGTGATACAAATTGAGATTTTAGAAAGTTTTGAGGGGTAATATAGACTTTTTGTGGGGGAACACTATGGCTCCCCCCTTGGCTTATATAATAGAGATTAGAGTGAAAAATGAGTGATAGACCAAGTGAGTTTCGGATAAGATCGAGATTCGGTTCGAATGAGCTCGAATTTCGGATGATGTTTCAGATTATCGTTTTTGACAGAAATTAGGTCTCATTTATTTCGGGTCTGGTTTCGGATGCCAAATAAACTTTGTCAAGTGTAGCTTTTTAAATTGAAAAAAGTAGGGGATTATGGAGGGATTGAGTTTGAGGCCTCCATTGAGAGTTTGGAGGCCTCACATAAAAATACCTTCCTAAATTATTGAATAGATTTTGTTTATGTAAATTTTAAAATGGGCAAAATTACTTGTCCGTTTTCTAATAGACGTACAAAGACTTCACACTTGCCGAAGCACAATTTTTACCAATAATATCTTTAATTGTGTAATTGTAACATATATACTTCTCCTTCTATCCCGGCCTTTTACTCTCACAAAATATCTTTAATCACATACCACACTTTCTCCCTCTATCCTTTTTACTCTCACAACAAAAAATTATCTAAGAGTTTGTGCCACCCCAATTGTTGCGTTTTTTTTTTAAAAAAACAGAGGAAGTATATATATATATATATGGATAGTATGTATCAAGACGAATCAAATAAGATCTCAGATCATTTACCTATATTTTACCTTATATATAAAAAACAATTAGTAATTAAAGTGTGTTGGATAAATAGTGCTCGAAGTCAATAATATGAGCTAATCGTAGTATAGAATAAGCAAAATTTTCCAACATTTTTTACACTATTCTACTCTTTATTAAAATTTAAATGATTTTTATTTAAGTTCCTAAATTACTACTCCCTCCGTTCCCATTTGCTTGTCCTATTTGACTTTGCACATATGCCAATGCACTTGTTTGACCATAAATATCTTTTGTTGTATATGTGTAAAAATTATAATAATTGGATATTAATGACGTAATTATTGAGACGAATCAAACAAGACCATACATGACTATATTATATTTTATATGTTGAGAGTAATTTAGAAAATTCTCTCATCTTATGAATAGTGTAAGATTCCAAACAAGACAAACAATTGGGAACGGAGGGAGTATTATTATTTTTAGTTTGAAAATTAAATCAGGTCTACATTAACTAATCCTTTCCAATCACAGCTGGACAATGGACATGGACACATTATGTATTACGTGTTGATTTTTTCTCGTGTAGGTTGTGCTCTGTGGGCAGTCATTTTTTTTTATAGGGTAGGGTAAAAGTCGGATTTTAGCGAAAGACTTGTATGTTGTGTGACAAGAATACTTGGCTAGTATTGTGCGTGACAGTGTGAAGGAGGGAGGTTATTGAGAATTGAACTCGTAATGGTTGCCGAATTTATATGTTATGTTCAGTGGCGGATTTAGGATTTCAGAGATGGTTGATCACTATAAATGATTGATTATATGCCAAAATTAAAAAATTAGGGTCTAGTTCATAATTGAGTTCAATCAAAATAATATTAAAAAAAATCATATTACAACCAAATAGTACTTAAAAAAATTCATCTTACAACCCGAAAGTTGTATTAATTTCCAAATTAAATGTTACAAACAAATAGTACTATAAAACTATCACTACTAGATCAAGATGCGATTTCCAACGAGAATTCCCGTCATGAAAATGTGACCCCATCCAAAAATAGAGGGTCGTAAATGATTTTTTCTGTTGTAAAAATGTGACCCCGTACTAGAAATGGGGGTCGTAAATGATTTTTCTTGTCACGATCTCATCATAATTAAATGAGTCAATTTTAATAGATTTTGGGTTTGGTGTTGGGGATGTTTTAAAATTTTAATGACAGACCCAAAAATTGTCATAAACATATACTTTTTGGACCTAATTTAAGCCCGTCATTAATGGGGCAATTTTTAGCATATTACAATTGTTCATGATGACTTTTCATGTTTTACTATATATTTATGATATCATTCATCTTAACATCGATAAACAAATGACTCTTAGAAAAGTAAATAAGTAATCAAACAATCATTCAATATTTGATCTCTCATGCTCTTACGTAATTTATCTTTCATGAACGTCATACTAGAAAATACTACATCGACACTAGTTGTAGCAACGGGGAGAACTAATAGCAACTTCAAAAGTAAATATACCCTATTATAAAAAAAAATTGAAAGTCCTAGTGGTCCCTGGTGAGTCACTGGACCAACCAGGACCACCACTGTATCCGCCACTGCCTACGTTGGGTGTATCCATTAAGGCTGGGTGAGTTCTTTTTAACTTTTTTTATCAAGTCTCAGAACTTATCATGTTTGAACATGTCAGGTCGGATTTAATAAGTTAATAATCAAGTTATGTTTAATCAGGTCAGGTCAGATCAAATTAAATAAGTTGAAAAGAACACATCATAAATATTCATTTTGCTTATTTAATATGCAGTTTCTAGAAAATGAGCAATCCGAAACAATTTTATAAGTAAAACTATATATTAAATGAGTAAAATAAAATATTAAATAAAAACGATATAAACCTAGGTGTACGACTGTATGTAGTGGTGTCCACCGGTCCAGAACCGGACCGGAATCCACATTTTTTGTGGACCGGGATCGAACCGGTTCAATTCCGGTCCGAACCTGGACCGGACCGGTTCAAACTGGTTTCTTACTTTTTTAAGAAAAAAAAAACTTTTTTCCTCTAACTGGTCCAGGTTTGGACCGGACCGGAATTTAAATACACTTTTTTTTATATAAAAAAAAATATTTATTAATTTTTTTAGATTCCGGTCCAAACCGGTCCGGACCGAAATTTACCGGGTTTGGACCGGAATCACAATTTTCATGGACCAAGGACCGGACTGGTCCGGTTCCGGTCTAAATTCTGGTCCGGACCGGTTTATGAACACCCCTAACTGTATGTAGCTCTAGGCAGACTTAGGTATGTAATACAAGAGTTATAGCGCTTATGAGATGCACTGTAAATCTGTAAGTGATGTTGGAGTGGAGATTGATCCTATAGTAATTATGTGAAATTGTAAATAAAATGGAGTTTTAGTACGAATTCTTAACCGCGTATTCCAAGGTTTTACGAAATTCATGAGTTATTCTTTCATTTTGAAAAAAGAACAAAGTATCATTGAAGTTTGTTTATAATGTACCAAATGATACATAACAACATTAGTGTTGTGACTCTCTCAACTAAATGACTCAAGATCAGTTGGTCTATAATGTAATTTCCTTAATATTATAGTCATAAGAAATAAGGACTATTTAAAAGTGAACAAAAATGTTTATCCTATAATTTGACCATTATTATATCCTTTTAACCATATATTATAGGGATTTTGGTTGCTATTTCGTGGTATTTTTGGTGAACGGTGGGTTACTAAATGAATTAATTCATATGTTAAGTAATTCAAGGTAGCAGAATTAATACATGTTATTTACATAGAGCATCTATTACATTATATACAAACCTAAAGGGGAATGTTACCTCTTGAATTTCATATAAAACTTTAGGATTGTATGATGAGAAATCTGTTTTAGATATTACCCGCAAGAATTTAACAATTGAACTAGCGAGATGTAGAATCTATCTATCTATATCTCTACATTAAAACACACCCCAAATACACACTTGTCTTCGGTCTTCCCCTCATTCAATTTCTTCAAAAACATATGCATGGCACCCTCTTATTCAATTCTCTTGGAAACATACACAACAACTCTTATGTACTCCTCTTATTAATTTCAAAATTCTTTTTTTTTTGTAGTCTTTAACTTAATTTTGGAAACAATTTCTTGAATTGGAACACGCTACTAGCTAGCATACATGTATGGACTTGCATATATATATGTCACTAGGGTCGTTCTTGAAAATTTGAAGGGCTTGGGGAGGAGTAATAAATATGGCCCTATAAGTTAGCTTAGAAAGTAATGAATATATTTTTTTAATTGCAACCACGAGTTCGGAAGAAGGAAGCCGTACCACAAGATTATAAACTCGCAGTTTTAGACACGTTATGGACTCATTGCTACAAAAGCTCAAGTTTTCTAGTAAGGACTAAGAAGGCTGGAGATTTATATGTGACAATTGGGTCATTCAGGTCGGATTTGATCGGGTTGAATCATGTCAGATCATTTTAAGATAAGTGTCTTCCAATATCAGGTCATGTCAGGTTAAAATGTTCGATAAAAATATAAAGTGAGTTCAGGCATATTTTGACTTCCGGATCAAATAATCGCATATAGATCACTTTTACCACCTCCAGAAGACCCTTCCACCCCCCTTCCTCTCTTTATTCTTGATTCTTTTTTTTTAAGGGAAGAAAGGGGAGATATATTAATATAAGAAAGTTCTTACATCATGTTGTAGTAAAGTACAACTAGGAAAGCTAATGGCTACTAACAACAGTTTGTAAACAAACCTAAGCAGAAATATGTAATACAATAAAACTACAAAATACAATAAGATTACAATAAGCCTAAGCAGAAGGAACACCCAACTGCTACTGTTGCATCGCACGCATACCCTCCATATCATGGTTCAGCGCTAGTTGGATACATCCAGGTGGCAGATCAAAATTCCGAGCATCCGCCGTCGACAACTGGCCCTCCTTTGTCAACGTGTGGGCAACAACATTACCCTCCCCCTTAACATGAAGAAGCTCCATATGTGGGAATCCACTAATCCACTATCATTCTTGAGACCTCCATAATTACAGCATTGAGATGATGAGTAAAGTATTGAACTTAACCGCCTTAGCATCAGTCTCGAGCTGAAATCTAGAAAGATCTTTGAATATAGCAGCAAACAAACCTTCCCTTAGAGCCACCAATTCAGCCTACGCCGGAGAAGACGCCTTGATTTTAAGAAACCGGCCATAGATCCATGCTCCATTAGGTTGACGAATTACAATACCAGCCGTAGCATGATTCGCGTCTTTCCAGCTTGCGTCAGTGTTGATCTTTACCATTCCAGGTGGAGGCGGTCTCCACAGTGGGCAATCATAAGGCAACACAATATCTTTGCCCTTTCCCTGCATCAAACGGTTAGTGTCCATGTAGTCATCCCAAAAATAATTGAAGTCAACCTCGAGAACATTCGTAACATTTTGAAACTCTGATCTATTCCTTATTTTTCAAATGTGCCATATACCCACCACAAATTGCACCCTCCATCCCTTCCCATTATTGAGGTTAGTTTGAATCCACTCATTCCAATCAAGAGTAAAAAAGTCACTCACATGATGGTTTTGAGGTAGGGGAAAATGATGTAGAAGTATAGCCCATAACCTACGAGTATAAGTGCAATCACGAAACAAATGTAGGAGAGTCTCAGAGTCATGACGGCATCTCGTGCATATTGCACTAAAGTGAGGGATTTTGGTAGAAAGAAGAGAGGCTGTGGGGAGGATAGCATGACAAACATTGCAGAGAAACATTCTATACTTGTAAGGAACCAAAGTCTTCCAGAGCAAATTCCAAGATGAAAAAGGGGTATTCTTGATTCTTGAATATGAGCATATTAAGCATATAGACTAGAGTAGAAGTACAGAACCCACATCACTACACGAGATGTGGTCGGAGCAATGGGCTCATTTTCAACAACTAAAAGTTAAGTAGTGGATCACGTTTGTATGTGAGACAACATAGGCCCAACTGGCAATTGTACTATGAACATTATGGCCCACCATTATTGCACTGCTTTTGTGTACCAAGTATTTTTAGTGCTACATACGAATTGTCGAGTTGTCTATTTTTCAAGTACTGACATGTGGGGCCCAACTGTGATTTGCACCACATGGTGTCAAGATGTTTCATGTCCAATAATTCTAGCCTAAGTGTCAGGTCGGAAATACTTTCTCTGTAACATATTAATGGTAACAAGTCATTTTGTAAGCACTTTAAGAAAGTGATTTAAGAGTGAAAACGAACAAATTGATCATAAATAATTTTAAGATTAGTAACTTACGATCTCAATCTTACTTGTATTAAAATCATTTTAATTAATTTGTTCGTCTATACCCTTAAATCAATATCTTAAAGTGCGTGGAAAATGACTTGTTGTCATTATTATGTTATGGAGGGAGTATTTTGTTTATCCATTTGTAATAGAGACTAATGGTAAGTACGGTAGAATTCAAGTCACATTTTTTATTATTTTTTTAATGCTTCTATTGTAACAACCCGTCTTTTTAAGCTGTCGTTTGACGAAGGAAAACGACTTGCGGATCATTACTTAAGCATTAAATTAAACATTAATTATATAATTAGAATAGAAACATCTTTTATTAACTTAAAAGTCTGAAATTAATCCCAAAAGTCGATAAAGGTAGAATACTTAAAGAATTACATAAACTACAATAATGTTTTCCCAACATGCTGGGATAATAAAAGAAATAATGTAATATTGTCTTATTGAAACTCTAGAAAAGAAATACTAAGGTGAAACTAGAGCTATGCCTCAGCAAAGCCCAACCAGCGGAAGCCCGATTTAAGCAGCTGCATCGTCACCTGAAACTGAGGGGGGGTCCACCGTCAGTGGCGAGTAACTAGGCTGTCCCGTTTAAGTAAGGGACCGCTAAACACATAATAGCATAGGATAACACATGAAAATACATGTAAACAAATAACATTTCATACACAAGTACATACGGGGTATGTATACAAATACGTATAAGAATACGTATACAATACGTATAATAATACCTGCAAAATACGGTTAGAAATACATACGCAATACGTATAAAAGTACGTATACAATACGTATAACAATACCTGCAAAATACGGTTAGAGATACGTACCAAAATACGTATACAATACAAGCATACATACGAAATACATTTATACATACATACATTCCAGAGTTATAAATATACAGACATACACAGCGGAAGACTTATACCAATCATAATACATTACGTCTAATACTGAACTTATACTATATACGATCTTATACCTTAATTATCATATTGAACCTTACATTATCTTAACTTCGTAATCATGACATATCGTTCATCTTAACTTTATAATCATACTATATCATTCATCTTAACTTTATAATCATATCATATCATTCATCTTAACTTTATAATCATATCATATCATCTTTATCTTTTAACGGACCGGTCACTATAACTCGTAGTGGATCCCGTGTACACCACAACTTTCCTAAAACATGCCGGGGTGAACTCGTGTATTCAACCCGTAGTGGATCCCGTGTGCACCACTAAGCCTAAGCTATGGCCATAACCCCTAAATAGCAGCTCGTGTACTACTACTTAGACGACTACATATTCTAGAACCAAGAACTGCGCGGGGGAACTCGTGTGTTCGTCCCATGGAGCAGTGGCATCGACTTAACCCAATCCGACGACTTGTGTATCATCGAATGGGCGTCCTTATCTTATCTTATATTTCATATCTTAAATCTTATCTTATATCTTCTTGAATCGGGAAATACTAGGTGGCCGTAATCGGAAATGAAATGTTCGAAATCCCAGGAAAGAGAGGTGCGGCACGTGTATTGGCCACCTTAAATACCAAGTCTTTCCTAGCCAGAGATCGAAACGATTCAAATTCCTTTTACTCTGTTTCCTTTCTTACCCTTTTTAATATCTTATTACATCTTATTATAACTTATCCTTACTGATTTCTTAATAATAATAATAATAATAATAATAATAATAATAATAATAATAATAATAATAATAATAATATTAGTCGTAATACTAATAACAATAATTATAAGATTACTAATAATAACCGTAATAGTAATAATAATAATAAATATTAATAACGATAATCTTTTAATCCTTAATATTGTTATATAACCTATTCCTTAGTCATATTATTACTTCCCTTCATATTACAACTTATCCCTGACAATAAGACTTATGATTCCTAAAATTTAACTATCTATAATCTTATAAAAATAATAACATGGCACTCGACATTTTAGGAATAATATAACAATTACGTAAATTCATCAATTAATCATATAATTAATAAATCATATAAAGTAACATTTAACATCATAAATTACTCAAAACATGATAAAAATCCTATTTTTCATAATTTGACTCACTCGAAAACTTCATGAACAACAATACCAAAAATTACATCTTTAATTAATTAAATACAATTATCAATGGTTAGCAATTAAACTTAATAATATTAATTTAAAGATCATACTTTAAACATTAAAATTATCAAGATTAAATTCAAGAATTCAATGATAACATGTTTTAATAATTTTAATCACACTATTTTACACAGTCTGATTTTAAAGAATTAAATTAGGAACGTCCATTTAAAGGTCTCTAATAATCTGGAAATTTTTATGGGAGTTAAACATGAGTTCAAGGTTTAACGTGCGTAAATTTCGTCCAAAAATAACGTCGTTTACTATTTTTAAGTGATTTTATAACTAACAAATCAGATTAGTCTGAAATCAGTTTCATATTTTTCTGCCATAGCAAACGAACTTTAAAAATTACGAAAATTTAACACAAGCTGTAAAACATTATTACTGACTTCCATATAAAATTTCGTAGCCATACGAATTGAATAAGTATCTTAATAAATTCGTAAACCAAATATGGACAGTTTTACTGGTTTGAAAGATTAAATTATTATAAGCAATAAAAGGACGAATTTTGCCACGAAATAAATCATGATTCATAATCAAACAGTAAAGAAACTGCCACGAAAAATTCATCAAGAAATAACAAGATTTGATTAATAAATAAATTCATACAAGTAATTATTCAACAATTAAAGATTTCAAGAAACTACATAAAATAATCAAGAAAATTTCATAATAATTCATAAAGATTACATATTATCATCAAGAAAAATTACATAAAATCCTATCATATGATTCGAAATTTTCTAGGTGATCATGACACTAGTTCCTAACAACTTTCATGTTTTAATCCTAATTAACTATGTGATTAACTTGTACCGAAATTAAACGAAATAGCATAGTTACCTTTAAACGCTTAAATTATCCAAGGAAAATATTCACCACTTTGGGTGAATTTAGTTCGGCTATTTGAGAGGGAAAGGAGGAGCAATAATTTTTTTGGAGTTAAAACTTTAGCAATTATGAACTAAAAACAATTGCTAAACTAGTATTTATAGAATAAGAAAAGCTAAAACAAACCCTAATAATACCCTTAGGCTGCCGTGAGAATTGAGGAGAGTAGGGAAAAGTTGAGTGAAATTAGGTAGTTTGTTTTGGCTATGTTTGAATAGGTTTAGGAATTTTAAAATATAATTTAATTAATTTAATTAATCAAATTAAATTGATTAGGTAAAAATACTTGGCCCAAAAATAAGAGGGAGAGCCGGCCAAGCTTAAAGAAAGGAAAAAGATTGGGCTATTGGCCCAATTGAGTTTAAAGAGAGGGAAACAAAATAAAAACAGTCCAAATTAATTGGGCCTTTTGGACTTAGATTGCATAAATAGAGTTAATAACCGCGAAATTTTCTGGCCCTAAATTTCGGGTCATTACATCT
Organism: Salicornia ramosissima; assembly: GCA_951394345.1. Classification (NCBI taxonomy): domain Eukaryota; kingdom Viridiplantae; phylum Streptophyta; class Magnoliopsida; order Caryophyllales; family Amaranthaceae; genus Salicornia; species Salicornia ramosissima. The sequence continues at coordinate 13,425,232 of OX596239.1, forward strand.
ATAGTTCTATTAGTAGTAGTCTAGCTATAAGTGCACTCGATGCGTGTGTTAATCAATAAATTTTTATAAATAAATATATGATCATGCATGTTTTTATTGTACTTATCTTGTGATTAACTAACAAACAAAGATTGATTATTGGTGTCAACGTATCAACATAATACTAGTATGATATAATTTCTATGTAATAAAATAAATGCAACAAATGAATACTTTATACTCCGTACAATACATTACAGTAAAAATAACACAAATGTTGTTTTTAAAAAGGGGGGAAATTAGGTCAAAATGGAGGGAAAAAGGAATAATATGAAACAATAGTTGTTTTAATGAGTCACGTGCTAGTCAACGTCGGAATCCGACAGCAGCAAGGTGATGGTCAACAACTAAACTAATGAGAAAAGATAACTTTTTTACAAAATTTTCCAGAAAAAAATGATTATTTTACAAAATTAAAGCTAAGCTAGATAAGATGGTTTTCAATAATTTTTCCTATTAGTAATTATTAATTAACAAAAATTCATGGCTTAAGTATGCAAAATTTTGACCCCTTAATTTGTCGGAATGAACAATAAAAAAAGCAAATAAGTCGTATACAATTACCCGATATTTATGCTCTTCGATATATTTGTATGTGAATTGTACTACTAATAGTACTCGACCAAAAAAGCGTCTTATCAAGGGGATAATATCTCAGTTTGACAAGTTATCTGAGGTATCTGATATATCAGTTTTGAAATACACATTAATCAGTGGCGTAGTCAGGTCTTAAAATATGGGGGGACAAATTCGATAATTCAACCAAATTAATTGGGATATATAATTTTGAACATAATTTGGGTACATAAATATTCAAGCTAATCTTAATTGTTAAACTATTTAACACTAAATTGACGTAATTCAGAGACTTTTCTTTGAGGGAAAGCATGAGTTTTTGGTTGGCAAGGTTCTTAAGAATATATGCTCTCCTAACTGCATTTCTTTGATTTGCGGGATAGTCCATTATATCAATTCTTAAACCCGGATCATGAGGAAGAAGTTGAACATCATACACCAATTCTTCTTCATAAATTGGTTCCTTATCACCATTAATTTCTTCAACATATTCCTCATTTTTTTCATCATCACTACTAATTAAATCTTTCATTTCAATATTCAAAACATTGTCTTGAGTTTGGGAACTACAATGGTGTTGTGATTTCATTTTTTTTACCAACATTTGTCGAAGATCAATTCTTAAGGTTCGCTGACTCGGAGCCGGACTGCCGGAATGTTGTGCCTGCTGCCTGTGTGGAGTGCGATCGATGTGCGAGTGGCTCGTGAGTTTGAGGGTTTCTTTTCCTCTTCTAACTTACTTCCTATGTATGCTACGTTTGCCCCTTTCTCTTTCTTTTTTTAATTTCCTGATTTTTTTTTCCAAAAAAGTTGGGGGACTACTGTCCTCCCATGTCCCCTAAATAGCTACGCCACTGACATTAATTAATGGAAAATTATCTATCAATGGTAATTATGTATTTTTTACGTTTATCATTGGTAATCCTGAATTAATTTTATTTTCATTAGTAAATCTTATTTATTGTCATACTTTAAACAAAAAAAATATCTAATTGAGAAAATTTTCATTAGAATTAAGCACAAATTTGACCCCATAAGGGCCAAAATTATACCAAATAATCTTGATTGGACAATTTTTCTGTTACAAAAATGGGGACACATAAATCAAAACACTTTCTAGCATATAAACTGATGCGTTTTGGTCTTGTGTTTTTTAATAGCAAATTTGACTCTTATGAACCAAAATAAACCCAACAACTTTAACCGAACAGATTTTCTGATAAACAAGCCGAGTCCATATTTGGGTATGCAAAATAAGACATCAATTCTAACAAATTGTTAATCATAGAAATGATTTTTTTTCCTTCATAAAGTCACGATTGATAGATCAGATAATAATTGGAGGTGACCAATGGAAATAAAATAAATTCAAGGTTACCAAAGAGAAATTTGAAAATTACAGGGTTACAATTGATAATTTTTAGTAAATAAAAATTGGTTATCTTCTCGAAGAGGTCTAAATACACACATTAATTGAAGACGTTAAAATAGATTCCAACAATCCAGAGTACTTAAACATAATCCACACTTATAGAGAAACTAATAGAGCACAAACTATTTGCTCATTTAAGTCATAACTATAATGAATTGACATGCTGGATTGATGGTTCCACCCTTACGACACAAACCTTTCCTTACTCATCCATAACACAAGGACGATTTATGTCGGCCTTTCAGATAAATTAAAGGACAACTAATTTTCTCTCCGAAACTAAACAAAAAAGTATGCTTTAATAAAAAAAAAATGGTATGTGCCAATGACAATGTGTGTCACAAGATATTCATGTTTAGCTTACCAACCTTATATATCATATCTCTTATTTGAAGTTACTTCTGCGATTAGACGAAGAGTTAACATCCAAAAAGAAACATGTATTCCCTCCATCTCTAAATTATTTTCTTTTTTCACTTATTTACCTATTATTATTAGTTCATTCATTTCGCTAAATTAATTATTAAACACGTAAGATTTCAATTCTAACTAACAAAATGAAACGAACGAGGTAACATTAATGGGTAGTTACTAGTAGTTAGTTTGTTGCATTGGTGGTGATATTTACGTCGGCAAATCTCTATGTGCAGTTCCCAATATCCCAAAGCCAAACCCATTACTGATGGCTTAATCACAACTATATAGATTGATTGCATCATAACAAGAGAATTTATATTTATACCCATAAATTAATATTCGCACTCCTTATCTTTCACATAAAAGTAATATAAACACATGTTTATATTATTATATTAAAAAAATGACATGCGAATATCAATTTGAAGGATGCTCTTACCAATTATCTCATAGCAATGGCATGTTTTACGCTAGTCTTTTGAATAGTAACCCATGTTTGTTTTGCGCGTGGACTTTTGGGTAATGACATGTTTGATGTTTCTTCGGTTTCACTTTGTCATACAGTTATTAAACGTACATATGTTGTTCCTAAGAATTCATCTTTCAACTCAATGATATAATAAGGTGTTATTCCAAATATTAAATTTGTTTTAAATGTTGTTGTGACTTCTAATCAAACCGTTTCCATAATGTTTTAATATGAAAATTGAATCATGCTTTGTTTTTCAAACATTCCCACATGCATCCATCCACTCTCATACATATCATTGTAACTCTTGAATCTGATCTTCATCTTCAACTCTTCATATGCTCATCATTCATCAATCATTTTATTCATCAACAATATATTCCTTTATTTTTATTTTTTTTGGTGTACCCACCCGGTTCACCCTTTTGGGCTAATCCGGATTCGGAGCGCGTCCCGAGGTTAAGGTTTTAAACTCCTCCCAACGTGCTTGCAGGGAATCGAACCGTGTTCTCCCTACCAAGTCTAGCCCCTGGCACCACTAGACCAAGACAACGTTGGTACAATATATTCCTTTATTAGTTGTAAAGCTAGACACAAATGTACACAATCACAAAATATTACATGGAGTGTGATGATATACTCCATCGGTTCCTATTTGTTTATCTTGTTTAGAATTTTGACAATGTTCATAAAATTAGATCGTTCAAAATTACTCCCAACATATAAAACATAATATAGTCATGTCTTGATTGATTCATGTTAATGAGTACCTTATTAATATCCAATTCTTATAACTTTTACAGATACAAAACTAAAAAAGATGCTATTTGCGATGGTATTTCCCGTCACAAATATGTTATCCCGTCGTAGAAAAGGAGAGTCGCAAATGATTTTTTCCGTTGTAAAAATATGACCCAGTCGCAAAAAAAAGAGTCGCAAATGATTTTTCCAGTCACAAATGAGTCATTTCTAATGGAGTTTGGGTTATGTATTAGATAACTTTTTGGCTTTTAGTGACGGGCTCAAAAACCGTCACAAAAGATCTACATTTGCGACGAGATTTAGGGTCGTCATTAATGTGTACCCGTCGTTAATGGAACAATGTTTTGTAGTACAACAAAATATATTTAAGATCAAACAAATGCATTAACATGTGTGCCAAGTCAAAATGAAACAAACAAATGAGAACGGGAGAGTAATTAATAATAATAATAGTCACTTTTTTATTATTCTGAAAAATGTACAATAATAGATTATAGAAGCAATTTTTTTATCTATTACAAGGGGTAAAAATAACTTGTTTTGGTGATTATCACCACACAAATTACAAAAAATAAACCCCCCCTATAAACAGATAATAAAACTCCGTATATCAAAAAGAATAATATTTTCACCAATCACATCTTTTCCTACCTCTAAATTCCTAAAAAAAAACCACAAATATATATTGTACTCCTTTTTTTTTTTTTGATTTTTGTTTTTCAACAAAGTATGAATCCAATCTCTCTCCATTCACCTAAAAACCCAGCAAGAGAGGCCTTAAAAATTCATACAAAAACCACCCAACTTTTCTTTTTTAAAATACCCCCTTAAAATATTATTTTTTAAAAAATATAATATGTAATTTTTGTTGGGAGTTTTTTTTTTTTTCACCTTGAACAAACCGGCTCTTCAGCAATAGTTTCAAGAACCGGTTTCTTAGACCGGCAAACAGACTTCCTCAGCTTAAACTCCGACAACAACTCTTCAACCACCGCCTTAATCTCACGCGCCGCCTCCTCATGCGCGTCATCCTCACGCGCCACCGAATCACCTTCGTCGGAGTAAGCAGGGACAACCCTAACTTTTCCGGCACCAGTAGATCCGCGTTTGGCAGAGAGAAAAACAGCTCCCATATCAGTGGCGGTAACAAAGGAATTCACCCTACTCATTCCAAACATGACATACACATTCCCCATTTCTAGGTCTTCGTCGGCATTAAGCGCCGAAAATCGCTTCCCAATTTGCAGAGACTTTGAATTTACTAAGAAATTATTAGGCATTTCAAGCATGAGTTCTGCTGCTGTAGTTGGTTGCTGCAATTGCTTGATTTCTCCAGAAGGGAATATTACTTTTGGGGATTTGTTTTTCGCCATTGTTGTTGTTAATGCACAAGATGCGTAGTTGCCCATGTTTATCTTCTTCGAAATCTGAACTTCAAAATTCGATGTAATTGTTAAGAATTGAGCCCAGAAATTGAAATTAAAATTCTAGGGTTTTTTTTTTTTTTGAATTTGTGGGAAGTTGAGAAGGGGGGGAAATGGTTTTAGATGGTTATGGAAATGGATGATGTGGAATGAGGGATGTGGAGTGGTTTGTGGTTGATTATATATATAGGGGAATGATTGAGGTCAACTAATTGAGGAAAGTGGAAGATTCAAATGCCAGTTGTAATTTGTGAAAGTTTGGGGAAGTTGACAAGTTGAAAGTTAGTTTTATGTTACTCCCTCATAAAAATAAATAAATAAATAAAAATTAAAAATTAAGGAGAATTTGATTCTGTTTTTATCTTTGCTCAAAATAATTTTCTTTTAATTAGTCATAAAATAATCTCAATTTTTACCTTTATCTTCTTAAGATGGTTCATGTTATCTAGAATCTGACCAGTTTTTGAAAGAAAATCTACGGTGAGATTATTTTAATTGAAAAGGTAAGTGTAAAAGATGTGATTATTTTGAGATTAATTAAAAGTTGGATTATTTTGAGCAAACTACTAAAAGCTACGATTGTTAGAATCAATCTTTCCAATTTATAAGTATTGTTATTTTGTAATGGAGGGGAGTAATTTTAAGGTATTGACTCGGTTCATTTTTACTTATTTAAGAATTCTAGGGCTTATTAAAAAATCAAATCAAATCAAAAATATTCCTTCAAAAAAATAATAACTCAAATCAAATTAGAATAGTTATGATAATAAAGAATCGGATCAGAAAAAATTAGATCAGAAATATTCTTTCAAAGGAATAATAATTAAGATCAGATTAGAAAAGTTATGATCATAAAGTTTCAGAGTAGATCAGATCCAAAAAATTCAGATCAGAATAGTTCAGACGAATTGAACACAGCTTAAGGGTGCGCTTGATTCATCTGACATTTTCTGATCTGGTCTCATCTGATCTGATCTAAATTTTCTTGATTTTAATTATTATTATTATAATTTTTTTTATTCTAATCTGAACTTTTCTGATCTGAGTTTAAATTTTCTGATCTAATATGATCTAAATTTTCTAAAAATAAGCAAATGAGTATTCATTTAAATTGAATCAAACACACCCTAAGTAATTGTTGTTATATAAAGATACGCATACCACTATAGACAATTAGACATGGTTCCATATGCCAAAAAGAAAAAATAGAGTAAATAATTTGGAACAGATAGAAAAAAGAAAATAGAATAATTGTAAGGTTTTTAAGGTTTTGCTTGGTAAGTTGTTATGGGATTTTCTTTTTTAAATAGGTATTGCCGCGTTTTCTAGTTGTGATCGATCCGTCAATACTTGTTTTCTTGTAGACCAATAATTTGGGTTTAAATTAAATTAAACGAATATATGATTGAATGTTTATGGACGTCGTAATGCGATGGGATTGAGTTTTGGGTGGAGCCCAGTTTGCGAGGGACTTCTATGTGGGCCCGCTTACTACCCCGTAAAAATACAAAACATGAGCAGATGAGCTTCACCGAACTTGGGGTGCTTTTTTTGTTATCTGTAAGGCCATGTTCTTTTGGACTTAAAAGCTACAATTAGATCAGATCAGTTCAGCTTTATTTTAATTTTATACTCTCATAAAATAGTATCTCCATCTAATCAGATTAGATCAGAAAAGTTCAGATCAGTCCTAAAGAACAGAGCCTAAATGTACTTAGGTTTTTTTAAATATATTTTCTCCGTTCCAAAAAAAACGTAACAATTTCCATTTTTGGATGTTTTAAAATAAATGCAACAAATTTTTATTTTTCTTATATGGTAAACTATTGCTACTTAAAAGACATAAATGCCCTTACTAATTCTTTATTTGTCCTCACCTTTTCTCTCTCCAATTATTTAATTGTCACAACTCTCTCACAACTTCTCTAATTGTCCCCACTTTTCTCTCCATTTATTTTAATCAACTATCCCTCACTTTTTCTAATTACCCACAATAAAAAAATGTCTAAAAGTCCGTGTCATGACAATTGTTGCGTTTTTTTTTAACGGAGGTAGTATTACTAGTATAGAATAATGTTGATAATGAGTTTGGACTGTATTTCTACTACTAGTGTATATTTAATCTATTTGTCTAATCAAATTGGGAGGATAAATAAATTATCTCAGATGAGTTTGATGAAATTTGAACTCTTGTCTATGTATTATTAAGGCCCTAAGGGTAAGGGTGCACGCACAATTTACTAAAATTCAAAAATCTATTTGCATATATATACTTCCTTCGTCCCTATTTGTTTGCTACATAATGGCTTTTGTCACTATTTATTGAGTAACTTTAACTCTTTATAATTTTATATGTATAAGAAAAAATATAATCAAGTGGGATCTCGTTTGATTCGGCCTAATGTATAGTTTTTTAATATGTAATTTTTATAATTTTTTATTATATAAGTCTAAAGATATATTCATTTAAAGTTGTGTTTTGGGGGCGTGAAAAAACAAATGTAACAAACTTTAAGGCACAAAAAGTATATATGAAGTAATTAATATACTTTTATTCATCTCAATTTACATCTTATATTTGGCAAAAAAATAACTTTTTGGCCAAAAAGTATCAAATAATCTGAGACAAACGGAGTGATAAATATTGTCCGATCCAATATGTGATATTGCTCAATACTTCCCTAATCTTAGGAAAAAACTTTATTGACCCACCCGGTAATATACTCACCACTAATAGAGAGTAATAATAGTGGAATACAACTTGCATGATTAATAATTTTTTAATGCTTCTATTAGTGGTGGGTAGATTATCCACCGGGTAGATGTAGTCATGCCCCTAATCTTAGGTCTCCACTATTAACCAATACAAGTAATAGTAAGTATCTAAATCTATCAAATGGTCTCTTTGTTAAAAATATCTAACCTTTTAGCATAACACTAAATAGTTATTTTGTAAAAAAGTTATAAATTTATGGTAAAATGTTATAAATTTATTGTCTCTTTGTAAATAGTTATCTAACCTTTGTTGTTTGTTTGATTCTAACCATGTGCACAATGTCAATTACTGGTGTTAGGATCCTCTAGAGTTGGAGTTGTTGTAGAGTTGTGAGAGTAACAATTTATATTACTTTTTATTTTATTTTTAATTTGTTTAGATAAATTTATTATAGCCGTTGATTAGGATTTATATGGTCTAGATTTGTTGAAATCTATCAACTCTAGAGAATCCAATTCTAGAGGATCCTAACACCAATTACTGGTTTATGTAATATAAATCACACACTAGAGGGCATTTAACCTTACCTTTTTTAAAAAATAGTTTTTTGTCCGATTTTAAAATATTCGATAACAATATTAACTTGACAATAAAACTAATAAGTTTCCACTTAATTTTAAAGACTTTTAAATTATTTTTTTAATTTAATCTAGTTTTTTGTCTTTCGCTTATACGGAGTACATAATAAGTATGTTTCAAATCGAGTAAATAATTTATTTTTCTTAAAGATTATTTATGAATAAATTTTGAGTGTTAAGAGAATTTGAATAATACAATCTTACAATTAAATGTACTTAATTTTTTTATAATTGTAATTATTTGTTTTAAATTAAATAAGGCTATTAATAATTTCAAATATAATTGTGGATGATTTTAATACACAAATGACAAAATTGTCTCCATTTGATTAACAATTATGAAAGATGAATAAGACCGGGTAGTGACGTAGTGTGATAAATTGATAATCCACTTACACATCGCTGCGGCTTTCCTTCCTTTATATAATAGAGATAAAAGTAGTAAAACTAATAGACTTCCAATATGAGATTAGGTTAGTTGGTTGTTGTGGATTAACTTTCCTTTAAGCTGGCAAAATAGGATGTGTATTGTCCACTAATTTATGTTCTTTGTCAAAGATGAACTGCAAAATACCTACAGTACAGTGTATCTTTCTTATTAAGTTCCTCCTTTTTATTTCGTGGATGCAAACAAACAGGGTAGTGACTTTTTTTTAGGATAATGTGTGGGATATTAGATATTAGAATCAGGCCCTACTGCATCTGTAAGGGGATAATAAGGAATCATCGCAAATGCCTGCGGTGAGAATCGAACCCAGGGTTTATCTCGTGCCTGAAATTCTGAAGCCCTAACCATTGAGCTATGACTTCATCCTCAATAAGGGTAGTGAGTGTCAAAAGGGAAAAAAGGTATTTTTTTTAAATTTTTTTTAGACGGTGAGGTGTACGAGTGAGCCCTTATACTGATCTTATCTCAGAATGTCAGTACAACCAGTACATGGGGAGGAAAAGAAAAGGTATATATGGCATAGCAAATTAGCAATTTTGTATCCCTTATTAGTTAAGTATTACACGGCATCACCTTACTTTGCTCTAATCACATGGGTTTGGATTTTTATTAAAAGACACTGCTCTTTCCTAATTATAAATTTATAATTCACAAGTTCACAACCCGTGATGAATATTCCGTCTATTTGTCAAATATACCTAGGTATCTAGGATTAATGTACTCCGTACTTAAAGGCCAAATTGAGTTTTATACAAGAAACAAGTTTGTGTATTTTTTGAGAACCAATGTAATAGGGGTGAGCATAAAAATTCATATACGATTTTTTTATCCGATAAACTGGATATCTGATCCATTTTTTTTAATTTGAAAAATTGGACCGGATATTCGATTTTAAAAACTGGATACCAGATCGGTGATTAGAAATTCAGATAATCCGAATATCCTGATTTAAAATCGGATATCCAAAGTATCTGTACATAAAATCTGATTATCCAGTTTCCCTTTTTGGTTTTCCAACCCGGATTCTCGGATTCGATCCAATATCCGAATTTCCCACCCCTAGTTGCTCCAGTGGTAGCTGGTAAGAGAAACAACGTTTCTAGAAGTGATAACCTAATCGTGTTCACATCCTCATGCCCCCTTACCCTTGGTGCTTTTCTGAGGTAGGAGTAGGGTCGGGTGGAGACCCTACATAAACCTTACCTATTAAAATAAGAAATGAGTTTCTGCTCAATTTAGTTGTGTAATAGAATTTTCAAGGCAATTTATTTTTCCATGATTTTCTATATCATAGGAAATTTATTAAGTTGTTTGGATGAGTATTGGAAATAAAATTTCCCTTGGAAGTTCAACTTACCTAGGGAGACCTAGGTGAGTTACTTCCTCCATTTTGTAGGAAATTACACTTCCTAGGAAGTTTCATTTCCTACATTTTTGCTAAACAAACAAGTTTCCATATCTTTATTTTCTAAGAATTTACAATTCCTATGGAACATTGTTGCTAACCAAACAAGCATTAGTGTTCCATATTTGTACTAATTAATACGCCTCATTCTTTATTTAATAAATTAATTTACAAACCACTTTTGTCAATTGACATATAATTCAACTCCCTTAAAAAAAACACAAATAACTTGATTCTTTCAGTTCTAAATGGTCTACTCTCTCCATAACATTAAAATTTCAACAATTATTTTTTCACACATTTGAGGAATCGATTTGAGGGTGTAAACAGAAAAATTAATCAAAATGGTTTAATAAAAGCAAAAATATGATTATAAGTTACTAATATTAAAATTATTTTGATTAATTTCATTGTTTACTTCCTCAAATTAATTCCTTAAAATGTGTGCAAAAACAAATTTTGAAATTTTAATGGGAAAAATTATCTTTAAAGATTTGAACTATAGGTGGTCAAATTCTAAAGGTACAAATTTTCAATTATACCTAAACAACATTAACTATGACATTTATAAACTTTCAAATCTAACTCTAGACATTTTTTTAATAAATGGCGTGACATGCTTATGTGGCGCATATACTTTCAAGACTACCACATGTACAAGCCTACGTAGCGCAATATGGTGTCAAGAGCACATTTTAATATATTGTATAGATCTAATTTAATTTGTGGTGCTAAGCTAATTGCATGCTCTATATATTTTCTTGCTCGTTTCCTCCCTTAATTTTGATCTATTTTATGAGTTGTCACTCATATTTCTTGTGCATGCCGCCATTTCTAGTACAATATGACCAATAATTAATTAAAGGATTATGCCCCTTCAAAAAAATCAAAAAATTAAAGGGTTATGCTAAACGCAGCCTTTAGAATCGCAAATAAGCATTAAATTCATTTCTTAAAATAGTATTTGTTATGAACTTTATGACAAAATCATAAATTGTTCAAGATAACAAAATATATAAAAAGTGCATATTTTATAAAAAACTTTCATTTTTTGGCTTCTTATATGCAACCCCCTCATTCATATAACTTTTTCCTTAATTCAATCTTTTTTTTTTTAAATAATGTGATGGAATCTACACTAACCTACTATCCCTAAATAATGTAATCCAAACTCCTATTAGTTGTTTTTTTTTTTTTTTGGTTGTTTGAAAAAATGTGCATATATACAACAACTTCAAATATATAGACTTTCATCATCTTCCCAATCTAATTCCAACTTTGCTTTAACTCAAAGGAATCAAAGTCAATGACAAAGGTGTCACTCTTAAATTAGGGTGCGTTTGATTCAACTTAAATAAGTATTCCTATGCTTATTTTAAGAAAATTTAGATCAAATCAGAAAAAATCAGATTAGATTAGAAAAGTTTACTAAGATAAAATCAAATCAGAAAATTTAAGATCAGATTAGCTGATTAGGTCAAAAAATTTCAGACGAATCGAACACACCCTTAGGATTAGACTTTTGCTGAAATGTGAATAATGTTAATTTTCGTAATTTTTACTCCTATTTTATCGTTTTCAAAGAATATGAAATAATAAAACTTGTACTGGCTAGTATTATATTCCTCTTTTACAGATTATATGCAAAAAAAAAATAGTCAAATGGATTATTCTCGTCATATATTTTCCTTAATTGCTTTTATTATATAAACTTTTTGCATTCGTGTAATTATAGAAATTAATGTTTAAAGTAATGCACTAACATGTTTAAAACTATAAAAGTTTGATAATAGCACTTACGGCCCGTTTGATTGTCGGTAATAAATTGTGGGATTGGTAATGAATTTATAGTGTAATTTTGTTAAGGAGGAAGCTTATAATCTCCATGGAAAACAATTTTTCATTCTCAAGCTTAAATTTTCTTCTTATTTTTCATTCTCATCCATTACCATTGGGGAGGGTGGTATTTGATGGGAATGGATATTTGTGAAGAAAATCAGATAAGTTGGAGGTAAGGTAGCACCACCATGGGAATGAATTTTGATTTCCATTCCAAATTTAGTTATAAATTCATTCTCATTACTATGATTTATAACCGGCTACTAAACGGACCGTTAATATATATAAAACAACGGTAATATGTCGAATATACAACGATGCCAACAAGTATTAGTGTTGAAGTCCCCTACTCTCTCATGACCTTATAAACAATGTTAACCCGATAGTCATGTGATAATAAGAGTCGTGTCCTGGAGGTCTGAGACAGACCGACTGGTGTACCTTACCGTCTAAAAAACCGAGTGTGGGAGTGAGTGCGAATGAAAGAGTGGAACTATTCTTACACACATACAATTTACGCGAAAAGGACGTGGACGTCACAGCACATTATTGATGTAAAGGCCGGTGACAAGTCTAAATCGCAGTTTCTGTTAAGCTTCTTCGTAATTATTCATAATACTACATATCATGCAATAATAATAATATTTATAAGTACTACAACAACAACAAGAACAACAACAACAACAATGATATTAAATATAATAGTAGTAATCTCATGCAGAGTTGTCGTGGACATTTTGGGGGCCTTGAGCGAAAACTTGAAAAATAGGCCCCCTAAACAATTGAGAGATAGTTGTTCAATTAAATTCTCATAAAAAATTTATTAGTTTGATTAATAACTCAAAAAATAAGAGCATTTTATTCGTTTTAAATAATTACAATTAAAAAACTATGAATGAAATAAAAAAAAATATACAAAGATATGGGCCCTACAACAAGGGGGTCCTGAGCGGTCGCTCAAGGTGCACATGCCACTGAGACCCCTCTGATATCTCATGATTGTAGTTCCAACTTCCAAATGACTTAATCAACCCCTATACTTTACTATAACCCTAAATACTTGTGTTTAGTGACTTACTCGTAGCCGCATCACAAGATATCAATTATACATACTATTGTCCCTAAATAATAAAATAGCTTTCATGCATTATTTAGTAGTAGTAGTAGTATATATTAATTAATTAATGTTATCATATATTATTATTCCTAGTATTTTCATCTATGTATATCCTTATTATTATCAACTACTTTGTTCCCTTTTGGTTGATTCCACTTGAAATAAATTAGATACACTAACGGCCCGTTTGGTTGTTGGTAATAAATTGAGGTAATGGTAATGAATTTATAGTGTAATTTGTTAGGGAAAAACTTCAAAATCCCCATGGAAAAGATAGTTCTCATTCCGAAACTTGAACTTACTTAGCTTCTTATTTTCCATTACCATCCATTACGATGTAGAAGGGTGGTATTAGATGGGAATGGATATTTGTGAAAAAAATTAAATAAAATGGAGTTAAGCTAGCACCATAATGGGAATGAGTTTTGATATTCCTTCCAAATTTTAGTTATAAATTCATTCCCATTACCTCTATTTATATCCGGCTACCAAACGGACCGTAAAGACAATTAATTACAGATCAAGAATTTCAGAGATAATAGGTCACCATCAATTATTGATCACTTGAAAAAGTAAAAAGAAAAAATTCAAGTCTATTTAATAACTGATTTCAATTCAAAACTATTTTTAAAAATCATACTTCATTATTACAACCATATATATGACACAAAAATCCATATTACAACCATATAATACTAAAAAATATTATCCAACAATATAATAAGCCAAAAGTACTACTATAGAGGCCATTTTTACCCGGCCGCCTACGTCTCACGAGTTTGTTTGATGCTCGTTAACGCCGTACGTGAATACGGGCGAGTAGGAGTCGCCACCGTGCATTTATACGGTCCACGGACACCGAAGAAGTACCGAAAGCCAGAAGCAATCAACCCCATATGGTCGTGCACCAGAGTATGGGTTCGGGGACAGGTTACAGGCCAATCGTGCATTGGGTCCGCCCGCCTGTAAGCGGTCTCTACTAGGTCCCTTTTTTTGGTCAAATTATTATTAATCCCGAATACATAAATATCTCAGTTTTACCCTAAGGAACGCATATTACTAGGTGGGTTTGAATTATTTGCAGATTAAGACTAATTATTGTGACTACTTTGATTAGATCCGTATTAAAGGCCCCTAAGATCAAATTGGTCCAAAGTTAAAAAAAAAAAATACATGAGATAAAATAAAATATCTACATAAAATTGGTAAGATAAAATAAAATCCAATGAAATGAAATAAAATCATACGAGATAGAATAAAATGAGATCATATGAAAGAAAATCAAGTCAAATACTATCAAATAAAAAACTAACAAAAATAAAACAAAAGAAACTAAGAAAATCAAGTCATATGCAACCAGCACTAACTAACCTGGCTTCGGACCAGAAAATCACCTGCAAGAATATTTTTCAAATTTTTTCTAATATTGTTTTATGAAACTAGATATCACAAGCTTCGAAACGAATACTCACACGACCACTAATTCATTTCGAGCAATCCTGTAAATATCAGCAAAGCCAGACAAACGAAACTGGAAACTGCAAGACAGACCATCCTCTGTTCGAACCCAGAAAACGTCAAGAATAAAATTTTACAAAATTTATTTGATATTTTTCAGTAAAAGTAGACATAATAAGCTTCAAAACGGCTATTCATGGGACTCCTAATTCATCACCAATTGTCCTGAAAAAATCGGCAAAGTTAGACATTTAAACTGGAAATCAGACAATCAGTGCAGTGGAATAACGACCAAGCTATGTTCGAGGCCATATAACGCCTGCATAAAAATTTCTTATAATTTTTAGGTATTTTTTTCTTGAAACTAGACATAATAAGCTCGAAAATGAGTACTCGCATAGATCGTAACTCATTCCCAATAGCTCTGGAAAATTCATCAAAGTTACTGCTCAGAACAAAACCGAGAAAATGAAACAAGGCATGCATAAACATCAAACTAAAACGCGCTACAATCATGAATAAACTGATTAATACTTAAATGAATTATGAAATCAAATACATATATGATTATAAGGAATTAGGGTCCTCAGAAATAATACCGAAATCGCCGCGGTCGAAACGGAATCGTCGAAGCCAAAGAATTGCTTGTTCGCGAGTGGGCTGCGATAAGTGAGTTGCGGTTGTTATTTTTGTAGGGTTGTTGCTGCAGTTATAAGGGGTGATTGCTGATTTTTTGGAGGGTGGCAATAGTGTTATTAAGGCTTCCTTATGGCTAGTTGTAGCGGAGTGTACAATGGCTTGCTTGTATGCTAGTATGGCTTGCAAAGGTTTGTCGTGTGTAGTGATGCTATGATGGTTTATTAGTATTTTATGACTTGTTAGTATCTTGTTAGTGGTAAGGGAAGAGATATATATAGTGGCATGGAAGGTCCAAGAATAAAACTCAATAAGGAAATGGTGAGGATATGGTGAGTTGTTGATTGATATAAATTGATGCTATAAGATCTGCATGGTAGTATATGCGGAAAGATTGGATATGAAGAGATATAGTGAGTTGTAGGTTTATATGGTGGAAGATATGGATGAAATTAAGTGTGTCATGCGTGAATTTGGGCTTCCGAATTGCATGGGATTAAGTTTTGGTTTTGTTTAGTGTTAGGATTTTGGGTAGGAGTTAGTAATGGGTTTTAGGGGCTTTGGTATTTTACATGGCTTATGGGACTTGGGTGGTACTTAGGATTAGTGGGTTATGTTAGTACTTAAATTTAGACTTAGTGGGTTTTAGGTGATGGGATTAAGGTTTAGGCTTGGTTAAAGGGTCTAAAAACGAGTCTAGCCACGCACAAGTAATTCTCAGGCCTTTTCAGAAATCCAGAATAATTGACGACGAGTATATTACAATTATTGGACCCTTAATTGGGGAGACATTTTTAAGTGTCTACAACTACAAGTCTACAAATAAAATGTTACAAACAAACTGAAAGTACTCTCTCTATCCACATTTAATTGCTCCATTTGCTTTTTCACATCTCCGATACATAAATTTAAATATTAGTATTTCTAATTATACATAAGGAAAAATTATATATTTGGAAAGTACGCTCTGAGAGGAATCAAATTAAGGGCTCGTTTACATTAGCTGAATAGAGCTGAACTGAACTGAACTGAAGTGTATTAATTGAACTAAATAGAGATGAACTGAACTGAACTGGATAGAGATTAACTGAACTGAACTGAATTGAACTGAATATAATCTGAAGTAAACAATCCCTAAATGAGATCTCACATGACTATATTTTTCATTACCTATATCAAATTAAACAAGGTCAAAGCATGTAACATTGTAAATAGTGTCAAAGTCAATTTGGAGTAATTAAATGTGGACATAGATCTGAAGTAAACAAGCCCTAAATGAGATCTCACCCGACATGAATCGAACCATCATTAGTGGGTTTGGGTCGAGGAATTTGACCCGTTTAAATACACAGATTGACATGACACGACAAGTTTAATTATTAAATGGGGTAGTTAGGGTTGAGTGTTTTCACCCAGTAATTATAAAGTAGTTTGACACGACACTACATGATTACATGTAATTCCCCACAAGAAATTAGGATCATCACAAAGATAATCCACCAATAGAATATTGCTAAATCAGTCACAAGTAGAAATTAACTTTTGAACTAAATAAATGCTAGCACCATATCATACTAAGCTTTATGGGGACCATTCAACGAAATGAAGGAGACATAAATAACTCTAGAAGCTTTATTCTCAACTTCTCATGGTTAATATATATATATATAAGGCACTAACCAGCGTTCTCAAAACGCTAAATGAGAAATAAAGCTAAAACTGAAAATAAAATTATAACATTAATTACATGCATTCATCAATAATTAATTTTGATATGCATTTCAAAATTATTGTCATTAAAAAAATATTTTATTTCTTTCAAAAAAAAATAAAATTGTTTTATTGATTCCAGAGCGCTCATTATCAATATCCAATGTATAATAGGCGTTCAACATGAACTTTGAGAGTGATAAACCATCCAAATTAGTTGAAGCAATAACGTAAATGAATTTGGACAAATATAAAGGAAAGAGTTAGTTCGTTGAAAGAGCTAGGAATCATCAATCACCTAAATTGTACTCCATCCAGCTTGCAGCATCCTATAATCTTAGGGCTCGTTTACATTAGTTGAATAGAGATGAATTGAACTAAATAGATGTGTATTAATTGAACTAAATAGAGATGAACTGAACTGAATATAATCTGAAGTAAAAAAGCCTTTAGTCCATGGCATTATGGCAAAATTGGCAGCCTTTTTTTTTTTTTTTGAAAGGGGCAAAATTGGCAACCCTTATTCCTTACACTACTATGAAAGGAAGTTGGACATAATTAAAGCATTAAATTAACAATGTTAATTGAAGGATATTTTGTCACAAATCACATTTTAAAACAAAATTTTGATACAAATAAACCGCCTTTTAAAAAAACTGCGCATTGAACCACCTTTTCTAATCTATTTTTGTCAGAAGCCACCACAAGTCGGAATTCGGTAGTTGACATCACTTATCCGACGGTGAACACCACGTGAAAGAATGTGATACCATTAAAATCTCTCTATTTCATGGTTGTTTTGTGGTTTCACGCTTTTTTATACTTTGTGCAATTTAAGTGTCATAAATAGATGGTGTTTTTTTTTTTTTAAAGTCCAAAAGGTGACTGCATGCCCAATTTTTTAAGGTTGTTTGTGACAAAATAGTTACTTGTATTTTAGTAGGTAATTTGTAACAAATTTTCCTTCATTAAAACAAATAAAGGATTAGTGAGTTGCAAGAAATTAGGGGCATTTGGTTCAGATATTTGGAATGGTGTAGGCCATGTTCTTTTGGACTTAAAAGCTACAGTAATCAGATCAGATCAGACAAAATCAAATCAGATCAGATCAGACATTATTATTATTATTAATAATTTCGAGCATCGTTTTTCCGCTCGACATTTTCCGACGATGGTTTTCGAACGAGTTTTCCAGCGACGGTTTTCGGGACGACTTTTCCGACGACGGTTTTCGGACTGACTTTTGCGGCGGTGATTATTCAGCTGACTTTTGCGGCGGTGATTATTCAGCTGACTTTTGCGGCGGTGATTATTCGGCTGACTTTTTCGCCGACAATTTTCAAGCCGAGTTTTTAGGCGACGATTTTCGTGACTACTTTTTCGACAACGGTTTTCGGCCGACTTTTCCGGCGACGATTTTCAGGCCAAGTTTTTCGGCGACGGTTTTCGGGATGACTTTTCCGACGATGGTTTTCGAACTGAATTTTCCAACGGTGATTATTCGGCCGACTTTTCCGGCGACGATTTTCAGGCCGAGTTTTTCGGCGACGGTTTTCGGACTGACTTTTCCGACGATGGTCATTCGGCCAACTTTTCCAGCGACGGTTTTCAGGCCGAGTTTTTCGGCGACGGTTTTCGGAATGACTTTTCCGGCGGTGATTATTCGGTCGACTTTTTCGGTGACGGCTTGGTCAAAATTTTCGGCGGTGATTATTACTACTACTACTATTATTAGTAGTAGTAGTAGTAGTGTTATTAGTATTAATATTATTATTTGAAGTTTTGGAGTGAGATTGAATGAAGAGGTAAAATGAAATAGGTTATATATATATATATATAAGGCACTAACGAGCATTCTCAAAACGCTAAATGAGAAATAAAGCTAAAAGTGAAAATAATAAATTATAACATTAATTACATTGATCAATAATTAATTTTGACATGCATTTCAAAAGTATTGTCATTAAAAAATATTTTATTTCTTTAAAAAAAAAAAATTGTTTTATTGATTCCAGGGTGCTCATTATCAATATCCAATGTATAATAGGCGTTCAACATGAACTTTGAGAGTGATAAACCATCCAAATTAGTTGAAGCAATAACGTAAATTTGAATTTGGACAAATATAAAGGAAAGAGCTAGGAATCATCAATCATCTAAATTGTACTCCATCCAGCTTGCAGCATCCTATAATCTTAGGGCTCATTTACATTAGTTGAATAGAGATGAACTGAACTAAGGGTGCGTTCTCTTCAACTTATTAGACCTGAACTTATCTGAACTGAACTTATCTGAACTTATCAGACCTGATTTAACTTATTAGACCTTATTTAACTTATTAGACATTATTGGAACTTATTAGACCTTATTGGAAGTTATTAGGCCTTGTTGGACCTTATTAGACCTTATTGGAACTTATTAGGCCTTATTAGAACTTATTAGACCTTAGTGGAACTTATTGGAACTTATTAAACCTGATTGAAACTTATTGGAACGTATTTTATATGATTGAATAAAATAAATAAATTATAATAATAATAATGATGATGATGATGATAATATTCTATACATTTGAACCTTTTTTTTTTTTTTTTATTGTTGAATTAGGTTCAAGAAGGCAATAATAATTAGTATATCCTTTTTCAAACCCATTATTAATTAATATTATCAATTCCAATAACAACTTATCTACATATTTAATTTTTCTTAATTCACTTGTAGTAAAATTAACAAACTAGAACGGATTGAATAATAATAATATGGAGGATGGGTAAAGTTTAATTTGGACCAAAATTAAATCAAACCCAAAATAAAAAATAAGTTTTATTTTATAATATAAAAAAATAGTTTAATTCAATCTAACTCTGATTGGTTTCTCTAAAAAATTATAAAACAAGAATGATAAAATAAAATTGGTTTATGTTGTGTAAGAGTGCTTTAAGTTAATTATTAATTTTATTAATTTTATTTGATCAATAATTAAAAATAATAATCTAGACCTGATTTGAACTTATTAGACCTGATTGGAACTTATTAGAACTTATTAGACCTGATTGAAACTTATTAAACCTTATTGGAACTTATTAGACCTTATTGGAACTTATTGGATCTTATTGCAACTTATTGGACCTTATTGAAACTTATTAGAACTTATTAGACCTTATTGAACTTATTAGACCTGATATAACTTATTGGAACTTATCTGAACTTATTAAACCTGAAACATATTTTTTTTAAGGTGAAGAGAACGCACCCTAAATAGATGTGTATTAATTGAACTAAATAGAGATGAACTGAACTGAACTGAATTGAATAGAGATGAACTGAACTGAATATAATCTGAAGTAAAAATGTAATACCCCGAAATTTAGGGCCAGAAAATTTCGCGGTTATTAACTCTATTTTTGCATTCTAAGTCCAAAAGGCCCACTTAAATTGGACTGTTTTGTTTTATTTCTCTCTCTTTTAACTCTGTTGGGCCAATGACCCAATCTTTTCCTCTTATTTTAAGCTTGGCCGGTCCTCCTTGTTCAAATGGGCCAAGTATTGTTTTTCATTCCTTTTAATTTGATTAATTAATTCAATTAATTAAATTAATAATATTTTATACTAATTCAAACCTAGCCCAATTTTGCTATTAGCTAGGTCCATTAATCCCCTCCAATCCCTCCTAATACACGGCTGCCCTAGGGTTTTTCTAGGGTTTGTTTTTGTGCCTTCCTCTATATATACATGCTTAGTAACCTTTTGTTCCTAATTTTTGCTAAAGCTTTGAACTCCAAAAAAAATTATATTCTCCTCCTTTCCTCTCAAATAGCCGACTAAATTCACCAAAGTGTGAATACTTTTTACCTTGGATAATTTAAGCGTTTAAAAGTAACTATGCTATTTCGTTTAATTTCGGTACAAGTTAATCACATAGTTAATTAGGATTAAAACATGAAAATTGTTAGGAATTAGTGTCATGATCACCTAGAAAATTTTGAATCATATGATAGGATATTATGTAATTTTTCTTGATGATAATATGTAATCTTTATGAATTATTATGAAATTTTCTTGATTATTTTGTGTAGTTTCTTGAAATCTTTAATTGTTGAATAATTACTTGTATGAATTTATTTATTAATCAAATCCTATTATTTCTTGATGAATTTTTCGTGGGAGTTTCTTTACTGTTTTATTATGAATCATAATTTATTGCGTGGCAAAATTCGTCCTTTTATTGCTTATAGTAATTTAATCTTTCAAACCGGTAAAACTGTCCAGATTTGGTTTACGAATTTATTAAGATACTTAATCAATTCGGATGGCTACGCAATTTTAGGTGGACGTCATTAATAATGTTTTACAGCTTGTGTTAAATTTTCGTAATTTTTAAAGTTCGTTTGATGTGGAAGAAAAATCTGAAACTGAATTCAGCCTAATCTGATTTGTTAGTTATAAAATTCCTTAAAAATAGTAAAAGATGTTATTTTTGGACGAAATTTATGCACGTTAAACCATGAACCTACATCTAGCTTCCATCAAAATTTCCAGATTATTCGAGACCTTTTAATGGTGGTTCTTAATTTAATACTTTAAAATCAGATTGTGTAAAATATGGTGTTTTAAGGATAATTTTAATGTTTATTATAAAGTTCGCTATGATTTATTGGTTATTGAATTTAATTAACTATAGACGTAATTTTTGGTATTGTTGTTCATGATTTTCGAGTGGTATAAAATATGAAAGGTAGAATTTTTATCATGTTTTATGCAATTTTTGGTGATAATTATTAATTATTCGAATTATTGTTAATTGAATCGATTTTGTTAATTATTATATTGATGAATTTATCTAATTAGTAAACTAACCCTAAAATGTCGAGTAGGTTAGTTATTGTTGACCAATTTTAGTTTAATTATTTTGGCTTATAATAATATTGGAACAATTTTGGGAATTAGTATTATTATTATAATTATTAATATTTATAATTAGGGATAAGTTATAATATGAAAGGGTAATAATAATACGATTAAAGGACTTAGCTATTATTATTTATTATTATATTATAGTTAAGGAAGTCGGTAGGGATAAGTTACAATTAGGATAATAAGATATTATTAGGGAAGGAAAGGAAACAGAGTAAAAGGGTAATTATTTGTTTCGATCTCTGGCTAGGAAAGACTTGGTATTTAAGGTGGCCAATATACGTGCCGCACCTCTCTTTCCTGGGACTTCGAACATTAATTCCCGATTACGGTCACCTAGTACTTCTAGTTATAAGAAAGATAATAAGTTAAGATCGCCCCTACGATGACGCAAAGGTCATCAATCGGGTTAATAAGATAGGACGCCCTTTTTGATGATACACGAGTCATCAGATCGGGTTAAGTCGATGTCACTGCCCCATGGGATGAATACACGAGTTCACCCGGGCAGTTCTGGGTCTTAAAATATGTAGTCGTCTAAGTAGTAATACACGAGCTGCTATTTAGGAGTTATGGCCATAGCTTAGGCTTAGTGGTGCACACGGGATCCACTACGGGCTGAATACACGAGTTCACCCCGGCATGTTTTAGGAAAGTTGTGGTGCACACGGGATCCACAACGAGCTATAATGACCGGTCCGTTAAGAAATAAAGATGAATGATATGATATGATATGATTACAAAGTTAAGAGGGACGATATGATATGATTACGAAGTTAACATAATATAAGGTTCAATATGATAATTAAAGTATAAGATTGTATAAAGTATAAGTTAAGTATTAGACGTAATGTATTGTGATTGGTATAAGTCTTCCGCTGTGTATGTCTGTATATGTATAACTCTGGAATGTATGTATGTATAAATGTATTTCGTATGTATGCTTGTATTGTATACGTATTTTGTACGTACCTCTAACCGTATTTTGCAGGTATTGTTATACGTATTGTATACATACTTTTATACGTATTGTGTATGTATTTCTAACCGTACTTTGCAGGTATTATTATACGTATTGTATACGTATTTTTATACGTATTTTTGTACGTATTTGTATACGAACCCCGTATGTACTTGTGTATGAAATGTTATTTGTATACATGTGTTTTCGTGTGTTATCCTATGCTATTGTGTGTTTAGCGGTCCCTTACTTAAATGGGACAGCCTAGTTACTCGCCACTGACGGTGGACCGCCCCCCTCAGTTTCAGGTGACGATGCAGCTGCGTAGTCGGGCTTCCGCTGGTTGGGCTTTGTTGAGGCAGAGTTTTAGTTCCACCTTAGTATTTCTTTTCTAGAATTCAATAAGACAATATCACATTATTTCATTTATGATCCCAGCATGTTGGGAAGACATTATTTCAGTTTATGTAATTCTTTAAGTATTTTACCTTTATTGACTTTTGGGATTAATTTCAGACTTTTAAGTTAATAAAAGATGTTTCTATTTTAAATATATAATTAATGTTTAATTTAATTCTTAAGTAATGATCCGCAAGTCGTTTTCCTTCGTCAAACGACAGCTTAAAAAGTCGGGTCGTTACAAAAAAAGCCTTTAGTCCATGGCATTATGGCAAAATTGGCAACCCTTATTCCTTACACTACTATGAAAGGAAGTTGGACATAATTAAAGCATTAAATTAACAACGTTAATTGAAGGATATTTTGTCACAAATCACATTTTAAAACAAAATTTTGATACAAATAAACCGCCTTTTAAAAAAACTGCGCATTGAACCACCTTTTTTAATCTATTTTTGTCAAAAGCCACCACAAGTCGGAATTCGGTAGTTAACATCACTTATCCGACAGTGAACACCACCTGAAAGAATGTGATACCATTAAAACCTCTCTATTTCATGGCTGTTTTGTGGTTTCACGCTTTTTTATACTTTGTGCAATTTAAGTGTCATAAATAGATGGTTTTTTTTTTTTTTTAAAGTCCAAAAGGTGACTGCATGCCCAATTTTTTAAGGTTGTTTGTGACAAAATAGTTACTTGTATTTTAGTAGGTAATTTGTAACAAATTTTCCTTCATTAAAACAAATAAAGGATTAGTGAGTTGCAAGAAATTAGGGGCATTTGGTTCAGATATTTGGAATGGTATAGGCCCTGTTCTTTTGGACTTAAAAGCTACAGTAATCAGATCAGATCAGACATTATTGCTCTTTATTATTATTATTGTTATTATTATTATTAGTGTCTGCTGTCAGTTTGTTGTGTAGATCCATGGGTAATTTTAAAACCCTTGCATTCTTCATATGATATTCTTCCAATAAGTCCATCACATATTTTCTTTGGGATATGAAAATCCCTCTTTGACTCCTATCAATTTCCAACCCTAAGAAATACCTTACATTTCCCAAGTCCTTCATTGAGAAGGTATTCTTCAAGAAATCTTTCACTCCTTCTATTAGATTGTCATCATCTCCTGCTATCATTAAATCATCTACATATGCAAGCACTACCACAAATCCATTGTTTTGTTTAAGAGTGAACAGAGAGTAGTCAGCTTTGGATTGTTCAAATCCATAGGTTTTCAAGGAGAATGACAACCTTGAGAACCACTGTCTGGGAGCCTGTTTCAGGCCATATAGGGATTTTTGCAATTTGCAGACTTTTCTTGGATTGGCTTCTTTGTATGTGTTTTCACTCTGCCCCCTTTTGATATCAACTCCTGGACCATTGTATCCTGGTGGCATATGCATGTAGACATCTTCTTCGAGATCTCCATGTAAGAATGCATTCTTAACATCTAGTTGGCATATTCTCCATCCCTTTAATGCACTTACAGCCAGCAGTGATCTCACTGTAGTCAACTTTGCTACAGGAGCAAATGTTTGCTCATAATCAACTCCTTTTTTCTGCCTGTTTCCGAGCACAACTAGCCTTGCTTTCTCCCTTTCTACACTCCCATCTAGATTGAACTTGGTTTTAAATAGCCATTTGCACCCAATTGCCCTTTTTCAGGTGGAAGATCTGTGATTTTCCATGTCTCATTGTCTTCTAATGCCCTCAATTCTTCATTCATGGCCTTTGTCCATTTATCCTGTTGTACTGCCTCTCTGAATGTAACAAGATCTTCAACAGCAGTGACATGACTCGTGAATGCTGTAAATTCCTGAGTGACATCAGAATCTGCTATGTGACTAATTTGAGCTGCATTTTCTTCATTTTCCTTTCTTCTTTTGGTTTTAGTTACTTCATAGTCATTCATCTATGAGGGTGGTTTGTGTGTTCTGCTTGATCTCCTCACTTGATCAGTTGAACTCTGAGATGGTCTACTTTCCTCAGGTTGAGGTTGAATCTCCTCTGGATGCTCCCCCTCATCTTCTATAGATTGAGCCTTTACTTCTGCATCAGAACTCTCATCTTCCTTCATATCATTTGCAGAAATATCTGTCACACCATTCTGCCTTTTTCTTTCTCTGTCATGAGGCATTTCACTGGGTAGTGGTTTCAGGTAGTCCTTTCTTCCATATTTATTCCATGGAAATACATCTTCCACAAACCTTACATCTCTTGATGTGAACAATTGTCTATTTGTGAGATTGAGAAGCTTATACCCCTTTTTCTCACTTGGGTATCCAAGGAATACACATGGTACTCCCCTGGGTGAAAACTTATCACCTCCACTCTGTGGGTTGCTTGCAAATGCTAGACAACCAAAGCACCTCAAGTGTTTGTATTCTGGTTTTGTTCCAAACAACTTTTCATATGGTGTCATATTGTGTATCACTGTATTAGGGAGTCTATTTATTAAATATACTGCAATAAGGACACAGTATCCCCAGTAATATAGAGGCACCCCTGCTTGGAGTCTTAAGCTCCTAGCGACTTCAAGAATGTATCTTTGTTTTCTCTCTGCCCTTGCATTTTGTTGTGGTCTTTCAGTACAGGAGGTTTGGTGTTTTATTCCTTTTTCTTCAAAAAATTCTTTGCATTTTCCTTCCACAAATTCTAATGCATTATCTGATCTCACTCCTTTAATTTTCTTATCAAATTGAGTTTCGACAAAGGCATAGAATATTTTAAATGCCTGGGCAGCATCAGTGTAATACCCCGTATTTTTATACATTAATATATGTATTTTATACGTATTTTATACACTTGTACACGTATTTTATACACCAAAAGAATATTTTAGATGCTTTACGAATTAAAAGTAATAAAATGATTTAAAGTAAATATTTACGAAAATATTATTATTGGAGTATTTAAATAATTTATAAATATTTACAAAGAAATTTTATAATATCATATTTGAAAATAATACTAAAGGTTTTTTATTATGTATTTTGGGTGTCGTTTATAAAGTAAAGTATTCCGGTTCGAAAAAGGGTAAAAGTATTTATTCGTATTATCGCAAGTCCAACCTGGTAGGAAACTCAAATTGGACCCAAGCTGTATATGTACCCATAACGTAAACCAAAACCCTAAATCAGAAAAAGGAAAAAAAAAAATCTCTCCCTCACTTTGTTTCTCCCGTGAAACAACACAGAAAGGAAAAAAAAAAGTTTTCTTCTTCTTCCACATCACCACCGCAACGTATCAACATTCCACCACCACTGGGACCTGCCGCCGCGTCTCGCCAGCCACCGGACCGCCGCCGCCCCGCTGCCGTCCCTGCTGATGCGTGAGACTTCTTAAAAAAAAAAAAATCTTTGTTTATTTTAATTCTTGATTTAAAGGTTTATAAATTATTATATTTCGTTAATTTCTTATTTGATGTTGTTATTTAATCATGTTTTAGATTAAAGTTTTATGATTATAGTTGAGTTTTGAATCTTTGAAGTTTGGGGTTTTAATTAAAGTTTTCAGATTTCATAACTTGATTAAATCATGTTCAAACCTTGTTAGATTGATGTTATTTGGTGTTTAAAGTAGTTGGAAGTGTTTATTAGTGGTAAATGATGGATTATTTGAAGTTTTGGAAGTTTTGGTTAAGTTTTAATGGAGTTCTTGAAGTGTTTTAATGGAGGTTTTGGTAGAAGGTTGAAGATGAAATGGTTTTTGAGATTATCTGATTAGTTTTTAATTAATTTTGATTAGTATTATTAATTAGTTTATGAAATTAATTTCTATAACTCTAAATCTTGATTTCTAATGATTTTGGATGGTTTTATTTAATGGTATTATTGCTGTCATTATTTTAAAAATAGGTTTATTTGAAGGGTTTTGGTTATTTTAAGCCTAAAATTGTTACTAATGATATTTTTAACTTGATTAGTGATTCTTAAGCCTCGAAATCTGTTTTAAGAGTGTTTAAGATGCTTTTTAATAAAGTTATTAGTGCTGTAATTTTCCGGTAGTATTAGGAACCTATCGGGTGTTGTTAAAACTTTAAAATAGATTTTCGGGACGTTTCGAAAGGGTTTTTAGTGTTTTATAAAGGCTGGAATTTTCATTTAAATACGCTAAAACGATATTTAAAATATTTAAATTAGTATTCGTCTAGTATTTTATTTAGAGGGCACAATTTCGGAATTTTAAATTAAATTAAGGAGTCGGAAATGATTTTTTAAAAATTTATTTAGAGGCTGGAATATTGTAATATTTACTTAGGATAGTTTATATGTTCAAGGGAATTAATTAGTCCCATATTTTATTGTAGGAGACTTTAAATTTAGGGAATTCTTTTAACTGTGGCTAGTAGAGTATACTACACCAGGTACGTATGTGCACAAGACTTACTTCCTGAATTAGCAGCATGATTAGAAATAATATGAATGCAATGAAATGTCATGATTATTGTGTGTGATGCGTGAAAAATATGTAATAGTACATATGTTCTAGTTATTCTCCACTTTGTGAGATTTTGTCAAGTATTATAAATTCCCCAGAGTGGGCTAATTATTCCGAATATGGAAAATGATAGAGTATGTTGCAAATTGGGCAAGGAATTTGTTATTACTCACCTGTTGAGTCTAGAGATATTGTTTTTACTCTCTCCCTCTGGGAGAATGAGACTCGGTAGAAAGATTGGCTAAATAAAATTGGTTATGTGACAACCTAGACCTAGAGGATTTAAAAACGGAAAGTGTGTTGTGTGTTGCATTGATGTTGAGTGATGTCTTGTGTGGGGTGAGACTTCACAATTACTAATTAAATATGATAAATCACGTAAAGCGAAAGAGGATTCACACCAAAACTCTTGGAACGTATACACCTTGAGTATGAACACATGGGGGAAGCTAAATAGCTTCCTATGAGGGGTACAAGACGTTGTTCACCCTTGTTTATTTTTATTATTTTGGCCTGGGATCCCGCCACTCTTATGTGGCATCATTTTTACCACTCGACTTGCAACCGAGTGGGGCTCTGGTGGGCATGGTTACTTATCTTTGGAAACCCGTCCGATGTTGAATCCAAATCTCCTTATAAACTGATAGAGTCTAGGAATGTATGGGATTGGTCACTTAGTGTGTAGCAGGTTTCATTTGTATTATTTATTCATGTTATATTATATGTGCATATCTTGTTGTATATATGTACTCAGCTTTTGCTGATTACGTGCTTTTGTTTGTGTCTTCTTTGGTCATGGCCCTCGCCTTAATGACCCTGTGATGAACCAATTTATACACTTGTATTATTGGGGAGCAGAATTGCACAGGTTAACTTGATGATGTGAAGTTCAAGTTTCCAGCATACGTATGGTCGTGGGATTAGTGTGAAGAGAAAGTTTACGATTATTGAATTTGAGCTTGTTTTAAAATGTATTTCATTTAATTTAGTTGGTTTAAATAATTGTTAAAGTTTTTCGCTGCAAAATTCTGAATAAGCCGAAACGCTTTCACACGTGGCGGTAATGCTTTGGAAATTTCCTTTCAAATATATTTTATGTCATAATTTTAAATAATGTTTAGAGTTTTCAAGTAGGGAATTTTCAGGGTGTTACAATCAGCTTTTGTTTTCATCAGGTATACCCATACAGCCCTGGTATAATCATCTACAAGGGTCAAAAAATATCTATATTTCCCTTCACTTTTTACCTTATATGGTCCCCAAGTGTCCATATGTACCAAATCAAATGGGCCATTAGCTATGTTTTTGCTTTGATTAAAAGGCAATTTTGTAAATCTTGCCATGGGACATGTCAGACAAACACATTTTGAATCTACTGAATCATTTGAGATGCATCCAATAACTTTTAATTTAGACAAAGGAGGGTGGCCATTCTGTTGTGCCATAAAGTAAATTCATTAACAGTTTTTGAACTAAAGCTCATATGACTACCACTATTACATCCTTCATTCATTACACATTTATTTTTACTGTTACTACTTGACATCTTTAGTTCTTCTTTCCCTGCTCCTCCTAGTCTTTTCATTTTTGATCCATCCTTCAAAACTTCTTTTCGATTGTCATCAGTCATCAGATACAACCCATGTTCTGCCCTTCCAAGAACTTTAATATTCTTTGTAGCTGAGTCCTGAATTATGCATACATCAGACATAAAAATCACACTGCATTGTTGTCATGTATCAACTTGTTCACAGACATTAAGTTGTGCCTAAATTCAGGAATGTACAACACCTTTTTCAATTTCAAGTCGTTCTTTAAAGTTACTTCTCCTATGTGGGTAATTAGGGCTGATTTATCATTAGGAAGCTTGATGTTTCCCTTATGTTTCAATTCAACAGGTTTATCAAGCATGTTCAAATCAGAGACCATATGATCTGAGGCCCCTGAGTCTATCACCCAAGTATTCATATCATTGTACACATTGTAACAGAACATCATACCTCCAAATGCCAGGTCATTGTCTTCTTCAGTTTCTGATTCTCCTTTGGAAGAACTTGGCAGCAGCTTCAGCAGCTCATCCACTTGTGCTTGTGTGAGCAATGGTATGTTGTTGTCAATTTGAGCATTTCCAGCCACTCTCTGACCTCCAGTCCTCACTTTGCTTGCTCTGTTGTTGTTCTGCACAACATTGTTCTCCCTTGCTGGGTTCCTTCCTTGCTTCTTTGCTTTGGGATGCCACTTGGGGTAACCGATGACAGTCCAACACTTGTCATTGGTGTGGCCTTTCTTCCCACAAGCAGAGCAAACCTTGTCACCTCCAATATTGGTGCTCATAGCAGAGGCTTCAAGATTCATTTTGGACACATTCAGCACCTCATTCTGGACCTCTTCTTGCTGGAGTGAAGCACAGGCCTCCTCTACAGTTGGAAGTGGTGTTCTCATGAGCATCTGAGTTCTCATGCTAGCATATTCTTCATCTATTCCATTGAGAAACTGAAATAGTCTTTTCTCCCTCTTGAGCTTGTTTAGTGCTTCAATAAAGGTCCTAGCTTCGATCAACAGTTGTTGTGCTCAAGGGTGGCAGGACATTCATTGAGTCTTCTTCCTCCCACAGTCCTTTCATAAGTGTGTAACATTCATACACACTTCCTCCATTCTGCTTGGTCTCCATCACCTCTTTCTCCAACTTGTGCCTCCTTGACCCATTGTCTATATTGAAGGTAGACTTAAGTTGTTTCCAGGCTTCTTCAACAGTCTTTGCATAAAGTATGGATTTTCTGATTTTATCTGAGACACAGGCATGGATCCATGCTATCACCATGTTGTTACATGTCTCCCATTGCTCCCCCTTACTTTCATCTTCAGTATCCTTCTTCACTGATCCAGAGATGATGTAACGACCCTGATTTTCATGATATTTCTGCCATGATTTAGGTATATTTATGTGATGTTATGTATAGTTCAAATTTATTTTTGAACTATTTATTTTATTTTATGTGAATAATTCCGATTTAATTCGAATTATTTTATTTGCAGTTATGATTATTTATTTTAATTATTATTTAATTAATTAGAATTTTATTATTTAATTTTCTAATTAATTATTTAATATTTTGGGCTAAATTGATTTATACATGATTAGTCATGTACTTTTTGTAAATTAGCCCAATTATTCACGAAAGCCCAACTTTGGCCCATTTCCTTGCTTGGCCGGCCCCCTTGTATTTGATGGCAAGGATTTGCCACTTGCCTCATGTTCACACCTTAACTAACTCTATATATAGAGGAGTTAGTAAGGCTTGTTGATCCTTTTGCTCAATTACCCACTTAAGCACATTTGCCATCTTATTCTCTTGCCATCAAAGTTTAAGACACAAAAACTCCATCCATTGGCTCCCATTCCACACGCCATTTTTGGCTAATCATCCATCACCTTTGTTCATCAATTTCTTAAGCCCAAAACTTAAAGATTCATATCCTATTGATCTTTAAGTATCAAAACAATTTAAAACTCTTGGTTTGCATTCAAGATCGTTGGTTCGGGTTTGGGTTTGATCGTGTTCGTGTGGGTGTTCGAGTTCGTGGGGTGGCCGTGTGGGTCACGTGGTGAAGCCGTGCAGCAGCAACCGTGTGTGGGTGGTCCTTGCTCGTGGTGCCGTGGCCGTGGCAGTGGTGGCTCGTGCGACACAGCCGTGCTGGGCAGCGTGTGTGCAAGTGTGCCGTGTTGTTCGTGTCGTGTGTGCGTGGTTGTGGGTCGTATGGTTCGACTTTCCGGGCTGCAATTTTGTATTAATTTTGTGTGTTATCTTAAATAAGGTAACATACTTTCTCAACTTAATTGGTATACTATGATTATAATATAGATTAAATGCATGTATGGGTTTATTTGTGAAGTATGATCATGTTTTTGTGTATGGTTTACAATCTGATTTGGAGATAGTTTTTATGATGTTTTCTTGATGATTATGATGATTTTATGATTTATTATGTTGGTATTTGGTTTAATGTTAATCATGTTCAAGTTTGGTGGATTTTGGATCACTGGAAGTTGATGAACTATTTTGTTGTAATTGTTGAAGTTATACGTGTAATTTGATGAGTATGGATGAATTCTTGATTCTTGAATGAGTTCTTGATTGAAGTTCTTGAATCTTGATTGAGTTCTTGATTGAAGTTCTTGAATCTTGATGAGTTCTTTATGAATCTTGATGAGTTCTTTATGAGTTTTGATGAGTCTTGATAAGTTCTTGGTTGAGTCTAGAAAGTTAAAGATAATGTTAAAGAAAGTTAAAGAATGGATTAAGAAAGTGGTTAAGTTTTGGTTAGACTCAAGATTAAGGCGTAAAGGCAATTCTTGAGAATAACTTCGTGTTTTAACTGATTATTTTCGAGAATCAAGGCGCAAAGGCAATTCTTGAAATTAATTAAGTTATGATTTAAAGATGTTAAAGATTTAAAGATTTGTTAAAGAATTAAAGATTTAGCTTGATTTCGTAGCTAGACGCCTAAAACTTAGAGTAAGATTCTATGTTTTTGGGTTAAGACGTTGCCCCTATTCCATCCGCGGTATTGGGATAGTTGGAGTCTTACTATGTTGTGTTCGGATGTGGATTTCCAGTAAGATTGGTTTCACGGGACTTGGGAGTAAGATTCTCATTTCCTAACATAGTAGAAAGTTCGAATGCGTAAGATGCGTTCGTACGAGCGTAGTCCGGTCTAGTATATGAATGATTGCGCCAAAGATAAGTTTGGATAAGATGTTTGAGTCGAGTTTGTTATTGATTGATTTTCGCATGGATGATGATTGGTTTGGTTATTTGATTTGTGCTATGTTCATGTGTATTCTCATTAGGGTGAGTCAGTTATGTTACTCGCCACTGATGGTGGACTGTTGTTTGTTTTCCAGGTAATTCTGATGATGAGGTTCTTGCTTAGCTTTGGGTTGGGCGAGCGCCGATATTATGATTTTGTTGTATTTCTGTTGTTTATTGATTTTGGATAGCTTTGAACTATAGTATGGACTTGTATACGTTGGTTTTGGACTCTGACATGTGTTTGGAGTTTGTCGTATATTAGACTTTGTAGTTTGACTTTTGGTTTAGTATTGTACAAACTTGTGGGTATTTGTACTTTTGGGATTATAATAATAATATTTGAGGTATTAGTTTTAATTTTTAAGTTTTTAAGTTGTTAGTTATGACTATTCGACTCGTCGGTTTCTACCGCGCCGATTTAAGCGAGTCGGGTCGTCACAGATGAAGCCTAGCTTGCGTTTTGCAGCAAGTGCTATTTCCATGGACCTTCGCCATGCCCTGTAATCACTTGAGCCTTGCAGCTTCTCGACACCCAGAGATGTCACTCCTTCTGATGGATGCAAATACAAGGGGTTTTGAATATCAAAGATACTGATTTTGTCTTTCAATGTCATCTTTTGTATTGATATTTTAGAGGGTGAGGTTTGATTTTGTTGCTGAAATCACAGTGTGAAGAATGGCTGCGTAAAGTTTTTTTTTTTTGAAGATGGTTATGGCAGCCGGTGCTCTGATACCATATTGATTATGTTGATGTAATAGTTGAAATCTAGGAGAAAGGTAATTTTATTTCTTGGCTGCAACACAATACCATGCTACTATTTATATACAAACATGAGCATAACCCTATCTAGCTAGCTGACAAAAGAGAAACACCTGTCCTACATCAGGTGAATCATCCTGGGAAAATGGGCCTAAGGAAGAAAAGGAATAAATACAAAATATTTACAGAGGATATTTACATAAAGGACCTGGACATAATTGCATTGGGTTGGCCCAACATAAACACTAATTATGTTCTCCATCAACAGAAATTGGAAGGAGTTTTTTTTTTTTTTTTAAATTTTTTTTTTAAATAGAAAAAAGAGAGATAGAAAAGGAAGAAGAAAATCCTTTGTAAGTAGCGATACAACCGTGATAATATTGCAGAAGATGATTCGTCCAACAGAAGGTATTGAATCAAACAGTCTGACCTAATACTTTTACTTTTATAAAAATGAACCGTGTGTTGGATCCGGTACGCTAAACCGTAAAGAAAATATCGTCAACTCAAATTGGAGTTTGAGTTAATCAAACTTGACTTGGCTCATAACTCAGCCCAAGCTTGAACGGTTGAACCTAACTTAACTACATAAGTATAATCTTCTACCTATACTACTAAAATACAAATTACTAAAATTCCCTCCTAATTCTACCTTTTCCATTTAGAACTCAATTTTTAACTATTACATTTTCATTAAAAAATAGTTGACATTTTTGAAAATTAAAAAATTCATTTATTACCTTTGAAATCCATTCACCTAATAATTAATATCATTGAAAACATTAATTATTTTTTCTCACCCTCCTCCTTATAAGCTGTAGTTTTTTTTTGTTTTTGTTACTTAGAATTTCACTTAATTTTTTCCCCAACTGAAAAGTACTAATCATTTGATTATTTAAATTTTAACAGTAACTTTATTATAGTAATAGTTATATTGTTCAACACATCTGCTATATATATATAATTTATCCACAGAATGTGTATATTCAACTTCTTTCCTTTAAACAAGTAGTTTGTGATATATTTTTGCAAAACTTTCCTTTTTTTTTCCCTTTCAATGTTTTTTTTAATGTACATTGCCTCTTAATATAAAATAATGGCATAGGATTGAAAAATGTCCATTCTCTTCCATGAACATGATCGGTTAATAAACAAAATATTAATAATGTTGGATATATAGAAAAAATCTTGATTAACAGCTCAATGATGTTTGCTTTTTCAATAGTTAAAAATTACAAATTGATGTTTTGTTATATATATGAATTAAAAAACCGAGCAATTGATCGGGTATAAACTAGTGGGTCTAATGAACATGAACCATGTCCAATGGGCTAGTACTTCGTTGATGTTTGGTCCGACAGTAGGACCCACAGTAACCAAAAAACACTTCTGGCGCACAAAGCCCGATTTCCCTCCACCATTTTGAATGAGAACAAAACCTTACAAATGCTACATTAACTTCCACTAAAACCACCATTTTCCGCCATTAAAATCACCATGACCACCGCCGCTAAAACCCTCACCCTACATACCCTAGAACTCTATCCTCAATCTCAAAAACCCCCTTCTCTTTCATCTCTCCCACAAATTCCCTCAAATTTTCCTCTCTCAAAACTCATCCCCAAAACTCGCTTCATCATCGATGGCTTCCGAAATTCCGGCGACTTTTCTCTTTCCTACTTTCTCTCACACTTTCACGCTGATCATTACGGTGGCCTTACTTCAACGTGGTCTAAAGGTATCATATATTGCTCCGAAACTACTGCTAAACTCGTCGTCAAAGTTCTTGGAGTTTCAGCAATTTTTGTCACTCCTTTACCTATGAATGAGACTGTTGTTATTGACGATTGTGAGGTAACCTTAATTGATGCTAATCATTGCCCTGGCGCTGTTCAATTCTTGTTTAAAGTTCCTGTTAATGGCGGTACATTTGAGCGTTTTGTTCATACTGGTGATTTTAGGTATTGTAGTGATATGAAATTGATGCCTCTGTTGAGTAATTATGTTGGTTGTGATGCTGTTTTTCTTGATACAACCTATTGTGATCCGAAATTCGTGTTTCCGTCGCAAGAGGAGTCGATTGATCATGTAGTTAGTGTGATAGAGAGAGTTGGGATTGAGAATAGGAATGTGAGGACGAGTGTTTTGTTTCTTGTTGCAACTTACCTAATTGGAAAAGAAAGGATTTTACTGGAAATTTCGCAGAGGTTGGGTTGTAAGATATGTGTAGATAGTAGGAAAAGGGAGGTTTTAAGGGCTTTGGGTTATGAGGATGACGGTGTGTTTACGGAGGATGAGTCGGCTACTGATGTTCATGTTGTTGGGTGGAATGTGTTAGGTGAGACCTGGCCGTATTTTCGACCTAATTTTTCGAAGATGAAGGAAATCATGGATCAGAAGGAGTACAAGAAGGTTGTGGGATTTGTTCCTACTGGGTGGACATATGAAGTGAAGAGAAACAAGTTTGCAGTACGGACGAAAGATTCTTTTGAGATTCATCTAGTGCCTTATAGTGAGCATTCTAACTACAATGAGCTTAAAGAGTATGTGAAAATTTTGAAACCAAAGCGTGTAATTCCTACAGTAGGATCTGATGTCGAGAACGTGGACAGCAAACATGCTATTAAAATGAAAAGGCATTTTGCAGGATTAGTGGATGAGATGGCCAATAAGCATGAGTTTTTGACGGGATTTCACCGTGTATCCCAGGGAAAAGAAAAGGGCAAGGTAGATGTTCCGATGACTATATTACACGAAGAAGTAGAACAATTCAAAGAGGATTTTGATGTGTGTGAGATAAACAATGAGTCTGGTGCCATGTGTTCGGTATCTTATATGTTTGAACCTAGTTCACAAAATCTGACCTTGTTGAGTAATAATGAAAAGGATGAGATAGTGCAAGAGCTTCGCGATTGTTTGCCTATTTGGGTTTCTGAAGATCAGATGCTAGAGCTCATCAAAATTTATGGAAGAAATATTGTTGATGCTGTTTCTTATTTTTATGAACATGAAACAGAATTTCATGAGCAGAGTGGAAAACCTCTGCCCTCATCTCAGTCAAATTCAACAAGTGATTGCACAACATTTGTAAATCCTAGTGTTGAGGAGAACAGTATGCAGACATCGGTAAAGTCACCTAAGCAAAATCTCAAATTCCCACCATTGAAGCAGTCAGTTGCAAGTAGTGTTTCCCCTGGAAGAAGGAAGAGAAATACAGAGAATAAGCAAAAGAAGAAGGGAAAAGTAAATCCAAATCCTGAGCCCGGTGGCGTAAAGCAATCTACAATAACTAAGTTCTTCAGTAAAAGTAGCAGTTTTTGTCAGGGAAGCATCAATGCCCCTTTGTCTGGGACAAAAACTGAAGACAAGGGTTTATCTTCTGTATGTTCAGTTATATCTTATGACAAAGAGTTGGCACAGCTTATTCAGATTGTTAATGGTAGTGAAACAATGAAAGATTATGCGGCTGAGTTGATAAAAAAGTCTGAAGGAAATGTTGACTTGGCATTGGACATGTATTACAGCAATACTGAAGCTCAATTTGATGGTGATCAGAAAAAGGTCGATGGTAATAGCAAATCAAGAACATGTGAAGGTCCAGATACTAGCCTGTCTAGCCAAGTGAAAGAAAGGTTTGAAGCTGGCAACAAAATTTATCAATTTGCTCAGGCTGAAAATAGTGCTGTTAGCAATATATCGCTACCACTAGAGAAGTATTCTCCTATAGAGCATGGTTGCCCTCCATTTCACCTATAAATTAATTCTTGTAGTCTGGGATACTGCATTTTTTTCCTTGGCATTATGTACTAAAGTTCATATGCGCTGAATGCAGCTTGCTGGAAGCAAGGCCAGCCTGCTCCTTATATACACTTGGCAAGGACTTTCGATCTTGTTGAAATTGAAAAGGGCAAAATTAAAGCTACTTCTATGCTTTCCAATATGTTTAGAAGGTTTTGTGTACCTGTTCCATTTCTTATTTTGTTTCTTTTCTTTATGCTGCCTCTATTCTTTTTTTTCGTTCTGGTGTCTCATCTTTTGAAACCTCTCATATGTGGAAGGTTCAGACTTCAGAGTACTTATTTATTTGATTGCAGTTTGCTGGCTCTGTCTCCTGAAGATGTTCTACCTGCTGTTTATCTCTGCACAAATAAGATTGCTGCTGACCATGAAAACATGGTTTGTTTATTTTCTTGTTTTATACTGACATCTTTGTTTTGCCACCCCACATCTCCTGGTATATTTGCCAACGTATATCTTTGATTATGTATTAGTGAAAGTTATTAAATTTAAATATTGGTATTATGCTTTTGTTCTAGTATTTCATTTTTCTGGAAACATAGAATGATTCTTGCTTAAGAAAGGAATCTTTCTAATCTTTCTGCCTCATGTTGAGTAACCTGACAAGGAAATTATGTTAATGATATAATCTGCGGATTGTAAGTCTTGGAGTTCACAGTTGATATCCTTCTTGTTATCTGTTCCTTAAACATTTTATTTTGGGCAATCAATTCTTTTGGGGCTTTGATGTTGTTGGAATTGGGAATGTAAGATTTTCGTGTTTGTCTCATTTTAAGGCCTCAAATTTTCCCCCCCTCTATGTAGGAGCTAAACATCGGTGGAAGTTTGGTAACTTCTGCTCTTGAAGAGGCATGTGGAACCAATAGAGCTAAGATACGAGAAATGTACAACACTTTTGGTGATCTTGGTATGTGTTGTTCATTAAGGTCTTTCATATCGATCTCTATTTGTAGTATTCATGTACATTTATCCCTGATTCATTGTAGGTGATGTCGCTCAAGAGTGTCGGCAAACACAGTCACTACTTGTTCCTCCTTCCCCGCTTTTGATTCGAGATGTATTTTCTGTTCTCCGAAAAATAAGGTAAGATTTGATATCTGGTTCCTTTTTTAACTTTTAGCTAAGTGATGAATGGTATGATGTGAGCAAGTCACTCTACTTGGTAAATTTGGTAAGTGGCTGCTGTACACTCGTATTAGTGATGTTCCGATGTAGTAATTGAATTTGTACGCATTCATAATATTAGCTTTTCTCTCTTTCTCTTTTTTGGAAGGTTCTTGTAGTGATCTCTTATCGTCAGCAAATCAAAGACCAATCATTCTCAAATGACCTATGAAATTCAATGCAGTATTTAAGAAAATTTGTGTGTCTATAATTCTTGAAACTTTGAGCTGTTTTGCATTTTCTTCTACTCACATAGTATATTCTCAGTTTGCAGACAGGCAGGGGAAGCACTAGTAGGAGGAAAAACCTAATTGTTGGTATGATGCGATCTTGCAGAGAAAAGGAAATGAAGTTTCTTGTCCGAACTTTGGTTAGTTGTGAACTTGGAGTTAAGCATACGTTTGGCCCCTAACGTTTGGTTTTTTTAACCATTTACCCACTAACGTTTCAAACCTTAACATTCGCCCCCTAACGTTTAGTTAAGTCAACCATGGTTAAATTTCATTGCTTGACAACTAACTACATCATTTAAAAAAAATTAATTAATTTTGGAGGATTTTGGACTCTTATGTTCCAGTTAGGCATTCACCTTTCCCCTTCACTTTCGTCACTTTGTCTCTTGCCATTTCAAGAATCCAGACAACGTTGTTATTTCATTTTTTTTCAAGGCTTCAATTGAGAAATGGAAGGCATTGAACTTTTTTTATTTTTATTTTTATTTTTATTTTTATTTAGTTTTGGGATGATAACAAAAAAATTACATTAGTTTTTGTTTAGGATAATGTTTCCTTGTTATTAATGTTCTTATTATGACCAATTCACAATTTTTCCCATTTGGGTCTATCAAGCCATGGTGTAGTCACATTTTTTTTTGTATTTGCATAAATTACAGTTGAAATTGAAGAAAATGAAGTTTTTGAGATGTAAAACAAATTACAAACTTAACTATGTTTATTACGGGTAGTTATTAAACATTCATAATTAACCATGGTTAGCAAAAGCAAACGTTAGGGGGTGAATGTTAAGGTTTGAAACGTTAGTGGGTAAACGGTTAAAAAAACCCAACGTTAGGGGCCAAACGTATGCTTAACTATGTGAATTTGTTTGGATTAGATTTGCATTTCTGGTAATCTAGAATAAAATAGGGCTCATCTTTCAACTGCCAAGTAACTTAGTGAACTACCAGTGTATGCATTATCTTATGGAAGATTGCCTTTGACCTTTTCTTCTCCTTTTTGCTTCCTCTAAAATTTTGGATCTTTGTTTGTGCTAGGGTTGATTGCTTTCTTTTTCCAGTGATCTGAAAGGGTAGCATGAGTGAAAGATTCTGGGTTAAGTAAAAAATGCAGTTATTAGAAGACTTGAATCATTTGGGAATATACTCATGTGCTCTGTATAGATTGAGATGTTTGTCATGGTTATTTATGCATTGAGGTATTATGCAAATTGTGGCACCTACAATGTTCCTCTATTTCTTGATTTAACTAGAATCTGACATGATAGCAGGTTTTTTTTTCGCATCACTTTTGTAATCACTTATTCTACCTAAAACCATCTATGTTTCAGAAGTTGAAATTGAATCTTGTTAAGAATTCTAACATTGTTAGTTTTCAGGTGAGGAACTTACGAATTGGTGCCATGATGAGGACAGTTCTTCCTGCGTTGGCTCAAGCAGTTCTTCTGAACTATTATCATGGAGGAGAAGTAAAAAATTCGAAGGAACAGCTTCAGGTTTGATAACCTTCTATGATTATATTTGTTTTTAAATATCCTCTGGGGATTTGAGTTGTACGAGTATTTGAATGCAACGATATAGATCTTGTTATCTATTGTTTGATGGAGCTATTCTTTTGCTTATATTTTGATATAAATTGTGTGATATTTGTTAGCCTTTGAAAACAGAGACTGATTTGTTGATGCTGTTAAACCTTTTTCGTAACTATTTTTTTTAAAAAAATTGCTTATTTGCTTTTAGGGCCTTTCTGCTGCTGTTATTGAAGCTTACAATATTGTCCCTGACTTGGTAAGTTGTACACATCCTTTTATCTAGTGTGGATGTTTGTGTGTGCCTTTTCTTTTTAAAAATAAATAAAGAAAAGCTATATGTATGTATGTATGTATGTATGTATTTATGTCTGTGCATATATGCTTGTAATTAATGTCCAGTTTATAATGAGCCATTTTAATGCAGTTAGTAAAAGTAAATGAATACGCATGTAGTTACTGTTTTACAAGTCAATACAATGTGATGCCCAATTTCATCGTCATATTTTTCACAATTTTGTAGAGTAGCTGTTTTCTTCTTCTTGGATAGTGGCTAATGTATGGTTTCTGATACAACAATGATTATTGATATGAAGGATTTATTGGTGCCTTCTCTTATGGAAAAAGGCATAGGATTCTCCTCCACTATGTTGACTGTGGTACCAGGCATTCCTGTCAGGCCCATGCTTGCTAAGTAAGTTTTTTTGTTTGATGCTTCTTTTCTTTATGCTTCTTTTGATTTTTTTAAATTATTATATTTTTATTATGTCAGCATTTTTTTTTTACTCTGCCAGAATTACTAATGGGGTAGCACAAGCGCTGAAGCTATTTCAAAATAAATCTTTCACCTGTGAGTACAAGTAAGTCACTTAATCTATTATTGTCAATGAAGCCAAAGCTTCAACATTTTAAGCAATAAAGTGAGTTTTTGATGGTATTTGTTCAAGCAATTTCAAGTGAAAAGGAATGAGCATAGTTCAAAAAATATCACAAAGCATTTGAACCAAGAACTAATCGCAATTTTTTCACAAAGTATTTGAATCATAATAGATGAAAAACTTTTTACGAAGGAAGGCACAAAAAAGGAGCTAAATAGTAGGCAATTTTCATTATTCTTCAAAAGCAAGATGATTTCTCTTGATACGCTGGGCGTCTTTAGAGAAGCATTTAAAAAAGCCTTAAACTCTACTCAAGAATTAACCCTAACCACCAGATTACAAAAAAGGGCCGAGTTTAATTGATAAATAAACAAGAAAAACTGTAAAATTTGCAATAAACACTTCTCAAAAATGGTCGTGTAAACTGGATAATTTCTGCACGACTAAGTGACTAACTGGTCTTGTGAACCTCTTTTTCAGCAGTTTTGCTGCTTCTGGTGTTTTTGCTTGAATTCTGGCTTTACATGGGCTGTACTTATTTGCATGGTTACTTGTACGAAGTTTGATTCCTGCAGCTTTCCACCTAAAGCTTCTAGCTTTCACCCCAAAATCTTCTAAATGTGAGCTTCTACCATTATGAACTCTTGATGCTACCACATCATCAATTCAATGTGGTTTGTTCACATGTATCCCCTTATCATAGTTTCCTAACATAGACTATTTTTTTCCATCAAAATTCTGTCCTAAAGGCACATATTGTGCTCATACTAAAAGAAATAGAGAGTTTAGAAATACTATTCTAAGCTGCTTGCTACACCATATTCTATCTTTGTTTTTAATAGTTTCTCTAGCTAATGAAATAATTGTGCCATGAATCCATGTTTGTTAATTGCCCCGATATAGTAAATAAAATCAATATGTATAGTACATATTAAACCTTCTGATGTGTAAAGTAGTTGATGGACATGGATATTGACTTTTGATTAGCCATACCGATTGCTTTGCATGAAGAAGAATGGAAATAAATTAGGAAGGGAAAAGGTAATATTAAATGATACCCTTATTTGTTGTTTGGTGTAATTAAACAAATGGAATGGAAACAAATTGGAGAGGTAAAGATTTTGTTTCCACAAGGTTGAGAAGGGTAACAAAATGGTATTAATGGTTTTCATTGGGAAAGGGAATGTGTTCCCACTACAAAAAAAGGGGGCCAATTGGGACGCTTTTTGTGTCATATAGGGCCGCTAAAAAGCGTCCCTATTTCCTCTTTGGACGCTTCAAAAAAGCGTCCCTAATTTCAAGGTGGCTATATAGGGACGCTTTTTTGGGTCAAAATTTGTAACTATTGTGACGCTTAAAAATGTCTCAGTGTAATATATGGGGACACCTTTTTTAGTCCATGCTGAAGATAATTAGGACACTTTTTTGAGTCCATATAAATTAGGACGCTTTTTCTAGTCCTATTATTTGTAAAATCCTTGTTGGATTTTAGATGTACCATGCAAAAAATCTTAACACAAAAAAGCGTCCAAGTTTACTTTTTTTTTCTACATAAACAATTATAGGTGACCAAATGTCTGATCATAATTCGATCAAAGTTTAATATCTAATCATCATTCATGGTCTTCCATATATGTATATATATATACAAAAAAAATACAACTGTTCATGCTATTAATATAATATTAATCATATGCCAAAAGTTGTTTTTAAAATATACCTACCAAATCTAAAGGTAAATAAAAAAAACATCCATCATATAGTATATGGATCATCTAAACAAGCCTAAGGGAATTAAATATTTACAATCGTCCAATTCGAATATATCAGCTAGGCTGCTAACATATAATCTGGCACTTCAAAAGACGTTGTCCGGCTAAAAAAATGAAGGCGCGTCTCTTAATCCACTTTTGCCATCATTGTTGCTTGAAAATTTGGAATCTATTATAAAAATAAGATATAAGTCAAATGTCTATATAAATATAAATATAAATTTAGGCAAATTAATAATGGATGAAACGCCTTACGTGGCCATGGATAGTGTTTTGCGGGAATGTCAAGGGACGATGTCCTTGACTCCTTGACAATGAAGATTATAAGCCAGTATCCTAGGAGGAAATGCTCCTTCCAAACAGATAGATAGGCACATGAAAATATTATCATAATGAGAATATATATCATAACAAGCTATAAACGAATATAAAGAAATAAAGTAATATAGCAACACAAGGATGACAACTATCAATTTTAAAACCAACCCACTAATAATACACTAAGTCATTCATATAACGTAGACATACAAGAATAATACAATAAGGACTAAGGAGTCCATTTGTTGTAAGCAGGGATTGGTTTAAGTATAGCTGGTCCTAAACACCGGCATAAAAGCCAAGCATCAGCAACACAGGTTGAGCAGCAGAATAACACTAACCACCCACAGCTGAACAACAAGCAACCGGTAGACTAGACATCAAACCTACCCAGCAGGCCCTAACCATACCAGGAGCACCACCGACCACTCTACAACCCAAACTAGACTTGATTGGCTTTATTTTAAAACAAGTACCATTTAAGGTTGTACACAGACTATGAGACTAAGGGTATGTAAGCTAACAGTGATTGCATTACTTTTAATTTTTAAGTTGACAAGCTTTAAAGCATAGAAGTGACAAGTACCCGATTAAAAGTAGAGCCCTGGCATGATACAGATGTAATATCTCTTTTTAGTACCAGATCTAGATCAGAGATATTATTCAAGTACCAAATGTAATAGAGATGTAATATTTTCTTCACAGGCACGATCAATTCAGCACCAAGTATACAATTAACGAGTTGATAATCTGTAAGGTGTGATATTATTCATTGTATTTGACAAATTACAGACAACATATAATTAAGAACAACTAATAAATTTATAATTATTTGAGCAAGTAAGAAGTAAAGACAACCCAAA
Source organism: Salicornia ramosissima (assembly GCA_951394345.1). Lineage (NCBI taxonomy): Eukaryota > Viridiplantae > Streptophyta > Magnoliopsida > Caryophyllales > Amaranthaceae > Salicornia > Salicornia ramosissima. The sequence goes on from OX596239.1 coordinate 13,469,166, forward strand.
TTCCATCTACCATAACTTAAAATATAATACAAAATCAAACCAATCGAAGACAAAGATTTGCAGATGTTGGATTAGAAAAATCAGCAACATCAGCATAGTGCTGGATCTCCCATTCCCTCTCTTAGTCTTGTCGCTACGGCTTCCTCATCGAATGGGATCACTCAAGAAGATTTTGAAGGTGCTTTATTGGATTCAATCTTCAGAAATATTCAAGCAACAATCTCAAATCACACCAAACAAGACATACTACATTGTAGTATTGCTTCAATTACATAACTAGACATCAAGTTATTACTCCCTACCCTTGCATGTAATCCCATCAACTCGGCTATGAAGTGCTTGCCTCAATAAGGTTACCCATTATTAATAGCTATTTCTAACAATGTAGAACAAAGCTGTGTTCTGTGTATATCATGTGAGCCTTCTTCCCATTTTCATTCATTTACTCCCTTCTTAAAAGTTAGTGCAATAATTTAGCTAGGTTTATTATCAACTTTATCATTGAAAATCAGTATTCCAGAAAATTGACAGTAAAATCACTTAAGCCATCACTTCTGTACTAATAGACCTTTTAAGTTGGTGAATTTTTTTACAAAAATGAAAGAAAAACCAACAACTTCTTATATGCACCCATTTCCTACTCTCATAGAACTATTGTGCTATCAAACATTACATTTTAAATAAAGAACTCTATAAAAATTAAAGAAAAAATAAATAAAAATCGAAAGAAGAAAAATTCAAAAGCAGAAACTTAAAATAAACCATCATCTCTTCCTCACGCAGGCTAAACAGAAACTAATATAACAATTCAAGAAACCAAACGTAGATGCAAGTGAAGAAATTAAATGATTTTCAATATACCAAGAAGCCATCATCAAAACATATTGCAGCCTAATTTTCAATTAAATGAAGAAATTAAAGGTATAGCAACACACAAACAATAATTATAATAAAAAATAACATAATATCAATTACAAACCCTAATAAAATAATGGCTTACTTCAGTATAGGTAATGATGGCGGCAGAAATTGAGATAGTTACAGTCGATGGGAAAGAAACACTGAATTGAGATGCATGCATAGAAGTGAACAAATTGAGATGGCAGAGAAACGAAGAATTGAGATGGCGGAGTTAGCGTATTGAATTAATTGGGTTAGTTATTAGCTATTTTTTTGAGGGGTCAGTTTTAGAAATTAAAATACATAAGGCGTAAATAGTAGTGGAGAAAAAAGCGGGATGACTGATGAGTGGGTTAGACTGAAAAAATTCTTTTTTTTTTGTTTAACTGCCAATTGAGAAAAAACGTGATTATCACGTGAAGTTTGTTCAATTTAGGACACTTTTTAAAGTCCATAAATATAAAGACTGAAAAAAGCGTTCAAATTTGTATCACAAATTTGGCGCACCAAAAATTCATTGGGACACTTTGCAAAAGCGTCCAAGAAAAAGCGTCCATATTTGTCCCTTTTTTTTTGTAGTGTACGAATAGTTCATATCCAACAATAGGTAATGGAAATGTTTATTTGATTCCATTTCCAACGCTATAAAACTAAAAATACCAAACATGTTCTGAGTGTTTACTGCCATTTTGTAGGTATGATGGTCAACGTGCCCAAATTCACAAACTTAATGATGGTTCTGTGCATATTTTTTCAAGAAAGGGAGATGAGACCACATCAAAATTTCCTGATTTGGTGCATATTATTCAGGAATCATGTAAACCTTCAGCAGTGTCTTTCATTATTGATGCAGAGGTATCTGTACCACTTCTCTTGTGTGGGTTTCTTACTTATTTGTCTGTGTATTTGAGGTTAATTTTTGATTCAGGTGGTTGGAATTGATCGCAGAAATGCGCACAAGTTTTTATCCTTTCAAGAGCTTTCTTCCCGAGAGAGAGGGAGCAAAAATTCCTTTGTTTCATTGGATGGGATAAAGGTGTATGCTCGTATGTATTATAATCATAATTTTCTTGCCATTTATTCTTTCCGGGCATTGTCGTTGCAGGTTGGTTACTTCTAAATGTGTTTCTTGAAGCATCCCAATCCATAACATGGATAAACACGCCATGATTTTCTCTCCTCGCTATTCTTTCTCAAATTTATGACAAAGCCCACCACAGAATTCACACCCACTCCGTGTTACTCAATTTTCTTTTTAGTTCACTTCTATAATTCGTTGTTAGCCCTAAATGGGCCAAAAATACCCCAAAACCGACTATAATTCCCTTTTTTCGGCTCGCAGTTCTCAGGGAGTTTAGGGAACTATGTAACACTGCACCCACCCCACTCACGACAAAAAAAATGTTATTTATTTCTCCAACCTTTTTTTATCACACTTTACCGTGCTCTCTCTCTCTTCTATTAATCAAATTCTAAAATATGAGTTAAAACTTAAAATCAATCTTAAAAATTTACGGTCATTGATTTTTTTTTTGGCAAGGTACAGTCATTGATTATTTTTATGTTTATATTTTTGTTTACAAAAATAATAGTCGTTTAAAAAAATTAATATATTGTGTGCAATGAGCGCCCAATTCCATGATATGGAGGTAAAATTTTCAAATAATAGTCATTTCAAAAAATTAAAATGTCACTAGGTGAAAATTTCCATGACATTACCAATTGATATGGAAAATATAACCATTGAAGTCAAAAGGTAATATTAAACATGTCATGTCATACCCCTAAATATCACCACTGGGTTTGCTCATTGGGAATATGGGATACCTTGAATTTGAGTAATTTAGTTTGTGATGCCATCTATGTTCACCTAGTGGTATTCTTATAAAACTTGGTATTCAATACCTGTTTTGCATGACATTGAATGAAATAATCGGAATGTCTAATAAAGAAGCTTGGTGGTGGTACATGGAAACTTGAGGTTGCCAAATGTGATTATTTAAAAACTAAGGCTACCCTGTTTGGCAACTTCCCGTATATGAAAGTTAGGATTACTGGCCCCTCAAAAAAATAAATAAATTAGGATTACTGCAAAAAAGAGAGAAAATAGTTAAATACGTTTCTTTTAGGGGAAAGATTTATGTCAGGAACCTAAATCTTGACTTGATTGCCTTTTTGATCAAATGATCAATGTGTCTTGATAGCATTATAACAGCAAATCAGCATCAATGTTGAAAGAGGCCTAACCGCCTAAGATTCTAAAACTGCAAATCTTTTTTTTTTTTTTTTTAAACTTGTGAAATCTCCTTAATCTATCTATTTTTAGTTGCACTGAAATTCACATTCAGGCATTCAGCATCAGGACTTGTTGGAGTTGACATAAATTGATTTATAGAAGTCCAGAATGGACATTTATTACGTTCTTTTCCCTTTAGCTTTGTAATCTTATATTCTCTCTCAAAATTATGGACTGCAGGTTGACATCTGTGTCCTTGCATTTGATGCCATGTTCGCCAATGGAGAGAAGTAATCATCTGCACTCTTCTACCTTGGCTATATTAATTTAAAATAAATAATATAAAATACATTGCTTTTTGTTGTTTATAACGAAAGAAATCAAGAATACTACTGAAAGATGAATTAGGAAACAAAGGATGAAAGTCGTCTGTCGTGGCAATGAGGACTACTGACTTGAAAACAAAAAGCGATGCAACTGTGGGTGCACAATTGCGTTTGCTGACACGTTCCCTAAGGATCACATAATTTCCTCACGCAATGACAATCTTGGATGAGGAATTGGAGTAACACAATCTTATCCCTAGTAATGAAGTTTTATGTAGGAAGGAAGAAGATGAATGTAGAGATATTTCAATGTGTATGTATATTGTAAGTGTGAAGTTTCAGCTCAAAAGGTCTCTTTTATAGGCCAAGAGATCTGAAAACAAACGAGAATCCAAAGCTCAAAGTGTAACTTCATCAACTTAGGAGCAAGACTGCAAGAATAAAGGGAAGGAGATGTAACCCACATGCATTAAAACTAGAATGACAGAATCCAGTCACCTAAACAAATTTGTGACTTACAAGTCATAAGAGCAACAGAAAATAGCTGAACGGACACCCATGCTCGTAACTCAACTGAGTAAAGTATATGCTCGGTCAATAATGACATCCAGTAGAGAAGATGGAGCTACTGACCGAACACCAGGTATACTCTTCCGAGTTAACCTATACTCGGCTGAGTACTCAGTTTACTCAATTGAGTAAGACAAGTGAAAGCCTGGAACTCAAGAGTATCAAACATAATTTCCCAAGTACCTTAATCAGACTGCTTTTTTCCATTTTACTCCAACAAATTTTCTCCCCTTGTTTTCTGTTATACTCGTGCTTTCTTATTTATGTATTTTTGGGGGGAGACCATCCATGGTTGTTGGGTTTTGTTGTTTTTGTTGTTGTGGGGGTGCTGGTAGGGGATTGTCTTTCTTTTGTGTTTTAACAGGTGCTGATGAGCTTTATGAGTTCCACAGTTTTTTTTTTATTTTTTAAATTGTATATACGTGCATTCCACCAATTTTTTGCTGGTTTTGCCAGTATTTCATTCTTTATATTCTACTTTGTTTTGGGGGTGTTTGGATTTTTGGTAATTACAGTTGCTTGTTTACATAATATCCATGTATATATTGAACATGGTTGTGCTACTTGTTTCCTGGTTGCACTACTGCACTAGTAGATGCTCTTAAAAGAAGGGGTCTTCACCTGTCTCATCTCTTTTCATTAAATTGCATCTTTATGTGATTCCAAACTATCTGCGAGTTAATTTGATGAAATGCTGTACTGACTTATAAATACATTGTGGTCCAGGTTGTTGGCTTTCCCACTTCGGCAAAGACGGCAGTGTATTTGTTTAATTTATTTATTTATCTATTCTTTTGTCACATGATTATTCCGCCCTCTTTTCTTTCTTAAAAAATGAATAAAATTGCAGTAGTGTCTGATCTTATATGCTTCCTATATTCAAAATATGCAGGTATGAAAAATCTCTTCAGAGGGGAAAGGCTAGGGTTTTTTGAATATGCAAAGGAAATAACTGCAAGTGCTTCATTTTTCTTGTTTCATTTATTGATTTAGTTTTACGTTTGTGATGGCTATTTCTGATGGCTATTCATGACAATAGTTTTTGGTTTTTCAGGTGGAAGCAGATGACGCTCGCCCTGACTATGACACCTCTTTGACAAAGATAAATGCTTTCCTTGAAGATTCATTTAAGTGCTCTTGTGAAGGAATTATGGTTAAGTTACTGGATGTTGATGCTGGCTACTATGCTTCAAAACGTGCTGATTCATGGTTGAAGGTGTTGTTTGTATTATTTTACTTGTTCATTAATTATTCGTCTCTTTTGACAGCAAGTATTGAGAGGAATCTTCCCTATCAGGTTAAGCGAGATTATATAGATGGAGTGGGAGACTCCCTTGATTTAGTCCCCATTGGCGCTTGGCATGGCAATGGGAGAAAGGCAGGATGGTAAATTGTGTTGCCTTGAAAATATCTTTGCTCCTATCTTATCATCCTTTCTATTTTCCTTTTTCTTTACCTTTTTTTTTTGTGTGTGTTTGCAAAAGGGTCTTTTCATGCTTTTTTGACATAGGCTAAGAAAACTAGAAAAGTTCTACATGAGGTGAAACATAAGGAAACAAACACTACTATGAACTATTATACCTCTTGTACTTGATCTAATCCAGAACTATAGATACTATAAAAACAACTTGGAACTCTGAATGTGCTTCTTTCTGTGTAGAAGTGGGTTAATTGACTTTATGTGCAGAGGAATGATGTTGCTGTCATTAAGGCCAATGCCTTACCCAAAAATTGTAACTATGAAGTAGTGGTAGCTGCTGACCGGTCACTATCCAAAGTAGAGGTGCCACACCCTATTTCTCGCAACACTATAACTAATCAGTTTTAGGGAAACTATTGATCCTAATTAATTTTATAAGATCCTCTTTTCACTAGTTCATTATATTTTGGTTGAATTGTTATTTTATATCTCACAACCAACCAAATTATCCCATCTCATAACCTACTCAAGTCATTGTTTGGGTCAATGATTACTTCAAGTAATGAAATTTGAGACTCAATTTGATTTCCCTGTTTTAAACTTCTCCCATTGCGTTTCCTAAAGAAACCTCTCAAAGCGACTACTAGTCTATATTTCTTGTTCTATCCTCTATTCTTGATGAAAGCAAACAAAAGGAGTGCTGAATGCGTTCCCATATGTAACAATGGTTGTGGAATTAACCTTGGTATACGTCAAAGCATATTCCAAAAAGCTCAGGGACAATTAAAATGAACCTTAACATACTAAACTGAAACTTGAATCAGGAAAATTATAGAATTGCCAGCCAACTGACAGAATGTAGCAGTCATTGGTTGCAAATTAATTGAAAAGGAGGCTGTGTGTGCCATTGTTTGGCTAATGTGAACGTTGTGTCTCCTTATTAAAATGTTAGCTCTCTCAATCTCTCTACTCCTTACATTTCTCTCTATCGAACTCGTTAACATTCACTATTTTTTTTTCTAAGAGTGTGCAATGCCATTTGTTGCAAATTAATTGAAATGAAGCCTGTGTGTGTGCCATTGTTTGGCTAATTTGAAGCTTTATTGTTCAATATTTCTGTTTCAGGTATAGTCCATTTCTTATGGCTTGTTACAATCCTGATTCAGAGGAATTCGAAAGTTTATGCCGAGTAATGACAGGGTTTTCTGATTCTTTCTACAAGGAGGTACTGTATTTTGTTGACTTCTTGTAAGATATTTTGATCTACTATAATGTTTTTCTCCCTTTTCTATTTTGGGAAAGGAGGATTGAGAAAATTGCAAAAATGTGATTGAGATGGACGATTTCAGTGGATAGAGTGAAAGGTACTGCGTACCAACTTATTTGAAACTTTCTTTTAAAAAGTTGCATGTTCTGATCTTTAGCAGCTAGTGTCTTTTATACATGTCTCGTGTTATGAAAACATGAGACAGCAGGGAAGAGATGAGTGTTTGTTTTTCTTATAGTATACTTTTGCAACGTACATTTTAGTATTGACTTGGGTGTTACCTGGTGTTATGTTAGCAGTGTGGGCCCAGCCAGTACCATAAATTGCACATTTTTAGTTGCATTAGATTTAGGCTAGAACGTTTCCTTCAAAAAAAGAAAAAAAGAATTAGGCTAGAATGTAATCATGCCTTGTTCAAATCAATCAAGCTTAGGATTTTGGTGACAGAATTTATAAAAAAATTCGGTATTGATCTCGGTGCTTAAATGGAAGATAAACAATAATAGGTATGGGAGAATCTTTGAAAAGTTGTTAGCTATTCACATCTTGTCTTGATAGATGTTTGGCAATGGATTTATCATCTTAGGGCTTTAGTTGCTGCATATGGAATGCTTCTGGTAATTGATCGCAAATTTCTTTGTGGGTTTTTCTTCTGTTATCAATTGCAAGGTCATTTGTTGCTGTCTGAAGTGCCTCTTTGGGATATGATAATTTGTGATATCGTACCAATCTGTCAGTGCCAAGAATGCCCACATAATTTTCATCTAGGTGACATGATTTACAGTCTTTTAACGGCTGGCTAATATTAGTCTTTATTTACAATCTTTTCAACTATTTGAGATGCAGATGAAAGACTTTTTTTCTGGAGACAAGATTTTGACAAAGAAGCCTGTGTATTACCGAACAGACGAAGTTCCTGATATATGGTTTTTAGCTGAAACAGTCTGGGAGATAAGAGGTGCAGAGCTCACTGTATCACCTGTTCACAAAGCTGCAGTTGGAATCGCTCATCCTTCACGAGGAATTTCTATGAGATTTCCAAGATTTATCCGTTCTCTCTCAGACAGACGACCAGAAGACTGCAGTACCTCAACAGATGTTGCTGAAATGTTTCATTCTCAGACTCGGAAAATGGATGTAAGTGGTGCTAATTAGAGACTTGTTTTTGAAGTGTTCATTAGACCCCTGTTTTTGAAATGTACATAAAGTGTAATGTGTAAAACTAGGTACATCCTTTTTGGTATATATGAATATGAACAGTATAGTATTATGAAACTGTGAGACTGAGCAAGAAGATATCAGTGTGTTTTTCTTCCCTTTATTGATTTAAAGTGGAGTACTGGAGTATAAGTGTATAACTTTGCGATTAAACATTTTATTATTTATCTAATTGAGTGTTTTTTTAAGTATCTTAGTAAAATAGTAATAAGTAATCATTATCATCAGAAAAAAGGTTTGCCAGGTTATCCCATATCATCCGATATTTCATTTTCCACAATTTCCATATTTTGATTGAAGTTGAAAAAATAAATATAAATATAAAATAACATTGTAAAATGTCATGGAGCGTGAAGACTGCTAAAAATTGGGTTCAAACAACATTATTCACTGGTGAGCCAGGTCAGGTGTTTCAACGGTTTGTTTGTTACTCCTTTTGTTCCTAAAATAATTAATATCATTTAGGAATCAATTTTCAAATAACAATTGCACACTTGGAAAAATTGCCCAACCTCACATGATAACACCACAAAACCCCTCCTTACTGTAATAAGCCATCATACTGCTTAGCTTGTTATAAAGGAGCCCTCATGGTTTTTAGAAGATGCAGTCCAGATACTCCCCTGGATTCTCTCAAGTTCAACACAGCCATTATGTTGGTTAAAGCTGAAGGTATTTCAGTCAACCTCAAAGGAAAAGAGTCAAAAGACAGTGCAAAAAGGCTTTCTCCAATTTGGGTAGCCTCATAGGGTTTGACTATGTGTCAAGCTTCAATGCCATCCAAACTTCAGTCCGAGCTCACATAGAGAGAAATGAGGTCCTTTTCAAGGGTGCCAATATCTCAGCAAATTGAGTCATGCAATTCATTTCTACAGAATTCTATCGTTATATAACAAGAACAGGATTTATATAACAAAATCATATCATAGATATCAAAGGTCTCGTCAAAAAAAAAATAAAAATAGATATCAAAGGTCAAAACTGATTGCACTGTTGGAATACACAAGTTTGATGGAAAAGATAGTATCCCATATCTGATCAAGTTTTACATTCATCTCAACAATCTACAGGATGTTATAACACATTTTGTGGTATGTGCCAGCATTATTACCTAACAATAAACATGAATCAGCAGATCAATCTGCAATTTTTCTTCTTCTCTTGGCACGATTCTCTTTCTGTTGTCCAGAGTTTGAAATTTTTGAAGAATTACCCTGTTTCAGCCAAACAAAGCAGCACTTTTATGTATCAAATAATAAATAAACAATAAATACAAATCTCAGTGAGAAAACAATACTGGCTTGTTTACCTTCCTTTTTGACCGCTTCTTTTGTCGTTGACGTCCTTTACTTGTTTTCTTTGTGGATGTGTCCTAAATTGGCAAGTGAGATTGGAAGGAAAAATCAGGATTCTCAATGGACCCAAGGCAATTTTCTATATACAACTCAAAGTACAACCAACCAAGGCTATTTCTTTACCCATGTACTTCCATCTTGTGAACACATGAGCCAAAAAATAGCCTTGGTGTCATTATCTTTATATCTCTTTAACTTTGGGGGTCAGCAGGAGGAATGGATTTCAGATTTGCCTAGAATACAAACCTGTGCCATAGCAATAATTCTTGCATGTCTTTCTGCATGAGTCTCACCGTCATCTTCAGACAGAACTTCCTCTTCACCATCACTATTAAGAACACGTTTTAATCTTCCTTCATTTAGTAATTTCTCTGATCTTGAATGTCTCTGATAGAAGTGAAAGAGAATATCACGAAGCAAAAAATTAGCAATTAGAAGCATGATGCATCATTCAGAACCTTGGATTCAAACCTTGGAACACACAGGTAAAGATTCAAACCTTGGATTTCAGGTGACCCTTCAAAGTCTCTTCATTTAGACAAACAATTTTAGGACAAAGTCTGCACTTAAAAGCTGATTTGATTTTCAAAACACATTTTGGAAGATCATCTGCAGCAGTATGATCTTTGGTCTGTGTCTCTGTTATCTCACCGTTCTCTTTTCTTGGAAAGAGAGATTCTTTATGTCGGTCTCCATCTTTCCCAGAACCACTATCATCATCATTTGCAAGTAAACCTGCCAAAAGTAAGGAATTCATAATAAATTGGATAAATGCATTTACTGAACAATTGATAACAGTCATAACACTACAAACATACAGATAATATGATCTTAGTTTTAAAAGGCACGATGTGTAACGAGGCGCGCAAGGGTCATGGAGCTAATACAGATAATATTATGCGCCCAAGGTGTGGTCTATACTTAAGGACAGAAAACGCAACATGTAAGTTACAAGATAAAAAGAAAAGAAAACAATGTCTTAAAGCTTGTCAAATAGCCTAATAGCACACTAGAACAATACTAATCTAAAATATCAACATCATCGGTCATCTTCAGCTACAGTAACATTTTTTTCCATCTCATTATCCTCATTTCAACACAATTTGAAGAGATTTAAATCAAACAAATAAGCACAATGTCAATAATTAACCCTACATAATAGGAAGTGCGTAAACTTCAAGCTACTGCAGGGCTGCAGCATCATAACAGAAAGGGAAAAAAAAAGTATTGCATAATAACAGAATTTGAAGCCTAAAATTTTAAGAAAAAAACTTCGCGTTTTTTAAGTACGCAACAAATTTGGCTGCATTTATCCTAGGCAAATTTTAATTGTGTGAGGGAAAATGATTGAGAGAAAAAGAGAGGTATATGATAAAGAGAGAGAGAGAAATGACATGAAAATAAAGGGAAAAAAGTTGTTGCTCATAATAGTAGCTGAGGTGGTAGCAGCAGCTTCTGGCAAGGGTTGAAAGAGAGAGAGCATAGAGCAGTAAGGGTTAAAGTTAGAGACAACGGCAATGGTTAGGTTAGTTTTTAACTTTCTTCCTTTTTTAGTCACATGCAAATTTACAAAAGTCCTAGTAAAAACTGGACTAGTGGCACGAAAATTTTAGACTCAAAATGAACTTTGACCCCAAAAGCTCGCGCCTCAAGTGCCCCAGTGCCTCTGCAAAAACTCACGCCTATGTGCGCCAATTGTAGGTTACGTATGAATGTATGATCCTGAGCCGAAGTGTGCCTCACGCCTAGGCACACCTCTGGCACACTTTTAAAAACTAAGACTATGATTGCAAGCAGACCTCCAGAAAATGAACAACGTTCCCACTCATGTTCATATACCACATCCCACACTTTTCCTTTGTCAGCAATGGGCCCAAGAGTACTAGCCAAATTTTACAGTTATACTAGCCTCAAATGCAATCCAGTTATCCAGAAAAGCATTACACAGGGTCTTGTGCTTGGTTACTTAGCTTCTCCAATTAGGTCTGAATCCAAGTGTGGATAGGAAAAGAGTAGCAAAAGGTCAATGGGTGTATGAACTGTGAATGAAGAATATTGTGATTGAATTTGAGGCTACAAGTTAAAATATAAAAAATCATTAACTCTTGAAATTTGCTAGATCACTACTCAATAGTGATACATAGAAAGAAAATGAATCTTCAAAGTTCCCATCAAATGAAAGAGCTAGTTTTTAGAGTGGTTTTTCTCTTCCCTTTGTTGACAACGAAACTAAAAAGACCTATACATAGCAATCTCCCTATTTCCATTACTACAAATTAGTAAATTACAAACTACATACATAAAACAAAAGCTACACATTGGCATCTTCTTGCATTGTCCACAAAAGTTCTAGGTAGTCGTCTAGTCGATCTTTATCATCCATGGTGAGTCCTCAATGTCGTAACACTAATCATTCAACTAAATCAAGGCTTAAATTCAAAAATAAAAATATTAAAAAAATAATTGGGAAGCACAGGTTGCAACCATTTATAATTTCCAATATGCCTCCCAAACAAGAGACCATAAAGTTTAAATAGACTCAGTTAGAAAATCAACCTAGACTTAAACTAGTTCCAGCTTCCAACATAAGAATAAAAAATAGGCAGCAACAAAATGCCTCACTAAGACATTGGTGCAGAAATTGAGGGGTTCGTTTCAAACTTCAAAGCATTTGAACAATATACTTATAAGTTATAACATATTAACAATACCATTTCTCTTGTAAGACCATTTGACATAATTTTTAACTAAAAAAACTGTAATTTTATATTCTAAACCTTTAACCTTGAATATGGCCTCTTATAACTCCTTTTACAGCTTATCCGTGCGATCATGCCTATTATTCTACTACACAAATAATCATAGTCTCTTTTCTTTCATATCCTTTCGTTTTATTTCCAGTAGTTGCAATTAGACAGAAATTGGAGCTAAATAAGTATATCTGTATAAAGTCTCATAATAACTAAAAACTGAAGTGATAAACTAAGCAGGATACATTATTACCATTGAAAATTGAAAATCAGCCAACATAAATCAATTTTCTCAAGCTCCAACTTCCACTAGCAACAACCTCATTAACATAATCTCGCAATGAATTCATTCGATTCTCTCAAAAAAATTACACAAAAACAATAAAGAAAATTCAATTACCTCCAGAAACAACATCAATTTCATTAGCCGAGCTATCTTCACTATCGTATCCTGTTAACAAATCAACAAAAAAAAAAACACCCATTCCAAAAATAAAAATCAATAAACAAACCGGAAGAATAGGAAGAAGGGCGTAGAGTTATCAAAGTCTAATGGCTACCTTTATCGTCGTCGTCGTCGCTGTCCTCGTCATCATTATCAGCTTTAACTTTAGAACCAGGTTTGGTTTTGGGTATGGGTTCCAGGTTTTGTAGTTTGTTGCCGGAATCATCGGAGCCCCGAGCTTCGACCTCAGAGTCAGAAGATGAATCAGATGATCCGTCTTTGTCACCACGGTCTGCTCTATAAAATCTTCGCTTAATCATTTTTATAGGGTTTCAATTTCAATATTATTCTTCTGTTTTGCAGCTTCAAATACAAAGACAAGAAAGTGAGTGCAGTGGCGTAGCCAGGTCTTAAAACATGGGGGGACAAATTCGATAATTCAACCAAATTAATTGAGATACATAATTTTGAACATAATCTAGGTACATAAATATCCATAATAATAAAAGCCATACATTCCAAATAATTAAAAAAAAATAATAATAACCTTGAAGTTTTTAAATTATAATTACATATTTCTCATAAGCAAGATTATGGGCACTATTAACTTTACCAACATGCACCCCAAACCTATTCGTTTTGTTACATGCCCTAAACCCTCCATTAACAAATGCATTACCACCCCAATTATTACAAACATAATGCTTGAACAAATAACAAACAAAACAAAATGCGGCATCTTTCTCAATACTATATTCAAGCCAATCCCAATTGTTAAACCATTTAACACTAAACCCAAGTAATACGGAGACTTGTCTTTGAGGGAAGGCATGAGTTTTTGGTTGGCAAGGTTTCTTAAGAATATATGCTCTCCTAACCGCATTTCTTTGATTTGCAGGATAGTCCATTATGTCCCTTCTTAAATCCGAATCATGAGGAAGAAGTTGAACATCATACACTAATTCTTCTTCATTAATTGGTTCCTTATCACCATTAATTTCTTCGACATCCTCCTCATTCCTCAATTGGTTCCTCATCACAACTAATTTCTTCAACATACTCCTCATTTTTTTTCATTAGCACTACTAATTAAATCATCCACTTCAACATTCAAAACATTTTCTTGAGTTTGGGAATTAGAATGGTGTTGTAATTTGACATATCCTAATTAATTTGAAAAGGTTAAATTAATTATAATAATTTTTCAAATATCAAATAAATTATTCTTAAATGACCAACTACGAGTATTTCATCAAAAATACTAATTCCTAAACAAAAAAACAATAACATTAACTAAAAAAGATCTAAAAAACTAAAGAAAAAAAAAATCGAACACATTTCTTATTTTCTGTTAAATTCGTCCAATTCCAAGCCTCCAAGGTTTAAATTCGTTTAGATATGATTAAAGGAACATGATTAAAGCAATAAATTGAGACTAAGTAGTGTCTAGATCTTAAATTTGTAAACAAACAACACAAATTAGGGATTTAGGGTTTAGGACGAAATGAAGACATACTGCTCAACTGTCACCGTCTGCCGCGAATGCCGGTGTCTGGAGTCTAGCAGGTGGGTCGTCGGACGGTCGGAGGCTCGCTGACGCTCGCTGTGCCTGGTGTGAGTGTGTAGTAGGGTTTATGTGAGATTTTGGGGGAAGACAGCTGAAGTCTGAAGAGTGAAGACTGGACTTTACATCGAGTTAGTTCGGGCTAAGTGGCTGAGGTCTGTTCTTTAGGACTCATCTGATCTGGTCTGATCTGATCTGATTTGTTTTGAATTTGCCTGATCTGAACTGATTTGATTTGAGTTTTTCTGATTTGATTATATTTATATTTATATTTACCCAAAGCCTCAAACTAATTTCATTTCACCTCTTCAGTATTTTACTTTTCATTCTTTTCAAACCCTTGATTCAATCTGACTCCAAAACCGTCACCGAAAAAGTCGACCGAATAATCACCGTCGGAAAAGTCATTCCGAAAACCGTCGTCGGACAAGTCGCCCTGAAAACCGTCGTTGAAAAACGCAGCCTGAAAATCGTCGCCGAAAAACTCGGCTTGAAAATCATTGCCAGAAAAGTCGGTCAAATAATTACCGCCGGAAAAGTCAACCGAATAATCATCGCCGGAAAAGTAATTCCGAAAATCATCGTCGGAAAAGTCGTCCCGAAAATCGTCGTCGAAAAACTCGGTTTGAAAATCGTCCCCGGAAAAGTCGGTCGAATAATCACCGCCGGAAAAGTCGACCGAATAATCATCGACGGAAAAGTCATTCCGAAAACCGTCGTCGGAAAGTCGTCCCGAAAATCGTCGCCTGAAAAGTCGGCCAAATAATCAACGCTGAAAAAGTCATAATAATAATAATAATAATAATAATAATCGTGTAGACATGGCCCGGGTTCAGCGTTTGTGGAGCCTCCTGATGTTGGGGATGGTGTTGTTCGGTATGTGCTATACGGTTTGCCTAAACCACAAGCACCTTCTTCTGGACCGTCTGAACATGCTGCAAATGTGGAGCAAGATCAAGGATTTACTGTTGCGCTTTTAGACCGTTTGCTCTCTAAGCGTTTACGTACAGTTAAATCTATTCCGCCCAAATGTCGGTTGGGTTTTTCTCGGGTTTTGAAAGGAGCTCTTGATAAGGTTTCTAGTAGGCCTTCGGACGTCTCTACTTGGGTTGCTCTGCTTGTGTTACCACTTTGTATTCTTAAGACATTCAGTCCGCGAAGCAATGTGGAGCGCCGTTCTGTTACCAGGCGTCAGTGACAGGAGGAGTGTATTACTGCTGCGATTCATTCTTGGGGTTAGCCTGGGGGAAGCTTACAGCTTTTTAAGGAGACTTTGGCTGGGGATTCACCTTCTTGGGGGGATGTTGACGAGGACTTTGGGTCCGGTAATCGTAACATTAAGCAGTGCAAGAGGAAGATTCATGATGGCCATTATACTGCGGCAGTCCGTGTTCTTTCCTCTTCCGGTGTTGCTCCTTATAATGCGGCTACTCTTGCAGATTTACAGGCTAAGCACCCATACTCTTCACCACCCTCCTTACCTGATATCTCTACTGATCACCATACGCTACATGCTACCCCTGCCGTTGTTTTGGATCAAATTAAGAGTTTTCCACGTGGCACTTCATGTGGAAGGGATGGTTTGCGTGCGCAACACCTCATGGACTGTTTGGGTGGTGCTGCTATGGGCGTTTGTGATGAATTTGTTGATTCTATTTCTCATGTGGTCAATCTTTTTCTATGTGGGAAATGTCCTGAGGAATTGGGTGGGTACATAGCTAGTGCTCCTCTTACACCTCTTGTGAAGCCTAGAGGTGGTGTTCGACCTATAGTTGTGGGTACTGTATGGAGGCGACTGGTTTCTAAGGTGTGTGCCGCTTCAGTTGGCCCGTTGTTGAGTGGTTATTTTGATGATCTACAATACGGTGTTGGCGTCCCAGGGGGTAGTGAGGCTATTCTTCATGCTGTTAACCGGTTGGTTGAGGATCGTGGGGACACTGTTGGTTTGTCTATGCTATTGGTTGATTTTAAGAACGCTTTCAACTTGGTGGATCGAGAAGTTATGTTACGTGAGGTGCGACTCCGATGTCCAGCTATTTCGAGATGGGTTGAGTTCTGTTACACTAGCCCGGCTAGGTTGTATTATGGTGAGCACGTCTTATGGTCTTCTCAGGGAGTGCAGCAGGGGGATCCGCTTGGCCCTTTGCTCTTTGCTTTGGTTTTGCATCCCTTGGTGTGTAAGGTTAGGGCCTCTTTTGATTTATGTCTCCATGCATGGTATTTGGATGATGGGACTATTGTTGGTGACACCTTGGTGGTGGGTAAGGTTTTGGACCTGATTATGGAGGACGGGCCCTCTTACGGCCTCCATCTCAATGTTGATAAGACTGAAGTGTTTTGGCCGACAGAGGATCCTCGGAGTAGGTTAGGTGGGGTTTTCCCACCCAACATTGCTCGGACTTTACGTGGTGTGAAGCTGCTTGGTGGGCCAGTTAGTGCAGAATCTGATTTCAGTAGTGAGCTTGTGGTGAAGCGTGTGGACAAGACTATTGAGCTTATGGATGCTGTAGCTGGGCTCGAAGATCCGCAGTGTGAGTTGTTGCTTCTTCGTGCGTGCACTGGGGTTTCAAAACTTTACTTTGCGATGCGTACTTGTCCTCCTCGCATCTTTGCGGGGGCGCAGTAGAAGTTCGATGGTGCACTCCGCTCTTCTTTAGAGCGTATTGTCACTGCGTCTGGGCCAGGTTTTGGGGATTGGCAATGGAGGCTGGCCACCTTACCCTTTACTTTAGATGGCTTAGGTGTCTATTCAGCTGCGGATGTTTTGTATTATGCTTTTGTTGCGTCGCGACTGCAGTTTGCTGAGTTGCAGCTTAAGCTTCTCCGTCGTGCTAGTGTTATGGATCCAAGGCCTGCCTTTGATGATGCATTAGGCACGTTTACTGGTTTTGTGGGTGAGGACATTCTTGGTAATCCTAGTGAGATCGCTGCCCCCAAACTCATGAAGAAATTGGCAGATAAATATTTCACTAAGGTTACTCGGACTGTTGAAACCTCTTATTCCTTATCTCCACGACAGGTTGCTCTTTGGAAATCGCAACAGCGGGATCATACTTCTGATTGGCTTAGGGTGGTTCCGATCTCAGGGTTGGGTCAAGTTTTGAATGGTAGGACGTATCGGTGTGTGCTCTGCTACAGGTTGGGTGTTCCTTTATTTTCTGCTTCCGGACCTTGTTCTGCTTGTTCGAGGGTTTTTGTGGGTGACATCTACGGGGATCATGCTGTGTCGTGTACTGGGATTGTGGGAGTCAAGCATCGTCATAATGTGGTGCGGGACACTCTTTATGATATCTGCAATCGCTCGGGGATTTCTGCTGGTAAGGAGGTTGATATTGGGATGTGCACAGAGAACGGGGGGTCTTCGTCCTGCGGATTTGCTGCTTTACTCATGGGATCATGGTCGCGATGTTTGTGTGGATTTGACGGGGTCTTCACCTTTGACTCAGTCTGGTATGGCTGATTTTGTTCCTGGTCGTGCTGTGCAGGATGCGGCTTCTCGCAAACGGTGTAAGTATGCAGATCGATGTACTGCTCTGGGGTATGGTTTCCTTCTTTTCTCTTTCTCTACTTTTGGCGAATTCGAGGAGGATGTTGTTGCACTGCTGAAACGGATTCAGATGTTTTCTAAAGCGCATGATTTTGGTGCGCATGCTGCTGCTCACATCTTCACTCGTATTGGCTTTGCTGTAGCTAGGGGAGTGGGGGCCCAGATTGTATCTAGGCTTCCCACTAACTTCTTGTAGACTTTTTGACTTTTAGTTTTAAATAATAATAATAATAATAATAATAATAATAATAATAAAGAGTAATCTGATCTGATCTGACTAAGTCTGATCTGATCTGATTACTGTAGCTTTTAAGTCCAAAAGAACAGAGCCTAACTACGTCTTTCACCCAAGTAGACTTTGATCTGGAAGCATGATATTGACATTGTTTGGTAATTTGAGTTTAGATTTTAGCCACTAATATTTAAATTTTGTTGTTGGAGTTTTTAGTTTTTAACGATTAATTTAACAACAATAATAAGTAAAAGTTGATTTATAAAAAATGACATCATTTGACTTTTATTTGTATTATTTATTTTTCTTTATAATAAAATACTTTGTAATTAAAATGCGAGTTCTAATAATAAACTCATATTCATTTATGAGCAAATGAAATTATACTACTACGTACTATTATACTACTATTAAAAAAACAAAATAAAAATATTGTAGCTTGAAGGTGATGATTGAGTTGATTACGATTTGAGTAAGAGAGAAGAAACTTGTTAAGTGTGTGGGTGTGTGGATTTTCTTATAGAATAGTATTTTGGTTAAGTAAATTTTGATTCTCATAACACCCTTTTTCTTAGAACTTGTTCGGTCAACGTTCATTAATTTGAGAATTTGAGTTTTCTATAAACTAAAAAGAAATTGTACGTGTTGTTTTATTAATAAAAATGTAGGAAATTGAATTTTATAGCAAATTTTATTTTCTTCAAAATGGGGGAATTAACTTGCCAACACGGCAACACCCAAAATAATTTGGAATTTTGATGAGAAACTTAATTCTTATAATGAGCCAAGCAATATTTATGATTTTCTATGAAATTAAAAAAAAAACTTGTTATGAAATAAGAATAGCCTTAAATCTAGAGCTGACAATCAGATCGTGTTGTGTCAGTTTCGTCTAAACCCGCGTGTATAAACGGGTTGAAACCTCTAACCCAAACTCAACCTGTTTAATAAACGTGTCGTGTCGAGTCAACCCTTTTACTTAAACGTGTCAAATCTCTTGATACAACCCCTTAATTTCGTGTTAGCGCGTATCTTGTTAAGTTTTGCACTCGTACTATAAAGTTGAATTAAAAGCGTAATCATATCGTGTTGTGTCAACCTGCTAACATAAACAGATCGAAACCCCTCCACCTAAACCCGATCCGTTTAATAAGTGTGTCATGTGACCATCTCATGTCAACCTATTTACTTAAACGTGTCAAGGTTCTTGACCCAAACCCACTAATATTATGTCGTGCTCAGGTCGTGTAATCGTATCACACCCTACTTAAATCTTTGAAATCATCAACCATGATTATTGGTAGAATTCCTATTGACAGTTATTTACTTATTTTATACATTTATACAATAAAGATAGATTATGATTTATGAATAGACTTTATTAATACAGTAGTTAGTACAGTGTTCAAAATCATGATCAAAGTTTGAATGATTTGAGGAAGACAAGATCGAATTCAATTTTGCTTTCCTTAATTTCTTCGCGTGTCGGTCACCCAACATCGTCCACTTTTGCGCAAACTTTCGCTTGTTAGTTACACTTGCACAATCTCAGCATTATTTCCTCTAATTTTGTTCACTGCTGTCATGTAAATGGTGTAATACCATTAGTATAGATTTTCCTTTTTTTTTCCAGATAAGGTACATTGGACGGTTGGACCTAGCACACGATTTCTATTTCAAGATGATTGAGCCCAAATTGTCTAGGGTGGGGGTGAGTGTCGATCCCTGGTCTTCGAGGAAACCATATGACTTGTTTACCATTGAACCAAGTACACTCAATAGATATAGATTTTCCTTATTACAAAGCAGGATTTTGTTTTTATACTACCTCTAGAGGTGCTTATCGAACCGAGTCCGAACACCTCAGGCTAGTTTATTTTTTGACTCGGCTCGTGAGCTCGTCGAGCTTGAAATTTTGAAGCTCAGTTTGGGCTCGTGAAAAAAAATCTTGGCTTGAGCTCTGCTCGTGAGCTCGGATCAGGCTCATGAGCAAGGCTCTGGCTCATGAGCTCGACTTAGACACGTAAGCTAGAGTCAAGTTCCTTTATTTAATGATTTCAATTTTACAACATAGGTAATTACAAGTTTAAGAACATATACACCACAAAATAATTATAGGAGGTAATACTAGAATTCTCCTCTATAATTTTAAAATACTTCAATACTAAACATCATTCTGCTCAAAGAACATAAATCATCCTTATAAATAATAAAAATAAAATGTAACAAATAATAAAAAGAACACAAAATAATTAGAGCTGACAAAAGTTGACATGACAAGATAACACAACCTGAATACGTCATGAATTAGTGAGTTTGAGTCAATGATGTAATTGATGTTGACACGTTTAAGTAAACGCATTGACATGGCACAACACACTTATTAAACGAATCTAGTTTGGGCAAGGGGTTTCAACCCATTTTTGTATGTGGGTTGAAACAACACATTTACAATGGACTATTAGCTTCTTTATCGTACCCAAATTGACATATCACGCTAACATGACTTGAACACAACATGAAATTCACAATTAAGTTTGGGTCAATGAATTTGACATATTTAAGTAAACGAATTGACAAGACATGCTGTATTTAATTAACAGGTCATCAAATCATTGCTCTCTGCTATACTTAACTCATACTGCTATACTCTAGAACATTTCTCTTCTGTAGGTTTACTAAAACAAAGACCATTGTACTTATAATCACCAACGTTTGACGTCAAAATATAGTGGATTGATGGACTCAAAGTCACATGCAGTTTGTCACCTTATTATGAGGTTTTCCGCGTAAACACTTCCTTGTGTCCTTGTGTTTGCTTGTTCTTTTTATTGCTCTGATAATACAAAACGCCATCGTCATCTTGAAATAACTTGATAAATCCTAATTACTACAACGTCCTAACCACGTCTTGTCATTGGACGAAAATTGGCATAAACAAAACACATGTAAAAATCGACCCGATTTGAAAGCAAGCGTCAACCCGACCAAAACATTAGTAGGCTTTGGCAAAAAACACAACCGGAATCCATCAAACACAAACCACTTAAACATGATATGAGGTTCTTTCAATACGACTCAAGCCAAAAATCATTATTGTTGTTTTAAACTTATCATATTTTGAGAAATTTTAGGTAAAAATACTTCCATTTATTATAACTTTCAATTAATAATATTTTGGAAAATTTGTTAAAAACCACCTTATAAAACATTTTTTTTTGTCAAAAACCACCTTTTAATTTATTTTTTTGTAAGAAGCCACCTTATTTTAATTTTTTTTTTGTCAAGAACCACCTTTAGCCTAATTTCGGTGTTTAAATCGAACTTCCCTCCGCCATTTCGGCTGACCCCCTTCGTACCTCCCCAAGCCGTCTTAGTCCCTTTTCCTCCCCTGAACCACCACGCCAAAAATAACCCAAAATCGAAACCCGAAATTCAACCAAAGCTGGTTCCTCGCAAAAAAAAAAAATCAAAAAAGGTGGCTTCTCACAAAAAAAAAATGTAAAAGGTGGTTTTTGACAAAAAAAAATTATTTTATAAGGTGGTTTCTAACAAATTTTCCTAATATTTTTA
Organism: Salicornia ramosissima; assembly: GCA_951394345.1. Lineage (NCBI taxonomy): Eukaryota > Viridiplantae > Streptophyta > Magnoliopsida > Caryophyllales > Amaranthaceae > Salicornia > Salicornia ramosissima. Next base: position 13,490,569 of record OX596239.1, read on the forward strand.
TTGGACCAAAACACCATTTATTTGCCTTGAAGTGGCAAATTGGTGATGAATAAATATATTTCTTATAATTTGTAATTTTAAGAACATTTAAAGCTTGATTGTTAGGTTGACACATAAATTCATGAGAAATTAGAAATTTTCAAGAAATGAAATTATGTAACCTTTTTTTAGGGGAATTATGTAAACTTGTTTGTTTGACAATAATGCAAGAAATTATACTTCACATGAATAAATTACTTAAGGGGTAGGTAAATGGAAATTTCATTTCCCACATGCAACCAAATACACAAAGCAAATTCCTAGGAAAAACTATAGATAAGAAAAATTAATAAAGATGAATCCTACACTACTCTAGGAAATTAATCCTAGGAATTACTATAGATAAGAGAAAATAATAAAGATGAATTGTAAAATACTCTAGAAAATTAATCATCAATCCAACCAAACAAGCGCTTAAAGTACATTTTAGTATATATATTATCATACTCCCTCCTCTCTTTTTTCCTTTCTAATTTACCCACTTTATTTTTTGGTTTTTTTTTTATTTGTATTTTCTATTTTTAATTTATCCACATCCTACATTATCTAAGTATAATTAAGTTTTACCCTCGTACAATCCTACATTTATTACTTTATATTTTCCAAGTGTTTTTTCCCTACCATCTCTTTTACTAGATTAATAAAATTAGCCCTTTTTTTCTTCTTCTTTTTTTTTCATAATCTCTCTTGTTTTTTTTAATACAACTATTTATCGTTATCAATTTTTTCTCCTACGTACTGCCAATTAGTTACTTAATTTTGATAAAAACTCAAATATATAAATAAAAAACCCGAAGGGAACATTAAATTATGCAAAATTAAAGGACATTATAATATTTGTTACTACATCCGTTTTAAAACATTGTTTCACTTTGACCAAAATTATTTTAAATCAAAAACTTTGGATTATAAAAAGGAAAAATTGTCAAGAATAAGCCAACCATTGGCCGATCTTCCATATTTAAGCCAACCTTTTGAAAATCTAGAAATAAGCCAACTTTGTTATCATTTAAGCCAAAAATAGGTTAAACGGTTTTTTAATCTATTAGTTATCTGTTGTTTTAAGTTATTGTTATCATTTAAAACAAAAAGTAGGTTAAATGATTGTAAAATAGTGATAAAAAACAATAGAAATTAATATGTTAAATAATCATTTGACCTATTTTTGGCTTAAATGATAACAAGGTTAGCTTATTTCTAGATTTTCAAAAGGTTGACTTATTTATGGAAGATCGCCCAAAGGTTGGCTTATTCTTGGCAATTATTTTTCCTTATCAAAATGATAATAAGAACGCAAATCCATTGGCACACAATTCGTTAAAACCCGAACACAAAATTATTTTATCTTAACCAGGGCCGTGCCATTGAATTTTGGGGTCCTGTTCTCATACAAAAATATTGGGCCCCTAAATATGAAGATGAAGATGAAGAATTAATTCATGGAAATTTAAGATTTGCAATTAATGAATGATTTTTTTTAATGTGAAAATGGAATATGGAGCAATTAGTTGACATTCATTGTAGATTACGGTTAATTTGTTTCTTTCTTTCTTTGTTTTTTTTTATTTTTTATATTGGGCTAAATATGAAAATGGAGCCCCTTACAATTCGGGGCACTGTGCTATTCGTCACCTTACACATGTGCAAGGACGGCCCTGATCTTAACTCGACCCAACAACCCTAGCTCCTTAAATGAATTTAACAAGTATATATCCACTCCCCAGTCCCCACTTCAAACTTCGCATCCATCACATATTCTCATTATCACATGATCAAGTTTGAAGGTGGTGGGACATGAACTCATGAGACTATGAGAGACGAAGAACACAAATGACAAATGTAATACCAAGTGTAGTGAAGTACTGTACCCCATACCAGGCACAAGTTCTCGCATATATTGCAATACTCGCTACATAAGTACTTGTATGTGATACTGAGTACTTCTAGAAAAAAATAGCTTTAAAGAGAGATAGAGTGGAAACTAAATAATTAATTGAGTCACAACAAAAGTAAAGTTAAAAATAAGCTACACATGGATAGCTTTTTTCACTAAATATAACAAAAAAATATATTTATTGCTAGTATTGTGTTACAGCCTAAAATGATAAAAGTTGCGAGTATATATCATGATATGTAGGTAATACATCCCAATGTATTGTACATCCAAGTATAATTTTGCTCTCTCTATATGTTTTTTACTCATATTAAAATTTTAAAATAAGCAATAAAACACTTTAAATACATATATATCTCAACATACATCCAGATAGATGTATAGTCTAGGTTGCATGGATATGGGAACGGGTTCAAGAACGGTTATAGAACGAGTACAGAATATGTCACTTTTAAAATTAAGGATACGGGTACGAATAAAAAAGTAATATATAAAATATATAAAAATATGAAATTTTATGAAAACCTTCAATATAACTTGAAAATTATGTTTGTAAAAACACAAATAATTAAATAAAATGATAAAGCTTTTTTAAATGAATAACATAAAGATGGAAAAAATGACTAAAATAAGATAAATTTTTTCTAAAAAAATATAATAACAATAGAGTGAAATATCAAATATCGGTATCATATCGATATCTGATACCAGCGAATGCAATGCATAGTGCAAACCAACTTCAACAAAAATGACCCATATATAAATCCATCCGCCATTTCAGATTTCACATTTCCCTCTCATTTACAGCAACATCTTTGCCCATAATCAGACCCCACTCAGCTTACTAAGTACTAATCAACCAACCAACTAAGTAACCTCCCATCATCAATGGCAGAAAGCACTCCCAAAACCACCATCGACGGCAACACTCTCATCGCCAAAACACTCCACCGCTTCGGCATAACCCACATCTTCGGTGTCGTCGGAATCCCTGTCACCTCCGTCGCTACTCGCGCAGTCGCCGAAGGCATTCGCTTCATCGCCTTCCACAACGAGCAGTCCGCCGGCTACGCCGCCTCTTCTTACGGCTATCTCACCGGAAAACCCGGAATCCTCCTCACCGTCTCCGGCCCAGGTTGCGTCCATGGCCTTGCTGGGCTTTCCAACGCCGCCATCAACTCTTGGCCCATGGTCCTCATGTCCGGCTCATCTGACCAACGTGATTCGGGTAAGGGTGACTTCCAGGAACTCGATCAAATCGCCACCGTTCAACCCTTCTCCAAATTCTCTACGAAACCCACCTCAATTTCCGAAATCCCATACTCCATCCTCAGGGCCTTAAGCCAGTCCGGGTCGGGCCGACCCGGTGGGTGCTACCTCGACCTCCCGACGGACGTCCTCCATCAGTGCGTGTCCGAGGATGAGGCCAATGACTTAATCTCAAAAGCAGAAGATAAAGTAAGCAAAGAAGAAGAAGACATAGCAAAATCAAGCAATGTTATCGCCATTGATGAGGTCGAAAAGGCGGTGGCAGCGCTGAGGGAGGCAAAGAGACCACTGGTGGTGTTCGGAAAAGGCGCGGCGTATGCTAGGGCAGAAAACGAGCTCAAGAAGCTTGTTGAATGTACAGGGGTACCATTCTTACCCACACCAATGGGGAAGGGTTTAATCCCTGATTCTCATGAATTGGCTGCAACAGCTGCAAGGTCACTTGCAATTGGACAATGTGATGTTGCAATTGTAGTTGGAGCAAGGCTGAATTGGTTGCTTCATTTTGGTGAGCCACCAAAGTGGTCTAAAGATGTCAAATTCATATTAGTTGATGTTTGTAAGGAGGAAATTGAGCTTAGGAAGCCATTTGTGGGGTTAATTGGGGATGCTAAGCATGTTTTAGGGATGATTAATAAGGTTATTAAGGATGATCCCTTTTGTTTAGGGAGAAATCATCCTTGGATTGAAGCAATTTCGAAAAAGGTTAAGGATAATGTGAGTAGGATGGAAGGTCAATTAGCTAAGGATGTTGTGCCATTTAATTTTTTGACACCTTTGAGGATTATTAGGGATGCTATTAGTGGGTTGGGAAGTCCTGCACCGGTGTTGGTGTCGGAAGGTGCGAATACTATGGATGTGGGTCGAGCCGTGTTGCCTCAAATGGAGCCTAGGACGAGGTTGGATGCTGGTACTTGGGGAACCATGGGGGTTGGTTTAGGATACTGTATTGCCGCTTCTGTAGCGTGCCCTGACCGCTTGGTTGTTGCTGTTGAAGGAGATTCTGGTTTTGGGTTTAGTGCTATGGAAGTTGAGGTATTCTCATTTGCCCTTGTTTTCTTTTATGCTTGGTATATTAAGGCCCTGTACTTGGACTTAACAAATCCAATTCAGTTCATTTCAGCTCTAGATTCACTTCAATTCAGTTTAGTTCAATTCAGATTAATCATGTCCAAAAGAATAGGCCCTAAACAATTATATGGTGTTTGGTGGTTTGATTTGGATACTCCAATACATTGATAGTTGCTAGTATCAATTGTTCCTTGTGGGTATGAACATGGTTCTGTTTTGCTGTTGCTTGAACTCATGCTATGAAGTCTTATCTCCTAGGAGTTGTAATTGTGAAAGGATTGAATTGTACACATCGATTGAGAGTTGAGTGCAAACTTGAGTGCTAAACTATGATAAAAGTTGCAATTTAAGTACTCAAGTTGAAAAAGGTACTTAAATTAAAAATCTGTTAACTTTATAAAAGATTCCGTTAAGTCTCAAATCTCACCATTTGTTTACATGTAACACCATCCCAAGTTCTCAGTAGATTGACTTTTTCTCCCCTTAACCAACCTCAACCACTGCCGTCAAATAAACCTCTTTCTCTCTCTTTGACCACCACCATCACTCTTCCTGCAACCACCACCGTACCAATCATCAAGAATCACTTGATTATGATCATGCCACGGTTGATGATTGACCTTATCCACATCAATAACTATAAAAAATAAATCTTTATTTCATTCATTCGATTCTATATTTTCATGATTTTTTGTTTCTTTTTTATCCCATTTTTAGTTGATTGGCAAAATTTTGGGTCAAATTGTGCACCAAAAAAAAAGGTTAAACTTATATGGAGTTTTCCAAATTGACTGAATATTGGGTTTAATGAAGTATATCTACAATTGATTTGATAAAGAGAGGTTTTGGTGCTTGAGTTTGATTATTGTTTTGGCATTAACAATATATACCTGAATTTTGATGCCTAATTCCTGACATTGTGAATCCTATCCGAAAACATAGGAGTAGTAGTACTTGCTAAAGCCCCGAAAGGGCTGCCGATTGTCAATCATTTTGCTAAATGGGGTTTCACGGAGATTGGGGACGAGTTGTGCATGGCATAACATAACAGCAATGGCAACAACACTATTGGAAATAAAGATTTTTTTTTTTTTGTAATTTTTTCTCTGATTTTTACCCTTTATTTGGGACTCAAGTACGGATCCTCCCTCTTTTGGTGAATTGAAGAAGGTGGTCTGATTGTAGTACAATAGTAAGTTTTGGAATTTATAACGCCTCCTTTTCTTAAACTACTTAATCTTTTAATTTTTCAAAATGATTTTATTTTATTTTAGATTTAATTGTCATAATATGTGGATTTATGATAGCATTTTCATTAATTATTAAATCCTAACAATTGAGTTAACATAATTGTGTTTATAGTACCCAAACTGCAACTTTTGCAACTTGGGTACTTAAACTGTAACATTAATCAAAGTTTAGTACTCAACTTTGTTCTTAACTCCATAGATTGACTATTGCTGAGAGCTATTGTGCTAAATTTGGAAGGATTAGTTACTAGACTTTGCTTCAGGGATATTACTTCTTCTATCCGCATTTGATGAGTGTGTTGAAATGAATATCAAGTGTTTGGAGAAGTTTGAAATGCCTACGGTATCGTTTGGATATGTGAAATTCATATCAAATTGATGAATTTAATTTCTGGAAAAAAAAAAATGTTATGATTCAAATTTCAATTTTGTGACTTTGTGTTTGGGTTGTTTTTACTTTTTAGTATTTGAAATGAAATGGTTTTGTAAGTATTTGAAATGCACATCATTTACCTATTAAAGATTTGGATTGGAAAATGGGCCAAATCCAATCCAAATATAATCTAGCCCAAATCCATCATTTCAAATGAAATCCCTTGTATCCAAAGTTCCAAACATAGCATTGGAATTCGTATTGAAATCCTTGGAGAACTCTGCCTTTACCGATCACAAAAATTGTGTGTGGTGCTGGGTTTCTTATATTTTCTTGGGTTATCCGTCTTATGGTAAATATGGTTGTTTTTCCCTGAACTACCCCTAGGCCCTAGAGAAGTTTGAATTTCTAACAATCTGCTAGATCAAAAAGCATTATTCGATGCGAGCTTTGTGTTTGTATATTAGCAAATACTCCGTATGTTCTTAAAAAACAAGGCCAGTAGCATGTGAAAACCTAGTGGATTTGTGTTATCAACTTATGGTTTGCACTTCACAGAGGTTCTCTGTACTAGTTTGCCTGTCCTTGTTTCTTTTTGTCTATTGTCTCTTATCTTTGCAAGCTGGATTCAGCTGACCCTCATGTCATATAGGAGAAGAAACATGGAGGTAGATATCGAGGTTTGACAAGAGTGCTTGTGATTTGCATTTATATTTTTGGATGTCATGGTGATCTGTGTGTCTTCAGCAATCATCAGCAATCTGATTTCTGCTTGTTTATTGTTTCTAATATGTTAAGCTGCTTCTTAATACCATGGGTTAGGGTTGCAAGTGTAATATTGGCTTGTTATTTCGACTATCTACCATATAATTGCTGTTATCCCTAGAGGCTTTTTGAGGCTGCCATCAGTGTTGGAGTTTGTTAAGCTCACAGCCTTTCCTTCATTGGAATGCAAAGTTCAGTTTGCTACTTAAGCAAACAAAAGACAGTATCTTCAGTTAGGCATTTTCTTTATTCAGTAGCTCCATTTTAGTTCTCTCCATTTCTAGTGAAGCCCAACACTCACAATAATGGATCTTTGTTTTGTTCAGCTGAACTTTTCAGGGTGCGCTCTCTTTGACTTATAAAACCTGATTTTATAAAGCCTCACCTGACCTGACCTGATCTGATCTCCTTGGCACTATAACCCCTGATTTTAAAATAAGAACTTAGTAGCCCTGACGATGTGCTCAAACATGATAAAACAATGATCACTGATAAAATAAGTTGAAGAGACCCTTAATCTTATTTTATGTGAATTTATGCGTGCAACTTTTTCAAACTTGTGTTTTGTTTATTCACTATGCTTGTGCAGACAGTAGTTCGATATCAGCTGCCTGTTGTAGTGATAGTCTTCAACAACAGTGGTGTATACGGTGGTGATCGTAGAAGTCCTGAAGAAATGACGGGCCCTCACAAAGATGATCCCGCCCCAACTTCTTTCGTCCCCGAGGCTAAATATCACGTCTTAATGGAAGCTTTCGGAGGAAAAGGCTATCTAGCCCGGAACCCAGCTGAGCTGAAGTCAGCAGTGGATGAATCTTTCTCAGCTAGGAAGCCTGCTGTAATCAACGTCATTATTGACCCTTATGCTGGCTCTGAAAGTGGGAGAATGCAGCACAAAAACTGATGAAAAAGAACACTCCTCGTTGATTCTTTCCAAAGAGAAGCATATATTTGTAATAAGTTGTTATAAAAAGTATAAATCTATGTATGCCATACTGCATTGTTCTAGCTAAGTGCATGTAGATGAAAAATAGTACTTCCTCCGTTTTGAATAGTTGCAACAAATGATTTTTTTTCTCTCATAAAAAATACTCACTTGTTGCAACTGTTCAAAAACGAATGAAATATTTACATGGAGCAGATACATTTGTATTTATCTTTCCTTGTTTATGTTTTTTTTTTGCCCTATATTTTTTAATGTAAAGGCATGCAAGAATCTTATTTTGCCAAGAAAGTGGTATTTCATTGATTTTACCATATTTTCCATTTTTTCTCAATGTTTTAGGCATGGAAGCCATTAGCCATGGAATATATTTCCTGTAAGACTGTAATATCATTAATATGTTACGTAGTACCTTTTATATTGAAGTAATATGTTCTCACAACTTTTCTTTTAATACCATTTATTTTGTGAGACTGTATGACGATAATACAATCTGACATAACTTTTAATCATAAATTTTTAATTTTTTAACATAATCCGTTAAAATCAAAAACCACAATTTCAAAGTGAAAAGTTATGTATCGTTCGCTTTAAAATTTCCTACCCACTAGACAGAATTCATATGAAAGAAAAAAAACGTAAATTCCAATCTATAGTAGGGTTTACACTAGGGCTATTTTTAAATATGCACAAAATTTGTCTAATGATCAATAGATTTTGGAGTTATCTAATTCATTAGGTCATAGAAACGATTCTCCTTAGAGCTATTTTAAATATTGCACTGAGATGAAGTGGGTATCATAGTTATTGTTTTATATTAATTAGTGAATTTTAGCAATCAACAACATCCGTTGTAGTCTAGTTGGTTAGGATACTCGGCTCTCACCCGAGAGACCCGGGTTCAAGTCCCGGCAACGGAATTTTTTTTATTTTTATAAAAAAAACTTTCCTGCTTGTAAGTGGAATTTTTCATTTCTAGATATTCTTGAGTCTTGACATTGGAGCTTTTTTTCATTTATTATTTATGGAAGAGACTCGAGCTTCATTGTCTTTCAATAAATACTTTAACCTTAGTTTTAATTTATCTAATTTTCTTCACAAATATTCATTTTCATCAAATATTCATTTCCATCAAATACCACCCTCTCCAATGGTAATGGATGAGAATAAAAATTGAGAAGAAATTTGAAGCTTGAGAATGAAAATTTGTTTTACACGAAGATTATAAGGATTCTCCTCAACAAAATTACATTATAAATTCATTACCATTACCACAATTTATTACCAACAACCAAACGGGCCGTAAGGATCCTGACACCTTAGTAGTTTGTTTGAGCTCATAATCTTGCTACGTCAATCAGAATTAGCCTATAGTCATGTGTTTGTTTTCTACGTGATTTCAAATTTTTATTTGAGAAGGTATTGTGTCGTCTGGCATAATATTTCTATCAAACAACTTTAATTGGAAAGATAAAAACTCTAATCACTGACCTGCACAAAATAAACACCTACCTGGACATTGTAAACACGAACCTGGACCATATTAACACTAACCTGGACGACATAATCATAAACCTGGACAAAAATTAATCTCGTTTTCGTCCAGGTTAGTCTCATTGTCCAGGTTAATCTAGTATTCGTCCAAATTAGTCTCATTTTTGTCCAGATTAGTCTCATTTTGTCCAGGTTAATCTTGTTTTCGTCCAGGTTAGTCACATTTTTATCTAGGTTAGTCTCATTTTTGTCTAGGTTAGTCTCATTTTATCCCAATTAAGCTAAACCACAAAATAGACCTGGATTTTTTATACATGGACAAAACACAAGGAACCTGGACAAAAATGAATAATACATGGACATGAGGGAAGTACCTGGACATGTAGTGCATCGTCTTCCTCTTCGTCTTCACTCTGTCTTTGTTACGTTGTGAATTTTAGTTTTCATTATTGCGGCTATAATGGTATGCTAATCTTTCTTTGTTATTTATTAAAGACTGCATCGTCTTTGTAAATTGATCGACTTTGTCTTCTGTAAATTGCGGTTATTTTTTACAGAACGACTTTGTCTTCTATAAATTGATCGACAAATTGATCAGCAATTGATCGGTGGTGGTTGCGCTATCGTCTTCGTCTTTTTTTTTGTTGTGACAGCATGTGCAGGGGCGAAGATGGAGGAGGTAGGTGGTGATGCAGATCGGTGGTGGTGGAGATTTGTGAGATGTAATTTTACAGATTAAGAATTTATTGGGTTTGAGCCGTCTGGCAGTAATATTAAGTCAGACGGTCTGACCCAATACTTTCTCTTTTTATTTTGTCCGTTTAAAAATATTCCTACTTAAACAGGCCTGGGTTGTAAGGTTGGAAAATGATTTATCTTTGCTCATAATCGAATTTAGCACCTCGCAGATACAAAGGTCGGTGACTCTAGGACCATTGAGTTGGACCTTGATCCGAGTAATGCCTAATTCCTAACTGTTATATTTGTAAAACACATCTAATATGTCATTTTTGTAAATAAATGCAACTTTTAAGTGGCACTGTTGTGACATTATTTACAACAATGCCACTAAAAAGTTACATTTATTTACAAAAATAACATATTAGATGTGTAACAGTTCGATGTTAGGCATTTTCCGGTTGATCCCCTCAAAAATATACATTTTCCTACCTAACACAATATTATTGGATATGATCCCATATATTATTGGGTATAATCTCCTACAATTAATAAATTATAACCCACTAATCTAGTATAAGTGAAATATAAGTGTAAATCAATTGGAGTAATTTAGATTTTTAATTACTCTTGCACAGCCACCAAGAAAAAGAAAAGAAAAAGAAAAAGAAAAGATCAATAAGATAGCATTAAGCAAGTTTAATACGTACATTATTACTCTTAATTAGTAATCTTGCATACTAAAAAAAATTATTCATACATATATAGGATAATAAGGATGAGTACAAAATAGCAGCACCAATCTTCCATCCAAACCAGGCCGGATCATCATCGATCTTTAATTTACTCTTGATCTACCTTCCTCAGCTCACTTTAGTAAGGCCGAGGTCCCCGAGGCCGTGGTGGCGGGCCGGGCCGAGGCCAAGGAGTAGGCGGGCCGTAAGGATCACGGTCCATGTAATCTACTGGAGGTGGGCCTGGGCCATATGGACCACGATCCATGAATGGTGTAGGAGGCCCATACGGGTCACGATCTATGTATGGTGGTGGGGCCGGGCCTGGACGTCCAGGCTGGTGGTGGTGATGATGTGGCCCATGTGGGGGAGTATAGTAAGGAGGTGAAGGCGGGCCCGGTGGCCCGTGGTGAGGAGGAGGTACATAGTAATTTGGCTGTGGTGGTGGTGGTGGCGGGCCGTGTTCGGGGTGTGGTGGACCGAAAACGGGCCTCCGCGGAGTCGGCGACCCGTTACCGTAAGGACCAGTGGGTGGCTGGCCCGGTGGATAAGGACTTCTATAGGACATGGGTATGTTTTTCTTCCCTAACAAACGTTGAAGTTTTTGGTAAGGTATAGTTTGTACGAAAAAACTAAGTGTTGGACGATGAAAAAGATAATAGGAGAAGGAAGAGAAGAAGTGAGTTTATTGGTTGAAGGTAGTTTGTTTAAGAGGTTAAGTATTTAGTATTAACAAATGGGTGTAGTAGCTTTCAATGTTCGCACTGTGTGTGTTTTTTTTGTTTTTTTTCCAGATGGTAAGACCAATGGTTAATGCTTTAGAATTTCAGGCATGATGTTATGGGTTTGATTTTTAATAGAAATTTTGGAACATACATGAAAATTTGATGGACCTGTATTTTCATTGATTGTAATTAATTGATTACAATACTTTTCTTTAGAGCTTGTGTCTCTCATTCCCACTTTAGCTTGCTAGGACACTTGTTTCTATCCTTCTTGCGATTTTGTGGGAGCTCTCTTAATCCCCCCTCTCTTTTTGGCTCTCTTCATTTCACCTATGTCCTCCTTATGCCTATTTATACTAGTTACATGCATAAACAATTTAAGAGTTTTCTAAACTAATCCAATACTAGAGTTCTACTAATTAATATCTCTAAATATTTCTATTCTTTTATCTCTAGATTTTTCCTACTCTTAAATCTCTACATGATAGAGTATATAACATATTCCTGGGCCCTAACCTTTAGCTTAAGCTTTTGGTTAAGATGGTCTTAATTAATCTCAACCAAAAGCTTAAGCTAATGGTTAGGGCACAGTAATATGTTATATACTCTATCACTACACAAGATTTATCCAGATTTTTCTAAATTAATCTCCAACACCCCCTTAATCTTGAAAAACCTTATAATTCAAATGTTGATCTTGTTGATGCACTTGTCACCAATGATCCCTAGCATGTTTTTGAACTTGTTTTTGCTGATCTTCAACTTCTTTTTGTTGGTTCATGTTACCAACTTGCTCCCCCTAATCTCTATTTTCTCAATTTTCTTTTAGTTGGCACTCAACCAACTGTCATCATTGTCAATGCTCATGTCATTAATTAGCAACTTCCAAAATTTCCTTTTTCCTTTACCCCCTTAATTTTCTTTTCTTCCCTTTTTCAGATTTTGGTGTCCATATCACCGACATACTTTGCTAATGTCCTTGTCATTACCACCTTTTAAAATCTTCTTCATAGAACATTTGGTCAGGTAGTTTGGTATAATACACATATTATGAAGTATATCAAATCAATAAAATATACTTCCTCCGTAACATATTAATGGCAACGATTTGACATAAAGTAGAGAGGAAAAATGTCAAATCGTTGCCATTAATATGTTACGGAGGGAGTATAAAGATTGTGTTACACATTCTTTATATATTTTATTCATTTGATATACTTCATGTATAGATGTAAATATATCTAAAAGAAAGTTAAAATGTTATTTTTTGCATCAAAAGCTAAACTATAGATATAATTGAAATTATTACTCCCTCCGTCAAAAAAAATTAAGTACTCCATTTTGATCAAAATTGTGAGAGTTTTTGATCAATATGAAGCACTTAATTTTAGACAGAGTGAATAATTTAGTCTTTTAGATATAAGATTGGATTTGATTGGATTGAGACTCAAAAAATGTTATTTGGATTGAACTAGATTGGACCCAAAAATTATTTTGATCAAATTTAGATTCAAATTTTCAAGTCCAAAATATTTTGCATTTGTTTTAAATTTGAAAAAATCTGATCCAATGTATCCAATTTACAACCAATAAGTAGCTAAAAATAGGCATGCCTAATTTTATGTACTTGCACAGAAGATCCATCATCCATGTGTGGTTTTGGTCATTTTCAATGCAATCTATCACTTCATCACAGCAATACAGCATCACTAGCACTACTTGCTATTTAGCCCCACCAAGGAAAAAAAACTCAATATCAACATTCAGTAGGTTTTTGGGCAATGATTTTGGCTATCCACTTTTTATTTGAGTTCATTATTTATGTGAGAGGAGCTAATATAGTGCATAAATAAATCAAGATTAGAGTGCCAAAATCAATGCTCTTTGGGGTGTATTTGAGAACTGATGCTGGGGTAATTATTAGGTTGTTTACTAAGGGTTCGTTTACTTTAACTGAATACAACTGAACTGAATACAGCTGAAAGTAATATTTTATAAGATAAGGAAATTGAGAGCTGAACTGAACTGAACTTAACTTAATCTAACTTAACCAAATTGAGCTGAATAAAAATGAACTGAATTTAAGTTGAAGTAAAAAAAGCTTAAGTTAAATCACTAGGGTGGAAATTATGTGTTTGGCAAACGTTAGAATATTTAGCTTTTGAGATCTTAATTTTAATTTTGACAATCGAATGGAGCCCTTTTTAGTAGCCAAAACAGATGTTCCGTTAGGAAGACCAACAGGAAAATTAGAAATTAATTTAGTATCAAACAACGACGAGAAGCTCCCGTGTTGACAATCCATAGATTATTGTCAAACTTACCACTCAAGCGGTTATGAGGTACAGTTGTATTACCAAAAAAATCCGGCTAAAGCCTTCCATTGGGCGGCTGTGAAAACAGAGGAAGATGAGTCCGAGGCTTCGGTGGGTGCTGCTGCTCCTGTAGAACGACCCATGAATCCATGATAGATGGTGGCATTAGCTTGAGGCTTCGAAGTGTTACGCCCCTTGCCATGAGAGGATGAACCACGACCACTTAGAGTACTAGTGGCCCGAGAACGGAGAAGTAGGATCAATTTTCATTGACGGCGGCGGCGGTGGCGGTGGGTTGTTTTCACCAGCCATGGGTATGGTGTTTTAGATATCTAGTCTCTTGATACCATGTACAGTAGGAATTGAAAGTTTTGAGGAGTTAATTGCTTGCCCTTGATGGCCTTCATTCCTTCAATATATATATATATATATATATATATATATATGGAGTATAATCAAAAAGATAAAGATAGAAAGATTAAAAGTAATGATAGAGCTAATTAATTAAGGATAATATACTTACTGTATACCAAAATAACAATATAATCCTAACAAAAATTCTTTTTTATCCTGCTGCCTCCTTTGTTTTTTTTAGATGCATCCCTATGAAATTTTTTTGTAGGTTTGTCTCAATATTTTTAAGATAAATTAAATAATTTTGTCTCAAAATTGAGACGTAAAATTGAGACGTAATTTGTAGAGTGTACGTTAATTAATTAAATTAAATATTAAATATGTTTTAAATAATTTTGTCTCAAAGTTGAGATGCATATATTAAATTAAACATTAAATTTCGTCAGTAATTATGCTTAGAGACGAAATTTTCTTCATACATCTTGAATTCGAGATAGTTGTATATCTAATTTAAAATTATAAATAATTTATAATGTATGTATAAATACTTTACAAAGTATTGGATAAATTTGTTTTGATCCAATAATAATGTTGCAGGAGAACCCCGAATTCCAAAAGTTTTGACAACAGGGTGCTAATTCAATTCTCGAAGAGTATTGGATTAATTTGATTGGAGATTCAAAACCTTGATTGAGGACAATTTTAAAGAATTTTTTGTAGAACAAGTAGAGCTGTCAATTTTCGACCCGACTCGATAAACCCAATAAACTTAACCCGTAAATAGCGGGTTTTGACTAAAAATAGTGATTCAAACCCCTTTTGAACCCGTTAAATACAACCCGCTCTTAACCCGACCTGCTTTCAACCCGACCCGAAAATCATTAAAAATGTATTAAAATTATGATATTATAGGAACTTTTAGGTGAAAACACTTCCTACCATGCATTAAAACTTTGAATTTAAGATTATTTTTATTGGACCACAACATTAGTTATTTGCCATGAATTGTCTATTAATGAAGATATTTCTTATAATTTGTAATTTTTAGAACGTTTAAGGTACATTTTAGTACATATATTGCATTAAAATATGAAAAATTTAAGGACGTTATAAAACTTTCTAACCCGTTGGGTCAACCCGAATCTGAAGAATTTTGGTTATAAAAAACTTATACTAACCCGAACCCGCTGACACCCGACCTGACACAACCCGAATCCGCAATTATTTTACATCAACCCGACCCGAAGTGTTTGACACCTCTAAGAATAAGCAAGAAATTATGAAAACTGTGGAGTGGGTCCCAACTCCCAAGTAGCTAGTGAAATTTCAAGCATAAGCGTACAAAGAAACAATCTGCTGAAATTGTAGCGGTGGCTAAGGGAATTATTGAAATTGCACATAGAATGTATTAAACGAAGAATGTTCCTACAATCTGTGAAGCAAATAAGCAATGAAAATTATAAATCATATGGCAGTTAATTTTATTCTGGAGAAACATATATAGGCCCTGTTGTTTTGGACTTAAAAGCTACAGATCAGATCGGATCGGATCAGATCGGATCAGATCGGATCGGATCAGATCGGATCAGCTTTGTTTTAATTTTATACTCTCACAAAATAATACCCCACCTAATCAGATCAGTTCAGTCCTAAAGAACAGGGCCATAGTGATATATGTGGTGTTATGCTTGTACAATTATCAGGGATGCAAATAAAAGGGACTTTTTTTTTTTTTTTTGTGATTTGGAAGATGATGAGTGTAGGTTCAAATGATTAGACTTGTAATAAATAGACAATTAATTATGTTTTGCTCCCGGCCCTCTGTGCTAAAATAATTTTTCTATTTTGATCTTTGACAAAAATGTGACAACTTTTTTATTTAAATGGAGCATATAATTTAATTTGTAACAGATGAAATACATGTTTTTTTCTCCGTTGGTTTAATAGAAATAAGCATTGATTGTAAAAGTTGTTATCTGCTTTTTTTTTTTTTTTGGTCTAATTTTTGCTTATTATTATTTACTTAAGAAGTTGTGGTTTTTTTTTTTTTTTCCTTATGCTTATTTGCTTAATTTGAATTATACATGTGATAAATAAAGTATATATAGCTTGCTTGCTTTATGATTGACAGGTTTAGTATGGATATAGATGAAGAAAGAAAGTAAAATATTTGCATCACAATTGCATACCCATGGCCGGCCATGGCTAACCCGATTGCATTGTTCATTCGACTTTTCCAGAAAAAAAAAAGAAAAAAAAATTATTGAGAGCATTTTGAAAGTTCCCAAAGTTCAAAGATCTGCTGGTCAGTTTGCATTCATAAATTCTCATTCTTTAAAACATAGCTTTGTGAGAAAGTATTATTCTTGAGAGAAAACTATTATAATTGGACTAAATATTGAGGACCACTAGGTGTTTAGTATTTGTGAGTTCAAGTACGAGTGAATATTTTTGAGTTCAAGTACGAATATTAGTGAGTTCAAATGCGGAAACAATACACATTACATGCATTGGGTTAGGTGTCGAATAACTGTGTTGTCTAGTATTTTTGTTACTCATGATAGATGTAGTAAAAGTGACTACAATATATATAGGAGCACGTGGACTCAGAGATGATTCAAACTAAGCTAAAGTAATAAAGTATGTGTGTGCTTTATTACTAGTTGAAAACTTGCATTTGTTTATTAAAATTAAAATAAGCAAGGGAACGAACACATAATAATAATAATAATAATAATAATAATAATAATAATAATAATAATAATAATAATAATAATAATTAATTATTACTAATCCATGGCTTTTCAGCATTCTATAGCTCTGCTAATATGCTACAGAAATAACTAGCTAAGAAAGCATGCAAAATACTACACTTGCTACCAGGGTGTTGTTATCTGCAAACCTCTTATTGTTATCAGCATGCTCCCTCCCTCACATGAACAGTTTGTAAGTGAGAGGGTGTGTGGATAACAATTATCCTACTACCACTAGACAATGGTTTTTGCATGCCCATATTTTATTTATTATATGCATGCTCTTTTGTAACACTACTCAACTTAAAGCGCTAAACTGCTAATATATAGTATAATCACTGAGCTCATTCACGGAGGAGGTGGGCCTAAAGGTCGTGTACGTGGTGAGCCCATAGGCATCGGTGGGGGAAGAACCGGGCCTGGTGGTGGGCTCAAAGGTGGTGGATGTGGTTGCTGAAGAGGACGAAATGGTGGACTCGATGAAGGAGGTGGATGGTGTGGCGGTGGGCCTGAATGTGGCGGACCAGGAAGTGGTGGGGGAAGAACCGGGCCTTGTGGTGGTGGTGGTGTTGGGCCCGGGGGTGGTGGATGTGGCGGTGGAGGCAGTGGTGGATTATGGCTGGGGCCTTGGCCAGGAGGTGGCATATTGTTTTGGAGTATGTAGCCCAATATTTGGGATTTCAAAAAGGGTGTATTGGGCCTAATAAGCTAAGTTATGGATATGAGACTGGTTTTATAAAGACAAAAAGGAGTAGAGATGGGTTGACTTGTTGGTTGAAGGATATGTGGACTGGCAGGTGATTTCAAAGACTGGTAGACTGGATATGAAATCTTCCAAATGCGTGTGATAAGATTACCCTACTTGTGAGGGTTTGGTTCTCTTTACGAATGCAATTATATACAAGTATTTCTTCATATACAAGTATATATAGTCACCCGGCCCAATTTTAGCCAACACACGCATCTGTAAAGGAGGATAATAAGGAAATAGCTCATTGAAGTTACTCCCTCTGTAACGCATTATCTGCAACAATTTGACATAAAGTAGAGAGAAAAAATGTCCAATCGTTGTAGTTAATACGTTACGGAGGGTTTACAAAGGGAGTTATTTTTTTGGTAAAGAGGATAGCTCATTGAAGTTGATTGTCGATTTCTTCGTGATTATGTTCAAGATGGTATGAATGCTCCATATCACGTTCACACTGACTAGCAACTTGTGGATATTTTCAGAGCACAAAGGCTTTACGAAAAATAATTTTATGTATTTAATTCCTTTGTAGGTTAAGTATCCTCATACTCAAAATTTGAGGGGAAGGGTGATATATATAACTGGAAAAAAAAAATTATTGCTCCAATGGAAAAAAATTAAAAAATCAAATGGGCATAAATCCATAATCTAGCAGTGCTGGTTAGACTAGGGGCTCGTTTACATTAGCTTAATAGAGATGAACTGAACTGAATATAATCTGAAGTAAACAAGCCCTAGGTCAATTTCCATATATTTTTTTTTTGAGAAGTTCAATTTCCATTTTTTTTCTGAGAAGGTCAATTTCCTTATATATAACATTATGTTTCATACTCCGTATATATAAATGGAAGGCAAAAGGTGTGTTCTCTTCAACTTTTTTTTATTTGTCTCAGCATTTATTAGGTTTAATGATCAGGTCGGGTTAAATAAGTTATAATCAAGTCAACTTTAATAGTTTAATAAGGTCAGGTCAGGTCAGGACGAATAAGTTGAAGAGAACGCACCGAAAGAGGTTCAAACCAATGATCTAAGTAGACCTAACAATCGGACTGTTTGGATCGGATTCGATCAGACCGTTTCGGATCGGATCATTTCGGGTCAATTTACTTTCGGATCAGATCGGGCCATTTCGGATTCGAACCAAGTTCGGACCGATGCACTATTCAGACCGGATCGGGTTTCGGATAGAATTTTCGGACCAAAATTGGATAAGGACCAATTCGGATCGGATCGTTTCAGATCGGATCATTTCGGCTTGGAACATTTCATGCATGCTTAACTAAAAAAGCCATTCAAATTCAACGATGTGTGGTGACAAACATGAAAAACATTCCCAACAAGCTACTGTGTATAAAAGATTTTGTAAACAAAAAAGATTTTCTTTGGATCGGACGAGTTCGGATTGGTTTGTTTACGGATCAAACATGTTCGAATCGGGTTGTTTTCGAATCGGGATGAGTTCGGATCAGACCTGTTCGAACTTAGATGAGTTTCGGACCAAATGAGGTTGGGATTTGGATTGAGACGAGTTCGGATTGGTCCTGTTTGGATTCGGATGAGTTTTGGACTAGCTGAGGTTCGGATCAAATTGGGATTCGGATCCGTCCCGTTTGGATTCGGATGAGTTTCCGACCATGTGAGGTTCGGATCGGATCGGGGTTTGGATCGGGTATTTCGAATCGGGTTTCGGATTGACTTTGTCAGATCTAAATCTAAGGGCTCGTTTACATTAGATGAATAGAGATGAACTGAACTGAACTGAATAAAAGTGTATTAATTGAACTAAATAGAGATGAACCGAACTGAACTGAACTGAACTGAACTGAATAGAGATTAACTAAACTGAACTGAATATAGTCTGAAGTAAACTATCTAACATTTGGCATTGGAATAACCTATGTTAGAGCCACAAATGTCTCAACCACATTACATTACATAATGATGAAAACAGTAGAGTACAAATAACATCTGTGTCAGTCAGGCAAATTATAAGTGAGTACATGTGAAAACTTGTAGTACAGTAGTACTAATTAAAGATCTAATTAAAGATGGCTTGACTGAAAATGTACAGTATCTATTTAAAGATGAAAAAGCTTTCATCTCAGTACATACATACATACGTACATACATACATATAGTACATACGTCAGTTTCCTCTCACCTAAAGGATGAGGTCATAGCTCAGTGGTTAGGGTTTCAAAATTCCAGGCACGAGGTCTGCGTTCGATTCTCACCGCACGCATTTGCGAGGATTCCTTATTATTATCCTCCCTTACAGATGCGTGTGTTGGCTAAAATTGGACCGGATGACTTACAGTAAGACCCAATTCTAAGGCCTAGTATCCCATACATTATCCTATAAAAAAAATTTCCTCAAACCTACCTTGCCGGATGTTGAGTTCATCTTCTTTTGCACCCTCACCTTTGTCAGTCAATTGCATGCATGGATCATGGAAATTTCTATGATTGACTTCTTTATTACTCCCTATAGTACGAGTATTTATTTTAGTACGATGTAGAGTTCTACGGTGACAACTTATATTGTCACTTCACTTTTTTTTTTTTTTTTTTTTAAATGTGCTTTTACATAGTGTCCATTTAGTAGGATATACAATATATTTTTTTAACCGTTATTCATATATATTTAACATTATTTGGTCTGGAGTAAAATATTAAAATGTAAAATTTGGGGTGTAAAACCACTTTTTATCTTATTGAAAACATCCCCCCAAATTGGAAAGAAAACATTTTACATCACAATTGGAAGGAAAATATTTTTTCGATCACAATTGAAAACATTGATTTTCAGTTCAACCAAAAAATGAAAAATGTTTAAAATAGAATACCAATTTACATGCTACAAAACCATGGAAAACCTTTGTAAAGATGAATTTTCTAATGTAAACGATTTTCCATGGAAAGTCATTTTCATCTGAAAACATTTTACACCCTACTAAATGGACCCATAGTGGAGTGCCAACATCGTTAGCCATCAATTGCAAGCTTCTTTTAATTAAATAATCTGCACTATGTTTGACTAAGTTTGAAGGTTTACTTGTGAAATTATCTTATTACAGAGCGATGATAACCGACTAACTACCAGTGGATCAAATAATCCACAAACACATGTCCGGTAAATATAAAATCAATCTAACTTCAATTTTAAGTGAATGTTTAATAAATAAAAAATGGCGGTGTTGTAATAGCACAGATCTGCATGTGATGGAGACACTTGCCTTATTATATGGTAAAATGCTCAAATGACACCTATTAATGGACCATTTTGATCAACTACTGGTTGCTAGTGATTTAATACTTCTCTATATTACATACAATATACGTACGTACGTTGTACTATATCATACATTCATACATATATGTCACATGAGCGGAAATTATAGCTCAATTATCCATAACATATTATTAATGACAACGATTTGACATTTTTCTCTCTATGTCAAATCATTGTCATTAATATGTTACGGATGGAGTACTATACATATCTTGTTATATAAAAGCCAAGGTATGTTCTGATGTCCACATGACATTACTTTATTAACCTTAGTTTAAAAAATATTAATGACTATATATATATATATATAGAGGAAGGATTGGCTAAAAACCAAAAGATGGTTGAAAACCAGACAGAAAATGGTTTAAAGTGGTACATTAGCAGTCACAAGGGTACATTAGATGTTTAAAGGGGTACAAATGGTTTTTAGCGAAAGTTACTAATATTTACAAAGATTGCCATTAGTAATCACACTTGTACCCCTTTAATTGTCTAATGTGGGAATTTTTAGGTTGAAAACGTTTTTAGTTGATCCTCTTCTTATATATATATGAAAAAATGGATATTTAGGACCACAACACTTCATTCCATGAAAAATTATTAAAAATTAATTAAATTTTAATTTCAACTATTACAGTGCTAATGCATGGTTGCCATCATTAAAAGATAATCCAAATCTTAATCATAAAATACCATAAACATAAATATGAAATTAAGAAGTTGCATTGGAAAGCTTCACACATACAAATGTTGTTTTGCAAATAATACAAGAATTGCATATCCAAAAATGCTAGCTAATCAATGATTTTCCTAAATTGAAAAATATATTTTTTTAATTATTGGATTAAACCAGTTGCAAACTTAAATGTAATTTATATACTATACCGATCTGTTTCAAAGTACATGCAACAACTATTTTTGGAGGCATTTTAAGGTTGAGATTAGAGGGTATAAATGAAGTAATTAGATAGAATAACCTAAGTGCCGACAAGAGGTGAACTATGAATTATTGGTGTTAAAGATATATTAACTAATTTGTTGATCCTTTCCCCTAATAATGCTCCCAAAATTTACAATTCCCATTTTATGGTTACAATTTTGTCAATTTCCAGATTACCGTCCACGTCATCTTTTAATTTATTATTTTTTTTAACAGGAAAACCGCCACTGGAAAGGCAAAACCGTCACTGGGAGTGGCGGTTTCCAAGGGAAAACCACCACTCCCAGTGGCTTTAAGTTACCATATTACCACTTACAATTTGTTCTGTTTAGGCATAGTTAAAGGGAAAACCGCTACTACTAATGGCTACTCCTAATGGCGGTTTTGCACCAAAAATAAAAAGCGTAATTTTTCACACTTAACTGTTAAAGTAATAAAATCGCTACTCCTAATGGAGGTTTTTTTTACTCAAAACCGCTACTGGTAGTAGTGGTTTTCTGAAAAATCTGAAAAAAGAAAATTTTGCTGACGTGGACGGTAATCTGGGAATTGAGAAAAAAAGAGTCGTATAATGGGAATTGCAAGATTTGGGAGCATTATTAGGGGAAAGGGTTCTAATTTGTTGATCTACATCCTCTAATCTCAACCTTAAATGCGTGTGAAATTTTTTGTTGCACATATTTTGAAACGGATGGAGTATTCCATATTATTTCATAAAAAAAATCAATTATGTATAATTATTGTCATTGATAATTAATTAAGCTACACAAAAAAGGAAATGCTTATGGTAATTATCAAATACTTAGAACTGATAAATTCGATAAAAATTAAAGTTCTGAAAGCTACCAAAACTAATATTTCCTGATTGTCATTGAGCTTATGCTAAGTGTAATTTTCCAACTTATCAAAACTTAAACTTAGGGCTAACAGCATGGCAGCATTGGTGTTCAAATCCGGTAGAATTTTTGAATAACTCTACCATGTAGAATTGTATTTCAACGACACAATTTTGTTGGATCAAAGACTTCCACCGGTTAGAAAGGAAAATTATGGATGGAGTAAATTTTTATTAATTAAGAAAAGTTAGGGAGGATTTTGAGAAATTAAATTATTAACCATGGAATATTTAATCAGTGGTTGATATTGTACAAACTCTACATGATAGAGTTATTTTAAATTACATTGGATCTAATTCCTACTACCATTGAGTTTTGTAATTAAGAGTGACTACCAAAGCTAAAGCACAAAATCTTTGGGCTACCATTGAGTTCACTTAATTTTATTGTGTACATTTTTAATTAATTGTATAGATAAATAGATGCTATAAACAAAAATATAGCCTTTGGGCCATCCTAGCTTAGTCCATTCAACAAAATTATATCTTTTTTCCTTCTCTTCGTCTTTGATGTTAAAAGATTTTTATACTCATCAATTGCAATTTTTATTTCGAAACCCCAATTTTCATAAATGTTTATATACATCCGAATGTATAATACATTCAAGGAATTTCACTCATTAAATTATTATTATTTTTGCTAATTTTAAAATTTAAAATGAGCAAAATTATTTAAAATGAGCAATAAAATACCTTAGTTGTACATACCTCTACGTATATCCGGATGTATGGTATACACATTGTTTGAAAGCACATAATAATATATCAAATTGCAAAGAGTCTATTGTACATCCGGATGTACATAGATCTATGTGCATCTAATGCGTTTTAGTGCTCATTTTAAATAATTTTGCTCATTTTAAATTTTAAAATTAGAAAAAAAAATAAAATTAAATGAGCAAATTAAAATTTCCTTGAATATATCATACATCCGGATGTATATAAGAATTTCTAATCAAATTGAGTAGATTGAAAATGAAAATCACTTCCGCCAAGGTCTACTGCTTTAGGAAATGGAGAGGATCCTAATCAATGGTTGAGAATATGCGAAAGGGGAGATAAAAGGTATTTTTGCAAATTTTATTTTAAAGTTAAATTAGGTGTTAAAATCTTAAGATAGGAAATGGAGAAAAAGAAATCGAGAGGATCCTAATTCCTTTATGCAATAGGGAGAAAATATGGGTGTTTCTTGCAAGTTGCAAAGTTCAATTTTTTTTACTATATTTGGGATTTTAAAAAAAAATAAATATTTGGGAATATAAAAAAGCAGAAAAGCATGGATATGTCTTAATCCATTGTAGCCAAAATGCCCAGAAAACTAGTCCTTATCACATCTGGACTAGTATTACTTGTTGGTAGATGTCGATTAAATTTGGCCAAAAAATCTTACAATTCCTGACAACTGTCTATTGTGATGAAGAAATTCAAGCCGTTCATTTTATTATCATATGCATATATAATTGCATATATTCATTTTCCAATCACTATTTTTTTTTTTTTTGGTTAAATCTATTTGAATTTGAATTATAGGTAACATGCTTTTTTTCAAGGAAGGATAAATGAGAACAATTAAGATTTTTTCCGCTCATAAAATATTCTGATTTGTTTAGAGCTATAGAGTAGGAAAACTTAGCATCCAATGAACGATTCAGCTGTATGATTGGTTTTATGAAAATTTTGGGCAAAAGAAACCGCGGTAAAATTGCGGAGTAAGTTCCTGACATCACTCATGAGCATCTGATTCTAGGGACATGTATGTGAGACATGAAGTGAAGAATGAATATATATGATATGATATGATTATATGAAGAAGATTTTTTTTTATTATTTTTGGGACGGGACAGAAGACAAAAAGATCTAATTTATAATATAGCCAAATGACACTTACAAACAATAATTTATGAAAATTCAAAATTCCAACAGAGATGCATGCATAACATGATAACATAACACTATATATAAAACTAACTAGAAACATCCATGGCATATTTGATTAAAATTTGCCTTAATAAAAACTTTCATAAGCAATACAATTTGTGAGTTCGCCCCTTTTTTGGGATATTCTTGTTCTTTTATGGGAGTTTAGATCGTGTGTGTTTCTAGGTTTTTTTTTTGTCTCTTCTTTGGTTCAAATTTGAAGGTCCAGGGTTTGACAATTTTTGTAAGATTTTAAAGATTGCAAATTATGTTCATCCGATAATTAAACATCCGCAAATCTTATGCTGAATTAGGGTAACTCACAAATTGTACAAGATTTAATGCGCATAAATTAGAATAACAGTTTGAACAAGATTTAATGCATGTAAATTAAATTAGATTTCAATCATATATAACATGCATTTATGTTTGATATATGCTTATATAACTAGTTTTCCCCAAGATTGTAAATGGGTAATTAGTTGAAATATGTTACATAAATCGTGTATGCTTATATAAATATTTACCCACACAATTATATATTGTGATATGTTTGATGCAAAACATAAGAAAGAATTGAAATGGATAGCATGCAACAAAAAAAATAACACAATCAATTTAGCAACAATCAATTGAAGAAGAAATGACTTGTGAGGGATGAGGTTTGATGACCACAAAGACATGTAGCAATATTATTTCTATTTATTTTGTCAACGTAATAAGTAATGAGCGGCATTAATTAATTATGAAGTATAAAAAAAGTTAATAATAATTAATTTACAAATAATAATAATTTTGTTTTCATGAATAATAATAATTTTGACGTATTCATGAAGGATGATGATAATGATAATGATAATGATAATGATAATAATAATTCAGATTAGAAAAGTTCAAACGAACTGAACACAACCGTAATATATCCTACGCATTTTAAAATGCCTCTTTAATTTGATGGCAATTTCAATTATTTTGTTGTATGATTGAGCGTTTAAAACACACACTTTTGGAAAAAAAATAAACCAAATTATAGGTACATCTCAAATTATAGGTACATCTCAAACACACACTTTTGTCTCTAAATTTACTTAGAGATGAAAATTTTATTATACGTACATCTCAAATTTAAGATGATTTTATGTCTAATTTAAAATCCGTCAATATATGATTATAAATTGGTAGTGGTATATTTTGGACGTCTAAGATTAGGGCAACAAGTAATATGCTCTAGTTGAGAGATAAAAAGGCATAGGATCCGAATTGAAAGACAGAGAAAGTTGGGGAAACCCCAATCATATATAAGAGCCTTATCCTAATATATCTTCCCATGCCATTTTATCATCATCCCCATCATATCCATCACGGATTGTTGCTTTTGTATTGTTCTTTTTGTATGTATTGTTGGTGTAAAATTAAGTTTGCTTTAGCTTTATGTTCTTCTTTTCTTTTTATTCAGTTAAAGCTACCTAGCTAAGATAAGTCCAATTCACTTATGATCAAGAATGAAGTTAATTGAGGCCACTATTGTGCCGCTCACTTGCAGTTGCATAAGTCTTTTCAATATTAAGTCTTGATGATATTTTGGGTTTGAATAATCTCATTACATGCATTTGAAATTATTAAAAATCCGGCCTTCATGTTGATTAAATTGAGTTGAATTTCATATAGGTCGACTTGGTTTAAAACCACTAGTAACTACCACACATTATAGTGGCCTTGTTTGGTGATTAGAGTTTAGAGTTTATAGTTTGTGGTTAGATGGTTATTTTTTATTCAGAGGATTTGACTTTTTATTTATATATATAGTTGATTGTTTAAAGGTGTTTGGTAACACATAGTTGAATGCTTAGAGTTTTGTTGTGTAAAATGACATTTATGGACATGTAAAAATAACTTGTTAGGTTTTAATAGGTTTAAATATGTGGACAAATTAGTCAATTGGTATATTTTTTTCCTTGTGGATTAGCATATAGCCATATATAAATTTAGTCAAATTAGACAATAAGTTTATTTTTTAGATCATATAAAAAAAAAAAATTAAGATCAGATCAGATAAGCAAATTTCAGGTGAATCAAAGAAAGCCCAGCTTCCACTTGTCAATCTTCCCATGTCTCGGACTCTTCTTATTACCTCTAATTAAAGATTATAGCATATCCATTAAAACAAGAAGATGGGAGTATATAAATAGAGAAATTATCATATTGTTGCTAAAACTTTTGTCACTGTTGTCTTGAATTTTCTGTTTTATCAATAGTTCAATGCGGCCATACTTTCTTTATTGCTTATCTTTTACTTCTCCGAACCGAATTAACGGATCCATTAGGGTTTACATTGGAATTTCAGTTGGGACTTAAGTTTTGTGAAAAGTAAGGATAAAATTGTAAAGTTATTATAAGTTAAAGTAGGTAAAAAGTAGTGGGTATTAAGTGGTAAGTAATGGTATAAATGTAAAGTTGTATGTGCAACATGTGGGCCATTTACCAAAAAAGGAAATGGAGCAATTATTTTGGGACATATAAAAAAGGAAAGTGTAACAGTTATTTTGGGACAGAGTGAGTATATAAAATACTCCCTCCGTTTCAATTTAATTGCTCCACTTTCCTTTTTCATCCGTTTCAATTTAATTACTCAATTTCTTTTTTTTTTTTGGTACACACACAATTTACACATTTACCTTTACTTAACATTTAATATTCATTTCATATATTTTACACATATACCCTTAGTACAAGACAAAAGTGGGGCCCATCTTATAATATAGACAAAAACCTTATGGAGCATTTAAATAGAAACAGATGGAGTAATTAGGGACGTCAACGAGCCGATACACTCGTGAACAGCTCGCAAACAAGCTCGGTCAAAGCTCGTTCGAATATAAATAAACGAGTCCGAGCAAAATTTTCAAGCTCGATTTTTTAATCGAGCTTTACTCGAACAATGTAGTACTCGATTTGTTAAGGCTCGCGAACAGCTCGTTCAAGTTTGTTAAAAGCTCGTTCGTAATCGTTTAATACTCATTAAAAGCTCGTTAAAAACTCGTTTATATAATTCAAATTTTAAAATATATTTATTTATAGTATGCATCATTTATATTTCAGACATAAATTTTGGGCTATAATTTATCTCTTCTGAAATTATGCTATCCAATATCCATAATTAACTTTTAGTCCATTACTCTGCTTTTACTTTCATTTTATTGAGTCTTAACCAAATTAAATTTTGGGCTATAATTTTTATGTCTTGTATTACTTATGCTTGGTAAAAGGTTAAAATTAGAAATTAATATCACAATATGTACATACAAAGCTCGTTTAAACATATACAAAGCTCGTTTATGAATGAGTTATCTTAGCTCAAGCTCGAGCTCGAATACGTAAACGAGCAAGCTCGAGCCGAGCTTGAACATGAAAAAATTAAATGAGCCAAGCTCGAACAAGGTTTTTAAAAGCTCGGTTATGCTCGAGCTCGATAAATATTAATCAAGCCTAGCTCGAATAGGTTACTACTCGGCTCGGCTCGGCTCGTTGACATATCTGGGAGTAATAAATAGAAATTAAATCTATCCTTTACATTACAAATTTACATGCATCTTTATATATGCATGGTGTTGGTCCATCCAAACCAATAGAAATATTAAGGGAGTCAGGTCGGCATGTTCGAACTGATGAAAATTCTAACACGGTTTGCCTTTAATGGAATAAAGTTAGCAGCTTTAGCTTTACAACATGCATCATCTAGCTTATTTATTTGGAATATTAGCTTAGCTTGTTTGTTGGCTTATCTTTCCCTTTGCGGATACATGTATCGGTCAAAATGGGCCGAATGATCTATAGTTGGGACAGGTTCAAGTCCTAGCACCACCCACCTTATCCAACTAAAAATTAATGAAACCATATATTCTATATTTACAAGTAAGAAACGAGAAAAATATTGTTGAGCATGAGAATCTGAGTCAATATATTCCCATTATGTTTTACGTGTAAGGCTATTACTAGACACTAGCACACGACTTCTCTCATAGGATTACCGATCGGATGTTGTTGTCTTTACATTTACTGGGCAAATGAGATTGGTAATAATCAAACTCACAACCTCTCGGTTGCAATGTGCACTTCAACTAGCGCTAATGCAATGGATCTCATGCAATGGATCTCGATCCTCAATTCACTTCCCAGTGTAGGAAGTTTCATTCTATCTATATATGGAAAATATATTTTTTTTTTCAATTCCCTAGCTAGGTATATGTGTTTAGTTGATTTTACTAAATGGATAGATGATTATTCATACTCTTCATATAAATTTCTATATATAATATTTCCCTCCTTTTAGATACTACATTCGTTTCAAAATGTTTGTTACATTTGTTTTTTTTACATATATATATTTTCAATGTACATGCGTAAACATCAACGCCTTCAACTACATTTTACACTACAACATTCCGTGTTTTTAACTTCCGCCATAAGCGGACGTTAAATTAGCGGATAGCGGACGTTAATATATTTAACGTCCGCCAACGGACGTTATACCACTGACGTATTTTTTTTGGTCGCTAATGTGGTGTTTAACGTCCGCCTGGGATGAGTAGCGTCCGTTTATGGCGGACGCAATAATTGCGTCTGTAACGACCCTGATTTTCATGATATTTCTGTCATGACTTATGTGTATTTATGTGATGTTATGTATAGTTCAAAATTGTTTTGAACTATTTATTTTATTTTATGTGTGAATAATTCCGATTTAATTCGAATTATTTTATTTGCAGTTATTATTATTTATTTTAATTATTATTTAATTAATTAGAATTTTATTATTTAATTTTCTAATTAATTATTTAATATTTTGGGCTAAATCGATTTAAGCATGTTTAATCATGCGGTTTTTGTAAATTAGCCCAATTGATCACGAAAGCCCAAATTTGGCCCTTTTCTCTTGCTTGGCCGGTTGGCCCTAGTATTTGGTGGCAAATTTTGCCACTTGCCTCATGTTCACACCTTAACTAACTCTATATATAGATGAGTTAGTAAATCTTTTGCTCATTTTTGCTATCCTTGCCATTTTATGCACTTGCCATCAAAAGTTTAAACACAAAACTCCCTCTCATTTGCTCCTAAACCCCACGCCATTTTTGGCTATTGGTCATCATCAATTGTTCATCATCTTTTCTAAACCCAAACTTGAAGATTCAACCTCTATTGATCTTTAAGTACCAAAACACAATCTAAACCCAATTATTTCATTCAAGAATTATTGTTCGGGGTTGTTTGGGTCTTGTTCGTTTAGTGTCGGGTGGTTCGTGTGTTGGGGCCGTGTGAAGACGGTGTTCCGTGGTGGTGTGCGTGCATAGCAGCCGTGCAACAACAGCACGTGGGTCGGGGATTGGTTTGTGCAGCCGTGCTGGGCAGCGTGCAAGTCGTGGGTTCGAGTGCAAGAACTGTGGTGCAAGCCGTGTGTGCCGTGCGTGTTAGCCGTGTGGTTCTAGTTTCCGGGCTGAAATTTTGTATTGATTTTGTGTGTTATCTTCAATAAGGTAACATACTTTCTCAACTTAATTGGTATACTATGATTATAGTATAGATTAAATGCATGTATAGGTTTATTTGTTGAAGTTTAATCATGTTTTTATGTATGGAATATAATCTGATTTTTGAGATGATTTTATGATGATTTTAATGTTCCAAAATGATGATTTCATGATTAAAGTTTATTATTAAGTTTTATGAAAAACGTGTTCAACTTTGGTGGAAGTTGGAAGATTGAAAGTTGATAAAATTGTTGTTTAAAAGTGTTGTTTTATGCGTGTAATATGATGATTACTATGGGTTTAATTCTTGATGAGTTGTTTATGAATCTTGATGAGTTCTTTATGAATCTTGATGAGTTCTTTATGAATCTTGATGAGTTCTTTATGAATCTTGATAAGTTCTTTATGAATCTTGATGAGTTCTTTGACGAGTCTTGAAAGTTAAAGAAAATGATTAAGTTGTTAAAGAAAGTTGATGATAATGTTAACGAAAGTTAAAGAATGGATTAAGAATGTTGGTTAGACTCAAGATTAAGGCGTAAAGGCAATTCTTGAGAATAACTTCGTGATTTAACTGATTATTTTCGAGAATCAAGGCGCAAAGGCAATTCTTGAAATTAATTATGTTATGATTAAGATGATTAAGATTTAAAGATTTAATTAATAACTTAGCTTGATTTCGTAGCTAGACGCCTAAAACTTAGAGTAAGATTATATGTTTTTGGGTTAAGACGTTGCCCCTATTCCATCCGCGGTATTGGGATAGTTGGAGTCTTACTATGTTGTCTTCGGATGTGGGTTTCCAGTAAGATTGGTTTCATGGGACTTGGGAGTAAGATTCTCATTTCCTAACATAGTAGAAAGTTCGAATGCGTAAGATGCGTTCGTACGAGCATAGTCCGGTCTAGTGTATGAATGATTGCGCCAAAGATAAGTTTGGATAAGATATTTGAGTCGAGTTTGTTATTGATTGATTTTCGCATGTTTTGATGATTGGTTTGGTTATTTGATTTGTGCTATGTTCATGTGTATTCCCATTAGGGTGAGTCAGTTATGTTACTCGCCACTGATGGTGGACTGTTGTTTATTTTCCAGGTAATTCTGATGACGAGGCTCTTGCTTAGTTTTGGGCTGGGCGAGCGTCGATATTTTAATATGGTTGTATTTTCATTATTTGTTGATTTTGGATAGTATTAGACTATAGTGTGGACTTGTATACATTTGTTTGAACTCTGACATGTGTTTGGAGTTTATAGTATATTAGACTTTGTAGTTGACTTTTGGTTTAGTATTGTACAAACTTGTGGGTATTTGTACTTTTGGAGTTATAATAATAATATTTGAGGTATTAGTTTTTAATTCTTAGGTATTTTGAGTTGTTAGTTATGACTATTCGACTCGTCGGTTTCTTCCGCGCCGATTTAAGCGAGTCGGGTCGTCACATCGTCCGCCATAAACAGACGTTAAAATATGATTAATGTTCGCTTAAAAAAGCGGACGTTATTTAGAAATTAACGTCCACTTTTTTTAAATAAAGCGGACGTTAAACATCCTAGACACGACTATCAAATTCACTTCTAAGGCGGACGTAATATATCAATTGACGGACGCTAATTTTTTTTTATTAATTTGAATTAATAATATTCAATATTATATTTAAATATAATTATTACATTCATAATTTATAATTATTTGCTTCATCCGTGCAATTCACACGTTTTTTCATTCGTTGACTATCTATCTGCTTCATTCATACAACTACCTGTTCCATTGCATATTATAAATATCCATACACAATTTTTCATACAAAGTTTTTACTAATTAATATTTCATATAATACCAATCCAATCTAATACAATTAATATTTATACAAAGTTGTTAGTACTATTTTTCAAATACTAGTAAAAAAAAAAAGTAAACCTAGCTAGGTTGCACATGTTCCGCTGGCCCCTGAGCCGTCATCTGGGCCGCCGCCCGGTGGCCGCCGAAACTGAGACATGTCTACACCGCTACATTGGCTTAAGACATTGCCGTACAACTCTAGCAACTTTTGCATCTCGACCACCTTCTGTTTTTCCTCATCTCGCTCCCGTTCTATATCAGTAAGTCGGTTACTCAATTGATCTATTGCGGAAGGATTTTTTGAAGGGTTGTTCGCTCGACTTTGTCTCTTGTAGTACATGATGTCTGCACTACTCCCCAATCCAGCGACTTTGCCTCTTTTCCTACCACCAACTATGTCAAAAAAACCCTCATTCGGAGTCTTTTTGACACCACTTGCTTCACATTCAGCAAGATTTTTTTCATAACTCTCCTGCAAACATTGAGATACGTGCAAAATATATAATCAAGTCATTTCATGATTTCAAGCTACGTGCATGTTCTAAAACATATAAGTGAATAGATCAACACTCATTGGCATGGTTTAGGTCAAGTTAAAGGCATTTCGGAACGATAAGGAGCCAAAACGGCCATTTTGGGTCGTTTTGGAGCGTTTTATTACCCAATTTCAATCTAATCAAGTCATTTCATGATTTCAAGCTACGTGCATGTTCGAAAACATATAAGTGAATAGATCAACACTCATTTGCGTGTTTTAGGTCAAGTTAAAGGCATTTCGGAACGATAAGGAGCCAAAACGGCCATTTTGGGTCGTTTTGGAGCGTTTTATTACCCAATTTCAATTTAATCAAGTCATTTCATGATTTAAAGCTACGTGCATGTTCTAAAACATATAAGTGAATAGATCAACACTCATTTGCGTGGTTTAGGTCAAGTTAAAGGCATTTCAAAACGATAAGGAGCCAAAACGGCCATTTTGGGTCGTTTTGGAGCGTTTTATTACCCAATTTCAATCTAATCAAATCATTTCATGATTTCAAGCTATGTGCATGTTCTAAAACATATAAGTGAATAGATCAACACTCATTTGCATGGTTTAGGTCAAGTTAAAGGCATTTCGGAACGATAAATAGCTACGTGCATGTTCTGAAACATATATGTGACCTGAATACTTACCAGAACACGCTGATGACATATACATATCGAGCATGCGTATCTAGGTACAACTCCGCAGCAGTGGGTAGCCTTCCTCCACTTTTGGCGGCCTTCGGAAACATATACATATAATTTGATTAACTTTTGAAGAAAATGACACTACTGTACGTTATTTTAGCAACATACTTACCAATTTACGTGCACGTAGCGCTGATGACATAGATCCCTTTCTCAGATCACCACCTGCCCTATTTTTCTTTGCCTTTACAGACTTTTCCTAGTAGGTAGGATCCTTTGCATTCTCCATCATCTCCTTGTGGACGTCCAAAGACATCCACCCAGGTGGGATTCCTTTCTTCTTCTTCGTGACATAGTTGTGTATGTCCTTCAATCGAGTTCCGGCTTTCTTATCAAAGCCCTTCCTAACCTCAGCTTCGATCTCTGGTTTCCATTTGTAATAATCCTGCAAAATCATAAAAACAAATAATTTTTAAATGAATTATAATACAACTAATTAAAAGATTTTTTCGATCGTACCTTGAAAACATTGTACCACTTATCTTTGGTTGTGTTATCGACAATTGAATAGTTCCTCCACGGTTTCTGAAAATACTTCTTGATGCTGTCTGTGATGGATCGTGCTATTGTGGAATCATTAAACCTTGCAAACAATTTTTTTTTAAAATATCATGTTTTCAGCAACAATATTACATATGCAAACTAAAACCAACTAGAAAAAATAGACTAAACTGTACTTACCAAAGTCCTTCAGGATCCAACTCCTTCTTGCCTTGCAAAGGAGGTGTATCCTCACCCAACGACTCGTGATCGTTGTCATCATCTTCTTCTTCCGCCCCCAAACCAACTTGTTCTTCATGAGGTATAGATGTAGACTCTCCTTCATCTGTAGGTGTAGATCTACCTCCACCACCCTTAGGTCTACTACCTCCGCCTCTTCTTCCACCTCCACGAGAAGACATTTGCATGCAACATGTTATAAAATAATAAATTATTAATATTAGAACAATGTTATGAAATAAGAACAAATATTATTATCATGACATGAAATTATTTTAAATTATATTAAATGAATAATCATAAAATTACAAATGTGTAATTACAATAAATAATTTTTAATATATATTAATAATTGAAATTACAATAAGTTAAATTGTCATTACAATGTAAAATGTTTAATGAAAAACATAACACAAAATAACTAAAATGTCTGGAACACATCAAAATCATCATCCTCCTCTTCGTCATCGTCACTAAATTCATCACCCGCATCGCTGCTGTCATAAGTGTCCTCTTCAGATTCAGAACTTGAAGCGTCGAATACAACTATCTCATCGTCGCTTTCGTCATCAACACCATCATATTCAGGAATCTCATCCGGAGCACAAAGTAGAGCGGGAGCATCAGTTGTTTCCTCTTGCAATACTTCCAAATCCACCGGAGAGGAGGGCCCTATATCCAACTCACCATGGAATTTCCGTTCATAGTAATTCGGAGTAAAACCCTTACTATACAAATGTACTTTGACCGTGTCCACATCCAAATAACGCTTGTGACGACAACGAAAACAATGACACCTTATCTTATCATTGTCATTATAAGCGGGATGTTGTAGACAAAAGTCGACGAACCCATCGACCCCTTCTATAAATTCATTTCTAAGACGACGCCCATTTAATCTTTGGTACATCTAACGACGCTCATTCCTTCTCATGATTAAAAAATTCTACACAACTAAGATTAAGAGTCATTGAAATTGTATTATAAAGCTACTTGAAGTGATGAATTACAAATAAACATATACTTAACTTTTTTAAACCAAGTTTGTATAAATAAATTCTATTATAAAATCCTTTCAAATAATTATATTTATTTCTTTAAGTTGATACTTATTATGTAGTTAAAGTTGGATTAGAATAATTTAGTATACCACTAGCCGCAACACAATTATTATATGCTTCGCATAACATCCCATACAAAAGTTTATTATAATTTTTTAATAAACAATAACTTATACACCTAACACCAATTCCAAAAAAAATTAAAACCAAAAACAATACAACAACCAATAACATTAAACAATCATCCATCTATAGAATTCTACCAAAAACTCTAAAAAAAATAAGCATAACATTAAAACACCTAAATTCTAAACAAAAGAAGCATAAATTCAACCTAAAACAATAAATAAAATAAGCATAAAATTCACAACTCTAAACAAAGCAACCATAAAAATCAACTAAAACTCTAAACAAAATCAACATAAAATCAACCTAAAATTCTATAAAACTCTACCCAAAACTCTAAACGAATTAACCATACAATTCAACATAAAAATCAAAATTCAACATAAAATTCAAAAGGAAAAATTCATATAAATAATCCCAACTATTGCACGTCTTCCAATATTAATCCCAACTATTAGTTATTACAGTATAATCCAAACTTTGGGGGTTGTTTTATGATATTAGTCCATTGACTTAGTTAACCTATTATAATCGGTCACCAATTCATAAAGAATTCGTTATTTTTTCTCTTTCCCTATTTATTGTACTTGAGTATACCTTCTTTCCTTTCTACGAAAGAAATCAGAGTCGGTCAAAAGTTAATATGGACTAATATCATAAAACTACCCCCATAGTTTGGATTATAGTGTTATAACCTATAGTTGGGATTAATATTGGAAGACCTCCAATAGTTGGGAATATTCATATGAATTTTTCCAATTCAAAATTCAACCTAAAATTCAACCCCAAAATTCAACACCTATTTTCAACATAAAAATCAAAATTCAACATAAAATTCAAAAAAAAATCGTACATTTACCTTCAAAATAGAGCTAGGGTTTGTCTTGTACTTCTTTTACTCAAATTCAAACTTCAAATCAACCTTAATGCATGGAGTTTAGAATTAGAGTAAATATTTACATAAAAAAATAAAAATACAAGCAAAGAGAGAGTTAGGATTTCAACCTAGAGAAGCAAATGCAGGTTACGACGTCGGCGAGGCGGCGTGCTAGTGGTTGGGTTGGTGCTCGATGTTGGCGAGGCGGCGTGCTAGGCTGGAGATCGGTGCTCGTCGGAGAGAAGACGGTGAAGCAAAAAGAGAGAGTTAGGTTTTTTTTTTTTTGGTTTGTGAACAAATGAAGTCAGTGAAGCGATTTTGGTTCTGAAAATAGTTCGAATTTTAACGTTCGCCAGATGACGGACGTTACCTCTTCACTGGCGGACGTTAACAAAACGACTTAAATCTCTTTATTTTTCGTGTTTTTAACGTCCGTCTGCAACGGACGTTATTTCTTAAAAGGCGAACGTTAATTTAAATTTTAAATTATTAAAGTTACCAATTATAAGGCGTCTGTTATGACGGACGTTAAACATAAAGGCGGGCGTTATATTGAATTTAACGTCCGTTCAGAAGGCGGACGTTAAAAGACAGACGGCAGAAACGCGGAATCTTGTAGTGTTATACAAAATTATTAATGTTGATATTTAAAAAAAATTATATATCTAGATGAATCTAACAAAATATTGTATGAATAAGTTTTTCTTAATTTCTTATATATAATAAAGAAAAAAAATCCATTGTTAAAGTTTGTGATATCCACTTGTATTTAAAATTGCAGATGCAAAAAAATATTTTGAAACTAAAAGAGTAAACAATAATAAACATATGCATCCCTAAATTGATCCCATTAAGAAAAATGTACTAAATATTTTTTTTATGCTATGGTTGTTCGCTTGTTCGTTAGCAAGTCAAATATTAAATGATACAGATCTATTTTATGAGGGGAATGACTTATTAATATTTGAAAATTGATATATGTAGCCTTTAGGGCAACATTTAAGAATAAGAAGTTAAAAAAAGAAAGCTTGAGAAAAATTAAGCATGATTTACGCTTGATTTTGTCATATATTTACAATTTTATATCACTTAATGGAATGCATTTATATGAGCTCGTTCTTATAGAGTTTATATCCTACAAGACTACAACCAGAGTGAATTTACACCCATGTTTATATTTTGTTGATTTAATATGTAGTTTTAGAAAATAAACAATATAAAATTAATTAAATAATTTTAAAATAATTTTATAAGCAAAAAACATATTAAAATGAGAAAAATAGATATAAAATAAGCAAAAAAAATAAATATTTTGGTGTATTCAGCTCTATTGGGCATACTAACTCATTGTATACTCAAGCCTAGTTAGTTACTAACTGATGTTAATTAGTTATAAACACTGTTAATTTATATAGTAGCTCGTCCAATGTAATTACTTATTCCATTTGTTATGTTTTGACTCGATATCAACTTAATTATTGGTCTTGAGGATGTGTTTGGTATTACATCAAGAGGAATCTGGGAACGGGTTTTTCACGGGCTGTGAGGTTCTGTCGCGGGTCATGAGTTGGTCTCTGGAAGTTTGGGTGCAAAGGTGCAATTCGAGGTAGTAACAAATCGCGAGTCGCGAAGTCAGGTTGCGACTCGCGATAGGGTGTGGCTCGCGGCCCACAACCTGACTTCGCGGGTCGCGATACTGGGTCTGTTATGACCTGTTTTTTCCACGTCATTAATTACTCGATTTTAGGGTTATAAACACCCAATTACTCTTGTATGGTTGATAAGATTCAGATTAGACAAACACATAAACATTACATTAGAGATTTCTTGTGCTCTAGTGGTATTAGTGTTTGTAAACACTAATTGACATTGCAATAAAACATTTCTCCTTCTTGGGTGGGTTTTATAGTCTTCAATTAATTGATTGAAGGATTTTCCCACCTTCCAATTCTAATTGTGTTCTTTACTATTGAATTCTCATTTCATTTACTTCAAATGCAATTCCAATTAATCAAATTGCACCCACAGTATTCATTACTACTTCAATGCAATCTGGCTATACTTTTTCTCCTAATCTCTCTATTTTGATATCATGGTATCAGAGCGTACGATCTTGGCCTAGTTATCAATCCCAGAAAGGGAAGACCCATTGTGTGTGTATATTGAATGTATTTGAAGACCTGTTCGGAACAAGTAGCCCAATAGAGTTGTCGACCCAAGTATGAGTTTGTTGTCCTCAACCCCTCATGTTTGAAGTCCAAAGAAGGTCCAATGAGGAAGTACGTGTGTGATGACCTAGTCATATTGAAAAATTTAAAGATGGCTCACATGTGAAGAGGAGTAGAGTATATATATCCCACATATGTCCCACATTAAAAAAATTGAAGAGATGATGACTAATATATAAGTTTGGTGGATTACTCCTAATATTATCAATTGATTTTATAATGAAAACCCAACAGGCTTGTGTATGGTCACATCTCACGCATGACTAGGCCTAGAGAAGTTTATCATGGTCGTGCACCTTGGTGTGTATTGAATTATTGATGGCTACGCTTATCATTACTCTTATCATTTTATAGTTTCTTTAACCCTAGCTTGTGAATACAATTAAATTATTGACACCTAAGATTTTTTTCGGTGAGTTTTCACTTCCACCAATTGTTTGAATTGATAAGGAAAGTGATACCCTCATCATTTTATTTAGTTACTACTAAAATTACTTAATTATGATTAAACCTATTTTTGTTACATGATTTGTTTAAAATTATTATAGTTACCATATTTTATACTACCTTAATCCCTAAATGTTTGCTACATATTTTTTTTTTATGTCTCCTAAAATTTGTTACATTTCCTTTTAAAATAAACTATCTCTCACACATTCTCTCTAATTTTTACTCATACCCTACATATTACCTACCAATCTAATACAATATTAAAAAAGTGAAACTAACTACCTAAATGTAGCAAACATCAAATGAGATATATATAAAGTATGTATTTAATTATAAGTAATCTAATCAGATGAATTGCTCTATTTATTACACCAATATTTTTATTTTTATTTTTTTTTTAATTTTTTTTGTAGAGCAATACATGCAATCCATATATATATATATATATATATATAGAGAAAGAGGATCAACTAAAAACGTTTTCAACCTAAAAATCCCTACATTAGACACTTAAAGGGGTACACGTGTAATTACTAATGACAATCTTTGTAAATATTAGTAACTTTCGCTAAAAACCATTTGTACCACTTTAAACATCTAATGTATCCCTGCGACTGTTAATGTACCCCTTTAAACCATTTTCTGTCTGGTTTTCAACCATCTTTTGGTTTTTAGCCAATCCTTCCTATATATATATATATATATATATATATATATATATATATATATATAGTAATGCATGCCCTTATCCAATTGTAGAAAGTTAATAGTATTACTAAATAAGGAAACTGACTTAGGTAGTAAAATAAAGAAAGCTCTCATTATCACATGATAAGTGGACCAATTACATCATGTTATGTCAATTGCATGTGACAATTGCACTCCCATGTCCTTAACTATTAAGTTTACCATCATACACATGATCTTCATTGACCAACCAATCAATAAAATAAAGTCAATAATTTAAGGTTATTGTTAAACTCGTTCGCGTTTTGTTAATTTTGCAATTAACTTTTCATCTCTCTAACTAATTTATATTTCACTTTAAATACTCACTATATATGTACTTTATCTTACTTTATTGATTGTATGAAATCAGAAATCAGAGGTTGAGTTAGAGCCATTGTCCAAACATAAAAACTACCATCCTTTAATCTATGTCTTGTTGCCTAAAAAATAATAGTAAATAAATAAATATGGTCTTTCTCTGTTAGAAAATCTTGATCATGTTCAAATCAATGAACTTAATTCAACATAAATCTAGCCTTTCTTCAATGTTTTTGTTAATTACTATTTCATCAATTATCATTGATCTCTCACGGCCCGTTTGATTGTTGGTAATGGATTGTGGTAATGGTAATGAATTTAAAGTGTAATTTGTTAAGGAAAAATTTCAAAATTCCCAAACTTGAAATTTCTTCTTATTTTCCATTACCATGTAAAAAGGTGGTATTAGATGGGAATGAATATTTGTGAAGAAAATTAGATAAATTGGAGTAAAGCTAGCACCATCATGGGAATGAATTTTGATTTTCCTTCCAAATTTAGTTATAAATTCATTCCCATTACCTCAATTTATAACCGGTTACCAAACGGGCCGTCAATGCTTGAGACATACAATTTTTGGCTACTGGTTTACAACAAAATATATATAGAATGGTCATTATATATATAGAAACAATAAATAATAATGTTACTTTATAATTAGGCACAAATGTTATTTTGAAAAGGTAGGGTACAAATTAAATATATAAAAATGGTGCAACATTTTTTTATATGATAATGTGTGGGATACTAGGCCTTGAAATCGGACCCTACTGCAGGTTACCCGGCCCAATTTTAGCCAACACACGCATCTGTAAGGGGGGATAATAAGGAACCCTGGCAAATGCGCGCGGTGAGAATCGAATTCAGGACCTCGTGCCAGGAATTCTGAAGCCCTAACCACTGGGCTATGACTTCATTCTCTAAAAATGGTGCAACATAAATAGCTTAAAATTTTAAAATTTTCTATCAGAAAGAAAGAATACAGTTTTGTAGTATGGACTTAAATATTGGGTTGTGGAAAAGTATGGACAAGCTTAAGTACTACTTTCGTATCATAATACTCGCAACTGTTAAGTATTATTTGCAAGTATAAAAAATTTAGTTTGTTTGCTGCAAATATTATGATACAGAAGTAATTAATTTTCCACCATAACTAATGCAGGGGACAAACTAGGCTTTTAAGAAACTATTTATCTCGTAACTATCGGATTTTGAACAAGCTGTATAATTAATAGAAAAAAATAACATTAATAATTCATCTTTTAACCATCTTTCAAATTAAAATAAACATAATAACTTTTGATTGTTCTGGAATAATGACAACTATAAGGATATCTTGTCAAATAACCCGAAGTGCTTGTTTTGTTACTTTTATATATACATCCATGCTTTGAGTAAGAAAAATAAAAGTTTGGATTATTTTAAGAATGTATAATCCACCAGAATTAGGATTATTATAGAATAATCATAAGATGTGATTACTCATATCTAATTTTTCTACTCAATTTTTTTTTTCTCAGTAGCATTACCAAATTATTAGTTATATACATCCGAATGCAAGGTGAATCCAAGGGTAATAATTTTATTCATTTTAAAATTTTAAGTAAAATTATGTTAAATAAGCAATAAAACACCTTTGGGTTTTGGATACACCTACGTGCATTCAGATATGTAGTAAACCCACTGCTAAATGATGGACCACAAAAAAGACAAGCATTATTCTCCAATTTTTGTTTCCTAACATAGGGGGGAAAAAAAAACTCTAATATTTTTCTTTTACAATTCACATACATAATAAACAAAAAAGAGTTGGAATTAAATTTCAATTGAATGAAGTCTTAGGTATATAATGTAATTAAGGAGCTGCGTGCTAGCCCTAACTTATAAAGCTTTAATTAGAACTAGTTAATTATGATTGAATTGTTTTAATTTGAAACCTAAAAATCTTTTGAGCATGTTATTAATACTGATTGAATTGAGATGAAGAAAACCTAAAACCAAATTTTCCTCTGTTCTGAAATAGATGCAACGTTTTGACCAAATCTGTGAAAACTTTTTGGTCAAAACGTTGCGAGTATTATGGAACGGAGGAAGTATTAAGGTTTATCATAAGGGCATCATGAGAAATTTTGGAATAAAACAAGTTTTTTGGGATATTAATGAAATAGAAGATGTTTTAGTCATTTTTGCTAGTGCAACCATCAATTTTAATTTTTTTTTAAAATCTAATAGAATTAGTTATTTTTATCATCAAAATTTAATGCTTATTAGTGCTTCATATTATTGTCCATTCAATCAAAAATAAAATTTTGTTTTTTTTTTTCAATTACATATATATAGGGAAATTAAAGAAATTAATAACCAAGTGCTATATGTAACAGAGCCCATTGAAAAACAAATGGAGAAAAGAATTTACTGAATGGATCGGAGGAAGCAAATTTTTTATAATTATTTTTCGGATTTACATATTATTATTTGATAATAAAAAGAAAAACAGATCACATATTTATCTGTTGAACCCCATATATCATATAGTGCACTAGTGAGTAT
The DNA here is from genome assembly GCA_951394345.1 of Salicornia ramosissima. Lineage (NCBI taxonomy): Eukaryota > Viridiplantae > Streptophyta > Magnoliopsida > Caryophyllales > Amaranthaceae > Salicornia > Salicornia ramosissima. The sequence continues at coordinate 13,532,677 of OX596239.1, forward strand.
CCCACATCGGAAGATGAGGAGAGACTAAACTAACTCATAAGTCTAGGAGTTACTCCTCCTATCACAAATTGGTTTTAGGATGGAACCTTCTATGGCTTGTAAGTGACCTAACTCTCATCATCCATATTGAGTTGCCCAGACCCGTTTTTAATATTCTAAGGACTCTCACTAGTGAGGGGGAGTGTTGAACCCCATGTATCATATAAGTTTTGCTTGAAGAACGAATCCCAATCTTCAACTGACAAATTAAAGTACACAACATTTATCATTCTATACTTTAATCTAATGGATTGGATCAAATTAAAGAAAGTATATATGAAAGAAATGAATGAAGATGATAGGATGCTTCTTTTCATCTTAATTAAAACCGAGGAATTTTGCTTGAAAGATACAGTACATAAAAGCTAAAAGCTTACCTTCATAGAAAAGCAAATTAAAACTAAGAATTGAAGGTAAATATTGATACGCCACTTGAGGTAAAGATCGTACGTAGTACTCCATCTGTTCTTCAAAATTCTATACAATTTCTATTTATAATTTCATGCGCTTTTCAACACGCAATTCGTATCGTAAATATCTATAATCAGATGACATTGAATTTTATAATGATTCAATATTAATATAATACTTATTAAGATGAATAAAACAAGGCCTCAGGCCAAGCCACTTGAAAATTCTTCAAAGTTGTGCACAATTATTATCCATATATATGCGCTTTTCAATATGCATTTTGTATTGTAAATATCTACAATCACAAGATATTAAAATTTATAATGATTCAGTATTAATAAAATACTTCGAGTATCCACGAGGATATATAGTGATATTGACACTCCAAAATTACTTTCCACAACGCTCCATTTTCTTCAATTTTTTAGTTGAAAACATATTCATAAAATAGAGTGTGAGAACGAATTTGAAGTGTCAATATCACTATCCAATTCACGTACAGTGGTTGTTTGGAAGGACTGACTTGCAAATATGTAAAATTACAATTTACAAGCTCATCAATCATTGTGGACGAAATGATCTTGTAGCTTACAACAATCTTGTAGGTTTGTTCAGCTAAACGGTTTTAAAACCTTTTTTTTCTTCACAATGGCATTAAATACAATTTTAAAAGTTGATTTATAACTTGTTATTATGGATACTTGTAGCTCAAAAAATTGATATGTCAAACAAAATTATAAGGTTTGTAAATTATCATTGTGGATGCTGTTATTAGGATGATATGATGAATAAAACAAGACCTCAGGCTCAAGCCACTTGACTAGGCTTTCACTTGTGAATAGTGAAAAAGACACAGATGTAACAAACTTTGAGGAACGGGAGGGAATATAATATCCAAATCTTAAAAGGAAATAATAATTATACAATATAATTCATTATTATAGAGCTCAAACTTACCAATATATCAGAAGCTTGCTAATTAATACATACTATAATTACCTGCAAATGAAAAATGAAAAAAAAAATAATAAAAGCAATGTTAGATAAAGGTGATGACAGAAGACAGAGAGCACAAAGGGAAATGAAATGCAAAATTTCAGGCATTACACCCATCTGTGCTCTCTATCTTCTGTCAGCTCCTTAAATTAATTAGCTTATTATTTAAAATTCTACAAATTAATTAAATTTAACAACAAAATTACATTTTTTTTAATAAATAAACCAAAAAAAAAAAAAAAAGAGGGGAAGAAATAAATGGTGGTGACAGAAGATAGAGAGCACAAAGGAGTGAAATGCAGGACATTTGTTAACTGCATATCATCCTCAGTGCTCTCTATCTTCTGTCAGCTCCATTTTTTATTTTTTTTTCAATTTCTCCACTTCCTCTTCTTTCTTTAATTAATTTGCATTTTCAAAAAACCCATTTAATCTATTATTAAATTAAAAAAAATATATTTATAAATAAATAAATAAGAAGAAAATTAAATAGCATAGAGGTTAAATAATAAGCTTGAATGGCTTGGCTTCAAGGGTTGTTTTGTTGGTTGGTTAGTTGGTTGGATGGATGGAAGAAGGTACAAGTACAGAACCCTATTTATAGGGGTTCTGGGGTTGTCTTTATTTTTATTTTATTTTATTTTATTTGTTAATTACATAAATAAATTAAACTTTTAGATGATCACGTAATTACTTTTAGTGTGGACATATATACTTTTTTTTTTTTTTCAGTCCAATATATTTATAAAAAATAAATAAGAAAGAAAGAAAAGAGAAAAGTGGAGTAATTGAATTGATATGCAGCGATATATTCTTAATATATTCCTTTAAATGAAAAACAATTTTTTTGTTATATACAAAGTATATTCTACTATTGATTTAGAAATTATTATTATGTACACTCAGGTACCGTTTACGGTGCACCCAGCTAAGGTAATTAATTCTGCTCAATTTCTTGTTTTTTATTTTAATTTACTCATTTTGAAATTTAAAATGAACAAAGTTATATCAAATGAGCAATAAAACATCCGGGTGCATCTATCTATCTCTGCGTGCATCCGGGTGCATAGTAGACTCATTGCTATTAATAGAATATTAATAGAATAGCCACACACAAATTCTAAAATACATTGGATGTACGATAAATTATTAGTGTATAACGGATTAAAGTGTTTTTACAAATCATAAAATTTATCGATTTTTTGATAAAATTGTTCTTTTTGTTTGATTTTATCAAATGAAAACTTTTAGACAAAATTGGCTAAATTAGTACAAACTATGGGCTAAGTGTACACGATAGTAGAAATTAATCGTAGTGTGACAAGTAGCATGAACTATAAGACGATCTGAGTTGTACAAATGAGTTCGGTTAAATTTTTTTTTTTCGTTACAAGGAGCTTAAATTAGTTTAAACTTAACTAACATATAATCACTGATAGCTAGCATCTTAGGCAAAATGTCTACTTAATCAAATTTGAGCATTTCACCCTATAGTCCTTGTTACTAAGCTAGCTTGGCACACCCTGATTAGTTTGTGGTCTTTTTAATCTGTGCACCTAGCTAGCCTATACTTTGTGCTACCCTAGCTAATTTGTCTAAGTTTTATAGGTTTTAGGGTAATTTTTAATCCGTTGTATGCACCCTAATTTAATATATATATATATATATAATATATATATATATATATATATATAATATATATATATATATAGGGTTGAGTTCCGATGAGAAATTTCTTATGGTGAAAAATGTGAGAAGAGATAAATACATCAATTATAACCTAGAGGTACATTGAGCACCAACTATAGGTACATTCACCATACACTATAAATACATTGAGTAAAAATACATTGACTTTATACCATATATACATTGACTCTAAACTATCAAAGGAGTAAGGAGGGAAAATCAAATTTAATCTTAGCTCTTCATTTGGTGATCAAAGGGTTGTGATTGCTTCTCACCCTTCTCACCAAAACTACATTTCTCACATGAACCTACTTTTATATATATATATATATATATATATATATATATATATATATATATATATATATATATATATATATATATATATATATATATATATATATATATATATATATATATATATACATAATAGATGTGTATAAGTTTGTTTCATAACGAAATCTATACTACATTGTATTATTTAAAAGAAAAATTGATGAAAACAGCCCCAATTATATATTGTCAATCTTTTAAAAACAATCCTATTTCATGAAGGTCTTAACTTTGTTTCATTTGGTGATCAAAGGGTTGTGATTGCTTCTCACCCTTCTCACCAAAACTACATTTCTCACATGAACCTACTTTTATATATATATATATATATATAATAGATGTGTATAAGTTTGTTTCATAACGAAATCTATACTACATTGTATTATTTAAAAGAAAAATTGATGAAAACAGCCCCAATTATATATTGTCAATCTTTTAAAAACAATCCTATTTCATGAAGGTCTTGACTTTGTGGGTAATTTACAAAAATAGTGCCAACTATTGATTTAAAAAACACATGTCATAGTTAGGACCGTTTTTGTAAGAAAAGTTTTAAAGTTGGGACCACTCTATAATAATTAATAGTTGTGAATGCTTTTAAAAAATCAAATATACTATAGTATACGCTATATTATTTTTATCAATTTTTCCAATTTTATAATAGAACGATTTGCAATCCATTTGTCACTCCCTTGTACTTCCATTTTTTTTTTATTTACAACCCACAATATCTTTTACTAATCTAATAATCTCTTCCATTACTCTTTTTTTTTTCTCTCTTACCAAAATTGGCTCTTATTTCTCTCTCGTTTTATTATTTTTATGTTTCAATATGAAATCATAATATCATGTGTTTTCGTTGGTAAGGAAAGAAAAACTGATCAACCTTTCGAGGAGGGCCAACCACAGATGTCTTAGCGGACAAACTATAAAGGAAAGGTTGTGGTCGATCACAAGAGAAGTACCCTGATGTCATAATATCATGTGTGGATCAGAAAAGTGTGATATTTTTTATTAACTTTTTTTTTTCATTTTAGAACTTTTATTAAACTAAATACAATTTTCTTCATTGCTTGTTCTTAAAACATTACAAAATTATTGATATTTTCTTTGAAAGTAATACTTTTGCATAGCAGGAGCTTAAAAATAATTAAACAGTGATGAAAACATATACTTCCTCCGTTTTAAAAAAAAAAGCAACAATTGGGGTATCACGAACTCCTAGGCAATTTTTTGTTGTGAGAATAAAAGTGATAAAGAGAGAAAGTGGGGTATGTGATGATGTGAGAGATAGAAAGAAAAAACTTACAAAAATGGAAGATTAAAATTGTTGCATTTATTTTGAAACATCCAAAAATAGAAAATGTTGCGTTTTTTTTGGAACGGAGGTAGATTTTTTTCCTCTAATAACTTTTATTTCACTAATTTTGAAAGTTATCCATGCTTTATCATTTTGAAAAATTGACACCAACGACAGTTCAAACTACTGTTAGCGGCCATATGCTTTATAAAAACCAAATTATTGATTAAATTAGTTCTGTTCCGACAAATTTCGTCTCCTCCGTGAATGGCGGTGATCCAAAATGATGGTCACGACCGTGGCCTGCACAAATGAACAAAAGGTGAGCTACTCTCGGGGTGTTCCCGGGGAAAAATCCTCCGATGCTTAAGTCAGCAAGGTCATTCAATCCAAGAGAGAGAGAGTATTTGTGAGTGAAAGAGAGTGTACCTTTTTGTGGTGAGGTCACTTCCTATTTATAGGAAATGATTTAATATCCTGTCGGCCTGTTTAAGGCCGACATGGACACTTGTCCTCTTAGGACTGGCTCCTGCCATTATACACGTAGAGTTAGTTACAAACTCGAGTGGGTTTTTAGATGGATGCCACTTGTACGGCCCTCTCCACTTCGGTTAGTTAGTTTGTTAGGAAGTGGGGTTCGTGCATTTGAGTGGTGTCCTTAATAGGCGCCACGTGGGGTACTGGGGCCCACTGACAAAGATTCCTTTTGGCTCTTTACTGTCGCATGTTCAGGCCGGCAGCTTCTGGGTCTGTCATCCATAGGATGGCGTCCTTAGTATGAGCTGCGTGCTGACCGTCCTTTTGGGGTACTAGTCCTCGTAGGTCGGCACCTTCAGGTGCCGGCAGTCGACATCTTGATAGGGACGTCAATAGGGTGGTCATGCCGGTGTACCGGTATGCGCCCGTACAATTTCTTAACAATCGAAACTAAATACTTAGTTTTACGTAAACATACCATATATATTGCACATAATCCTACTACGACTGCTTTTTGATAATCTGTGGTTTACTAGTATTAGCTTTTTATTTATTACGATTATTAAATTGTTTTCCTGCCTCATCAAGGTCTTGGAAAATCTGTGTCTTTATGGTATGCTACACAATATAATATCTTTGATAATTTAGTCAACACATTGGGGAAACTTTTAACCATTTTGGGGAATTCCACTTTTTAATTACTTTGATCAACTTTTACATTATCACATAAATTAAATGAATTCATGGGGTAAACTGCCATCATCTATTTATCATATAACTAGAAAAAAATTCATATAAACAATCTAATCTATTGAAAATCTTTATTAAACATATCAACTATATATTATTTCTTAATTAACAATCCGAACTGTGTATATTGCATTTACAGAAATATACCTATATATTGACTAACCCTTGCAGATGAGGATGGAAATAAAGGGAAAATTTTTAAGCAAGAGGTGATGATCAAACCCTACACTTCTAGGGTTGCAAGATGAGTATAGACACCACTTGTTCTACACCACTTCTGTTGAAGCTAGCCCTGTTCTTTTTAACTATTTTATTTTATAATTTTAATTTATTGTTTTATTATACTTTATTTTTTTTTTTTTTTGCATGTTTAACTTTGTATATTTTACATTATATTTATATCATTGTACAATTATCGGTTTACCTAGTTTTTCATACTTCAATTTTTCAAGACAATATTTCGGGCCAACTTCTTTTTTTTTCTTGGAGGGTGTTCACGCTTAAGAATTAATTTTGATTGATTAATAAACATAATTTTAAGGGCCGCACTTTGCTTATATTTTACCTAGGGCCAATAAAATGCGAGGAGTGGCCCTGTGGGCATCTTATGTATACATAAAGATAAGTGACAAATTGCAAGTGCATATGTATATATAGTTCAGTTCCAATCAACTCCAAATGAGAGAAATAGGGACAAATAAATTACAAATAGGCAAACATAATGATGTAACATAATGTCTCAAATTTCAAACTTCAATTCATCCCATATACAAATGACAACCAATTTGCAATTGTAGCTAGGTTTTGCAATAGGAGAATATATTGGTATTTTGTGCAAGCTAAGCTACAATGAACTGACTACATTTGAGTAAAAAAAGGGAGGGGGGGAGAGGGTGAGAAACAAAAACAAAAATCCCCCAAAAAAGGAGCAAAGTTCATGACACGTCTCAGTCCATGATAGCGGCTGGCAAATACAAATAAATCGTCCCCATTATCATTCCATCAAAGATCAAACTTGCTAATAAAATAAAGGAAAATTTGTCCAAAATTATTAAATAAGGTGCATTTTTTTCAACTTATTTTTACCAGGTCTTAAAACTTATCAGTTTTAATTAGGTCAGGTCAGGTCAGGTCTTAAAAATGTTATCACGTCGTAGGAAATAGAGGTCACAAATGATTTTTCCCGTCGTAAAAATATGACCCCGTCGTAGAAAACGGGGGTCGCAAATGATTTTTTCCGTCGCAAATGAGTCAATTTTAATAGAGTTTGGATTAGGTATTAAGTAAATTTTTGCGACAAGATCAAAAAACGTCATAAAAGATATACATTTGCAACGGGATTTAGGCCCGTCGTTAATGGAATTTTTTTTGTTGTAACCGAATAAGTTAAAATCAAATCAGCTTTAATAGGTTTAATCAGGTCAGGTCGAATAAGTTGAAGAGAACACACCTTAAATCTCGACTTTTGAAAACCACTACCAAATTTTTTTATAAAAAAAATGTTATAAAACTGCCTATTAAATCAATTCCGATCTAATAGCACTACAACTTATCGTATTTTTTTCATTTTTCTGATGTGGTGTTCCATCATTACATCAAAGATCAAACGTGCAAATAAAATAAATGAATGATAGAGAGTGAGAGAGAGCCACTAATTTATTTTTCTAGGGGAAGTATTGGTTCAACAATCCAATTTGCATCATGCAATATCATGAACTAGCTAGATCCACAAATACTCTACTCTCTACGGTCAGCATTTTTTTTCCTTTTAAAGATTATATAATATATTCTCTTCTTTTTGTTAGACTAGCTAGATATTACTAGATGGGGCAACTAGGGGAAAAATACATATCAAAATATCTTCTATATAACAATTTTAATATGATATGGAGCATATTTTGGATTGGAACTTTGGAGTTATATCTTGTTCTTTTGAGCTTGCTTTTAGTTCGATTGGGATTAATTAATTTCTATTCAGTCCGAAACAGTTTAGTTAAGTAGATTTTAGTAGTTTAATCCTATTTCTCAACTACATTCGATCATTTAGGTTAGTGTATTCTGGTATATATATATATATTCAGTTTTAATGTCCCTAGTTTTTAACTTGCATTAGGTGTCACTGAGGTCAATATAAATGGTCAGAATGTCATTGCTGCAAATTCTGACCTTAAATCAGGGCTAATATGTTCGGTTTTTTTGCAAATTCCGGCCTCAAATCTGGCCCGTAAGTAATAACATGACTCGTAAAACCTTGAGAGGGCAATTTTGCGCACATTGATATATGTCCCGATTCGCCTCGATTTGCGCGCTTTGATCTACGTGTTAAAAAAAATTGTCCTCTTAAGATTTTACGCGTCATTTTGATCCTTAAGGGTCAGATTTGAGGTTAGATATTGCAAAAACAAACAGATTAGTCTTGATTTGAGGCCGGAGTTTGCAGTAATGGGATTCTGGCCATTTATACTAACCTCAGTTTATGGCTATTTATACTAACCTCGGTGGCACCCAATGTAAGTGAAAAAAAGTGGAGACATTCTGGCTATTAGGCCTAATCTCAGGGGCACCTGGGAAAATATCTTACCATAAAAGGGAAAAAAAAAAAACTAATTTGATATATCTTAGAGCAAATTGATTAAATATCGGTGATTATGATTAGTGTTCCACAAAGTTATTAGTAATCCATATTAGTATGCCATATAATACGCACTATCCCTTTCTTTATGGTGTTTTCGTATTCCTTATTTGGTGCTTCATAATGTTGTTTTGATTTAGAAATCTAAAAGGTAATTGTAGAAATGGTAATTACAGGGAGAAAGAAATAGATATCAAGAAGTTGTTAATAGAGCAGTACAACTGAGAATCCAAAATTACAACTAATACAAAAAAGCCAGCTTAATTAATTAGAGAAGAAAAACCCTTAGACCCTAGTCTAACTACCTAACTATGGTTAACTAACTAACCTTATTTTAACCTTAGTTTATAAATTTAATACCCCTTCTCAAGTTTGGTACTAGGAATTAAACAAAACTTGAAACATAACAAAAAAATGTCTAGAAGAAGCTAGAGGTTTAGTTAGAAGATCAGCAAGCTGATTCTGATGGTTAACATGCTGAATATGCAAAAACCCATCCCAGTACCAAAAAAATTAAAAGTAATTATACTTTATTTAATATTCCCTTAATCTTCACAAAAAATTAAATGAGAACATTAAAAAATCAGAGGAAATAATATTAAATTTATGGTAATTATTAATGAGTATAAATGATAACTTTTATAAGCAGAAAGGTACACATGATTCATACAAAACTTCATATCTCACAAAAAAAATGATGGGGGAAACAGAGGGCATGAAGCGATAGTACCAATACTCAAACCCAAAACCTATAAATAAGAGCTTAACCACTATGCCAAGGGAAATTTGATGAGTATAAATGGCAATTTAGGAAATCCAATCTAGCTAGACTTCTAGTTCTACCTATGGTCAAATCTTCCACATCCTGGTGGGCCCTACCCATGGATTGTACTTGCTTGGATCAAGTGAAATAGGGACACGATTTGGAGGCCAGTCTTACAAAAAAAAAAAAAAAGCAAAAGTAAATGTAGGCAAATCTAATGTGTTTGAACGCATTGAAAACGCTGACAGAATTGTCGAATCAGTTAAGTTAATTGATATCACTTTATGTGGTTGAATTTTCATATTGTATGAGAATAGTTTTTCAGTGGAAAAAAAAGAAGGGTTTAGAGATGGAAAGAAAGGATTCTCATGCAAGAATTGAGAAGGCTAATAATAGAGTTGTCAAATCAGTTAAATTAATTAGCACCACTCTACATGGTCTAATCTTAACATAATAAGAGAACTATGGGCGAAAAAAGAAGGATCTAGAGATTCGAAGAAATTGAAATTACCTAACAATTGATTGAAAAGACAGGCAGAATTGTCGAATCAGTTAAATTAATTGGCATCTCTCTATATGGTCTAATCTTATTTCTGACGTATGATGATATGGTCTAGAGAATAACTAGCTTCACGATAGAAAAAGAAGGATCTAGAGATGAGAAGAAAGGGAAATCGGATCTCTATCACAATTTTTGATATTGGTTGCAATTTGAGAAATAATAAAGGTAGCATGGGTGGAGATGGAGAAAGTTGAAGAAACCCTAATCACAAGAGCCTTATCTTATAGTCTTTCCAGTTGATCACCTGCCCCATTTGTCTTCCTTTAATTTTTTTTTTTTTTTTAATTTTTGCTTTAAAAATTGTTGGTGGAAACAAAGATATAGGAAAGTCATTCATGATTGAAAGCACTCAACCTTCCACCTGTCGCAACCCCATACCTTCATCAACTCTTTACATTATCAAATAGGGTTTCTCCAGCAACAAAATAAAATTAAACATCTTAGAAATTCGTTTACATTTTGAAGTGATGATTCAATATTTGTCTAAATGTTTGCTCAAATTATTCTAATTTAAGGGATTACACTTAGGAGAATCGGATGTATTACGGTGTTATGCATCTCCATTTGTGGCTTTGAGATAGCCAGGTCGATTTTTCACCCACCTCTCTATTACTTCATATTTTGGGGTCCTTTGGGGTCCATTGTAGGTCCCCTATGGGTCTTTTGTGTCCAAAAAGTAATATCAGCTCAATAGTCTTGTGACTTGTCTTAGAAGTCGTGGGCTAAGGTCCATCGTAAATATTAGAGGAATTACACTATAACGTAGGATTAAACGTACAAAATGTGTATGGAAAAATTACCATTGAATATTGATGAGATAAACAAAATCATAGAGACAAGCTGCAACAAATTTGCAGGGAAGAATTCCTGATTTCTTGTGTATCTTTCCTTAAAAAAACATGTGTAGTATAAATCTAAATCATGAAAAACTCAAAAACTAACACGACTTATTATATTAATACTCTATGACGATGCAATGAAGTAAAAATTTAGAGAATCGTGATCCCATCAACCACTAACTGTAGCCGGCCTTAAATTGAGGTAATAGGAATGAATTTATAATTAAATTTGGAAGGGAAATCAAAATTCATTCTCATGATCGATGGTGCTAGTTTAACTCCAATTTATCTGATTTATTTCTTCACAAATATTCATCCCCATCTAATACCACCCTCCCCAATGGTAATGGATGGTAATAGAAAATACTCAAGCTTGTGAATGAAAACTATTTTTTCCATGGGGATTATGAGGTTTCTCCTTAACAAAATTATACTATAAATCCATTACCATGATTTATTACCAAAAACCGAAGGGGTCGTAATGGGTTTTCAAAATGCAAGTCTACTTAAACTGGAGGGTTATATGAAAAAATCAAGATTATGGTTCAGTCTCTAACATTGGTACTCACTAGTGTACCTTTGATTTTATAATATATGTTTGAGCACTAGTGAATTGTCCCGCATTGAAGAAAGATGGAAAAATTAACCAATCATGTTCTTTCGGACTGAATTATTCTGAAATGTATTGAACTTAATTAAACAATATCCTAGACTTACGAGAGCTGAAATCAATTTAGTTTAACTGAACTAAATTTTTCCGAAGTTAAGTCTAAATCCTAGACTCATATGGCCTAAGTTTATGAGCACTCCTATTGCCATATATAGTTTTGGGATGTAAGCTTTTTGATCTTACAACTTGACTAAACTCTCCTCCATCCAATTGGGTTGTCCAAGCCCATTTATCAAATTTATGGGTATCCATTTTTAGAGGTTGAAAATTACTTGTATCATTTTCTTTTAAGGCAACTAATTCTCTATAACTTACTCCTATAACATGGATCCATTTCTTTTTTTATTTTATTTATTTCTCTCTATCTCTGACTTCTCCTAAAAATCGTGCAACATAGGTACATACAATGCAAAAAAAAAAATAATCAAAGAAAGTTTATATATATATATATATATAAATACTCTGTGGCTCACGAGTCACGATATATGAGGCTAATTACATAACTTTGTGCCAACATATAGAATTGAGTCCTATTCCTCACATGAACACTAGATCGATATGAATAATAAAAGCCTAGAATTCAAATTTCAAATTACAACCTATAGTTGTTATATATAATAATACAATGTTTTTTTTTTTTCAAAGGTAATAAATTTTATTTATACTCAAAACGGTGATAAAACATCAATGCATGCCTTTTGGCTACAAAATATACACTGCATTCACGGTTGGATTGCTCAAGGCATCATGCTCTCGGTAGTCTTGCCATTTTCTAGGAAGGGTTCAAGGCCAAGAGAAAATTCAAACTTTCAAACATATAATACTATGTTGAAAGTTTTACAATGCAAATATATAATATAATATTTACAAATGATTTGATTAGATCTTTCTTTGCTATTGGGATGGTGATAAATTAGGAAAAATGTGGACATTTACATGTATTAAAGAATGGTGGAAACTCTTAGATAAGACTTAAGCGAGTAAACATATCTTCCAAAAAAAATTGATGGAATCCTTCTCCTTGGCATTGGGAAGGACATAAATCTAGCTAAATATGAACATTAAATGAACACATGCCTATAAAGAATGGTGGAAGCTTCATTTAAACTTTTTAAATTTGTTATATTCAATAGTCCTGTTGTGCGGTACAATATAATCTTATCTCGTGAGAATTTTTTTTTGTTCCCTTTATTATTGATAACTTTGTTCTTAAGAAATGCTTGGCCATATGAGCAAAGCCCCAAAAATCAATTTTGTTCAAAAAATACAATTACTAAGGACTTGTTAACTTCATATTATATTCAGATCAGTTCAGTTAATCTCTATTCAATTCAGTTTAATTCAGTTCATCTCTATTAAGCTAATGTAAACGAGACCTAAATAGGTTGAGAAAATAAAATAATATTAAAAAGATCAAAGTAAATAAAAGCAAGAAAGAAAGGGTGGAAGAAGGAAAAGGAGGCAAAAGAGCCAATTCTCTATTACCTTGATGAGTAGGACCGCAAAAATTTGTACTATTCCAATTTGGGGATCGGAACAAGTATTATTGCTTTTTTGGGGAATTCCAAATTGCTTATGAACCGTAGCCCATTGTTACTTGATAGAGTTAAGAATCTTGAGTCCTTTATCAGGGTTGTATCTAGCTAGGGGTGTGCAAAGAGTCATATCGTATATGTTCCCAATATAAAAAGGGCTCCAAATATAAATATTTTCTAAAACAAATGTTTATTTTTTGAAAAAAAAAATCTATATTTTAGAATATTTGTTTATTCAAATTGTATATTGTTACTGTCTTTTATTTTCTTCTTTCTTGTCCAATGATTCCAATTTGGCTTAAAATGTCAGAATGGAATAATGTTATGGAATGATAATCTAATAGGTATGAATTGAAAATTATTACTTTTATGTATGTAGTTGTTTATAGAGCCGGCAAAAATTGACACGACACGAAATTAGCGGGTTCGGGTCAAAGATTTTGACACGATTAAGTAAACGGGTTGACAAGACACGACACGCTTAATAAACGGGTCGGGTTTGGGGTCAAGGGTTTCAATCCATTTTATATAAACAGGTTGAGACGACACGACACGATTACACTTAAATATTAATTTTATTGTTAAAAATTGACCTGACACGCTAACACGACACGAAATTAATGGGTTTGGGTCAAGGACTTTGACACGTTTAAGTAAACGAATTGACACGACACGACACATTTATTAAACGAGTCGGGTTTGGATTAGAGGGTTCAACCCGTTTATGTATGCGGGTCGACCCGAAATTGACACGACACGACACAATTGCCAACTCTAATTGTTTAGAGGGAAGGTTATAGCATTCCATACCTAAATATCTCTATCAAACACTCTATTGCAATTAATAATATGACATCGTTCCGATCCATTCCATTTCAATCTAAAACATTGCAGCGGAACATGCCCAACCATGATTTTAGGGATGCAAAGGTTGAGACGTGGAATTGATTATGTATACTTTGACTCTGATTATCGGATATTTAACCAGAATTCTAGTCCGATTCCAATTTCCGGTATTCAACTCTGATTCGGTTTCGGTCCAACATTGACATTCCAATCCGAAATCCGATCAACTAAACCATTGAATTTAATTAACATTCCATAATTTAGTAAAATAAATCAAGTAGTGCTTAATATCGATCAATGTCTCATCAGTCATCATCCTATTTATTCACCACTCTTCTCTTTGAAGATTTGCCAATCTAGGAGAAAGGGAAGACCTTAGATTTGAAAACTTAGTAAAAACGATAAAATTGAAATAGATAAGTAAAATTAGTTGAACTATATAGCACCAACTGCTTAATTGGGTGCATTGGAATGTTCAAACCATTGCTTAGGTGCAAAGAGCAACATGAACTATATGGTTTGAGAATATAAGGTAGCATAATTAAACTCAAGCATAGGCCTAAGTCAATAATTTAATGCTACCTTTTGCCCTCAATTTAAAAATTCATGCCAAAAGCCTAAAACTTCATGCTACCCGCAGCATCCGATTAAGGTGGTGTTATTCTATTATGCACCCACTCTATAATTGGTACTCTCTTACATACGATGATTTTTTTCAAAAGAAAATTGAGAAATTTTCACTGGTGGCCCTTAGGTTTATGGAATTCCCTGCGTGGACAACAAATTAAAACTTTCCCACTCATTGCCTTCAATACAAAAACATTCCAAAACATAGCATTATCAACGGGTCTATCATACATCCAGATGTGCGTAGAGCTACGTACATCCAAGGTGTTTTATTGCTCATTTTAAATTTTAAACTGATAAAAAAAAAACTATAAAATGAGAAAATTCACCCCTTGATGCATGTACCATACATCTGGATGTATATAACAAGGTTTATCTATTAAAGTTGTCGTTAATTGCTTGTTTTATGAACTATCGTCTAAGATTTACCCTGGTTAAGAAGTAGTCAAAGCTCTAATTTTATCAGATTAATATGCAGCAAAACACAAATTATTGTCATATTAAGAACACCAAATTACATGTTTACCCACATAAAAAATGCAATAAAATTAAGATTACAGAGTATCGAACCAAACATATATACACATATATAAACAACCTATATAACGAAAATAAAAAGGCAAATTAAAAATAATGTCACATTTAAGAATGTTTAAGCAAGAAGTGGTACAAATGATTTTTTCCCATTAAAAATAATGTCACATTTAGGAATGTTTAAGCAATTATGGCCACAAAGTGAGAAAGTTTTAACTTTTTGCCCACCACTGAGAATTTCATAAACCTAAGGACCACCAGTGGGAATTTCCCAAGAAAATTTAATTTTATAAGGGGTTAGCTAGCTATGTTAAACATGTTGAACCGTATGTGTGTTTTTAGTCATGAGCTATCTTGCATTGGATAAATAGAAGTAAATAAACCGATCACTTTTATAAATAAATCAATAAATACTCAGGAGTTAATCTATGCACCCATTGCCAATTAGAAGCGGGATGAACCCTATCTACATTTGAATTGAAAGAGGGTTAAACTTTCTTTCATCGAATTAGACAGTACCATTTCAACTAATCTAAAAATTTAACAAAATCAAATCCCTAATACCCAAAAAATTTCTTACATTAAATTATAGTTTTGGTAGAATCTAAACTACAAGCATAAATTCTACCTTTCCAATACATTGCATGCATATCTATGGGGAACATAAAATTCTTCCAAAATGAGAAAGTTATATCAATGAGAAAGTTATATCTACTCAAAATGTTTCAAAGAAAGAATATATGAATTCAAAAATTGTGGAGAACCTACTTTCATTGGAAATCTTATGACCTTGTCTATCCAAGTTCAATATATCCTCGGAGGATGAAGCCATAGCCCAGTAGCTAGGGATTCAAAATTTCAGGCACGAGGTCATTGGTTCGATTTTTACCGCACGCATTTGCGAGGATTTTTTATCATTATCCCCCTTACTGATGCGTGTGTTGGCTAAAATTGGACCGAATAACCTACAGTAGGGCCCGATTCCAAAGCCTAGTATCCCACACATTATCCTATTAAAAAAAAAAATCAGTCTACCTTCGCTTCCTTTTTATTAAGCCACAAATAGAAAATATATAATTCCACTATATATTCTTCCTTGTCGTTGTTTTGACTCTTTGATGAGCATATCCCACTACATATAATTAATCATTAATTTATGTAATTTGCCAGTCTCTTTTGGAAACAAAAATTAGATCAACCAAATTTTCTGTCCGATCATATAAGTGAAGGGGGAGCAACGGTGTCCCCCCTTAAAATGACTTAATTACCTTTAATGAAATTAACTTAAAAAATTTGAAAACATTTTGTGCTACTTGCCATACTAAACAACATTAAAATGGTATATTGGTATATGCCTTAAATATTTCACTCAAAATTAAATCAACAAAATATAGGTAATATCATTCAATCAACAAAAAAGGAAATATTGATTAAATATCAAAGAGTTAATTCAAATTTATCATGGAAAACAATTACTAACATTCTAATTGAATTCAATAGATAATAAATTGAAAAGTGACATTTTTTTGGACTTAAATATATATAATAATCAACTAAAACTATTTCCTCTATAAAAAAATATAAAAAAAAACACACACACACAGACACACACAACAAAATTAAATTTTATTCAATTAAACAATTATAATCTTATTTTCAACAAGCTCATAAATAATGTATACAAACATTATATAGGATACTCATACATTAAAGCACGCATCGAGTGCACATAGGGCTAGTTATTATTGATTCAATGCGTCATCTATTGCTTATTAGTAGTTTTATTGTGAGGATTAAAGACTTCAAAAGTGCACTAACCCTTAAAATTTACTTTAAATGCGCAAAAAATAAAAGGGAATCAAAATTTTATTTGCTCATCATTTGAGATCTGTTTCCAAATGAACATATTATTTTAGATGATTCTAATATAGTCTTATGACTAATGACTACCGTAGTGGATGGCTAGGATCGCATGATTTTTGATTTTTTTTATTCCTAAATCTAATTTAAAATCCTTTTTAAAATACTTTAATTAGATTTCTTATTTTAGGATTTTTTTTTTGATTTTGCGAGAATAAAAACTGATTTTAGGAAAAATCAGAAATTGTTTTCCTAAAATAAGAAATCTAATTAAAGTATTTTCAATAAGCTTTTTAATTAGATTTAGCAATTAAAAATAAATCAAAAATCGTGCAATCCTAACCATCTACTACAGTAGTCGGTAGTCATAAGACATACATACTAAAATTTTCATATTATTTTACTTTAGTGAATAGTGATATACTGATATTGATACCGAGAGCTTGTTTAATTGGTTGAGACTAAGAATTATGTGAATCAAAATTTCCCAAGGAACGACTAGAGATTACGTACATTTTTTTTTTATTGACATAATCATATGAATTTAAACTTCTTAGCTAGAAAAGAAAATTTTATTCCCCACAAATGATGGAAATAATAACTTGCCAAGGTCTTCTTGGCAATTAGTTAAAATTTGTCAAGAAATATATTCATATAGGAAATTATTTCCTATATTTTGCGATGAGTTGAAATTTCTCATCATGAAATATAAATTCATATAGGAAATCATTTCCTATATAAACCAAATGAGAAACATTAAATACATTTTTTATAATGAAAACAATGTAAGAATTCGTTATATAATTGCATGTTGTTTGATGTAATAAATATTTGATTCAACCTTTTATTTCCATTTTAAACCTCTTACCTGTAGTCCTAAGGCTATCTAATATCATTTTCCAAAAAAAAAAATGATAATAAATTTTGCGAACCAATGACAATGATTAACGCATTTAATTAGTTATACAAACTAGATTAGTGCCCGTGAGATGCACAAATTTAACAAAATAATTTGTGGTATTTTTTAATATTATGATGATAAATTTAAAGTGGTGTGTAAGTAAAAGATGATTTCAATAAAAAAAAAATTGTATTACTTTAAAATATAGACATTAGTATAGATAATTGTCATACTAATTTTTAATTTTTATATGTATCCTGATAGTTTAAATGTCAGTCCCCACATTTTTATGATCCAAAATTTTTATTTACATTTTGTAAGAGTATAGTCAACTTTATGTTTTAATTTTGAGAAATTTTTAGTCATTTTCACATTTTTTGTATACTTATATGTTTTTTCTCAATATTGGAAATATTTGTACTAGCACATTAATTAGAAGTTAAAAAATGATGTCATCAATTACTTTTGGAGGAAAAAACTTTGTTGACCCACCGGGTAGATAAAAACTTTGTTGACCCACTGGGTAATATACCACCACTAATAGAGAGTAATAATAATGGGATGCAACTTGCATGATTAATAATTTTTTAATGCTTCTATTAGTGGTGGATAGGTTACCCACCGGATAGATGTAATCATGCCCTTAGTTACTACTTATAGAATATAGAATAGATTATTAGTGGCCTTTAGTTTGCGGTATAGGCAAATTTGATGTTTCCTTTGAACTTTGCATAAATTTACATGACGCTATATTGCACTATATATATATGCTTTTTGGCATCCTAATTAAAGTAGTCGTAGAAGAACTTCTAGATTATCATTAGTGTAGACTAGAACGAACATTGCTGTCTGAAGCTTGAGGTTTATACTTTCATAGTTTTATATGTACCAAAAAAAGGTAGCTCATTAAAAAAGGCAGCCAAAAAAATAAAAAAAAGGCTTGAGGTTTACACCACTCCAAATAAGCTATAAAATTCAAAGGGTTCAAACTGCAAAATTCTACCACTCCAAATATGTACAACAGGAAAATTGGAACATGGTCGATTTTAAAATGAAATTAAGCTAATGCAGCCTTTTCCACTTGTCTCTTGCGTGCCTCCTCAATGATGGTAAGCTTGATACCCTTGCCCTTGGGAAGAGAAACCCAAGGTTTTGTTCCTTTACCTATGATGAAGACGTTACCCATACGGGTAGCAAACTCGTGACCTTGTGAGTCCTGAATGTGAATTGTCTCAAAGCTTCCCCTTATGCTTCTCCCTGTTTTTGATGACTCCTACACGGCCTCTGTTTCTTCCGCCAGTAACCATCACAACATTTCCAACATCGAACTTGATGAAATCCACAATCTTGTTCTCCTCTAGATCAAACTTGATAGAGTCATTAGCCCTGATGAGGGGGTCTGGGTAGCGGATGGTCCTCCCTCCCATCATAGGTGTTCAGGTACGGAATTCCCTTGTTACCGAACTGCACATTGCGAACCTTGCAGAGCTTGAACTGCCAGAAAATTTACTTATTAGCCTGATCCTAGAGACTACAATAATATATATCACATGTAATATTAAGCATTATAATAACCAACCTTGGACTCCTCATCCCTGATTGAATGGAGCCTGAAACGACCCTTGACATCATAGAGAAGACAGAAGTTCTCATTGGTTTTGGGGATGGAGATGACATCTAAAATGAAAGAATGTGTTAATATCTAAAAATCCTCAAACAAAAGTAAAATACATACTAACTGCTATAGGTCTGTTCATTTTACATCCAGGGAAACTTTTTCGTCATTTTTCATTGTTTGATTTGGCCAAGCAAAATGAATAGAAAACTTGGGCTAAAAAGGTGATTTTACAGTTTGTTTGAAAGCAATTTCTAACAAAATTCGAAAAGGAAAACGTTTTCATTCTTCCTCATCCCACACAAACTTCAACCAAACAAAAAGTTATAGGAATTATTGATTTTCAATTTAACCAAACAATGGCAAATGCTTAAAATGAAAACCATTTTCCATGCAACCAAACAATCATTTTCCATTGAACATGTTTTAAACCCTACCAAACTAAGCCTAAGCTAAACATTTAGGAGGAAAACACTTCAAACAAAAGTAAGCAACATTTTCATCAGTAAAAGATTTAAATTTAGGTATATATCATCATATTCTCACAAAACTATGGGAAAAAAAAAAAAAAAAAAGCAATAGTTATTGAGCTTGTAAGCATTAGGCAACGTTCAGGAGCATACCCATGAAACCAGCAGGGTAAGTCTTGTCAGTCCTGACCTTCCCATCAACCAAGATTTAGCGTTGCATCAGAATAGCAATAACTTCACGGTAAACCAAAGCATACTTCAACCTGTTACGAAGAATCAGGACAAGGGGCAAGCACTCCCTGGCCTTGTGAGGCCCAGAGGATGGCTTGGGAGCCTACATAATACACAACACACAGCATAAGGCAAACAAGAAACACCAAAAATATCATACTCCAATTCAACAAAACAAATGCGGAAATGCCACAAATGGCATTTTTGTAATTTTTTTTAACAACATATCAAATGACATTTTTATAATTTTGTTGAAAATAAATTACCAAAACACCCCCTACAGAGTTGGTGCTCGAATCCCTGCCCCTAAAGTTTATCAAAATTATCTTAAAATGTCATTTGAGATACAAACTTTGTATCTCAAATTGATTTACTGGTCATCCCTCAGCAAAACCCTAACCATCGATATATGATGTATCTATGTGAATCCATAATTTATCTGGGCCTATTCAAATGATAGTAGGGGTTGGGTTTATTCTTTTGGGCTTAACCTAAAATAAGTCCAAATCAAACACATTCATTTAATAATTATTATTAATCTCCTTCAAAAAAAAAAAATATATAATTATTAATCACTAAATTTTTATGCTTACCTAATGTATTTGAACGTATTGTGTCGGACATGTCTGACAGTAAGCTTATTGTCAGACCAGTCCTACTCAATCTGGACACATATTATTGAACCTGGACACATATGGTTGAACCTGGACACTTATTGTTAAACATGGACACAGAATGTTAAACTTAGACATAATGTTAAACCTAGTGACATAATATTGGACCTGGATACATATTGTTGAACTTGGACACATATTGCTGAACCTGAAAAAATGTGGACAAACCTGGATAAATCTAGACAAATATGAACAAAATTGAACAAATCTGGATACACCTGGACAAACCTGGACTAATGTAGACAAAATGAACTAATTTTGACAAACCTGGACAAATGTAGACAAACATGGACAAATCTAGATAAATCTGGACACACCTAGACAAACCTGGACTAATGTTGACAAACCTGGACAAATGTGGACAAACCTGGACATATGTAGAAAAATCTGGACAAATCTAGACAAACATGGACAAATCGGAACAAATATGAACACACCTGGACAAACCTGGGTACATATTGTTAACCTGGAAACATTTGTAAACATGGACACAATATGTAAAACCTGGACACATTTTGTAACTAACTTGGACAAAATATAACCTGGATAAGTTTTTTTTGCATTTTGAGGCCTTTAGAGGTCTCGTTTGGCGATTTCTGGTGGCCAAATCCCCTTCGGATATTTGCAACTGTGTTCGTCTCGAAAAATTAATCAATTTCGACATATTATATGCCTCAATCCGACACCCGAGAGCAAAGTTATAGCCTCTCGAAGTTTTTCACTATTATAAGTGAGTATATGGGTCAGCCGTCTGACCAGATTGTTTGGTCAGACCGTCTGACTCAATACTTTCACACAATGTATCTTTATTGTTTATTATATTCTTAAAATTATCTTAGTTTGTTTTTTTTATCGTTTATTATATTTTTATGTTGTATTCAATTTTTAAAATGAATCACCGTACCAAAAAAATGTGGTTAAAAAACGTGGCCATAAAATGTGATCAACCCAAAATTTTATTGGAGATTGTGATTAAAAAAAAATTTGCCCAGAAAAAATGGATAATGTGGTCAGAAAATATTGCCAAAAATATATTGACGGAAAAGTTATCATCGAAAATATAGCCGAAATACTTTTGAAGGTTTTTCTCAAAAACAAAAAAAAAAAAATATAGAAAATATAGCCAAAAATGTGGCTGAGAATGAATCCAAAAAATTTGGCCATAAAAAATTGAAGATAAAAAATGGATTGAAAAAAGTCACTGGAAAAATCACAAATAAGTATGGCATAAAAAAATCCGTTGAAAAAAATGTAGCTCACCATAGATAGTTGTTAAAAAAGTGACACCCTACTCTGCTTACTTACGAGTTTTTGAGAAGGATACTTTGTGGATCATGCAATGACATGTGTTAGTATTTTGGGTATTAAGCATCAACAACATATTGTTTGTAATGCCCTAATTGATGTTTATTATTAGTCTGAAATTTCAGCAAGAAAGGAGGTGGATATTGGTTTGACTAGGGGATTGATGAAGCTCTACAACCGGCTCATTCTTGGGATTGAGAGCTTGATGTGTGGATGTGGCTTGATAGGGTCTTTTCTTTTTAACACATTCGATGTAGGCTGACTTTGTTCTGAGTAAGATGTGTGCACTTGAAGCTGAGACTCGATTGCGTTTCTGGTATCTTGAATTATCTAATGAGGCCCTTCTAGCTAATAAAGCATGGCGAGTTATCCATTTTCTAGATGCTTTATTAGTTTTTAGGAGGTTGTTTATTTATTTATTAAAATGTTTTTTACGGAATTTTTTTATTTACTTTTTTAAAAAAAATTAAAGTAAAATTATTTTATTTATTTATTTTAGGAAAAAAAACTAGAAATAAGGAGAAAGCAACACATGAATTTTTTGGTTAATACTTTGATAGTAATTAGATCATTTAAGTTTTTATAATTAAATTCATTTTTTTAAAAGAATAAAATTCCTACTTTTAAGACTTAATTTGTTTTAAGAAAAAAAATCTTCTAACTTTGAGAATTTTTTTATTGTTTTGAAATGGATTTTTTTAAAACCCTTAGCAATTTGGAACACTTTTGACAAAACCTCTACAATCTCAACTAATTAAATAAAATCCCCAGAAACTTCAAACTGTGTTTCTTAAACCCCACAATCTTCAAACGTTTATAAAAGCACCCCAAAAGTTAACACCGTTAAAAATCTTTAATTAGTTGAGATTCTAAAGGTTTTAACAAAGATTTTTAACGGTGTTAACTTTTGAGGTGCTTTTATAGTCGTCTGAAGATTTTGGGGTTTAATAACACACGTTTTAGAATTTCTAGGGTTTTATTTAATTAGTTAAAATTCTGGAAGTTTTGTCAAAAGTGCCCAAGTTGTTGGGATTCTTTAAAAAAAAAATCATTTAATATATTATATATATATATATAGGAATAGGATCATGTAAAAACCTCCTAAGAAGTTAAAAACCTAAAAACTAAATATAATGGCCATTGATTTTTTTCTAGCCCATCATGACCGTCGATTTAATTTTACAAAAAAATCAAAGAAAAAAAATCTGTTTTTTTTTTATTTACTTACTTCACTTTTCACACTTGCCGAGGTAAAACTTTGAAGATTAATATCTTTAATTATGTGTTTGTAAAAATTATAAAACCTAGATATTAAAAAACTACATGTTGAAACGAATCCAACGAGACCCCACATGACTATGTTTTATCTTATGTATAAATCACAAACGATAGTCAAAGTAGACTTTATGAATAGTGACAAAGTCAAACTGAGTAAACTTTAAAAAAACGGAGGTAGTACAATTAAGGTGTACATGTTAATTTAAGGAGGTACATATTAATTTCCAGAATAATTCAAATCTTACATACTAAATTAAGGGGGTACATGATAATAATAAAGGGGTACATGCAATGATAGAGTGCATACAAAATCAAACACGAAGAACTGCACTTAAAAAAATTCGAACTTTACAAAAAAATGCACAAAAACATACTAAATTAAGGGGCTACATGTTAATAATAAAGGGGTAAGGGTACATATACAAAATCAAACACGAAAAACTGCACTTAAAAATAATTCGAACTTTCCAAAAAAAAATGCATAGAAACATACTAAAATAAGAGGGTACATGTTACTAATAAAGGGGGGTACATGCAAAGATACAAGAGTACATACAAAATCAAACACGAAGAATTGCACTTTAAAAAAATTCGAATTTTATAAAAAAATGCACAAAAACATACTAAATTAAGGGGGTACATGCAAAGATACAAGGGTACATACAAAATCAAACACAAAAAACTACACTAAAAAAAATCGAACTTTATAAAAACATGCACAAAAACATATTAAATTAAGGGGGTGCATATAAATAATAAAGGGGTACATGCAAGGATACAATGGTACATACAAAATCAAATATGAAGAACTGTACTTAACAAAAATCAAACTTTATTAAAAAAAATGCACAAAAATCTAAATTGTTGCTTGAAATTTGCATGAAATCTGTGAAATTAGCTTGAATGAACTAGTTCAATCAAGTAGTCTTTTTTTATAAAAACCTAACCGAAACTTTTTTTTTTTTTTAAAATGGTAACTTTGGGTGGTTAGTGTTTTTTACCCTAAAATTAATCACAACCCTTAATCTACATCTAACGGTCATAACTAAAAGTTTTTAATTTTCAACTTAACATAGGTTTTTAGCAGATCCTGACTCTATATATATATAGAATTAGGTTCTTGTGAGAAATGCTTATTTGGTGAGAAGGATGAGAAGGAATATTAACCCTTGGATTAGCAAATGTATGGTCAAGATTAGACATTATTCTCTCTTTTTTAATCCTTCCTCGGTTCCTCCCTCTGATCTTTCTTCTTCCTCTCCACTACACACATTCCCGATTAAGCGTCTTTTAGATGCATCAAGTGCATGCATTTCATCTCGATCTGCAAACTTCAAATGCAGTAACCTTTCAAGAAGAAGAAAAAAAAAAACTTCGATGCAGTAAATTAATTTTTTTCGCTTTTTGCTTTCTTAGTTGAATATAACAATCAACCATCATTATGATATCATTATAAGTTTTCATTTTCTTATGCAATACTACTGTTTGAAGAAGCAAATTGTGATCAATAAGAAACGATTAAATTATTATATTTTTTGCTCACACAAACATATTATGTTTTTTGCAATTTAGTTTGGTTGATAGTTACATCTTCACCATTTGATATGGTCAATAATTAATGGATAATATTGTTGATGTATAAAAAAATAATAATGTATCTATAGGGTAATGCAATGTGTAGTTTTAGTTATCCTTTAATGTATACACAATGACCTATTATCCATTGTACCTCAAGGGTTTATTTGATGTATTTGTTGTGCTCGTCTGATGTACATGCAATAATTTCATAATGTACTTGTATATTTCTCACCTTCTCACCATAAGCACTCTTCTCACCGGAACCCAACCCTATATATATATATATATAGAGAAGTAAGCTCATGTGAGAAATGTAGTTTTGGTGAGAAAGGTGAGAAGCAATCACAACCCTTTGATCACCAAATGAAGGGTTAAGATTAAATTTGATTTTCCTTCCTTACTCCTTTGATAGTTTGGAGTCAATGTATACATGGTATAAAGTCAATGTATTTTTATTCAATGTATTTATAGTGTAAGGTGAATGTACCTATAGTTGGTGCTCAATGTACCTCTAGGTTATAGTTGATGTATTTATCTCTTCTCACATTTCTCACTATAAGAAATTTCTCACCGGAACCCAACCCATATATATATATATATATAGAAGTAGGCTCATGTGAGAAATGTAGTTTTGGTGAGAAGGGTGAGAAACAATCTCAACCCTTTGATCAACAAATGAAGGGCTAAGATTAAATTTGAATTTCCCTGCTTACTTCTTCTATAGTTTAGAGTCAATGTATCTATGGAATAAAGTCAATGTATTTTTACTCAATGTATTTTTAGTATATGTTGAATGTACCTATAGTTGGTGGTCAATGTACCTCTAGGTACTAGTTGATGTATTTATCTCTTCTCACATTTATCACGATAAGAAATTTCTCATCGGAACCCAACCCTATATATATATATATATATATATATTCGCATTTAATTATGAAAATTTTATTATAATTATCTCAATAACAACATTATTTATTTTTTTAGGGTGATTGTCGACGTGGGCATTATCACCGGGAGATGAGATTAGAAAATGACAATTTCAAATGCATTGCGAATTTTGAGTAATTTGCCTTACAATCTGGGTATTAAACTTTAGAATCTGTAATATAACCTTTAGAATATAAAATATAATCTCTGAAATTTAAAATTTGAACACTTAAAATTTAAAAAATAATCTGATCAATATGACTTATAATCTGAACAAGATTTTTAGAGTGTTTTTGTAAAGAAACAAAAAATAAGAAGACAATGAAACAAAATGCAACACAATCAAGAAAATATATATTTAAGTTATTAACCTTGTATTAACTACAAGAAATTAATCTTAGGAAATATAATTTGTTAAGGCAATCTTAGTTATCATAAGTTCATCATATTGAGAATAGTGTCATTTTTATATAAGAATCCTTGGGTTGTGTGCCATCTCATTTTCAATGTGGGATTCATATAGTACAATGCAATATCACCATTTTAAGCTTGAGTTGTTAGCAAATTGTCTTGCATGTGGTCTTTGAGCTTATAGCTAGACAAGGTAGTGTATGATAGTTAATAGCAGAATATTGATATAGGCACTTCAAAATTACTTCTTACACTCCACTTTCTTTAATTTTTATATTTGAGAACATATTCATAAGGTAGGGTGTGGGAATTAATTTTAGAGTGTCAATATCACTATCCTCAATTGCATGGTGACGCGGCGCTTAAATTGTGTCACTTGTCATTTAATGATCTTCTTTAAATTGCTTCATCAATCCCATACTTGAATGTTACTTGCCCCAATCTATTGGTCCATTATTATTGTAGGGTTGATCTGGATATATTTCCCCCACAATGCTTGGATTTTCTATTTCTCAATTGTGCACTTGTCCAATTATTTTAGCCCAATCATAAACTATGATCTATGGAAGGTATTTTACCTATAAACAAATGGCTTAAAGATATTAATTAGGCCTCTTAAATTACTTTAATCCACTTCTTCGTAAAAACACTTCGAACCTTTCACTTTTTGAAATTCTTGTCCACATATAATCAGACCCACTTACGAAGATGTTTAAAAAGGCCCACAGGCCACAGCAAAGGGACCCGTGTGAAAATGGGGCTTCCAATCTACATTAGCTATATATACTATTACTAGATAATGTCCGTGCAATACACAGCTTAATATTTTATTATTTACTATTATAGAGAAAATCAATATTAGCCGATCACCCCTTAAATAAATTAGTTTTGAGAGTTTTTATTTCCACCCTAATTAGTCCAAAAAATAATTAGATTTTTTTACTTGTAATTGTATAATCAAATAATTGAAAATAGTTGTAGACACACACATGTAAGGAGACTGAAACCAGTTAGTTCCGTGTATTAAACGATTTAAATTATTTTTCTTGTAATCATCAATTGTGTGGAAAAAAAATGTACTTCTAATTTCATTAATTTTTTACCAAAGTATTACTTCTTTTTTTATTGGGCCGCCACGAAAATTTTAGGGGCCTGTTCTAAAAAATTAAAATTAGGCCCTTATTATTAAAATTAATATATTATTTATATATAACTTAAGTAATAATATGCAATTTTGATAAACAAATATTCTAAAACTTAGATTTTTTTTAAAGAAAATTATGTGAAAGAAATAAACATTTTAATAAAAACAGAAATATTGTATTTTTGAAAGCCACCCAATTATATTAAGTTATTTCTTTTATTTATTTTAATTAATGACAAATTCAAAACAGTTAAAAAGTTGAATATGAGAAGATGGATGTCATTAAATAGTCATAAAGAAAACTAAATTTTTTTGCATTGGAACAAATGAAAGTTAGAAAGTAGAAATAAGGAGGGAGGAGGGAAATTTTGAGAATTGAGAGGAAAAAGTTTTTTTTTTAATGGCAACAAATTTAGTAGTTATAAAGAAGATTAGTGGTACAAGAAGTGATTCACATACGATTATCCAACTCAAATTGCCCGATCTGATACCTGAAACCTACTTAAATTCACTTTATATTCTTGACTGAAATTTGGCCCTATCTGACACCTCCCTGATCCGAATTATCCTACCAATAATTTATGTAATATTGTTTATTATGCATGTACATATTTTTGGCAAACACCTGATTCCAATCAGATACCAAAAGACCTTTAAGCCAAACCAATGTGACCCAAATGACCCAATTCCCAACTTTATATGCTACTGCCTCCATTTTTTAAAATTTACTCACTTTCTTTTTGAGATTTTTTTTATTATTTTTTTTTTTGAGAAAAAAATTTCTCACCTCCCACATTGCCTAAATATATTAATTTATTTTTCTACATTTTATCAATTTAGATTTTCCAATTTCTTTTTCCTCATTCTCTTACTTTTTGGTAATTTTAGTACAATGATATTTTTCTCTTTTTTCCGGACTCTATCTTTTGCGAACTCAACTTTTTATCATCATTTATTGCTTTCTCTTTCTCTGATCTCTATTAGGTTTTTTTTTTTTTTTTTTTTTTTTGTATTGATGAAAACTCAAGTGAGTAATTTTTCCAAAAAAAAATGGTATATTTACGAAAACTATACAATAAAAAATATGTGACCATTGTTAAACACATTCTAAAATAAATCGAGCGTACACTACATCAGAGCACAATAGATTAAAGACTTAAATTAAAGGTATCTTAAAAATCATAAAAATTTCCCTAAAAACTATTAAAATAATCCCTTGATAAAATTACACATTTTGTATACTACCTCCGTTTCTTATTATTTGCAACGATTTGACATTTTTCCTCTCTACTTTATGTCACATCGTTGCAAATAATAAGAAACGGAGGTAGTATATATATGATTTTATCGTTTATCAAGGGGTATTTTTTAATTAGTCTACTAATTTTGTGTACACTCGTTGTATACAAAATATTTCCCAAGGTTATTAAGTAGCAACCTTGTTTATGTGTCTATGTCCCAAGTATAGGTTCGATTCCCACTGGCTGTTACTCTTGTTTAGAACCAAACACACGAACGACGAGGTGGAGAACTTTGATCTACCATTGAGCTAAATATGAATTCAAAATTTAACATTGATTGGGAAAGGATTTGAATCCATAATCTTTGTAGTAAAATGTTAGCTCTTATCCATGAGTCCATTTTAATTTGTTGGTAATTACATATCTTCCAATCCCAAATCTTTAAGTTTATTCTCCTTTAATTCCAATTGTTTTAAGAGTTTTTCAAAACCAATATTAATTACCAAATCATAACCATCCTATATATCAATCTGCATTAAACAAACAACGAAAAGAATGATAACTAAATCAATTACAAAGTTTATATAACGAATAATCAAAAATATAATTTGAAATTGTAACCAACTTGGGGCATTATATTGCCCGGACCAAAATACTAGTTGTGAAATTAAATGTTTAATTAGTCTTTTTGCCCAGGGCATTTATCGGTGAAAATTCTATTGCGGTCTTATGGTTATAGACTACCGTAATGGATGGCTAGGATTGTTTGATATTTGAATTATTTTAAATTCCTAAATCTAATTAAAAACCCTTTTAAAAATACTTTAATTAGATTCCTTATTTTCGGAAAATAAAAATCGATTTTAGGGAATTGAACAACATAAATTATTTTCCTAATTAAAATAAGAAATCTAATTAAATTATTTTTAAAAATATTTCTAATTAGTTTTGGGAAATAAATAATCAAGCAATATTAACCATCCATTATGATGATCAGTAGTCATAACTCATAAAATCACGATAGAATAATCCATTTGTCTAATCTAGGGGTGATTATCGAGCGAGCTGAGCCCGAACTCTGCTTAGCTCGGCTCGTGTTCTTTTTGTCCTTTCTCTTCTACTTCATTTCTGATTCTAAAAATTGAAGATAATAGTTGGCTCAAGAAACAATTTTATTATATATGACAGTGTATAAAATTATTGACATTGGGCTTACATAAAAAATCCACATATTATTGCTATATGAAGCAATGTATATATAACTTTAACAAGGACTACAATATAATAACACTTTCCCTAATAACTCAATTTATTAAAAAAATAATAATAATAAGGAAATAAACAACGCAAAGATTATTTAATAAGATCATGACTTATTAATTATAAACAAATATATATATATATATATATATATATGACAATATAAACAAAAAAGAAGAAAAAGTGAGAGTATTAGGAGAGGGAGTGGCGGAAGTGGCAACGGTGGCCATAGGGGCAGGAGACGCCGGCGAGCACCATACGACACACCTGGGTCTTGTATCGCGGGTGGCGGATCACGGGTCGGAGCTCCGACAACCCATGGGCAAATTGGCATTGTTGCCCATAAGGACATGCCCCGGTTTCTTGCCATTTGTTGCACAACTCGGTTTTGTACATGCCTTGGTTGAACACATCCATTTCTAAGGCTTTCTCTTCTCTTTTCACCCTTAATCTCTGCCACAATAAATATTTATGTATTTATTTATTATTACATGCAATTCTATGGATAATTTTTTTATTAGATTAAAAAAAAATTGTAAAATTTCTTTGTCTAAGCAAAGAACAAGTATTCTCAAATTTCAATCTCTGACGAAGCATGTAAATATATATGCTATTGTTCTGGGCCCACCCAGATGGTCAAACCCGTATTAGTGGGCCCAAAATTCTAGGCCCAGTTATGATAGGGCTAGGGACACATCAGATATTCTACGACGAATGAGATAGTGCCACGTGTCAGCGAACTTAGTAAAACCTTGACCAAGTTACTGCTACGTGTCATGGGCCAGGCCCACGCATCAACCCTGCTGACTTGGTGAAACCCTAACCGGGGAACCTAATGCATATATAAGGATCAGTCCAATCACTCTAAAGATACGCAATATTAAGCACGCAATTCATAATTCATAATTCACAAATTCACATCACACTGATTCCTTACTCCCGATATCTGACTTAAGCATCGGAGGGGCGTTCTCGGGTTCCATCCCCGGGTTAGCAACCTTTGACTGTTTTGCAGGTCAAAACCCCAGCAAGAAGTGCACGGAGTCCGCATCAATCACACTCGTTGACTATTCAACAGAAGTTTCAGAACAGGAACAACTATGACGATAGCCTGTTAGGCTCTATTCTTTTGAAATGAACTAAATTAAATTAAATCCTTAACTCATTAAAAGTTGAATTGAACTGGACTGTAATGAAATTTTAGAAATTATATCCAGAAAACAGGGTCTAAATTATACGAAGTTAAGAATCATGTAAGTTATATGACCATAAATTAAGAATTAAGCAACATAAACTTTGTTCTTTTGGAGTGATTAAACTGTACCGAACAAAATTAAACTAAATTCTAAGCTCAACTTGAACTAGACTGAATTAAAATAAATTAAACTAAATTTGTCTAAAATTATATCTAAAACAAAATAAACAAAAAGATCTAAACTATTCCATTTTTTTATGTGCTAGTGTATGTTAATTAACTATTGAAACTTTTCTTTCTGATCAATAAATTTCACGTCTATTTCCTTGGAAAATATATTAAAGACTAGCTTAAGGCTGGCAAATCAGGTTGAAAGTTCGGGTTCGAGTTATCGGGTTATCAGGTCATGTACTCGCAACCCAAACCTGACCCATTAGTTTATGTAACCTAACTTGACCTGAAAATAAACGGGTTGGGTTTGGGTCGACCCATTTATTTTTTAACTAAAATTTTCTTCTACAATCTAAAGTATTTATCTTAATTTCCAACAACGAAAAATTTACAATTTTAAAAAAGTAGAATATTAAAATCAAATAGATATATTAGTTAGGTTACAATAGCTTAAAGTTTAGTAAAATAGAGCATTTAAAACAACATGTAGGTTAAAACAACCGCTTAAAATTTAAAAATAATAATAAATCAGGTTAAGCGGGCTATAATCAGATTAGAATTTTCAACCTTAACCTAACCCATATAATAATGGGTCGAGTTCGGATTGACCCATATAATTAAACGGATTGAAATTTCAACCCAACCCATTATTAGTGGGTCGAGTTTGGGTCGCATGGGCGAGTTGGGTCGCTTTTTGCCGTCCCTACCCTAGCTACCTAATTGATTAGTGATTAGTACAAATAAAAAGTAGGGAAATTCCCAATGGTACCATTGTACTTTTGGGAATTCCCATTGGTACCATCAATTTTTTTTTAATCCCATTGGTACCATTAATTTTGATAAAAATTCCAAATGTGATATCTATAACAACTATTAAAAGGTGCGCAAAGCACCATGGATGCGACACGTAGGATTGCCACTCAAGCATCAACTTTCACCATTATTACGCCATGTAGGATTGCGCGCCACATATACAAGCATTATGCCAGATTAGATTTTGACACAAACATTATTAAAAAATGAGTACGCTAAGATTCAAACTCAGCACTCTTCTATCAAATAGATAGACACTTACCACCTTAACCAACTCTAATTATTGTTTTTTTAAGAATATTTTTCGATTTTAAGATTCCCTTAAAAATCAATAATATGTCGTGTGACCTTTGACACACTAATCTATACGAAATGAAAATTTTATTGTTTAAAAAAATTTAATAATAACTAAAATAAGACCCTTTTGATACACAAATAAAAATTATTATCATTCAACAATAAGTTCTTGAATCTTATAATATTTTAACTTCTTCCATCACAAAATAGATGTTATACTTTGATAATAAACGTGAGATATTTTTAAAAAAAAAATTAAATATGTTATGATTACCTATGTTATAATGTTAAATTCATCAACTATGCCATTTCATTTAATTAAGAAATATAATTAGAGAAAATTTGAATCCAACTTTATCCTACCAGATTACACACTTAGAAACTTAACTAACTTTGATTATTGTCTTATATATCCCTCTTTTTTTTAAACATATTGTTTTATTGTTAAATCATTTTTTCGTTTATAATTCTTATTGTGCGTATTCACAATTAAATATTAAATGTAATTTTTTGGGATTTCATAGTCAAACTTAATTAAATCAATTAAAGTTGGGTCAATAACTGAAATTTACTTTAAAATACAACTTAAAATTTTTAAAAAAATAATTAAATTTCCTAGTGTATTAATTTGTAAAACTTTACTATTAAGATATTTCCGTATTGTTTTAAGTTTCAAAACTTGCATAACTATCTTTATAACCACAATTTCATTATATTTCTTTCTATATACTTCCTCCGTTCCAGGGAAATTTCTGCACTTCTCATTTCACACTTACCGAGATAAATTTTATAACATTTTTATCTTCATCAATTATGCTCTTGTAAAAATTATAACAATTATATCTTAATAAAGAACATGTTGAGACAAACAAAATAAGATCCATCATAACTATATTTAACTTTATGTTTTGATCATAAAAGTTAGTCAAAGTATACTGCATGAAAAGTAGAAAAGTCAAAGTGTAGCAATTTTCCTGAAACGGAGGAAGGAATTGGGATCATGTGAGAACCTAATCCTAAATATGAGAACTAAGAACCTAATTTGACCATAAGATTTATTTGATCCAACTGTTTTAATTTCAACCGTATTTGTCATTTCACAAAAAAAAAATAAAAAAAAATTATCCGGTCCAACGCCCGGGCCACAATACTAGTTTATATTAAAAATATGTTAAAATTGGGTTAAAAAGGGAAAAAAGCCAAAAGGAAAAAGAAAAACAAACCTCCACCTCCCCTGCCACACCTCCCCTACCCCACCTCCCCTGCCAGACGTCCCCGCACCTCCCCACCTCCCCTTCACCTCAATTCGACCACCCCCACTTCCCCACCCTCCATCCCCAATTCAACCACCCCACCAATTCACCTATCAATAAACACGCTCAACAACCCCCTCACCGCCACGCCCAACAAATGGTTTCGATTCAGTTAAGCAATCTTCATTACAAGCCCCTTTCTTCAATGTCTTGATTGGTAACAACGAGAGAAATTGGAGGTTGAGATGCAAATGGATGCCCCTTTTACGAACCCTATTGCACGATTTCTGGTTATTTCGACGAGGATGATTGGTTGCCGGCGTGCGTTTCCCGATGAGCATCATATATGAGTTCGGCGTTGTAGAGTCAGAGGAAGTTCGATCTTTGAATCCGATAAGGGGGAGCAGGCGAGGCAAATGGCAAAAGGTTGGGGTCGGGGAAGGCGGTGGAGGGGTTGATTGGGGCTGTGGACGGTGGGACGGGGTTGGCTGGGCGGTGGCGCTGGGTTGGGTTGCGGTGGAACTAGGTGGCTGGTGGGTTTAATTTTTTATATTTTTCTTTAATGGAATGGGTTAATGATTAATTAAGTGTTAATTATTTTTTTAATTATTTAATTAATTAACAGAATATTCCATTAATTAACGGAGTTTTTGTTTCATAATGTTACATTTGGTAATTTTTTTTGGATGGAGTTGTACCATTGGGAATAAAAAAAATACAGTGGTACCAATGAGAATTCGCAAAACCTCAATGGTACCATTGGTAATTTTCCTAAAAAGTAATCGACCTAATTAATCCTATAGACCCGGATATCACCATAAATAGTTTCTGTACTCCGATATGTCATTTTTGCTTGTTGAGCAAATATAAAATCTTGCATGCATGTATGATGTATGGTGCATAGTCACTTTCTAGTGTTTTGCATGTATTAGGCAAGTTTTTATGTGCATAGAGATAAGACTATGTTTGGTTCACAATATTTTTGTTGATCTGACCTGAATTTTTTTTTCCTGATCTGACCGGATCTTAACCTATCACTCAATTTGAACAAACTTTAATCTTCTATATACACCCATACAAAGGAAAAAATATGTCAAATGAGATCTCTTTGTATTTGTACTAATGTATACTTTCTAAATATGTAATTTTTATAATATTTTTCATAATGGAATTAAAGATATTTAACTTCAAAAAAATCAAATAAAATAATAAGACATGATCTAAACCTAATTTTCTAATCTACTATAAAATAAGTAATAAGGTTTTGGAATAAGATGAACTAAGCAAAGCCTTATTTGATTCACCCAATTAAATAAGTTCAAATCATGTCCAATCATATTATTTGCATTTTCCTATGGCTAAATATCTTTAATTCCGTGATAAATAATTAATCTTATGAAAAATAAACTTTAATACAAATTCTATTAAGATCCTGTTTGATATATCTTTTCCCTATTAAAACGTTAAGTAGTAAGTTTAGATTATATCTGATCAAAAACATGTTCACATTAGCAAAAATCCGATGAATCAAATATAGTCTTTCATCGTATAATATAATGAAAACAATATTTTGTATTAGGGTATGGGCCAAATAAAGCCTCCAAATTAAGCATTATATATGAATAGGGCGGTAAAGTAAGAAATTCCTACTACAAAACATTTTTAGCTTGGTAAATATGTTATGGTGAATTTTATTTATTTTTTTTTGAAATGTGTTATGGTGAATAATATATAGTTGATTTTACTATCTGAATATTTAACCAACTTTGCATGTGATTTAATTTGATGTATATAATAAGATTTCTCAGAGGTGTAAATGTGGTTAACATTGCACTTAAAATTGAAGCCATAAAAAAAATAACACTTAAAAAATTGAAGATCAATTATTACAAGTAAATATGCTATACATTTGAGCTGACCTGGCCTCTTGTTAGGTCTAACCAAAAAATTCTTCTTTGACCAAATTAATGTTTGACATTCTCTTCCAAACTTTAAAGTATTTTTTTATTTAATAATTTTTGTACATGATTTTAATTTTATTTACTTAGTCCATGTTTATCAAACCCCCCCCCCCCCAAAGTACGTAAATTATAAAAACGACTCAAAGTGGTGTAAATTTTTTAGAAAAATTTATATAACTAATAATATATAGTCTGATCAATGCAAACAAAGCGTCTTTCCTTTAATTTTGTTTATAATTTAAGTTTATAATTAATAAATTAATGTGCATTTTAGAAATTATTATATTTAATTATATATAGTTTATCACACAATTTTTAATTATCTCTCTCTCAACTAGGGGTGAGGACAACCAAGTATAAGGTTGGCTCCACTAAAATCGGCTATCGAATAATGTTGACTTTTGCATAATGTCCCCCACAAAACACATGTCCAAAAAACACGTACCCCAATTTTAATTTCTCATATTTTCCTATAAATACACTTTAATCTAACACACAAATTCTAAGTACTCTATTTTTTTATTTTTTTTTCTGGCTACATTTGACTAAAAAGTGTGACTACTATATATGGAGTATTAACTTCAGAACGAAAATACTTATCTCACAAGTAATTTTCTCTTGATTTATTAGCTCAAAATTAAATTTGGGTGTGTAGGGGCTAGGGAACTTCGATCAATAAATTAAACATGATTCAATTTGGGTTTACATCAAATTTAAACTTACTCAAATCAAGTGTACACTAATTTAATTTGTTAGAGTAACTTTAAATTGGTTGTAAACTAATTTAGTGTACGCCAAATATAAATAAAACTTCGTCGCATGTATAATAAATAGTAAACACCCAAAAATTTAACCTTAAAAAAAAGACGATGTTTTTCAAGGGATGGATTTTCGAATGAGAATGGATGGATGAACTTGATATGGAGCCAGTGACTCTATCTCCATCTCTAGTTCTTGAGGTCAGAGGTTCGAATCTCAATACCAGACAGTATTATTATGCATTTATAGATATATTCTTGGAAAAAGAAAAGAAAACTCACTGCTCCATTAAGATGTTGAGATGGACTTGGACATGGAGATTGATCATTATTATTCATTGTTGTGGTTGGCAAGTTCAAAAGCTTGAAGAATCCTGGAGATCTAACTGATATACTCTTTGGCAATGGAGTCCTCTCCTCATCTCCTTCTTCCTCTTCTTCCTCCTCCTCATCTATAATTGTACTTGTGGGACTATTATTATTGCTTCCCACATTATTATTATTATTATTATTATTATTTGTACTCCAACCACCGCTAGCGGCGGTGGCGGTGGTGGTGGGGCCCACATAGGGTTGATCGGACAACAACGCCCTATTAAGTTGGCGTACAAGATCGTTGTTGGCCAACCGAAGCGACTCATTCTCCTCATGGAGGGCGGTGGCGGCCCTACTTAGCTCCCGGAGGCGTGTCATGGCGAGCTTGTACCGGTTAAGAAGCTCGTCGTAGAGGTGGTTTTCGAGGATGAGCCGGGCCCGGTATAGCCTAGACCCGGCCCCATCGGTGGCGGCCGTGGCCCGTGCCGACGGCGTAGAGGGTGGGGAAGTAGTGGAGGCACTACTACTACTACTACTAAACAAACAACTATTGATATTGTTTGAGATAATAATGTCACTAGAATAATAATAATAATCTTCATCATCATTATTATTATTCTTGTTGTAGTAGCCTTCCATAGTATAGTTTAATTATGGTAGTAAATAAGAAACATAACATAAAAATATATATATAGTAGTAGATAAATTAAAGTTGCTTAACATGGAAGGATTAGAATAAGAGGGGGGGTGGGGTGGAGGTGGCTTCAAGGCTTCAATCGTTGGATCAATCATGAGTTTTTATTTTATTTTTTATTTTTAATTTAATAATAAATTATTAAAAAAAAAAAGAAAAAAAGAAAAAGGAGAAAATGGTTATAGTTGAGATAGTAAAATTGAAAGATGAAATGTTTGGAGAAAAAAAAGGTAGAGAGGCTAACAGAAGATAATCATGGCAATGCATTGCTTGTTATACACAATTGTAACTAACACAAACACACATAGTCTCTTTCTAGTTGATAGACTTGCTTGTGTATGTGTAACTGATTTAGACATGCAATGGGCTTTAATTTACGTCCCATATGTATGTTGTTTGTTTCAAATCTAATAACAATATTTATATATATATCTTTCAAGTTTGGTAGCTAATTTGCTTGCTTCCCCAACAACCGCCTTAGCTTCTTTTTTCTACATGTAATTGTATGCTATGCTAACATGTAATTAAGTTGCAAAGTTAATACTCTACTCCATACTCCAAACTAAAGAATAAAGATCTATGGTAATGTATATAGGTTGGGCTTGCTCGATGTGTAGCGCGGAAAATGACAGGTCTGATCTTGAAATAAATGTGTTTAGTGGGGTCAAAATAAATTTGATTTTTATTGTGATAGATCAAGTAATATCAAATTGTAGAAAAAAAAATTGAAAAATTCTAGATTACAAGAGCTTTTTTTAAAAAAAATTCTAGTTCAAGCAGAGTCAATGGACCCCACT
This sequence comes from Salicornia ramosissima, assembly GCA_951394345.1. NCBI lineage: Eukaryota > Viridiplantae > Streptophyta > Magnoliopsida > Caryophyllales > Amaranthaceae > Salicornia > Salicornia ramosissima. The sequence goes on from OX596239.1 coordinate 13,570,829, forward strand.
TAACACATTGTTTCTCCACCACTGATCGAGCACAATAAAAAGAAGCCTTTATTTACTTAGATTTTCTTAGCTAGAGTCAAAAAAATGTCTTTTTAATATTTTTCGAAAGGTATTCATTACTTTTTTTCATTCACGCAATCATAATATATTTTCATTTGTTTTTACCTTCATTATTATCAATTTTATCATTTTTATGCGTGCACTTATACGTCTGGTTGGAATGTGACTCGAAAATCAAGTGGATAGAAAGTCTAGAACGAAAAGACAATATATAGTAGCTCAAAAAAAGGGTACAAGTAGCTAATTTAAAATACTATCCATTGTCCAAAATCCAAATATATATCATAGAGAAACACAAATTAAAGATAGCTAGAGTTTGAGATCTAATACTCTCTTGTACCCTTTTCTTGAGTGGTAATTAGAGAGAGATTTATGTTATAAATGCTAATCTAATTAATACGATAGTTTCTACTAATTCCAAGTCTTGTTTTATGTGGCCAATTAACCAGATTGGTAAAAAAAGTAGGCCTAAGTCGTCAAGTTGGTAAAAAAAATTACTCCGGCGACAATTTGGTAAAAAAATTTACTCCGGCGACAATTTGGTAATAAAAGGCCATAAAATTAGAAAAAATTCGACCAATCTTGTGCGTGTATAACACATCCCAAATAAAACCATTTTACTTATTTTTTTAGCTAATAAAATCTATATTTTATTCCCAAAAATCACAATACTCTAATTTATGCCAAAGCCTCCAAAAAACTGAATCTCCTTTAATTTGTTTCCTTTTCTTCTTCCTTCTTCCAATCTTTGAACAATTATACGCCATTGAAGATTGAGACGCCATTGAAGAGCTTAATTGAAGCTCGTAAATCTACTGAATTGTGGGTATGTTCACTTGCTACTTGTATACATGCAAGCTAGTTTTAGGTTTTTTCATGTAATTTATAATTTTTATTTTTGGGTAATGTAGTTGATGTGTGATGATTTTTTTTTTTTTTGTGTTGTGTAGTAAATATTAGGGTTAAGTAGTTGTTTTATTTGGGAGGTGATGTAGTTTCACAATTATGAATACAATTTGAAAATAAGTTTTTTTCGGGTTTTGGCATAAATTAGAGTAATGTGATTTTTGGGAATAAAATTTAAGTGTAAAATAGATTTTATTAGCTAAAAAATAATTAAAATGTTTTATTTGGGTTGTGTTGTACATGCACAAGTCTGGTCGAATTTTTTCTAATTTTATGGCCTAAAAGTCGCCAGAGGCTACTTTTATTACCACATTGTCGCCGGAGTAAGTTTTTTTACCAAATTGTCGATTTAGGTCTACTTTTTTTTTACCAATTTGGTTACGTTAATTGGCCTGTTTTATGTTACATGAACCACAAAACTAGTTTATTACAATCATAATAATAATAGAGAAGACCATCTTACGACAAAAAAGTACTACAGGGTGTGGCCACTTCTTTTGAACTTATTTTCAGTCCAGTTCAATTCAGACCGAAAGAACAACACTTAGCCTTGTTTGTCTCCTTGTTCCACTCTAGGCCAATATTTGAGTTCTTAATGCGTACAGAAAAATGTTGTTTCAATCTGTTAACCAGTTTGTTTGAATCTTATACAAACCTTTCAGCTCTCTTTTTTTTTTTTTTTTTTTTTTTTGTCTAGCTTAACGGCTTTCACTTTAATGTGATATTCAAGCAACACAAATTATGGTATCACTCATTAGTCATTGTACATGACAAGAATGATGATATCTTATCACCATTAAAAAAAAAGAGTTTTTCTTAAAAATACCCATTAGATTTTGCAAATTTTCATATGTACCCATTTTTTTTAGGGTTTCTTATATGTACCCATAAGATTTCTAAAAATTCTCACTCGTATCCAATTTTTTTATGTTTATTAATTCTGGTTTTTTTTTTCCAACTAACTTAATGGTGCTGCTAATGTCCATTTGTTATCATAAAAAAAATTACTATAATTGAGAATTTTTGGAAACCTTATGGGTATACATAAGAAAACCTAAAAAATATCGGTATATTTGAGAATTTGCAAAACTTGATGGGTAGTTTTAAGGGAAAAAAAAACAACTTTAATGTACTTAATTGATACTAGTTTAAAGAAAGAGGTTAATAACTAATACTTCTATTAAATACCTTGTATATAGCTAAGAAAACATCCACGTAAATTATTTTATTTAAACTAGCTAGTATCAAATAAATTGGACTCTATTAATTATTATTATTATTATTTGACTGGAACTACATGTAGTAAGGACTGAGGAGTGTAGTTAGAAGTCACGTAAATACATGTTTTTTGAATGAAAGGGAGAGGTGATATATTAAGCACCTAAATATATGAAGCTAGAAGTTAATTAAGTGAATGTTTTTTTTAAAAGGCAAAATTGACATCACTGGTTCATAATATTTATCACTTACCCATATTAGTCCGAACAATTGATTATCCCATAGTAGGCCCAACTATTACACAAATTTGCCAAAAACAGTCCGACTTACCTATTGATCTATTGTAGCTGGTAATCCCCACTAAAATTCATGTGTTAGTCACCTTTTGTGGATTATTTATTTTCTAAAAATGATTTGATAATCAATTAATTAATTTCTTAAAATAATTAAATTAGTAATTAACCCCCACTAAACTTCATGTGCTAGTCAAGTGTTGTGGATTACCGGCTACAATAGGTCAACAGGTAATCCGGACTGTTTTTGGCAAATTTGCATAATAGTTGGACCTACTCTGGGATAATCAATTGTTCAGACTGATATGAGCAGATGGTAAATAGTATGGCCTGGTGGTGTCAATTTATTAGTTTAAGTGAATGCGGAAGTTTTTTTTATTGTGAAAATCAATTTAATATATAAGTTAATATATTTGTTAATGGGTTTAGAAGACGTGTTTTGGGAAAACAATTTATCACCCAAAAACCCTCTTTGCTTTATAGATAACATAGTTGGATTTTCTCCTTGTATGATCTAACTAGTTTTAACCCCTTGTCTTGCACAGGATTTTATTTGACTTATACGTAAGAGAAAAATTACAATGTTTTACCATAAATATCTAAGAAACATTTATTCATATACACAATGTATAAAAACAAATAAAGAAGTTGAACATGCATATAAAAAAAAGCATGTACACCGTAAATAAGAGTTTAAAAATATACATTTAATATTAAATTAATATATGTAAAAAAAGTTATGAATTAAAAAACCAGACAATGTAAGGAAGTTAAAGAGATTAGAAAGATAATTATGTAACTTATCATTAAATTTCTTATTTTATTTATTATTATTGTGGCAGTCATCCTCAACTGATTGTAAGAAGAAGAAGGACAATCAATAATGAAGGGTTTGACAATTGATGAACAAGGAACTGAAATGAAAAGTCATGCAAATGAAAAGGTAACGCACAAGTTTTGATTAGGAAGAGATTAATTAATGGGTGGGTGGTGGGTTGATGAATGAGTGGGTGCGGGAGATGACGTGTTATGGAGAGAAGGGCTAAAGGGTGGACACGTGGCATTAAAACATCATGTTTTAAATATTTAAGTTTAGATGATAAGATCCATACCTTACTCCTCGAGCCTTGTTGTTCTATAACATATCTATTTTATCCTCAATTGGATCCAATGATTTGGAGTTGTTCCGATGTTTAATTTACATATAGAATGAAAACATACAATAGACTTAGAGGGGTCTTAGTGGCATGTACACCTTGGGCGACCGCTCAGGCCCCCCTTGTTGTGGGGCCCCATATCCTTATATACTTTTTTTATTTCATTCATAGTTTTTTAATTGTAATTATTTAAAACGAATAAAACACTCTTATTTTTTGAGTTATTAATCAAACTAATAAATCTTTTATGAGAGTTTAATTGAACAACTATCTCTCCATTGTTTAGGGCCTATTTTTCAAGTTTTCGCTCAGGGCCCCCAAAATGTCCAAGACAGCTCTGAATAGACTTAGCTTGTTTCAAAATTAATTAATAAATTAGGTTTTATTCTCAAAATAATAATAATTTGATTTTTTTAATTTAAAAGAAATGAATGGTCGTTGTTTGTTTGATAAAATCATTAAAACGGGAGTGACTTAAGTATCATGTTAAGAGAAGTGTCATCCAAAAGCTAAGCTAAGACATGTATTGTGAAGATTCAAGACCAAGCTATGTTCACTATGTCGTTGGATAACAATCAGTAATGGTTGGAGTGGGATTGAGTCAAACGATAGTAAAACATTAACTAACTTATCAAGTCAAACTAGTATTTGCTACCAAATCTCTGATTACTTAATTCTCTTTACTCCATTCCTATTTCTTCTAATTAGAGGAGAGCGCGGTACGATTTGGTGTGGTTTGAGCTCCAAATCACATCAAATCGTAATTTTGCGATTTGGAAAATTTTCAAACCGTACCACACTGCAAATTTGAAATTTCATCAAACTGCACCACACCAAACTGTAAAATTGTGATTTGGTGTAGTGTGGTTTGCGGTTTAACAACAATTCAATTTTTTTTTATAAGTCTTCAAATAGGTTTTTAAAATAAAGTATTAGTTTAACCATATCATATTACATTATTACACGAAAATAATAGACAAACAAGTCCTAAATCAACAAAAAAAAATCAATAAAATGAAAAAATAAAATAAAATATATGAAGTATAATAATCAAGTTTTACGACCTAAATAAGAAACTTTATATAATTGCAGTTTGTGGTTTGGTTTGGTTTGAAATTTTTGTAAATCAAACCAAACCGCAAAATTGCGGTTTGATAATTTCATAAACCAAACCACACTTTTTCAAACCGCAAACCAAACCGCTAAAAACGGTTTGGTTTGCAGTTTGGTGCGGTTTAAACCGCAATCTACTCAGCTCTACTTCTAATTGTTTTATTGTTTATTGATGATCATGATAGGGTATATAAGATATTCCTGGGCCTCAATTATTAGCTTAAGTTTTTGGTTGTGATAGTCCTCTAACATGTTATCAGAGCCAACGTGACACAAAGATCACAGGTTCAAATATCTGCTCCCTCTCCCTTCTAAGAGGAAATAATTCACCTCGGGTATGATGGGACCCGTGTTGCGTTCACGTTTCAAGCCCAAAAGGGCATTTCATGTGGGGGTGATAGAGTATCGTATATAACATATTCATGGGCCTCAACTATAGGGATTAAGGGGCTATTTGGTAAAATGTAAAAAGTTTTTCCTGAAAACTGTTTTTCCATTTTACATTATTTGGTTTGGAGTAAAATATTAAAATACTTCCTCCGTTTCGAAAAAACCGCAACAATTGGGTTGGCACGGACTCCTAGGTAATTTTTTGTTGTGAGAGTAAAAGAGTTAGAGAGAGAAAGTGGGGTATGTGATGATGTGAGAGATAGAAAGAAAAAACTTACAAAAATGGAAGATTAAAATTGTTGCATTTATTTTGAAACATCCAAATATAGAAATTGTTGCGTTTTTTTCGAAACGGAAGAAGTATAAAACTTTGGGTGGAAAACCATTTTCCACCTTTTTGAAAGCATTTTCCCTCTAAATTGGAAGGAAAACATTTTCCATCACAATTCGAAGGAAAACATTTTCCATCACAATTTAAGCAATTGAATTTCAGTTCAACCAAACAATGAAAAATGTTAAAATAGATAATAATTTTATATGCAACCAAACAACGGAATACCTTCGTGAAAATGACTTTCCCAGTGTAAATTTTTTTCCATGAAAATCATTTTTATCTGAAAATATTTTACAACATACCAAACATACTACGACCATAAAAGTTAGATACAATAAAGGGAGATATGAAATATTCATGTGTTGCATTTCATATATTACAGAGGTGGTACTAATTATTAATTCTACATCCATAAATTTAAGTTAAATCGTTCAATAATTGAAGTATTAATTTAGGTTCAAAATTCTATGTACAAATAAACACAATATTGAAGTGAAAGACGCTATATAGCCCATTGGGTTGGCCCATAAAGAAATTTAGATTATAAAATGTCGAAAGGATGACGCCCCTCCACCAAAAGACCTAGGCCATCTTTGGTAATTAGTGTTTAGAGATTAGGATTTAGAATTTGTGGTTAGATGATTATTTTTTGTTCAGAAAATTGACTGTTGATTTAAATAGTTGATTGTGTAAATATGTTTTGTAACAAAACTCTCTTTTAAACTCTATCTTACCGAAAACCTAAATTAGAATTTTAAATTGTTAAAACTCTAAACTCTCTTCAAAACTCTATTTTCCCAAAAAAACTGTCTTTGCCAAACACCTGCCTAATCGTACTCAAACATCAAACCCCATCAAACTCTTTGGTATTAACATAGTTAGCAAGGTCATGCTCTTCATGCATTAATATATCATGATGCTTATATCCACTATTCCACTTGTCCCTCTTTTTTTTGCTCTTTTTTTTCTTACTAGGTTTTGTTATTTTGGACGTAACTAATCTAAACTGAACTGAATTAAACTAAATTTTATTGTTCTCATGAAATGAATTAACCCCATCAAGCTAATTTTTTTGCCGTGGCATGAGGTACACAGGCTTGGCCATGCCTATAATATGCCAAGTAAGTAATTTTCTTATAGGAATTCTCTTCCTTTTTTTTACTGCATCTATAACATGTTACATGCAACAAAAAGTATTATTTCTGAAATGTAAAATGTTTATTTGTATGCAATAAAATAATAATAATAATAATAATAATTTTGAGGTATAAAATATTCATTTGATGCATTTCACATATTACATAGGTATGTAGTAAAAATCATTAATAATACATCCATAAATTTAAGTTAAATCATTCAATTTAAGTATTAGTTACTAATAAGTAGGTTCAAAATTCTATGTACAAATTAACATACTCCGTAGTATTGAAGTGAAAGACGCTATATATATAGCCCATTGGATTGGCCCACAAGACAATAACTTAAAAAATACTCTCTTTCCAAAATTATTTGCTACGTTCTGACTTGTAGTATTGTTCAGATATGGTCTTTGACTGCTTCTAGTTTTATACGCGTAAGGAAAAATATAGTCATGTGAAATCTCATTTGATTTGTCTCGATTTTATAATTTTTCTATGTATGAAATTATAGATATTAATGTTCAAAGTTGTGTTTGAAAATTGTGTAAAAGAAAAAATATAGCAAGTAATTTGGGACGGAGGGAGAAGTACAGTAGTATGTATTCCAATCCAAAATGTCATAAAGACCCAACATGATGCCCCCCACCAAAATACCTAAATTAAAGTTTGGTATGACTTGAACTGAATTAATCTTAAATGATTTGAATTAAGTTAATTCTTATAATTCTCATGAGCGGAATTAAAAATGAAATGAAATTTTAGAGATTAAGTCCAAAAAAATAACATAAGTTTCTAACATAGGTTCTATTTTTTTGGATTGAATTAATATGAACTGAATTGAATTGTTTTGAATTAAATTAAATAAGATCCTAGACTCATCAGGAAATGAAACAAATTCCAGAAACTAAGTCTAAAAAAAATACTTCCTCCGTTCCAAAAAAACGCAGCAGTCAAATTTTTGCACTATTCACGTTTTATACTTTGACAAAGTTTTGAGCTTTACACATAATAAAAAACATAGTCAAATGGGATCTTGTTAGATTCGTCTCGTTAAATATTATATTAATATCAACTTTTTATATTTTTTCACTATTCATAATTATAGATATTAATGGTCAAAATTTTGTCTCGACATATGTGACATGTTGAGTGTTGCGTTTTTTTTTACGGAGGAAGTACCAATTTACCATCCCTTTATAAATTGCGAAAAAAATAGTGCCCGGTTGTAAATAATCATTGTCTTCATTGACCAGTGATCCAACACTTATATTTACAACCCAATTAAATTTGACAAAAATCTAAATTTAAATATTTAAAACATGATATTTTATGTGTCACATGTCCACCTCTAACATTTCATTTGCCATGTGTCACTTTTGATACTCTAGTACCATTAAGGTGATATAAATACTACTCCCTTCCTAACATATTAATGGCAACGATTTGACATTTTTCCTCTCTACTTTATGTCAAATTGTTGCCATTAATATGTTACGGATGAGTACTCAATGCATGCCTTCATGATTATTTACACATTAGTTTCTACATAAACACATATATATGACTCTATTTTGTTTTTTTTTTTAATATTTTTACTCCAATTATTTACTGATTATCATTCTTCAATTAAAAAAAGAGAGTAAAAATCGTTACAAGTAGTTTTTTTTTTTTTGAAATTTTAGGTATTTATTAAGATCACTATTTTTACTTTATTGAGATTTTTTTAAATCTTTACTCTATTTTTATTTTAATTTGACTTTTATAGGCCATAGAAAATTGATTCAAAATCCAAATAGATTTTTCAAAAATACTAAAAAAAGGAAAAGGCTAAACTAATTAAAATGTACGGGGAAAACTAGTTATATTTTAAGTGGAAAAAAAAAACTCAAAATCTTCTCCTTTTTTTTTAATGGTGTTTTAAGCTGTAATCCATGTGGCACATGTAATACTAGTATCAATAAATTAAAATAATCCACAAAATCAAAAGGCTTAATGGAAAATAAATTGGAACCAAAGTCAAATAACCTAAGCTATTCCCTTTAAGTAATGGCAATTTAAACATTGGCAATTCAAATCAATGGTCACCACTCATGCACTCACCACCTTGAGCCCAAGCCATTTAAGTTTTTACATTGCTTCCTTCTTCTCGAGAAAGGATCATCTTCATTTTCTTTTCTCCATTTCTTATCTTAAGATTTTGACACATAATATAACTTAAATATAAAAATTCTAAAATCTCCCCTATTTTCCCCTTTCATGCATCCCCAATCATTAGATTAGGAAATGGGGGGACTCTCCATTTTCCCTAAGAAATGGAGAGGATCCCTGATAGATTATCTTTATTATATAAGCCAAGGGGGAGCCATGGTGTCCCCCTTCAAAATGTCCATCTTACCCCTCAAAAATTTCTAAAATCTCAATTTGTATCACCCCTGAATTATTAAGGAAAGTTATTATAATTTTTGAACTTTTTAAAATGAAAATGGTACAAAATATAAAATTCAAAAAAATAAAACAAAAAATTCAAAAAAATAAAACAAAAAATTCAAAATTAATATTTTAAAATTCTCTAAAAATAGACATCCATATTGATATATTTCATAAAAAAAAATTACATTTTGATTATCGTAGAAATTTGGTAGCCAATAGAATATGGTAAATAAAAATTTAGGGTTTTTCTAAGCTATGCCCCTGAGTTTTTCGCCTTTATAAGTTGTGCCCATGCTTTTTGAAACTTCTAAGTTGTGCCCCTCAACTTAGGTTTTTTAATAAATAGTGCCCACTCCGTTATCTCAACGTTAATGGATCCGTTAAAAGAAGTTGTATTTTGTGGGAGGGTAATTCTCCCTCTAAAATTCTAGGGTTTTTAGTTGAATTTCGCCCTTTATTTTAGGGAAATGCATCATTTGCAGGGCAATGGATAATTTATTTTAGGCAAATACATCAATTATAAATGGTGAAAATTAGCTAAAAACCTTAGAATTTTAGAAGGGAAATTACCCTCCCACGAAATGCAACTCCTTTTATTGGATCTATTAACATTGAGTTAACGGAGTGGGCACTGTTAATTAAAAAACCTAAGTTGAGGGGCATAGCTTAGAAGTTTCAAAAAGCATGAGCACAACTTAGAAAGTCGAAAAACTCAAGGGCATAACTTAGAAAAACCCAAAAATTTACTTTCGTTCATTATTGTGGGATGACCGAATGAAAGGGATTTTTTTTTTATTAGATAAAATTTGTTTAGACAGATTAATAGATGTATTTAAACTACTATTGCACGCAAAGCGTGCATAGAAGTCTAGTATAACATATTCCTTGGCCCTAACCATCTCAACCAAAAGCCTAAGCTAATGATTAGGGCCCAGGAATATGTTATATACTCTATCAATCCCAATTCCTTTCAATTTGGATCAAAATTGTACCTAAATTGAAATGTAAAAGGAAATAAACATATAATAAAAAAAACTAAAAATTGAATTGATCCAATAACTAAACAATACTGAATAAATGACAACTGGAAAAATCAAAACTGATTTGAAATTAACTGAAAATGAATTGAAAGTGAAACTAATTTGATTCAAAGTTGATTTTTTGTCAAAATTAAACTAAATAAAAATTAAGTCAAACTGACATAAAGCTAACTTTAACTAAAATCGCATTAAACTAAAAGTGATTTGACCCAAAGATCGATGTTAGTCGAAGACACTTTTTAGGACATAATTTAGAAGCCCGACCTGATGTGATTTTTTTGACATGAAAACGGATAATGATATTGGCACTTTCAATATTGATATGGATACACCCTTTGTGAAAAAAACACAGAAAATTATGCTCTCATAAGGAGGCACGCTCATATCAATATTTGATGTACCTTTATGATTTGGACAAAACTTACTACGGAGTATATTTCTAAACTTCAAATTAGCTTTCAAGACATTTATTTCACGTGAGAATCCTGTGTCCACAAGGCAAGACCACAAGTAACCACGTAATGCAAGTCTTTCACCTAATATTATCCTCATTCCTCAGTAAGGGAGTCTATCTGAATTTGGAGTGGATTTTTGCCTAATATAATCTAATTCAAATTAAATTCAAATTCTATTTTCTACACCAAATCCAATTCAAAGATCATACGAGGTCGACCCAGGTCTCTTGTGGTCATGCCTCGAGTTTGAACCTCATACCACACGTCCACACCTCCTCCCATATCAAAGTATTATCCAATAATAATAGAAGTCTAGCATATAAGCTAAGTCATGTATACCTTATCATTAAATATATATATAAAATCAAAGATCATAAAAATTCAATCTGATTCAATTCAAATTAAAATCAAATCCATCCCAATCCAAATTAATAAACTCCTTCCGTTTCACTCCTTCCGAATTCAATCACCCAAAAACTCAAAGATTACACACTGGATGAATTTTTGTGAACCTTTTGGGTGATTTTGAGTGATCAATATGAATTAGAATCCAAACGCAACCCTAGATTTGGATTTTGTCCAAACTATGGACATCCCTAATTCTCAATACTTGTAAAATTTAAGAAATTTTGATATCAATTGTTTGTTTTCTCCCTTTACACCTCAATTGATCATTGACATAACCCCTTAGGGCAAATCGATGCTATAAGTGAATAATTATTACTTATTCTTTCCATCTTTAATATATAACCCGGATACATATATCAATTTACATAAATAAACAAATGAGCAAAAGAAAACCAAAACTAGAACAAATCATACATTATCAAATAGATCTTATAAACATTTAACAAACCTAAAAACAAATGAAGAATAACAATATATGCATCTAAATTAAAAACTCAACATATCATAACATATATATATATATATATAAATTAAAAAGCCTCAGACATCCCTTTAGAGGTCCTCAAAGCCTTGTAAATCTCAATAACAAGTCTAGCTTCAAATTCCTCTTGATTCTTGTACTTAACATGAACTTTTCTAGGTTGTGATATCTTCTTTTTCTCAAATTGACTACCTCCATTAATTTGCCCTACTTCACCAGCCATCTTCAACATCATATTTATGTACCCATTTTTGAATGTCCTCCATACTTTTTTAGGCCCCCAAATCACCTTCTTTAAACTAATGAACTTCAAACCTTTTTTAATCTTCAAAAACCTCCTCAAATTCTTTGTTTTCTTGTTCCTTTCGCCGTCGAGTTTCACCACTTTTATGTTCCTCTTTGTTTCACTTGATCCATCTAAGAGATTGTAGCCATTCTTTCTCCAATAGTTCTTCCCATTAAAAGGCTTAGAAATTCTTTCCATTTTTTATTTTTTTTTTGGTGTTTCTATACTTTATTTTGTTTTTTGAGGGTATATAATTAACTAGTGTATTTTTTTTTGTGTAGTGATATTATTATGGAAGAGAATTTATGTATGGGGATAATGTTATGATTTTTGAACATAAATAGAGAGTTAGGTTGTAGGTGAAAACAAAAAAAAATATGCGGTTAGTTTGTAAGGCAAATGGGGTGGTTGTTTATTATGTAGTAATAATGATAATGGAATAATGGACTAGATTAGTGTTGTGTGGGTTAATAAATGTGTGAAAATTGGACCATCTAGTAGGGTCAAATATTCAAAAGGTCCGCAAAAGCCGGTTTGAAAACTATTTTGTGACTTCATTGTGTTTGTGAGGGAATAATGTCAATGCGGGTTTGCGTAGCTAAGAATAGTCAATATTTGGTATCAATAACCTATAAGTTAATTAAATTTATGGTAAGATATGGTGTCACATGAACATCGGCAGCGCCTGTTACGGGAAGTGCAAGTCTACCTTATAAGACTAAGAATGTTTCACCTTAAAATCATATGACAATAAGGGGAGTAGCTCTTAACCTTATAAAGTAATCTCAATTCTTGAATTATTTTGATTTATGACATTTATCACCACAACACTCCCCCTTAATTTCAATGAGGGATAAAATTTACAATTACATGTGGGTTGTTCATGAGCGCAATATGTTGTGGTGATAAATCTCACATTGTGAGTAGAGCATCGACATTGTGCTCTCATAAGTCATAATTGACAATGTCAATATCATTTTTAGAGTTCCAATTTTATTACTCTTTTTAGTTATTACTAGTTGTCCACGGGGCGCGTTGTGTCCAACATTTTTCAATCAACATTACTATGAATCGTGAAGTTGTTCGGTAATCATTGTTATGGTTATCGTACGCAAAGTTGGTTTATGATTTGTATAAGGATGAGGATCATCTAATTAATTATAACATAATTTATTGAAATGTTTTCTAAAGTAGTCGGGTATTGCTTGAAAACCTATAGTTATGAATTATTAAAAAAGGTAAAATTTTTTTAAAGTCTATCTTAACACGGTTCACTTTTTTCTACTGATTTTTTTATATTGAATATTTTAAAGGCAATTGAGAGAATAGTAGTTGAAATTGTAATATGTAATTTGATATTTGTTTGAATCTATCAAGAAGTTTATTTTCCAAGGAAATACAACAATTGGGTCAACAACGATGTTGTCTAGTGTTATATAAGGTGCGTTTAATCAAAAGTTGTGTTTATTTTAACACGAATATCTATTATGTTTATCGGATAAAATATGTAGGAATTTTTTATGTTGAATTAGCACGCTGAGTGGCCTGGTATTATTTTGTTTGAGTATTAAAAAATTGGTCATGCGATAATTTGAGCAAATAATTATTTCATTAACAGGATAACAGTTACAACATGATGAAAGCGAATGGAAGAATTGAAAAAAGAATGAAATGAACTAAGGATTCGTCCAACCAGATGTTTGGACTATAGAATATATTTCTCCAATGTATTTTCCAAAGAGCTCATGTTTCTCAATGTGAAATAGGACTTGATGTTTAAGCTTCATAACATGGTTGACAATATTGATTAGTAGATCAATTACTTGAAATAGCTCAACCTTGAAGACAATGCTCTTTGAATGCTTCAATTGTAGGTACTTATAAGCATTATTGGTGTTCCTAGGCCAAACACAGAACACTAATTTAAGAAAAGAAAGAACTACTTTTTTGTTTGTAAAAATACAAAATGTAGGATGAAACAGAACAAAAAACATATATGAACACATTAAATATAAAACAAAGAGTTTTTTTTCCTGATATTTTTAATACATGTCAAGTAGAAATTTAAATGCACATAAACTTAGTATGACAATAAACATACCTTAAATTGTAGAAAAAGAAACCACAGGGTATTGTTTTTCTATGCGAGATGACAAACGGCTGTATTTTTCTTTTCAGATGGAAGTCTAGTATGAGAAAGGAAGAACAAAAGTGATGCAGTTAAATGATTTAGGGTTTAACTGGTTAGGTAATCAATTAAGATGTAACTCAGGCTATAGGAGTTAAGTGTAGTTGCTCTAAATCTCCTAGTTACATCATTGTTACCAAATTTTAAGCAAACATGTCATACTTACTTAGAAAAATCAAAACACACCCAGGAAATTAAGTCAACTTCAAAACATAAAATCACTGAAAACTCATCATCATCGAAAATCAAGTTTAAGTTATGAAAACGAACCTAAATGAACAGCTTTTGTTATATTGGTATTGAAATATTCTATTAGGGTTCATTTTCATTTAAAATACATACCAATGCAAACGGGCTTGAATGAAAACTAAAAAATACATACCAAAGCAACCGGGCTTAAGTGAAAATCTTCTGCAAGTATCTTTTTTAGTTTGCTGCTCTATCTACGGAGTTTTTTAGTATTAGAATAAGTGGATTACAATAAAATAGGTAGAATAACGAATTTGAAAAAACTACCCTTATAATTATTACTAACAAAATCTCGTTGACAAATGAAACAAAATTGAGAAAAAAAAAGGATACAGCTTTCTTCAAAGACAGTTGAAAAACTTAATGCAAGAATATGGCACGAAGAAACATAATACCATAGATTCCAAAACCCTGTAAACCCTTCACACTTACTGCCATTATTATACATTTGAACAATTGAACTATCATTTCAATCGCAAATACATCACTCCATCCTACCCTTCATGAAACATAAATCATATTACCTCCTCCGTTCCAAAAAGAACGCAACAGTCAACATTTCACACTTGCCGAGACAATATTTTGACCTTTAATAACTACAATTATGAATAATTAAAAATTATAAAAAGTTAATATTAATATAGTATTTAACAAGACGAACCAAACGAAATCCCACTTGACTATGTTTTTTATTATGTGTAAAGCTCAAAACTTGGTCAAAGTATACACTGTGAATAGTGCAAAATTTTGACTGTTGCGTTTATTTTGGAACAAGGAAGTACATTATTTACAATTCAATTTCTCAAAAAGGTTGCTTTTAGTTATTAGAGCTCTTAAACACATCTTCACCAAGCATCAAACATATAAATCTCCAAAATAATTCAAAACAGGTCACAATGCAAAAATAATAATGATAATAATCAAAGTACAGTGAAAGAGAAAGCAACATACACTTTTTTGTGTGAGCAGCAGGATAGGCACAAGCAGAGCAACAACTCTTCTGAAGATGAAAACTACGACATCTAGAAAACCTAATTGAATTAACATAACAATCTCCAACCATAACCACAACAAGAGATGAAAGAGAAGCAACAATGGCAAAAAAAAAAAAAGAAAATTCAAGACAGCAAAACATTACCTCAAAATTAAGAGAACTGAGATTTCATTTACTTCGAAAATCTATCACCACCAACCCAGAATTCGCAAACCCTAACCCTGATTCGAACGGTAGAATTCCCGAACAAAACCCTAACCGTGGTTCGGCACCTTCCTATTGTCTCGGAAACACCACCAAAATCAAATAACAAACTCCATCATCTGTAGAAGAAAAAACCCAAAATCACTTCTATGAACAACTATCCTCAAAACGTTCATGTAGACAGTAACGAAAATTTTTTTAAAAAAAAAAATCACCCTTTCAAATTGCGAGTCTCTTCCTTCGAAGTTGGAAAAAAATCTTCAAAGATGAGGATGAAAAAAACTTAATTCTTTCAACAAAACCCTAAAACAAAACATCCAAATTTAAAACCAGAAGCTTCAAAAAATAAATCTTCAAAGATGAGGATGAAAAAAGCTTAATTCTTTCAACAAAACCCTAAAAACAAACATCGAGATTTAAAACGGAAACGGAAATCGAACAAAAATAAAAACCACAACAAGATTAAAATCAAATTTAAAACCCTGATGCTAACCCACAAATTCGCCCAACAATAGTACAAACCATAATTAAACCCCCAACCCTAACCCACAAAATCCCAAAAGAAACGAAGGAAAGAAAACATCGCATCAAAGAGGAGAGAAAGAATGGATCCAAAAATAGCTTTGCGAGAAGAGAAATGGAGAAAGCACTACCAAAAATACTGAAAGCAATTGGAAAATCATAGCTGGCCAAGGATGACAATGGAGGAGACAATAAAATTTTCAGCAGGAAGCATCACAGAGGAATAGAACAGGGGAGTCGAGGGGGGAGGGGAGTGATGAACAGCAACGTGAATATCACGTGATGTGTTACTGTTCATAGATGAACAGTAACTCCTTATTGGTTTTTTTATTATGTTATAGATATGGAAAAAAAAATTATCCTGCACATTGAATAGACTACCATCACTAATGTAATGTTGTGGTTAATATTGATAATCGAATCTAACTCATATGATAAATAATAATTTTATGTCTTCATTTGTATTAGGTAGTTTACTCACTGTGTAGATGTAACAATGTTCCACTTTTACTCACCGCTAAAGCTAATTATACAATCGAGTCAAAATCCTTTGTCCGGCTCTTTTGTGTACAATTGTGTGTCATCATTCTTTCTAATTAATTGGTTGAATTGTATTAATCTCTAGACATTAAATATAAAGTTGTTGGCAACAATGTCAAAATCAATCAATAAAAATTAGGAAAATTTCATATGAATACTCCCAAATATTGGAGGTTTTCTAATATTAATCCCAACTATTGATCATTACATTATAATCCAAATTAACTTTGGAGGTTATTTTATAATATTAGTCCATTGACTTAATTAATCTATTATAAAGGGCCACAAATTCAAAAACTAATCATTATATTCCCTTTTCCCCTAGTTATTGTACTTGACTAGGGGTGATAATGAGCCACACATGCTCGTGAATAGTTCGAGCTCGGCTCGGACAAAGTTCGATCAAAGCTCGGCTCGGTCAAAGCTCGACTCGAATTCGGGCTCGGTTCAAGAGTTAAACGAGCCGAGCCGAGCCAAGCTAGATTAAGCTAAGCTCGAAAAGTTCGTGAACAAGCTCGATTAATTAAATTTATACTATATAAATCATTGTTATATTATATTAATCTAACATTGAATTATTAAATTGTGGTGTGTATGTTCACTATGTTGTAATTACTCCCTCCGTAACGAATTATTTCACCTTTTTTTTCCACGCATTTTGAGGAAGCAATTTAAGGGTGTAACCGACCAAATTAATCAAAGTAATTTTGATATTAGTAACTTATAATCACATTCTTGCTTGTACTAAAACCATTTTGATTAATTCCTTCGTTTGCACCCTTAAATTGCTTCCTCAAAATGCATGAAAAAACAAAGGGTGAAACTAATTCGTTATGAAAGGAGTATTTATGTTGTAAAATTGAAATCTTTAAACAAAGGATATCAAACAAACGAAACATCAAACACAGGTATTTTCATGGCTAATGTACGTAGTGCATGTTGCTGAATATATCAAATTGTTTTCATCATTTCAAAAAAACGTGAAAATGTCATCATGCCAATCTCTAATAAATTAAATAGCGAAAAAACACAGGTATTTTCCACATAATAAGTTCAATGTTGACTTAATGACTTGGTGAAAACTGAAAATTCATCACAGACGTGACACGACTTGCAATATTTGCCGTCATTAATGTCAACAAGTTGAAAGTTGTATCTTGTAGGAATGATAATCATCAATTAATTATCATGCATGCTATTGAGATAAAATTAAAGGATTTTATCTATTTTCAAAAAGGCTTAGGAGTTGTTTGGTTCATTAAGCTGGAATGGAATGATATGGATATCCATACCAGTGTGATATGGATTCAAAATTTCATACCTACTAAACTGTTTGAATTGGTTCAATCTTTTAATGGAATCTATATCCATTCCTGATGTTTGGTTCACTTAAAAAATTAAAACCAATTAACAAACCATAGTTCACAGTAAGCAAACATCGATGGAAATCATAGACTCATAATAAATTGATAACAACACCGACAATGAATATGACGGCCGAACCTTTTTTTCCAGCTTTTTTCTCCTACAGATTAGGGTTTGTAAGTTGAGGGAATGAATTTAGAATCTTATGGTAGGAGGGGGTAGTATGGAATTGAAAGGGGTAGGATGGAGTTAGATACCCATGGATTTCATATTCTACCCTAAAAAAATCCAACCAAACAATGGATTGGTATCAAATCCATTCCAATCCATTAAAACAGGCCTAACCAAACAGGCCTTAAAAGGGTACCGTGTAGAAAAAACAATTTTTTAAACAAGGTTTAGCATTTCAAAAACACACACACATGTACGTATATACTCCGTTTCGAAATATATGCAACAAAATTTTTGCACTTGTTTTAAAGTTGAGATTAGAGGATACAAATAAAGTCATTAGATTGGCATGTACAGGATGTGTCGCCCCACATGTCAAGTCAGTATGCCTCGTGCCACGACGCGTTGTGCCTATAACGAGCTAAGAAAAGTCCGTGTGTAGTACCCGAAAATTTGGGATATTTTAAAAAAAAAAATTATTTATTAATTAAATGTATAATTAATTAGCTATTTAATTGATTATTATTTAATTAATTATGATTTTGTGTAGCAATCTATTTATTTTGAGCCTGGCCTTAACCTTTTCATTTTATCTCGCCAAAACCCGAGCCCAATTATTTCCTTAGAATCGGTGTTGCACGACCCCTATATTCTTTTTTATTTTCTCCTAATTATTTTATTATTCTAAGTTCAAATGGCCCGTTTATTTGGACTGCTTAATTTTATTCCTTATCTCAGAATTGGGCCAATGACCCAACTTTTCCTTCCCCTTATGTCATGGCCGGTCCTTCCTTTTATATGGGCCAAGTGTTATTTTTCTTTTTGATTTATTTGATTAATTAATAATTATGTTATTTAATTAATTAAATTAATTAATTATTTTAAAAAAAAAACTCTTAAACTAATTCAACCTAAGCTAACTAACCTAAGATTTTTGCTCAACTCCCCCTATTCTTTTCCCTTCCTCACGGCAACCCCCCTTTAACAATTAGGGTTTGTTATTTTTTTTTTATTTTTTATTTTTTTCTTCTCTCTTTATAAATAGGACCTATGTAATTTATTTGGTCCCTATTTGCAAAAGGTTCATAAACCCTAAAAGAAATTACTCTTTTTTTTTTCCTCTCTTTTTGGCCGTGTACTATCATCACCAAAGTGGTGATTTTCCTTGGGAAATTTTAGCGATTTAAGGTAACTTTGCTTTCTCTTTTAATTTTGGGATAGATAATCACATAGTTAATTAGGATTGATCATGAAAATTGTAGGATTCTATGTTTGTATTGATTCGAAAATGTCGAGTACATGATGATTTGATTTTTGATTTATTTTATGTATTTTCTTGATTATTTTATGTAGTTTCTTGAAATCTTTAATTGTTGAATAATTACTTGTATGAATTTATTTATTAATCAAATCTCGTTATTTCTTGATGAATTTTTCGTGGCAGTTTCTTTACTGTTTGATTATGAATCATGATTTATTTCGTGGCAAAATTCGTCCTTTTATTGCTTATAAAAATTTAATCTTTTAAACCGGTAAAACTGTCCAGATTTAGTTTACGAATTTATTAATATACTTAATCAAATCGTATGGCTACGAAATTTTAGATGGAAGTCAGTAATAGTTTTTTACAGCTTTTGTTAAATTTTCGTAATTTTTAAAGATTGTTTGATATGGAAGAAAAATCCGAAACTGATCTCAGCCTAATCTGATTTGTTAGTTATAAAATCTCTTAAAAATAGTAAATGACATTATTTTTGGACTAAAATTATGCACATTAAACCTTGAACCTATATTTAACTTCCATTAAAATTTCCAGTTTAATCGAGACCTTTAAAGGGTCATTCTTAATTTAATTCTTTAAAAATCAGATTGTGTAAAATAGTGTAATTAAATTATTAAAACAAGTTATTTCGAATTCTTGGAGGAAGATTAAATCTTGTTTTGCTCTTTGAATGTGTCGAGTGGTTTGAAGAATAAAAAGATGAATTTTTTTTATCTTGTTTTGTATTCAATTTTGATGATTTTATGTTAAAAACATGATTATTATTATTGTTGTTTGGTTAATTAATTGAATCTTGTTGATTGTAGTTATTTAAATTAATTGATAAAATTGGTGTTCTTGAGTGAAAAATGTCGAGTGGACAAAGGAATAAAAAAATGGAATTTTTATCATGTTTTAAGTAATTTTAGTGATTAATTGATTAATTAAAATAATTTATGAATTTATTTAATTAAAGTGGTTTAACTAGAATTATCGAGTGGCCTAAAAGTATTTAATCAATTTTTTTTGTTTAATTTTGACTTATAATATTTTAGGAATAATTAATTATAAAAGTTACAGTTAAAGGGATAAGTTGTAACAGGAAGGGGTAGATAATAATATTGTTATTATTATTATTACAATTACACGAGTATTATTATTAATAATATTAATATTACGATTATTATTAGTATTATTATTAATATTAGGAATCAGTAGGGATAAGTTATATAAAATACGATAAGATATTAAAAGGGTAAGAAAGGAAACAGAGTAATAGGAATATGAATTGTTTCGATTTCTGGCTAGGAAAGACTTGGTATTTAAGGTGGCCAATATACGTGCCGCACCTCTCTTTCCTGGGACTTCGAACATTTCATTTCCGATTACGGCCACCTAGTATTTCCCGATATAAGATAAGATATAATATTGAAAGATATAAGATAAGATATAAACTTTGAAATATAAGATAAGATAAGGACGCCCACCTGGTGACTCGAGTAGTCAGACTGGGTTAAGTCGAAGCCACTGCTCAATGGGACGAACACACGAGTTCCCCCGCGCAGTTCTGGGTCTTAGGATATGTAGTCGTCTAGTAGTAGTACACGAGCTGCTATTAGGGGTTATGGCCATAGCTTAGGCTTAGTGGTGCAAACGAGATCCGCTACGGGTTGGGTACACGAGCCCACCCCGGCATGTTCTAGGAAAGTTGTGGTGCAAACGGGATCCACAACGAGTTATAGTGACCGGTCCATCGAAAGATAAGAATGATATGAAATGATATGAAATGATACGATATGATATGAATGATACGAATGATAAGATATGATATGAATGACATGTTCGATAAGATATAGTATAAGTTAATGAATAATATAAGATACGATATACATATTGTAATATGACATAAGATGTATAACATAAGATGTAGGTTATGATTTAAAGGAATTGGGATGATTGGATTATAAGAGTATAATGTTATAAGGATATGTATTGAGAATAGTATAAGTCTTCCGCTGTGTATTTCTGTATTCGTATGAGATTGTATGTAAGTATGTACGTATGTATGTATGCATGTATGTATGAGTGTATGAGTGTGTTATACGTGTATTTTGTACGTATTCCTAGCCGTATTTTGCAGGTATGATTATACGTATGGTATACGTACATTATACGTAGATTCTACGTATTCTAACCGTATTTCTGCAGGTATTTTTATACGTATTTCGTACGTACTCGTATACGTATTTTTGTACGTATCGTTATACGCACCTAAGTATTGAATGATGTATAGCATGTATTAGATTCTTCTATGATTTTTATGATCTTTTCTATGCTATTATGTGTTTGGTGGTCCCTCGATTAAACGGGACAGCCTAGTTACTCGCCACTGACGGTGGACCCCCCCCCCTCAGTTTCAGGTGAAGATGCAGCTTGATTCGGGCTTTCGATGGATGGGCTTTGAGTGGCTGAGGACCCTAGTTTTACCTTAGTTACTTAGTTTAAATCGTTATTCCTTAATAGTTAAGACAATTTACTTAGTTTATTTATGATCCCAGCATGTTGGGACGGTTTTAGGACATCTTATGTATTTATGGATTTTGGAGATTTTGGATAATTAGTTTATTTATTTAATAAAAGTTGATCCTATTAATCGAATAATCTAGTTTATTGTTTATTCTAAGTTGGTAATGATCCGTTTGTCGATTTCCCTTCGTCAATCGACACGTCCAAAAAGTCGGGTCGTTACACCGTGACGTGTCGGGCTCGTGCGGAGTTCTAAAATATGAGGACCATGCTGCCATGCACGACTCAACCCATGTTTTGTGTTGGCCCGACTCGTGTCTTTCCTAATAATTGTAATATATTATGAAATCTTAACCAAAAAAACTGTGCCAACTTGCAGGCTAGCCCGCTATGCTCGTGTCAAACTTTAATTTTAAAATGTTGTTCATGCATGGCCCACGACACATAAATCGTGCCTTCGTACCATGTTGTGCTCATAGCGGGCTCGTGTTGGGTCGGGCCCAAATCTTGAATTGTCAAGTTGGCTCTCATACCGGTCCGATTCATGCCCAGCTCTACCAACAATAGTAGAACTATGTCTTATTGATGCTCATTTAATTTCAACCTTTAAAATATGTGCAAAGTTTTATGTTTTTTTTTAAAAAAAAGAGACTTCGTATTTTGAAACAGATGTACTCCATGTATTAATGTACTAGGCGCTACTCGAGCAAATGCTCGATTTTAAAATTTGATACATGTAGTACAAAAAAAATATTTAGAATGCAAATTTTTTAATTAAAATTTTATACAAATAATCGCGGCTTTTACTTATCTTTCCAAAAAAATGCTATGTTTTGATTCTTTTAGAATAATTCCAACTCTAATGCCTCCATTTTAGTAAAGAGAATGGGGAAGAGAGAAAGGAATAAATGTATTCTAAGAGGAAAAATAAGAATTTGAGAGAGAAATTAATAATTTTAGTAGCTTTCATTTTAGGGTTTGTTTACTTCAGGTTAAATTCATTTTAGTTCAGTTCACTTCATTTTAATTTAGTTCAATTCCGCTCTCAATTTTCCTCTCCTGAAAAACATTATTTTCAGCTGTATTCAGTTCAATTGAGTTATATTCAAGTAAACCATAGAATGATATGAACGGATGGACCTAGGACCTAGCCCAAAACTCTTTGCTTAATGAGATGGTCCAAAACACCAAATAAGTGAATGACCCAAGTAATCCAAGTATGGACTAAATGAGCTCAGTAGTGAGTTTGTTTTTGAGAGAAAAAAAATAGAGGGTATTACAAAGTTACAATACGGGAAATGCCAGGCAACAATCGAAAAACGAACAAAACTCTCCCGTAAACTCATTATCCATTCAAAATCCATAACTCGCCATGGATTCCAACAACAATGGAAGCATAAACATCTTTCACAAACTAAACCCCGTTGACTTTTTCACAAATCGGAATCAAAATCAACCCCAGAAAACCAACTACTTTAAGAACTGGAGACAGGAAGAAAAACGTTTCGCTGCCCCGGATCGTTTCAGCACGAAACGCCAGGAATCAGATACTGTCGTCTTGGGCCCGGGAGCTGGGGCTGGCATTGGTTGTGGAATTGGGCTCGGGGTTGGGCTGGTAGGCGGGTTTGGGTTTTCTAGTGGGCCTTGGAATCAAATGCGGCTCGTTTTAGGGTTTGGGTTTGGGTGTGGAGTCGGTGCTGGGTTCGGGTATGGACAAGGTCTGGGTTATGGGTCAAGTTGGAAGTCGATTAAGTCGGATGTGCTTGGGTTTAAGGAGAAAACTAAGAAAAAGAATTCTCCCAAACGATTTGTAGCAGATTGGTAATTATATATTTAATCTTTTTTTTGTTTTAATAATTGTTGCTCATTTGCTGTTTGGGCAATGTGTACTTTTTGTACTCGTAATTTATAGAGAACTTGACTACTTGAGAAACATTTTCCATGTTGAGTAGTAAAATTAGATTTTATTACTGAGCAGAGAGACAATTGGTTTTGCACGTATTTCGAGGAAGCGATTTAATGGTGTAAACGAAAAAATTAGTCAAAATAAAAATTAATATGATGAACTTATAATCACATTCTTGCTTGTACTAAAACCATTTTAGCTAATTACTTCATTTATACCCTTAAATCGCTTTCTCGAAATGCGTGTAAAATCAATTGTTGAAAGTTTTATGTTAAGGAGGGAATACTTCTTTAGTTTCGACATTAGTTTTTTTTTTTGGTTTGCAATTCAACTCACATGATTAAATTACAAGTTTGCATTTACTTGCATACCAACATACCTTTCATGTAGGATTTGGAGTTTAGTTCACGTTTTTTTCGAAACCCAGTAATACATCCTGAGTAAGTTGCTACAACCAAAAGCGATTTACTCAGGTAAGTTGCTACTGCCAATAGCAACTTGTAGCGAATTACGGTAAATTGTGATGAAATGAACTAAAAATAAGTCAAAATAGGGACTAAGGGTTCGTTTACTATGTCGTAAAACATTTTTTACCTTTATTTTAAGAGATCGTTTGGTTGAACAAATGAGTTCATTCCATAGAAAGTCTAATTTCATGGGAAATATATTCCCTTATCAATGTCGTAGAAAATGCCTATTTATGTTTGGTTAAGCTAAGAAATTTTTAATCGATATAGGAATTTTCTACGCGTGTGCTATTTCATGTTAAATTAAAAACAAAGGCATTTAGCTAATTCCTAGGGATTTGTATTTCCAAGGGAAATACTCTCCAATCAAACAACCTCTAAATTTTACATTGTTTACTTTGTAAAGTAGTATAAAATTATTTTCCTTAGGAGTAACATCTCTTAAAATGATGAAAAATATTTTCCCTTCAAAATGAAGGGAAAACTACGATGTATTTTTTTTCTTTTGTCCTTTACTTGGTCTCCATGCTTTCCCTTTCAATTTTCTCATTTTCCACCATTCTCTTACATGACATTTAACAATGGAAAACTTGTTTTACAGTAATGTTTTCCATTGTAACATTGGAAATATTTCACACTTTTTTTTTATAGGGAGATGTTGCCTATTAATTAGAGTGGAGTTGGTTCCTCTCAAGTGGGCCTTCTAATTGGGTCTCAGCTAAAGCGAGATTCTCACACCTAAAAGGCCAAGATGAGCCTTTTAAATATATCCTGGACCCTATTTCAAACTTTGGTCTTCCAGTATTTTGATTGGGCTAGTATATTACAAACTGGGCCACTCAAAGAGTGGTGTGAGCTTGGTCTAGACAACAAGTGCTACCCAAACACAGTATTTGATACTTGATCGCCTAAACCATTAAAAAAAAATGATGGTACAAGTTCCTCAAATTGTTGTAATCAAAAGAAGATTCTTGACCAACAATAGTTGGATCAAGTGTTAAAGCAACTTGATGCTGCTTAAGGGAGATCTCGAGTTCAAGCCTCTCCAAATGCTGAAAACTATTGTTGAAAAACTCACCTACCAAAGTCGGGTGTGCGACACTGACCAGATTCGAATGTAGTCGGAGTTAAGGATTGGTGAATCGAATGGGAAAAGTAAAAATTATTCTTGTGATTAATGAAAAATTTAATATTGTTGGAAGTTCTTGAAGTAAACCAAGAGAGAGGGAAGGAAAAAACAAAGACTTGTCCCAAATTGAAAGAAAAAAAGGTGGCCTTGGGAATTTATACCACAAGAGCGTGCGCGCCAAGCATAGTTTGGTCTCAGAGCTTGGAAAATGTGATGCGCAGCAGCACAGGTGTGGGTGAGCTATAAGCACTCTATCTTTTTTATAGTTGGTCAATTTGACTCCCATATTAGCTGCCAATTAATCAACTATATTATCCCTCCATGTTTATTTCCTTTTATTCTGCCATTATTCTTTCATTAATGTTTATACCTTTTTATTCTCATCCCCTTACAAATTATTACTCCCGTATTTTCTTCTTCGGAGACAAAATCATTCAAAAACATTTCTTCCATAAATGAAAAACACATTTTCAATGCTCTCATTGTTTTGTGGGCAAGTATGTTGAGTTACAGTTAGATTTGTGAGTGCACACAATTACACAAACTCTAGCATTGTACTAACCTTGAAGGGTGACTGTATCGCGTGCACTGCGCCGATGTAGTGCAAAATCGACTTTTAGGACAATTGTTTACATAACATTAAGATGAGTTATTATTGTTTTATTGCTGAGTGTTCTAGCAAATTAAATGTTAATTACAATTATATGGATACATCTCAAGGTCACTAAAATATTTAGAGTTCAATCAATTCCAATACTCTCTCTTAATCTAATGGCTTGTTTGGTTGTTGGTAATAAATTGTGGTAATGTTAATGAATTTATAGTGTAATTTTTCTAAGGAAGAACCTTATAATCCCCATTGACAACAATTTTTCATTCCTAAGATTCAATTTTCTTCTCAATTTTTATTCATATCCATTACCATTGGGGAGGGTGGTATTTGATGGGAATAAATATTTGTTAAGAGAATTAGATAAATTGGAGCTAAGGTAGCACCATCATAGGAATGGATTTTGATTTTCCTTCCAAATTTAGTTATAAATTCATTCCCATTACCATCATTTATGACCGACTACCAAACGGGCCGTAAATGTTCATACTTTGATAAAAATTCAGCTCAACTCAGCTAGTTTTCTAAGGTCATGTTCTTTTGGATTTACTTCCATAAAAAATTGAAACTTGGCTCCTGATAAGCCTAAAATTTTGTTTGATTCAGTTCAATTCAAATTAATTATGTCCAAAAGATCAAGGTCTAATTTCTTCATAAATTTTCATTCACATCCAATATTACCCTTTCAAGTGGTATATGAGGGTAATGAAAAAGATGATAAAATACAAGTTTTAAAATTTGATTGAGTTTCTATTGAAGTGGTAACATTGTTTCCCTTGCTAAATTATATTCACAAGAAATAGGGCATGTTTACGTTTACTGAATTGAATTGAACTGAACTGAACTGAATAGAACTGAATTGAGCTAAATATAATTGTTTATGAGAGAAGAAAATTGAGAACTTAATTAATCTGAACTTAATTAATATGAACTGAACTAAACTGAAATGAATTAAACTTAAAATAAGTTAAATTAAACAGGCCCTAAAGAAATGAAATTAGGAAATTCATTAAACTAGCTAACTTGGGGATTGTACCCACGTATGTTGTGGGCTTGTATGTTTTTAGGACTTGGGTTTCATTGGTTCGATTTCCATATTTTGCACTTTGCGTTCTTTGCAGATGAACACCATTCCTAACCCATGGTTTTCTAATAGTAGGAAAGAATTGAATACTCCCTCCATCCACTATTATTTGCTCAAAACTCTTTTTGGGTGACTTTTAACGAAGGATAATTTTTTTGTCTTCTAGTGTATCATATGGGTACTTTTGAGGGTATAAATATCTTTAATGTAGTAATAGAGAAATAAAAAAAAATGTAATTCTAAGAGTATAAATATCTTTTTAAAGGTGACTCATTACAAAAAAAAAAATGGAGCAAATAAATTTGGACGGACAAAAACGGAAAATGTAGCAAATAATAGTGGACGGAAGGAGTAATTACTTTGCAATGATTTTGGAAATTAAGCATATAAAATTACATATTGATACGCTTAAATTAGATTATAACCTTTTCTTATATCTTAAAAAAGTTAACAAGATTTTACATAATAACTTTAATTTAGTTCATATATATGGGTGTGTAAAAATTTGAATAAAGATTTTTCAAACAAATAAATTGAACTAGATTGTGAAATTACACATCAAACCAAAGTTAAAAGACTATATCCCAAAATTATTTAAAGAAAAATTAAAATTTTATCCTAGATGGGACTAATTTTTTTTAGAGGTTACTCATCTAGTTCAATGAAGTTTATTAGCTCCAATTATATTAAGATCTAATCCAAATTATACACCTAATTTTGAAGGATAAGTCTTCAAACAACACCTCATTTAATCACCATCAAGGTGTTTTGTCACTCCATCTAACTCTTGTTGATTCTAGATCCGACTAATGATTTGTCATATCAAGGATAAAGTGCATCAAAATAATTATTAAAAAAAATAATCCAAGTCACTCATGTTCTTACAACAGTTGGTTTGGTGTCTAGGCTAATATCAATATGCATATATGTTTGAAATTGACGATACAATATAGGCATAACACAGTCACATGATAAGTAGGCCATGGCCTGATGTTATGGGTAAGCCCAAAGGTTACACGAGGATTAGGATTTTTCTTAATAAATGATAGATTTGAGAATAGTATAACTCATAATTAAGTAGACTGAAGAATTAGGGGTTGTTTGGTATATAAAAATATTAGCATAGGAAACGTAATCACTAAATAATATCGTTACCATGTGTTTGTTATGGGTTGTAGGAAACGGAAATAAATTTGTAAATGAAACAAATTCCCTTACATTGTTACCTTCATAAATTAATGGAAACAATTACAGTTTCCGAATGGTAATCATATGTATTATTACCATTTGCCTCTCTTATTTGTTTCCAATCCATTACATTTACTAATCTCATACCAAACACCCCCTTAGTGTAGAGCAAATATTGCATACATTCACCTTGCATCCTAGAGATACACGGTTTGATACTCATCCTTACTTCAGGATTATCCCCTTATCTCCCCCCCCCCCCTTAAGTGTGATGATGAATGTGTTACATAAATTAGTAACATATTATTAGTCAATGAGCTAATTGATTTCAGTGGTTGATTTCTTACTTGTTCATAAAAAAATAGACGTAAGTAGAAATATTAAGCAATTTCGGGTTAATTGGATTGAGGTAGAATATTGGGTTACGATTGTAACGAGTCAGGTGTCTCTAGATTCAGGTTGGTATCATCTTTTCTTTTTGAGAGAGAATATCCTATTTACATAACAAAAATATCCTATATTTTTATATGAGAATATTTTATGAATATTTTCTATCACTTTATTTATTTATTTATTATCTCTACTATGTAGGCCCAATTTTTGTGAGAGCTTTTTCAGAAAAAAATAAATAGACGAACAACAAAGAAAATTGTTTATCATATAACCAAAAATCTTCATGTTCAAGTTAATCTATCGGAATTCATGTTAAAGATATTACATTCTCATTAGTTTCTTTTTTAAATAATCCACTATATGTACAATACATATTTACATATTACTCCCTCCGTCCCCCTTTGTTTGCAACACGGTATAATTGTAACTTTTATAAGAGTTTAGTATTGAGTTGATATGAAAATTTGTATTTTAGTGTGTAAAGTGATGGGGTATGTGGACTAAGGTAAAATAAAGTAAAGGAGAGTTGTGGGGACTACATGTATATCATATTACTTATTTTAGAATTGTAGCAAACATTTTGGAACATCCTAAAAAAAAAATTGTTGCAAACAAAAGGGGACAGAGGGATTACAACATATCAAAAAATAATTGACAAGGTCTATTGATAACGGCATATGAAATGCAAGTTGTTGTAATCCTGTTAGAGTAGTGCAAACTGCAACTTTCTTTGTCACAAAAAAAAAAACATGTAGCACGAATTTTTGACTATCAACTAAATAATTTGATGTCATATCTGATCTCAATGAGATCGATAATCACCCAAAATTGAGACTACACGAGTATATGGTAGCCATGTAGGGTTGAGGTGTTTGGCAAAGAGTTTTTTGCTCAGAGGTTAGAGTTTTAACCAAATTTTAGAGTTTTTGACCCATTGAAATTCTAAACTCTTGTTTGGTGGGGAGAGTTTCAATTTAGAGTTTTGATTTCAAAACTCTAATTTTGAAAAAGCTCCTCCTATGAGCTTTTTCATTAGAGTTTTGCAATTGTTAAAGTTGTTGGACAAAATTACCCACATTGATTTAGGATTTTATAAAAAGATATATTACAAAAACAATGGCTATAAATGTCATTTTACACAAACATCTTTTAGCAATCAGCTAAGTGTTACCAAACACAATTATTAAAACAGCAGTCAAATACTCTAAACAAAAAAGTAAAAAACTCTAACAGCAAACTCTAACATCTGTTTACCAAACAGGACCTGCAGCTGATTGAATTGATTCATTCGTTGGTGCCTTGGTGGTGGTCTTGTAAGTGTAGATTATCTCTATTATATAAGTCAAGGGGAGAGCCATGGTGTCCCCCCTCAAAATGTCCATCTTACCCCTCAATACTTTTTAAATTCTCATTTTGTACCACACCCTAATTATTAAGGAAAATTATTACAATTTTAAAACTTTTTAAAATGAAAATAATACAAAATATAAAATTCAATAAAATAAAACAAAATTTTAAAAATTATATAAATAAAACAAAAATTTCAATTTTTTTTTTTATTATATAAAGTTTGTTTAGACAGATTTATTTAAAATACCATCGCACGCAAAGCGTGCATAAAAGGCTAGTTATTATATAAATCATCCCTTAATTTTAGGGATGTCAGTTTGGGTTGGAACCCGTTGGGTTAACTGAACTGAAATAAATTGAATTGAAGTAACCCGTAACCTGAAATTGACCTGAACTGAAGTGACCTAAACTGAAGTGACCTGAACTGTTATTGGCCCGTGAATTAATGACCTGAATTGAACTGAACTTGAACTGAAAGTAACCTGAATTGAGGATAACATGTCCCAAACCCGAAGATTTATTAATTGGACTGAACTGAAATCAATCCGTTACATTATTTGACCTGAACTGAATTGAACTGAAATCTTATTCAAGTTGAAAGTAACTTCATATCACAATTAACATATTAAGAAACTTTTTGTGTTTTTGATCATTTTTTATCGTAATGGACGCTCCAAAATAACCCGATGTAAACTGATGTCAACCTGAAACATACCGTTTCTTATCGTTGAACTGTATTAACCTGAACCATTTTGAACTGAACTGATACTAGCCTGACCGTTAATGACCTGAACCTGAACTGAATTGTGATCGAGAAAAAAAAACTTGGTATGACCTGTTACCGAAATGACCCGAACTGGATTGAACTGAACCGTTGGACTAATAACCTGATCTAACCTGAACCGAAATTGAACTGAACCCGTTTGGATCAACCCTAGCTAATCTGTACTGTTAACCCATTTTGACATCCCTACTTAATTTGTTCCACATATCCTCTATACAATACCGTACCATGGTTAATTTTTATTTATAATAAATCATTTTGTATGTATTTTAATAAAGATATTTGAGGGTATAAACAAACAAAGTAATTACTATTTACCAAGAAAGATTATAATAACACTAGTAACATATACTCTACGTTTTGCTTGTATTTAAATTATGTTAATTAATGTATTCTCTTACATCGTCAAATTTCTCTCTAAAATTCGTACAAAATAGTTTGCTGCAAATAAAAATTAAAAGAGAAAGTGCATTTTATTTTCATTTTGTTTACTTGTAAATATTAGTTTTATAATTCACATTAAAAAATGGAAAAATTGTAAAAAATAAGTCAACCTTTATCCGGTCTTCTCAAATTAAGTCAATCTTTAGATTAACTCAAAATAAGTCAACCTATCACACATATCCGCCCAAATTAAGTTTTTTCACTAATTTATTGGTGGAGAAAGTTAAACATTTCAACGCAAAATTAAAGCGGTGCATTGACATGTTGTTGTTTATATGGTTTTCCATTGAAAATGTTAATTTAATCAACAAATAATTAGTGAAAAAACTTAATTTGAGAAAACATGTATATTAGGTTGACTTATTTTGAGTTAATC
Organism: Salicornia ramosissima; assembly: GCA_951394345.1. Classification (NCBI taxonomy): domain Eukaryota; kingdom Viridiplantae; phylum Streptophyta; class Magnoliopsida; order Caryophyllales; family Amaranthaceae; genus Salicornia; species Salicornia ramosissima. The sequence goes on from OX596239.1 coordinate 13,602,290, forward strand.
AAAAGGTTGACTTAATTTGAGAAGATCGGCTAAAGGTTGATTTATTTTTTACAATTTTTCCTTAAAAAATATATATTTATATGTCAAAAAGTGTTGATGTACCCTGTAGGCTTTAGTTTCTTTCAGGGATTGGATTTATATTCAGACTAAAGCCTCCTCACATGAGAATCCGTTAGGAAAGTGTGTATGCAACATAGATCTGCAATCATTTTTTAGTCTGAATATTAATGATAAATTGTGTTATCATATTATTCACGAAAGCTTAGGTATTTTAGTCCGAATATTGATTATATGTAATAAATACATTGATTACATGTATGATTATTTTTTTTATCACCAGCTAAGGCATATTATTAGGTGTGTTTTGATATGATCCATCAAATAGTAACTGAGGACTTTATAAGAGAGCTGGTGCGACTGTACACTAGATTCTTACTTCATGTGTATGTATGTGTACTCACTTTTAACACTCGGATAGAAATTAGATATTAGTAAAATTAATATTAATTACGAATCAAATGAAATTTGATATGAGTGTATTTTTTCCTTACACATAAATCGTGAAAGACGGTCAAATTATGATTAATAGTGTGAAAGTCAAAGTGTTGTAACTAAACAACGGTTATGTTATTTTGTATGCATGCTTCCAAATAATTTCCTATTCTTACAATGATGACCCAATAAGACTGTGTTTACTGGATTCTCATCTGAACTAAGATAAATATTATTATTTTTAGTAGTTTTAAATGAACAACAATGCCCATATCTATAGACGAATATACTTCGAATTTTAAAATATATTTATTTATATTACTTATCATTTAGATACCATACTTTGTCTTAGATATAAATTTTAAATAATATCATACTTTGTATTATACTTTTAAATTTTAATATTTTATATTACTTATGCTTGGCCAAAAGATAAAATTAGAAATAATTAATGAAACAGTAGATACAAAGCTCATTAAACATATGCTCCTTTATAACTCAACTCGAGCTTGAGCTCGAATATGTAAACGAACAGCTCGAGCTGAGCTCGAATATTAAAAAAATTAAACGAGCCAAACTCAAACAAGGTTTTTTGGAAGCTCGGTTATGCTCGAGCTCGGCTCAAGCTCGATTGATATTAGTCAAACCTAGCTCGGACAACTTACTATTTGGCTCAGCTTGATCGTTGACATCTCTAACCTTGATATTAGTAAAAGTTCTTTTTTATTTTAATAAGGAATTTAATCATAAAAAATATTGATATAATGTATAAAAGTAACAATATTATCCTTTATAAAACTCATTTAATAAAAAAAAAATGATTCATGTAGAATAAAAACCAGTACAAGTTAAAGATAATTCACTTAAATACTTAAAATGGCTACTTGAAAACAAGTTACCCAAAAATTGATAAAGTCGTCCTAAATTTAACTCTCTTACATTAATATTATTGTCGTTCCCCCTCACACAATATTTTTTTTCTTAGAAAATTATAAGATGCTTAAAATATAAATGTCTACTTTATCATGAATAATTCATCTAGGCAGTGTTTCTTGTATCCAACACATATTAGACATTTCAAGCTAAAATATTTACATACATACATGCATGCATAAGATATACTCCCCCCTTTAATATTTAAGTGATCCATTTTCCTTTTTTGGTTGTCCATATTTATTTGCTCCATTTCTATTTTAGTAACATATATTACACTTTTTTCAACGCGTTTTTGGTGCAACTGGCCGCACCATTTAATAATGGTGCGGCGCACTGATAAATAAGGGGTTACAAAGTTGATTTTTGTATGGGGTTACAAAGACTTTGTAACCACGCTTAAATACTTTGTAACCCCAACTTTGTAACCCCATTTAAATAATTTGTAACTCACTTAAACACTTTGTAACCCCACTTAAATATTTTCTAAACTCAAAAAAACATTTTGTAACATCACTTAAACACTTTGTAACCCTCAAAAAACACTTTGTAACCCCAATTAAACATTTGTAACCCCAAAACACATTATAACTAAAAAAAAATCGTAACACCAAAAACACTTTGTAATTCCAAAAAAACACTTTGTAACCCCACTTAAACCAAAAAAAACCTTTGTAACCTCACTTTATAACCCCAAAAACTATTTTGTAACCCCACATAAACACTTTGCAACTCCGAAAACACTTTGTAACCCCAAAAAATCTTTGTAACTCGAAATAACAGTTTGTAACCCCACTGTAACTCCAAAATAACACATTGTAACCCCAAATAATACATTGTAACCCCAAAAAATACATTGTAACCTCACTTAAACACTTTGTAATCCCACTAAAGACTTTGTAAACCCTAAAAATGGCCGCACCATTTGAAACAATGCAGCTGGCTGCATATAAGAATTTGTGCACTTTTTTTTTTACCTTTTACACTTATATATCCATAATTTACTTACTATTATAGCCATATATACAGATATACTTTAATACTTATATTTTTATCCTCCATCCATGGCCCACTTCTGCACGAAATGATAATTTTTGGAACCTTCTAAAAAAATATCCAAAAGCAAATAGAGCACTTAATTATGGAAAGAGGGAGTAAATTGTACTTGTAAATTACAGTGCTTAAACAAAGTTAAAATAAAAAAACGATGTTAGTGTTATCTAAAAGAGCAAGGTAGAGAATTTGTTGTTGGTGAATATTAAACATCGTACTTCAAATATGAAATAGCAACTCTAACGTAATTGCGTCGGAACTCGATTCTCTCTTAGTTGTACACATATCACATTGCTCATTTATAAATTTGATGTTAGGAAGGATTGGATATTAGAACAGTAGTTTTGGACTTCCGGTATCAATCTCAAAGTTCGACTCTCATTGTCCCCTCATCTGATCTGTACATAAATACATAATGCCATTTTGACAATCTTATAAGACAAAGTCTTTTAAAATAACAAGTGTACCATACCTGTATATTAAATTAGTGTACAACAAATTAAAAGTTATCATAAGAGCTTATTTGCTTCACATGGGAAGCGATTTCCCATGTTAATTTACAATTTATGGGAAATTATTTCCTTTCTTAATCTTATTAATTATGCTAAATTGTTTGGTTGACACCAAGGGCGGAGCCAGTGTAATACCCCGAAAATTCGGGATATTTTAAAATTTTTATTAATTAATTAAATGTATAATTAATTAACTATTTAATTGATTAGTATTTAATTAATTATTATTTTGTGTAGCAATCTAATTATTTTGAGCCTAGCCTTAACCTTTTCATTTTATCTTGCCAAAACCCGAGCTCAATTATTTCCTTAGAATCGGTGTTGCACGACCCCTTTATCCTTTTTCTTTTTCTCTTAGTTATTTTATTTAATTCTAAGTCCAAAAGGGCCCATTAAATTTGGACTGTTTTAATTTAATCTGTTCTCCTTTTTCTCAAATTGGGCCAAAGGACCCAATTTTCCTTTTCTTTGGACTTGGCCGGTTCTTCCACCTCTTTTGGGCCAAGTATATGTTTTGTTTTTATTTAATTAATTTGATTAAATAAATTAAATTAATTAAATTATATATTTTTAAAATTCCTAAAACTTAGTCTAAGATTAACTAAGTCTTTCCCTATTTTTTTTTGCTCTCTTTCACGGCCCCCATTAGTTAAATTAGGGTTTGTTGCTTCTCCTCCCTTTTTTTTCTATAAATAAGGCTTATGTCATGCATTTGGTTCCTAATTGCAAAATACTCCTAAGCCCTAAAAGAAAAATATAAACTTTCTCTCCTTCCTCCAAAAGAGCCGTGCATTTCAATCACTAATCTAGTGATTTTTCCTTGGAATTTTAGCGTATCGAGGTAACTTCGCTATTCCGTTTAAATTTGGGTACAAGTTTCCCACATAGTTAATTAGGATTAAAATCATGAAAATTGCTAAGAATTAGTATCATGTTCACCTAGGAATTTCGAATCATATGATAGGATATTATGCAATTTTTCTTGATGATAATATGTAATCATTATGAATTATTATGAAATTTTCTTGATTATTTTATGTAGTTTCTTGAAATCTTTAATTGTTGAATAATTACTTGTATGAATTTATTTATTAATCAAATCTTGTTATTTCTTGATTAATTTTTCGTGGCAGTTTTTTTACTGTTTGATTATGGATCATAATTTATTTCGTGGCAAAATTTGTCCTTTTATTGCTTATAATAATTTAATCTTTCAAACCGATAAAACTGTCGAGTTTTAGTTTACGAATTTATTAATATATCTAATCAAATCTAATGGCTACGAAAGTTTAGGTGGAAGTCAGTAATACTTTTTTAAAGCTTGTGTAAAATTTTCGTAATTTTTAAAGATCGTTTTCTATGGCAGAAAAATCTGAAACTGAATTCTTTCTAATTTGATCTGTTAGTTATAAAATCACTTAAAATTAGTAAATGACGTTATTTTTAAACGAAATTTATGCACGTTAAACCTTGAACCTACATTTATCTCCCATAAAAATTTCCAGATTATTAGAGACCTTTAGATGGTTGTTCTTAATTTAATTCTTTAAAAATCAGATTGTGTAAAATAGGGTAATTGAATTATTAAAATATGTTATTATTAGTTCTTGAATTTTTCGAGTGACCTAAGTATTAAAAGGGGGAATTAAAAATATGATTTTTATGATGAATCTTGATAGTTCTTGAATTGTTGTATTAATCTTTAATTAATCTTTGAATAATCTTGAATTAATATGTAATCTTGAATTCAATCTTTAATTTAATCATGCAATTATGGATTCTTGGAAATTAGTCTTGTTATGGTTGTTGATCCCAGAAAGCCGTGTGGATTATAAGATTAAAGGGTTGATTTTTGATCTTGTTTTAGTCTATGTTGCAGGATTTAAGGTATAAAGTACGATTACATTGTTTATTATTAAGTTTATGTGATTAATTAATGAATTTACTATTTAATTATTATTTTGCTATGAAAAAATATCGAATGGACTAGAATAAGTTTGATCAATTTTAGTTAAATTCTTGACTTATAATATTAGCAGAAGGTAATTTTAGGAATTGCTATAATTAAAGGAATTATCAGGGATAAGTTGTAACATGAAGGGATAGGTATTATTACTATTATTATTACTAATACTATTATTATTATTATTATTAGTAGTATTATTATTATTATTAGGAATCAGTAGGGATAAGTTATAATAAGATATTAAAAAGGGAAAGAAAGGAAACAAAGTAAAAGGAATTTGAATTGTTTCGATCTCTGGCTAGGAAAGACTTGGTATTTAAGGTGGCCAATATACGTGTCGCACCTCTCTTTCCTGGGACTTCGAACGTTTCATTTCCGATTATGGCCACCTAGTATTTCCCGGCTTAAGAAAGATATAAGATATGAAAGATATAAGATAAGATAAGAACGCCCATTCGATGATACACGAGTCGTCGGATTGGGTTAAGTCGAAGCCACTGCTCAATGGGACGAACACACGAGTTCCCCCGCGCAGTTCTGGGTCTTAAAATATGTAGTCGTCTAAGTAGTAGTACACGAGCTGCTATTTGGGAGTTATGGCCATAGCTTAGGCTTAGTGGTGCACATGGGATCCACTACGGGTTGAATACACGAGTTCACCCCGGCATGTTTTAGGAAAGTTGTGGTGCACACGGAATCCACAACGAGTTATAGTGACCGGTCCATTAAGAAGTAAAGATGAATGATATGATATGATACGATAAGATGTTAAGATGATTCATATGATATAAGATAAGATATTTTCTTTAAGGTTTTATGAAGTGGTCACCCCACCGACGATGCACGCTTCGTTACCGGGGTTAAGTCTTTGCCACCGACCTGCCGAGGCTTTCTGGTCGGTTTACTGATCCTAGTTTGTGTTGTCGTCCGAATTAGTGGCACATGAGTCGTTAATTCGGGAGTGAGGGTCCCACTTAGACTTTGGGAAAGACACATGAGTCTGACCCGGCATATTCTAGGAAAGTTGGGGTGCACACGAGATCCCCTACTAGCATGTTGACTCGACCATGGATTAAGCAAAGATAAGATAAGATGTTTATGTTATGTTTATGTTATTATACGAAGATAAGATATGATACGATATGAAGTCAAGATAAGATGATATGATTATGATAAGATGACGAGATGTTACGTATGATATAAGATGGGATATGTTTCAATAAGAATAATGATAAATAAGCATATGTACAAGTTAAGCAATATTCGTATAAGTCTTCCGCTGTGTAAGTATGTTGTATGTATTTGTATTCGTATGTTGTACGTATTCGTATCTGTATTGTATACGTACTTTATATGTACGTAACTCTAACCGTATTTCTGCAGGTATTTTTATACGTATTTGTATACGTATTTTTGTACGTATTTTTATACGTATCTCGTATAATTTTTGGTATATAATGTAATATGGTTTATGCGTGATTTTCATGTGAAATTCTATGATATTATGTGTTTAGCGGTCCCTCAATTAAGCGGGCAGCCTAGTTACTTAGAACGGTGGACCCCCCCTCAGTTTCAGGTGATGATGCAGCTGCTTAGAACGGGCTTCCGCTGGATCGGGCTTTGTGTGGTTGAGATCTGTAGAATAGCCCTAGAATTTTCTAGTATTTCCATTAAGACTTTTATGCTATTAAAGTACTCCCAGCCTGTTGGGAAGGATGTTAATAATTATTTTATGTAATTTAAGTTTGGAATTATGTAGGTTATTGGTTTTTAGTTAATTAATTTAATAAAAGATGCTTAGTTTTGAGTATTTGAATTAATTGGTAGTTTAAATGTTTAAGTAATGATCCGTCTGTCGATTTCCCTTCGTCAATCGACAAGTCCAAAAAGTCGGGTCGTTACAGCCAGGGGGGCTGGCGGGGGCCTTTGTAATAACCCGAAATTTTGTGTTATTTTAAATTTTTATTATTTAATTACTTATTTTGATGGTACAATGATTCGAATTAAACTGAGCCCAAATTAAACCATGAGCCCAAACTTTTACCTTGCATTAACCAAAATAGGGCCAAAGCCCAATCCCACTTTGTTACCTAGGCCCACACGGCTCTTCCTCTTATTTGGACTAAATATTTGTTTTTCTCCAAATCTTTTAATTAATAGATATGAATTAAGTAAAAATCCTATTTTTAATTATCCTCTACCTATTTTTTAGGAGTTCACCCAACCATCCAAGCATCTATAAAAACCCCCCATATCACTCAAAACCCATGGCACATACAAAACAACAACACCACAAAAACTTCTTCCACTCTCTCTCAAAATATTCTAAACACAAAAATTTAAAGATCAAAAGACCCAAAAGGATTGAGGCAAGAAAAGAGGAATCAAAACCAAGCTCTATTTGAACCAAACACACGGCCAACCCAAGAAAAAGATTCGAACTCTTGTACATCAATTGAGGTAATTAGATATTTTGCCTAATTTGTGAACTAATTAATTATATAATTCATAGAACAAGTTTAGAATTAATTTTGAATTGATAAAATTGCTTGAAAATGTGTTCACGTATGATGGCCGAGTATTGTTTAATGATTTCATGATTTTATGTTCTTTCATGATTCTATGATTAATATTTGAACCTTGCCATGAATCCTAATGATTGAATTAATGAATTATTATCTAGCATCATAATTGAATTGTTCCATTTATGTTCTTGAATTTTTCGAGTGAATTGGTGAATTAAAGATTGGATCTTTTAGTTGTAATTTTGTTCAATCTATGATCCATTATGAATCTCTTGATTTATTATTTAAGTTCTTGAATTATTATTAAAGCATGGATTTTAATGAAGATGGTCTAATATAATTATTGTTATTGTTTAGAATTAATTAATTAAATTCTTGAATTATATTTTTGTTTATTATTTATTCATGAAATTGTCGTGTGTATTGATGATCGTGAATTGATGAAATAATATGATTTTCTCAGTTGTTATTGAGTCTAGAAGTCAAAGTTAGAATGTTTGATCTAGGGTTGACTAAGTGATAAGTTGGGTGACTTAGAGTCAAAGTTATGAGTTTAAATAAAATAATAATAATAATAATAATAATAATGAAGGAAAGGAAACAGAGTAAGATGATATTGTCTTGTTTCGATCTCTGGCTAGGAAATACTTGGTATTTAAGATGGCTGATATACATAGTGCCGCACCTCTCTTTTTCCTGGGATTTCGAACATCTCAGTTCCAATTACGGTCACCTAGTACTTCCAATTATGGTATGCTCTACCGGGTATAAGGAATTGACGGCTGGCATACACTGATAATTGGAATTGACGGACAATTATGCTATAATTAAGGAATTGACGGCCGGTATGAGCACCATATAAAATACATAATAAATATTGAGGAAAGAAGATGATGAATTGGTTAATGAAAGATAATGTTAATAATAATGGAACAATGGAGTGCTATAGTTGTATGTTGAAATCGAACCAATGGAACAATGAAGTACATTTGTCGTACGTTGAAGTTGAACCATTGGAATGGTGGAGTACAACTGTTGTACGTTGAAGTTGGACCAATGAAAGATAATTTAAAGGATAAATAGAACAATGGAGTGCAATAGCCGTATGTTGAAGTTGAACCAATGGAACGATGAAGTACATTTGTCGTGCATTGAAGTTGAACCATTGGAACGATGGAGTGTGATTGTTGTACGTTGAAGTTGGACCGATGAAAGATAATGAATTGATTAATGAAAGATGAGTTGTCACAGTCTATGGAGTCTAGAGTCTTGAGTCTTGAGGTGACCCTAGCTAGAGAGTATGGTTTGGTTATGTTATGTGTTCCGCTGCGTATCTGATTGGGTGACGTTTTCTATTGACTTGTGAATATGAATGTGTTAAGTTGTTAACCACGCTGACATTATGAATTGATTGTGCTATGTTCTATCTATTATATACTTGGTTGCATTCTACGATTACGTATAATATTCTAATTACTCCCCACTGACTGTGGACCCCCATTCCTTTTCAGGTAACGAAGTTGAGTAATCTGGGTTACAACGTTGGTTGGGTCTCATGAGCGAGCAAGCGTAGCAGTATTAGCTACCCATATTAGTAGACTTAGCCTTGTTAATGAATTTTAGTAGCTTGTGTTAGAACTTTAGTATTTTAAGTCACTTTTTGGACATATTCTAATTTTGGTTTAATTAATTTGGATTAATAAAAGCATTAAGTTTAGAGCTTCCGCTGTTTACTTATAAGATTTGTGATATAAGTTTCAACCTTTAATGATTCGTATTGTTGTTTTCTTCGAAAACAATGTTGCTAAAATACGGGTCGTTACAGCCTTGGCCTCCCCCTTGGCCCAAAATTGCTAGTATATATTTAATTCTAAGTGAAAATAAGTCATAAAAATCTAGTGGCTCAATTGGTTTAATTGCTTGTTTATACTTCCCTAGACTAGGGTTCAAGCCTCACTACCCACATTATTAACACTTTTTGCTCTTACTTCCGTGTGATATTCGTCTTATATGATAGACTTGTTTAGAACTCTAGAAGAAGAAGAGCCAAAATGGTTGGTGAGTTGGTCACTTTTTTTTAAAATGTTATTTTTTTGCCTTAAATTTAATTACTTGGTGATGCCCAAAATTTTAGTATGAAATGATAATATTGTTCGTATTTAAAATTTTACCACAATAAGCATGACTAACAGACAACAATCACGAAACCCATCCTTGCTTAAACTTGACCACGACCAACATAGTCTATTTTAAACGGTGGGAAATTTGATCTAGATGTCTGCACCATGACTTGGGCGTCTAATCCAGATGGTCCAGCGTTTAAAAATAAAAAATAAAATAAATATAGGAAGACCATCGTGGTTTTCAACCTACTTCATCTTGTTTGGGTGGTGCAAGTTTCGTGATCATTGTCTATGGCTAGTGGTCATGGTGGCGGTTTTTTTTTTAAATTAAGGACTATATTGTATAGTACAATAGTCTTAATTTGTCGTTGGTCATGGTGGATTGGTGGTGGCGGTCGTGTTTAATTGGCGTGATTTCCATAGTTGTTCTTGATTATTGAGGTTGACGGGATTGTTATGTTTTTTTTTAAGTTAAGGAAAATATTCTAATTTCATTTTAAAAGTTGGGAGGCATTTAGTAAAACTTAGGACATGAATAACACTCCTTTTTTTAACTTCTTGGTTTTGGGGTTTTTTTTTCTCATTTGACTAAACTCGTGAAGCAGTAGTATACCTTTATTTCAACATCTATACTTTCATGTCCTATACATTAAAATGTTCATCTAATAAAATGTCAAATTGAAATCCAATGCATTCATTTTCATGTCGTATAGCAATTTATGTTCTTTATTCAGTTTTTTTTTTTTTTGCAAAAAACTCAATAATTAGGAACAAAATCAACTGGATTTTTCAATTAGAAGAGGAAACATAATTTACACAAATGTAGATCGAAGGATGAAGAAGAAGGGGGAAAAATTTATTGAATTGTAGATCGGAAGATGAAACGAAAGAATTCAACTGAAATTATGGAATGAAGCAACTCAATGGTTTGGCCAAAAAACTAAAGAATTCAACGATGAAGCAAGATCTTCATGAATCACTTAAGGCTTGTTTGCTTCAGATTAAATTCAGTTCAGTTCATCTCTATTAAGTTCAGTTCAATTCAGTTCAGCTCTATTAAGTTCAATTAATACACTTTATTAAGTTCAGTTCAGTTCAGTTCATCTCTATTCAGCTAACGTAAATGAGCCCTTAGATTAAGCGATGAATTAAAAGCATGCAAGTGAAATTGAAATGAATTTCCCGATGAATCATAGGATGAAGCAAAATTGAAAATTTTAAAATTGGGAATAAGAGATGAATGAATGGAGAGAAGAATCAGAAGATCGTGAATGAAATGAAGAGAGAGAAACTAATACGAAGTATGTGAAAATATTGTTTAGAGTAATTAAATTATAAGTATGTAATTACTATTACTCCTCGTAGATTAATCATTAGCAACTTAGGTTGTTGGATCATAGGTCAATGGGGGTTTTTGCTTCTCTTCCTCAGCTATCATGGCAAAAGTTTTAGCCATTAGAATCACCTTACAATGGCTCAGCACTTCCAACTACAAAGGATGCAAGATTGTTTCTGATTACAAGAATGAGGTTTCTGATTATTTCTGATTTTGCACAAGATAGTTTTTACGAGATCCTATTCATATATACTCAGGGTCACAACTCACAAGGAAAAACAATGTATATAAATAATGTTTTGTATGAATTTTTTTTTTGACGGAATTTTGTATGTATTCAAAATAGAAAATATGATATAAATATAATTAAATTATAAGTATGTAATTACTATTACTACGCGTAGATTAATCATGTAACTCATTTTTTTTTTGTAAAACTCAATGTCACAACAAAAACAATTTTTCATTTTATTTTTTTAATTGCGTATGAATTAATCATATTTCAAGATATAAGGCGGGTTTAAACACATTGCACCGGGAATTGATATTGACACAACTAAAATTGATATGGTACAACTTTTGTGAGAGTAGCATAAAAAATGTGCTCTCATAATAGGTTGTGACTTTATTATTTCTCCATTACACCGTAATATTCATGAATTTTGATGGGCCTTGATATGTCTGCGGTCTGTCCCATTGTATTGTATGTGGTCATTCATGTACTCATTTGGATATATCATTGTCTCAAATGGGCCCCACTTTTTATTCACGTCGTTCGTCCCTAATCTCAATCATCATAATGTTTAAAAACCAAAGCTTCGATTATCTTGCATTATTTCCATTTTCCCTCGTCAATTGTCCCCCAAAAGTTATACACTAAAGGCGCGAAACCTAAGGTTTTAATACAACTTAAAAACATAGTCAGTGCAACCAATAATAGGCATCTAAGGCTCACCAACAAAATCATTAAATACTTTTGAGTACAAAAATAAATAAAAAATACTCCCTCCGTCCCAAATTACTTGCTACATTCTGAAAAATGGTACTGTTTATTTGCAAACTTTGACCGTTTATAGTTTTATGTACATAAAGAAAAATATAGTCATGATGGATCTAATTTGGTTCATCTCAATATGTATTTTTCAAATATATAATTTTTTATTATGCGTGGTTTAAGATATTTTAATTTAAAGTTGTGTATTGGGAAATGTGAAAAAGGAAATGTAACAACTAATTTGGGACAGAGGGAGTAATAATAAATCATTCCATTTTACTTGATATGTAATACTTCCGTAACAATTTATTTACTGTACAATAGTTTAACATAGAAGTAAAGAGAAAAAATGTTAAAATGTTAACATAGAACTATAGAACTAAAGAGAATTAGAGAAATTTAATAATTATAGAGTAAACGAACAAATTTACTCAAATAATTTTAACATCAATAATGTATAATTTCTTTTTTACTTGTGTTTAAAAATCGCAAGTACAATCAAATTAATTGTAAAATTGCATTATTCAAATTCTCTTAACACTCAAAATTAATTCATAAATAATAAATTCTTAAGAGAAATAAGTTATTTACTCAATTTTCAATGTACTCTCCACACCATGTATTTATAAGTGAGAATAATTTTTTTAAAACAAAATTATTTATTTAGAAGTTTGTAAGAATTATGTGGGAACTTTTTTTATTGTCAGGTTAATGTTATTAATGAATATTTTAAAATCATCGTACACAGTGCGTGAATTTGATATTTTCTAACTTTAACTATCTTTAATTTCATAACAAAAAATATTATTTATTTTTTTTATCAAAAGGCAAGAGATTATATATTAATAAAAAGCCAAACGGCACTTACAAATCGATAATCTCTCCAAAGGGGCAAAGACATTAGATTCAAAACAACAATACATATTTTAATTTCAACTTCACTAATTGCTTCGTTTCCGTTCGATTGCAGAATCACCTGGTGATTTTTGTTCGACTTCAATATATTTTGACCAACTGCAACCACCTCCTGTATAAATCTGAGGAAGAAAATATATATTTGAAGCCCTAAATCGTTGTTGACGATAACCATAACTCTCCAACCCAATGATTTGATGTAACTCATTTGAGGAAAAACAACCCACACACTATGGGAAATAGCAAACCACAACAAAGGAAAAGTAACAACCTACACAATAAGATGAGAAATAACAACCCACACAATAAGATGGGAAATAACAACCCACACAAGATGGGAGAAATCAATCCACCAAAAAAGTAGACCAAAAACCATCATTAAAGATGGAGAGTAATTATTCAAAGATTAAAAACTAAAAGAAAACTAAAGAAAACAAGAAATTAGAATTAAATTGGGGTTTTCCACCGATTAAATCGATGGAAGCCCCCTCAAAAACACTAATGGAGCAAGAAAAAAAGAGAGAGAAAAGGGGGAAAAGAAATTAGGACCGACTAGAAATATTGAACTGGATTAAAATTAACTGAACTGAAATATCGACCGAAGGTTAACAAAAAATATTATTAAAATTACATATTAAAAAACTATTCATTAATACAAATAAAATAAGATCTCAGTTGATATATATATATTTTTTCCTTTTGAATTAGCATACATACGCAGTCAAAATTTAGTCAAATCAGACAATAAATTTAGATCAGAAAAGAAAAAATAAGTTGAGGTTAGATTAGATTAGAAAATATCAAATGAATCAAACATAGGCTAAGTTGCAAGACAATCATGATTATTAAGAGAGGAAAAAACTTTTTGGTAAAAGTGCATTAATTTGCCCTTTTTGAAAGAATAATATTTTCTACCCAGCCTGAAAGAGATGCTTAATTAGTACAGTAGATTCACTTTGGTTGCTACACAATTTGCACTACTGTGAAACCGCTACATTACATCTTGCTAGTCGTTCCTTCATTGAAAGAGCACATCAACGCATATTGTCCATAAAAAATTCTTTATTGTACATTACATGCTTTACAAATTTTCCCCTTAGTATGTTATTTAGAAAAAATCGCATTCGTAAATTAGTCAAATCTATAAAATTTAATCAATGAAAATCTCACAAGTAGATATTTTTTAATAGGAAATTCTACCATTAAGCTATCAATCAATTAAAATAATCATTAAAATTAATTTTCCTAAATTATAATTAGCGACCATAATATTAATGTTAATTGATATTAAATTTCATAGAATATGCAGAATTAAAATAATTATTGTCATTTATATATATGTCCATCAATCATAGCACGACTATTATTTTGGACTCTATCCATGGCAAAATTGTTAAATTAATTAGTTTGCAACCCATACTATATAAATATAATTTTCTCTATTATAAAACACAATATAAAAAGTATGCAAACACGTATCGCGTGCACCACACACTAGTATGTAAAATATTGAAATATCCAGTACTTGCAAACAGGTACAAATATAGCTATATAGAGTCGGGTCCATGATATAAAAATTGAGATAGATATATCATTACCCAATGACCCATTTGATTGTTGATAATAAAACATATAAATGGGAATAATGAACTTAAATATTCCGTAATAATTTAGCAAGAGAAGAGAAGAAAGATTATAATCCATGTGAAAATATATTCTCACTTCATTCCAATCTTCAATTTTCTTCATATTCTCACTTCCATTCTTCAATTTTATTCTTCTGAAAAAAAAAAACTTCAATTTTCTTTGTGTTTTTCATTATTATCTTATACTATTAAAATAGTACTTCCTCTGTAACAAAAAAATATCTACTTTTGTTTTTCACACATTTTGAGGAAGCGATTTAAGGGTGTAAACAAAGAAATTAATCAAAATGGTTTTAATACAGGCTAGAGATGGCAACGGATCTTGGATCCGCCCCGGATTCGTGGATCCAGATCCGTTTTTTAGGATCTGGATCTTCATATTTTGGATCCGCGCGGATTCGGGTCGGATATGGGTCCTCTGGGGAAATGCAGATCTGGATATGGATCTTGTTTACAGATACACGTTAAGATCCGCAAGATCCGCGGATCCGTTTTTGTAATATAACATATACTAAATTAATGATAGCTTTATAAATTATATGACCCAAATGCCCATACTCCAAAGCTCAAATAGTTCATTACCCAAATTGATTATGTAATTTATGGATTTTAGGATCTTGATTTGATGTTAGTTTGTTAGTACTTACTACTTAGTAATGACTTTTAATTTGCATATTAAATGACAATTTTAATGCATTAAATTTTTTAATTATATTTCATTTAGTAGGTATAATATAAGAGGATCCGCAAGATCTAGATCTGGATCCTCATTACGAGGATCCGTCGGATCCGGAGAGGATCTAAATCTAGACCGGAAAAACGGATCTGGATCCATTAGGATCCGATCCGCCGCCATCTCTAATACAGGCAATAATATGATTAAAAGTTACTAATATCAAAATTATTTTGATTAATTTGATCATTTACACCCTTAAATTGCAGCCTCAAAATGCGTAAAAAATCAAAAGCAATATTGAAAGAGAATAGCCGAAGAGGTATTGATTTTCCTATTGAATTGACAATACATCCATTATTATTATCATCATTTATAACTGATTACTAAAATGTGATACCCCAATACAAAATTTATGAGAGTGTTAATATATTATTATGCAAATAAGTATTGACTATTGACTAATGACAAGTGACTAATGTGACTTAGGGAGGAAGGAGCAAATAAAAAATAATCCCTTTTTCTGAGACTTTAAGGCTTGGTAAGAAACAATCTTAAAAGCCCAAAAAATAACCAAAACCCACCAAAAAAAGGAGGGCAAAAAAACTGCAAAAATGACAGACAAGAAACACCCCATAACTATCTTAATTTACTCTTTCCTTACTATAAACCCCCACAAATAAAAAAATCCAAAATAAAACCACCTTCAAATCCCATCCCACCTCCTTTTGAATCCTTCTTCTTCTCATTTGATTCCCTTTAATTCATCCCCAGATCCATGGATCCTCCATTACAACAACAACCACCTTCTCCTTCACCCCACACGGCCGTGTCAAACCCAAAAGACACCCCCTCACAAACCTCAAAACTCCGGTTAATGGTCAGCTATGGCGGCCACATCCTCCCTCGCCCTCACGACAAAACCCTGTTTTACGCCGGCGGAGACACCCGTATCGTCTCCCTACCTCGCACGGGCTCATCCCTTTCTCTCTCCTCTCTCTTCTCTCACCTCTCAAAGTCGCTCCTAAATGGGTCCCACAGCTTCTCCCTAAAGTACCAGCTCCCTAATCACGACCTTGATTCCCTCATCTCCATTTCATCCGATGAAGATCTTCATAACATGATTGATGAGTATGATCGTCTCTCAAATGCCTCATTGGGGTCCACTGCACCCTCCCGTATCAGATTCTTCCTCTTTAAGAATCATGAAGATTCTCTCACTTCTGCTGCTGTTGTTAATAGTAACAACAACAATAATAATAACAAACATGGTGGTGTTTTTGATGAAGATGGTGATTGTGAATGGAATGTTGATGCAATGAAGGTTCCGGGTTCGAATCCTGGGGGTGTTAATAATAATAATAATATGAATAATGATTACCCTGAAACCATTGTTTTGGAGAGTAATTCTTCATTTGGGTCAAATGCTTCTTCCTCTAATTCGCCTGCTAATAATAAAGAGAGTTCTGGTGATGATTTCAAGGTTGTTTTGCCCTCTCTTGATTCCTTTGGAAGGTATTTTCCTTTTGACTTTTTTTTTGGGTTAAAATGTTATTTATTTATTAATAATGCATCCGGTCTAATTTATTTGCAAAGATTTGATATAGGAAAATGTCAAACCGTTATAAATAAATTGGACCCGCGTTATTATTATTTCTGCAGTGGGTTTAATTTTGGATTTTGTGATTGATGATATTTGCGGGAAATTGTGGGGGCTTTTTGCCTTTTCTCATTTTAGTTATTTGCTGGAATTATTATTATTATTATTTTTTTTATGGGAAAAACAAATTTGGACAAAGCAACTTATATTAGTAACATGTAATTGTGGAATTGTTTGTGCTTTGTGAATTAAAGTTTGGATTTTTGAATTTTTTTTGGGTTGCTTTTTTCGGGCCAAAAAAAATTATACTCCGTCGTCAATTGAATTAATGCTTTTATGGAATGATGAAAACAGAAGACTGGTATAGTTTGGAGAATGATATTTGTCGGAAATTATGGGTTTTGTTCCCTTTCTCATTTTGGTTGTTTTGCTGTAAGAAAATTGACTTTATCCCCCCTATAACAATGCAATGTTTCAGATTTGTTTGTGATTTGTGAATGAAAATTTGAGTAAATTGATTAGGAAAATTGGGTGTCACTTTGGAAATTGAAATTTGTGGGAACTTCTCGCGCAAGTTGTTTTATTGCTTATTTTAAATAATTTTGCTCATTCTAAATTTTAAAATGAGCAAAATAAAAATACTCCCTCCGTAACGAATTAGTAGCAACATTTGGACTAGCACGGACTCCTAGATGAAATAGGTTAATTGTGTTATTAGGTGATATAATGAAAAAAAGTAAGAGAGAGAAAAGTAAGAGAAGGTAAAGTAAATGGGGTATTATGTGGTATGATGATAAAAGTAAGAGAGAGAAAAGTAAGAAAGAGAAAAGTAAGTGGGGTTATTGTGTTGTTTTTTTGCCAAAAAAGGAATAAAATGAAATTGGAAAAAATTGTTGCAAGTATTTTGTTACACCTAAAAATGGAAATTGTTGCTAGCAATTCTTTACAAAGGGAGTATAAAATAAGCAAAATCACCCTGGGATGTACCATACATTCGGATGTATATATGAATTTTTATGGTGATAAAGGGGTATAGTTTGGGTAAAATGATGGTGGAAAGGTTTACCATGGATTCAATAATCCATGAGCAAAAAAATATATAAAATAAGCAAAATCACCCTTGAATGTACAATACATCTGAATGTATATAAGAATTTCTATGGCGATAAAGGGGTATAGTAATATAGTTTGGGTCAAAATGATGGATGAAAGGTTTACCATGGATTCAATAATCCATTGGATTAAATATGGAGTTTTTTTTTTTTTTAAATTTTTGAAAGAGATTAAATATAATTTACTTATTGGACTTGATTAAATTTGATCTGAACTTAAGGGTGAATTCTCCCCACCTTAAAATTATCCTTCTTAGGGTGCATCTTTTCACTATACCTGAACTTATTGGACCTGATTAAATTTGATCTGAACGTATTAAATTGTTTGGGCATGTTTGAATTAAGAACTAAATTGAAGCTTATTAGATCTAATGTGACTCTTTCTAAACATATTTGTATTAAATTTAGTAGACCTGATTTTGACATATTTGAATTGATTGCCCATAATTGTTTATCTATTTTGAATAGAATGCATCCTTATTCTTCGTTGTATATTGTGTTTGTTTATAGTGGCTAGTTTTTGAAGTTTGACATGGATAGTGTATGTGCACCAATATACTGTTGTAGTGTTAAGAGGAAGGACAAAACTGCAAGGCTGGTGTTTTGGATAAAATGGCCACTTGACTAGTGGATAGTTTTTAACTTTTTATAGTTGTTGAGTTAGGTTGAAGTATAATGACTGTTGAAGAGGACTTGAATTGGATTTTTAGATGCCTCAAAGGCTTTTGGGTGGTCGCCTGGTCAGTATTTAAGTCCTCGAAACTGGATACGGACGTACAGTTAAGATCGACTAATTTTGCCACTATTGTGGGTGTGAAACTGTGACTAATGTTTTTTTGGAAACAATCTATAGTTTCAGTTGTAAACTATAGATTGGTAGAGCTAAGACTACCACGGGCCTATGTGATGTCCAATGTATGCCAATGTTAAGGATACATGTCTAGTGGTGGTGATGGTGACGGTGGTGGTGTCGTAGTTGTAGGGCTGTAGGGGTGCATATATTTGGTTGAATGAATATTCAGTCTTCACAGAAGGAAGTCAGTGACTCAGTGTGTAACTCTAGACACCCTAAGCAAACCCGTCAACTTTTGATTAATTTGCAGCGGCTGTTTGATGGGAACCCTGTTACTGAATTCACCTTTTAGTTCGCGGTTTGCCAAAATGAATTTAAAATAGTCAAAAACTAACCATAATTTGCTCTTTTTTTGGGTTCATAATTTGCAGAGAGTTTAGGTAATTAGGTAGCACTTGTTGGGAAAGGAAGATGTAGCTTAGACAATACTTGAAGTCTTGAACTATATTAAGATGGTTGTTTCTTTGATATAAATAGAAAATTCTGGATAGCATCAGCAAACTTTTCATTATAACATCCTCATTTCTCTGTATTATCTGTCATTAGACCGGTATCATGAGCAAGTGTGCATTGTGCTTATAGACTTCCAGTAAAGTCATTTTATATGATGCTAACATCAGAGCAGAAACCTGAAA
The DNA here is from genome assembly GCA_951394345.1 of Salicornia ramosissima. Classification (NCBI taxonomy): domain Eukaryota; kingdom Viridiplantae; phylum Streptophyta; class Magnoliopsida; order Caryophyllales; family Amaranthaceae; genus Salicornia; species Salicornia ramosissima. The sequence goes on from OX596239.1 coordinate 13,621,658, forward strand.
CCATTCTGTTAGTAGCATTTTCAGAATTTGGGACTAGTTCATTTGTCAGAAATCAGAGCAATATTTTATATCAAGATGCAATAAACTGTCCCTGATATTTCCCTGGATTGTTGTATGTTACAGTGATGGCAGCATTCCCAGCCCTAACTTTAGCCAGCAAGCAATAGTATATCAAGATGCATCAGGATTCATCGATTCTAAACCTGTTTCTGCTAACCTCATCGAGACTGAAACCGCTGGTTCTGATCGTTCTCCTCAAAGTGATTACCACCCACACCCACTTCAGGTTTCTGCTTATATGATGTCCAAACCAATGGATCAACCTCAGCACATATCCTCACCTTTGCCACAACCATCATCAACAGCACCGCCACCAGCACCACTACATTATATTCACCACCCTAATTATGTTACCCAATACTACCCCGGTTCTATACCTGTTGCATCTTATACCCCGATGTATCATCCTTACCTCCACTCACAGCAACCTGTCCAGTATCATCATCACGTACAGAAGCCGTATCCAGTCTACATGATGCCTATTGGCCAATCACAAAACTTGTATGACGCGTCTATGCCTCGTCCTATGATGACTGCTCCAAATGTTGCTACAAGTCAACCCCAATTGCCGTCAAGTCCTGTTATGATTGCTCCCCCAATGGTTTATGATGGGTATAAACCTGCTGCTCCGGCACCTGAATGCGCTGCTAACATTTATAGGCCCATGGCTCCTCAGCCCGTATCACCTCTGCCTATAGCACCTTCGTTAAATCAACCAGCTCAGCCTGTTACAACTCCTATCCTTGAAAATACCAGCTTCCTCAGCGAATATGAAGATCCTATGCATGCTCAAATATACAAAACTCAGCCTTCCGATTCGACATTTCCTTCTCAACTTCAAATGGCAACAAGTGGTGCAACAATGACATTATCGGAAAGTTTCTGTCAGTTAAAGGTGGAGAATGCGAAGCGTTGAGCATCCTGAGCCATGGAGAAGTGCTGTGTCAAGAAACAGTTTTGAGTAAGATACATAGTGTTCATTGCTGTAATATTGTTATTATTTTTTTCCCCTTGGTTTTCCTCTAGTTTTCATTTTTCGTGTTGGGCAGTATATTGTCTTGTCGCCTGATACATTTTCAGTGGGAGATATGAATATGGGGTTTTGTTATTTGTTCATTAGTTTATACAAAAGAAACAGTGCTTGAATCCTTTTGTGGATTTCTGTAAGCATGGTGGTTCTGTTATCGGTATACGCTGTTATATTGGATGTGTTAATGAATGGTACAGTTTGATAAAGCATTGTATTATCAGTATTTGCTGTTATATTGGATGTGTTAATGAAGTATGAGAATTGATTCCTTTTGTACTTGATGTCAATATCATTTAGGAATTTGATTATGGTCCTGGTCCATTCATGTAGACTCAGGAAGCTGCAGACACAATAATGGTGAGTTTCTTAAAGAATCAAAGTTTGGAAAGTACCCTAAGCCAATCTTTACAAGCATATCTAATATATCCCACTAACCTAAGATAAATTATGTAATGATTACAAAATCTTCCAAGACAAACACTTCCTTTGCTTCATATTACTTACAACATATCCTTTTGGCACACATTTTTATGAAGAGATTTGAGCGTGTAAATGAGAAAATTTAGTGAAATAAATATAACACACATACTTATTGTTTTGCTCGTGCTTGTGTTAAAATTATGTTAATTACTTTTCTTACTTACATGCTCAAATATCTATACTAAAATGCGTGCCAAAGTGGTATGCTGCAAGTAATATGGAGCGGAAGAAGTATATACTCTAAAGAACTTGGGTTGCTTATTCCATAATTCTTGATTGAGATTCTATAGAATGAATGTTCAATCAAGAATCTGATAAGTTGTCAGTGTCTTCCTTCATGGGTATTGGCTTCTCATTCTCAATCTTTTTGCTAGCAAAATATTTTGCAATATTGAATATAGCCTTTCTCCTCCTCTTCACATTAAAAGAAGTCGAATTGCTCATACGTCTTGCACTAGGAGAGCCAACAGATCGTCGAAACTTTCCTTTAATCGATCTCCTTTTCTGAAGCTCCCCTGCAAGTAATCTAGCCCCATTTTCTGCTTCTTCCATTGCATGTACTGCCTCAGCTTCTTTCTGCTTCAGCTCTTCAATTTCACTCTCTGCTTCAGCTGTTTTTATCTTCATTTCATTCTCGCTTGCCATTAATGCTTCTGTCCATGCATTTGCTGCTGCAACTTTCTTGTCTGCAATCTCTTGAGCTGGTGCTGCACATCCCATTAGATAATCATACTCATATCTTGATATTGTGATGGTTGATTTTGTCTCGGAAGCCCTTTTTATTACTACATTTTCTGCTAGAGCTTGCAGTTTTTCAAGTGCATTTCTTTCTGCTGATATAACTGCTTCAAGGTCTTCAATCAAACCCTTTAGCTTCACTTCATTCATATCAGTTTCAGACTCAAATCTCCGAATCTCAGCCCTAATATCGTCCATCTCCTCCTTCACTTTCTCCCCCTCTTTCATAGCTTCCTCCTTTTCTGTCTTCAAGTTCTCTAAACTAAGCAAGAAACTCGGTAACATTAACTTCGCCTTTTCCTCAGATGCTTTCGAAACCTGCAACATATCTTCGGCTCTAAGAAGTTTCGAGTTTAGCCTCTTCATATACTTCTCCTTTTCTGCTTCCATCTTCTTTACTTTCCCTTTGTCTGTCATAATGTTTATCAGCTCATTTCTGATTACATCCATACTCAACATAAGCTCAATCCCTTCTTCTTTAATAACCTCCAATTCCTTTCCTGCCTCCACCTCTTCTGCAACAAGCTGCAAAACCGAACTCTTCTTCATCCTCTGGCTTTTCTGAAACCGATCATCCATCTCCTTCATCAAATTCAACTCATTTTGCAGTACATTAACATCTGAATTAGTAAGCTCTAATACTTCTTCAAGACCTTTACTCTTTTCAACCTCATCCCTCAATAAGCTAATCTTCTTCCTAGTTTCTTCGATCAAGAACGAACGCTTTTCCTCTTCCTCCTTCCTCTGTACTTCAATCTCTGCAAGCTCTTTTCTTGCTTGAATCTTAGCAAGCTCAACCAGTACTTCCTCCTCACTAGCTTCTTCAACCTCTGCCCTCAATTTTTCAGCGGTTTGTCTGTAACACTCGAGTCTCGAATTAGCAGCATCAGCTTCTTTCTCTGCTCTGAATTTCTCCTCAACAGCATTCTCAATTTCGAGCTTTATCTTACTGAGTTCTCGCTTCACGTCTTCAACTTCTCTCGCCACTTCTTCGTATCGACTATCATCTTCTTCTTCTTTCTCAGCTGATGAACTCTTCCTAAAGTCATTAGCTTTAAGCTTTGATTCTTTTATATTCAAGTTTAGTTCTCTGACTAGCTTTTTTGCCTTCAGAAGTTCAGACTCAGCTTGTGATTTCTCTGATTCTGCTATTATCCTGTTCTCATTGATTTGGTTAATCTTGTTCTTTGCAAGATGAAGTTCTGGAGCCTTTGATGTTTTTTTCTGTGAAATTTTACAAAGCCCATCATTTAAAAAAGACAGTAACTATGAGTTTTTCCACTTTTTCTTATAATGCTTCAAAAATGGTGAAAATTTTACCTGATAATTTGGTGCATGATTAAAAGGCTTTGTTTTTGCTTGATTAATCTTTCCTCCTCCATACATGTTAATAGCTTCTTTCACTGATCCAATTGTTCTTCCATTTCTGAATTCTTTATCACTCATTTCAACCAATAATTGATCTGAATTGAAAATTTTCTGTTCTGACGAAAACTAAGAATCTGAATTCCTGTATTTTCTTCAAAATTTCATCTTTTTGAACCCATTTTTCTCTTTAATTTCTGTTTTAGTGGAACTTCACCACTTTTTGTTTTTTTTTGGAAGATAGAAATTTGAGGACCTAAAAAGATTAGGGGATAAATGTCTGGTTGTTATTGCAGCAAGTCTGTAGTTTTGACAGCCATTTAAACATTTTTGGTCATGAGAAATTCTGTAAGTTATCAATGTAGTGGGACGTGCACGAGCTCTCTTTGTCAATGCTTTTAAAGAAAATTTGGCATTTGGTGAAATAAAAAAGGTAAACAGCTTTTACTCTGTACTTTCTGAGTTCAGTAAAGCGTCATTTGGATAGGAAAAAGATGGATGATAAACCCACTAATAGCCACTTTTTACTATTCCTAGTAAACATAAATTCAAGATAATCAAGTCATAACCCAATGGTTAGAGCTTCAAAATTCTAAGCACGAGGTTTTGGGTTCGATTCTCACCGCACGCATTAACAGTAACAAAACCAAATTTGAAAGTTTGTAATGAAATTGAAAAAAATTGTTCATCTAATATTCATTTTTCTCATTTGATATGCACTTCTGGACATTTGGCAATATTGAAAACTAAATGAGCAATCTAAAATAATTTCATTAGTAAAATTACATATTGAAGGAATAAAAAAAATTATTAAATGAGCAAAATATAAACACTGAATGCACTTAATTCTACATGCACCTGAGTGCATAATATAGAAGCTCTAAACATCTACTCGAAATCTGGAGCAATGCTAGATTTATAAACTACTCCCTCCGTAACACAATACTTGCAACATTTTCCAAAAATAAGTGTAACATAATATTTGGAACAATTTCTCTACCTTCTTTTTATGGTGAAAATTTTCACAATAAATTACCAATGGTCTCCACCCCTTTTGTACTTTTTTTTTTTGTTTTTTGTTTACTCTCTATTCCTTTTTTTTCACCTAATCATATATCATTTACATATTTTTACCGAACTACACATTTATCCATCATTAATAAATTTTGCCTAGGAGGCTAGGAATCCCCATAGTCCATTTGTTGCAAGTATTGTGTTACATAGCCACATAGGGAATAGTTTTAACAAATTCAATTCAAATTATAAAATTCTTTTTTAAATCAATTTAGACAAATTCAATTCAGTTCAACACTTTAAAATTTAGTTTAACTCAATTCATTTGACTAGTTTCATTACCATTGTTTAATTGCATGCACTAAAGCGGGTCATGGGTTTGTCGCTAACTCGCTAATCGCTATTGCTCTAATCTCTCATCTTAAACACTTTTTCCGCTTCATATTAATTGCAACGCTCCTTTCTTCATACTTATCAATGTATAATTTAAATTCATAATATATTTAATTCCGTTTTAACAAAAATTAGATTCGGATAAAATACACATTGAGACGATTTAAAAGAGATCCACTCAAGTACTCAACTATGTTTGTTTATAAAAAACAAATTATACAAATTATTATAAATAGTGTCAAAATTGTCAATGTTCCATTAATAGTTACTTTGAAAAAGAAAAAAAAAACTTGGAAAAATTAGAGCACCTGCACCGCCACGGTTCAGTGTTAACAGATCACCAAATCAGCAGCACGTTTTGCTTGATGATAATTACTGAAAAAACACTCCAAACTTCCATTTATGCAGATAGATCTTTCCTTGGATCAATATTAATGGCGGATTCTCATCCAACTCAACAATAAGGCGAAAGATCAAACGAGGAGAGAAATAGAAGAGTTGACTACGGTGAATCGGCGATGGATGTAGAGAGGTCATCGTTGTGCAATTGTGTGGTGAACTTTTTATTAGAAGAGAACTACTTATTGACAGCTTTCGAGCTTCTTCACGAGCTTCTTGATGATGGTAGAGATGCTGTAGCCATTCGTCTCAAGGAGTTCTTCGCTGATCCTTCTCAATTTCCTCCTGATCAAATCTCTCGCTTTAATTCTCTTCGAGGTTTTCATCTAATTCTTCCCTTTTTTAATTCCTTTTTGTGTTGATTTTGATCTGTTTTGTAGTGTTAGGTCGTGAAGAAACAATTTTATCAATATCTGTCAGCATTTTCTTTTGGTCATCTACTTGCAGATTTATGGAATTTGAATAGTGGTTAGATATCAATTTCATAATTTATTCTTCTTAAAAATAGATTCTTGATGAACGCTTGTGTTGTTCTTACTTGAAGAATGAAGATCATTAGTTTGTAGTTTTGTATTGATTTCTAAATTTATGTGGTATGTCTTTTGAAAAAAATGGTACTTATTTGGTGGTTATTAGCTATTTTTCCTTCAAATAATAACACACCTTTTATTTAATTTTCATATTAAAGGCATGATTGAGGTAGTAAATTAGTAATGTAGGATAGATGATACCAAATATGCGATGAAAATATTGTTTTTGTTGAAGGGATAAATTTTCTAAAACTAGGATTTAAAGGCTCTTGAAGAATGCTTCGGATCCTCAATTTATATTTTAGCAAGTCTAGTGTGATGGCATAAATTCTGGATCTGAGAAGGGGCAGGGGCTTCCAAAATCACTTCTTGTAATTGGTAATCTGATTGTTTGAGATTGTCAGGGGAGAGATATTGGGTATCAGCTGATTGCCTGTCTGTAAGGAGTAGAATTGGAGTTTAAGGTTGTCAGATTAAAGGCTCGTTCTCTTCTCACAATGACTTGATGATGTGGGGGTGTCTGTTAGGAGTTGTTTGGGGTGCTAAAGTGGCCACATACAAGTACCTAAATATTGAAGATAATGAAAGATATCCTATGTTTGATGATATATATGGTTTAGGAATGCTTGATAATCTGTGATCGTAGGCTAATTAAAATATTTTGGACGTTAATGTGCTTGGTGATGCATTTATGATTGACAAATATATTTTTGCTTTTGTAAGATGATTGGTAAGGAAAGAAAGGTGAGCAGTCAATCGGTAGAAGTAATCATAAGGATTTTATGCCTGTAGCATATAGATATAGAGGACCTCATGTGATACAAAGAGAGAGAAAGAGAGAGGGAGTCCATTGTTAAGAATAGTAATATTGCAATTATTTTAAAATTCTGAAAAAGGAACCATTGCAACAAAATATTAACGAAGTAAATTATGATTTCTTGCATTTTTGGAGTCAAGAGCTTGAGCATGGAGCATTGGAGCTAATTTTTTTATTCTTGATTTTGTGAGATTATGTTTGGTCCTATAGGGCGAGGACTTGTCTATGTTTCTATATAATTTTTATGGAGACTTGACACATCTTTAGGGCATGATAAGTTTTGTTCGAAGCCTACCTTTTCAATAGAGATTACCCCTCGTTGTCCTTTTAATAGAATGTTTCATTACATATTTAAAATAATATGATACTAATGGACATTGGAATGGTGCTAATAATTAGTAATTAGTGTAATTAGTTTATTGCTTAATCTAATATATTTATCTAGATCGCTAATAACTTTTATCAAGTAGCCATTAGTGACCTGCTGCATCAAGTTGGTGTCCTTCTGTTTAGAAATCTTTTGATATGTGGGTTTACAAGATGTGGAGAGAATGAGATACAAGAAGAGACATAAAAAAAGACATGGTTGCAACCCAGTTGGTCACACCTGAAAGGCTGCATCAGTAATGTTGCATTACTGTTTAATGTGTGTGGTCAAATTTACATGGTTTGTATAGGGGAGAAAAGATTGAAAGCCTGTTGAGCTAGTTAAGTCCTTTTCTAATGCCTGTAAGAAAGTTGTAACTGCGCTCTTTGTATTTATGTGACAACAGTTGCTGATCCTCAAGCCTTGCTAGAAGAGAAACAAGCACTACAAGAAAAAGTGTCACTGTGTGAATATGAACTCCGATTAGCTCAAGAAGATACTTCAAAACTGAAAGAAGAACTGCAGAAGAAAGCAGGAACCCCATCGCTTGAATTCAAGAGTAAGTTTCATTGATGGTTGTTTTTTTATTAATTATTATTATTGTTATTATTTATTTTTATCATCATTGCTCTATTTTACTACTTTTTTTTTCTTATTGTGTATGAAAAACAAGCTCATAAGTTTCAGATTAGTTAATATAAGAGAGAAAAAAATCAAATAAGGTGGTTTAGACAAGGTCAATTAAGTTTAGACAAGTTCAAATAAACAAAAATAAGTTGAGTATAACAGACCCTATGTTTATCATTAACTGTCTAGGTACCAACTATCAAGTAGAGTATCTAAAACTGTTATTAGAACAGACCCTATGTTTATCATTAACTGTGTATCTATCAATTTTTTTTTTTATAAATATCCATAAATAATACTAGAATGGCCTACACTGGAGCTTAGGACTGTACTGTTTGTTTTCTTATTAAATGGCTCTGCGTTTTCTAGTCTTTTGATGACATGCTGTATGTTGTGTTTTGTCTTTCAATGATTACCGCATTTCTGCTTTGGTCATTCATGTTATATCCATTCATATAAGAACCAAGAAGCAATGCTGATGGCCCGTTAAGTTCCTGCTTTTCGTTCTTCTAATAAAATGTAGTATCTGCTGGGATTTAAACTTGTGTTTGCAGCCACAAGTGGAAATGTTTCTGTGGACCCTTCTTGTGATATAAGACGACAGAAGAAAGATAACACTTTGTCTAACTTAGGTCCTGTAAAGGATAATGAAAGACAAGATCTTAACTGTGCGGTCAAGGAATACTTACTAATGGCTGGGTATCGTCTGACTGCAATGACTTTCTACGAAGAGGTAATGCAGACCTTAAAATTATGTATATTTTCTTCTTGGTTTTTCAGTTCCAGCTTATGCTGCTTGATGCAAATATGAGAATCAGGTAAGGGTACATATCCACAAGTCACCTGTCAAGGTTCAAAATTTCAGACACTATGACATGAGATTAATGAGTAATTAATGATCACAATTAACTCCTAAGCATCATCCAAATTCACTCCATCAAATTCCTAGGTAAACTAACTAGTCAAAATGAATGTAATGGGAAAGTAAACGGCAATCAAAGAAGAATCAATGCGTAAAAACTTAATCTAACAACAATTAAGCAATTAAAATTAAGACCCTCCTTGTATAATCTTAAATTCTCTCCATCAAATTCCTAGGTAAACTAAATAGTCAAACGTGAATGTAATTGGCATGCAAATGACAAGCAAACAAGAATCAAAGCATACAAGCAAAAATTAAGGCCCTATTATTTGGACTGAATTAATCTGAACTGAATTGTGTTAAACTAAATCTTGGACTCAGCAGGAACGGAGTTGAGTTGTTAAGTCCAAAAGAATAAGGCCTAAGAAACTAAATAATGAAAGCAGCAATTAAAAGCAATTGAAAACCAAGCATGAAAGAGATTGAATCAAAGAAGAGAAACAGAAACTAGGACCTTAAATTGAGTGCAAACAAGTGATCAAGAGAAAAATGCTAAATCTTACTCTAATCTACTCCTAATCTAGAGATATAAAGTAGAAAGAAATAGCGTCTAAACCTAAGCTAAGCTCGTGCTAAAAGCTCCCATTACGTCCTAAATATATTCTATGATTCTATCTGTAATACATCAAAAATTAGAAGTGAAGAATCGAAAAGCTGCCCAGAAATTACGACATGGTCGTGAATATGGGTTGCACGACTGTGCAACCTATGATAGCACAACCGTGTCATGTTGCTGTCTGATTCGCTGAAGACTCGGCCCAGAAAATGAATGGTCTGCAGTTCTGCACAACCGTGCGAAGGGGAGCAGCATGGTCGTGCTATTGTAGGTCTGTAGCTGCACGGTCGTGCAGCTTCCCTTGCATGCCCGTGTGGCTCTGTTGTTTGCTCCTGCAAATTTCTGCTTTGCTTTTGCTCTTGGGACATGGTCATGTACTCATGTGACTTACCTTGCACGACCGTGTGTGCCTTAAGACTCCTTATGCTTTGCGAAAGCTCTTGGTATGTTCGATCTGTCCTTCAGATCTTCCTCGAAGTTTCAACGACCGTTGCCAGCTCCCGAAACTAAACCAAAAACACCCAAAGTACCTACATAAAATCAGCAAAGCATGAGGAACACATAATTAGCCCAATTATTAAAGAAAATAACTAAAACTCAATATTATTGCGATAAAGGAGAAATGGATTTAATCTAAGCTAAAAGAACTGAAAACTAAAGGATTTAACAAGTAAAAGATTGTGAAAGGAGCAAAAGAAGCCGAAAATTAGGTCCTAAAATGGATCAATGATATACAAAGGCAAAAAGAGACGAAATAACTTAGGTACTTAGGTGTTTGAATAGCTGAGGAGTTTGGTTGAGTACTATTTTCTGATTGATATGATTTTTTCCCCACCCGCTAAGTTGAATATAGAATTGGCCGCTAAATAAAAGTTTGAAAGGCTCAACTAACTTGTATACAATGGGGGATCAGAGTGAATGTAGGATCCAGCCCGACTTTTTTTGTTGGATTTTGTGTAACGATGAACTGTGATGTAACTTGGTGCCGATAGTTGTTTATTACTCCATTGTTTCAAAATTGGGTAGATTGTAGTTCATAGCCCATGTCTTCTTCACTTGCTATTTATACACACACATCTAATCGATCCGTAATTGAGCAATATGTATCAGAAATATTATACAGATTTTGGCTAGAAGTAGAAGATATTCACAATCCACATATATGGCACATACAGTTAATCAACAGCACCATCTTGTTTCTAGATTCTCTCCTTGCATGCTATTAGCTTGATTTATATGAAAGTCAGGACTTGCCTTAAATACAAACATTTATTTGCAGGTGACAGACCAAAATCTGGATGCTTGGCCTAATTCTCCGGCATGTGTGTCTGATTCTTTGCGTCGATATTATTATCAATACCTTTCTTCAACTGAAGAAGCTGCTGAGGTAATCTCAGATTTTTTTCTGAAACTTGTCTGTATTCACTAGGCTCTTTATCAACAACAAATTATTTTTAACTGCCAAATATTTTATCTTCTAAGGTTAGAATCCCCTCATTCCATACCCCCCTCTTCTTTTTTCTTTCCCTTCACCCAATTCCTTTTGTTGATAAGGAAGGTGAATAATTCACTTCCCCATCTCTTTTGTGGCTGTGATAGTGTAAGTATTTATGTAAATTTTGTAGAGTAGTTGAATCACTAACGGCTTTAAGAAAACTCATTTAGTAGCTTTCAAGTAGGCGCTGAACTGCTTCAAATGGATAGCCATAGTTCTGATGCCTGGACTCCTGAATTTTTTGAAGCCTTCTAATGTATGTTGGGTGCAAAATATGATTTGAAGAACGATTTCATTTATGTATTGTGTTGGAACATTGTTTATTTGAAGTATTGTATTGACAGGCATAAGAAACAGTGTTTGTAGCTTATAATTGATTACCCAGCAATCATTTCTTTGTTTAAGCTGTTCCCAGTCCCACTAATGCAGATGTCAGAACGGAAGATCTCAGTTTTCTTGGTATGGACAAGTATGGTTTTCCATAAAAACCTTCTAGTTGAGGAAGACCTCTTAGGGATAAGAGGCATAGGGCTAAAAAGAGAGCAATTATGATGACATGTGTTGCCTCATTGCCATTTTTTTAAATGATGACGTGAAACCTTACATCAAATACAATCTGGTAGTAGTATTGTGGGCGGGAAAGCTATCTATTGCATCCATCGTTAGTGTCTTCCTACTTTCCTAGGTTTACCAGTTTACCACATGTCATGCAACATTATTGTGCTATCTTAAGTAATGCTGTGACCTTGAATGAATATCTGCAGGAGAAAATTGCGATGGTTAGGGAAAAGGATTCACTGCTAAAGGAGAAGGAGAAAATGAACCATGAAAATTATTCTTTGCTGAGAAACAAAGAAGTAGCTGAGGGTCAAATAACAGCATTGTCAAGATCTATTGATAGCTTACAGAAGGATGTAAAGGAGAAGGGCATATTGGTACTGTTGGAATCTTGACAATTCATGCTTAATCTTGGTACACATCTTGTTTCTGGAGTTTCTTATTCTGTTAATTTTATAGGTGCAAAAGATGAAGCAATTGACTGAGAGCCAAAGGAAGGAACTTAATGATTGCAGAGCTGAAATAACCTCACTTAAAATGCGCATTGAAGGTTCCCGTTCTGGGAAATTTCAGTCAGAAAATCATACTGATGATGCTCAGCCACATTCCTTGGGAGGCTCCGTGCAAGACGCATATTCCATGGCTATGGATGCAGGAGAGGCAACTACCACTATTTCAAGTAACATTGGTGATTCTATCACTGAGGAGGATGTGCAGAAAGAGGTTATTGGTGTTGAAGACTCTCAGGGTGAAACAACATCATCTGTTGCAGTTGATAAAGCATCTGAATTTGAGGCTGCAAAAGATGAAGATGCACTGTCTCTTACTAGTGAGATGTTTAATAACCAAGCAAATAAAATCCTGGAAAACAGATCTGATTCAAAACTTAATGATTCTCATGACAATGGTACTGTTGGAGACCGCATAAATATTGATAGTGTTGGGAATAAAATTCCTGTTCTTGATAGCAGCCCTTCCTACAAAGTAGAGAACACCAATGTGGCACCTGCTTCGGAGAAGATGGTCAGTTTCCTGCTCTGCTGCACTCTACTTAAGGCAGAAAATCTGTCATTATGTACTGTCTTTCATATGATATTGTTATATTTCATAATATCCTAATGAAAATCTTTAATCTTTCAGGGATTGGAAACAATCCAGATTCTTTCTGATGCGCTCCCTAAAATTGTTCCATGTGTTCTTATAAAAAACCGAGAGGTATGTTTTATATTGTACTGATATCTGTTTTAACTTTTGGGCTAGTTACTAATTTTCTTTTATTATCTTCCTGCAGGAACTTCTTCCCTTGATTATGTGTGCGATTGAGCGTCATCCAGATAGCAACACGCGGGACTCTTTGACCCATTTATTGTTTAATTTGATTAAACGTCCAGATGAACTGCAAAGAAGAATCATAATGAATGTATGTGGTATTTGATTGACCGTACAAGTCCAGAGGCAGGAAGAATTATATATGTGGAAGTTTTGTCTCATAACGAGTTCTTCTTTTCTGTCTGCAGGCTTGTGTTAATCTTGCTAGGAATGTTGGAGAGATGAGAACAGAGACAGAATTGCTTCCCCAATGCTGGGAACAGGTAAGCCTCTTTACATTTGTGTTGAAGTTTATTTTTAGCTTAGTGTGTTCATATTTTTATACTTCATGTTTATTTTGAAGATTAACCACATGCACGAGGAACGTAGGCTGCTTGTTGCTCAATCATGTGGAGAGCTTGCAGGATTTGTTCGCCCTGAGATACGTGATTCTCTGATTCTGTCTATCGTGCAACAATTAGTAGAAGATTCTGCAACGGTCGTTCGTGAAGCTGCTGCTCATAATCTGGCATTATTGCTTCCACTCTTTCCCAATATGGAGAAATATTTCAAGGTCAGCCTCAATACATATGTTCCGAGGCCATCATGGAGAAGAATTGTGACTTGGCAGATTTGGCCACAATGTAAGCTTTAGAGCCAAGTTCATGAAACAAGGTCTAGGGAGTGGAGCCTCGTCCCTTAGTTGCATTAAATTTAGATAAATAAATCCAATATTTCGCTCCAATGTTGCGTTTTCTGTTTGATAGGTCGAGGAATTGGTATTCCAATTAGTCTGTGATCCAGCTGGAGTTGTGGTGGATTCTACACTCAAGGAGTTGGTTCCTGCTTTGGTTAAATGGGGAAACAAGTTGGACCATATATTGGGTTTGTTGCTATCATATATTAGAAACTCTGCCCAGGTATGCGGGTCTCATAACCTTAATGCTTAATACTTTTTGCTTCTGAGTTCAAGCTGTGCTTGGAAACTTGGTTAATGACTCTTCTTGAACATTATCAGCGCTGCCCCCCAATTTCAGGGGTTGAAGGTTCTCTTGAGTCTTATTTGCGAGTTTTAGGTGAACGTGAGCGTTGGAACATAGATGTTCTGCTAAGAATGCTGTCAGAAGTGCTTCCATATGTGAAGCAAAAAGCAATCGAAACATGTCCCTTTTCCGCTGCTTCAGAATCAGCAGGGATGTTATTTTCTGAATCCCTGCTGCAGCTATATGCCAGGTTTTCCTTCCACCATTCTCTCTGTCATCATGTTCAGATGTGAATGTTGATGTAGTCATTAATTCTTTTTACTGAGAAAATTTTGGGGCAGGGGTCAAGTGGAATGGTCTGCATTTGAGTGGATGCACTCGGAGTGCCTTCCAGATATGATTCAGCTAGCATGCCTTTTACCTCAGAAGGAGGATACATTAAGAAGTCGGATCACAAAGGTTTGGCTGTAGGATGTTCATTGCTATTATTATTTTGATGGCTGAAGTTTTTTTTTTTTTTTGGATGGCTAACAGTGTTGTTTTTGGTTTTGCAGTTTCTGCTAGCTGTATCTGAACAATATGGAGACTGTTATCTGACTCACATAATGCTGCCAATATTCTTGATGTCCATCGGTGACAATGCAGATCTTACATTTTTCCCCACTACCATTCAGTCAAAGATTGATGGTCTCTCTTTTTTCTTTGATCTCTTTTCTATTGTCAGTAGCAGCATCATATATCATTGTTTTTTTCATAACAGACTTTTTTGTAGGTTTGAAACCAAACAACTCATTGATGGAGAGACTTGCTACCATGTGTGTTATGCCACTATTATTTGCGGGTGTACTAGGTGCTCCCAGCAAGCGTGAGCAATTGGCAGAATATCTTAACAGGCTTTTAGTTCAAGATACCTCAAATGAACCTCAGAGATTCCATGCTGAAATTGTTAATGCTGTCCGCTTTCTCTGGTGTGTGGCTAGCAAATTGGTTAGATTTTGACATTTTGCTTTGTTTGCACCTTTCAGTTTAACCTGTATTGTTCATGTATACAGCACATTTTCAGAGCACCATAGCATGATATTCAATATATTATGGGAGATGGTTGTCAGTTCAAACATAGATATGAAAATCAGTGCGGCAAACCTCTTGAGAGTCTTGGTAAGCCTTGCTTTTTGGGCTTTTCAGATATTCAGTATCAGAAATGTACTAATGACTCTTATCTGCTTCAGGTTCCATATATTGATTCAAAACTGATCTCAACTCATCTTTTGCCGGCCCTTGTCACGCTGGGTTCTGACCAAAATCTGAGTGTGAAGTATGCCAGCATAGATGCATTTGGGTCCGTAGCTCAGCATTTTAAGAACGATATGGTATCTCCCTTTTTTTTTGGTTCATTTTTATGTTCTATTTTGAAACTGCTCACTATAGACCTAGCTTACTGGAAATTAACTGTTTTAGATTGTCGATAAAATATGCATTCAAATGGACTCATTTTTGGAGGATGGATCTCAAGAAGCAACTATTGCTGTAGTCCGTGCATTAGTGGTTGCTGTACCGCATACAACAGATAAACTTAGAGATTATATCCTTGAATAGCATTTATACATCTGGTTTCTCTTCGGTTAAATTATACTACATGCCTTTAAACTTTGGCCTCATATTGTTCTAACTTGTGACCTTGACATGATATACATCTTTTGTCAAAGATTTTCCAATTTACAGCATCATCTACTCCTACAAGTGATGTCCTGCGACGTCGTGAAAGAGCCAATGCATTTTGTGAAGCAATCCGTGCTCTAGATGCTACAGGTTTGTTCAATCTATGTGTTCACTATCCATTTGTTGCTTAGATCAATTTTTTCAGCTATACTACATCTAAGTCTCAAGTCATATATCGTTAGGAAGGGTTTTGAATTTAATTCACACTTCCTAGATGGCTAAACATATTTGGATGTTAGGAAGGGTTTTGAATTTAATTCCTGAATTTGTGTGTCTCTGAGCTTTGAATTCTCAAATTCTACTGAACAATAACATCATGCTTTTGGTTATATTCTATTACTTAATCTGATGCGTAATGCTACCTTTGTTACATATTATTTGCGTGTTCGTAAAATTTATAACTAGATATTGAAAACTACATGTTGAGACAAATCTAACGAGACCCCACTTGACTATGTTATTCATCATATGTAAAGCTCAAACCTTAATTGAAAACACAGGAATAGTGCAAAATTTTGACGGTTGCAAATCGTGTGATGGAGGTAATATTATACAAGTAATACCATTCATGGTGTACACAATCTTTTCTAGGATGACCAAGCTCGTTTTGTTTTATTCAGATCTTTCAGCTGCTAGTGTGCGAGACTTCCTTTTACCCGCTATTCAAAACCTACTCAAGGACCATGATTCACTTGATCCGGCACACAAAGAGGCATTAGAGATCATGATGAAGGAAAGATCTGGAGGGACATTCGAAACTATCAGTAAGGTGATGGGTGCTCATCTTGGAATTGCTTCTTCAGTTACTGGCCTTTTTGGTGATGGTGGGTTCTTAGGCAAGAAAGAAGCTCTAGACTCCGCGGCAGAACTAAGTGAGCCCCCTCAACCGACCCCACCCCCTGCCGCAGAAGACACAAGATTTAAACGGATCATGAAGGGCAACTTTGCTGAGATGCTTCGGGGTAAAGCAAAGAATCAAGAAGACAGTGTTCCGCACCAATAATTTTTTTATTTTTTATTTTTAAAATTTATTTTGGTTGCAGCTCCAGATTTATATTGAAGTAGTGAGTAATTTTATGGGGCAAATGTTTTCTTGCCGTGAACGGTTCCTCCTCTTAATTCATATGTATAATTCTCTTAGGAAAGTTCAGCATTTTGCTATTTTAGCAATACAATCATACTAAACATTCAATTTTGATGATCAGAGTTCTTTGATATCTTTGTATGTAGAGGGCAAGAAATAAGTTGCAGTTATCTGAAATAATGCTTTCACAGCACTTGCTTTATCATTTTTCTTGTCCCATACATCCATAATTATTGTTGAACTTTAGAGATGTAAACTGCCCTTTTCAAATTCCATCTGTGAAACTGTGAAAGTACCAAGCTTTAAATGCAGTCTTCTGCGTATAGATATCATTGGTATAATCCTACTTGATCGGAAAGCACCAGCAGGTTGGGCAGCAGAGGTGGGAAACGTGTCATGTCGAGTTCGTCTCGTGTCATTTAATTAAATGGGTTCACATCCCTCAACTCTAACCCGACCCATTTAATAAACGGGCCGTGTTGTGTCAACCAGTTTATATTAAATGTGTTGAAATCATTGACCCAAATTTGTTTATTTCGTGTCGAGTTCGGATCGTGTTGGCGGGTTACTCTGTCTGTTTCGTAACTGGTTATAAATGATTGTAATAAGAAAAGAATTTTTTATCTAAATTTGAAAGAATAATCAATATTTATTTCCATGACGATGTTAGCTTTCCTTTAATTTATCTAATTTTTTCATAAAAATCTATCTCATCCAATACCATTCTTTTCAGTAGTAATGAATGATAATAATTTGAAGAAAAACCCAGCTTAGAAAAGAAATTATGTTTCTATGGAAATTATAAGATTTCATCCTTGCTAAATTTTTTTCAAGTTCATTTATATTACTATGATTTATTTACAACAACGAAACAGACCATTAGGGTCAGAGAGGCCATAGCCATCAACACACTCCATGTAATACCCCGAAATTTTGGGCCAGAAAATTTCGCTGTTATTAGCTTAATTTATTTAAATCCAAGTCCAAAGGCCATTTAATTTGGACTGCTTCCATTTCTAGTCCAATCTTTTTTCCTCAAAATTGGGCCAAAGACCCAATTTTCTTTTTTTTCTTTTCTTTCTTTCCTTTGGCCGGCCCTCTTGGTAACATTAGGGTTTGTTTTGTTTTTTTTTTATAAATAGAACCTACTCTTTTCATTTGGGTTCCTATTTTGCTAATTGTACACTTAAACCCTAAAAAAATATTTCTCCCCTCTTTTCCTTTCAAAAAGTCGAACAACACAAAAAAATTCACCAAGTAGTGAATTCTTTTTGTGCCTTGGATAATCTAGCGATTCGAGGTAACTTTGCTTTCTCTTTTAATTTTGGGATAGATAATCACATAGTTAATTAGGATTGATCATGAAAATTGTAGGATTTTATGTTTGTATTGATTCGAAAATGTCGAGTACATGATGATTTGATTTTTGATTTGTTTTATGTATTTTCTTGATTATTTTATGTAGTTTCTTGAAATCTTTAATTGTTGAATAATTATTTGTATGAATTTATTTATTAATCAAATCTCGTTATTTCTTGATGAATTTTTCGTGGAAGTTTCTTTACTGTTTTATTATGAATCATGATTTATTTCATGGCAAAATTCGTCCTTTTATTGCTTATAAAAATTTAATCTTTTAAACCGGTAAAACTGTCCAGATTTAGTTTACGAATTTATTAATATACTTAATCAAATCGTATGTCTACGAAATTTTATTTGGAAGTCAGTAATAGTGTTTTACAGATTGTGTTAAATTTTCGTAATTTTTAAAGATCGTTTGATATGGCAGAAAAATCCGAAACTGATCTCAGCCTAATCTGATTTGTTAGTTATAAAATCTCTTAAAAATAGTAAATGACATTATTTTTGGACGAAAATTATGCAAGTTAAACCTTGAACCTATATTTAACTTCCATTAAAATTTCCAGATTAATCGAGACCTTTAAAGGGTCGTTCTTAATTTAATTCAATAAAAATCAGATTGTGTAAAATAGTGTAATTAAATTATCAAAACAAGTTATTTCGAATTCTTGGAAGAAGATTAAATCTTGTTTTGCTCTTTGAATGTGTCGAGTGGTTTGAAGAATAAAAAGATGATTTTTGATCTTGTTTTGTATTCAGTCTTGATGATTTTATGTTAAAAACATGATTTTTATTATTGTTGTTTGGTTAATTAATTGAATCTTGTTGATTGTAGTTATTTAAATTAATTGATAAAATTGGTGTTCTTGAGTGAAAAATGTCGAGTGAACAAAGGAATAAAAAAAAAATGGAATTTTTATCATGTTTTAAGTAATTTTAGTGATTAATTGATTAATTAAAATAATTTATGAATTTATTTAATTAAAGTTATTTAATTAGAAAATGTCGAGTGGCCTAAAAGTATTTAGTTAATTTTAGTTTAATTTTGACTTATAATATTTTAGGAATAATTAATATTATTTACTATAAAAGTTACAATTAAAGGGATTATCAGGGATAAGTTGTAACATGAAGGGATAGATAGTAATATTGTTATTATTATTACACGAGTATTATTATTAATAATATTAATATTACGATTATTATTAGTATTATTATTAATATTAGGAATCAGTAGGGATAAGATATAAAAGGTACAATAAGATATTAATAGGGAAAGAAAGGAAACAGAGTAGGAGGATTACGAATCGTTTCGATCTCTGGCTAGGAAAGACTTGGTATTTAAGGTGGCCAATATACGTGCCGCACCTCTCTTTCCTGGGACTTCGAACGGTTCATTTCCGAATACGGTCACCTAGTATTTCCCGATATAAGATAAGATATAAGATTTGAAAGATATAAGATAAGATAAGGACGCCCACCTGATGACCCGAGTAGTCAGACTGGGTTAAGTCGAAGCCACTGCTCAATGGGACGAACACACGAGTTCCCCCGAGTAGTTCTGGGTCTTAGGATATGTAGTCGTCTAGTAGTAGTACACGAGCTGCTATTAGGGGTTATGGCCATAGCTTAGGCTTAGTGGTGAAACACGAGATCCACTACGGGTTGAGTACACGAGCTCACCCCGGCATGTTCTAGGAAAGTTGTGGTGAAACACGGGATCCACAACGAGTTATAGTGACCGGTCCATTGAAAGATGAAATGATAAGATATGAAATGAACGATATGAGATGTTAAGATGATTCATACGATATAAGATAAGATATTATGAAGTGGTCACCCCACCGACGATGCACGTTTCGTTACCGGGGTTAAGTCTTTGCCACCGACCTGCCGAGGCTTTCTGGTCGGTTTACTGATTCTAGTTTGTGTTGTCGTCCGAATTAGTGGCACATGAGTCGTTAATTCGGGAGTAAGGGTCCCACTTAGACTTTGGGGAAGACACATGAGTCTGACCCGGCATATTCTAGGAAAGTTGGGGTGCACACGAGATCCCCTACTAGCATGTTGACTCGACCATGGATTAAGCAAAGGTAAGATAAGATGTTATGTTATGTTTATGTTATGTTATGATATGACAAGATAAGATACTTATGTTATTATACGAAGATAAGATATGATATGATATGAAGTTAGGGTAAGATGATATGATATAAGCTAAGGTAAAGATAATATGAAAGTACGATATGTTATGAAAGTTAAGATAAGTTATAGGTTATGTTATGATGTGATATAAGTTATAATAATATAAGTATATGTATTGAGAATGGTATAAGTCTTCCGCTGTGTATTTCTGTATTGTGTATGTGCGTATGGAATCATGTATGTATGCGTGTATGTACGTATGTATGTATGTATGGTAAGTGTATGTTTGTACGTATTCCTAACCGTATTTTGCAGGTATGATTATATGTATAGTATACGTACATTATACGTAGATTCTATGTATTCTAACCGTATTTCTGCAGGTATTTTTATACGTATTTTGTACGTATTTGTATACGTATTTTTGTACGTATTTTATACGTACCCCGGATTGACTTCTGTAAAGCATGTATTAGGTTTTCGTATGATTTTCATGCGATATTCTATGATATTATGTGTTTAGCGGTTCCTCGATTAAACGGGACAGCCTAGTTACTCGCCACTGACGGTGGACCCCCCCTCAGTTTCAGGTGACGATGCTGCAGCTTAGAACGGGCTTCCGATGGTTGGGCTTAAGCGTGGCAGAGTTTTAGCTTTACCTTAGAGTTTCCTAGATGTTTTAAGACAGTTTTACTTTATTTATTCGTTTATGATCCCGGCATGTTGGGACAGTTTTTAGGACAACTTATGTAATTGCTTTTCTTTTGAGAATATTAGACTTTGGATATAGTTTTATTTATTTAATTCAATAAAGGTAGTTTAATTTAATTAATTAATTTAATATTTAGTTTAAATAGTTTTGGTAATGATCCGTTTATCGATTTCCCTTCGTAAATCGACATGTCCAAAAGTCGGGTCGTTACACTCCAAGCAGAGGCCCATGTTCTTTGTCTGGGGATTCAAAGCTGCTCCAACTTGCCTAGAGAGATGAGGATACTTCTTTATCAATAGGTAATGGATGGACCCGGGAGCACCCAGCTTTCTGTGGTACCTCAAATGTTCACAACAAAATTATCAAATGTTCACAACATCACACTATCAAATGTTCACAACAGAATTATCAAATGTTCACAACATCACACTATCAAATATTCTTCAACATCAAACTATCAAATGTTCATAACAAAATTATCAAATGTTCATTAACATCAATCTATCAAATTTTTACAACAAAATTATCACTTGTTCATCAACATCAAACTATAAAATATTCACAAAAAAAAATATCAAATGTTCACCAACATTAAACTATCAAATGTTGACAACAAAATTATTAAATGTTCACAAGCATTTAACTATCAAATGTTCACAACAAAAAATACCAAATTTTCACAACAAAAGTACCAAATGTTCACAACAAAAGTATCAAATGTTCACAACGTATTAAATGTTCATCAACATTAAACTATCAAATGTTGACAACAAAATTATCAAATGTTCACCAGCATTAAACTATCAAATGTTCACAACAAAATTATCAAATGTTCACAACAAAAGTACCAAATGTTCACAATAAAATTATTTAATGTTCACAACAAAAGTACCAAATGTTCACAACGTCATTTAAACCAGGACCATCCAGCTGCATGGACCCGGGTGCACCCATTTGCGCTTTTTTATCAAATATCAATTTATCGCTTTCTGTAATAATTTTACGTCTGTTCATGTTAAGTTTGTTAGAAGGCAACTTGTTGGACCTGCTCACGACCTTAGGTGTGGCCGTTGGGGTATGGAAAAGGAAGATACCCCGCTCAACAATTTAATCAAACTAAAGCTAATCATCGTTGGTTCGGCTTCTTAGCTCAGGCTGAAAATTTTGCGCACTTTGATGCACATAATATTGAAAATTGTTGGAGTTTATATATTAAACTATTATATTTGCTTCCAGTGGCGGCTCTAGGATTTTCATAATGGTGGATCACCCTTACCTTAACGACAATTTTTATTTCCGTAATTTCTTCATAATTCATTACATTCCAAATAAAAATGTGTTAAAAATTTTAATAGAACTATATATAACTTCAATTCTTCAAATTATAAATCCAAAATATAGCTATATATAACTTTAAACTATATACGAAGTATATTGAGTATATAATTATATATAACTAAATAACTTCAAACTTCAAAATATATTTTACAAGGACCATATCGCTTTAGTTATGATATTTATCGCTAATTAAACTATATATTTATCGGCGTATAACTAAATAATCTCCAATAACTTCAAATTATATGCTCCATCTATTCCCGTTTGTTCTTTCTGTTAACTTTTTAAAATGTAGAGACAGATAAAGTTAAAAAATAGATTAAAAAACTTTATTATACATAAGAAATAAAATTTTTATATATATGGATTTTTGTTTGATTCATCTAAATGTATTTTTTTCAATATGTATTTTTTATAAAGTGTATTAAAGACATTAATGTTTAAACATGTACAAAGAAAATTGTGCAAAAAGTAAAGGTAAAGAACAAATTGGAATGGAAGGAGTAATTTATATTTGTATATAATTTCAAAGTAAAAAAAAAAATTTAAAAAAAAAAATTAATGCTGGGTCCAGGGACCCACTATGTCCTAACATAGGACCACCTCTGTTTGCTTCAAAAGAAATTGGGAAATTAATTAATTATTATTTTGGGTCAAGGATTATTTATTCCTTTTGACTAATTCCTTCCATTAACTCTTTGATTGACTTTTTCTTCCTTATTTTTATGGCATGTTACCCCACTTATTCAATCATGGATATGGAAATTGTTAGGTGAGGTGTCCTATAAACACTTCACGAATCATCTTTTTCTGGGTAATATTTAAGACGTTCTCAACCTATTTCAGCTTTAGGGCAGTGATCACATCACGCGATCCAGATAAGTCGTTCCTTTATTTTACCCGTTTTTATTCCAACATTAAGTTGAAATTTGTTTTAATTAAAAGTTGATTGATTTGGATTTAGATCTGGTGTATAGGGTTTTGTGTGTTTATTTTCAATGTATCTGTCGTTTTAGTTTGGTGGAGCAATTTTGATTTGAAAATAAGATTAATTTTTCGTGGCTATATTTTTCTATGCCAATAAAATGTTATTAAATTTTTTTTTTTATAACAATGAGATGGAAACAGATGGGTGTTAATTTTTAAAAAAACATGGAGTCAGACCTGCCATTCTTCCACTTAAATATAGGTGCAAAATCAGTAATTGAGATCAACATTCTCTTGAGTATTAAGGTGATTATGTGATTTAATTTTTTAGAAAGATGATCGTAAGATTACCAAATGAACCATTCTCTCTCGAAACGACATGTCGCGGCATCAATTCGTCGATCGTCAATTCCAAGAAGCGAGTAGCAGCAACAAATATTATTCTTTTTGCCAAAAAAAGAAAAAAAAAAATTACATTTGGAGTGCACAAGCCTCAAATTACACGATGAAATGAGGGGGATGAATGAAGGAATGTCAAATGAGGGCTATGTGAGATTAATAGTGCCTATAATGAGCTTATTTAAAGGGAAGTCTTTTCTCTTATTATTTTAAAGTCTAACTTATTTGAATGATTAATTTTAGGTAACTCATATCTAGGAGTGCCTACTGATTTTGGGCTTTCAAAAAAGGAGATCTTCAGTAGTTTGGTGAAAAAGTTGGACGATAGGCTTTCAAGTTGGAATAATATTTTCATCAGTCCTGCAGGTCGCCTTGCCCTTATTCAATCGGTCCTAAGTAATCTTGCTACTTATGTCTTATCTGTCTTTAAGATTCCTTCCTATATTGCCAACAAAATGAATAGTATTATGGCTAACTTTTGGTGGAACCGTGGAAAGGAGGGGGTCGGGATTGTAAAGGCATTCATTGGAGGAAGTGGTTGTGGGTTACTCGACCCAAAAACCAAGGAGGTTTGGGGCTTCGAGATATTCACTTTTTCAACAGGGCCCTTCTGGCCAAACAGGGGTGGAGAATTCTTCAGGACCGGGACTCGCTCCTGTGCAGGGTCTTAGGACCTAAATACAATATCACTGTGGATTCTTTCTTGGATGGTAGCTGGGAATCTAGAAAAGGGGGGTCTTGGGGATGGAAGGGCATTCGGTGGGGTCTTTAGGTTATCAGGAAAGGTAGCAGTTGGCACATCATCGGGGATGGCTGTAAGGCTAAACTCAATCATGCTTGGATTGAAGGGACTTCCCCGACTCGTAGAATCGACTCCCCTATATGCTCCGATTTCACAGGCAACGAAACGGTCAATTGTCTCTTTACCAGGAACGGAGAATGGAACCAGCCTTTGCTTCTTAGGCTATTTGAAATTAACACATATCGTTTGATTATGTGTTTGCAGCCTCTCCCTAGTATTGAGCAGGATGCTCTGGTTTGGTCTCGAGCAACAAATGGTTGTTACTCGGTTAAAAGCGGTTATGAGTACCTTCTTCTGCAGGAAAATCAGGAGCGTCCAACAAGATTTAACTCTTCTCAAAAGTTTATCCCGTGGCGTCTCCCAATTAGTCAGGATTGGCGTGTTTTCATTTGGAAACTAATTAATAGAGCTATCCCGGCCAAGGAAGAATTATTCAAACGTGGGATGAATGGCGACCCGCTTTGTGTTTATTGCAGGGAGGGGGGCGTTGGGAACCACATTGAGTTAGTTGCCCATATCTTCCGAGACTGTGCCTTCGCGAAAGAGATTTGGACGCAAGCAGGCCAGAACAGGTTGCTACAGTTAACTTCGATGATCAACTGGCAAGACTGGATCATTTCGTGTTTTCAGACTTCTCGAGACCCAGCCTATTTGACGTCCATTTTTAGAGGCATCTGGTGCCATAGAAACTTAGAGGTTTTTGAAAACAAGGACATGGATATTAATTCCTTAGTAGAGGTTGCAGGTAATGAGGCTCGAACTATGCGACTTAGTATGGATCTTCTCTCTTCGACTAACCAACCGCCACCGGGCTTCGGGGATGTTGACATTGAAGACAGGTTTCTGGTCGGAGATAACTGTGATGCTGTAGCCCTGTTTTCGTAGAATGTTAGAAAGGTCCGATCAAATCTCTTTGAAGTTGTGTGGGATATCAGGAACAACTCAAGAACTCATGAGGAAAGTGCCTTAATTTGGGCTAGGGATCAAAAGTAGGCTACAATGAAGCTTTTGACTATCGCAATGGCTGATGCTCTTCAGGAGGGTTTCCTCCACATTGCTATTCAGGTTAATCAGAGGGGTTTAGTCAATTACATCACTTCGAAGGAGCCTCCAAGAATAAGGGACCGAAACATAATGTCCAAATTTAGTAGTATCCTCTGTAATTTTCATTATTTACGTATTTGTATGTCTTTTTCTATTCCAACTCTAGGAAACTAGGGTTTTGTTCTCTTGTAAAAAAAAAAAGTTTTATATCCTTTAATGGTTAATTCAGGACAATGTATGGGGTAAAATAGAACCTGAATATAGAAAAGATGTTTAACATGTTTTTTCAAATATGTTGGGAATAGAATTTATGTTTGACAGCCAACAAGTTTATTTTGGTCAAGTGTTTAACTCTTGGAATTGTGAATTTTGTACTTTTGCCGACTTATATATATGTTTGTGTAGTGGTTACATGAGGTACTCTTGTATATTCTAAGTACTTGACCATGTTTAGTTAAGTGAGCTATTAGTGGAAAAATAGTTACACGCTAGTGCTAAGTTCTCATGTTTTATTAACCATATAGTTTTATCTGTGAGGGATTCACTAGAGATCTGGTGTTGAACTACGTTGTTATTTTTACCTTGTGATAAGGTTTAAATAAGTTAATGTTTTGATTGCATTAGCTTTTTTTTTTTATTGTCTTGATTATGTATCAAGTGGATGTGTAGAAGGCATTCCCGGGTGGTAATCTTATAGAGGAAGTCTTTATTATGACCCTTTGATGACACCTTAGCTATAAAGTTAGATCAATTTTGTTGAACAAACTAATTTATTTCTTGGCTTATGATGGTGGCATTGGCTTTTCTTTGTTGTTTTTATATTATTGGCATCAATGGTGTTTATATGTCATTGATGATCGATTTTGATATGTCCACACTCGTTTGTTGATGGAAGGAGCAATTTTTTTTTTAAGCCGAGTTGGAAGTTTGAGATGGGATGATGTATGTGCTCTGGGATGATGTAAGGCCAAATGATGAGTTGGTAAAGTACTCCTAATCTCAATCTCATTTGTGGTGATACTTTATGGCAGACTTGATTATAATGTTGAATAATTAACATATATTTATGTTATGTTTGAACATAGTATTATGGAATTATTTATAGAGTTAATAAATATGAGATTTATATTCAGTTTGTCTTTAGCTTACCGATAAATTTTAGAGAAATTATATCCCAAGAAGTTTATGATAAATTATTTGAAGATATAATATTTTGTTTGGTCTTGACTTGATATTTCATGCACTTTGATTGTACACCCATGTTGATATGGTAACGTATGGAGTTTCCTTGTTTAGTCAGTTTCAAAAGATGCCATGAATAAGATTGAACTGTGGGGGGGGGGGGTTTGAGACTCCTATTGGGTGATCGTATGTGGTAAGAAAAATAACTGCAAATCAAATGAGGTCATAGTAAGACCATGTTAATCAAGTAGCATTGTGCTTGAATATATGTTAGAAATTTGATCAGAAATAATGTGATGTCACATGAGTGTGTGAAATTTGAGAAGAATATTGCAGATTCTCTCACAAAAGGCCTATGTACAAAAATGGTGCTGGAGTCAGCACAAGGAATGGGTTTAAAGCCTATGAGGGAGTGAATTGTGATGGATATCGACTTAGAATAACTTTTCTAAGTTCAAGGGTCAAACGAAGTCACAAAAGAACTCTAGTTGTTGTATACTACTACCATTCCTAAGAATAAAATTAAATTTTCAGTGATGTAGTATTTCTTTTATATATATGCTGTTATGAGTGAGGCTGAGCATTCGGCTCTTAATAAGTTCATAGCCTCCTTTTTGAGGTGGTTTGTGGCAGCACAAACTTGATGGACTTACCTATGTGAATGTGGGAGTTACGCCCAATCTCCTATGAGAGTCCAAAGGCTTTGGCTTTCTAGAGCATTCACGAGAATCCAGGCAATGTGTGGGGCATCAATATATTACAAATTGCGAGAACGCTTCTTGATTTGAGAAAGGTTGAGTGCGCTATTGTATCTTACGAACCCCGTGAAAGGTTCAAAGAGTAATCTACCGCTCACGATAGTAAGATACGATTGTATGCACTGAGTATCAATTCAAGTCTATTAGACATTGGTGTTTCGAAACTAAGTATCTATTACCCAGAATTTCATTTTCAGATTATTTCCTTGCTAATTAACTTCTTTTGAATCATGTGGGGGATTGTTGGAGTTTATATATTAAACTATTATATTTGCTTCAAAAGAAATTGGGAAATTAATTAATTATTATTTTGGGTCAAGGATTATTTATTCCTTTTGACTAATTCCCTCCATTAACTCTTTGATTGACTTTTTCTTCCTTATTTTTATGGCATGTTATCCCACTCATTCAATCATGGGTATGGAAATTGTTAGGTGAGTTGTCCTATAAAAAGCAGTTTCTTTATTCCAATAAAAGGATACAGAAAAACATATTCACTTTTTATCTCCTCTCTCCTTACATATTCCTACAAACATAAACACTTCACGAATCATCTTTTTCTGGGTAATATTTAAGACGTTCTCAACCTATTTCAGCTTTAGGGCAATGATCACATCACGCGATCCAGATAAGTCGTTCCTTTATTTTACCCGTTTTTATTCGAACATTAAACTGAAATTTCTTTTTATTCCAACTATTTTGTGACTTCATTGTGTTTGTGAGGGAATAATGTCAATGCGGGTTTGGGTGGCTAAGAATAATAGTCAATATTTGGTGTCAATAACCTATAAGTTAATTAAATTTATGGTAAGATATGGTGTCACATGAACTTGGGCAGTGCCTGTCATAGGAAGTGCAAGTCCACCTTATAAGACTAAGAATGTTTCACCTTAAAATCATATGACAATAAGGGGAGTAAGGACTCGTTTACATTAGCTGAATTGAGATGAACTGAACTGAATTGAATAGAAGTGTATTAATTGAACTAAATAGAGATGAACTGAACTGAATAGAGATTAACTGAACTGAACTAAACTGAATAGAGATTAACTGAACAAAACTGAACTGAATTGAATATAATCTAAAGTAAACAAGCCCTAATTGCATCACATTCATTTTATATGATAAGGTAAAATGGATCCATCTGTATATCTTCTATCTCAGTAGTACTATAGTAATATTATTGAGAAGGTATTGTGTCAGACCGGTCTGACAGTAACGTTTCTGTCAGACCAGTCCACTGGACCTGGACACATATTGTTGAATCTGGACACACATGTGTTTAACCTAGACACATGTTGTTAAATCTGGACATGTATTGGTAGACCTGGACACATTTGTAAACCTGGAAATAGAACTGGAAACAAGTTGTAAACCTGGACAAATGTGGACAAACATGGACAAATATGAACAAACCTGGACAAATCTAGACAAACATGGACAAATCTAAACAAACATGGACAAATCTGGATAAATCTGAACATGCAAACCTGGACAAATATGGATAAACCTGGACAAATGTGGACAAACATGGACAAATATGAACAAACCTGGACAAATCTAGACAAACATGGACAAATCTAAACAAACATGGACAAATCTGGATAAATCTGAACATGCAAACCTGGACAAATATGGATAAACCTGGACAAATGTGGAAAAACCTGGACAAATATTAACAAACCTGGACAAATCTAGACAAACATGGACAAATCTGGATAAATCTGGACACACCTAAACATGCAAACCTGGACAAATGTGGACAAACCTGGACAAATATATGAACAAACCTGGACAAATCTAGACAAACATGGACAAATCTAGACAAACATGGACAAATCTGGACACACCTGGACATGCAAACCTGGACTAATGTTGACAAAAACCTGGACAAATGTGGACAAGCCTGGACAAATATGAACAAATCTGAACACACCTGGACAAACCTGGACACATATTGTTAACCCTAGATACTTATTTGTAAACCTGGACACCTATTTGTAAACCTTGACACATATTGTTTAAACATGGACACATATTGTAAAACATGGACACATTTTGTAACTAACTTGGACAAAATACGTTTTTTTTTTCATTTTGAGGCCTTTAGAGGCCTCATTTGGCGATTTCCGGTGGCCAAATCCCCTGCGGGTATTTGCGGCTGCGTTCGTCTCAAAAAATTAATCAATTTCGACATATCATATGCCCCGATCCGACACCCGAGCGCAAAGTTATAGCCTCCCGAAGTTTTTCACCATTATAATTGATTATAATGGTCAACCGTCTGACCCAATACTTTCACAATATTAATTTGCGAGAAGGGATGAAGACTCGGCCCCAAATACAGTGCTTGGGAAACGAGACGAAAAACCACTACTTACTCATCACTTCCACTTTCTTGTGTGGGAGTGGAGTACCCATTTGCTTCAAGTACTGTAGTAGCTGAGTTAGGAAATATTTGTCCTTTAAATGAATCCAAAGAGGTACTATTTGTGCTTTTGGTGGTGTTTAACTGTTTATTAGTCGATGGAGGAAAGAAAAGGCAGGTGATTAAAAAAAGTGGAGTATGTGTAGTAGTATTCGATACATTGCAATAATCGATTACGGCATATTATAATTACGCGTGAGCCTTGGTGACAGGTGAAAAGGTAAAGAAATAGACTTGTTTATTTAAGTTTATAGTTTGCTCATTTGTACATGAGGAATTGAAGTTGGTCCACCCATTGTGTCTCCCTCTCATCTTAGGTAGGGGTGTCAGTTCGGTTAATCAGTTCAGTTATGGTTGGATCCAAACGGTTCAGTTGACTTCAATTGATCTTTTTCAAAATAACCAATTTGGTTTTAACTTTATCAGTTTCAGTTCCAATCCATTGCAGTTATTTTTATTTTCAGTTCAAATCAGTTACGTTACGATTGGACTTCGGTTTTACCCATACGATTTCAGTTGTTGTCAGTTCATTGTGAACGGTTGATATAACAATTCTCATTGTATTTAGTTTACATTATGGTTATTCTTCGATTTTACCCATGCTATTTCAATTGTTGTTAGTTCATTGTGAACGGTTGATATATCGGTTCTAGATGTATTGAATTTATGATATGAAAAAATACGTTTATATCCATACGATTTCGGTTATTATCAGTCTATTGTAAATGATTATATTCAGTTACATTATGGTTATTTTCAGTTTTGCAAGGAAATCTGTAACGGTTTTGTTCGAGTTAGATATTGAGTATTAATGGGTTTTACCTCAGTTTTCTCACGTTTGTTTCTCCAAATAATATGAGCCGATCGTATTCGTTTTAGCCGTTGAATTGTTTTGCGTCACAATGGGTTAGTTAAGTTGAGGTGCACGTCATAACTTTTTTGAAATTGGTATGGTTGAAAACATCAATTAATTTTAAATTATTAATATGCTAAATTAAATTGATTTGAATAATCAATATATGAAAAGAACAATTTTATTCAATAATATATTATAAATAACTGTTCCGTGAAAAGAACAATTTGATTAAATATAGTTTAATTTGATACAAATAGATTTTGCCTAATTTCAGTTTAGTGTAGAGTGATTTTCAGTTAACCAACGGTTTAAAACAATTTTTTTTTTGCTTAGTTTGGTTCAATTAAGCAACAACTTAAAACTATTTATAAGTCATTTTGGTTTAATTGATCAAT
Organism: Salicornia ramosissima; assembly: GCA_951394345.1. Lineage (NCBI taxonomy): Eukaryota > Viridiplantae > Streptophyta > Magnoliopsida > Caryophyllales > Amaranthaceae > Salicornia > Salicornia ramosissima. Next base: position 13,652,451 of record OX596239.1, read on the forward strand.
AGTTAATTGCAGTTTTGTTAACTAACAAAATCATATAGGTTACGGTTAATCTCAGTTCAGTTATGATTCGGTGATGGTCAGTTAAAAACAGTTTTATGTAGTCAACCTTTTCAGTAAACTGACAGCTCTAATCTTAGGTAACCCAACTCTACTCATTTCGTACAAAACTTGACTTCCTACTACACAATAGTCCACATGAGCGTAACTTTTTTTTTTAATAAGATAATGTGTGGGATACCAGGACGTGGAATCGGGTCCTACTACAGGTCACCCGGTCCAATTTTAGCCAACACACGCATCTGTAAGGGGGGATAATAAGGAATCATCGCAAATGTGTGCGGTGAGAATCGAACCCAGAACCTCGTGCATGGAATTCTAAAGCCTTAACCACTGGGCTATTATTGCATCCTCAACATGAGCGTACCTGCCTGCCTCTATTCAATTGAAAGGCTCAAATATATGTCTATATTAGTATATTCTCGGAAGGTCAGTTGTTGCTGGGGTTTGCAATCCAAGTTTCATATAAAAAAATTATGTTGTCTTATATATATGTGTCCACCTACTCGATTCATTAGTATGAGACCTTGTGGGAAGATGTGCAAAAACAAATCCGTGCGAGTTAGGCCCAAAGCGGACAATATCATACTAATAACGGAGTTTAGGTGGTGTCGTGAGGCCTAACAGTTCTTACGGGAAAACAATTGTGCCAAAATGGCCCGACCCGAGCTGAAAGTGGTAGGAAAGTAAATCGATCCAAAATAGTCCGATCCGAATCTGAACCGAGCAATCTGATTGCCAGATTAAGTTACAAAGTTAATTATTTTGTGGAAATACAAATGAACTTTGTACTCCCTCCCCCTCAAAAATTGCGTCGCACCATTATTAAATGGTGCAGTATGTTGCACCAAAAACTCGTTATTATATTTATGTCCACAAAATCAATCTCCATCAATACAAACTAAATTTTACAATCACCTAATCAATTTAAACTACCACTGAAAATCAATTTCGAATGACATGAATAACTAATAGAGGAGGGGATAAGATGTCATTTTTCTTACAAACATCAAGGCACCAACTAATTAAAACTACAAGTATGATTAATCAATAATATATATATATATATTTAAAATTGATACTTTTTATATAGGCCGGTATTGTTGTATATATGTCTGACACATAAATTTAATTAGTCAAATTCATTTTGACTACTGATCTCTATCTTTGAAATGTAAACATAGATTTATACGGATTAATCTTAATGTAATAACACCCACATATTGTGGTCGATGCGAATATATCATTTATTTCCATATACATATTACGAAACTTTGAAATTATCGCAAGCATGTTGCATCGCATGCATATAAAAGACATTGTTATATACACTATTCAGTTCAGTTCAGTTCATCTCTATTAAGTTCAATTAATACAATTCTATTCAGTTCAGTTTAGTTCAGTTCAGTTCATCTCTATTCAACTAATGTAAACGAGCCCTAATACTAAAACATACAAGACACCGTTAACATCATTCATTGATACATGTCAATCGATCGCTTATGAAATGTTTTTCCTCTAAAACAAATTATGACATCATTTAAAAAAAAAAATAAATTTGATATCCTCTCACAATTTACAAAAAAAAAAATGCTTTGCCTTTCCAAACAATTATGACAATCAAATTTTTTTAGGGAAGTGATTGAGAAACCTTAAGGGTTATCAACGCCTTTAAATGTGTGTTTTCATTGGGTAAAATTATATTAAAATATTAACTTTAATCACTTCTCTCTCTTATTTATTTTGGATATATTTTAATTTCTTTTATCCTCGCACAAGTTTCAAAACTAATGAGATTATACGTGCATATTTTTTTTCCATACAATATACGTTTGATTATTACTGAAAAAATTACGTAATTAAATAATGCAATGCACGAAGCCAACCTATATAAAAACTATTAGAACTCCATAGATTAAAAACCAAACTCTATAAAAATTGACTCATTTGCAACGGGATTGCGACGGGAAAATCATTTGTGACGGGAAAATCATTTGCGACATCCATTTTCCAGCGACAGATGAGTCATATTTTTATGATGGGAAAAATCATTTACGACCCCTCCTTTCTAGGATGGGATCACATTTTTGCGACGGGAATTCCCATCGCAAATAACATCTTTTCTAGTAGTGACCGCACGGGTTGGTATTGCAATTAAAAAAGACAAATGCAGTACTCCATTTGTCTTAAATTACTTGGTACATTCTCTTTTACACAGTTTTCGAGACACAACTTTGAACACGAATCAAATGAGATCCCACATGATGACTATGTTTTTCTTTACGCATATAAAATTAAAAGCAGTAAAAAAAACATGTAAAAAGCTAGACAGTGCTACAAGTCAGAATGTAGCAAGTAATTTGAGACGAAGTGAGCATATAATTTGCTAAGATGAAAAAAATCACTATAAAGAGAATATACATGTGTCAATTGATATCCGGCGAATCTAATGAATGTGCTGATGAACATAATGGTTCTCATTATTGTTGAGCATGGACTTAACTCATGATAAGTATCATGATGATTGATGAAACCTTCAGCACAGCCATACAGGTGCTCAATTAAGCATGATGATGATGATAAACACTAATTGTAGTATATGGGCTCCTTAATTTTAGGCTTTTTTGTTTTTCTACTCCCTACCTTATTATCTTCACTTTATATTGGCATATTGCACTACTCGTGAGAATCAAGTCATAGCCCAGTGGTTAGGGCTTCAGAATTCCAGGCACGAGATCTGGGTTCGATTCTCACCGCACGCATTTGCGAGGATTCCTTATTATCCCCCTTACAGATGCGTGTGTTGGCTAAAATTAGGTCGGATGAGGCTGTGAGTATAAGAAAAGTTTAATATTAATTAGCAAAATAAATAAATAAAACAATAAAACTAAAAATGGAATTACTATTTAGGTGAGGCTATATGGGTTCAAGTGTTCAACACTAAATAAATAAAACTTCAAGTGATAATTACTATTTTTCCCACCCTCACACTCTATTAAACATCATTATACATACATACATTACATAAAAATTGAAAATTTTCTTAACGTTGCAATTTCACATAAAATGGAATTTATTTGTTCATTTAGTAAAACAATCAAAACAAACTAATTTAGGTGTAACACCGCTCATGTGAACACATTGCTTGAAAAGGTAGGCGGCAAAAAATCAGGAAGATAGCATTGTTAATTTGTTATGATTGAACTTTGCGAGAGTTGCTTCTATTTACATGATGGGTGCTTCTTTTTGCACCTTTCAATTCGGCTATATATGTATGCATGTATAGTCTTTTTCCATCTCAATTATAGAGATGAATAAGCAAACAAACACACACACACACACACAAAACTTACTCCCTCCCTCCGTCTCAAAAAAATTATTCCACTTTTCTTTTTGGTCCGTCCTAAAATCCTTGTTTCATTTCCTTTTTTAGTATCATGGTCCACCACTTTTTACACTTTTACCTTTACTTTTCTATCCCAAATTCCCAACTCCACTTATTTTTATCCAATTTTACTCTAAACCACTTAAAACCATGACCATCAACTCACTACAAGACAAACTGGTGATGCCCACAAAAAAATGAGGATAAGGAGAAATGAAGCAGTTTTTATGGGACAGAGGGAGTAGTTTAGTTGCTTTTTTATTCACAAATCATAATATTAATAGTTTTTATGGGACATAGGGAGTATTTTAGTTGTTTTTTATTCACAAATCATAATATTAACAATTTTTATGGGACAGAGGGAGTAGTTTAGTTGCTTTTTTATTCACAAATCATAATATTAACAGTGGATATACACCGGAGCCTTACTAACATGATACTTCTGGTTCAATTATCATCCGAATAACTGACCTTAAAGAAAAAAAGATAATATATCTTCTCAGATTACGACAGTGAACAAAAAGTGGATTTTGGAGGCGGTTTCACAATAATCATTGTGCATACTCTCTCACTAACCAAATGACATAGAAAATAGAAGGCAGTCAACAAAGATAATACGTGTATAAATGAAATGATAAATTATTTAATGCTATGTTTGGATACAAGTAATTCATTTGAAATGATGAACTTGGGCAAATTACATGTTTGGCAAGTAAAAAAAATTGGAATTGGATTTGGCCCAATTCCCAACCCAAATACTTAACAAACAAATGTTGTGTATTTCAAATATTTAACAAAACCATGTCATTTCAAATTCTAAAAACAACCCAAACAAATAATTGTCATTTAAATTGTAACATTTCAATTTCAGAAATTAAATTCATTAATTTGAAATAAATTTTACATACCCAAACACTACCTAAATAATTTAACAGCACCAAAGAACATGACACAAATTATCGAAGAACATCATGGCGTGTATACAAAATTACAAATTGTGCACACAGTCTTTGCTTACAAATTTGCAGTTACTCTGAAGTATAAATTTAGTTCTCATCTGGTGTTTAAAAGACTTTGTGAGTGCTGCAACTCCACAACCTCATCTTGCATTTAAAAATAGAAAAGAAAATACTTAACCTTTAATGAAAAGCAAAAAAAATACATGCTTAATTTGTAATTGCTTAAAGATAATAAATCCTCCCAGATTACGTTAGTAAATAAAAAGTGGATTTTGGAGGCGGTTTTACAATATTCACTGTGCATAACTCTCTCATTAACCGGATGAAATACAAAATAGAAGATATTCAACAAAGATCATGTGTGTATAAATAAAATCATAAAGTATTTAAATTGATTTGACAGCACCAAAATACACACTATGCACACGCCTTTGCTTGCAAATTTGCAGTTACTGAATTTTGAATTTAGGTCTCATGGCTGGTGTTCAAAAGACTTCTTCATTGTTGGAACTCCACAACCTCATCTTGCATTTAAAAATAGAAAAGAAAATACTTAACTTGCTTTAATGAAAAGCATAAAAATACATGCTTAATTTGTAATTGCTTTTGACATTTAACTATGTGATCACATATTCACATGGAGCCTTCTTTTAAGAGGTTGGTTTAAGTGACATCCTAGAACATCACAACACATTTATTTGCAAGCTTTCCTTTTCTTTTATTACTATGTGTTTGAAGTTGCGTTTTGAATTTATTTTAAATTGGATGGATTTAGAAATTAACCATATTTCTTTCTAAAGTATGCTAACTGCCTTTTTGTCTTTAAAAGCTTCACCTTAATTTAGCCTACATTTATTATGAATTACAATATATTATTTTATCGTATAAAATTATTTATTAGTAATTATATTAAACTCAAGTGTTATTAGAGATAAAAGAACATAGAAAAGGAGACGATGCTAATACTCAAAAGAGAAGTAATAATGAGTATTGACTAGTACTATGATCCAAACATACACAACAAGGCAAAAAGTCTTTGATTTCAAATGTGTTAACAAAGACTACAACTATATTAAAGCTTTATTCCTAAAAAAATAGGAGTTGCTATATATAATGCGTTAAATTCTTGTAAAATAAAATATTACTAATAATTGGAGCACCTAGTTTTTAGATGCTTCCCCTCCCCCCTTTTTTTGATACATTTTATAAAATTTGAAATTAAAATGTGGAAACTTTGTAAGAGATAACATTTAATTTTTAGGTACCACTACAGTAAAAACTAAATTTGACATTTATTCTGCACCAATAACCATATATGTTTCTGCAAGTACATCTACGAACTATAAAAGCGATCTAATAAATCAATCAAAATTACAATGTTTAGCAATTGACTTATAAAATGATTTTGGTTCGTGAAAATTTAGTGAAGCCCGTCCAGAACCACACATGCAAGTTACCCTGCAATGAACGCAGTTTCATGATTCCATCTCATTTATTTTCAAATTTATTTTGTTCATTATATTATATAAATTTATAAAATAATATAATATATATATATTATAGTAATTTTTTTAGAGCGAGTAACCAATAATTAAAACTTAATTTTTAGACAAAAATCACAAATTTACAATCATGGTGTTTAGAAACCAGGCTATTCAGAAATCAGGGTGTTCGCTATTTTAATTCCACCCAAAAGCTAAGTCCATGACTCCAAGTAATGACTATTTTACATGGAACAAAATGGTCCCTAATTAATAATTTCAAATGCCATCATTTGTGCACATTTGACATTTCTAAAACCTCCTACTATATACTCACATTCATAATTACACGAGCGATCAAACATTATTATTTTCCACCCATTATTTTTTTTGTTGCCTAACTTGATTGATTGCCTTTTTTCACCCCAAAATTCCTTCTATAAATTCACACTTCACTCCATCAAATTCCTCACCACTCTCATCCTTACACACTCTTCCGTACACAAACACCAATTTCTTAATTAATTATTCAATCTCATTTCAAATTATTCTTACTATTATTATTGCAATGGCCAAGAAGGTGGGTGCTCTTACCCTACTTGCGGTGGTTATCGTGGCGGTGCTCCTAGCGGAGACACCGTCGACGGAGGCAGCTAATTGTAGTCCCGTGCAACTGAGCCCGTGTGCACCAGCAATCACGTCAAACAAAGCACCATCAAGTGCATGTTGTGCTAAATTGAAGGAACAAAAACCTTGCCTTTGTGGGTACTTGAAAAACCCTAGTCTTAAGCCTTACATCAACTCTCCTGGTGCTAAGCGTGTGGCTTCCACTTGTAAAGTCACTGTCAGTTGCTAAACTCTATCAATATCCATGAAATCCAACAACCAACCAAAAAAAAAAAGTTTGCTAGAATTAATTATGAAAGTAATTATATCATCATGTAATGTAATGTTATTAATTATAATTTAATTATTATGCCCTTGATCACTAAACAACCTAGTGTTTGGTTGATCAAGGATGGTTAATTAATTATAATTATTATTGTGTGGGTGTATTATTTTACCTTGATCACTAGATATAATTATTGTAAGTGTACGTGGTCATGGATGATTAGTGGGTGTTTTTTTTTTTTTAATTAGGTGATTATTGATCACTAAGTTTATAACTATGTTTGTTGTAATTAACTTGTACTCTTTGTATCAAGTTGAACAAAAATTATTGTGTGTACCTACTACGTTTCAAAATCTTCGTTTACTATATTTTGCACAGTTTTAAATGCATTTATTAAAATATTTCTGCTATCTACTACTATATCCTATTAAAAATTATAAATGTTGATATTTTAAAAACTTCATATCATGACGAATCTAACAAAATTCCATATAAATATAATTTTTTTCTTAAATATAACATAGATTTTTCACGTTTAAAGTTTCGCCCTTTTTGTACCTAAAACTTCAAACGTAATAAACATTTTGAGACAGAGTTACGTACTAAAAGGATAAGTATATCTTCACGTCAATGGAGCAATTTTTTAAGACAACCACCTATATTATCATGCATGGCCAACATGTTTTGTACATGTTTGGCATGCAAGCTACGGAGTACTTATTTTCACATGAGCTTTTGTGAAAACTCCTTTGGACGAGATCCCATCACATAATAAATTGTCTGATCTGTTGGAGGATATCCTTAATTAAGGAGGAATATAATCTCCCTTTGGTTCACTCCAATAATTACTCCTGAACTGAACCCATGGTATAATTAACAAAACCATTACCTTCTCATTATAGCCTTATTTGATTCAACTTATTTTAACACCTTATTACTTAATTATTTCAGATCAGATCAGAAAAATTAAGTTCAGATCAGATAATTTGATTTGATGTTTTGAACTTTAAATATCTTTAATTCTATAACAAAAATTATTGTGCAAATTACATATTAAAAAATTATTCATTAAGACAAATAAAATAAGATCTCAATTGATATATATTTTTTCTTACAGATTAACATATATACGCAGTCAAAATTTAATCAAATCAGAAAATAAAAATTCAGATCAAATCAGATCAATAAATATCAGTTGAATCAAACATAGCCTAAGTTGGTTATGTTCTTCTACTAGGGGTTCCAACTTTGTAACCACCTCTGTTGTCAAACTCCTAGACAAAGCCACATTTGCTGTGTTTAAGCTAAGGTTTCATTGCATTCATATCCAAAATAATCCTATATGTCCACTTGCATGTAAGCTTCCTGAATCCTAAGTTTGTGAACTGAAGTCTGGTAGTGTAACGACCCGTATTTTAGCAGCGTTGTTTTCGGAGAAAACAAAAATACAGATCATTAACATCTAGAAACCTTTAATATCAGATTCGTCAATTATAGCGGAAGCTCTAAAGTTAGTTCATATTATTCATTAAAACCATTAAATAGTCCAAAATAAACAAGTTTCTAAAGTCCATTATTACTACAAAATAAGGAAAAGTCCACTAATAATAATAATATAAAGGCTATAAATGGTCATCAGGATAAACTACTAAGCTATCTTGCACACAATCCCAGCCCTTGTGTAACTTAATCAGTCATCACCTGTACCTGAAAAGGATTTTGGGGTCCACAATCAGTGGTGAGTAATTAGATTGTTCTACTTAATCAGTAGAACACAATTAGAAACATAATAATCAGGACAGGTCAACCAAACAGTCAAACAAATCATCCAGGAAAGCATTCATAGACAATAACGTTCAAGTACGCAGCGGAAAACATCATAATAACTTGTTAAACCAAGACCTTCCAGATTAACCTATTCAGTTCTAGACTTCTTGACACCACTATTGACCTTTCAGTTCTATTCAGTTCAGGTGCTAATCCGTGACCAGTCATATGCTCGTAGGGAAAACCTTAATTCTTCCCCAACTTTCCTTGCTCATGTCGGGTCAACCACGAAGATCTACTTCCCGGCACTGGGATCAAGAACTGTCCTAAATCCGAAGATAGGACAGTGACTTCGACTATACCTATGTTCATGGCAACTTAAGCCACTAGATAGGCGGTCACTTTATAGTTAATCATCTTTTCCATATTACAATTATGTTCTCAATTCTAGTTCACAACTCAATCCTTTAATGACACAACTTGACTTCTGATCAATTCTAGTCCAACTTAACTTGACTCATAACTCTAATCTAGGACTTGTACCACTCGACATATCCAATAAAACAATAATTAATTCAATTCTTAAATAATCATATAAACAATTTAATAAATCAATTAAATAAACAAATAATCATATAAACTAACAATCATCAACAAATATTACTAAAAACATGATAAAAATCCTCTTTTTGTTACTTGATACCACTCACTATTCATACCTGTCAAAACATTTTGGAAAAATATTAGATGCACTCGACAAACATGGTTAATCATCAATGAACAATTCAAAATTCATCCAGCATGATTCTAAGTAATACTAAGTAATTCTAAACAATTCTATACATGATTAAACCTATTCTAAACATGATCAAACCTATTCTAAAAACTATATAACTAATCTATCCTATTGATTAAATAAAGCAATCTAATTACCTAATAATCTAATATTGATGGTGAATGGTTCGATCTTCAAAGGCTAAAGGTTGAACTTTCTTTGATGAAGGTGTTTGAATTGATGAAGTGAAGGAAGTATTTGTGTGGGGAAGAGGAGGAGTTTTTATTTGTAGTTTAGTTTTTAGAGATTAAGAATTATAAAAGTGGTTCCCCTTTTTGTGGTGTGTTGGCCGTGTAGAAATACTAGGCAAGGGAGTAAAACAAACTCCTAAAATTTAGTAGAGAAAGTAGGAGGATAAAAATTAGATTTTTGGAATCTGGTCAAATATCGATATGATTTATTATTTTAGCTTGAAAAGGAATTAAATAATTTAAAGGAGAATTTAAGAGGCCGTGGGGTATCATAAGGAGGATGGGTGTTATTGGCTTCCTAAAATCTAGTAGTCAAAGTAGGAGAAGTTGGTATAAAAATAGGATTTTTAGGAAAATGTCAAAATAGATATATTATTTAATAATACTGGCTATAATAAATAAATTAATTAAGAGAAAAGAGATAGGGGGCCGTGAGGTGTAGGGTAAAGGGAAAGAAATTGGGCTCGGGTTTGGCAAGATGAGATCAAAGGTTTGGGCTAAGGTAAAATAATTAGATTGCTACAACTAAATTATTAATTAATTAAAAAATAATCAATTAAATAATTAATTAATTATATAATTAATTAATTAAGAAAAATTTAAAATATCCCGAAATTTCGGGGTATTACAGGTAGAGGTTAATACCCTAGCAATTTCTCGTGACCATCTCAACCAAATACTTAGGGGCCATTTGGTTGTTAGAGGGGAAAGAGAATCACTTTAGGAATAGGAATGAGGGAGAATGGAAAGGAAAAGTGTTAGATTTAGTTAGTTGTTTGTTAAAAAAAAACAATGAATGATACACACCACCACCACCATAGGGGTCCACCACCACCGACCCACCCTCGCTCGCCCACCACCACCACCGACCCACCCTTGCCAGCCCACCACCACCCTGTAACGACCCGACTTTTGGACATGTCGATTTACGAAGGGAAATCGATAAACGGATCATTACCAAAACTATTTAAACTAAATATTAAATTAATTAATTAAATTAAACTACCTTTATTGAATTAAATAAATAAAACTATATCCAAAGTCTAATATTCATAAAAGAAAAGCAATTACATAAGTTGTCCTAAAATCTGTCCCAACATGCCGGGATCATAAACGAATAAATAAAGTAAAGTTGTCTTAAAACATCTAGGAAACTCTAAGGTAAAGCTAAAACTCTGCCACGCTTAAGCCCAACCATCGGAAGCCCGTTCTAAGCTGCAGCATCGTCACCTGAAACTGAGGAGGGGGTCGTCCACCGTCAGTGGCGAGTAACTAGATTGTCCCGTTTAATCGAGGGACCGCTAAACACATAATATCATAGAATATCGCATGAAAACCATACAAAAATCTAATACATGTTATACAGAATTCAATACGAGGTACGTATAAAATACGTACAAAAATACGTATACGATTACGTACAAAATACGTATAAGAATACCTGCAGAAATACGGTTAGAATACGTACAAATCTACGTATAATGTACGTGTAATCATACCTGCAAAATACGGTTAGGAATACGTACAAATATACACTTACTATACATACGTTCATACATACTTACACGTATACATACATGGATACATACATACGTACATGCTTACATACAATCTTATACGAATACAGAAATACACAGCGGAAGTCTTATACCATTCTCAATACATATACTTATATAATTATACCCTTATAACCTAACTATCCCGAATTCATTCGATCATAACCTACATCTTAAATTCTACATCTTATGTCATATTACAATATATGTCATAACTTATGTTACTCATCATCATCTTATCAAAACATATCATCATATCATATCTTATCATTCATATGTTTCATATCATATCATTATCATCTTTCAGCGGACCGGTCACTATAACTCGTTGTGGATCCCGTTTGCACCACAACTTTCCTAGAACATGCCGGGGTGAGCTCGTGTACTCAACCCGTAGCGGATCTCGTTTGCACCACTAAGCCTAAGCTATGGCCATAACCCCTAAATAGCAGCTCGTGTACTACTACTTAGACGACTACATATCCTAAGACCCAGAACTACTCGGGGGAACTCGTGTGTTCGTCCCATTGAGCAGTGGCTTCGACTTAACCCAGTCTGACTACTCGGGTCATCAGGTGGGCGTCCTTATCTTATCTTATATCTTTCATATCTTATATCTTATCTTATATCGGGAAATACTAGGTGGCCGTAATCGGAAATGAACCGTTCGAAGTCCCAGGAAAGAGAGGTGCGGCACGTATATTGGCCACCTTAAATACCAAGTCTTTCCTAGCCAGAGATCGAAACGATTCGTATTCCTTTTACTCTGTTTCCTTTCTTTCCCTATTAATATCTTATTCGTAACTTATATAACTTATCCCTACTGATTCCTAATATTAATAATAATACTAATAATAACACTAACATTATCCGAAATATTAATAATAATAATAATAATAACCGTGTAAATAATAATAAAAATAATAATATTATTATCTATTCCTTCTTGTTACAACTTATCCCTGATAATTCCTTTAACTGTAACTTTTATAATTAATATATTAATTATTCCGAAATTATTCCTAATATTATTATAAGTCAAAATTAAACTAAAATTGACTAATTAAATACTAGGCCATTCGACATTTTCCATATAAAACCAACAATTAAATAAGTTCACAATAATTCATATAAACAATTTAATTAAACATCTAAATTAACAATTAGCATCATATAATAATTAAATCAAGATAAAAATACTATTTTTCCATCCAAGAGGCACTCGACATTTTCATGTCAACATATCAAAAATTATACCTTTAATCAAATAAATACAATTATCCATAATTCATCATACAAACTTAATAATAAACAAGTAAATCATGCTTTGAACATTAAATTATCAAAATTGAATCAAAACAAGATTAAAATCATTTCTTTTTACATTCAAACCACACGGCATTCATGGCACAACAAATCAAGAACAACTTCAAGATTTAATCAATATCATGATTATTAAGGATTAACATAAAGATTGAATTAAAGATTAGCATTAATAATTCAAGAATCATCAAGATACATCTTAAAAATCATATTTTTAATTCCCTTTTAATACTAGGTTACTCGAAAAATTCAAGAAATTAATAATAACATATTTTAACAATTCAATTACCCTATTTTATACAATCTGATTTTTAAAGAATTAAATCAAGATCGACCATCTAAAGGTCTTTAACAATCTGGAAATTTTTATGGGAGCTAAATATAGGTTCAAGGTTTAACGTGCATGAATTTAGTTTAAAAATAACATCATTTACCAATTTTAAGTGATTTTATAATTAACAGATCAGATTAGAAAGAATTCGGTTTCAGATTTTTCTGCCATAGCAATCGATCTTTAAAAATTACGAAAATTTAATACAAGCTGAAAAAAGCTATTACTGACTTCCACATAAAATTTCGTAGCCATACGAATTGATTAAGTATCTTGAATAATTCGTAAACCAAATCTGAACAGTTTTACCGGTTTGAAAGATTAAATTATTATAAGCAATAAAAGGATGAATTTTGCCACGAAATAAATCATGATTCATAATCAAACAGTAAAAAAACTGCCACGAAAAATTAATCAAGAAATAACAAGATTTGATTAATAAATAAATTCATACAAGTAATTATTCAACAATTAAAGATTTCAAGAAACTACATAAAATAATCTAGAAAAAATAACATGTACATAAATTTCATATAGTTCGAAAAACACCCTAACATGATACTAATTCTTTTTATAATTTTCATGCTTCTAATCCTAATTAACTATGTGAAAAGGTTGTTCCGGAATTAAACGGGTTAGCAAAGTTACCTTAAATCGCTAAAATTTCCAAAGGAAAATCACCACTTTGGTGATGATAGTACACGGCCAAAAAGGGAGGAAAAAAAAAAGAGTAATTTCTTTTAGGGTTTATGAACCTTTTGCAAATAAGGACCAAATAAATTACATAGGTCCTATTTATAAAGAGAGAAGAAAAAAAAAATAAATAAATAAATAACAAACCCTAATTGTTAAAGGGGGGTTGCCGTGAGGAAGGGAAAAGAATAGGGGGAGTTGAGCAAAAATCTTAGGTTAGTTAGCTTAGGTTGAATTAGTTTAGGAGTTTTTTTTTTAAAAAATAATTAATTAATTTAATTAATTAAATAACATAATTATTAATTAATCAAATAAATCAAAAAGAAAATAACACTTGGCCCATATAAAAGGAAGGACCGGCCATGACATAAGGGGAAGGAAAAGTTGGGTCATTGGCCCAATTCTGAGATAAGGAATAAAATTAAGCAGTCCAAATAAGTGGGCCCTTTGGACTTAGAATAATAAAATAATTAGGAGAAAAAGAAAAAGAATAAAGGGGTCGTGCAACACCGACTCTAAGGAAATAATTGGGCTCGGGTTTTGGCAAGAGAAAATGAAAAGGTTAAGGCTAGGCTCAAAATAAATAGATTGCTACACAAAATAATAATTTTATTAAATAATAATCAATTAAATAGTTAATTAATTATACATTTAATTAATAAATAAAAATTTTAAAATATCCCAATTTTTCGGGATATTACAATCACCCCTCCTTAAGAAATTTCGTCCTCGAAATTTGCAAAAGGAAGCACATGTAAGGAAACAATGAAACAAAAGAAACATCAAAAACATAAAACGATCAGTTCGAGGCGGAGACCTGTGGGTTATGGGCTTACCACACTTCCGCTGCGCCACTCTGATATACAACGCCGGTCACAGCCACTAAGTGATGGTTCCGGACTTGCCTTTCTTCAAACAATGCATACGTACGGCACACGAAAACGGCGTCAAAACGGAAACGAAAACGATAAGACGTCTTAACCCTAGCTTCTACCCATGGTTTCACTCACCTAGGTTTTCCATATTAGGCTAAGTTTCGCTCGGATTTATAAAGCACTCAACTTTCGAAGTTACTTGTGAAGAAGTAACTTAGGGTCAAACCTATGGCTCGGATACCAACTGTAACGACCCGACTTTTGGACATGTCAATTTACGAAGGGAAATCGATAAACGGATCATTACCAAAACTATTTAAACTAAATATTAAATTAATTAATTAAATTAAACTACCTTTATTGAATTAAATAAATAAAACTATATCCAAAGTCTAATATTCTCAAAAGAAAAGCAATTACATAAGTTGTCCTAAAATCTGTCCCAACATGCCGGGATCATAAACGAATAAATAAAGTAAAATTGTCTTAAAACATCTAGGAAACTCTAAGGTAAAGCTAAAACTCTGCCACGCTTAAGCCCAACCATCGGAAGCCCGTTCTAAGCTGCAGCATCGTCACCTGAAACTGAGGGGGGGGGGTCCACCGTCAGTGGCGAGTAACTAGGCTGTCCCGTTTAATCGAGGGACCGCTGAACACATAATATCATAGAATATCGCATGAAAACCATACAAAAATCTAATACATGTTAAGCAGTCCAAATAAGTGGGCCCTTTGGACTTAAAATAATAAAATAATTAGGAGAAAAAGAAAAAGAATAAAGGGGTCGTGCAACACCGACTCTAAGGAAATAATTGGGCTCGGGTTTTGGCAAGAGAAAATGAAAAGGTTAAGGCTAGGCTCAAAATAAATAGATTGCTACACAAAATAATAATTTTATTAAATAATAATCAATTAAATAGTTAATTAATTATACATTTAATTAATAAATAAAATTTTTAAAATATCCCAATTTTTCGGGGTATTACACCACCGGCCCACCCTCACCAGCCCACCCTCGCCCACCACCACCCCCGACCCACCCTCGACCACCCATTATGAAAACTAAGTGGGGCAAAGGTGGGCGAGTGGGGGTCGGGGTTGGGTGGCTGGGCTGAACAGGTGGTTGGATGGCTGGGCTCGATGTGTGGGTGGGGTGGCTAGGTTGTGTGTTGGTGGGTGGGTGGTTGTGCTGGATGGGTGGTTGGCTGGCTGGGCTCGGTAGGTGGGTGGGGTGGCTGGGTTGTGGGTTGGTGGGTGGGTAGTTGGGTTGGACGGGTGGTTGGTTGGCTGGGATCGGTGGGTGGGTGGGGTGGATGGGCTGAACAGGTGGTTGGATGGCTGGGCTCGATGGGTGGGTGGGGTGGCTGGGTTGTGTGTTGGTGGGTGGGTGGTTGTGCTGGACGGGTGGTTGGCTGGCTGGGCTCGGTGGGTGGGTGGGATGACTGGGCTGTGGGTTGGTGAGTGGGTGGGTGGGGTAGGTGGCTGGGCTGGATGAGTGGTTGGCTGGCTGGGCTCGATCGGTGGGTGGGTGGGTGGGCTGGCTGGGCTGGGTTGTAGGCAGGGTGGGGTGGGTGGGTGATGGGGAAAGGGAATGCAAAAGATAGGGTGAGGAGGGTTTGTGAAAGTGTTAGAATAGGAGAATGGTGAGGGGAAGGAGAATGAGAAAAGTGGCATAACAAACACAATCAAAGGAATGGGGGTAGTTGATTCCCATTCCCTTTGATTATTACCCCCAATCAAACACACCCTTAAAGCAGATGGTTGAGGCCCATCATTTTTTTTTTAAAAAGAGCTTTTAATTATAAAATTAATTAAATCATTCCATTCCAAGTTTACGTCCATTAAATTATAGTGCCTATATTAAACTACCAAGTTTTCCTATTTAAAATCTTTCCAATCACTAATATGTCATGATCAGAGCCATCATCATCCACCATCATGATCAAAGATCGTTCCGATCCATGCATGACCATCCATCATCAACGTCATCATTATCATCGATCCACATCTTCAACACCCGGCCCGTTACCCTCCATAATCTTCGTCGTCAACATCCATCATCATTGTCGTCGTCAACATCATCACCATCGATCTTGCCAAATCATCAATTCATCATCATTGTCTATCTATGATCTCATTGTCGTCATCATCACCATCACCATTGATCATCGTCATCGTGCCCAATAATGACTGATACATTCAAACACGCCCGTCAAAAATCATTGAAGACCTATTGTACTATGAATGAACAATTATGACCTGCATATAGGTCGTGACCGACCGATTTTGACATACATACCGATTTTGATCGATCGATTAGACTGTATACTAATGACAACACGCAAAACATTATTTGAGGTAGACAACATGCAAAACATTGTTTGAGGCTGACCGAATGTGACCTGGTTCCGACAACAACTGGATCGATGAGGATCAGACCGAAATCTTCCAAAGAAAATACCGAATTTGACAGGACACGGAATAAGACCGAACGGTATCGATTGGTACTGAAGGGCTCATACGACTTGTTTCTGACCGAATGATTTTTACCAAACATGTTTTGACCGATCTATTACCGACCGTTTGATCAGTTTTTACATCCCTAGTCATACCCAGCTTCAAAAGAGGTTTTCCATAAAATGGATTTTAGTTTAAAAGAAGAAAAAGAAAATTCAATTGTTCGTGTGTTACGCTTTGTAACCATTGCAAAAGACCTATTGCAACGATTGACATTTTGTAATAATTATAAGGGGAAAAGGGGGCGGATCATCACTAGATGGAGTGTTATCACTCTAACAATAAAGCATTGATAATAGAGATGTCCATCAGTCCATGGGCCTGTCAAGTCCACTACCTTTGGGGTCAGATAAGCCTAGCCCATATGTTGTGCCGTGTCATGCATGAATTTTAAGAGGGGACTTGAGGGGTGTCTAGGCCCAACCCAAGCGAATGTGTTGTAGCCCATTAGCGGTATTCCACATGTTAGCTAGCCCAGATGTTGCCCATGTGTTGGTGACCCATGAGTAAGTCATGTGCGGGCCGACCCAAGCCCATGATACTTCTATATTTATTTGTTTTAAATTATCAATTAATTTACGTAGAAATCTATTTGTTTGATTGTTTCTCTCTTATGCCATAACTCATAACTACACTACAAACAGATTACAATTTACCTTTATTTTTTACATCTCAAATTATTTCCTTTAATTACTTTAAGGTAGCGTTTGGATACGTGGAATTTAATTTCTGAAATTAAAATGTTACAATGCAAATGACAATTATTTTCAAGATAAATTTTTATTATGTTACTTCATTTGTTTTCAAAAAAGTTGTGACACTTGACCAAGATCGTTTCATTTTTAAGAAATTATTACTCCCTATGTCCCAAATAAAATGCTCCATTCATTTTTTTACATCAGCCAAGACACATTTTTAAATATTAATATCTTTAGTTGTATACAATAAAAAAATTAAATATTTAGAAAATACGTATTGAGACGAATTAGACTTGGTCATTGGATAGGGTAGTCCAATGGCATGCGGTTAGGGTCAAGGTTATAAGGTCTTTATTGGACAGGGCCTTTAATGGACAAGACCTTATCGACCAAGGCCAATATAGGGCCAAAAATAAAAGCCTAATAATTTTTTTTTAAAAAAAAGTTTTGACAAAAATAATTACATTAATATATTTGTATACATTTGTTTAACTATTGGCTACCTTAAATTTTATTGATATTTAATATTTTAATGGCCTGACCGCCAACGACCTGCTAATGACCCGCGACCCGCTTTGGCCCGACCCACTATTGACCCTTTTTAATCGACCTTGGCCCTGACCCGACCCGTACAAGCCTGACCCTGACCTGCCCAATAACTAGGTCTAAGACGAATCAAACAAGATCCACATAACTATATTTTTTCTTATATATATAAAATTAAAGGAAACTAAAGTTACAAAGTGAACAATAGATATAGTCAAATTGAAGCATTTACAATTAATATGTCGTACCCATGAGTTGTCCTATCCATTCACCGAGTGACGTACAACCCATGGACCAAAAACATAGCCTATATATGTTGGGCCGATCATCCAAAAAATACCCTAAATCCGATCCAGCCCACACATGAACTTTCATGCTGAGCCTGCCTCGCACGCACCGACGTCGTTTTTTTGGGCTGGGCCTGGCTTTTCAGTGGCATTTTCACTTGTGATAGAGACCAACGTGGACAATGGTCTTTAATATTGGGACCACATTCCTTTATTATGATCTGCCTCTGCCATGCTAAATTGGTAATTGTTCCCACTGTCGCACCTCAACAAGAATCATCGTCTCATAAATCAACGTCCCACGGTCCCAGCGTATCCTACCGGCAGGATTATATCGGAATTTATGTATTCAAATTATTTTAGTTAAATTATCGAACCCGTTCCTCATATTCATAAGCCTGGCTACGCCACTGAAAGTCGGCACAACAACCTCTCCAAATCCTCCTAGTATGTTTATGACAAAAAAAATTCCATGAATTAGTTTATCTTAACCTTGAAAAAAAAAAAACAAACTAAGTTGCCTATATATTCCGGACCTCCTCATCATTAAAAAAATATCACCAGTTTTCTAGCTTATGAAAAAAAAAAAAGCGTTACTGATAGCTGATCTTTTAGCCTGTACTCCCTCCATAATATATTAATTGTAAAACTTTGATATTTTTTTCTCTACTTTATATAAAATCATTGTAATTAATATGTTACGGAGGAATAATTGTAAGATAAATTGTTTTTTATGCAAGTGAGTAAACTCAAGATCAGAGAGTACTGCAGATGTCTAATTGTCTAGTGCCTGTTTACAGTATGACTTTTCAATGATCGGGGACCTACATTAAACGCATTAATCTCATTCACATATACATCTCAATTACATGCACGGTTATTGTCGGGAGAAGATCCTCAGTTTCATAATTTGTGTTCGACTCTTAAAATATGTTTGTTAACTGTCAAAATTTTTAAAATGGGTCATTATAATAATTACCACTAACCAAATTAATGACTCAGTCTACATTAGTTAAATAGTAATGAACTGAACTTAATAGAGATGAACTGGACTGAACTGAATTGAACTGTACTAATTGAACTGAACCGAACTAAACTGAACTGAATTGAACTGAACTGAACTGAACTAAACTTAATAGAGATGAACTGAACTTAATTTAATCTGAAATAAACAAGCCCTAAGTTGAACACAAAAAACTGGAACACAAATGAAAAGTAGAAAATGAGATAGAAAAGTTAAACCCGACATTGTCACCGATCACCCATCCTATGCATTAATGCCGCACAGCCCTTTGGCCCTACACAGTACTCCACCGAATAATAAGATTGTTCTTTCTTGGTATAAGAAAGTATGTTTAGTAATATTTGAAGGGGTTCTGATTTAGGCACTCTGGAGTGAAAAAAGTGGAGTTTCTAAATCTTTATTCATTTTAGGGACAGAGAAAATACTAATGCCTTCGCCTTTTTTTTTGGCACCATAAGGAGTTTTTTCACTATTATTTGACTACTTTGACTCTTTCTACTGTTTTACCTGTAACGAAAAATATGGTCAAATATAATCTCATTTGATTTAGTTTAACGTGAACTTTTTTAGTATGTAATATGTATAATTTTTTTATTACACATATCTAAAAATATATTTTCATTTAAAATTATGTTTCATTAAGGATCCGTTTACTTGGGTGTAAAACGTTTTCGATGTAAAATGGTTTTCCATGAAAAAGATTTTACGTTGGAAAACTCATTTTCATAGAAATTTTCCAATGTTTATTTGCACGGAAAATATGTTTTACTCCCAAATTTGGGGAAAAATATTTGCACTATGGTGTAAATGAGTTTTCACTCCAAATTTTACATTTTATTTTTTCACCCAAAGTAAACGATGTAAAATGTGAAATTTATTTTCAACGAAAACATTTTACGCTCCGGTAAACGGAGCCTAAATGAGAAAAATTGAATAAGGCAAAAAAAAAAATAAGGGAGTATCTTTTAGAATCACCTCAAAATTTTGTCGTGAATAATTCATGGCATGACAAATAGTATAGTACTAGCGGTTAAAAATTAAATCTGCTTATGCTTGGGATCTGTTTTTGGTTAATTGTTGCGAATTTGGTCACTAATAGGTGTGAAACTGCGAATGAAGCAAGAGATATTTAGGCCCTGATTTTTTTGGACTGAATTTTGATGAAGAGAACTAAGGAAAAGTAAACTGAATTAAGTAGATCTGAATAAAATTGAAGAGAATTAAACTAACTGAACTTATAATGTTTGGAATTAAGTCCAAAAAACAGGTCAGGGTCTTAGATCTCTAAATCTATAGGTTTAATACTTCATCGGTTCCAAAAAAAAATGCAACAAATTTATTTGCACACATTTTAAGGAAGTGATTTAAGGGTGTAAATGAGCAAATTAATCATTTAAACCTTTTAAATCTCTTCCTTAAAATGCGTGCAAATAAGTTTGTTGCGTTTTTTTAAAACGGAGGAAGTACTTATTTCTCCTAACTTGATGTGCGTGGGGATGTGGGGTAACAATTTTCCATCAGAATAAATCATTGTACCACCGCTTATTCCATGCAAAAACCCCACTAATTTTCATACAAATTCAATTCAGTTTAATTTAGACAAATTCTATTCAATTGAGTTTATTTTAGTTTAGTTCATCCTTTAGAGTATTAAATTAAGCTTAATTCAGTTCAATTCAGTGTAATTCAGATTAAATCATTCCAAAAGAGCATGGCTTAAAAAGACCAAAATGTTATATATTGTACGTTAAATAATTTTTATGTTTACGATCAATCAAATCATCGATCGATATATGTAGTCACAAAAGTCCACCTCCTAATCCCATATCTTAGTCTACCTTTAATTGTCTACGTCTTTTTTCTACTATTAATTTTCTTATAACAGTACTAATAAAATTAAATTATCATACTTTTCAAAAATAAAATTATCATCATTTGGTCACTCTTTCTCTCATTGACACTTCACTACGTAATTCCTCTCTATAAATACATGCTAGCTTCTACTACACAAATATATCAACATTTATACTCCTTGAGTTAAACCATCATATCCCATATTACTTTTGCAATATCATTAATTACAACACTTGAATTCCCTATTAATTAATTAATTACTCTAAACCATTATCATGGCTAAGAAGATGGCAACCCTAACCCTAGTCGCGGTTGTTGTTGTGGTGGTGCTTCTAGCCAAAACACCAGTGATAAAGGCGGCCAGTTGTAATGCCTTAGAGCTGAGCCCGTGTGGGCCCGCAGTTATGTCTAACCAACCACCGTCAAGCGAGTGTTGCGCGAAGTTGCAAGAGCAAAAACCTTGCCTATGTGGATACGCCAAAAACCCTACTCTCAAGCCCTATGTTGACTCTCCCGGTGCTAAACAAATGGCCTCCGCCTGCAAAGTCAACGTCAGTTGCTAAACAGACATCCCAAACTCCTCCATTTCCCATCAATAAATAAATAACAGCTAGCTTCTTTATTATGTTTATCAGTTATTATATTAATGTGGAGAGAAAATTATTATAAAAGACTAGTCTCAGAAGAAGATAAAAACACTTAATTTAAATGGAGGAAAATTTAGATTATTATTAGTGAGTTTAAAAATTATGTTCTTGGTTGCTATATAATTAGAGTGATCTTAGTGACGATTATTATGCATTGAATCATCATGAATATGTTTGTATCGTGTTCTACTACTCTTAAACTAGTGCATGTACAAATCTTACATGTTATTTTCATATTGTATATGTTTATCACGAGATTCTCTATGTTTTGGAGACTAAGTAATATAATATGTACGTTCTTTGAATAAAAAGGTTATTTGTGAAGACGGAATGAGTATTTTTTTAAAAAAAAAAACTCTAGCTCTGATACCATGTAGAATTTGGGAAAATAATGGCTTGAGTTCTTATTGATCATTAATGTCATATATATAATGCCTAATAAAACAAATCCTAGTAAATCACCCTATTTTGTCTCAAAAATATTATCAAAAATATATTTTCCTAAATATATTCTCCTAATCCAAATATTATCTCTATATCTAGTGATAATCTAATCAGCAATAAATTAGGGGGAGTTGGGATGATCTCCATGGCTCAACATTTCTAATAGTGGGCAACCATTTTGCATGTGTGTCCTCTGATATTGTATGTGCAACTGCGTTTTTTATTGAGTGAAAAATCTACTAACTTTAAAAAAAATGGTTAATTATTGAATTCTTGGTATATAATTGGCCTGAGCAATCTAATATGGAATATGAGAGTTAAATCACTTACAAGTCATAGGAGGTTCCTTTCTAAAACCAATTGGTGATAGAAGGAGTTAACTCATAGACTTATAAGTTAGTTTAGTCTCTCCTTATCCTCTGATGTGGGATACTCACTAGTGCACCATATGGGGTTCAACACTCCCCCTCAAGGCCTCACTAGTAAGTGTCCTTAGAATTTAGAACTAACTGGAAAAACAATTAGAAACAACAATCTTCTTAGGGATTGGACATCCTGTCAAGGTAGACCCTTTATTTCCAGTTGCTTAATAAGATAACCCAGTTTAGAAGAGACCCGCAACCTGGGCTTTGATACCATGTTAAATTTTGATTGAATATAAGAAACGGGCATGGGCAACCCACTATGGAAGAGGAGAGTTAGATCACTTACAAGCCATATAAAGTTCCTCCGGTGTTAGACACTTACTAATGCACTATATGGGTTTAACATAAGATAGCCAGGTAGATAGATCACTATGTTAGACACTGGTTAATTATAGACTCATAGTACATGTTTATGTATAATAGATTACGTGTTAATGTTTAAACACTAAAATGCCTATGTTTTACCTAATCCATGTTCGTTTTAGCGCGTCCTGAAGTCATTAATATTTTTATTATTGTTGTTGTTCATTTTATACAATTGCCCATCTCGCCAATTTAATCATATTATATGTCAACGTATAATATGTTATGTGTCAATGTTCAAATAGTAACATGTCTATGTTCCACCTGATTCATGTCCGTCTTAGTTCGTCCTCCAGTCATAATTTTACATAACTACCCCTATCGCCAATTAAACGACATTATATGTCTATGTATAATATGTTCCTTGTCAATGAGCAATTGATAACAGTCTATGTTCCACATACTCATGTAAGTCTTACATCGTCAAGAGCTCGTTATTATGACCTTTAATTTATTGTTGTATTGTTGTCCATTTTACATAATTTACCCTTGAAATTGAGACTTTTATCTCAACCTTTGTTCGACATTTATCATTCCTTGGCAAGAGCCAAGAAGTAAGCATGTGTCATGATTTATTTTACATAAGCTTCATCTACATTCTTCAATTTTCCCTACCACTTGAAACAGGAATGATAAGCACTTACCACGTGATGTCCATTTTATTTTATTTGTATATTTTCGTCCTTTACATTTTAATTAGTAAATTGCATATACATCCTTAATATTACACATAACAATAAATTGATACACAAATTATATTTTTTTTTTTTTTTTTTTTTTGCTCATTTTAAAATTGAAAATTAGTATAATTATATATTAAATGAGTAATAAAATATCTTTGGGTGCGCATACCTCTACTTGCGCCTGGGTGCGTAGTAGACCCATTGTGAATATGATAATATATTAACATAGACTATATTTTAGATAATAATGACACCTGGAAGAATATAAAATAAACTGGAACATTTTCTTTTTATCTGGACACATATTGCTTACACCTGGACGCATAAACTTTTTACCTGGACACATTGCTTATACTTGGAACAAACAAAGACATGATACTTCATTCATCTTCATGCTCCATCTTTTGTTGGTCCATACTTTTCTTGTTCTCACTTTGAAAAGTTTTGTAATATTTGGAGATGAAGGATTTTTGTGTTATTCCTCAAAAGCTCAAAAGACAAAGTTATGTACATCAGCCCTTTTATATGGCTGCGTTTAGGACCCAAAAACCAAGGAAGATTTTGGTGTGCCATCAAGGCTATACACCTGTCCTAATACATGAAACAAGCAGCCAAAATACAGTACAAAATACAAGACAAAATAGCAAATACTAACAGTACAAAAAATCAAGCAAAAATGCTTATATCATTTTTCTTCATTTTGCCTCTGCCTACTGTCACTATCATCACTCCCCCTCAAGCTTGAGTGTGAAGAGTGAACACCAAGCTTGGATAAAGTGGATTGAGCTTGATAAAGAGTCATTGGCTTGGTGAAGATATCAACAAGTTGGAGTTGAGAAGCTACATACTCTGGCTTGATTGTCCCATCATTCACTTTGTCTCTAATAAAATGGCAGTCCATCTCTACATGTTTGGTCTTCTCATGATAAACTGGATTTGCTACAATGGCCAAAGCTGATTTGTTATCACACTTTAAAGAAATGGGGGCAACTTGCTTAATGCCAAAATCTTTCAATAGTTGTTGTAGCCAAGTAACTTCACAAGCAGTAAGGGCCATTGCCCTGTACTCAGCCTCTGCTGAGGATCTAGCAACAACCTGCTGCCTTTTGGACTTCCAGGAAATGGATGAAGACCCCAAGAGAACACAAAAACCAGTGGTAGACTTTCTGGACATGGGACATCCAGCCCAGTCACTATCTGTGTAGGCTGTAAGTGTTGCAGCAGTTTTTGAGGCCATAAGAACCCCTTGACTAGGGTTCAAGTTGAGGTATCTGAGGACTCTTCTGGCATGTTGCATATGCACATTGGTTGGCTTCTACATAAACTGACTCAAGTTATGAACAGTGAAGGCAATGTCGGGTTTTGTGAGAGTTAAGTATATCAGTTGGCCTATGAGTTTCTGATATGGGGTAGGATCATGCAGCAAGTCTCCCATGTCATGAGTGAGCTTGATTGTACTGTCCATGGGCAGTCTGAGAGGCCTTTGTTTGTGAACCCTATAGTCTTGAATGATATCCTCAGCATATCTTTTTTGAGAGATGAACAACCCATCTTTTGTTCTTATCACTTCAATGCCTAGAAAATAGCTGAGTTCACCAAGATCTTTCATTAGGAATTTTGAGGCTAAGAATGTTTTTACACTATCAATAAGTCATCCACATAGATCACGATAGCCACAAAGCTCTTCTCTGTGCTGTAAGTGAAGAGAGAATAATTTGTTTTAGATTGGACACACCCAAAGACTTTCAAAGCACTAGACAATTTTGCAACCATTGTCTAGGGGCTTGTTTGGGCCCATACAGAGATTTCTTTAATTTGCACACAAGTTCACCTGCCTTGATAGCTTGAGATTTGGCAACTGAATTTATTGCAATTTTGTTGTTCCAAGTGGTATATCCTGGTGGCATAGCCATATAGACATCTTCATTGAGATCTCCATGAAGAAATGCATTCTTCACATCTATTTGACAAATTTCCCAGTCTTCCAATGCTGCTACTGCCAAGAAGGCCCTCACTGTTGTCATTTTAGCCATAGGAGCAAAGGTCTCATGGAAATCAACTCCTTCATGTTGTTTACACCCCAGAACCACCAACCTTGCTTTGTGCCTCTCCACAGATCCATCAGGGTTGTATAGTACTTGGTTTTGTATATCCATTGACACCCTATGGCTCTCTTGCCTTTTGGTAAAGGTGTAATATCCCAAGTTTCATTATCTTCCAATGCTTGAATTTCTTCATTCATTGCCTTTATCCAGTGACCCTGTGTTACAGCCTCTGAGAATCTCACTGGGTCAGAGTTCTGTTGAATTTGAGTCAGAAAGGCTACAAACTGATGCTCAGTTTCAGTGTTGACTACATTCACAATAGGAGCTGCACTATCTTCTAGTTGATGTTTGCTAGAGTCTTGTAGAGTGCGAACATATTCAGAGAGCCATCCAGGATTCTTGTGATGTCTAGATGATATTCTAAGTAGCTGGCGAGACTGATCCTGATGAGGCTGCTGAATTTCAGTTTCAGGGACTTGTTGAGCTTCTTGTGGAGCTTCTTGTTCTGTATGCTGTGGAGCAGCATCCTCTGTTTGCACCAGATCCTCTTCTGGTATATCCTCTGCAGCAGCACTAGCAAAAGGTTGGGACTGGCCAATTTGTTTTGGCACAGGAGCAATAAAGGACCCAGTTGAAAGTTGTTTATTAAGAGGAAATTAAAGACATGTTCAAAAAATTTGGTATCCCTTGTGACAAACACATGTTTAGACTTCAAGTCCATCACCTTGTATCCCTTTTGGTGTTGGGGATATCCAAGGAACAGACATGGAATCCCTCTTGGCTCAAACTTATCTCCTTTGCATCTTGGATTGCAAGCAATGACAAGACTTCCAAAAGCCCTCAAGTGGTCATAATTTGGCTTTTTTCCAAACAGCTTTTCATATGGAGTTGATCCATATATGGCTTCACATGGCAGCCTATTTATGATATGAGTTGCAGCAAGAACACAGTCCCCCCAAAAACTAAGGGGCAAGCGTGCTTGAAATCTCAAGGCCCTAGCCATTTCTAGAACATTTCTTTGTCTTCTCTCAACCCTTCCATTTTGTTGTGGTCTCTCAACACAAGAAGTTTGATGAACTACACCCAATTCTGAGTACAATTGTTTACATTGATAATCATCAAATTCCAAGGCATTATCAGATCTCACAATTTTGATTACTGCATTAAACTGAGTTTTCACAAAATTGACAAACATTTTTATAACACCAAATGCCTTAGATTTTGGCTTAATTAAGTGAATCTAGGTAGCCCTGGAATAATCATCAACTACAGTCAAGAAGTATTTAAAATTACTTCTTGTAGCTACTTTATATGGACCCCATATGTCTATATGAATTAATTCAAAGGGTTTTTCAGCACATGATTGACTTCTTTTAAATGGTTGTTTGGTAAACCTTGCCATAGGACATATCAAGCAGACATCATGAGTAGAAGCACAAGAGTAAGGCAAACACACTACTTTATTTACTTTGTTCATAGGAGCATGGCCTAGTCTTTTATGCCACAAAAAGCACAAATCAGCCTTACTTCTATTACATTCATTTTTACTAGCCTGATTAACCGAGCTACTACTACACAAAACATCAGACTTCTTGTCTTTCAACTCTGCTTTTCTTCCTTCATATCTTGTAGTGTCATTTCTTTCTTCAAGATAGAACAGTCCCTTGAACCTTCTCCCTACTCCTTTAGTGACTTGAGAATGTGAGTCCTGAATAAGGCAATTATCAGCTTCAAACAGCACCTTGTAATTACTATCTTGGATTAATTTACTCACTGAAATGAGATTGTATTTAAATTCTGGCACACACATCACATGTTTTAGCTCAATATTTTCACCAATTTTTACACTACCAAAACAAATCATAGTAGCAGTCCTGCCATTTGACAGTGTAATTTTATTTCCTTTGTGTTGTGTTTGAGTGTGTGTCAACAGATTAGGATCAGAGACCATGTGGTCAGTAGCCCCTAAATCAATTATCCAAGAATCATGCTTTTTTCTAACATGATTGCAATAAATCATACCTGCAAATCCATCCTCCATTTCATCCTCAATGTTGTATCCACTGTTGTTTGTCTTCCCATCATCAGGTAGAAGCTTCAAGATCCTCTGAACTTGATCAGTTGTAAGATTGGCAGGCAGCTCCCCCTGAGTTTGAGCACTTCCAGCAAACCTTCTTCGCTTAATATTGCTGCTTTTTCCCTTGTTTTCAGGTTCCTTACCCTTGAACTGCTTCTTATAAAGAGGATGTCACTTGGGGTACCCAACTACCTTCCAGCATCTGCTAGGTGGATGCCCTTTCTTCCCACACACTTCACAAGTCTTTGCATCACCACCAACTCCAGGGGATCCTTTGTCAGCCTTTTCAGACTTGTACCAAGTAACAGGCTTAGAATAAAGAGCACTGTGCAGGGCTGTGTATTCACCTTCACTAGTAGTTGTGTTGCTCATCTGCCTTTGGATTTCTTCTTGAAGAACCAGATTACATGCTTCTTCCACAGTTGGGAGAGTTGTTCTCATCAAGATGTTAGACTTGACATGTGCATATTCATCATCTAGCCCCAACACAAACTGATACAACCGATCCTCCTCTTTCTGAGCTCTTATGGCATTTGTGTAAGCCAAAATCTTAGGGTTCATCTCAGTGAGAGGTGGAAGTATGTTCAGGCCATCTATTTCTTCCCAAAGAGAACTCAGGGCAGTGAAGTATTCACTCACCCTTTTTCCTTTCTGCTTCAAGTCATGGACCTCCTTCTTCAGCATACATTTTCTCAGCCCATTAACTTGTGAAAATCTGGTTTCAAGATTGGTCCAGATAGCCTTTGCAGAGTTCAAGAAGAGAATGAACCTTTTAATGGATTCACTTACATTTTGAGTAATCCAAGAGATAACCATATTGTTGCACGCATGCCACTGCTCTCCTTTGGACTCATCAGCTTTGTCTTTTTGAATCACTCCTGTAACAAATCCAAGTTTTCTCTTGGATCCTAGAGCAAGCTCCATTTCCCTTCTCCGTTCCCTATAGTTTTCTGCTCTTCTCAGCTTTTCAACCACAACTGAGGTTTGACCATCAGAGGGATGAAGATACAAAGGGTTTTGTATGTCTGAGACTTTAGCCATTGCGCGCTGCTGATCTGTTGAGCAAGAAAAATGTAATGTAAAGGGGAAAAAATTTCAAGAAAAATATGAGGGTTTAGGTGAAGGAGCAGCCTAGCTCTGATACCATGAAAAGTTTTGTAATATTTGGAGATGAAGGATTTTTGTGTTATTCCTCAAAAGCTCAAAAGACAAAGTTATGTACATCAACCCTTTTATATGGCTGCGTTTAGGACCCAAAA
This sequence comes from Salicornia ramosissima, assembly GCA_951394345.1. Taxonomy (NCBI): domain Eukaryota; kingdom Viridiplantae; phylum Streptophyta; class Magnoliopsida; order Caryophyllales; family Amaranthaceae; genus Salicornia; species Salicornia ramosissima. Next base: position 13,681,665 of record OX596239.1, read on the forward strand.
AACCTAGGAAGATTTTGGTGTGCCATCAAGGCTATACACCTGTCCTAATACATGCACAAGCAGCCAAAATACAGTACAAAATACAAGACAAAATAGCAAATACTAGCAGTACAAAAAATCAAGCAAAAATGCTTATATTATTTTTCTTCATTTTGCCTCTGCCTACTGTCACTGTCATCACACTTCAATTTGTTCGACAACAAAAATGTTTATCCATTCAATACTTCCATCCTTTTATTCCTTATTATTTCTTACTAATTTGATTTTTTTTCCTTTTTGTTCTGAATATTAATTTCATAAGTGAGTAACAAATCAAATTAAGTGATTCGATTAATTACTATACTTCAACAATGACTTTAATCAAAAATTTTGCCAAAATGTGTGGTTGGGTGGTTCGCTTTGTGCTTGGAGTTTGATTGGATGATTTGTTCGTCGTTTTTACAGCTGAAAAATTACAATTGAATGATGGTCCGACTATATATATTGATCGGACTGTTCAACAGAATACTTTCACTCCTGACATAGGCCAGGTGGAGAAATTAAAGAATAAATGATATACATTTATACCACTACTTATTCAACAACCGCACTGAGACGACCAAAATGGTATACATGTGGAAACTCAAATGTTTTATGTTTATATATGCGCACTAGCTTCTTACCACTAATTAATAAATACTCACACTAACACTCAATCCAGCAACCTAACCACTCACAAGAGTCCACCTCCAAAATCCCACATCTTAATCTCCGTTGACTTGTTTACATCTTTCTACAACTTATTATAATATTTCTAATATATTTTTAATCTCCTTTTACTTTTTAACAAAACATTAAGTCGCCTGTTTTACGAAGAGATTTAACAGACTAAATGAGCAAATTTTATAAATACTACAAAAACATGTTCTTTACGACGGGAATTTTCGTCGTGAAAATGTGATCCCACCATAAAAAATGGGGATTGTAAATAATTTTTCTCATCATAAAAATGTGACGCCGTTGTAGAATGGGGTCCTAACTTATAAATCATTTTTTCCGTCGTGATCCCGTCATAAACGAGTTAAATTTTAATAGAGTTTGAGTTAAGTATTAGATGAATTTTAGCAATGAGCCCAAAAAATGTCATAAAAAATCTACATTTATTTACAACGGGAGGATTTAGGCCTATCTTTAATGTGTACCCGTCGTTAATGGGTCATTTTCTTTGTAGTGATAATTTAATAAAATATTCTAATTAATTTGCTCGTTTACATGCTCAAATTTATTCCTCCTTACAATATGTGTCAAAGGGTATATATATATATATATATATATATATATATATATATATATATGTTATGAGTAATATGGAGCAGATGAAGTAATCATAATTCTTGTTATCATAATTTAATAATTCCTTCTCCCTTTGACACTTTCACTTTCAAATTCCTCTATAAATACATCCATTTTTTTACCCTAATCCCTCACCATTCACGCTTACACTCCTTAAGTTAAACAATCATATATATGCCATATTTCTTTTGCATCACCATTAATTACAACTTCTCTTTAACTCCCTATTAATTAACACTCTAAGCATTATTATCATGGCCAAGAAGATGGCAACCCTAACCCTACTCGCGGTGGTTGTCGTGGCGGTGCTCCTAGCCGAAACACCAACAACAAAGGCAGCCACTTGTAACGCAGTGGAGCTGAGCCCGTGTGGGCCCGCCGTCATGTCCAACAAAGCACCATCTAGTGCATGTTGTGCAAAATTGCAAGAGCAAAAGCCTTGCCTTTGTCAATATGCCAAAAACCCTAGTCTTAAGTCCTACGTTGACTCTCCTGGGGCTAAGCGTATGGCCTCTGCTTGTAATGTCCACGTCAGCTGCTAAACACACTATCAAAAATTAATTAATACTACTCCATTTACCATCAATATATAAGTTTGTTTAATTATGCTTCTTGAAACAAAATCAACTTATTTGTACGTTAAATTCTCTCTAATAATAATATTATTATTATTAGATATTAATTAGAGAGAAAATTATTATTAAAGTTCGATCTTGAAAAGCGTAAACAATACTTAATTATATGGAAATGGAGGAAGTATTAGATTAGTAATGTAATTTGAGTTTAATAATTATTCATTATGTTAGAGTGATCAAGCATGGTGTATTGGTTTTTTTTTTTTTTTAAATGATGATTATAATCATCATTTATACTTGTATCGTGGTCTACTACGTCTGAGCTTGTATGTGAATATATGTGATGCATGCATGCATGTATATATGCATGGACGTTTATTAATAAAATTGTAATTTACAAAGACTATTGTTTAATTATGTTATCTGCTTGCTTTTGAGTGTTTTTAAATTTAATTGAAAATATACCATGGTCAATGTTCGGATTATATCAGAATAATTCAGACGAACTGATCGAACAGATTCTTAATCAATTTTGGATGATTTATTCATTAACGATTTTCTTATGGCGTATATAAAACTAAAAACCTAAAGGGGTATTAGTGAAATTAATTATTATCATAATATATCATATATTGTAAATATAATTCTTTGAAGCCTCATGATTGAGGTAAAATCAAAGGGTATTTTAAGGCTACTTAAGAAATTTTTGTGGAGTAACTACAAGAATGAGTTTCGAATTTAGTGTCTGATGATATGGAACTTAATCCACTAACTTGAAAATGAGATTTTGTCCCATCTAAGGTACAAAATGTTATAGTCATCGATTCATTCCTCCAGTTTTATTTCGTTCCGACACAATAATCATGTACTTAAAGTAGGGGATACAATTATTGGAGTCGCACAACTCTTGCTAAAGTTTTCAGTATGAAAATTATTCTTCTAGTGTCTTTCGCCCTGTGATCATCACTAAAGACCTATTTGTAGAAACTTATACATGGTACCAATGGCAGCCTCACAATTTTCATAATGGTGGATCATCATCATCTATAACGAATTTTTTCCTCGCAACTTCTCCATAATTCATTACATTCCAATAGTTTGCTAAAATTATGAATATAACCATATATAACTTCAATCCTTCAAATTATAAATCTGAATAACAACTATATATAACTTTAATTCTTCAAATTATTAATCTGAACATAACTATAAATAACTTCAAACATCAGAATATATTTTCCGGCACTATCGCCTTGGTAATGGTATTTATTACCATAGCTAAACTATATATTTATTGTCATATAACTAAACAATCTCCAATAATAACTTTAAACTATGTACTCCCTCCGCTCTAGTTTATTTTTTACGTTTACTTTATAGGATATATATAAAAAGCTAGAGAGAAAGTTACAAAATAAAAAATCTACATTATACATAAAAATAACATATTTATATATGTGAAATTTTGTTTGATTCATCTAAATGTATTTTAATATGTATTTTTTATATAAAGTGTAATATAAGATATTAACGTTTAAACATGTGCAAAAAAAATTGTGCAAAAAATAAACGTAAAGAACAAATTGAAACGGATGGATTAGTATATACTTTTATAACTTCAAAATATATAAAAATAAATAAAGATTGGTCCAGGGACCCACGATGTCCTTAAATAGGACCGCCACTGCATGCTACAAATCTCATACTCATAAATAATTTCAATAATTAAAATGTTAAAAGTATTTGTAACAACCAATTAATAAGTTAATATTGCATTGAAATATTGATCATAAAATGACATTTTTAAAGCTCATAATGGAGGGGATAAAAGATATTATTAGGAATTAAATTTGATCATACCACCCAAAAGAAATACACAATATAACCATCAAGTATTATCCATTAAGACTTTTGCCGCTATTATTCCAACAATGAGTTTTAAAGTTTTAAACCATGCCTCAATAAATAAATGAATGAAACATTTCATGGTATACTTGCTATAATTTTTTCAAAGTGATATATATAGAGAGAGGTGGCATAGACAAACTATATGTATATGATAGATAGACGTCGTTTAAAAAGATTAATTAGGCTAGTAGGGGTGGCTTGATAATGTATCTGCTATTTATTTGTCTGAGTAATCTGGTCCAATACCAACGAACCAAACATGTTGAGTCATTTTGTTCAATTCTTGAACAATTTTGAATTTTCTTTGTCATCTATTATTTTTGAAATGGGTGATCCATATTAATTCTTTGGGAACAAATATGAACATATATTTTTATTTCTATAAGTTTGAATTTTCTTGATATTTTTTATTACTATTTATTGCCGTTGAAAATGGTAATATTTGATGGGAATATATGTTTTTGAAGAAAATAAAACATATTTTCATTTTTAGATTTGAATTTTCTTCATATATTCTATTACCCTTCATTAACTTGAAAAGATCAGCATTGAATGAGAATGAATATATGTGAAGAAAATTAAATAATTGAAGCTAATTAGCTACTTACATAGCAATATCATGGGATTTGATATTACTGTCAATTATATTCAATTACTACCTCTGTTTCACTTGATTTTATACGTTTCCTTTTTAGGTATTTCCTTTTAATCTTTATATTTTGGAAAATTTGTCAGAAAAGACCTTATAAAACATTCTTTTTGTAAGAAAAGACCTTATAAAAAATTTGTTGTGAACAGGGGACCTAAAACAAAAAAAAAGTTGCAAGGAGGGACCTTATCTCTATTTTCCAACATTGACTGTGAATTTCCGGCGTTGACTCGCTATTTCCCTCCAATTTTCGATGAATCCTTTCTTCTCTATTTAACATTTCCTTTTCTTTTCATTTTAAATTCATTTTTCCTCCACTTCCCCTCCATTTTCCCTCCTAAATTCATCTACATAAACCCTACATTAACACTTTCTTCTAGCATCTAAAATTCTCTTCTTCTGAATTTGGGGTTCCTCATCTCTTACCCCCTTAAATACGAAAGAATTCGTGCAAAATTGGAGAGAAATAGTGAGTCAACGCCGGAGATTCACATTCAACGTCGGAAAATATAGGTAAGGTCCCTCTTTGCAACTTTTTTTTTGTTTTAGGTCCCTGCTCACAACAAATTTTTTATAAGGTCTTTTCTCACAAAATGAATGTTTTAAAAGGTCTTTTCTGACAAAATTTCCTTATATTTTTAATATTTTTTTTTCATACTCTTTACTACCTCTTATTAATTTTGTTAAATCACACCCACTATCCATAAAATATTTAATTTAATTGATTATAAACAATACCTAAACGCTTAGCTTTTTCCTAAGCTTTTTAAACATGCAAAAGTGATTATAAACTCATGGTATCACATTACATACATACATCTCCATCACGGATTTCCATTCGTAGTTGGATCGCCGACTACATCACCAAACAAACAACCAACAGCATTCACGGTTTCACGCGGCACTAAATAATTAATACTTGAACTCATTATGGATTTGGGTGCCCTCTATATATGGTAGTGTGTTGTTCATAATTATTGCTTGACTATTAAATTTATATACGGCGCCTCGCTTATGAAAGTTTGGTATTCATCAATATGGAAAAAATTTAGTTTATCCAACGAGTTGACTATCCACTACTAATAAAGTATTGTAATTAATGTTAGTAGTGGAATCCAATTCATATGTTTAATAATATTTTAATGTCTCTATTAGTAATGGGGAGATTATCTACCAGGTAGATGTAGCAATGTCCATAAAATATGATAAGAGGTAAGGAGCGTGCATTTTCAAAGCATTAGATAAGAAAGTTTAAAATGTTCAAAAATATAATAAGAAAAACAGTCGAAGTGTATAACAAACAATGTCAAAATAAACGGGGGAATAGAAAATTTGTGTATGTCGTCTTATTTAGAAAATTTTGTGTAAACTTCATAGAATTTAGATATTTTGAAATAACCAACCGTCTAATAATAAAAAATCTTTTATTTAATTTAAGTATGTATCTACATACAATTCTACACTCAAGTTTTTATATGGCACTAAAAAAAGGATTTGGATCTTTAGAGGTCGAAAGGAAAATACTTGAGCAACATTGAGGATTGTCAACCCTTCTTATATTAATATATTTAAATTTTGACCAATAAAAACACTCATTTAAAAAGTTGGTAACTCTTAGAGCAAGTTACTCAATCATTCCCCAGGTCGAAATGTAAAATTAGGTGGAATTAAGCATATAAAGAGTAAATCTACGCATTGATCAAAAATTCAAAAGCCCCCTATTTTTCCGATATCCAAAATTCAACTTTTATTTTATCAACTCTATTACAACTCCACAATTTTAAGATATAGACATCCTTGACCTCTAAATAAGCGAAAAACATAGCAACTTTTGTTAATAGTGCCAATCAAAGCTATCTTTTGCAACGAACTTCACATTATATGTTTCTTGCCAAGAAAAAGGACAAAATTTAAATTAAAAAAAACAAAAAAAAAAAAAAAAAAAACTTCAATTCACATTATGTTAACCACCTTGCCTCCTAAATGGGGCATCCGATGAAAAAAAAAACTGATGAAGTAATCGATAACACAATGCCCACAACTCCACAAGCCTGGTAATGGGCTCTGATACCATATTAAATTTGATTAAAATATTGAATATTAGACATGGGCCTGTGCAACTCACTATAGAAGAGGAGAGTTATGTCACTTACAAACCATAAGAGGTTTTATCCTAAAATCATCCAATTGGTAATAGTAGTAACTACTAGACTAATAAGTTAGTTTAGTCTCTCCTCATCTTCCAATATGGGACACTCACTAGTGCATCATATGGGGTTCAACAGTAATGAGCATCCCTGTTTTCTTTGACAAGGGTTAGTGGGGATTTTCTTTGCTTAAAACAAAAACAAACAAAAAAACACCCGTGTTTTATTTATTTAATTTATTTTTTGCCAAGTTATTCTTACTATTCGTACTATTTTATTTTATTTTATTTTTTTGAAAGGTACTATTCGTACTATTTAATTTCATTAAAATTAGATATTTATGTAATGATGATTGCTAGTTACTCCTAATTTAGTTGATAATTAAATTTTTGAAAGCAGCATGTACAACTTGTGATCAAATCCTGTAACTCTCATGGTTGTTTCAAAAGGGATTCGCTGAAATTATAATTTTTGAGTATAAAACTATAATCTTTTGTATAAAGATTAAGGGGATGTTTGGTATAAAAAAATATAAAAATTGTATAGACGTAATCACAAAACAATACCGTTATAAACTTATAATCCTGAAGTAGGATGAAGTTAATGGAATTGAACGAATGAGTGTGGAAACATACATACGCATGTATCCACTAAGAGTCTAGGAGTGTCTTCTATATATTCACGGGTTTATAATCCTGAATCTAATCCGATCCAATTCAGTTCATTCCAATCCATTCTTATCGCTTCAATCTATTCTCAAGCTGATCATCTTAGTTTGATTCATCTCAATAAGTACGTACTTTTTTAATATAGATTTTTTTTTGTTATACATAGGTCAAGATATTAATATTTAAGGCAAAATTGACACCACAAGGTCATACTATTTGTCATTTGCCCATATAAGTCCGAACAATTATTTATCCCAGAGTAGGCCCAACTATTATGCAAATTTGCCAAAAACAGTCTGGCTTATCTGTTGACCTTTTGTAGCAGGTAATCCACAACAAGTGACTAGCACATGACGTTTAGTGCAGGTTAATTGCTAATTGAATTTTTTTTTAAAAATAATTAATTGATAATCAAATCATTTTTAGAATATAATTAATCCTCAACACATGCCTAGCACATGACTTTTAGTGGGAATTACCAGCAACAATAGGTCAACAGGTAAGCCGAACTGTTTTTGGCAAGTTTGTGTAATAGTTGGGCCTACTCTGGGATAGTTAATTGTTGGAACTAATATGGGCATATGGCAAACAGTATGGACCGGTGGTGTCAATTTTGCCAATATTTAAAGTTATTCAATTCAATCCAATTTAATCAAAACCAATCCCATAAAGAGAACACACCCTTCGTGTTTTCTCCCAAATTAATCTCCATACCTAAAACAATTATCTAATTTTACTCTAGAATGAACCGAGTATAAATTTAACATTTTTTTGAAGGAAAACTATATATTTAACATTGTACACATATATTAGGAATTGTAAATATATTCACTCAATTGCATAATAATTGTCATTTAAAGTTAGGAAAAATTATTAACAAATTAAATTAAATTATTAACTATTTGATCAAATTAAGTAAGAAATATATATTTTATGATCTGAAACGTGCATGGAGATCAAATAAAAAAACTCCTATTCTAATATATAATATCTAAAAGTTTAATTGGTTGGATTGTATTTCCCTTGGAAATATAAATTCATATGAATTATATAAATGCCTTTGTGTCTGGTTAGCACGAAATAAGCACAAAAAAATAGAATTTTCAAGAGAAATAGAATTACCTACGAAGTGTAGGAAATTAATTATCTACCTCCCCCATGGTGAATGGAAAATCCTGTGTCAATTGTAATTTCCTAGCAGCTCAACCAAACATAAATAACCATTTCCTAGAAAATTGATAAGGAAATTTATTTCGTATGAAATAAGACTTGCTATAGGAATTAACTTCTCGTGTTCAACCAAACGAGCTCTATCTAGATGTATATATACAAGTTAGGTTATAAACCCTAGTTTCTAATATTTATATAGATATTCTTATATAGTCACTTCATAGCTCAAATATCTTTCTCGATCTTCTGTCTTGTTAAAAAAAAGCTTTTACTTTGGTCTTCATTTATTCGTTTTTAAAAATAACTTACATCTTCTACTTTATTCATTTTTTTATAAAATTTTACAGACTTAATTTGTATATGGCGCACCATGGAAGGATCGATACTCCTTTCATATATATATATATATATATATAGGAATAGGATCACGTAAAAACTAGGTACTAAGTTAAAAACCTAAAAACTTCTAATCTTGGCCATTGATTAAATCTGTTCTTTTCTCAATCGTCGATCTATATTTATGAATTCTCACTCATTATAAAAAAAAAATTAAACATCCTCATCTCTACAGTTTTTTATTTTTATAAAAAAATTCTCTCTCCTTTAGATAAGAGATTCACGTAATCTCTCTCTAAAATTTTTTCAATTCAGAGTTCATCTTCACACAAAAATCAAGCGCTCTTCCTCTTCCTCATGTTTGATCTTCTTTTGTCAAGTTAGCATTGAATTGTACTTGAATTTCGAGTGTTGGGGCTCGTTTACATTAGCTGAATAGAGCTAAACTGAACTGAACTGAATTGAACTGAACTGAACCGAACTGAACTAAACTAAATATAATCTGAAGTAAACAAGCCCTTAATTGTAGTTTTAGGTTTTTTTCAACTGCATATTGATTTTAAGGTTCTGTATTGCTGGATTTTTTTGTTTGTCGCTTGATTTTTCATCATTGATGTTCGAATGTATTTTAGGTTTAGGTTTTGTTGCAAAATTCTTTTAGTTTTTAGGAAGTTTTGCTAGTGAGAAGAACAATTTTATGCGAATGAAAGGTTCACTATTTAATTTATCTCTTTTCGATTTGAAAACTTGTTGTTGTTGTACTTGTTTTTTTTTTGTTAGAGTTGTTGTTGATTCGAACATTTCTATTGCAGATGTTGTGATGTCATTCAGTCAATGCTACTGTAGTGGATTGTCTTCCTAATTCATTTATGATTGATTTTCCATATATACAATATGAGATTGTGAAACTCCATTAATTAGATTTGGGTTCTACCCTCTTTTGTGTATATTAGTATATTACCATTTTCATGTTACCATTTAAAATAATATGTGACCCCTTAATTTAACATGTATCCCTTTACTTTAATATGTACCCCTTAATTTAACATGTACCCCTTTAATTTAATATGTATCTTTAAAATTTAATATGTACCCTCTTAATTTAAATGTACCTCTTTAATTTAACATATACCCCGTCTTTGATTATAGAGGAGATTTGTTCATTGAGATTTCAGATTTTAATATGTTGTTGTTTATGCTTGTGATGTTCCTTCTCTTTCTTATATGTTGGGTCTTAGTAGCTTGTGGCCTTGTGTAGTAGTATTGATATGGAGTAGTTTGTTTATTGTTGTGCTGGTTGGGATGCTCCTTCTATGCTTTATTCAATACACTTTATTCAGTGCAGGGGTGTAGTTGCTCTAGTGTTGTTCAGAATTAGTGGCACAGACACCGCAGAGTTGTGTCTATTTTTGTTGTTTGGTATGTTGTGTGTAGGCATAATGTTTATTCTCCTGGACTGTAACTTGCTTTGGGTTTGGTTTACATGGATTTTTGTTGTAGTATAATATGGCATATTGCTGTCAATATTTTTTATGGCTACTGAAAACAAGTGGTCATCCATTTCTAATTGAACATGAACAAAGAAATTGTCTCTTTTTTGGCAAAAATATTAATATGGTTTTTAGCATTTTCATAATGGTTTTAATAATGGTCATGTGTGATTACTATCATAAACCTATTAGCTCAATTGGTAGAGCATTTGTGTAATCACACAAAAGATGTAGGTTCAAATCCTACATAGGTTGATATATAGCATCGGAATATCATTGAATTACATGTACCTTTTTATATTTATATGTACCACTTATTTTGTAAAATGTACCATATTAATTTTCAATCATTTTAGATGATTTCATTGTAATGCTACTTGTGAACCTCCTCTAATGTTATATGTATCCCTTTTATCTTATATGTACCTTTAGAATATGTTCCTTAATCTTTGCTTCTTATTTTTCCTACACTATGTACCCTTTTTATCTTGTATGCACCCCTTTAATCTTGTATGTACCCCTTTTACTATTTTTTTTTAAAACAATTTTCAACCATTAATCTAAATCAAACGACGTATATCAATAGTTTTTAGTTTTCAACTTAAGTTAGGTTTTTAACAGATTCTGGCTCTATATAGGAATATATATATATATATATATATATATATATATATATATATATATATATATATAACATTTCTCCATCTATTCTAATCTAAATATATATCATTAAATTGACTCTCACTTTCAATTATTTAAACCATTCCTTAATTTTTCCTCATGTACGAATAGAGTACTACGTATATAGTTTCAAAACTCTCAGAAATCAGAATAAATGTCCAATCACAAATCCGATCTTCACAATTAATTCCTGCTACAAGTTGGAGGGTGCCAATATTTTCACGAGGCTTCAGCAATCACCATATATAGACTATAATAATGCAATAATTTATAATTATCCATTCATAATAATATGTAAAAAAAATTGAGTTACCAGTAGAGTACTCATCGGTAACTCAAAAATTTTAACAATTATTTTGCATGTATTTTAAGGAAATAATTTGAGGGTGTAAACAACTAAATTAATCAAAATAATTTTGATATTAGTAACTTATAATCACATTTTTGCTTGTATTAAAACCATTTTGAAAAATTTCTTGGTTAAAACCACTTACTCAAAATGCGTGAAAAATATAATTGTTGAAATTTTTATGTGAAGGAGTGAGTATACAGTTTAATTTGAAAACTTTTATGTCTTTCAAATTTTAATTTTTTTTTTAAAAAAACACTTTCATATTAAATGATCGATCCCACTCTCTTCACAATTCCCACAAGTGGGAGGGTGCCTCTATCTTCAACATAAGTTATATAGACCATATAATGCCAATTTTCCAACAACCCATCACTTAGAGCAAAATGGTCCCTAATTAAATGTTATTAACCCGGTTGTGCACTCTTCTCTACAGTCCTTGTAACAACATGGTGTTCATTTTGGAAATCCGATTTGATTTCGGAAATTGTGGATTGATAAAATCCGAATCCGATCCAAAAAAAACTGACTATTCAAAATCCAACATGAATTTTTCCCAAATTATTTTGTTTTTGTGAGTTTTAACACATTTTTCTAGATATACGATCCAAATTACTCAAAAAATTCGGTTACTAACCTGAACTGTCTGAAAAAATCCAAAATATTCGATCCGAAATATTTGAAAACGTGGATAATCGATCCAAAATATCCAAATATCCGTTCCAAAATATAATTTTTTTAATATTCAAAACATCAAATTTTCCGATCCAAAATATCTAAAATCAATAAATCGGATCGAATATTTATAATTAAATTTCCTGATCGAATACGTTAGATCACGAATCGGGTCACACTAACAATCTACCTGCCACCCATAAATTTCCACATACCTCCAATATCCCACATTCGATTGTGTTAAATCATCATTGTCAGATCAACCCTTGTTTTTCCAGGTTGCTAACCCTCTTAGATGCCTAGAATATAATAAAATAATACTTACATGCAAGATTAACATTTATAGTTGACCAATAAAAATTCTAGCATGAGAGGGTTAGTGACCCAATTGGCCTTAGTAATCAGTAATAAATGGAAATGAATTTTTAAGTATAACTTAGACAGGAAACGACATCATCTTCCCATGGGAACACAATCTCATTCACAAATTTGTATATATTTTCTTCCTATTTTCATTACCATCTGATCTATTACAATTTAAAGAGGTGTTATTGGGTGAAAATTGATCGAAATTTATGAAGAAGCTAAGCATATATGATTTGTTATTCAACTAGAACGTCCAGTAGCACTATCATGAGATTGAATATTAATTTTCCTAATTCTAATTTTTTTTTTTTATATATACAAATTTATTGTGATTATATTCATTTACAACCAGATACGTTACCAAGCGGACCGTTATGGTTACTCAATCAGATCCCTGGGCTTTTCCTTTTAGATAGGCACACTCAACACACTATAAATACACACCTTGGGTTACCCCAAATCCCACACTACTCCCATACATACCTACATACACAAACTTTATTACACACATTCATTACTATATTATTAGCTAGTCTTATATATTTATTCATATATTAATTTATTAACATGGCCAAGATTAACAATGCGGCAACCGTAGCCATAGTGGCATTGTTCATCGTGGTGGCTCTACTAGCGGAGGCACCAGTGTCGGAGGCGGGTTGCAACCCAGCTGGGCTGAGCCCATGCGCATCTGCACTCAAGTCAGGAAGACCAACAAGAACATGTTGTGCACGGGTAAGGCAACAAAGGCGTTGCCTTTGTGGCTACGCAAGAAACCCCTCTCTTAGGCGTTTGGTCAAATCTCCTGCTGCCGCTAGACGTGTGGCTGCCTCTTGTGGGGTCCGTGTTAGATGCTAAATCCAATCCAATTCATATATATATATATACAGTATATATGATGGATCTTTATAAAATTTATCTTATGTGATACAATATAATGTTCATGGATCTGATCTGATGTTCTTGTTGTCGTTGTTGTTGCTCTATTTTACTCCTATTAGTATTTATCCCCTTGATTTTGTGTATGAGCGTGATCAAGAATGATGTGGGATTCAAAATAAAATCATGACATATCTATGTTTGTGTTTATGTCACTAAAGTTATAGGTCTTATTATGGTATAAAAATGTGATATGATTATGTATATGTGGTATTTATATTTCATACATTTTAGAGATATTATTTATGATTTTATATTCCATATATTATGATATTTACCTGTGACATATAAATGTGTTGGTATATAATAATGTAATGATTACTTATTGATTTTAGTACCTCTGCAAACTCCAAGGAGAATTCTAGGGTGGTGGTAATTTTGTACGAGTAACCAACTAAAAAATTAATCATCCTATATATGCTCCAAGTCTGCAACTTGCTTACTAAGGTCTTGTTCTTTTGGACTTAAAAACTACAGTAATCAGATCAGATCAGATCAGACAAACTCAAATCAAATTAGATTAGACATTATTACACTTTATTATTATTATTATTATTACAATTTCGAGCATCGTTTTTCTGCTCAACATTTTCCGACGACGGTTTTCGAACGAGTTTTTCAGCGACGGTTTTCGGACTGACTTTTCCGGCGGTGATTATTCGGCCGACTTTTCCGGTGGTGATTATTCGGCTGACTTTTCCGCCGACGATTTTCAAGCCGAGTTTTTCGGCGACGATTTTCGGGACGACTTTTTCGACAACGGTTTTCGGACTGACTTTTCCGGCGGTGATTATTCGGCCGACTTTTCCGGCGACGATTTTCAGGCCAAGTTTTTCGGCCATGGTTTTCGGGATGACTTTTCCGACGACGGTTTCGGACTGAATTTTCCGGCGGTGATTATTCAGCCAACTTTTCCGACGACGATTTTCAGGCCGAGTTTTTCGGTGACGGTTTTCGGACTAATTTTTCCGACGATGATCATTCGGCCAACTTTTCCAGCGACGGTTTTCAGGCCGAGTTTTTCGACGACAGTTTTCGGAATGACTTTTCCAGCGGTGATTATTCGGTCGACTTTTTCGGTGACGGTTTGGTCAAATTTTTCGGCGGTGATTATTACTACTACTACTATTATTATTATTATAAGTAGTAGTAGTATTATTAGTATTAATATTATTATTTGAAGTTTTGAAGTTTTGGAGTGAGATTGAATGAAGAGGTGAAATGAAATGGGCTATCATAATAATAATTATAATATTAATAATTATAATAATTATTATTATTATATTAATTATTATTAATAATTATTATTATTATTATTTTAGTAAATATAATCATGTATTACATTTCTCATAAAAAATAAAAATAAAAAATAAAAATTAAAATTAAAATAAAAAATTAAAATTAAAATTAAAATAAAAATTAAAATTAAAATTAAAATTAAAAATAAAAATAATTCAAATCAGATCAGACCAGATCAGTTCTAAAGAACAGAGCCTAACTTCAAAACATGCACGATATATATGTGAAATTGAACTACAAGGAGAGTTCAAAAGGTTATGTTTGACGATCCCTTTTTCAACGTACACCAGAGAGGGATGTGAAGAATCTGTAGATTTGTAGGAACGATGCTATTAGCTACTCCCTCCGTCCCTTATTGTTTGCCCCATATTGACTTTTGGCACTGTTCATTTGGTAGGGCCGGGTTGGGTTTCACACGTTCTTCAATGGGTAGGGCCGGGTCAAGCCCTATTTGATCCGGCCTGGCCCACCCTATCTAAGAGGAAATTAAGGAAGTTTTTGGGAAATATGAGAAGAAATTTAAGTGGCCCTTTAAAAGCCCGACCCGGCCCGCTTAGGCCCATTAAGTTTTTGACCCTATTAAGACCTGCCCCATTTCTAAAGAGGGTTGTGTCACACAAATTTTTAATGGGTCGGGTCAGGATTTTAAATGGTTCTCCGCCCCATTAAACACACCTAATATTCACCATTTTTTTATGTGCCATACATAGAAATAGGACACAAACAGGTGTATGATATTTATTGTCCATAAACAATTCTCACATCACGATTCTGTAATATTTGTGATTTGTGAAACAATTCTCACATGAGGCTCTTGGTTTTAGTAATAAAGATGCCAAGAACAAACACTAAATCCGTACAAATTTTGTAAAAGTTTATTTTTAATCTTCCAAACTAAAGTGTTTAAATTTTTAATTTGTAGGATTATAAATATATTTTAAACATAGGAGATTACGCACATCACGATCACGGGTTTCGTTGTTGGACCTATACGATCACTGGGTCACGGATCATATGCCTAATGCAATGCGCGCCAAAACAAAAAACCTACAACATTCATGTGGCGCTAAATTAGGCTCTGATCTTTAGGACTAATAATAATAATAATAATAATAATAATAATAATAACAATAACAATAATAATAACAACAATAATAATAATAATAATAATAATAAAGAGTAATTTGATCTGATCTGATTTGACTAAGTTTGATCTGATCTGATCTGATTACTGTAGCTTTTAAGTCCAAAAGAACAGGGCCTTAATATTCCGGTACTCCGTCTCCATAAAAAAAATAAGCAAAATTGACACCATTAGGCCATACTATTTGCCATCTTCCCATATCAGTCCGAACAATTGATTATCCCAGAGTAGGCCCAACTATTACGCAAATTAGGCAAAAACAGTCCGACTTACCTGTTGACCTATTGTAGCCGGTAATCTGCAACATGTGACTAGCACATGACTTTTAGTAGGGGTTAATTGCTAATCAATTTATTTTTAGAAAATAGTTAATTGATAATAAAATCATTTTTAGAAAATAATAAATCCACAACACATGACTAGCACATGTCTTTTAGTGGGGATTACCGGCTACAATAGGTCAACAGGTAAGCCGAATTTTTTTTGGCAAGTTTACGTAATAGTTGAGACTACTATGGGATAATCAATTGTTAGGACTGATATGGGCAGATGACAAATAGTATGGACCGGTGGTGTCAATTTTGCCAAAAAAATACTCCATTTTCATTTTTCATCCATTTCAACTTATTTGTTCAATTTCCATTTTAAACATATGGACTCACCTTAATACTACTTCAGTACTTCACTACATGATAACATAACAACACCACCTTAAAATTCGCACAAAAAGAAAATAGAGCAATTGTTTTGGGATTACATATTCTTATATGCAGGAGTGGCCTGTATATAAGAAGAGGATACAAAGTTATTTGGTGGGAGTTACAAGTCTTGTGGTGGGTTACAAGGTTATTTTGGGGGACTACAAGGTTATTGTACATGGGTTACAAATTAAAATTATTATAAGGGTTACGAAGTTATTGTTGGGGTTATAAACTTATAAAGTTATTTTGTGGGAGTTACATACAGAGTTAATATATATATGGGGGCTACAAAGTTATTACGGAGGACTAGAGGTTACAAAATTACTTTTGATGTGGGGATTACAAAATTAACCTTATAACCCCCTTAAAAATGAACTTTGTAACCCCTTCATTTGTGTTTATGTGCGCTGTAAAATTATTAAATGGTGCAGCATGCTACACCAAAAATGTGTTGTTTCGGGATAGTGCATTAAAAAGAAAATGCTAAACTCATACACTCATAGATAAGCATTTAATAAATTTGTTTAATTGGTATGAATTTTGGCGGCGTGTACTTCAAAATTATGTGACAATCATAGTGTACATCAAAAAATCAAGATATTTTTTTCTCGAAGCTAACAGAAATGTAATTCCAAATATAATATGTAGTACATATAGTTTTGGCACAACTGTTATGGGCAAAATAGTAATATAATAAATTTTAATTTATAACTATAAAATAATTTTAGGTAGTATAGGCTTAGTTGGTTAAAATTGATTCAAAAATTATGGAGTATTATTTTGGTTGTGGATAGCTAGTTTGCCACAAGAATATCAAAAATGTTATTACTCAGTAATTTTTAAAAAATAAAAAGTAACAAAAAAATATACTTGTATTATTGATGAACTTTGAAGGAAAAATTTTCTGTTCTATTTTAGTTGTTGATTAGATTTTTCAAAAGGCAGTACATAGAAAATGTGATCATATTGGATATACATTATTTTTGTACCCCTCGTTGTTCCAGAGCTGGAGCTGGAGCTGGAGGCCTGGAGCTGGTGGAATGAATGCATTGAGCCCAAAGACGAAAGGCTCAAGCAAGGTTTATTTTGTACAAATAAATAAGAAAATATTTTATTTATTTTTTTGAGTTAATAAAAAGGGAAATTTGTTAAACAAAAAAAGTCAACCTATCCAATTTTTCCAAATTAAGTCAACTATTTTTTTAACTCAAAATAAACAAACCAAATATCCATGTCTTCTTAAATTAAGGGTGCATTTGATTCAACTTATAATTTAAGCACTAGTTCAAATCAGATCGGAAAAATTCAGATAGTTCAGATAAGATAACAAAGATTATAACTATAAAAATAACTACAATCAGAAAAATTCAGATCGTACCAGAAAGATTAAGATCAATTCAAATTAGTTTAGAAAAATTAAGATCATATCAAAACAGAACATATCAAAATTTTTCAGACGAATCAAACCACCCTAATTGTTTTTTTTTTCCCAATTTACTTGTTGATTAAATTAACATTTTCAATGAAAAATCAAATAAACAACAACATATTGATGCATGGCTTTGATTTTTCATTGAAATTGTTAACATTGTCCACCATTAAATTCAAATAAAAAAGACTTTATTTTAGCGAATATGTGTAATAGATAGGTTGACTTGTTTTAAGTTAATCAAAAGCAAAGTTGGCTTATTTTGATAGACCGGCTAAAGGTTGACTTATTTTTTACGTATAAATTTTTCTAATTAAAAAAGTATCATCCATAATTTTCAGCATTCTATATCATGCAAAATGTAATTATATTTATTAATATATAATTAATCAATAAAACGAATGGCTTGTTTTTTCCTCTCAATTGCATTAGAATTATAAATGCCATTTCAATGTAATGATGTTTTAATTAGATCTAAAACATAGAGATGAAGAGAAAATACTCCTAAGAAATACGTACTGTAGTACCTAATTTATCTACACAATCTTTCATTTTGATTTTATTGATTTAATTTGATAATGTATGTGGGTGGTAATAATTAGGGTGCTTATAATGATGCAATTTGAGTTCAAGTATAGTGTTGCTCATCTCAACATTTTATTAATTAACATTGTGTGTTGAGCCCAAGTTGAGCACGAGTTCATTCAACCTCAATCGAGTCGAGTGTTGATCCAGTTTTGATTGAGTGTTGTTCGAGTTGTGACCGATCGAGTTTTTGCAGAGCTTTTATCAATAATTTTGAAATGTCCTGGTTTTTTAACATTTTTTATTTGGTTTCAAGTTATATTATTCCAGTTAAAAAAAAATTGAGTTATAATATATTTGATTAAAATATTTTATATATTCTCTCCGTAATATAAAACTTTCAACAATTGGTTTTGCACGTATTTTGAGGAAACGATTTGAGGGTGTAAACGAAAGAATGAGTCAAAATGGTTTAATAATATAAGCAAGAATGTGATTATTAGTTACTAACATTAATTTTATTTTGACTAATTCTTTCGTTTACACCCTTGATTAAACAGCTTCCTTAAAATGCGTGCAAAACTAATTGTTAAAAGTTTTATGCATGTTATGGAGTGAGTATTTAAAAATAATTAATAAAACTCATATTTCGATATTACATTTAAAAAATTATATAAATCGAGCTTCTCGTGAGCTTTTCAAGTCGAGTGTTGAGCTGCGTTGCTTGACTTGACTCGTTAATATCTCTAGTCGATCATAATTTCAAGTCAAGCTTACAAGCCTAGTTTTAACCGATAATAATTTATCTATCGAGCCGATCTCGAGTAGCTCGCTTGTTGTCTTGCCTCATAATAGCACCCCGACCTGCTCGACTAGCTACATACTAGCTTTATATGCACGCTATGCGCGCGATCACATTTTTAGTTTTTTTATTTTTTATTTTATTATAGATTGAATTGTTTAATTAATAGTCAACAAACTATACTATAAGAATAATTTCCTCCTTATCAAACACATTCTAAAAATTATAAATGCATACATCGCATGCACCAAACGCTAAGTGTAAAAATGACAATGATTTTAATTTTGTGTTTTTATGAAATTTAATGTCAATTAGAATTGATATTATGGCCAATAATTATAATATTGTGAATTTTACACTTCTTGTGTAGCTTTGCTAATTTGGGACTATTTTCTTATAAAAAAATTACTATGGGGGTAAAAAAGTAAATAATAAAAGGAGACACCATAGCTCCTCCTTCCCTTATACTCTATAGTACATATAGATTTTTATGCACGATATGCATGCATAACATGTTGAACTTAAATAAAACTTGATTGTCAGATAAATAAAAAAGTTTGTTTTGAAGTTAACATCTAATTTCGATAGGAAAAAAAATGATTTAAATACAAATAGTAACTAAAAACAAATTACTTAGAATTATAACTAACAAAAATTGTATATCATAATCATTTCTCCCTTCGACCTTCACTTATATATGTATTAAGATTTTTATGCACGCTGTGCGTGCGGCAACAAGTCAACAACTTTTATATAGTTGCTACTCAGTAGTAAGGAAAAAATAAGGTTTGAATCTGAGATATCATCCATTTTGTGATAGTCAAAAAATAGGGGAAGAAACACAGGAGTTGAATTTCTTTCATACCAAAAAAATGAACAAATGATAAAGTTGATCTATTATATTTTCTCTCCTACCAAATTTCCACTATAATCAAAAGGTAAAATTTTAGTTTATAAAAATATATCAATATGGGTATCCATTTGTAGAGAATTAAAAAAAATATGAATTTACATATTTTTATTTTATTTTCTTGAATTATATATTTTTTATTATTTTTATTGAAATGAATAAAAAAATTGTAAAAACTTTCCTTAATTATGCAGTTTGATTTTTAGAAAAAGTTTGAGGGTAGTGTAGACTTTTCTAGGGGGAACACCATAGCTCCCCCATTGGCTTATATAGTAGAGATTACCCAACTCAATTTAGCCGACACACGCATCTGAAAGGGAAAATACAATTTTAAGTTAAGTTTATAAGCCTAGCTTTGACCAAGAATTGATCTATCGAGTCAATCCAAAGTAACTCATTGTTTGTCTTGTCTCATAAGCACCCCTAGCGGTAATAAGTTTTGAACGAATCAGGATCGACTAGCTACATGTTACCCAACTCATTTAATCAAGGCAAGCATCTGAAAGGGAAAATACAAACTTTCCATATTAGATGATGAGTGATGTCATTCTCTTCCCAATTAAGTCACAAATCCTACAAAAGGGAGGATGCAAATTTTTTCAACATAGACCATAAAAAATCCAATAGTTCAACAACTAACCCACTTAGATCAAAATGGACCCTATAATGTAATAATATTTAAATGTGAATATTGAGATTGTGCGCTCTTCTCAATAGTAAATTAGTAATCATTGTAACACACACTCACACTACCACACAAACACAAACACACACACAAATGTCCACCTCCAAAATCCCACTCTCAAGTGTCTCTCAAATTCCACTATAAATACACACCTTGTGTATTACCCCAATTTCCACATAATCCATTCATTCACTTCTCAACATATATTATACATTGCTTAATTATCTTCTATAATAATCACAATTCATCACCATGTCCAAAATTAATAATAATGTGGCCACCCTTGCTTTAGTTGCATTGTTTATCGTGGCGGCGCTACTGGCTGAGGCACCGGTGTCAGAGGCGGCTTGCAACCCTGTTGCCCTAACCCCTTGTGCACCGGCAATAACGTCCAACAGAAGACCATCAGGTGCATGTTGTGCAAGAATTAGGCAGCAAAGAAATTGCCTTTGTGGTTATGCAAGAAGTCCTGCACTTAGACGTTACGTTAATTCTCCTGGAGCTAAACGTGTGGCTTCCACTTGTAGGGTCCATGTTAGATGCTAAATCCATATAATATATAATCTATCTAAATTATACTCCATTTGTAACCAAATAACTGCAACGAACGATTTGACATAAAATAGAGAGAAAAAAATGTCAAATTGTTGCAGTTAATACGTTACGGAGGGAGTACTTATAGTATATGCTTGATTACTAGCTATATGAGTGTGATCAAGTACGATGTGGGATCCAAAAATAAAATTGTAGCATGTTTGTGTTTATGTTTATGTGACTATTATATTGGTTTAGGGTTTTATGGTATAAAATTGTAATAATATGCATATATATGTGCCTGTTGCACAGTTGTATGTTTGTATTTGATATTTGATATGTGATACGTGATATGTCGTTTAATGTCGTTTTCTTTATGGTTTTTCTTATATAAAATAAAGATTTTTTATGTTTAAAATTTCTCTCTTTATGTACCTAAAATTTTAAACGTAACAAACATTCTAAAATGAATAGCATATGAACTTCTCTTGGTTGGATGATGCCAATTTAAGAATGATTCGCTCGAATATTAATTAATCTCCCATCAATCATCATTTGTTTAGACTAATTATTTTTCAACTAGAGGAAGCTAAGCTAGCTTAGCCACTGATTAGCCTTTCCTTTCTTGCTCGCTCTATCACCATGACTCTATCACTCCGGGTCTGTTTACTAGAGCGAAAAATGTTTTCCCTGAAAACAGTTTTCTTATTTTACATCGTTTACTTTGGATGAAAAAATAAAATGTAAAACTTTGGGTGAAAACTCATTTTACATCCTATTGGAAACATTTTCCTCCAAATTTGGGAGTAAAACTTGTTTTCCGAGCAAGTAAACAATGGAAAATTTATATGAAAATGAGTTTTCTGACGTAAAATGTTTTTCATTGAAAATCATTTTACATCGAAAATGTTTTACATCAAAGTAAACGGATCCTCCATGTAAGCGATTGATAGTCCAATAGCAGCTAATGGCATTGTTTGTTAAAGTGCTTGTACATTAGTCCTTTATATTGGAATTTATTTGTAATTTATTAAAAGTTAAAAGACTGATCTGATGTGCAATTTTATAAAAATGTAATACGTAGTATAAGTTGTCATTGTTATAAAAAGATCCACCTTATGTTAATATATTATTATGTCCATCTTATTATCTTATTTATATATATATATAGTCTATGTAATAACTTAATATTAAAAGGTTTTTTTTTTTCGAGGAAAGGTGCTTAATATTAAATGCTAGTTGCGCCTTACTAAAATGTAAAGGAAATTGCAAGAGGAAAAAAGGTACTCGTATTGGATAATAATAACAATACCTATAAAAAGAACTATGCTTCCCTGGCAAAAGAAGGAAACTTGGAAAGGGGACCTGGATCTGGCAAAGTTAATTTGAGATTCGAAATTTGATATGATCTGAACTCACCCGATTCAAAAGGGGAAATTAATTTATTTGCTTAATGATAAATTTGGGTCATTATTACTCTGAATCTACTTCCAATGAAGCTATATATAGGAATAATAGATTAATTGACAACTCAAAAGAGTAACGATAATGTTAATTGCATATACACAAAAATTATTTACGTATTATATATAGTTGAAGCAAAAGAAAAACTATAATAAAAAAATTATCACCACTATCATTGAGTTAATCTAAAATGATCTTATTCGAAGCAAACCCATCCGAAATGGTCTAAATTCGATTTGGTCTGAAATCTAATCTAGTCCGAATAGTATTGCGGTCTGAATCAAGTCCGAATCCAAAATAGTCCGATCCGATCCGAAATTAAATTGCTCCGAAATGATCCGATCCAAATCCAATCTAATCCAAATTGATCTGATCCGAACGGTCCGATTCACACGTATAAGCGTCCATGCTAGTGCAGTGGCGCATTGCATTGGAAAAAAAATATTACTATTCTAATTATTTGACTGCTTGATTTCCAGGTGCTAATCAGCATACTGATTCTATCACGCACTTGTGTATTTTTATATGAATAATAGAAAGATTAAAAGTGGTTGTTCTACTTTACTACCTACTACGGCCGGCGGCCGAGGTAGGTATTTTTTGTTAATTGAAAGAATTCTCCACTGATTCTTTTCCTTTATATTTATTCTTTCGGTCGTGTTGTATACAAGTATACAAACTTAGGACGGTAAAGAAGCACTCCCTCCGGCCTCCGTAACATATTCATTATAATAATTTAACATTTTTTTATTATTATTTTATATCAAATCGTTACAATTATTTTAGTTACGGAAAGTATTAAAAAAAATTCCAATTGGATGATAATTTAGGAATGTATGCCAAAATTTACACGTAGTTTAATGTAATAAATGTTTAATTTGATATAATTTTTCCTCTTTTAACATCTTGGAGAGAGCTCTTAAAGCTGCACTTTGCATTTAAAATAAGGGGGAAAAATCTGCTAAGTTTAAACACTTGAAACTAAAATTTGATCACTAATTCAAATAAACTTAAAACGACAGAATAATAATATTACAAAAAGATTATTGTAGTTAAATAAGAGGAATGAGTTGCTCCACCATACCTCTAATATTTATTTTTTTTCAAGGGAAAGCAGGCTAAGAAAATTAATATAAGGATAAAGTGTCCCAGAATACATACGGAGTTATCACCTCAGGACAAGAGTTAACCCAAGTTTGTTGAACACCAAAAGATACTAGCCTAGCAAGAAAATGAGCTAACAATTTTCCTCCCGCTAAACATAAGACCAAACAAGAGAATTAAAATTACAACTCAAAGATCACTCAACCAACACATTATCAAGATCCCTACAATAGATATCAGACTTCATCAAGCGAGAACAAAGATTTTGGCAATCGGTTTCAACAATTGCCTCCTCAAATCCCATACTGCGCGCAAGTTTCACAGCCATAAGAACCACCAGTTCCTCTGTCGTCTCTAGGGTCCAACGAGCACGGCACCTGCGAACACTAGCAGCACACACCTTCCCCTGATTGTCTCTCGCCGCCACCACACCCATTCCTACCCAACCCTCCCTGACCAAACTAGCATCAACATTGAGTTTGATCACTCCTTCAATCGGCACAAACCACCTGTTTGGGTTGCTCTCCTGATTGTGCACTACAAGGCCACAGGGTTGTAAATGCACTTTTCATAGTTATTATGATCAACCACCAACTGACTAACTGAGTCACCCTCCCAGCTAACACCTCATTAGGAGTAACAACCCCCTCAAAACACTTCTTATTCCTCTATCATATCTCTAATACTTCCTCCGTTCCAAAAAAAAAAAGCAACAGTCAAATTTTTGCACTATTCATGTTGTATATTTTGACCAAGTTTTGAGCTTTACACATAATAAAAAACATAGTCAAGTAGGATCTTGTTAAATTCGTCTCGTTAAATACTATATTAATATCAACTTTTTATATCTTTTAATTATTCATAATTATAGATATTAATGGTCAAAGTTTCGTCTCGGCATATGTGAAATGTTGACTGTTGCATTTTTTTGGAACGGAAGAAGTAATTGAATTCTCAAACCAATATACAATTCAATAAGTTAGTGGCTTGATTTCCGAATTATCTGATTGAAACTTATTACACCTGATTAAACCTGATTGGAAGTTATTACACCTGATTGACCTTATTAAAACCTATTAGACCTTATTTAACTTTTTGAAACTTATTACACCTGATTGAACTTAATACACCTGAATTGAACTAATCTAAACCCATTAAACCTAAAACTTATTTTTTAGGTGAAGAGAACACACTCTAAATCTAATTTGATTAACTATCAAGCACTTTTAGGCTCCGTTTACTAGAGCGTAAAATATTTTTCTTGAAAATAGTTTTCCTATTTTACATCGTTTACTTTGGGTGAAAAAATAAAATGTAAAATTTGGAGTGAAAACTCATTTTACACCATAGTGGAAACATTTTCCCCCAAATTTGGAAGTAAAACATATTTTCCGTGCAAGTAAACATTGGAAAAATTCTATGAAAATGAGTTTTCCAATGTAAAATGTTTTTCGTAGAAAATCAATTTACATTGAAAACGTTATACACCAAAATAAACGGACCCTTAATGCGAAGCATGTTAAATTATATATACCAAGAAAGCATTGTTTAGGATACAAGACAATTAAGGATATATATATAAACCTTGGACCAAAATAATCACCAAGGGGTAACAGATAATTACTTCATTAAACACATGAACCAAACTCCATGAGGAGGAAAAATTCAGGTATTTCGAGAATATCACATCCTATACTTCTGATTTTCTGAATATAACCCAACTGAACTCATGCTTCAGATGATTCTCAAACAGGATCTACCAATAATCCCTTCTCGTGATAAAAGGCTAAACTTGTACATACTTTAACTCGTGAAGATTAGTAAAGAACCCAGCATATACTTACAGAAAAAAAGAGGAGGAGGAGGAGGAGAAGGAGAAACTAGCAGAATGAACATATTCTTTGCCATAAGCATTTAAAGATGGGCTTGTGCATGCTCAGGTTTGTGAGTATATTCATAATCAAGGTGAACAAAAGCACGTTCTATCTCAGGCAATTGTTCGAGTTTCTCTTGCAAGGATTCCCCGATGTCATGTGCTTCTCGCAAGGGCATGCTTGCAGGCAGTACAATGTCAACCTCAACAAAGTAGTGAGACCCAAAAGTGTATGCACGGACTGTGTCGATGTGCCTGATGGCCTTATGGTGGTTCCAACAGAGGTAAGTTAGTTTCTGAAGGAAGTCTGGTGTTGCAGATTTCCCGACCAATGAGTTTACATTTTCCAACACCGTTAATGACCATGTACGTATGGTGTATAAAGCAAGCTGCGAGAGGAGGAATTGTTTGTTAGAATATATGAACTTTCAATAAGTAATTTGGTGGGGAAGAGTGGAAGACTAGAAGCAAAATGAAAAGTATTATCATGCTTCAAAATACTTACATATGACAAACTAAAGAAGCGTCTAAAATAAGGAACTGTAAGACGTTCAAGTCCATAGGTACTCCTAGTGAAGAAAGATTGAAGAGAGCTAACAGCATAGTATATCAATCATTTGATGCAAAAGATTATCATTTATATTCTCATCATGCTCTATAAGACACAAGTCAAATATACCTATTCACTGAATTCATGTTTTTTCCAAAGTACACCCCATCTCTCTCATACAACTAATCATATCACAAAGGCGAACAGAGGTCCTAAAGCCCCTCAACCATGTTCAAAGGAGCCAGTCAAACACTCTCATTACACAAGAATCCCTACATCTCTACATAGAACAGTTCATTGGGAGTGGGAGCAGATCACATCCCTACTTAGACCGATTTATAAGAGACTAAGTACAAGTCACTACAGAGTTAAGCCAGAATCACACAACACCTTAAACTTTAAACCAGTCTACATCATTCTACACTTACTGTCATATAACTCATAAGGTGTTTTATATACTCCACCGGCTTTTTGTGTCAAATTATTTATAGACCTCCAATATCTTTGAAAATCATTTTAAATAACAATGCAAAGATATTATTCGATTAGTTTAGAAAAGAGATGTCATGAATGTTTAATTTGGGTCTAATTTTAGCATTTTTTAAACTTATGAAAAAGATGCATGAAAGGACAGGACATAAAATGGAGGGACTATCACAAAGAAGAGCACTCGTGAGATTGAAAAAGTGCTTTAAAGCTTTGTGAAATTTACAGAGTAAAATTGCAAAGCTACGCTAAGATTAGAATTCTTCAAAAGTGCTATTCTTAAAAAAGTGTTTTCTCAAGTTATTAGACCTGTTACCTTGTTAGCTACAAAATCCAAAGCCATAATGCTAGCAAATATTTAAAATAAAAACACTGGACATCTCCATAAATCATCTAACCTGGTTACGGTACCATACTAATGCTACAACAACCAAAAAACAAGACAGTGAGAAAAGGGTTAACAAATGCACTTACAATTATGGCTCCGATAGGGTCCAGCCAGTCACTAACATAGTTAGCCAGGAGAGCAGCAATAAGACCAATTATGTTCGTAATAACATCAAAGAAATGGTCCTGGGCATATGCTTTGACGATCTCATTGGTGAAAGAGCGGCAATAAAGGACTAATAGAAGTTTAACAAAGGTAACTGATAACATGATGCCCACAAGCCATCTTTCTTGTCTCTTGTTCAAGCTAAAATCACTCTCCTAAAGCGAAAAAAATTACACTATTATAAGGCAGATGAAGTAAGAAAAATATAATCAAGCAGTAAGAATGACCTAGAACTCTAGAAGTGTTAAAGCTCAGTAGGATACAATTTAATTCGTGACAAAAACTTCTTGAAGCAAGAAACTTACATCAGATAAGAGCTCCCGAGTTGACTCCAAGATGATCTGCAATCCTAGAGTAGCCATGACAGAAGCAAAAACGAGGATTCCCTGCAAAAAGTCAATTGCACAGGACCTAAAGGCTTCGTAAATCTCAAGAGGACCTCATCATGAAGTATGGTTGACAGCTCAAAATATGTCAATCCTTTAGGATATTAGATTTGATGTATATGCAAAATTGCCGGTACAAAATACTCCCTCCGTCCCAAAATTCTTGCTATTTTAACTTTTCATGGTTTCCAAGACACATCACATTTGACAATTAATAAACATCAACTGAATCTTGATAATAATGACAAAATAACTTGATATTTAGAAGGGAAAAAAAAAAAAACACATTGAAATAAATCTAAAAATCTTTCCTTAGTATGCTAATTAAAAGTTATGGTCAAAATTTAAGAATTTTAATAGTCAAATGTAGCAAGAATGTTGTATTACTTCATTTACTTGTATAGCAGACAATATTTTTTATAAGATAAATGGAAAGATTCAAGGAAAACATATCACAGCATGAATCGCATAAACATGTACTCCGTATCATTCTTCTTTTAGTTTTCCTCTGACTTACTCTATATGCCTCCTAACCAAATATAGGTAAAAATATCTCCTGATGCAACCAGAAAAGCAGAATATACATGTAGAACTCAAAAGGCACATGGATTTTTTGATCTACATGGTAGCGAAAGATTATACTGAACTTTGGCAACTTCAATTTCCCAGCTTCCTAACAGCAGAAGCCAATATCTCATAGAAAGTTGAATGAGAACAGAAAAGGTCATAAAATCAATCATGCTGACATATTTCAAACAGCAAATATCTTTTTATATATATATTTTGAGGCATGCTTCCTTTGTGCTACAGACAGTGGATGTAGTAACATCATAACATGATAAACAAGTTGATTGAATAAGGTAGCCCATCACAAATGGGAAACTCCACTGAACCAATCTTCAGTGAAGGTTGAGAGCAGCTCCAATGGGAGAAAAATACTTATATTAATGAATGAATTGCTTTCTAAACAAATCAACAACGCAGATGAAGCATTAATCATACTAAATGTCTACATCTCATAGAAAGAGGAAACTATACATTAGAGGGCAAACATAATTTAAGAAATTTGTAAAAAATTAGTGAGGTCCATAATATGATGATAGAACAAGAAGAATCTCATGTTTCTCACATGTCTTTTCCATCTATAATTTACAGAGAAAAGAAAACATATTTTTGTGGCCATCTACATTGCTACATCCCCTCATCCAGCTAATCAAATGTCCAATTTTATCATGAATCATTAACATCTGAGGACTGAGAGGGAGTTCTTAATCCCTTTTCACTAGAAGTATAGCCACAATTATCCACTCAATACAGACATTATAAGAAGTCCTGCTGTAATACACAAAAACGCCAAAAAAAGGCTCTACTCCAGAGATAAGTCTATCACCCCTCCTAACTAGAGACAAATGAAGACAAGGAACTTTACTATAATTCTCATACTGTCCTAGAGTCATTGATGTATCCAGTAGATACTGCAACATACACAATACAAGGCAAGCAAAAGACTGCCAAAGCAGGAAACGGCACTCACCAGTGGCTGCATACGTTTCTTTCCAATCGGATATTGATATGGATTTGGTGTTGACATAGAAAATGCAGTAAACCACAGAATAAAGCCCGAAAGAAGATCAAGAAGTGAATCTAATGTAGATGCAATAATTGCTAATGAACCACTTTGGACAGACGCATAAACCTTTGCAATAAAAAGAACCATGTTGGCAACATTTGATATTCTGATAGCAAATGTTTCACTTTTAGCCAAATTTTCTTGTTCTTCCTGCAGGAATAAAACAGGGAACTCACATCAAATGCAGAGGACACCTCACTTCAAAAATAGAAAAGAAACTAGCATAAGACAATGTCAAGTAGCGACAAGAACGTTGTTGGGATACACACCTTTGACATCCCTGGAAGAAACCCACGGTCAGTCAAGGCATCCATTTCACTGAAACCTTCCAGCATCTCTACTTGCTGTTGATAATACTCTGCAACATCATCTTCTGACCCTATAAACATTTAGAAATATATGCAAACTTAGTAAAAACACATCAGCTTCAAACTTCAGTTTCTAAAACAATAGGTCCACCAAGGTACACAACTCCTCAAGTACCACAACACTCACTTCAGCACTTGTTAAACTTCCCAAATAAACATGATTGACTGAATTTGACTCTAAACTGATGAGTTCTTGAATATAAATACTACACTTCCAAGAGATTTAAGCACGTAGCAAGCAGAAATCCTCGATAACGTAGTAATCCATGACTTCGACTTGACCAAGATCCAAAACGTGTGTCTTCTTCTATCCTCAAAGTGGAAGTTACAATATTCTACACCATGAATTCATCAATATCAAACAATACTCAACAAAACTTACTATTTTCGTAGATCACGTCAGAGTTTCGCAACTCCATCACAAACTAAACTGCCTGACTTCTTTCAGAACAAACTCAATCAATACTATAGTGCTATACACTATATCTAAACAGGAATCAACACTAGTCTTATACTCTACACACTTTAAACAGCATCTAATACCTCTTTATAAAAAGTGTGATAATTAGCGTATATTATTAGTGAGACATGACTTAACTTAACCTAAAAAGTCGAATTCTCTTTCGTCCACTTAGATTACCAGAAATTGAAAGAAATTACGTTTATGTCAGCGCTACAGAGACACAAGCACTTGATAGGGTAAAAAAAAATCCCAGAAAGCATCGTCACAATTCAAAACCTATATATGATAAATTCACATGCAAATAATACACTATTCTACTACAATCAGAATCGATTACCATACTTTCCGTAAACAATGCATAAAAATACGCATTTTAAAAACAATTTAACAAAAGAAGTAATGAATCACGCAGAGCTGTTGAAGCATCAACATCACTCTAATAAAACCAAACATAAAGAGACCTAAAGAAGAATTGCTCAGCACAAACAAATTTAAACTAAACAATTTACCTAATTTAAACTACACAATTTACCTAACACTCCGAGACAGTCATGGAGTTTGCGAGGAGGTTTTTCTTTATGTTCAGAAGATAACTGGTAGACGTCGAAGTTTAACCGCCATGACCGGTCGCCGGTTACTTCACCGCCATTGCTGCCGAAAGAAGCGGGGCTAGCGTCGCATCCAAGTAAGCGTTGTTCAGAAGCGTCATCATGACGTAAGTCAAGCCTCACCATTTCCCCCATTATATCACTTTGTTTATGGAAGTGGAACAGTACTCCAAGAATGAGGGAAAATGCAGGGTAATGTATGGGTAGAAAGTGAAAATTGAAGGGGAATGGAAGGGTAATTTGGGAAATAGAAGTAAATGAGTGGGGCAAAAATTTGGTTTTCTGTAGTGGGAGGCGGAAAGAGGAGAAATAGAGAAAGTGGGTAGGAACACAATAACATTCACGCGCTTATTGTGTTACGCGCGTTATGAGTGGTGGAGAGCTTGACGTGGAAGTTTGTGATTGGAGAAAGGGGTGTGATGAGAGTGGGGAAGGAAGAGAGAAGAAGCAAGGTGTTGCATAAGTTGGAGAGCAGAGTGAGAAGGAAAGGAGTAAGACAGATATTTCCATTGCCCAAAAAAAACTATTCACAAGTTATACAATCGCTCTATTATACATTCATATATACGTAGAGTTATATATATTTAGGGTGTTTTATTGCTAATTTTAAATAATTTTGATCATTATAATTTTAAAATAAACAAAAAATTATAAAATAAGCAAAAACAAACTATAAAATATACCATATATGGATATATATATATATATATAAGAATTTCTGGGGAATTGTATAAGTGGAAGATTGGATACGTGGAAGTGTATAAGTGAAGATTGGATGTGCCAAATAAGAGGTGAAGAGGTTTAGTGGATTTTTGGGGAATTGTGGTGGTCAATTGACAATTGGTCATTGTTTATGTTTTTTTATTTTGATGAATTAGAGAGGTTTTTTTACAAGGATAGCGTAAGTGATATTAGGGATTGAGTTGGGTTTTATTCGGTCTAATTTAGTCAATATATAATAAAAGGAAGATAGATAAGGAACTTTTACAAATATGTATAATGAGGTTCAAGACGAGTTGGATGATATTGAAGAACAAAGCTTTCATCATCCAACTATATTAGATAACTCTCTAATTGATATTTGATTGTAGAGTTTGGTGGTTGTGAACGGTATACTCATAGTTGATCTTATCTTTAGGATGGGGATTGCCTACTTGAAATGGAACTCAAATTAGCAGTAGGGCCACCGATTGAGAAGTTTTGTCTTATTGGTCGAAATTGTAACTTGCAATTCTGATGGTCGTGGTTCCATGGTTATCATTCTCTTTCTTTCTACATAAAATAATGCTAGTTTGATAATCTTATGATAGAAGGCGTGCACTTGTACATTCAGACCCAACTGTCTTTACCTTGTTAAAATTTATAAACATATATAATGGAAGGCGAAAATTCTATTTTAGGCTTTTTTTTTTCGGTAAAGAGTCGTTGCTCATCACTATGTAGCCCTTATTTCTCTTTCTTAATAAATTTCAAAGTTACAATTTTTTATATATGTAAATTAGTCAATAATAGTGGGAAAAAAAAAAGTGAAGGGGAAGCGTGGATAAATAGTGGAAGAAAGTATGGAGAACAAAAAAGTTGCCTTAAAAAATATGGCAAGTAAATCAATATGAATAATAAAATAATAAAAAAGTATAGTAGTGTCACAGTGTCCCTTTAATATATATATATATATATATATTAATATTAATATATATATATATATATATAATAGTGGAGATATTAGTTTCCTTTTTAATTAAACAGCAAGTATATTGTATTGGCATGGGCGATGCTCTCGGTCACTAATAATAAACATATTATCTATTTTTTTTATTTATTTAGGAAGAACTAGGGCTTGTTTACTTCAGTTCAATTTAGTTCAGTTAATCTCTATTTAGTTCAGTTCAGTTCAGTTCATCTCTATTTAGTTCAATTAATACACTTCTATTCAGTTCAGTTCAGTTCAATTCAGTTCAATTCATCTCTATTCAGCTAATGTAAACGAGCCCTAAAGCATTAATGAAGATTGTCCACCAATACAAAGTCCAACCTATGAGGAGGGGTCTCTTCTAGCCACACCACAATATTATCTGATTTGTACTGTTTATAAAATCTTGATTAAATAAATATTTTATTATGCTCTCACCTTATTATGTTCAACAGAATAACATGTTAATAACAATTAACAAATAAGTCATCTTTCGTCAATTTTTTGACTGAATACATCTTAATAAACTTATTGTGTTCTCACCTTATTGTGGTCAACAATATCATACGTCAATAACAGTACAATTAATAAATAAGTCATCTTTTGCCTATTTTTTGACTGAATATATCTTCATAAAGTTTTCTCCGATCCCTTATATCCATATTGTCTTTTATTATTACTTAATAATATATAAATCCTAACACATAGAAATGGTAGCACTTGTAGCCGTTGTAGTGTTAGAAATTTGAAGTTTCAAGTTCGATTAATTGTAAGAACCTTTTTTTTCTATCATATTATTAAGCATGTATTAATTACTCATACAAAGCTTATTAAGCATGCAAAGCTTATTATAATGATAATTCCTTGCAAAGTAACAACTTTTAATTATAATATTTATAGATTCTTATATATTGTCAACCACATCATATTGTGGTAGAATGACAATTCTTAGCTTGTAGTGTGTTGAATGAGTGTTGTGAGATAATCTAGTGAATAATTGATTGGAGGAATTCTAAAGTATTGGTTGCTTGTTATTAATATTGCATTACTTGTTAACAACTGTTGAGGTGATTTTTGGGTCACAACAATGTAAATGTGTTTATGGGCTTGAGAGCTAGTGCAGATTCCACGTAGTGTGCTCGTTGATCTGCACAAAGAACAAGCGTGAGCTACCCCCGGAGGTGTTCCGGGGAAAGACTCTCCGACGCTCAAGTGAGTTAGGTGTAAGAGTATAAGAATGTAGAGAGAGAAAGTGAGGGAGAAGTTTGAGGTGTGTTTGATATTTTTTAGATACCTTTGCATGTGCATGGCTAGGGGGTATTTATAATACCTTGAGAATATAAGAGGAAGAGAAATTTGAGGTGTGTTTGATATTTTTTAGATACCTTTGCATGTGCATGGCTAGGGGGTATTTATAATACCTTGAGAATATAAGAGGAAAACTGCCTCTGGTAGGTTGAACTGGACCTGGTAGGTTGGGTTGGACCTGGTCAGTAACCCTGGACCTGGTAGGCGTTCCTTTGACCTGGTAGGTTGGACCTGGATCAGGTTGCTGTTCTCAGGACCTGGTAGATATGATCTTGACCAGGTAGGTGCTTGAGCGTGGATTTAGGTGGACAGGTCCCCTGTACGGGCTTTATCTTGTACTTGGGCCTGATCCTTTTTGTGGGCATTCCTTGTGGTGTGCCTCTTTCCTTCGTTGATGGCTGGATTGGGCCTTTGCTTTGTATGTGGCTGGCCCAATAACTAATGGGTGCATTTTGCCCCATCAATTTGCCCCCCCAAGTCCATAAAAATTAAGTGTGAATTTTTATGGATTTTGTCGAGTGGACCCTGGTCCTGGTAGCAGGACCTCATGAATAGTCTTCTTCTTCTTTTGAATTTGAAGAGGTTTTTTTTTTTTACAGTTGAGGAACGTGGAGCAGCAGTTATGGCAACTTTAATTGCTCCACTTACCATCGTGTTTAGTGGGCTGACAGGGCGAGAGGGGTGTATTTAAGGGAGGAGTTGAGGGGTTTTTAGAATTTATTCAAAAAAATTCTCACTCTCCCAATTTCTTTATTCTCTCTCTCACCCTCCAATTCTCCGAACTTTTTTTTTCTCTTCTACTCATTTTCTTCGAAAAATTCAATTCCTCTCTCAAAAATGGCAGAACAACCCTCCAATTCTGAGCTCTCCTTGACTCTTAACGAGCCTGGTGACGAAATTTTTGATGATGGCCCAGATATAAGTTGCGACGCCATCATCGCAGAACAGCTCCAGGAGATGGAGAGGGAACTTCCACAGGAACCGGAGCAGGAGCAGGGCAGGGCCCTGGTAGTTAGGAATGAGGACCGGAGGGTCCAAATTAGAATTGGTGGTCCTATAGGCAGGGACCACTACTTAGATGCTGAGGGGCGGTGGACCTCAATGAGATAGGAGGACCCTGAAGCTCTTTATGGAGTCATGCACATCAGGCCTTCTACGGCCTTTTTGGGGAAGATTCATCAGCTCAGTTTGGTGTCCAGGGAAAACATCCTCGCCTTGGCACCTGGCCTGGATGGATACCAATTTTTTCCTCCCTCTTCCGATTCTTGTGCTTGGGACCCTGAGTCAGGTCATATTGTTGTCTTCCTTGCCCACTTGAACTCTGGGGTAAGGTTCCCTCTACATCCCTTCATAGTGGAGATGTTTGAGGTTTGGAACGTGTGCTTATCACAACTGGTACCCAACGCCATTCAAAGGCTGGTTGGGTTCATCTGGGTGTGTGAATTCAGGGGTTTCCCTCTGAGCTCAAGGGCTTTCCGGACCATGTATAGGTTGAAGCCGTACCGTGGATCCAACGTGCCAAAGGGATGGTGGACGGTGGAGGTCCTGAGGCAGGACAATGAGACCTACGCTACCACCTATCCCAAGACCAGGGAGATGGGGCACTAGTACTATGAATTTCTGTGGTTGGGGGTCCCACTGGAGAGCAGTGACCCCAATGTGTATCTGCCCAGGACTGAGTGGGCCAGGCCCATGAATACGGAGTGGGTAGGGTTCGAGACACTGACTGCTGCTGATCAGGCGGTGGTCAGAGAGTTTGTTGTTAACCCCCCTACCAGCAACACTGGGAGCGCCACGCCCGTGGTTTGGCTTCCACACCTAGACCTGATTAGAAACGAGGCTTATCTAGCCTTGTCTAATCTCAGCTGCAAAATGACTAGAGGTACTTTCTTTTTTCGCCTTTTTTGTTGCATGGTTTTCCTTTCTTGTGTATTTTGCAGTGCTTCTTTGCTTTTTAAGTTCTAGTTGTCTTGGGTGTAGCTTTAGTTTCATCATCTTTTTGACCTGTTTTTGGCAGCTGAGGCCCAGGTGAGGGTGGACTTTGAGAAGCTGGGGGGTGGACGACCAGAGGAGGCCTTCCAGGGTCATTCCTATGGAGCCTCCAGTCAGGATGAAGTTTGTCCTGCTGGAGAATGACAAGAGTCTCCCTCTTCGTCCTGCTCCCAAGTTCATACCATTCAACCCTGATGTTGTCAGGGGTGCTCCAAGAAGGTTGCCCCCCAAGCCAATCTGGGTTAAATTGCTTAATTTACCGCTAAATTGCTGGTCAATGGATTCTTTGAGTAGTGGCCCAAGGTGGATGCTGAGGCTCCTTCTTCAATCGCTTCAAGACTGGTGACTGGACCAGGTAGGAGGTCCAGGAGGAGTGTTGGATTGACTCCTCCTGTGGCTGGGAGTGCCAGGGCAGCGGCAGCTAGAGATCAGGGGTCTTCCCTGGCCATCAATGAAGGTGGGGCCCTGGCAGGTAAAAGGTCCAGGTCTCCAGGTGGCGAGGAGGCAAGCCGGAAAGGAAAGGAGGTCGTGATTGTTGATGACGACGACGATGATGATGATGAAGATGATGAGAAGCCTTTGAGGCTGAGGAGGAGGAGGGTCCAGGAAGAGGTTGGACTTCACACTGCCATGGCCATCCATGAGGATGACCTGGCTCGAGCAGACCTGGGCTCTCCTGTTGGTGGAGATGAGTTCCTTCTGGGGAGCCATCCTTCTGACAGGGCTGGGCTTTCTAGCATGCCCTCTTACTCCCAACTTTCCGACTGGAGTGGGAGGTCTGCTGAGATGGATGGCCCTGTTAATTCCGTTACCCAACCTGAAATAACATAGATAGATACTAAATCGTTCAGTACGCTAATCTTGACAGTCAAGACGAGTGGGATGCTTAAACTTTGCTATGATTGAGTTAGATGAAAAAAGAGCTGCCCCCCCCCCATGTGGGGGTAGAGAAGTTAATTTCGGAGGCACCTGGTGCCTCCACATCTAATGACCAAGCAACAACAACAATAGCAACAGCAGCAATAACAGTCCCAACACCACCACCAACAACAACAGCAACAGAAGCAGCAGCAGCACCACCACCAGCACAAAATACACTTCCCTCATACAATCTGCCCTCGCAGCTGGCAGCCTTATTCAGCTCAGAGTTCCCTGTTCCTAAGGAGGGGAGCTTTAATGCTGCCCCTGGTGTATCCTCTGATAGGTACATCAGGGGGATGTTGCATAGTGCTCTACGTCCCCAGGACAGGCCCTCCAGCTCGGTGGCAAACCCTGGGATTACCCTAAGATGGGTGATTGGCCTGGTATGAAGTTTCCTTGCTTTCTTTTTGATTTAATCATTCTGCTGTGTCCTTCATCTGAGACTTGTAATTTGTTGTTTTCTTATAGGTGGTGAAGTATGGGCTGGTAGCCAGCGAGTTCCTGACCTTTGGCCTACCTTATCTAACCTATGCTGGGGACAAGATAAATGGCCTGCAGGAGGAGGTGGTCTCTATCAAGCAGAAGTATCTGACTCTCCTCAATGAACAGTCCCGGTCCTTTGAGGCCTTTCACGAGAAGATTGCTGACACTGAGAGGACCAGGGATGAGGCTTTGGGCCAGCTGAGAGAGGCTCAGAAGCAGCTTGCAGGGGCCAAAGAGCAGGTGGAGCAGGCCAAAGATGGGGCTGCTGAGGAGAAGACCCAAGTGACCAGATCAAGGAAGGCCTTCAGTCCAAGGTTGAGAACCTGGAGGAGGTTGGAAGGAGAAAAGACGAGAAGCTGGTGGAGCTTGAGGAGAACAACCATGCTCAGACTGAGGAGCTCCAGGCCCTTAGGGCCAGCACAGAAAAGATGAAGAACCAGCTGGAAGAGCTTGAGGGGGAGCTGGAGTCTAGGGCTCACCTCACCAGGACAGACCAGGATTTCAATGATTATTTCTTTGACGTCTGGTTGTCTACCTTCAGGTGTGTTAAGCATAGATATCCTGATGTGGATTGGGAGGTGGTGGAGGAAGGTTACAGAGTTGGCCAGGGTTCAATGCCCCTGGCTGGTGAAGTGTTTCCTTCCTCCATCCAGGAGTATTTACATCCTTTGACTCCTGGGACACCTGCCACTCCAATACCTGAGGATGCTCCAGCCCCTTCCCTTGCTCAACCAGTTGCTGTAGAGGAGTCTGTCCAGCCTGAAGTACCAGCTCCTAATCCTGTTTTTACCCAATCTGCACAAGGAGATGCCCACCACAGTGCAGCCCACAGTTCGAATGTTCCCCCTGCTGAGGTGGAGGTTAGTGGTGGAGCTGGTGACCAAGACAAGTTGGCTCCTGAGGGTGATCAGAGTGCTCCTGGTCAACAGGATAGCAGGGGGTCTCCCCCTGCCTAGGAAGTTTGGCGATCACCTGGTAACCAGGGGAGTGCCTCTTCCTGTTCTAGCACATCTAGTCATGTTTTTAGCTGACCTGTTCTGGAGCATGCTGGTGGAGTCCTCTTGTGCCCTTCTAAGCTCTTTTTGTTTTTGTATTTAAATTGTCTTCCTCTGTTATAAGAACAATTTCTTTTGGCCTCTGCTTGGGCATATTCGAGCCAGGTGGTCGTCGACCTTATTTGTACCAAACTTGTATAATGTTTCTAACATTTTTACCATTCACCATGGGGTGGATGTGTTTTATTTTGCTTTCAAACATTCATTTAATATTTTGACTTATATAAATATGTGGTTTTTGCAAGAATTTTTGCCCCTGCAAATATTTATATGTGCTATATATGTTGTGTATACTCTCTGCCCCCCTGGTTGGAAGGTGACGAAGTGACCTTCTGACCAAATACAAGTTACAGGAGTTTTAGCAGGTGGTTGAGTAAGTTGGTTTACTTTGCAAGTTTTGTGCTTACTGCTCTTTTGTGAATGCATGTGCTTTTGTATGACCAGGGGCCAAATGAACACATGGACTGGCCAGGGTGTTTGAGTAAGTGTGCTTGTTGTGCAAACTCTTTGCACTACCCCACCCAGGGCCATGTCATTTAAAGAATATCCCTTTGTATGACCTGAGGCCAAATAGGTATATGGACTGGCCAGGATGTTTGGGTAAGTGTGTTTGCTGTGCAAACTCTTTGCACTACCCCACCCAGGGCTAAGTCATTTAAAGCATATCCCTTTGTATGACCTGAGGCCAAATAGGTATATGGACTGGCCAGGATGTTTGGGTAAGTGTGTTTGCTGTGCAAACTCTTTGCACTACCCCACCCAGGGCCAGGTCATTTAAAGCATATCCCTTTGTATGACCTGAGGCCAAATAGGAATATGGACTGGAGAGGGCATTTGGGTAAGTGTGTTTGCTAGGCAAACTCTTTGCACTACCCAACCCAGGACCAGATCGTTTAAGGCATGGACTTTTGTATGACTTTGAGTCAAAGAAGTGCATGGACTGGGCTAGAAATGGGACCAGGTGTGCTTGTTGGGCAAGCCTTTTTCACCTGCACCCACCAGACCAGAACTTTTGGTGCATGTATTTTTTACCTTAGGTCAACAAATGCATGGACTGGGCTAGGAATGGGACCAGGTGTTTGCAGAGCAAACCTTTTTCACCTGCTCCCACCAGACCAGGACTTTTTTGATATTCCTTTGGACAAAGATTTGTAGGAGCAAACTTGAATTTTCATTGATATTTGGAATTTTGTTTGTACATATCTACTTTATAATGATTTTTGGAAGTAATAATTAGGAGAAAATTCTAGGCATAGTATTTCTTGAGCTGGTCAGCATTCCATATGCTGGGAAGTTGATTTACTTCCAGGTCCATGAGACGAAATGTTGATGTGGACAATTCTTCATAGACTTGATAGGGGCCCTCCCAGGTTGCTAATAGCTTGCCATGAATTTTATCTTTCTGAACAGCTACAGCTTTCCTTAAGACCAGGTCACCTGTTCTGATGGGCCTGTTCTTAACCTTTCTGTTATAATACCTACTTATCCTGTTTTGATAAGCAGGTAGCCTGATTGCAGCTTCTTCCCTGACCTCGTCGAGCAGGTCCAAGTTCTCAGAGAGGACCTGGTCATTAGTTTTGGCTTCATAGAGGTGAACCCTTAGAGAGCTGCTTCCTACTTCTACAGGGAGCAGGGATTCAGTTCCAAAGACAAGATTGAATGGTGTTTTGCCTGTGGATTCCTTAGAGGTGGTCCTCAGTGACCACAACGTGCTGGGAAGTTCTCGTAACCATTTTC
This sequence comes from Salicornia ramosissima, assembly GCA_951394345.1. Classification (NCBI taxonomy): domain Eukaryota; kingdom Viridiplantae; phylum Streptophyta; class Magnoliopsida; order Caryophyllales; family Amaranthaceae; genus Salicornia; species Salicornia ramosissima. The sequence continues at coordinate 13,721,650 of OX596239.1, forward strand.
CTTTTTTGTCGTCCAGTCTCTTTTTTAAAGCATTCAAGATTTGTTTATTGGCTGCTTCAGCTTGGCCGTTGGACTGAGGATGTAACGACCCGAATTTTTGGGCCGTAAAATTTCGTGAGAAATTAAGCCTTAAAGCCCAATATCCTAAATTGGGCCAACAGACTTAATTTGATAATTGATGAAGCTAGTCCAAAACCCTTTTCTTGACCCTCTTGGACGGCCATATTGAACCATTTCTTAAAATTGTTTTATTTATTTCTCAATCTATATTATTATTTCATATCTATTTTGACCCAACCTAAAAACCTAGTTTTTATTCTCCTATTTCCTCTCCCAAATTTTAGGAACTAAACCCTACTCTTCCTCACCCTAGCCAACCACCCTAAGTATAATTCCTCCCTTTAATTCTTTCCTAATCTAACTCCTAATCTCTAGTAAACCCTTACATAAAAAGAACCCCTTTTTAACCCTTAATTATTATTGATCAAGACAACATAACAATCATCCGATTCCCTCTCAATAAACTCACGGTTCCCTTTGTAACCCTCCCAAATAATCAACTTCCATCCCTTCCAAATCCATCTAAAGGTAACTAGCTATTTCACTTAGTATTGGGATCAACCAATGTAGGATATTAGATTAAATAGATTTAGAATGTTGTTGATTTTATCGTTGTGTTATGCGTGAGAACCGAGTAGTATAGGTTGCTTAATCCGATTTCTCTCTTGTTTGATGTATGTTCTTGATTGATCTTTTATGCTATACTGGTCCATGATCTTGCTTAATTGTTCTTGTATAATTATCCTGGTTTAATTACGAAATTCTTGCTTGAATCTTGAGGTAACTATATGCGTGTATTAGTAGTATTTAAAAGCTTGGATATTTACCTTGATCATATATGAATTCTTGAATCTTGCGTTATGACAACCATGGTTTTTTTTATATGTTTTGGGCTGATTTCTTAAACCTCTTGTTATGCGTGTAATTCTATGATTGAGAGGCATGATCTTATTTTGTTTGTTGATCTATCATGGTTGATTGATGAAACTTGAGATGAATATGTTTGTTTGACCTTTTGATTTTGAAACCATATATTTTGTCATGTTCTTGGGCTTCCTTTGTGTTCTTGGGTCTTACGTGTAGTGTTGTGCAAAGCTTTGATTTTTCTTGTTGTAGTTCATGCCTTGGTTATTGGTATAGCAAGTAAGAGTTTTTTTTTTTATTGATTTTAATTGTATATTATGATGACTAAACGTCCATAATCATTATTTAATCTTGCATTGACTATTTTGGTTCTTAAAGCTTATTGTAAAGTATAAGTAATTACATTGATAATAACTAGTGCCATACGTGTATTGAGTGGGTAATTATAGCATGTTAATTTATTTCGTTTTTATATGCATATAGTGAAGCATGAGTTTTTATTTGATATTTTGATGATCTTGTTTGATGTTTTGTTTAGCATCTTTTGAGTCTTGACGAGTCGAGTCGTGTCGAGCGGTTGAAGACCGTGCGTGTATCGGTTCATCAGTGATGAATCGTGTCGGGGACTTGTTTGTTGTATCGGCCTTGCGCCGTGTCGTATCGGTTCATCTGTGATGAATCGTGTCGGGGACTTGCTTGTTGTATCGGCCTTGCGCCGTGTCGGGGACTTGTTTGTTGTATCGGCCTTGCGCCGTGTCGTATCGGTTCATCTGTGATGAATCGTGTCGGGGACTTGCTTGTTGTATCGGCCTTGCGCCGTGTCGGGGACTTGTTTGTTGTATCGGCCTTGCGCCGTGTCGTATCGGTTCATCTGTGATGAATCGTGTCGGGGACTTGCTTGTTGTATCGGCCTTGCGCCGTGTCGGGGACTTGCTTGTTGTATCGGCCTTGCGCCGTGTCGTATCGGTTCATCTGTGATGAATCGTGTCGGGGATTTTACTTGTTGTATCGACTTCGGTCGTGTCGTTTAATTCTTGTTGATGATTAATAAATTGAATGTTGTATTAAGAATCTCATATTTGAACTTTCCATTGATGATGTCTTCCGCTGTTGTGATCTCTGTTGCATGATTCTGATATTAAATGTTGTCTCGCAAGTTGAGTTGTTTCGTGTCTTCTATTTGATTTGATATTTTATGTTGTTTGGTTCCACTGCTAAGTGGAACAGTCTAGTTACTCGCCACTGACGGTGGACCCCCCCAATTTTAATATTGCAGGTAAACAGGATAGAAGCTAGTAGCAGGATGAGTTGATGAGCGTCTAGGCCCCTATTTTTATTTCCTGCTTTTGCAATAGGTTTTATTTCAGTTTTTAGGACTAGATTTATGGTTTATTTAACCTTTTGTAATTAGAATTCTATTAATAATAATAATAAAAGTTATTTCCATGAGTTTTAGCTATATTTTCCATAGTTATATCGATTGGTAACTACCTGTTTACGACGTTATCACTAATAACGTCGTTGCTAAAATGCAGGATGTTGGGTTATACCCTAAATAGCGTATATTTCTAGGTGGGTTTGAATTATTTGCAGATTATGACTAATTATGTGACCACTTGGAATTAAGTCCGTATTAAAATCCTAAGAAAATAAAAAATCAAATAAAACAAGAAAAAAAATAAAAGCAATAAAAGCATGAAAATAATAAAATACAAATAAAAATAAATATGTGTAGGTTCAAAGTGTATTCCAGGAAAAGTGGTTTGATGTGCTGTTGGGTTAGTAATAATAATTATGATAATTAATGACAATGATTACAATAATAATTATAAAAAAATATACAGATTTATACACAATAAATATAATTCAAAGTGAATTCTAATGATTAAAAAACGTTCATCATATTAATATTAATGACGTCAATTGCCAATTTTATTACCCGTTGGGCCAGATCTATACATTTGACTCGGCAATAAAATGAATTAAACCAGATCTATTTATTTACGCTAATTCAGGACTATTATATGAATATATTATTATTTACAATATGCAATTTAATTGATAAATCGAAAATATTCAAAATATAGGAAAATATTATCAGTTTATTTATAATAAAAATAATATATATTTATAGATCTATGAAAATTTAGCGATCGTTTTGTAACACGAAATTTAAACGAGAAAGACCGTGTTGTATAGATCGCATTATGAATTGAATGATAACCAAAACTAAATTATTTTTGTCCTGAATTATGAAAATAAATAAATATATATGAATCAAAGTTTATGTATGATTATACAAGATACGTGAATGAATCAAACTCATTATACGTTCATATTGCAAAATCACAGATCATAGCCAACCGGGTTATAAAACGACAATTATGAGACAAAAAACGTTATTATGATAAATATTGATTTGGACATTAGAATTCACATGAATAATTCAGATTTTTTGCGATATTAACCATTATCATAAATCATGTCATTAATCATCATATATAAATGAATATAAAATAAGTAGAGACTTCAGAAAGATGTACCTAATAATGCCTTGATCAAACAACCAAGGAAGGATCAACGATGATGAATGCAATGTACTTGTTTAAATTTGATTGAGTTGGTGTTTTGTGATGTATTTGATGATGTTTTGAGAGATGTTTGATGGAAGAGAAAGGTATAGGATGTAAGTATGCAATGTAGAAGGGTGGTTCGTGGTATTGGTGTGTGTTGGTGTATGTTGAAAATGTTGGAAGGACGTGTATTTATAGGCCAGAAGGAGCAAAAATCGACCCAGAATGGCACTAGGCGCAGGTCCAGTAACATGACCTGCGTCTAGACGCAGGTCAGTATTGGTGACCTGCGTCTAGGCGCAGGTACTGTAATATGGACCTGCGTCTAGGCGCAGGTCCTGGTCAGATCCGGGTTGATTTTTTTGCTTGATTTTGCGAGTGATTTCCAGGAATACGATGCGATTTTTATTCGATTTTGAAATATTCTGTAATATTTTGATATTCCGGAATATTTTGGGATGTCACGGGATATTCCGGGATGTCCCGGAATGTTCTAGAATGTGTCGGAATGTGCCAGAATGCCCAGAACGTTCCGGAATGTTCTAGATTCCTCCAGAAGCTCCAAAAAATTACAGAAAAATTATTAAAAATTATGAAAAGTATAAAAAACACTAATATGCTTTGCGGAACAATTTTCAACATTCGGAAATGACAAAAATGCCCCTAAGCATGCAAAAATCCTAAAAAATCCATAAAAAGCTCTAAAAATATGATAAAAATATAGAAAAATATGAATAAATCATAAAATTATTTTTATGATTTTTAAAAATATTTTTTGATGCAAAAAGAAATTTTTATTATTTTTTTTATGAATATAAAACATTGAAAAATGCATGCAAAAAATATAAAAAATATCTAAAAATGAAGAAAAATTACGAATAAATCCCGTAATCATCGCAAAACCTAACATTTGCTTCCAAGGCACTTTAAACACGGTTTGGGCAATTGGTTTTGGTATATTGTGCATTTTCATCGTTAGTTTCCCTTAGTTGTATCTTTTGGCAATATGGTACGTTCATCATTAGTCTCTACATTGGGGAGACACATTTAGGTGTCTACAGGTGTGTACTCTGAAGATGTTTGGAGGACTGGGGGTTAGAGACCTCAAGCTTTGGAACATGATTGCAGTGGGGAAGATTATCTGGCAAGTGTCTGAGCAGAAGGAGAACCTATGGGTCAGGTGGGTACATGCTGTCTATCTGAAGAGGACTAATTGGTGGAACTACAGGCCTACAGTTGTTGCTAGCTGGGTATGTAATACCCCGAAAATTTGGGATATTTTTAAAATTTTATTTATTAATTAAATGTATAATCAATTGACTATTTAATTGATTATTATTTAATTAATTATTATTTTGTGTAGCAATCTAATCATTTTGAGCCTGGCCTTAACCTTTTTATTTTGTCTTGCCAAAACCCGAGCCCAATTGTTTCCTTTGATCCATATGTTACGCAGTCCATCCTTTTATTCTTTCTTTGTTCCATTAATTTCTTTTATTTAATATTATTAATTCTTTATCTATTTTGGCCCTATTTCCAAAATTCTATATTTATATCCTTGCCCATTTATTTTCTTCTTACTATTAAGGAAGCCTATTGTCCCTATTCATTTTCTGTTTTCCTAAATATTTTATTCTAAGTCCAAAAGGCCCATTTAGTTTGGACTGTTTTATTTTTATTTCTCTCTCTTTTTCTCAAATTGGGCCAATGACCCAATTTTTCCTCCTTCTTTTGTCATGGCCGGTTCTCCCCTCTTCTTTTTGGGCCAAGTATTATTTTCTTTTGAGTTTAAGTAATTAGTTAATTAAATTAATTAAATTAATTAATTATTTCAAAATCCTAAAACTTAGTCTAAACCCTAACTAAGTCATCCCATAATAAGCCCAACTCCCCCTATTCTTTCTCTCCTCCTCACGGCTCCCCTTCCTAATTTATTAGGGTTTGTTTTCTTTCTTTCTTCTATATATATTTGTTAGGCTTGGCAATATTATTTTCCTATTTTGCAAAAGCTCATAAACCCTAAAAGAAAAAAAAAGAAAAACTTTCTCTTTTCTTTCCTCCAAAAGGGTCGTACACTTCAAGTCACCAAAGTAATGATTTGCCTTGGAATTTTTAGCGATTAGAGGTAACTATGTTTTTCTGTTTAATTTCGGTACTAGTTAATCACATAGTTTATTAGGGTATGATCATGAAAACTGTTAGGAATAATGTTCTAAAACTTCCTTAAGAATGTCGAGCCATATGAAATTTGTTCATGAATGTTTCTTGATTTATTTCATGTATTTTCTTGAATTATTATTGTTAATCTTGATTATTTAATTGCTATATTAAAGTCTTGAATTAAAAAGAATTAATTTTTTTCTTGTTGTTCTAAAATGTCGAGTGTCTTAGAATAATTTTAGGAGCTTCTTTACTGTTTGATCTTTAATCAAGATTTATTTCATGGCGAAATTCGTCCTTCTCTTGCTTGAAACAATTTAATTTTTCAAACCGGTAAAACTGTCCAGATTCGGTTTACGAATTATTTAAGGAACTTAATCAATTCGGATGGCTACGAAATTTTAGGTGGAAGTCCGTAATTATGTTTGACATCTTGTGTTAAATTTTCGTAATTTTTAAAGTTCTTTTTCTATGGCAGAAAAATATGAAACTGATTTCAGACTAATCTGATTTGTTAGTTATAAAATCACTTAAAAATAGTAAACGACGTTATTTTTGGACGAAATTTATGCACGTTAAACCTTGAACTCATGTTTAACTCCCATCAAAATTTCCAGATTATTAGAGACCTTTAAACAGACGTTCCTAATTTAATTCTTTAAAATCAGACTATGTAAAATAGTGTGATTAAATTATTAAAACATGTTATCATTGAATTTTTGAATCTAATCTTGATAATTTTAATGTTTAAAGTATGATCTTTAAATTAATATTATTAAGTTTAATTGCTAACCATTGATAATTGTATTTAATTAATTAAAGATGTAATTTTTGGTATTGTTGTTCATGAAGTTTTCGAGTGAGTCAAATTATGAAAAATAGGATTTTTATCATGTTTTGAGTAATTTATGATGTTAAATGTTACTTTATATGATTTATTGAATTAATTATATGATTAATTGATGAATTTACGTAATTGTTATATTATTCCTAAAATGTCGAGTGCCATGTTATTATTTTTATAAGATTATAGATAGTTAAATTTTAGGAATCATAAGTCTTATTGTCAGGGATAAGTTGTAATATGAAGGGAAGTAATAATATGACTAAGGAATGGGTTATATAACAATATTAAGGATTAAAAGATTATTGTTATTAATATTTATTATTATTACTATTACGGTTATTATTAGTAATATTATAATTATTGTTATTAGTATTACGACTAATATTATTATTATTATTATTATTATTATTAAGAAATCAGTAAGGATAAGTTATAATAAGATATGATAAGATATTAAAAAGGGAAAGAAAGGAAACAGAGTAAAAGGAATTTGAATTGTTTCGATCTCTGGCTAGGAAAGACTCGGTATTTAAGGTGGCCAATATACGTGCCGCACCTCTCTTTCCTGGGATTTCGAACATTTCATTTCCGATTACGGCCACCTAGTATTTCCCGATTCAAGAAGTTATAAGATAAGATAAGGACGCCCGTTCGATGATACACGAGTCGTCGGATTGGGTTAAGTCGATGCCACTGCTCCATGGGACGAACACACGAGTTCCCCCTCGCAGTTCGTGGTTCTAGAATATGTAGTCGTCTAAGTAGTAGTACACGAGCTGCTATTTAGGGGTTGTGGCCATAGCTTAGGCTTAGTGGTGCACACGGGATCCACTACGGGTTGAATACACGAGTTCACCCCGGCATGTTTTAGGAAAGTTGTGGTGCACACGGGATCCACAACGAGTTATAGTGACCGGTCCGTTAAAAGATAAAGATGATATGATATGATTGTAAAGTTAAGATGAATGATATAATATGATTATAAAGCTAAGATGAACGATGTGATACGATTATGGAATTAAGATAATATAAGGTATATTATGAAAATTGAAGAATAAGATGGATTAAAGTATAAGTTAAGTATTGGTTGTAATATAATATGTTTGGTATAAGTCTTCCGCTGTGTATGTCTGATCATGAATGTATATGTGTATTTCGTATGTAAGCTAGTTCGGTGCACGTATTTATTACGTATCTCTAACCGTATTTTGCAGGTATTAATATACGTATTGTATACGTACTTTTATACGTATCGCTAACCGTATATTGCAGGTATTTTTATACGTATTGTATACGTATTTTTATACGTATTTTCGTACGTATTTTTATACGTACCTTGTATGTACATGTGTTTGGAATATTATTTGCTGGCATGTTTTCCGTGTGTTATCCTATGCTATTATGTGTTTAGCGGTCCCTTACTTAAACGGGACAGCCTAGTTACTCGCCACTGACGGTGGACCCCCCCTCAGTTTCAGGTGACGATGCAGCTGCTTAAATCGGGCTTCCGCTGGGTTGGGCTTTGTGCAGCAGAGACCTGTAGTTTAGCCTTTGTTTTCTTAAGTTATTTAATAAGATTTCTATGCAATTTAGATTATCCCAGCCTGTTGGGATGGATTTTATTTAACTCATGTAATTTAAGTTCGACCTATGCAGACCTTTGAAGTTTTAGTTTATTTATTTAATAAAAAATGTTTAGTTTTGAATAATTAATTTCATTTATAGTTTAATTGTTTAAGTAATGATCCGTTTGTCGATTTCCCTTCATCAATCGACATGTCCAAAAAGTCGGGTCGTTACAGGGTATGGCAAAGCATTTGCAAGACAAGGGATGCCTTAAGGGGGATGAATATGGCTAGTTGGTGGCTAGGGGCAGGGCAGAAGTACTCCATTAGCTCCATTTATAAGGGGCTGAAAGGGCAGGGTACCAAGGTCCCATGGGTCAGAATGGTCTGGAATAATTGGTCTGCACCTAAGCATAATTTTATATGGTGGCTAGCTATTCAGGAAAGACTACCTGTGAAGAGCAGATTGGCTGCCCATGGTGTGTGCAGTGACAGTAACTGTTGTATGTGTGAGGATGGAGTGGAGAACCATGCTCATTTGCTGTTTGAATGTAGGTATGCTCAGGAGATTTGGGGGAAAATCCGAGATTGGATGGGGTGCAGGCAGGACTTCTATTCAATGAGGCAATTGGTGAACTGGCTTAGGAAAGGGAGAGCTGGTTCTACTGCTAAAATCAAGCTGATATGTGCTGCTATTACTGCTGGAATTTATCAACTATGGTGCTGCAGGAATAGGAGGTTATGGTGCCAGGCTGATGTAGATGCTGCTATCATTCTGCAACAGGTCAAGTTTAGTGTTAAAAAGAGATGTAAACTTGTTAGAATGGATAAATTAAAGGGGGTAGATAGAGCTTGGCTTGCCAATTTACTGATTGATGATGTATAGTTTTGTTGTTAGGAGCTACTAAGCTTGAGGAGCCTTCCTAGAAGGGTTGTCAAACTAGTAGTTGCCTTTAGGTTGTAAATTGTGTGTGGTTGTGCTATGAAAGTTTTTAGTTTACCAAAAAAAAATAAAAAATTACAATATAAATTTAGTTAACACAATATTTAGTTATTACAACTAGTATTTAGGCCCGGGCATTGCCCCGGGTCATACATTTTTTCATCATCTTCAATATTTTTTTTGATTTGAAGGTAATATAGTATAATGAGGGTTGTAAAATACCGAACGAAATTTTGAAAGATAGTACAATATGGAACTTGATACTTTCACTAACGTATTGAAAATTGGTTATCATCATCATCATGGCTTCCTCCGTTTCGTTTTCAACACAACAAACGAATATTTTATATTTCACAAAAAATACCCCTTTCATGCGTTTAAAATGAAACAGAGGAAATATCATCATCATTAATTTGATCGAATGATAGACTACGTTTTTTATTTTGAGACTCAAGTCCAGAAAACAAAGGCAACAAAAATTTTTAACAATGAAATTTATAATACTTCTTTATGGAATAATTGATAATGAAATTAATATGGATTAGTGGTTAAGTTGTGACTTTTGTACTTAAGGCTTTTGTACTTAAGGGATTATGAGTTCAAGTATGCTTAGAAGATGCGTTTTAGAAGAAGAGTATAGATTACATGGCATAATTAATAATTGTAACGTTATGTTGTGGCGAGTAATTACATAATATTTGAAATGAAAAAAATGCACATCATTTTTCTTTTTGAAGAAAATTTGTGTGAGTCTTTTGAATTTATAAAATATTTGTAAAATAAAAAAGTATTGTTATTGGTGTTGTTGTTCTTACTACCATTGTTTCCCTTGATTTAAATATGACAAAAGATATTTCATAATGATGGTAAAACTTGTAACAATAATATTAATATTTTTTATAGGAACAATAATATGAATAATTAGTATGAATTAGTGATTTAAATTTAACTTTTTTGTCAAATAGTTATCATGGAAGGTAATCATTCCTTTTGAAGAAAATTTGTGTGAGTCTTTTCAACTTAAAAAATATTTGTAAAATAAAAAAAGTATTGTTATTGGTGTTGTTGTTCTTACTACCGTTGTTTTCCTTGATTTAAATATGACAAAAGATATTTCATAATGATGGTAAAACTTGTAACAATAATATTAATATTTTTTTATAGGAACAATAATATGAATAATTAGTATGGATTAGTGATTTAAATTTAACTTTTTTGTCAAATAGTTATCATGGAAGATAAGTATTATTATTAAATCTTATCCAACGCCCAACTTTTGCCTTATTAATAGTAATATTGTCTCTTTTGTTTGCGCCTAAAAAAATAAAGGATCTAGAAATTTATTAAATTTATTGTTAGATAATAAACTAACATTAAGTGTATTTGAACAATAAAACAATAAGTTTTAAAATAGTGGAATTTGAGATAATAATGAATGTTGGGTGAGTTGGTAAGTGTATACTATTAATGTGTTATAGTTTCGAGTTCGAACCTCACTATGAACATTTTTTTAATAATTAAACACCCAAACTAAAATCCTACATGGAAATATTGCATATGTGGCGGAACTCAGGCGAGAGATGATGCTTGTGTGTCGGCTATGTGCCAGCTTACGTGTCGCATAACTGGTGCTTCGCGCACCTTTTAATATATTGTATAGATTACACAATATAAGTTTCATCCGAATTAAGTTTAAAAAAGCTAAATCCTAATTATTTTTATAATATAAATAGATACACAATAACACAATAGCATAAATTAGTAAATTACATAATATCTAGTTATTACATGTAGATAATATAAATTTAGTTAACACTTTGTCAAAATAATATAAATTTAGTTAACATAAACCCCCCAAACCCTTAAAAACACTTAAACCCCCACAAATCCTTAAAATAAACCCCCAAACCCCCTGTAACTAACCCATCAACACACCCAACCCTTGAACCCACGAAACCCATGAACCCAACCCACCAATTCAACCCACGAACCCACCGCAGATCCAGCCCACGAAACCCACCAACCCAACCCGGACCGGTAGCCGACCCACGAATAATCCACTCGGTCCTGTTCATGGGTCACCCACCCCCAAACCCAGAGCGAATTTAACCCGCCCGTCTCCTACCCGGTTCGTGTGGTGGGTCGACCCACCGTGACCCAGCCCGACCCCCGACCCGGCCCAGCCCAACACGGCCCGCCCGGTGGCCACCACTATTTACCAACTTACTATAATATATGTATATTTAAAGAGGAGATATTGTGTCAGACTCGTCTGACAGTAATGCTACTGTCAGACGAGTCCAACTGAGCTGGACAAAAGATCCATTTACCTGGACAAAAAACTCATATATGACACTTTATTTAACACTAATATGGACAAAAATCTAACATACCTGGACAAAAAATTCTAGTATACTAGGACAAAATTTGTAATAACTGGACAAAATTCTAATATACCTGAAAAAAGACCTGTATATAGAAAAATGAGGAACTAGATAAAAATGTAACTGACCTGGACAAAATTATGAGTGCGTGGACGGAAAAAAAAACTTGGACAAAAAATTTGAGCACTTGGAAAAAAAAGAGAAGACCTGGACAAAAAATATGAATACCTGATTAAAAAAAAAATGACTTGGATAGTGATTTTAAGACCTGGACGCATTGAAGCATCCAGGTCCAAGTTATTCTCTCCAACCACTGAAATTTGAAAACCTGGACAACTTCATCTTCATCGAAGATTATCATGCGGCTTCTTCTTCTCCAACAATAATTGAAATTTGAAGACCTGCAACTTCATCTTCATCGAGTTTTATCATGCGGTCCTTTAATTCCATAGTAGTCAACTAAGAGTATACACTTAGAGAAAGCCTAATTTCTTTGTTCTTCTTTCCAAATTCTATAACCATGGAAAGATTTTTGACTCAACCCTTGGTTGCTGCATCAATGGCGGCGATTATCGCAATCCATCTCTCGATCTTACCGGAGCTTTTTTCGGCTTTTTCGTCAGTCTTCATTCATCTTGCAACTAATTTCAGGTTGAGGAGGAATTGTATCTAGTTTAGAATATACAATTATGGTCAGCCCGTTAACATTAGGATTGATCTGACTCAATACTTTATCATATTTTAGATTTAAAAAAAAGTTTGGAAACAAAAAAAAAGGATGAATGAAGGCAAAAAATTAACATTTGTGGCTGCTGGGATTCGAGCCCAGGTCTCCACGGCCACAACGTGGAATTCTAACCACTAAACTACAGCCACTATTTGTTGTTTAAATGACCCATCATATTTAATTATTGACTACTGAAACGCCCAAAACAATACTCTATCTTCTCCTTTCGGCATTCTGGGAATCAGAAAAATCTCCGGATTCATCGCTCCAAAAAAAGAGGGGGGAAAAATGTTTTCCACCATTTCCAATGCAGCAGCCACTTTCTCTCTCCTCTTTACAGTAACACTCCTTTCTCTATCCTCATCATCATCTTCTTCTTCATTTGATGATGATAATCTCATCTACATTTGGCCATTACCTTCCACCTTCACTTCCGGTAACCACTCTCTCTCTGTTGACCCTAACCTTTCACTCTCCTCATCGGCTGACTCCACGATCATTTCCGACGCTTTTCTGCGCTACAAGCGCCTCATTTTCTCTCACTCCTCTAAGTTTTCCGGCGCATTCTTCGACATCAGTGCTCTGCAGATCACTGTTCATTCTTCTAGTGACGAGGTTTGATAAATTTTTAATTAATTTAATTAGTTTGGCAATTGTTTGGATTTTACTTTGTTTTAATTTTTTTTGTTTTCCTTTATTTATTGATGTTTTTAGCTTCAACTTGGAGTGGATGAGAGTTACATTTTGAGGATTCCTGAAAAGGATGATCACTCCATTGTTGGAGTCGCTACTATTGAGGTATAATTTTTCGTTTCTATATGTAAGTTTTATCTTAATTTTGGCTTAGGCACCAACATCAGTACGACTCTTAAAAAATAAAAACTCTCCAATCCATTTTTATACATTCTCTCTCCTTGAGATTGCTAAGATGTTAATGTTGGGGCTCTTAGTGAATGCGGAGATGTTGATCAGATTATCAGTTAACCGCCGATTCTTAGATCTTAAAATGGTAAGTATGATGCGAAGTCATACTTCATATTGCATGCAATTTCATCGCAGCTCCATTTTTTTACGGATTGATAAGTGTGTACTCCCATGCCAGGGGAAACTGATTTCCGTATCTCTAATGTTTTTAATATAAACGCGCATTTATATACCTTGTATGTGAGAAATAAGGAGTGCAGAAATCGTGGATTGGGGAAATTACCGCCCCATGCCAGGAAACACAATACTCAATGGATAGCTTCATTCTCTCTTTTTATTTTTTATAGAACTTTAAATATGTATGCCATATGCCCATACCTAATTCTTCATCTTTGTTTTTGCTTCCTTGTAGGCCAATACTGTATATGGTGCATTGCGGGCATTGGAGGTATGCATTTTTGACAAACTTTTGGCTATCGTTTCTTTTTATGGTAATTTGGAAATTTTGCGTATCTGGTATTTTGTTTAAGTGTTGTTAGTAAGAAATATGCATGTTTGTGATTTTGAAGTTCAAAAAATTTTTTAATCCCTTAGCTAGTTAGCTTTGCTTGTACTTGGGAGTTGGGAGATATCTTACTGGTCTATTTGGGCTAAGGAATATGTAGAACGTGAATTATTCATCTTTAAATGTTGTTTGTGCTCATATGCCAATTCTTCTGCGATCAGTGCATCAGTTAGCTGCTGAGAATACACATTCTTATAGGAGATGCGATTTGAGCTCTGAGAAATTAAATGCAATTTGAATCCTGATTTCTTTGCAAGTGTTGATTGCAATATCAACTATTGTTTTCATGTGTTTTGTAAATGTTGTGATATATTTTTGTTTTTGAGTCATGTTTCTTATGCAAATATAAGTATCCAAATGCTCAAACCCATGTTTCTTATTGCTTCTGACCCACATGGCCATATAATTAGGATCTTCTATTAATTTGTGAAATAAAACTACTGGATTCGTCCCTTGTTTGACATATTTGTTAATGGGCATGGAGGAGGAACTTCCTAAAGCTAATTGGTAATGGGAGGAATTTCCCAAGCTCTTAAGGTGACACCTTCGTACTTATCTTCTTAAAATATGGGATACATGTTTACTAATGCATGGTTTGGAATTTTTGCAAAATGTACTGAGCCTGTGATGAATCTGATGATAGATAAATATGATAGATCTTCCTTTTTTTGTTTCACATGAAAGTTATAGAAGTGCCTAAGTGGAATAACTTTCCCCAAATGTTGATATTTTTAGTTGTTTGACAAAAGAAAACTAGGCTTGGTTAGTTTTGACTAGTAGTATTCTTTTAAAATTTTACAACATTTTGACTTCAAAGCTTTAAATTATAATTGCTACGGAAGTTAGTTGAGGCCTGACATGGCAGTTAGCCAGTTACTTGTTATTACCTTTAAATTAAATTACATTTGCTTGTATTTCTTTTCACCTATCAATATAATGTTAGTTTCTTAAGCATTTTTTTTCCAATTTTAATCCCCTACATAAATTTTTGTTTAAATGATATTTTGCAGACTTTCAGCCAGTTATGCACATTTGATTATGGAGCAAAAACTGTAAAAATATTCAAAGCTCCTTGGTATATTCAAGACAAACCCAGATTTGCATATCGCGGACTTCTTATCGGTATTCTTTTTGCCCCCCTCGTATAATCTGAAAAATTTCCATGGACAGGAAATAGAAAGTAAGGGCATGTTTGGTTTAAAAAGTAAGAATGGAATGGTATGAGAATGCTAATCCCCTAGGTATGGATTGAAAATCCATTACTTTCATATAGTTGTTTTGTCCATTCTATTAATAAAAGGGAGGTATGGGGATGAGAAACTTATGGGTGGAGGTGGGTATGAGATTCATGGGGTTGAGAAACCATTGGGTATGGGGTTCCATACCCAAATACCCCAACCATACACCATATTGTTCATTAATAGTATCACATCCATACCATTTCATTCTAAATGCTTGCAACCAAACATGTCCTAAATGGTTTGCTTGGATATGTTATCTGTTTTGACCTTTCTTACATGTGTTGCTTTCTTGCAGATACTTCTCGGCATTATTTGCCTATAATATTTATTAAGAATATTATTGATTCCATGTCATATGCTAAACTTGTAAGTCTTGATTTTTTCCCAAAATTACACATTATGTTTTTGCCCTTGAGTGTCCTTGTATTGTCTTGCTGCCTGTAAGTTTCCTGCGATCCTAATGTTTGAAAGTTTTATTCAGTAGAATGTTCTCCATTGGCATATCGTGGATGAGGAGTCTTTTCCCCTTGAAACACCATCATATCCAAACTTATGGAAGGGTTCATACTCAAGGTGGGAACGATACACAGTTGAGGATGCTTATGAAATTGTCAAGTAAGTTCTCATCATCATCATCATCAGCATCACCATCATCATCTCCTTTTCTCTATTACTTGCTGTCCACACTACAAAAGGAGTGTAGGTGTCCCATCCCCGATTGTTATTCTGTATGTCCCTAGTAATTGCCAAACTTACCCTAGAATCAGGTTCAAGCAAGATGTATGTAGCAATAAGAGAGTTTTTTTTTTTTCCTCTCACAATTGTAAAATATGACAAACTTTATAGGAATAAGTGTCTCGGTGTCTCCCAGAGTACATATGATATATTTCATTGAAGCAGAGAGTAGCCTAATGGGTTATGTCCTATGTCTAAAAGTGGCATAATCTAGGGATTTACTGGGTCTTTTTCTTTTTTCTTAAGCTTTGCTATTTGTAATGCATTGATGGATACATCCATTGCAAGTCTCTTAACATTGACCATGGATTTCTTGCTGGACAAAGATGATGTCAACAATAGTAGAGCCTTGATCCTTTACAAGGATGGACTGATGACGTCAACTACACAACTCAATATGTAATCCCCATAACTTGCTTATGGGAACACTTCCCATTCATTAATGTCAATGCAATATGACTAGTGAGACCAATGCTGCCATGTCCCTTTTCTAACCTCTTCTAGGTTATCATCTGTCTATATGGACTTATTGATCTTCTTTTAATATCTCCATTATTCCATTTTCAATCCTTCATAATCTATGTTGGTGGCTACTAATATCGTTGTTCGATATGTCAAGTATAAATCAATGTAGTTGGTTCTTCTTAACTTACCCTGGATATCCATCACTCAAAATTTACTATGAATCTCTTACTTGCTAAACTTTATTTTGTATGTCTTCTCATACTACTGTGCATCTACTTAAACATATGCATTCATCCCTTGAATTGATATTTCTTAGTCCTCAACAAATTTGCTTGAAAAAGTCTTGTAAATCTTTCACTTCATAATCCTAGAATCTAGATGCTTCTCTCCATTGAATAGTACGAAACATCTTGGTTAAACTCTCCATTCTAGTGGATGATAGGCACCACAATTTGCTTCCATTTTTGTCCCACAAAGTATTGATGGTAATGTTTTGTATCATGTGATTTTACTTCTAGCATTAAATTCGATGATGTGTATGTGTAATTATATTAAGATAAGATAAGCTTGGGCCTTTGGTTTATAATATAGAAGTAAAAGCTTGGCTTTCTGTTTTTAACTCTTTGATGGGTGCATGAGATGTGATCAAGTTTAAACACATGTGAACCAATTACTTTTTTTTTTAATTTAAAAAAACCTCTCAAAAATGTGACGGATCAATTATCCCCATTTCGACAATTACTTTTGTCTTCATGCTGCAATTTGTTGTAAATTTTATAGTTTGACAGATTGCACTTGCTAAAAACCGTTAGAAGTTTATTTCAACATAACCTTAGACCTTGCGTGTTTATGATTCTAACTCATCAGCATCACTGTTAATTGCTGTGGACATAGCTATTGGAAAAAGATTATCATTAAACAACATGCACATAAACCAAAGTACCTCACCTTGTAAGGGTTTAGTCAACTTTTCTATTCATAGCTATTGCAAAGAGGAATGGTAAATCCTTGATACGATCCAATCCTTAATAATATTGATAAAAGTAGTATATATATATATATATATATTTATTTTTTTTTCCTTCTTAAAGTTCATCCATTGGTAGCTAGTACCCCAGGCCTTGGTAATGTTGATTAAACCTGTATACAAATTTCTTTCTTAATGAATAATGATATTGTTCTAGGAGCTGTCTCTGGAGGTGGGTGACTTCTTTAGTTGATCCATCTGAACCATCTTCAAAGCATCCTTACTCATTTTTCCCCATAATTCATTTTGTGATTCATTGGCTGTTTCCTTTGGTAGTTGGAGCCACCTTGCACTATTGTACATAATTAATCTGTTCTTTATAATTAACACTAATTTCTTTTCCTCCAAGCACGTTTTTTTTTTTCCTCTACATATTCTTCAAGAGGTTTGCTAATCATTTAATACCAACTTTGCTTAAATTTGCTACACTTCAACAGGAATACTTTTTTAGTGAACAGATTCCTTAGTTTCATTTTTTTCCAACACCATCTGCCTCCCCATTTGTTCTCTGAAAACGTCACCTTTCTTGATAAAAAATACTTTTAATGCGCTGACTTTACCTCCTGAATTCCTCAATTGGTTTCGTGTTTGCTCTTTTTTTGGTTTTCCTTGGTTGCACCTTGCACATCTTCATTGAAGATTGTTGCGGTACAACAACATGAAAGCTTTATTCCTAAAAAAATTGGGTCTGCTAGACATGGACTAAATCAAGTAATTGCGAAAATCATCCACGTATATTATCTTCCCCTAATCTTCCCAATTTATTGCTAGATTTTCCTCGAATCCCATCGACCTCATATCATGTATAACCACTTTCCTCAATGTTTGTTTGATGTTCTCCTATGCTTCACAATGTCTTCTATATGCTACTCCTTGAGCCTCCTTACCGTTGCATATTCTCTTTCCGTCTTACATGACCAAACCATCTTAGTCGATTCTCCCTCATTTTTTTCTCTATGGAAGTAACTCATAACTTTTTCCTAATGACCTCATCCCTTATTCTTTCCTTTCTTGTATGCCCACACATCCAGTATAGCATACACATTTCTGTCCCTTCTATCTTTTGAACATGGAAATACTTGGGATCAATATGGGTTTAAACTGGACTAATGTTGCCTGTTTTCTCATTTTAGCTGGGGGCATGAAAAAGTACTGCATAGCTATTGTAACCCCTTATATATTATAATTGTCTTTTTGTTTTGGTGGGTGGATAATAGATTTGTCCTCTTGTAGTCACAAGTTCATAGCAGCTCATTTGGAAACACAAATACACAATCATGTGTTGTTTTGGTAGCTAGCTTATATCCGTGCCCGTGCAACTACTGATAATGCAGATTCGCACATTGCTGAATCAATCTCACCACTCTTCTAAATTTTGTCTTTTGGTGCATTATGTTTGGTTTCCAGAGATGATCTTGACCATGTAATGATGTCATTTCAATAAAGCGTGACAGCCCAAGGAAAACTGAGGATAAATGAGCTCTTCCCTGTAAAGTGTTCTATTTGTTGGATATAATCCTGTTTGAATGTGTAGTGAATAAGGCCCAGATTGCATATGTTACTATTTTTTCCCTAGTTGGTTGGATATGTTGTTTTATCTTACCCTTCCCCCCCCACTACATACAACTCTCCCACCCCAAAACACACACACACACAGAGACAGGGGGGCTTCACAAAAGCCTAATTTTTACTACAAACCAGGTTTATGCGTTATTCTGTTTCTTTCTTATCCTAACTAAATTTTTTCCTTCCCTTTTCATGTTTGTATGATGGCTTACGTGCAGCTTTGCTAAGACAAGAGGTATCCTTCATCCCCCTTTTTCTTTGTAAGCAAGCAAAAATAGCATAGCACCCAAAAAACCTAATCATACAGTCTAAAGGGTTGCTAGCCAGTGACAACCCCTGTAGGAGGTCTCCCCACGTGGAAAGCACCCTAAACAACTACAGCCACACAACCTTGGCCTGTTACAGATTGCTCAACCATTGCTTTTCTACATCACTAAGCTTATCACTATCCTTACTCTTTTACTATGCTGCTTGCAACTATTCTCCATTTATTACTTTTCTTTTCGTCGAAACATTTTTCTTTTTATGGTGTCATACTGTCATTGTATTTTAGTTTGGCGTTGGATCAAAAACATGATTTTGGAGTCCAGCATTTGCAAAATATCCTCTGTGGTTTTGTGTGAATAATTAGTTGGGCCCTTGGCATGTTTATGTAAAATGGGCACTTGGGTTGCGACTGAGTGCAAGACACTAACACCTCCAAAATCTGCCCCTTGAAAACTGCTTTAATGGGAGGATTATGGGAGCATTACTCCCTCGTTGTGAAAACGTTTAGGCAACATCATAAAAGTAAACACAATGGAATTTTTTTTATATAAAAGTTAACTTAAAATTATACAAATCAAATTTGTGACATAATGTGTTAAAAGAAATACAAACTGTGTCTCTCCATTCAAAGCCTGTGAATACATATGAAGTTTTATTGGCTGCTCATCATAATTGATGAATCCAAAAAAGATGTCGTTGCAGGGTCGTCCGAGAAAGACGATAACTACCAAGACAAACATTGCAAAGCATATGTGAGGAGTATGCACAATAAGATAACACACCAACTATGCAAAATGAAATTTTGCATGACTCATATTTACCTCAATTTAATGCTAAGTGATGTTTAGCGTATTAACTTGCAACTCTACTGACTTGTGGTAAGAGATTAAACTCCTGCCAAGTAATTGTGGAGAGATGGACTATTGTTTGTACCTACTTAACTTGGTCAGCCAAAGAGAAAATAAACCTATTCCGAAATAATTCTAGGCGGAGCACCATCATGCGACACCCAATAGCAAAATAGGAATATAGCTTAGAAGCATATAACCCCCCTGTTTTTCCTCGTACAGATTCTATACAAGGAACATGCTCCGTTTAATTACTTGCCTTAACCAGTAAGCTTTAATTAACTCATAGCTTACTCATATGAACTTTACTCAACTTATGAGACTAACTTGTAATATCGACTTTACTCTTAGAATAACCTAGTTAATAGTTTTCACTCACTTTGACTCAATGTAGCATGAGTACTTCATATGAGTAGCTGTCATCGAACGGTCGAACTTGATTCGTCCTTGTATTGGGGATGATTCTGATTCTTCACGTTATAATTGGCCCTACTCATTAACACTATTTTTAAGATTTGTCGTTTTCGGCCTTGTTTTCAACTCTGTGCAACCTAGCTTTGACTTTATACTTTGAACTTTAAATTTGGTTAACTTAATTAGTACTCTGTAAGTCCGTATTTAATACATCCGTTATTAATTTGTTGCAACAAAGGGGTATTTTTTGTGAGAAATAAAAAATTCATTTGTTGCAACAATTTAAAACGGAGGAAGTATAAATAATTAAATAATATATAAATTATGAAATACCTTCATCAAAAATGGAAAAATACCTTCATTAACTACTAAAAACCATCAAAACACAAAATTGAAAGTATGACTCATTAAAGAACGTCTGAATCTAATTTATAAAATTTGAGCATTGATCTATAAATAATTATCAAATCTTTTTCTTCTTGCGCTGCACCTTAATCCCAAAGCGATGGCATGATGACTTCCTAAGAGGTCACCCATCCTAGTACTATTCTTGGCCAACCACGGGGTCGGTGGGGTCAGCTGCATGGCAACACAAAGACTTCCCATGAGGTCATCCATCCTACTACTATTCTTGTTCAACAATGCGCCTGGATGTGACATATTTTTACGTTGGTTGTCACAGGCCTACCACAACCTTCCTCCTTCACCCATGCTTAGGTTTCGGCAGCGGGAAACTCCACTGGTGGAGTTATAAATAATTATCAAATGACTAATAAAATTAACAAGACTTGATTTTTAGTTTTTACATATGAATTCATCATTCATGTATACTTGCACTTGCCAACACGCAACAACTAATCATATACTTGATTAAAGCTCGAACTTGTATCTCATGTACATACCTTGACTGCCCTTTGGATTAAAAATACAAGGAAGCGGAGCAAATTGATGCATTCCCAGATGAGGTGAGGTATTGAATTTGAAATTGATAATGGTGATGGCTAGGCAATAATTGAAGGGGTTGAATGTAAGGTCATGATAATGGAAAGATGGGTAATGGCTCTTAGTGAATGATCTTAGTTTGCATTACGAATTTACAAGATAGTTAGATCTGTAATTTTATGGAAAAAGAATTAAATAGTAATACAGTGTTATAGGACTAATCTCATTGGAAGGTATTAGACTTGAATCTCACATCGAACTTATGGGGGGTTGATGTGAGATTTATATAGGACAACATTCAATCATCATGAAATATAACAAGGTCAAAAGATTTTGGTAACTTATGAATGACTAATGACAACACAGATGATGCAAAAACAAATAGGAGATTTTTTTTTTTGACTCTTCACGACTTCATGTGGAATGGATCGAAAGAGAAGAGGGTTTTTATGGGCAAATGTTAGAAAATTCAACAAAAATACGATATTAGTATGATATTTGTAACTGTATAATTATTCAAGGATAAAATGGACAAGTTTACTTGAAGAACAAATTAGAACAACAATAGACTAAATAAGATAAGATAAAGATGAAGTAATGATATGATAAAGATAAAAATGCGATAATACTTTTGGAAGAGTAGAATATGAGAGGGAAGATGAAATCTGTTGCAAAAATATAATAGTTTGTTTAACCACATAATTGATTTTCAAAATAGCTATAATAAACGTTTTCTTAAAAAGTTGATTATTAATTTAGATTTCTTAAAATAAGGACGTAGGAAATTCCCATTAATTTTGCTTATAATTATCAATCTCAACCTATAAGTTGCTCTACAAAATATAAATATCATGAAAATACGAGGTATTACAATTTATTGCAATCTATCCCCTTTAAAAGAAGTTTCGTCACAAAACTTAGGAAAAAGTACATGAAACTTTTAAATATAAAGCTTTTGCAATAGTTATAAAATTCATTTATAAAACTTGAAATGAAAGTACACAGTGTTTTCAACTTCATCAGCACAAGCAAGGCTGGGTGTAGATTGGTGAATGAGATTCACCACTGTCTTCATTGTTTGTTCTTTTATCTCTGTTTTGATTTAACTCTCTCTCATGCTATTGCACCTCAAAACATACCCCATCTTAACCAGTGTCACCTAATTCACCTTTTAGTTCGGTTTTATAATTCTCAGTTCGCCCAAAATGGGCCAAAAATAGCCCAAAATCGACCATAATTCGCTTTTTGCGGTTCACAATTCTAAAGGAGTTTATAGAATTATGTAACTATGATCTTAACTCCTAATGAGATTTTTTTGGCAGTATATGATTTTATGATAATATAAATTTTAAAAATGTTTTTGCAAAAAAAATATGGTGTGCAAGTGTGTGCCATTGTATGCTTGTATAATACCTGGTAGGAAAACCATTCTTCACACCTTATTGAACCAAAAACTTTGCATGCTTTTTTTTTCTTTCTCCTACACTATGTAGTCATATTGGGCACTTAACATGACTTAGCCTTAAGGCAATTGTATGTCTTGTGGCAGGTATCCATGTTATGCCAGAGATTGATGTTCCTGGTCATGCTGAATCATGGTATGTAATTTCCCTACATGGACTTTTCTTTTGTATATATCAAAGGTTTGGACATTTCTTTTTTGTTTGAGTTGGCAGGTTATCAGTCTTCATGCAATAATTTGTCTAAACTTGATTGTCTGAAACATCTGTTCCTTTTTTTGGCACGTCATAATACATCTAGTTCTTTTTTTTTGAAGTGAAAGAGTGAACCTAATGATTCTTTTACCTTACCCTATTTGCACCTGAAGTAAAATGATCTCCTAACATCTTGCTAAAAAAAACCTTTTGATGTGTCTTTTTTGTAGCCATATCTTCAGTTTTTCAAGTAAAAGCTATATTAAATTAAATAGAATAACTAGCATTTGTTCATGCGTTGATATTTTTTTCTTGCAATTCAGTGTTTTTTCATCATTTGTGTATGTGTTTATAAGGCCCTGTTCTTTTAGACTTAAAAGCTACAGTAATCAGATCAGATCAGACATCATTACTCTTTATTATTATTATTATTATTATTATTACTCATTATTATCGACATTTTTCGACAACGGTTTTCGGACTGACTTTTTCAGCATTGATTATTCGGCCGACTTTTCCGGCGACAATTTTCGGGACGTCTTTTCCGACGACGGTTTTCGGAATAACTTTTCCGGCGATGATTATCCGGTCGACTTTTCCGGCAGTGATTATTCGACCGACTTTTCCAGCGATGATTTTCAAGCCGAGTTTTTCGGCGACGATTTTCGGAATGACTTTTCCGGCGATGATTATTCGGTCGACTTTTCCGGTGGTGATTATTCGACTGACTTTTCCGGCTACGATTTTCAAGCCGAGTTTTTCGGCGACGATTTTAAGGACGACTTTTCCGACGACGGTTTTCGGACTGACTTTTTTTCGGCGGTGATTATTTGGCCGACTTTTCTGGCGACGATTTGCAGGCCGCGTTTTTCGCCGACGGTTTTCGGGACGACTTGTCCGACGACGGTTTTCGGAATGACTTTTCCGACGGTGATTATTCGTTCGACTTTTTCGGTGACAGTTTTGGAGTCAGATTGAATGAAGAGTTTGAAAAGAATGAAAAGTAAAATACTGAAGTGGTGAAATGAAATGAGCTTGAGGCTTTGGGTTCATTAAATTTTTGTCCCTAATAAAAATAAAAATCAAATCAGAAAAACTCAAATCAGATCAGATCAGACAAACTCAAAACAAATCAGATCAGTCCTAAAGAACAGAGCCTAATCTTGAAGTCTTTTACTTGATCATCTTATTATTTTCGGTGCTCATACAGGTATGTCTTATTTTTGTATATACAGGGGTGTTGGATATCCTGAACTCTGGCCTTCTTCTTCTTGTAAAGAGCCGCTTGATGTTTCCAAAAATTTTACTTTTGATGTTGTTTCTGGTATCTTGGCAGGTCAGATCTTTGATCCACAGAGTTAGCCATCTCAAAGTTATTGTTTGAATTTAGATTCTCAAATCTCATTGAAAGTCACTTTCGCATTTTTTTAGTATAAATTTTAGAGTGCTAATGAATAAACAATTAAACTTTATTTACACTAATGATGTTATCTATAAAGGGGTTTTTTGATGAAAACATTATTCGATATCTTAATAACATTTTAAAATCACTTCTGATACAAAAGCAGTTGCATGCATGTTAATCAACTGATGCTCCTTTATTACATTTCACTAAAAGATCTACACTTTGTATCTTGCAGATTTGGGAAAAATCTTCCCATTTGAGCTCTTCCACTTAGGAGGAGATGAGGTTAATACAGGTATCCACTGAGACTTGGATTTCCCCCTTTTCAAATTTCTTTTCCAATTAAGTGGGGTACTTTGAAACCATTAATAGATTCATGTCTCAAGCTGGTGAAATATATACAGATTAAAGTTTGTTTTAATTAAGATCAATTCATTATCACAGTGTAGATGTAAATAGAATAAATGAATTCTGGTCTCCGCCCCCCCCCCCCCCCTCCCCGCGCGTAAAGAGCAAAAATTAGAGAGAGAGAAATAAGGTTTGCATTATGTTATTGTTGCGAAAGGTTTCAAAACAAAATTCCTCCAAAGGGAGGGGAGATACAAAACATAATTCATAGACAAAAGATTTTCTGAGGTCAGTCTCCGTATGGCAAGAATCTCAGCTCTTCTATTATAGCTTATATAGAGTTGCTTACCACGGATCGCATCTTCAAATTCATTCATCAAGGCCTTGTTGGCCAAAGTGTTACTCCCTCTATCCCTTTTTTTGCACCATAAAGTGCACTGTTTATTTGACCACTTTGACTCTCTAGTGTTTTACATAGAAGGAAAAATATAGTCAAATGTGATCTAGTTTTGTTAGAATATATTATATGTTTTATAATATATGCCTAATATATTATAAAACATAAAACATATAATATATTCTAACAAGTTTGATTCAGCTCAAGGTGTTTTTTTTTTATATGTAATTTTTATAATTATTTATTACATGTATATAAAGATATTTTCATTTAAAGTTGTCTCGTCAGATGAAAAAAAGTGAATGGAGCAAATTAATAGGGACAGAAGGAGTATTACTCCCATATCCAAAATCTATTCTAGATTCTACCACGTGTTTCGACCAAATTAGCTTCAACCACTACCACCACAATGTTTTCTTTTTTCACAATTTTGGCTTGTGGAGTGTTTGCCATTTTTCTTTGTTCCATTAGTATGCTTTATATTTAATTTCTTTCCAGCCCACACGTATAGCATGCTCCCTTGGGCTTTTGATTCTTATCATTGGGATTGAAGTTTGCCTTTTTTTTTTGGCATTGAACATATATTTAGTCAAAAGCACATTAGGCGAACAATTTAAGTCTAGAAGAATCAAGAGAAAGAATCTGAAACTTATCCTTAAGGTGATTAGTCTATTACGGAGTACTCCGTATGTTATTACGCTAGGTAGCACGGAGACGGATTCGGGTCAAAAACGGGAACGGGGACGGAAAACGGCAAATTCAAAAAATTTAGAAACGGGTACGGCAAAAAAATTGTACATATATAAATTAAAATAAATACTAATTATTATTTTTATTTTTATTTTGACAGCAAAAAGAAAATAAATATAGTACTAAAATTGAAATAAAATAAGAGACTAATTGAAAATAGCTACTAACAAATAAAAGTAATAGGAAGGGTAGAATAAGAAAAGAAAAATAAAGTGGCCCACCCAAGATGAAGCCCAATACAGAAAAAGTAAAAAAGAAAGAGAAGTACTCCGTAGTCACTAGTCAGTAAGAGGGAAAAAGTGCACAAAAGTAAAAAGAAAGAAAGTAAGGCCATCACTAACAATGACCAAAACAAAGTTTGGTCATGAATTTTCTGGGTCATGGCCCAGCTAGCAATGACCAAATATGGGTCATGGATGACCAAGGTCGAAAATTCGACCAGTTCACCAAATGGAGCAGGAGAAAGGAAAAGGGGGAAAAAAAGGAAAAGAAAAAAAAGCTGCAGCTTTTTGGAGATTGTGCCAAGTGGCTTGTTCTGAGCCGTTGATTAAATATAGTTGTTACAATTTTTGCAACGGCTATATCTCAAAATTTACAAAAAAAAAAAAAAAAAAAAAAAACCAAAATTCATAATTTTTCATTCTCTATAAATAGACACCCATTTTGTTATATTTTCATCACAAAAAAAAAATAGCTTCTTATAATTGCTATTTTTGTACTAAAAAATATCAAATTTCATACTCTTCATTTCTACAACACATTATATTCTAATTTTCTGAATATATTTTTTAGAGTAATTATGGAGCAAAATTATTTATTTGTAATTACATATATGTAAAAATAAATTACAACACTAATTAAAATAGTTAATCATAATTATTTGTTGTTAATTACATTTAAATTAAAACATTTTATTAATTGAAAAAAGGATGGAGAGAGAAAATTATGGGGTGGGGTAAGTTAAAGTAGGAGAGAGAGTATGATGAATGGGTTATTGTTAAGAAGGAAAAAATAAAATTGGTGGGTCATGTGAGGTGGAGGAGAGAAGGAGGAAAAAGGGAAGATGACCAAAAAACTTGGTCATTGTAGGAGATGGTCTAAGAGGGTAAAAGGTACTCTAAACCTAACAGTAACACTAAAAAAGAAAGAAAGAGAAAAAAAGAAGGATAACAGTAAATAAGAGAAAAAAGAAAGAGAAAAAAGTAGAAAGACTAGTTTGAACTTGGAACAAAAGGATAAATGAGAAGTGAAGTTTGCCAGAAAAAAGAAGTGAAGCTCAAAATTGCCGGCGACGACAGATCCGGGGGTGGAGGTGGCTAGCTCCGGCGAAGCTAAAGCATGATGGTTAGGGAGAGAAGTAAGATAAGTTTTTCAATTCAAAACCCTAGATTTTTACCCCTTTTTCTTTCCTCTTTTTTTTTCAATTTGAAACCTTGATTTTTCCCCAAATATCTTAACATCATGACTTGGGGACGGCATCTTTACCTGTTGGCCGTACCCGATACGTCCCCAGCCATCGACAGCCACGTCCTCACCATGACCTAGCCATACCCAACCCGAACCCGCACCGTCCCCGTACCCTACCCGTCCCAGTACGGGAACAGTGCCTTGGATGCCGTACCCGTGCTTCCTAGTTATTACGTGGCTAATGAGTTTTTGAAAGTTCATGTCTTTCTTTTTGTGCTCAAGTAATCTTGACAGTCTTTAGACAGGGGAAGCTTCTCTAATATTCCCTTCGTCTTTTTTTACTTGCTACATTTCCTATTTTTTCATGTGGTGCTCACATAAATTCTACCTATTCTATCAACAATTTCGCCATTTACCCACTTTATTCTACCTATTTTACCCTTTGTCATCTTCTCAATAAATACCACGATTTTTTAATGGTTCATACCACTTTACATGTTTCTCCTAAAAACTTGTGCTAAAGGGAATGTAGCAACTAAAAAAGGATGGAGGGAGTAAAATACTAGCTTAAAGAGTTTCACACATTGTCTCCTCACCAAGGATGTTTGTTACCAAATTTCGTACTCATGGACTTATCCACTCGACCTTCACTTTCTTCTTCTTATTTGCAGTCACTCGCACCAATTTTCTTCTCCAAGGAGCCTCAAATATCCTTTCTTGACTTGAAGTTAACAAACCAAGCGTAAGAAGAAAAATAGCCACTTAATTTATTGTCCCTTTCTTTGAGGCTTTCGCCACTACCAACTTTATTACATTGATGAGGGTTGAAGTTGACGAACAATCATTAGTTTATCGAACTGCTACGACAATGTCTTGGTAAAACATATAATCTACTTTGAATTTTTAAAAGATTAGCAATTTTTACAAGTACTTCTTATAATTGTTACCATCCAAAGGTTCAAATGTATATAGCCATAGAAGTCTTATTGCTATTATTATATTATTGTTTTCAAATTGTTATAATCTAAGAGTTTTGAAGCACCTAACCAAGAACAAGAACTGTTGAAAAAGAACACTAGAAGATTTGTGTGCCTTGGCAGTTTGGACCCCGTAACTGTATTTGTGAGAGGTTGGAGCCACATACATTTATGCCTGAAGGAAGAATGCTGAATAAACAGATGTTTAAGAAAATAACGTATCAACTCTTTTTCCGCCAGAATCAACAATAATAAGGGTGAACAATAGATAATTAACTTAAGGATACCAAAAGTAGATGTAATCAGAGTAAGGTACAAAGCCTAAAATATAGTGGGTACAAAGACATTGAAGGGAAAAAAAACTTGAGGAAACTGTGTTTCGACAAGAACAGATACGCAGTTGGGCAGGCAGAGCCACCTGATGTCCTGATCAGCTGGCGAGCGACACATAAGTCTCCAGCTGCATTGTGCTTGATGATTGGGCATAGTTGTCCGATCACCGGGCGAACTGCAGTCCTTAAGGTCCAAAATAACCATAGTTGCACTCTTTAGTGGAGCCCCATGCTTGATGAACCAGGCAACCTGCAATTTGCTCCATTTATTTAACTTTAGTACAACATATGTTTGTCCACTTAATAAATTAGACGTTTCATTTGTTGAATTTTCTTATTACCCAATGGAGTTTGGAAGTATTTGGGTAATATGTTGATTTGGAAGGGATAGAATAGACAAGATATCAATACTTTTTAGTGGCATGAATGCATGATTATAAAAGTTGTAGAAAAATCTTTATGAAGGTTTTTTTTAGCGTGGTTCTAACAATGAAGATATTTTTTCATGTCCTCCCGATTCCATATCTCTATAAAAATGACAAGATTGATGTAGAGAAAATGAGTATGTATACGTGAGGGTGTAATGTTGATCCATACTACCTCTCTAATTTTGATATGTTTAATACTCTAGGAAGTATTATATTTTAAGGTGCAAATTATTTAAATTGGTCTAGAAGTGTGAGAATGGCTTGAGGGGCCAAGAAAACCTTGTTTTATTAATGGAACTCTAAAGAAGCCTAACATTGAACGTGCTAATTATCACTAGTGCATTCGAAATGATAATATGGTGAGCTGTTGGCTGTTTGCCTCTGTTAGCACTGAGATTTCAGTAAGCATGATTTGCATGACCACAACAAGGCAGTTTTGGGAAGAACTTAAGGAAAGATATGGACTGACCCATTGCTTTACAAGTTTAAGAAGGATCTCAGTGATCTAAGGCAACAAAGCAAGAGTTTGACTGAGTATTATTGCAGGATTGAGACTTTAAAGGATGAGATTGCCTCAATAGAGGGTACCTACAATATGCTAAAGAGACTCTATGAGGCTGATAGTTTAAACAAGTTGATCCTGTTTCTCAAGGCACTTATTGATGCCTTTAATAATATGAAAAGAAATATGTTGGCCATCAATCCCTTGACATCGGTCAATACAGCCTTTCATTTGGTACAACAACTTGAGAAGCAGGAGGTGTCAGGCTCACTTCAGGTTGTAGGGGAGATGAATGCATTGAATGTTAACAAGGGTATTTAGCATGGACCTGGAAAGAAGGAATCTAAGGAGGAAACTATGATTAAAATGTGTGACCTTTGTTACATGAGAGGGCAAATTAAAGAGGAATGCTTCAAGGTAATCGAATGCCCTGATTGGTTTAAGGGAAAGAAAGGGAAGAAACCCAAATTTGTAATGAATGTGAACAAGCAAAATCAGGAAATTGTCAGAAGTGGAGAAGAAAAATGGTAGTGGAGAAGGAAGTGGAAGTAAAAATGAAGCCATGGTGTCTGCAAGAGGTGCTGAAGGCAATAGGAGAGAAGCAGTTCAGCAGCAACTTTGCAATAAATTATTCACTTCTAATAATGCTTCACTAGTTGATTTCTTTAAAAGAAAAGGATGGATAATAGAATCTGGACTCTGGAGCATCTGATGACATGGCTGGATCCAGGGATGACAATCTTTACGCACTTACAAAGCCCATAAAGGTAGGGTTGCCTGATGGGAATGTAAAGCTTGTGAGACATTATGGAATAGTGAGGCTGTTACCAAATCTCATGCTGCCAATTATTATTAATTCCATATTTTAAGCATAATCTACTCTCGTGGGCACTTTGGTTGTAGAAGAGGAAAAGGAATGACTTTAGGAATGAGAATGAGGGAGAATGGAAAGGTAAAACCTTAGATTTAGGTAGTTCTTTGTTTTGGAAAAGAAAAAAAATGAGGCTACAACACAACTAGGGCTGTTAAAATGATCCGATCTGCGATCCGGTCTTAAAACATCGGATAATTTTTATGTAAATAATTTTTGGATGTTTCGGATCGGATATCTGAGAACTTCGGATCGGATACGGATCGGGAAAATTAATGTTTCAGATATCCGAAATATCAATATTTCGGATCGGATATTCAAACATTTTGGATCGAAAACAAACGTTTTTGGATATTTTCGGATCAGATATCCAGATTTATATCGGATACTTTGGATCGATAACTGGGTTTTCATGTATTTCGGATCGGTACATTGATTTTTTCGGATTGAAAATATGGAAAAATATATTAAAAATACAGGAAAAAAAATTTGGGAAAAAACTTGGACCGGATATTTCAGATATCTGGATTTTTCGAATTGTGATTTAGCCGATTAGAATTTTTCGGATATCCAACATTTCGGTACGGATTGATCCGAATGAACAGCCCTATTCACAACTATCATACCTCCACACTCCACCATAACATAACCCGGCCCCATAACCAAAAAAGTCACCCACCTCACCACCTAACCTCCACCGCCCCTCACCAACACGTCTCCCAGGGAAGAGAGGGGCGACGAGTGGGTGGGAAGGGGGCGGCTGGGTGGTGGGTTGGTAGAGGTTAGGGTTAGGATTGGGTGGTGAAGGTTAGGGATATAATATGGCGGTGGTGTGGTATAGGGAAAGGGAATGGAAAAGATAGGGGATGGAGGGTTTGGAGGTAGAGGACTCTGGGAGAATGGGGAGGGGAATGGGAATGGGAAAAAATGCCTAACAAACAATATCAAAGGGAATAGGGGTAGTCCCCTCGAAAAAAAAGGGAATAATGGTGGTTGATTTCCTTTCCCTTTGATGAAATCCCCCAACCAGACAGCTCCTCAGTGAGCTAGGAAGCACGGGGTCGGCTCCGGGGCTAAAGATTCCGTACTGGGGACGGGGACGGTGCGGGTTCGGGTAAAAAACGTCCCCGGGACGTTTTGGTCATGGTGGGTACGCCAGGGCCATGGTGGGGACGTGGAGGACGGTGGCCGGGGACGTATCGGGGACGGCTGATTGGCAAAACTACCGTCCCCAAGACACCAAAAAGGAGGAAAGAAAAAGGGTAAATTCTAGGGTTTTAATTGAAAACTTATCTCTAACCACGATTCACCGGTCGTTGGAGCTAAGCATCGCCGCCATTTCCGTCTGCTACCGTCCCGGCGCTATCGCTGGCTTGTGTTCCATACGGCACTGTATACACTTTTCAAGTCCTATTTGTTCGATGGACCTTTGAGCTTCTCTCTGAGTTCTCTCTTTCCTTTTCTTTTTTCTTTTCTTTTTTTCTCTTTCTTCTTTCTTATCTCCTCTGGCAATTAGCTGTTAGAGTGTTAGGTTTACACTTTTGATTTTTTTTGGGCAACGTGGCAGGTAGATTTTATTTGGGTTTTATTTTTGTTACAGTATTTTATTTACTGTTTTGCCTAATGGGCTGTGGGCCTATTTACTTTTCTTTTCTTATTATATCCTTCTTATTTGTTACTTGTACTAGACTACTAGTTACATAATATTTACTTATTTCCCAATTAATCTCTTATTTTAAAAATTTTATCATTTATTCTAATTAATAAATATCATATATATACATATTTTTCCTCTCAAAAAATTATATATATGTATATTTTTTTTTTTTGCCGTCCCCAAGCCGTACCCGTTTTTATAATTTTTTTAATTTGCCGTTTTTCGTCCCCGTCCCCGTTTTTGACCCCGAATCCGTCTCCGTGCTACCTAGTCAGTGAGTAAATTGCTGGAAAGGAATCATTTTAACATACAGGGTCGCGTCACTAAACAAAAGATAGGCTATGGAGAGTGCCAAGGAGGGATTTACAGGAGAGAAGAAGAGAAGAATGTAGTAGGAAGTAATGTGTTACTGTTTTTTGACTGTGTATATTATATATGTTCATGTTGTGCAAAATAATGTAGTGCATACTGCTAAGGTTGTTCTATTACCTCAAATTGAAGTGCTTTATTTCCCAATTCTTGTTTTGTGCGTGGTTTCTTTCTTATATAGTTTTTAATGTGCACCTTTTATATCTTATCAGGGTGCTGGAATTCTACACCACATATAAAGCAATGGTATGTATGAACTGTGTTTGTTGCTGTTGATAGTAAATACATATACGTATCTTAGCTAATGTTTACTTCATTTAATCAATCATAATCATCATCGTTATCTTCCATAAATTAACATTTACTTCTCTGAATCTTTATTTTGTCATTTAGAATTCTGGTCAGTTATGTGAGTTCCTAGCAAGACTTTCCTCCTAAACCTTATGGTTGCTCTACTTGCCAAAATTTGTCCAATAAGTTAAACAAGAAGCTCATCATTGTTATTCTGTGATGAACCTTTTCTGCGCAATGAACACAAAAAAAATGTGTTGCTTAATGCTTTTCATCAAAAGAGCCACCTGCTACGAACTTTAAGATTTTGTGTGAGCTTGCTGTAACAATGAAACAATGTAGGTGTCTGTCTTATGTTTGTTGCTATTTTCCTGATGAAGAGTACTCTGTTGATAGAGATGCTAGGTTGCACGGGAACGGGGTTGGAAACGAATATGGATACAGGGACTGAAAATGGCAAATCTAAAAAATAATGTTAATGGGTACGACCAATTATAACATAAAGAATCTGAATCGTCCCCAATACGGGGACGAATCAGGTCGGGAACGGCTACCCATATGAAGTACCCATGCTACAAAGTAG
Organism: Salicornia ramosissima; assembly: GCA_951394345.1. Classification (NCBI taxonomy): domain Eukaryota; kingdom Viridiplantae; phylum Streptophyta; class Magnoliopsida; order Caryophyllales; family Amaranthaceae; genus Salicornia; species Salicornia ramosissima. The sequence continues at coordinate 13,754,739 of OX596239.1, forward strand.
AGATGTCTTTGAGTCTTTGACACCCTTGCATAAGTGCATTAATGAATATTCCATTCGAGGAACGGTTCACATTTTCATCCGCTTTTAATTCGTGGAAAGGGTGAGCCTTAAGGGTACCTAGTGTAATTCCAAGGCAGCAGCATTAAAGGGCCGTATGCTGAACAAAACTTGAACAAATCCGGCTATTCCCTCCCTCCATCTATGTGATGGACACATTACTACATGACTTTAACTAATTTTTCCTTGAGAATTTCCGTATCTCATTTAATGTATATTAAAATTTTCAATTGCAGGTTACATGACCGTAGCATGAGTTCAAGAGAGGCCTACCAATATTTTGTACTTAGAGCCCAGGAAATAGCTTTATCAAACAATCGGACACCTGTGAACTGGTATGCCTCAATGCCTCATTGCATTTTCAGCATGTGTCCCAACATAGAGGCTGTCTGAACTCTATACAAAACAGAGAGGCAATTCCCAACCGAGTAAAAATTGGCGAGTGAAAAATATCTCACTTTGTACCATATTGTTTGCCTATTTTGACTGAGTTAGACTTTGCTTTCTTTCATTCTTTGGTCATTTATTCATTAGGCATGTTAATTTGCCATGTAAAACACAAAGTATTCATGTCAGATTCATTTATACTATTTTTCTCTTCCACAAATTTCCTTTCATTAATGATAAAACTATAAAAGCTAATGGTCTAAGTCGATGTCGATCAATGAACAACACAAAATGTCAACTTTTTGAGGGGAGGGGATTGATGCTCAAAAAAGGGATCCACTTTGTGATGAAGTAGACGAGTGCCGGGAAGTTTTCCCACAGATTTACCTGCCTCAGCTTAGGTTCGAACCATTCTTTGCCTTTTGCACCAGATGGATTATTTCTTTTTTATATTTACCTGGTGATTTTTGCTTCAGGGAAGAAACATTCAGATCATTTCCTTCAAAGCTAAATCCAAGAACTGTTGTACATAACTGGTAAGCTGTGTATCTCATGTTAAGGTGTTAACCCAAACTATCATGTTCTCTTGTAAGAAATTTTTCTGTGTTTGAATGTAATGATACAATAAGTGCAAATTGGTGGCAGGCTGGTCTCTGGAATCTGTCCCAAGGCTGTGGCTAAAGGTTTTGAATGTATATTCAGCAATCAGGGTGTTTGGTACCTTGATCATCTAGATGTCCCTTGGCAACCTGTCTACCAGGCAGATCCTTTGGAGGGAATTACTGATGTTGCTCAACAAAAGCTGATCCTCGGAGGAGAAGTATGCATGTGGGGAGAGACTGCTGATCCTTCAGATATTCAGCAAACAATATGGCCACGAGCTGCTGCTGCTGCAGGTATGCATAATATCTCTTTGCAAAAAATGTTTCTCTTTGGTAATCACACATACGTATGTTTCTTCCATGAGATTTATTATTTAGCATAAGAAATTAGCCATTGACCTTTGAAAATATTGGGATTCATGTCGTATATGAACTCCGCCGGTGGGTTTTCCATTGCCAGTCCCAAGCCTGGATAAAGGAGGAGGGTTGCAGTAGGGCAATGACAGCCATCGTAAAACTATCACATCTTAGGACATGAACCAAAATGATAATTGATTGATTGATATCATTTATGCTGAGTTCCAGGACATACTGACATAGCACATGAACTAACTTTATTAAGAGGTAACTATTAATATAATTGAGATAACATTAAATTTGTTGTGAACCCAATGTATTTAAGAACTAGTTCAAGACCAATGCAGATGCATGGATAACATAAAAGGGGGCAAAACATATCTGTCTAGTGTTGAAGCTTTAAAAGAACTTAAATTGTCAAAAGGGTTAATAGATTATCATATATAAGTTAATTGGTATTGTTTGGTTATCAGTAGGAAGTATAGTTTCCTAGCAACTTTTAGTGTATAAATGTTAAATTTTGGTTGGTTGGATATGGGAACTCCTAATTTCGAACTTACTTGGGGGATTAGGCCAGTTAATTCCTCCATTTTATAGGAAATATTAGTTTATGGGAATTTCCATTTTGTATAGTGTTGTCAACCCAACAAAGATACATACATATACTTCCTAGGAAAATAAAATTCTCATGAATTTATACACCAACCAAACAAGCACTAAATTAAGAAAGATGGTTTTTGTAAGATATTTTAAGAAAAAATATATTTGTTGAAAGATTAGAGAGTGAGTGAGTAATCTTGAAGGTTAGTAACCCTCTTAAAATTGGATTTTCATTGGTCCATTAATATTAATACACTACTCTCTCCAATTTATTACAAATGTATTACTTCATAATATTTTAGTCTATGTGTCTAAAAGGGTGACCCACACTAAGAGTTACTCAAACAATTTCCGAAAGATTATTTTTTAGGATATTGGATAGAACCCAAAAGGATAAATAAAAATGTAAACAGTTAGAACGACACATGACATTAGTGGGTTTTGCTTAGTATAGAGTAACTGAGTAAGTATATATAAATCCACTCAATTCGGTCTCACGTAACTCACCTAAGAAAGGACGGAGCTGTCGAGTGAGGATTGGGCGAGGGGAGTTCAAGATGTACCTGGGTACAAATCAGCCAATAAAAAAAAGACAAGTTCGGAGTAGGCAGGGCTAAATAATGTAAGTAGGGTACGTAAACGAGGGGCGTAGCGAGTCTAAAAAAAAGCGAAGCTTTTGGACAGATCACATGCTTTTTGTACTGGTCAGCTTTGAGCTGTCGAGTAAGGAGTGCTCTATCTCTTAAGAAAGGGGCTTTGGAAACCTGCATATAGATATAGATTCGTTCTAACAAATATCAACTGGATGTTTTTCCTCCTAATTGTCACCGTGCTTTGCCATATAGAACGCTTATGGAGCAGTAAAGAAGCTACATCAGGCAGAAATATAAACGAAACAGCACTACCCCGATTGCATTACTTTAGATGCCTTCTGAATATGCGCGGGGTTCAAGCTGCCCCTGTTAATAACTATTATGCTCGGCGTCCTCCAACCGGACCAGGATCATGTTACAAGCAATGATGTTCTTTATTATTGTATCAGAAGGTTCATTGTGATATCCTGAATTCTTGATATGAAAAGTCCCTCTATTTTTTTTTCCAAAAGCACAGAAACATTATTTCTGTTGATAACATTGTGGCCAGTATGGTATGGCCAGCCTTTGCAGTTGCACCATGCAAGGCTGTTTGACATTGTACTATTTTGTATGAGTACTTTTCTTTGTTTTGTTGAATGATAAAAACGAGACATGGCTTTTTATCTATCATTTTATCCACGGTAGATTCATGTAATTTGTTAATGTAACCAGTCCATCTCTGCTGTGTAAGTGAACCTTGCATTTCATCAATATTTCACTTCCTCAATTTCATCTATAAATCTATGGCTCACCCATATTTTTTTCTCGGGGATGGATTCCTTTGTGGTCGGGTGAAATTCCATTAAATATATTTAATTTCTTAGGCATAGCACATTAATTTATTTAAGTAGAATTTTATCAAGTATTCTTTTTAAAAAATAGCAATTAGGGCTTAAAAAATCTGCACAATCTCTTTTAAGTAGTTTTTGTTTTTGTAATACTCTCCCCGTATGACCGGCGACCGACGGGATCAATATTTTAGATTGGATATAGAAACGTTATGAATGAAATTTTTTTGAATCCCAAACGGTGATTCATATACAAACAAAAAATAGTACAAGATAACAAAAAAAAATGCTTAAAGATGTAAGATTATTGAGAAATATTTAAATAGAAAAAGATAAGATTTGATGCAAGGACGGAGTAATATTGTTACATTTTTAATAGATTGTGTTTATATTGGGCCTATTTGCAAACATTTAAATAGAAATAGAGTTTTGGCCAACATAAAAAATCGGCTTAAAAAACTATTTTTTGGTGCTTTATAGTTAAAGGTTTGGAAGAGGGATTTTGGAAGGGCTTATATGAGAAGTTTTTTTTGGAAGGGCTTATAATCTAATAATTAAACTACAAATATGTAACAAGCTTGCCCAATAGCAAACATTTCAAAATCCAAGCTTGGAATTTTGAATTCAAACCTCATTGCAAGCATCTTTCAGAAATTGAGAATATATGTAACAAGTTCTGGATCGGTGCACACTACTAAATTGACTGTTTCCACTAACAAATGAAGTTAAGATATATCTTTGGTTTTGTTAACTGTTAATTACGTAGCAAGTCATGTTGCTAAATTAAAAGGTTATAAGAAATAAGTAGATATAACTGACTTTTTTTTTTTTTTTAATTTAAGTATTAAAAATAAATATTTCATTTAAAATAAATAAATAAATAAAATGATTTAGTTAACAGTCAAAGGTGTTTGACCGTTAAAATTTAACACTCTAAGGGCACTTGGTAGTAATAGCAAAACATTTCATCAAATGTTGGTAGTATTTTAAAACAAAAAAAAAAATTAATTGGTAATAATTGACAAAGTGGACTAAAAACTTGGTAGTAATTGACAGATTTTCCTTTGAAAAAATAAAAACTTAAATAGGAGGAACATAGGGACTAGACCCGTCAAACAGGTCGGGTCGGGTTGGTGTAAAATAGTTGAGGGTTCAGGTTGTATCGGGTTGGGTGTTAGCGGGTTCGGGTTAGTATTAGCTTTTTTATAACCCAAATTCTTCAGGTTCGGGTTGACCCAGCGGGTTGGAAAGTTTTATAACACCCTTTAATTTTTCATATCTTAATGCAATATATGTACTAAAATGTACCTTAAGCGTTCTAAAAAGTACAAATTATAAGAAATATCTTCATTAATAGCTAATTCATGGCCAAAAATTGATGTTGTGGTCCAATAAAAATTATTTTAAATTCAAAGTTTTAATGGTAAGAAGTGTTTTTGCTTACATTTTCCTATAATATCATAAATTTAATACATTTTTAATGATTTTCGGGTTGGGTTAAGAGCGGGTTGTGTTTAACAGGTTCAAAACGGGTTTGAGTTTTTATTTTTTTGTCAAAACCCACTATTTACGGGTCGGGTTTACTGGGTTTACTGGGTCGAGTTGAAAACTGACAGCTCTAACAGGGACCCTTCGTATGACGCCGGGTGCGTTTCATTTGTGTGAACTTTTCTAATCTTATTGGAACTTTTCTAATCTTATTATTGTAACTTTTTTTATCTTATATGGTCTTTTTTTATTTTATCTAAACTTTTCTAATCTGAGATAAAATTTTCAGCTCTGATCTGATTTGATCTAATATAATTTTTTTTAAAAAATAATCATTAGAGTTATGAAATAAGTTGAATTAAAATCTGTATAGAGAAGAGCACGAGACAATGAGGGAGAAAATGGAACATCAAACTCACAATCTTATACTCCCCCGTAACATATTAATTACAATGATTTGAGATAAAATAGAAAGATAAAATATCAAATGGGTGCATTCTCTTTATCTTATTTTTTTTTCTGATCTGATATATAAGTTGAGTAGAACACACCCAATATGTTACACACGAATTAGTATTATTATTGCAACAAAGTACTTTTTACGTATGCCAAGAAAAAACTATGAAGATTAATATCTCTAATTATGTATTTTGAAAAATTATTATCACTAAAAAATAAAAAAAACTACAAGTTGAGACGAGTCCAATAAAATCTTACATGACTATATTTTTCTATATGTATAAGTGACAATTTACAATCAAAATAAAAATTGTAAATAGTGTCAAAAGTACATTTATTGCAAGAATTAATTTATAAAAGAACTACTCCGTATTATTATTATGTGAAAGTATTGGGTCAGACGGTCTGACCAGACAATCTGGTCAGACGGCTGACCCATATAACCAAATATATTAGTGAAAAACTTTGGGAGGCTATAACTTTGCGCTCGGGTGTCGGATCGGGGCATATAATATGTCGAAATTGATTAACTTTTCGAGACAAACGCAGTTGCAAATATCCGAAGGGGATTTGGCCACCGGAAATCGCCAAACGAGGCCTCTAAAGGCCTCAAAATGCAAAAAAACATATTTTGTCCAAGTTAGTTACAAAATGTGTCCATGTTTTACAATATGTGTCCATGTTTAAACAATATGTGTCCAAGTTTACAAATAGGTATCTAGGGTTAACAATATGTATCCAGGTTTGTCCACTTTTGTTCAGGTTTGTTCATATTTGTCCAGGTTTATCCACATTTGTCCAGGTTTGCATGTCCAGGTGTGTCCAGATTTATCCAGATTTGTCCATGTTTGTCTAGATTTGTCTAGGTTTGTTCATATTTGTCCAGGTTTGTCCATATTTGTCCAGGTTTGCATGTCCAGGTGTGTCCAAATTTATCTAGATTTGTTCATGTTTGTCTAGATTTGTCCAGGTTTGTTCATATTTGTCCAGGCTTGCATGTCCAGGTGTGTCCAGATTTGTCCAGGTTTGTTCATATTTGTCCAGGTTTGTCCACATTTGTCCAGGTTTGCATGTCCAAGTGTGTCCATGTTTGTTTAGATTTGTCCATGTTTGTCTAGATTTGTCCAGGTTTGTCCACATTTGTCTAGGTTTGCATGTCCAGGTGTGTCCAGATTTATCCAGATTTGTCCAGGTTTGTCCACATTTGTCCAGGTTTACAAATTGTGTCCAGTTCTGTTTCCAGGTTTACAAATGTGTCCAGATCTACCAATACATGTCCAGATTTAACAGCATGTGTCCAGGTTAAACACATATGTGTCCAGATTCAACAATATACTGTCAGACCGGTCTGACACAATACTTTCTCTGGAAGTATTACGGAGTAATATTTTTTTTTTACACCATAACTTATTAATTAATTCTATTTTGAGTTTTATAGTGACTTCAGTTCTCCCCCTTGAAAAAGACTTGCAGTCTCTTTTACTTCTCTTCATCTCTCTTTCTCTCTCCTCCCTCTTCTCTCGTGAAGCAAGCATACTCCCCTTAACCCACTATCACACACTATGTGTTTTTCTCTTCCCTTTTTTAAATGTATCACTCTTTTTCCTCACTCTATTAACCTCTAAATCTCAAACTTTGCACTAACTCTTACTCACTCTTTCTCTTCGACAAACCCTAGAAATTCTTTAGTTTCTTTTTTTTTTTTTTTGAGTTCTTGAGTTTCTTTGATTTGTAGTTTACGCTGTTTCCTATTCACAGATTTGTGCTATAAATGTAAGATTTTCTGTTTTTATTAATTTCCCTTTTTTTTTTTAATGTGTATCATTAACCTGCAAAATGGGGAACTTGTGATTTTTTTAGTTCACTGATATTTTTGTTTTATTTTATTTTTCTTGCAGGTTAGCTTGGATTGAGATTCACATTTGTGGGTTATCCAAGGTATGTGCTACATGCTTGAGTAGACTTGGGTTTTGATATTGTTAAGTTTGTTTAAAGTTAATTGACTGTCAAAACTCAGGAACTTTAAGCTCATATATGTGTATGAAAATTGGGGGCTTTTAGTTTTGGGTAAATATATTGTGTGGGGAAAGTGGGCATGGTGGGTAAAGAGGATGGAACTAGTTCGTGGGGTGAGTACCAAGTTTGTAATAATGTCCCCAAAAAATTTTGGAGGTCAGCTTCATGGTCTTCATCCAGAACTGCTGCACATAACCCTGATAATGATGATAAAGATAACATTGATCTAAATGGGAACCCAGGTAGCAATGGTGTCCCAGCCCGGAGGTTCCCTGCTCCATTAACGCCTCGTTCCCAACAAAACTGTAAGGCTAGATCATGTTTGCCCCCATTACAACCGCTAGCCATTGCTCGAAGGAGCTTGGATGAATGGCCCAAGGCGGGCTCGGATGATATTGGTGAGTGGCCTGGACCTTCCACCCCTAGTGGTAGGGATGTGAATAAGGGTGCGGAGAGGTTGAAACTTGATATGTCTGCAATTCAAACTAATGCAGACAAGAATGGGGGGTTTGTTAAGAAGGATAAGATTGCATTCTTTGACAAAGAATGTTCTAAGGTGGCGGAGCACATCTATCTTGGAGGTGATGCAGTTGCTAAGGATAGGGATATACTGAAAAAGAATGGGATTACCCATGTTCTCAATTGTGTGGGTTTTGTTTGCCCTGAGTATTTTAAAGCTGAATTCGTTTATAGAACGTTGTGGCTTCAGGACAGTCCTTCAGAAGATATAACCAGCATCCTTTATGATGTCTTTGATTACTTTGAAGATGTTCGGGAACAGAAAGGAAAAGTTCTTGTTCATTGTTGTCAAGGTGTATCTCGGTCTACATCTCTAGTGATTGCTTATCTTATGTGGAGAGAAGGGCAGAGTTTCGATGATGCATTTCAGTACGTGAAAGAAGCAAGGGGTATTGCTGACCCAAATATGGGTTTTGCTTGTCAATTGCTTCAATGTCAGAAAAGAGTCCATGCCTTTCCCCTCAGTCCAAGCTCATTACTGAGAGTATACAGGATTGCACCTCATTCTCAATACGACCCTTTACATCTTGTCCCCAAAATGTTGAACGATCCAACTATTTCAGCTTTTGATTCTAGAGGTGCGTTTATTGTACAGGTGCCTTCTGCAATTTATGTTTGGCTTGGCAAACATTGTGAAGTTATAATGGAAAGGGAAGCTAGAGGTGCTGTGTCTCAGATTGTCCGGTATGAGAGGATACAGGTGCCTGCCCATGTAATTAAGGAAGGTGAGGAGCCATCCTTCTTCTGGGATATGTTCACTGATTTCGTGATGGATAAATGTGCTAATGGAGTAAAGGATGGGGAGGCTAAGATACAGCCTGGTGAGAGGAAAGTAGAATCATATGATGTAGATTTTGAAATCTTTCAGAAGGCAATTATGGGAGGTTTTGTGCCAGCTGTGGGATCATCAGAGGTTGGCCATGAAACTCACCTGCCTGCGCGAGAGAATAGTTGGAGTGTGTTGAGACGTAAGTTTGCCTCTGGCCATATGAAAGACTTTGTTTTAGCTCCCAAATTGGTTATCAATAAGCTTCACTCAGATTCTAGGCCGAATAATTATGGAGATACTATTCCTTTGAACAACTCACGTATATCTGATGTTATGTCGGTGCCCTCGACATCCTCATCTCCTTCGTCTCTTTCTTCAGCATCATTGTCATCTTTTTCATCTCCTCATCTTTCTCCAGACTCCATCTCCTCTGATTCTAGCAATAACTCAAAGTGTTCTCTAGAATCTCCTTTGGAATCACCATTGCCAATATCATCAGCTATATCTGCAATCTCTAACATGTCTCTTCATTCATCTAAAAATTCTACAAATGTGTCTAACCATCCCGGATTCATTGAGGTTAACTTTGGCTCAAATCCCTTAAGGTCCACCAACTTACCCACCAGAAGATCACCTCTGTCAATTGCTGAGCGTAGGGGTAGTTTATCTAGGTCCCTTACTTTGCCAATTGGATCTGGTGATGTTAGGATGCAAGAATCTCCCAAAGAGTTCTTTGTTGATAGACAAGATGTTAACATAAACGATAACACCTGCATTTCTTTCGAGCTGGACAAGGGAGGGATGATTGCAGACTGTAATAACACATCTGTTGAAAAGGAAACTGATTCTGACAAATTAACAAGTAAAAGTGGCCCCCATCTAAAGGAGTATGCTTTAGCAAGTGCTTGTAATAAATGGAAAGGAAACTCTGCTCCAACTGTGACAGTGTATTCCATGAATTTTGAGCCTGAGCGACCTGTTATATACCGCTTACCTGATCTGGAGAAGGTCTCAATATCTGGAGCGTGTGAGCTTGATTCGAATTCAGCATTTATCGTCATGGCTCCAGTTAGAGTTGCGTGCCCTACCAAGGATTTAAATATCTATCTTTGGGTCGGCAAGTCTTTCAAATTTTGTCAAAGTCAAATTCAAATTCATGCGAATAGGAAAGTAGGTGACGTAGATTCAACTGACTGGAAGCAAGTTACTTCTGATGTTCTTTCTCGTATGGGTCTCCCTGAAGATACCAACATAAAGGTATGTTTCATAGTTTTGTATCTTGTGACTTGAGAGTTCTCTGACGCAATTGATTTGGGCTCATTTTATGCTTAATACCTTTATGTTGAATTTTCTGTAGTGACCTAGGTTGATTTTTGGAAATTTAAGCTATCATGCTTTCTTCATCTGACCCTTTTTTAAAGTTAAATTGAAGTTGAAATAGTATTTGCACAATAGGATCAATTCATAATTTCATACTCAATAATGATATCTAGATGAGATCCCTTTTAAAAAATAAAAAATTTCTCAAGCTATTTCTTGGTTAGTTTTGATTTTTCATCATTTGTTTTAGAAAAGGAAGAACCGAAGAAATATGCTGGACAATCCCCACTACTTCCTCTTTTTCATATGACTTGCGAATTTGGAGAGTTTCATGCTTGTCAATGCATAATATGCTCTCTCAATATCTTAAGTTTCATAGTAGTAGAAGTTGTAAATGTTGGATTTTAATAAAGTGCTTATTGAGACGATTCTGACTAGAATCCACGCAGCTATATTTTTTTAATGTATTCATCACATAATAAAATTTAAAGGCAAAATTGTGAATAATGGATTAATGGTGAAATGTCCAATGTCGAACGTAAATCAGAATGGAGAAAGTATTTCCTCTTTTCCCCCTTCTATTGATTTATTTCTAAACAAAATATTTGGACCCATGAATCCAGGTGTACATGTAGATTAGTAGATGCTATATATGAATAAAATAAATGAACCTGTTCACTCCTGCTGAATTAATCAACTAATGTTGAGCTTGATTATCATGCCACATTTTGTTCCTGATGTTTATTTCCTGTCTTTAAATATCAAAAAAATGTATTTGCTTTGAGCTTAATTCTAGCCACACATCAAAATTTCTTTTCTCAATCATAAAATAAGGCCGTTTTTTTGGACTTAAAAGCTACAGTAATCAGATCAGTTCAGATCAGATCAGTTCAGCTTTGTTTTAATATTATGCTCTCACAATATAATACCCCCACCTAATCAGATCAGATCAGCCCTAAAAAACAGGGCCTAAGGGGCTTACATAAAAATTTTACTTTTTTTTTTTAATTTCTTTTTTTATATAGCTATGCTTGCTAGAGAATTTGATGCTAGCACTTCCATTGACTTTCAAACGTGTTTCTTGTTTTAAGAGCTGTCGCTGTTCTGAATAGAGCTTGCTGCCTTACCAATTTACCATCATTGTAAAGTTATGAATTATGGACTGGCTTGGAGGAACATTGTAAAGTAGCAGCTATTAACTGCTATCATTGCCAGAATCCCTGCCATTTGATTGGAACGTTTGGGGATGCATTCAAATGTTCAATATAGCTAAACATTTTTCTGATTTATTATATGTCAAACTACTTTTCCATTCTTTTGTCCTCTTTTAGAGGCTGAATTTTAAGTGAGATGGTTCTTGATATATTTGAAATATTTGTAGAATATGCATTCAGGGGAAGAAAAAGTGGCTGTGCCTGCTTTCTACGTATAATAGTTTTTTTAATGTAATTTTTTTACACATGAACAAGCTTTTAGTACCTGCTCTAAGCTTCAACTGCCTCACTGTACTCCATAGTTATTATATGTATAAACCGGTTTCATGTCAAAGCTAAACATTTTAAGATGTTCTTATATTGATTTTCTACTATTATCAAAGCCATTTGAACTTAAAAGTATGCTCATTGTAGGTTTCACATGCATTTGCCTATTCTTGAGCATGCCTCTTCTCTCTGGGCGGGAAGTATCCTGATTGTATCTGTTTTAAAAATCTAAGGCAGTGTCCCTTCAAAGGAGATGATAACACTTCTTTTAAGCGCCTTCTATTTCTTAGGCCGCTCTTTTGATTGTGTAATAATATTGAAAATTAGAGTTATGGCTATGTTCATTTTAATGTAATAATAATTATTGAAATACGGAGCTTTGGTATGAAGAACCAAAGCTTACTAACATTTTAAGATGATTACAGCACACCTGTGAAGGCTCACTAACTGATGCTCTCATGCTATCTTCTTCATTAGATTTTGCATAAAACTTGTTTACTTTTCCTAGAGACTCAAATGGGATTATTTAAGCAATGAAAACTGCAAAATCACCGCAGGATGAATTAAATGCTTGGATTAAACTTTATTTGATAGTGTCATGGCTCTTTCTTTGATCCTAGTAATTATGAATGTTATGTATTCCAGATTATCAAAGGAGGAGAAGAACCAATAGATTTCCTTGAAGGCTTGAGTAAATTGTAGCAGCAAGCTGATCACGGAATATTCTGCCCTTCCCAATCTCTTTTAGGCATTTCTTTATAGAAATATTGCCTCGCAAAAATTTGAGGTAGTGATTCTCCCTTTTTTTTATTCTCCCTTAGCTCTACAATTTATCATGTTTGTTTTATGGTTCGTTGATAGACTAATATGCTATGTTAATATCTTAATAATTAATATTGCTTTTCATTTAATCTGAAGTACTCGTGTGAGCTTCATAACAATCTAACTATGTATGGCTTATGCATACATTGGAGGGTAAATCCTTCTTTTTCATGAAAAACCAAATCTTGGACCCCTAGTTATCAATATCATATCCGAATAATCTTAGATAGGGGTATTTTAGTGGTATTTTTTTTTTTTTTTTTAACATGAATTGGACTCCATCCAACAATTGTCAAATTTTGTGTACAGTGGGATCCCCAAATATAAGATCATATTCGTCAATATCATATCTACCCTGATCCTTATGGGCAAAAAAAAAAAAAATCGTAGGGTCTATGCATTTATAGTTTCCCAGGTTATAGATACTTGACACTACTATATATATATTTTTGACCAAAATCATGGATAGTATTTATGAATTGACTGACCTAGTGTCTGACAAACTACTGACTTGAGTCCAATATAGCTCCCAAGTGTTTTACTGAATGTATGGCTATAAAGAAGTTATATTTTCGCTTTTGTCGGTTAGGTTTACATTGTTTATCACTAAATTAATTTCGCCCTTGATAAAATAAGAAATGAAATGCCTAAAGTCCTAAACCGATACTTGAATCCATGTATAGTTAGTTTATCTTTAGTTCGATGCGTTTTTGTTGACAGTAAATGATTTTGGGTTTTGGCTGGTGTTTTGCAGGCTGCAAGGTAGGTTTTACAGGGTCTGCTAACCTGGATGTATAGAATTAGACATAGTCTCTTTGGTGATCTCCTCAAAAGTTGTCATTAAGGATTTACTTACTTGATTTAGTCGAAACGACCGACTTGTATATTCAGAATTTACAGTACTACTTAGTAGGAATGGTCATTGCAGACTGCTTATTGCAATTGCAGTTACGCTCATATTCCATCAGTCTTTTGCTCTTGAAATTCCATCACACAGTCAGCTGTGGAATTCAAGATTACCTTGAAATTCCATTTTTGGTAGGTTGTGAAGTGATCAACCTTTGCCTTTGTCCAATTGACGTGAAGATTCCTGTTTTGGGATGCTAGTTCCATTTTAACACATTGGGATATCACATCAATTTGTTAATGGTGCAATTCAACGTGGTGACTGGTGAGTCTTAAAATAGAAAGTGTCCCAGATTACTATAATATTTAACACACTGGGAAATTATATTAGATATAACTATTTATCATTGGGAAAATTCTCATTGGTGAACCCAATTTTTTTTTTTTTCAATTCTCAATAGTGACTGATTCTTTTTTTACTCATTCATTCTTAAAAGTGACATTACTTAGCTATTACGTAGCTGTAAATTAGGTGTTAACTTGGAACCAAATGTGAGCACGAGTCACGTCGGGACAGCCCATTCAAGATGGCTCATGTGCCAAGCCTGCGTGCCACAGTGGGCTGTGCTTATAATGGACTAAGAAAAATTCATGTCATGTCGGACTAGTCTAAAATTATAAATATAAGGCCCATATATAGTACCTAGACCGTTTCTCTAATTGCTATTTGATAAATTTCTATGAATTATCACGTTCTCATACGCATGTGCTGTTTATGTGCAATAGGTAGGTAATTATGTTTTTCCAGTTCAAGTGTTCTTCAATCATTATTCATTTAATCACATGTTACAAAAAGGTATACATTCATGTGAACCAAAATCCAATTTGATTATAGATTTTAGGGAAATTCTCACTGATAACCCCCTTATTTTTCATTTTCTTACTGGTAATCCCCTTAATTTTTTAAATCCAAACAGTGATCCTTGGTTAAGCACAATTACCACCTATAATCCTCCTAGGTTATATCAGATAATTTGAAGTTAAGTTTTGATTTTTTTAGTTTAACCATGGTTTAGGCTTATCTCTTTTCTTGTTCCCCATCTAAAACCAGTCAAATTTTCCCTCCAAAAAGCATAACCCTTACTCCTTACATCTTTTGCGTGTGTGTCAAACACACACACTTCTTATTCATGCCTTAATTCACAAAAATTGAGGATTATTTTTATAATTTGAAAACACCATGATCTCCATTAAGATTTTTTAAAAAAATTTAGGGTCACCAATGAGATTTTTATGTTATTATTTTTTCTAAAATGATATTGATTTTGAAACGTTGTTTTCGCTCTTTGCCAAAATTCCAATTTAATTATAGTATGACATCTATTACTTTTGGACATAAAGATAAGTGTAATTTTTATTTATTTATTTATTTTGCAATGTTACACAAACTTTTGACTACTTCTATGGCGAACTTGATATTTATATGATACATTGCACCATTAGCAAATTGATTTGTTCTCTGTTGACCTTAGCATGACTCTCGTATAAAAATAAAAATTCTAAAAAAACAAATTGGTGTGATAGCTTTTACATACACCTTTTCTTTTAATAGGGTAATGCTTTGAAACTGGCCCTACTGCAGGTCATTCGGTCCAATTTTAGGCAACACACGCATCTGTAAGGGGAATAATAAGGAATCCTCACAAATGTGTACGGTGAGATTCGAACCCAGGACCTCGTGCAAATTCTGAAGCCCTAACCACTGCGCTATGTACGCAGTATAATACTTGATACAATTGTTTAGGTGCAACTATGGGAGTAGGTGACTTGGGGTAGTTATGAAATTTTTTGTTTGTGCATGCATACTCCTAGTTGGTATATGATAATATGTAGGAGTCCCCCTAAATGTATTTGGAAGATAAGATTTCTGCATTTGTATATTTTCTAATCTATTGGATAGATTAGGGGGGGGGGGGGGGAATATTGGATAAGGTTCAAGTAGATAGGAGGAGGAAGCACTGAAAATGAAAAGTGCACCAAGGTAGATTATTTATCAATGAATTTGACACATAACACAACAATTACATATGGTCCTATCATTTTTCTCTTTCATCAAGTTTATTTCTCACATCAATTACACATGGTCCCCACTACATTAAAAAAGCAAAAAGGTCAAATGGAGCAAACAATTAGGGACGGAGGTAGTACCCAATAGAAAAATTATTGAGGCCTTGTTTTAACAACAAAAAAAAAAAAAAAAAGAAAATTGGTTGAAAACTATCTTATCTAGTTCATCTTTTGTCACTAATTTAGTTGTGACCACCACCTTGTTACGGTGTTACCGGATTCTATATATCGTTGACTAGCACATGACTCATTAACACAACTCTTTTTTTTTTTTTGGGGGGGGGTCCCCTTTAATTTTCCTCCAATTTCCCCTCCCTTTTTGACGTTATTTCCCCCCTTTTTCCCTCTCTATCACGTTATTTATACCCTAAAACAATCAATTTCAATTGTAAACCAGTCCCTGATCTCTTTTCATCTATTTCCATTGTTAATAAATTAAAGCAATTGTAAGCAAAATTGCAAATTAAAAGTAAAAAGATTAAAGCAAGTGCTAGTCAACGTCGGAATCCAACAGCAAGGCGGTGGTTAAAACATAAACTAGTCCCAAAAGATGATTTTGTTACAACATTTTCTAGAAAATATGATTTTTTGTAAAAGTTGGGCTAAATAAGACGATTGCGAACAATTTTTCTCAAAGAAAAACAGTTGTTGCTTATAATTTATTTTTATTTTTTGGCAAAGTGCACATAATTTTTAACAAACGGTTTTTACTACTATACATAGCATTTTTTTTTTACAGGATAATGTGTGAGATACTAGGCCTTGGAACCGGCCCTACTGCAGGTCATCCGGCCCAATTTTAGCTAACATATGCATCTGTAAGGGGATAGCCAGATAGTGTGTTGGGGGGAGCATTTTGCGGATATAGACTATAGTTGATGAAATGTTTATTGAGAAGGAAATCCAACACGGGTAAATAAAATAATAAAATCACACGGGAAATGGAAGGTAGATAGAATTATAGAAATTGGGATGGAGCTGATCAGCTGAGTCGTCATGTATGTTGTAATGGTATATATAATCGTGATTGCCACTACTTATTATTAGTCCGTATATATAGTTTTATGACGACAAATTCAAATGTGCTGCATCTTCTTGATGTCGTCAATTGCAGTATATATATATAATATAATGTTTCATTTTCATGTATGCATGGCTTACGATTAACTTCAAACTTTCACCACCAATCTCACGCATATATTACACCCAACATCATGATGAATTATTCATGATGATAATAACAAAAATAATAATAATAAGATAAGAAAGGCCAGGGATAGAATCTTATCCACTTTGGCAATGGGATTGGGATATATCTATCGATTGAGACTTACTCACTCCAAAAGTTGCTAAATGTCGTAGTCGGTTTCACGCTACTTCGGTCTCAATACTTCTACCATCGCATTCTCCATCTGTCCACCATTATACCGCCTTACTTTACTTTTCTTTTTATTTTACTCATTCTCAAATTTCAAAATTAAATAATACTCCGTAAATGTTTCCTAGGAATTATAATTGCAGCTTTTTCTAATAAAAACTTTCAAAAAAGGGTATTAAAGTGAAAAGTGCCTTAATTAATTTCAAATTACAAATACTTTTTTCCAATTTACCAATCATTTGAAGCTTTACATTAATTAAATTGCGAATATATGAATGTTTTTCAATACCTAAAAAAATTACAATATTTCTTTAAAAAACTATATATATATATATATATATATATATATATATATATATATATATATATAGAAGTAGGCTCATGTGAGAAATGTAGTTTTGGTGAGAAGTGTGAGAAACAATCTCAACCCTTTGATCAACAAATGAATGGCTAAGATTAAATTTGATTCTCCTTCTTTACTCCTTCTATAGTTTAGAGTCAATGTATCTATGGTATAAAGTCAATGTATTTTACTCAATGTATTTATAGTGTATGATGAATGTACCTACAGTTGTTGGTCAATGTACCTCTAGGTTATAGTTAATGTATTTATCTCTTCTCACATTTCTCACGATAAGAAATTTATCACCGGAACTCAACCCTATATATATAGATAAATACATCAACTATGACCTAGAGGTACATTAATTAACAACTATAGGTACATTCAAAATATACTATAAATACATTGAGTAAAAATACATTGATTTTATGCCATAGATACATTGACTCCAAACAATAGAAGGAGTAAGGAGGGAAAATCAACTTTAATCTTAGCCATTTATTTGTTGAAGTAGGCTTATGTGAGAAATGTAGTTTTGGTGAGAAGGGTGAGAAGCAACCACATCCCTTTGATCAACAAATGAATGACTAAGATTAAATTTGATTTTCCCTCCTTACTCCTTTTGTAGTTTGGAATCAATGTATCTATAGCATAAAGTCAATGTATTTTTACTCAATGTATTTATAGTTTAAGTTGAGAGTACCTATAGTTGGTAGCCAATGCACCTCTAGGTTATTGTTGATGTATTTATCTCTTCTCCCGTTTCTCACCATAAGAAATTTTTCATCGGAACCCAACCCTATATATATACATATATATATATATATATATCATGCAACACAAGAGCTCATTCTATTTGCTTATTTTATGGATTAATAGGAAATAAAGTATTGAAAATTATAAGGGTGTTGTTAATCGCTGCCCACAAATTACTTAAAATCGCCCACAATATAAAATAAAAAGACGATAGTACCTTGACTTAAAATTACACCAAAACTTTGAATACATAAACAATGACGCCACCGAGTCATGACCTCGACCAGTACTACCATCACCACCATCGGCGGCGGTGATAATTTTTTTTTTTCCTGGGACGTCCAGATCAGTCGTCCCGGCCATGGTCGGGGCGTCTGATCTGTTCCTGGGACGTCCAGATCAGTCGTCCCGGCCATGGACGGGGCGTCTGATCTGGACATCCCACTAGTAAAAAAATTGTTATTTGTAACTACTTATTTGGATCGTGCCTAGTATGGCACGATCCAAATAACTGCTATTAGCATCATGCCTTAATACGCACGATCCAAATAATAACTATTTGGATCGTGCCTTAAAACGCATGATCCAAATAGTTCTTATTTGGATCGTGCCTTAATACGGACGATCCAAATAAGCACTATTTGGATCGTGCGTTTTAAGGCACGATCCTAATAGTTGTCGTAGCCCAAACAAAACAAATGGAACATCTCCCAATTTTTAATTCCCTCTTTCCACAACATTTGAATTCTGACTTCTGAGAACAAATTAAGAGCTTTGCCCTCACTTTTTACTTCTCTCTGTCGCGACACCCACTGCACCCACCACCACTGAGCAACGTCAACCACCGCCACCGACTTATGCTTGCCTCTTCTGCTGCTGCTTCTTTCCTGCTGCTGCCCTAGTGTTCGTGCTGAGCAACGTCGACCACCACCACTGAGCAACGTCACCCACCCACCACCACTGAGCAACGTCGCCCACCGCCCTAGTGTTCGTCGATCCGGCCTGTTGTTGCCCTAGCGTTCGTGCTGAAGTCACTGCGCTGCTGTTGCCCTAGCCTTCGTGCTGCTGCTTCTTTCCTGCTGCTGCTCGGTGGTTCACCGCGCTGAGTGCGAGCCGATGGCGACCACAGCAGACAACTGAAATCACTGCGCTGGCATACTGCTGCGTTTTCCCTAATTGAAGGCAGGTTTAGTTCTGTTTATTATTATTATTATTATTATTATTATTATTTCTTTTAAACAAATTGTTATTGTTGTTATATTGTTCAATTAGTTTCAATTTGTGGTTGTTTTTGTTGATTTGTGGTTGAGATTTAGTGGAAAATGTTTTAGATTTACTCTTATTCACTAGTAGAAAAAAGGCTATTTGCATCGTGCATTTCAAGCTATTAGTATCGTGCATTTGCAGTTACAAATAGAGTCAGTATTTGCATCGTCCCTTAGGCACGATCCAAATAATTATTATTTGCATCGTGCCTTAAACTGCACGATACAATTAAGTGATTTATTTGTATCGTGCATTTTAAGGCACGATGCAAATAGATCACTTAATGCCAACAAAAGTTGATTTATTTGTATCGTGCCTTTAAAGGCACGATGCAAATAAATCATTTATTTGCATCATGCCTTTGAAGGCACGATGCAAATAAATCATTTATTTACATCATGCATTTGAAGGCACGATGCAAATGTGTCCAATTGTTTTAATTGGATTATTTTTAAATTTTTTTATATTATAGATAATTATCATTGAATTATATATTAAAATGTACAAATTAATCAATTATATATAATTATCAGTAAATCATACAGTAAAGTACGTATACGTATACGTAGGCCGCCTAGGAATGAGCCGCGCGCCAAGGATCGATGAATTGATCGAAATGTATATAATATAAATATAATACATACAAACAAATCAATTCTTTACAAAATGTATTTCGAATATAGTATACACCTCAAAGGTCCAATAAGTTGTCAACGATAATACATAATACAAATAAAAACACAATTTTACAAATTATCACATCATCATTTCAACATAAAGGGCCGAAAGAACCTCGCCCATTGCTCCCGAACTTCATCAATCTCCAATTTAGTGTACGGGTCAGATCTTCCAACAAACTTCTTCAAAATATTGTAAACCAAATCAAATTAAACAACATGATAATCAAAATATAATACTTGAAATAATAAAACATTGGAACGACAAGTAGTAAAATATGTCCTAGTTTTTTGCTAAATTTTGGGTGTTCCCGTTCCTATTTCCACACTTATATACCTATTTCATGTTTCTAACCTTTATTTATGTCCTATACATCTATATTATCATTTTAGAACCATTTTGCATGATTCTATGCAACAAAACAACATTTTAGAACAACAAGTAGTGAAATATGTCCTTTTTGCTAATTTTTGGGTGTTTCCGTTCCCATCTCCACAGTAATCAACATATTTTTTGTTTTTAAGCTTTATCCATGTCCTAAAACATTTATTTAAGCATTCTATAACTCATTTGCATCTTGTACGCAATAAGAGGTCATTTTGGAACACTAACAAGTAGAATGGATCATTTTTTTGGCTATTTTTGGGTGTTTTTCAATCCTATTTCCTCACTTATATGCCTATTTCATGTTTCTAACCTTTAGTTATGTCCTATACATCTATGTTATCATTTTAGAACCATTTTGCATGATTCTATGCAACAAAACAACATTTTAGAACGACAAGTATTGCAATATGTCCTTTTTGCTAATTTTTGGGTGTTTCCGTTCCCATCTCCACAGTAATCAACATATTTTTTGTTTTTAAGCTTTATCCATGTCCTAAAACATTTATTTAAGCATTCTATAACTCATTTGCATCTTGTACGCAATAAGATGTCATTTTGGAACACTAACAAGTAGAATGGATCATTTCTGGCTATTTTTGGGTGTTTTTCAATCCTATTTCCACACTTATATGCCTATTTCATGTTTCTAACCTTTAGTTATATCCTATACATCTATGTTATCATTTTAGAACCATTTTGCATGATTCTATGCAACAAAAAAACATTTTAGAACGACAAGTATTGAAATATGTCCTTTTTGCTAATTTTTGGGTGTTTCCGTTCCCATCTCCACAGTAATCAACATATTTTTTGTTTTTAAGCTTTATCCATGTCCTAAAACATTTATTTAAGCATTCTATAACTCATTTGCATCTTGTACGCAATAAGAGGTCATTTTGGAACACTAACAAGTAGAATGGATCATTTTTGGCTATTTTTGGGTGTTTTTCAATCCTATTTCCACACTTATATGCCTATTTCATGTTTCTAACCTTTAGTTATGTCCTATACATCTATGTTATCATTTTAGAACCATTTTGCATGATTCTATGCAACAAAACAACATTTTAGAACGACAAGTATTGAAATATGTCCTTTTTGCTAATTTTTGGGTGTTTCCGTTCCCATCTCCACAGTAATCAACATATTTTTTGTTTTTAAGCTTTATCCATGTCCTAAAACATTTATTTAAGCATTCTATAACTCATTTGCATCTTGTACGCAATAAGAGGTCATTTTGGAACACTAACAAGTAGAATGGATCATTTTTGGCTATTTTTGGGTGTTTTTCAATCCTATTTCCTCACTTATATGCCTATTTCATGTTTCTAACCTTTAGTTATGTCCTATACATCTATGTTATCATTTTAGAACCATTTTGCATGATTCTATGCAACAAAACAACATTTTAGAACGACAAGTATTGAAATATGTCCTTTTTGCTAATTTTTGGGTGTTTCCATTCCCATCTCCACAGTAATCAACATATTTTTTGTTTTTAAGCTTTATCCATGTCCTAAAACATTTATTTAAGCATTCTATAACTCATTTGCATCTTGTACGCAATAAGAGGTCATTTTGGAACACTAACAAGTAGAATGGATCATTTTTTGGCTATTTTTGGGTGTTTTTCAATCCTATTTCCTCACTTATATGCCTATTTCATGTTTCTAACCTTTAGTTATGTCCTATACATCTATGTTATCATTTTAGAACCATTTTGCATGATTCTATGCAACAAAACAACATTTTAGAACGACAAGTATTGCAATATGTCCTTTTTGCTAATTTTTGGGTGTTTCCGTTCCCATCTCCACAGTAATCAACATATTTTTTGTTTTTAAGCTTTATCCATGTCCTAAAACATTTATTTAAGCATTCTATAACTCATTTGCATCTTGTACGCAATAAGATGTCATTTTGGAACACTAACAAGTAGAATGGATCATTTTTGGCTATTTTTGGGTGTTTTTCAATCCTATTTCCACACTTATATGCCTATTTCATGTTTCTAACCTTTAGTTATATCCTATACATCTATGTTATCATTTTAGAACCATTTTGCATGATTCTATGCAACAAAAAAACATTTTAGAACGACAAGTATTGAAATATGTCCTTTTTGCTAATTTTTGGGTGTTTCCGTTCCCATCTCCACAGTAATCAACATATTTTTTGTTTTTAAGCTTTATCCATGTCCTAAAACATTTATTTAAGCATTCTATAACTCATTTGCATCTTGTACGCAATAAGAGGTCATTTTGGAACACTAACAAGTAGAATGGATCACTTTTGGCTATTTTTGGGTGTTTTTCAATCCTATTTCCTCACTTATATGCCTATTTCATGTTTCTAACCTTTAGTTATGTCCTATACATCTATGTTATCATTTTAGAACCATTTTGCATGATTCTATGCAACAAAACAACATTTTAGAACGACAAGTATTGAAATATGTCCTTTTTGCTAATTTTTGGGTGTTTCCGTTCCCATCTCCACAGTAATCAACATATTTTTTGTTTTTAAGCTTTATCCATGTCCTAAAACATTTATTTAAGCATTCTATAACTCATTTGCATCTTGTACGCAATAAGATGTCATTTTGGAACACTAACAAGTAGAATGGATCATTTTTGGCTATTTTTGGGTGTTTTTCAATCCTATTTCCACACTTATATGCCTATTTCATGTTTCTAACCTTTAGTTATGTCCTATACATCTATGTTATCATTTTAGAACCATTTTGCATGATTCTATGCAACAAAACAACATTTTAGAATGACAAGTATTGAAATATGTCCTTTTTGCTAATTTTTGGGTGTTTTCGTTCCCATCTCCACAGTAATCAACATATTTTTTGTTTTTAAGCTTTATCCATGCCCTAAAACATTTATTTAAGCATTCTATAACTCATTTGTATCTTGTACGCAATAAGAGGTCATTTTGGAACACTAACAAGTAGAATGGATCATTTTTTGCTATTTTTGGGTGTTTTTCAATCCTATTTCCTCACTTATATGCCTATTTCATGTTTCTAACCTTAGTTATGTCCTATACATCTATGTTATTATTTTAGAACCATTTTGCATGATTCTATGCAACAAAACAACATTTTAGAACGACAAGTATTGAAATATGTCCTTTTTGCTAATTTTTGGGTGTTTCCGTTCCCATCTCCACAGTAATCAACATATTTTTTGTTTTTAAGCTTTATCCATGTCCTAAAACATTTATTTAAGCATTCTATAACTCATTTGCATCTTGTACGCAATAAGATGTCATTTTGGAACACTAACAAGTAGAATGGATCATTTTTTGCTATTTTTGGGTGTTTTCCAATCCTATTTCCACACTTATATGCCTATTTCATGTTTCTAACCTTTAGTTATGTCCTATACATCTATGTTATCATTTTAGAACCATTTTGCATGATTCTATGCAACAAAACAACATTTTAGAACGATAAGTAGTGAAATATGTCCTTTTTGCTAATTTTTGGGTGTTTCCGTTCCCATCTCCACAGTAATTAACATATTTTTTGTTTTTAAGCTTTATCCATGTCCTAAATCATTTATTTAAGCATTCTATAACTCATTTGCATCTTGTACGCAATAAGAGGTCATTTTGGAACACTAACAAGTAGAATGGATCATTTTTGGCTATTTTTGGCTATTTTTGGGTGTTTTTCAATCCTATTTCCTCACTTATATGCCTATTTCATGTTTCTAACCTTTAGTTATGTCCTATACATCTATGTTATCATTTTAGAACCATTTTGCATGATTCTATGCAACAAAACAACATTTTAGAACGACAAGTATTGAAATATGTCCTTTTTGCTAATTTTTGGGTGTTTCCGTTCCCATCTCCACAGTAATCAACATATTTTTTGTTTTTAAGCTTTATCCATGTCCTAAAACATTTATTTAAGCATTCTATAACTCATTTGCATCTTCTATATTCTAAAACAACAATATGAAACAAAATACATGAAGAAAAGTGGGGTTCATAACCACTTCTCTCCCAAACTACAAATAAAATCAACATACCTGTTGTAAATCACCCTTACATTCGTTGTAAAGGGTCACTATCTCGTACATGTATCTCATTACGTAGTAGCCACACTCAGTCCCACCAATTTGTTGTGGACACTAGCAATATTACAGAAATAATAAATGTTAATTCACTTGTCACTCATATACATTACAAATAACATCAAAAGGTTCACCAAATACCTCCATTTGCTTAACAACGAAGTTAGGGTTATTGTTTGGCATATCACATGGCTTGATTTTCGCTCTGTATTGTTTGTATGCACTAGAAAACAAGGTTGAACACTTGTAAGCTATTGATGAATATAACAGGGATTTACCACTTATAAGACAATGCTCATAAATCACTTACTATTTAAAAACTTGCTCACAGCTCAATTGAGGTGGATGTTGTTGAGCAAAAGGGTCAAAATGGAACATCACTCCAGCCCGTAAATCAATGACTATAAGAATCCAATGGTTGCTAAAATAAACACAATCACATATAACAATAAAAGATAAGGATTAGGAGTGATGCCAAAAAAAAGTATTGTACAAGTAATTAAATAGCACGTACTTTTCATTATATGGGGCCAAAATAAATTTGCAATGGTCCTCCTTCTTGTTCAGTTCCGTATGGAAAGCTTCTTTCACATACTTAAGTGCATCAAAAACACTTCTCTTGCATTCAGCCGCTGAAATTCTTTCGGGACACAGGAAGGTGATGTTCCTCCCTTTCATAGATGAGATGAATTCCTCAATTAGGCACCTAGAATAATTCAAAGACCGATAATTATTAAAACTAAAATCAAAAAGGCAAAAACAGAGGAAGATACAATGGTCAGATGATTTACAAGATGTAGACATGTATGATAGACACATTCAAAGATGCTCCTCTGAGAAATTCGGAAATGTCAGTATGGGTAACCCAAACATCAGTGTCGGTTTTAGAATACATAAATGGGGCCTTCAATGGAACATAAAGAGTGTCATTCTTCTCTTCAACCAATAGAATGTGTAGCAATGAACATTCTTCTGTGAGGCTTTCACCATCGTCAATGATGGTGTCCTTTTCTTTCACCTTTGACTCTTCTGTCCTAGGGTTCCAACTGTCCGCGTGTTCTTTGCTTTTAGAATATGTTATCTTCTTCGGACTACGTCTGTGCTCATCCTTCATTCCACCCAAAAATAAAATAATCAAATCAAAATAAATAATAACACTAAATATGGTTTTCACCCGCTTTAAATAATACTAAAAAAAAGTACAATAATAACCATTCAACGACTTGTGTACTAACCGAGTCTTCAAATATAACCATAGACATAGGCCATAAAATGAAGTATTGATCCGCTTCACCGAGCTTTGTAATGTGTTCTTCAGGCGGGATCGGTAAAAGCACTGAGACATACTCCTCAAAAACTTTATCCACTGTCACCTTATAGTGCTCACGTGATGCTTGTGATGTGTGCACAACCCCATCATGAATAGGGTGTGCTGTAGCTTCGGCAACCAACACCAAGTTACCATCTTCATCATTCACAGCAAGTTTACATTTCCTAGGCTCCTACAACAATGTAAGAACGCACGAAAGTTGGGCAATTCATAAATGTCTATGTCACAACAAAATTTCTAAATAAGCTTTGAAAGGATTTTAATTACCTTGAGATTAAGAAGCTGCAGGGGTGGATTGGGAGACGAAACAATCATATTATTAGCAGACATGTTGGAAAACTTCGCAAGGTGCACTTGAAGTCCTTCTTGCAAGCGTTTGTCAAAATTGTTGCTCATTTCTTGCAAGCGATTCTCAAAATCATTTCTCATTTCATTGATACGCTTCTCAAACTCTTGCTCAGTATATTTTTTGCCCTTCAAAGTTTTTCCATACGCTTCCCGATGGCCAACACCGACTCCCGATCGACCAAGTCCCTTCACATAGCCGCGGTAGTCCTTTCTACCAAGGGCTTTAGACAGAGCATCGACACCATATTCTGAGGTGGTATGTACTCCTTCCTCCTTCGCCTTTGGCTCTTTCTCCAAGTGTTCCATCTACAAATAAAAAAAAATTAGGGTGTAAATATAGACATGCATATTGATTACTGTAACGAATTAAAAATATAGATTTTGTTTCTTAGGTAGGTATATGAACTAGTTACCACTTGGCTAACTATTCGAGCAGTCTCAGGTTTTTTAGGGTCAACTTCCAATTTTCCATCCTTTGTAGGCTTTTGATGTGCAAGACACCATTCCAACGCCCTACTTTCAACTCTTTCACTGATCAAAGAGCTATTACTGCTTGATGATTCAGTTGGCGGAGGCAATCTCTTTTCTTTGATCCATTCCTTTCTTTTCCTCATATAGCTTTTTTGGCCTAAATGGTGGCGATGGATGTTTCCTTTTGAACATTGCTTGCCACGTTCACTTTTTTCCTATGCAACACACCAAATTAACACACTATTAGCAAATTAAATTATTTTTTATATACATGTAATGCATATTAAAAGTCGATAAATACAATGCGAACTTACCATGAATTCATCAGTACTAACGTAAGCCTCAAAAAGTTTCCATTGCTCCTTAGTTATGTAGCCTTCATACACCTCCCATGGCGGTTTGTTTTCATTCGGATTACCCGGTGGAGGAGCTGACTTCTTTGTTATGAAACGATTCACCAACAGAGATTTCAATTGCCGGAATCGAGCAGATAATGCTCTTCTGAATTTTTTCTCTCTCATGCCTTTTGGATCATCTATGTGGAACAATTTCTGCAATATATAGATAGTAAATACTATCAAAATATTTTTAAAAATATAATAATATCCACGACAATAAAGCTATGTGAATTGCATATTTGTGATTTACATACCTTTGTCTCAACCCATAAAATGTGTTTTAGGTCTTCATCCACATTAGACCATTGCTTAATGTTTATATCAATTCTTAAGGCGCACCGCCCAAGATGTTACCCATATGATTGTTCAAATTCTCCAATTGGAAGGTCGTATTCATCAAACTCAAGAATCATTGGTCTCGATGGTTTTAATTGTTTCCCCGGACCTCTGCCCGCCTTTTTGGTTGCCTTCCTCTTAGAAGTAGAGGTAGTATTTTCCTGTGGAGTGGTGTTGGGCTCTTCAAATTGTAATTCATTCTCAATATAATTGTCATCATCACCACCTCCGTCCATTATGTTAGATTCCTATACAAAAACAATTGAAACACAAAAGTGATTAGCATCCACATAAGCGCAAGAGTGAAAATAAAAAATACAATAAAGCACTCAACATTTCAAAATAATTACTTTTAAAACATACATAATTTATAAGAAAGTACAATCAATCAAGTTTTTTTATGGCAAAGTAAATTTACCTTTTCACATCCAAAACTATGATCACTATTAGAGTTATAGGTAGTGGTCTCACTACTGTCATCATCAGAATCATCACCACTTTCAGGCTGATAATCGACATCTGATTCAGAATCAACAACTATATTCGGCCTTATTCGTCCCCTTGAGTTTGTCAATGAATTTGCAATTCTTGGCAAATTTAAAGCCTCCATTCTTGCCTTGTTCTCAGCTATCCTTAATTCCCTAACTTTCTCATAATCACTCAATTTCGAAGTTTTATTTGAGTCTGAATCAATCACTTGCTCCTCATCCATTCTGATTTTTTCTATAAAATAATTACGAGACACTTAAATCAATTTCTTATAAAAAAAAACATAAATGTTGAAACAATTGCAGTATTATAAAATTAAACGAACACACATTATTGAATACATATTACAAATATGATTACCTAGAATCCTCAATTGGAACGTCAACATAAACTCCTTCCTCACGGTCAAATCGAGCATCCTCAACTTCTTCTCCATCTCGTAAAGGTTCAACACCATTTGATAAGGGAGGGGTAGCATCAAATTGGTCATACTCTTCCTCATCAACCACATCTTCAACACCCACAATATTTCGCTTCCCTTGAACCACTACAAACCACTGAGGATTGACATTGTCTTTAATGTAAAAAATCTGCTTAGCCTGGGATGCTAGCACAAAAGGTTCCTTGGTGTCATTAAAATGATTTGAGTCTACTAAAGTCATCCCATCATCGCCTACCTTCATGCCACGACGATTATCCACCCATTTGCATCTGAAGAGAGGTATTTTGAAATCAAGATAATCAAGTTCCCATATCTCTTCAATAACCCCGTAGTATATTCGCGTCCAATCAAGTGGATTCTTATCCCTCACAGTGGAATATTCTGTAGAAGACGCAAGAACCATAACACCACTATTTTGGTGCACACTTTTATCATCCTGGCGCTTGGTGTAAAAGCAATACCCATTAATGTCATATCCTTGAAACGAAGTAACAAAAGGACGTGGACCCCTCGTTAAAGAAGCAATTGTATCGGAGACATTATTGTTAGGTTGCTTCATTTCATGTTGAATTTTGTGTTGAAACCAAGCAGCAAAAGTGCGATTATGCTCTTGCATAATAGCATAAGGAGTAGCTCTTGGATTACAACGACGCAACTCAGTGATATGTCTTTCCAGGTAAGGGTGAACTTCAGACAGGTGCTGTAAAACACAACGATGGGCCATTTTAAACCTTTCATCAGGAGGTTTAATCTCCTTACGATTGATTGTACCCTTTCCTTCAAGTCTACCCTCATGTCGAGATTTTGAAACACCGATTTCTTTAGCCTTATCTAAGAAAGCAGCACAAAAATTAGATGCCTCCTCAGCTCTTAGTCGTGTGACAATGCTCCCTTCAGGTTTTGCCGGATTTTTTACCAAACCTTTTAAAAAGCCCATGTACCTTTCAATAGGATACATCCATCGTAGAAAGACAGGACCGCACTTCATCAACAAGATGTAACACCAAGTGTAGCATAATGTCAAAGAAAGAAGGTGGAAAATACATCTCGAACTTACACAATGTCTCTATAAGATCTTCTTGGAGAGTTCTGAGCGTCTTTGGATCAATCACCTTACTGCATATCTTGTTAAAAAACACGCACAATTTCACAATAGTCAGCCTAACATGTTTAGACAACAAACCTCGGAGTGCGATAGGAAGAAAAACCTGCATCATGACATGTAAGTCATGCGACTTCATACCGACCATCTTCTTATCATCTACAGATACAAAACGCTTGACGTTTGAAGAATAACCCGTTGGCACCTTAATCCCATACAAACACTCACAAAATATTCTTTTTTCCTCTCTAGACAAAGTGTAGCAAGCTCTTGGCAAATATGCTTTGGTTCCATTCTCATTGTATTCTGGCCATAGATTGGGTCTGACATTTTCTTTCTGCATGTCTTTACACGCATTGAGTCCATCTTTTGTCTTTCCCGGAATATCCAGCAAAGTCGAAATGAGTGAATCACAAACATTCTTCTCTATGTGTATAACATCAAGACAGTGCCTAACTGACAAGTATTTCCAATAAGGCAAATCCCATAGGATGGACTTCTTTTTCCACAAAGCATACTTATCAGATTTATCCTTTTTGCGCCCTTTTCCGAGCACTTTACGAAGGAACTTCACTTGTTCATACAATTGGAATCCAGTAGCGCGACTGCGAGCTACCCCTTTCTCAACCGTGCCATTAAATTTTGTCTTCATCTTACGATATCTATGAGACGGGGAGAGGAACCTTCTAGTACACCTATACACATTCTTATTGGAGTGTGTAAGCCAATCTTTTTCCATGTCATCATCACATAGTGGACAGGCTTTTGCACATTTATTTTTATACCCGGACAAGTTTCCATACGCAGGGAAATCATTTATGGTGCAAAAAATCATGGCACGAAGAGTGAAATTTGTGCACTTATATACATCGTACATCGGCACACCTTCATTCCATAACAACATCAAGTCGTCCATCAAGGGTGCCAAGTACACATCTATGTCATTACTGGGTTGTTTAGGACCCGGTATAAGAAGAGACAACATTAAATATTTCCGCTTCATACACAACCAAGGAGGCAAGTTGTATATATTCAATACAACCGGCCATGTGCTATGCCTGGTGCTAAGGGTTCCATAAGGATTCATCCCATCCGTACTCAATCCAAGTCTAAGGTTCCTAGGTTCACCGCCAAATAGTGGGAATTCATTGTCTATCGTCTTCCACTGTTTTGCATCAGCAGGATGTCTAATTAGCCCATCCTTTTTCCTCCCCTCATCATCCCAAACTAAAATTTTAGCGTCTTCTTGAAGTGAGAAGAGTCTTTTGAACCTCGGAATGATTGGAAGATACCATAACACCTTAGCTGGAGGCGGTTTCTTATCACTTGACTGCCCTTCCACGCCCTTATAACGCGACTCTCCGCATACTGGACATGCATCCAAGTGTTCATACTCCTTTCTATAGAGCACACAATCATTAGGACATGCATCTATCTTGGTGTAACCTAAGCCTAATGGGTTCATCAGTTTCTTAGCATAATAGGCAGACTTAGGAAGATCATTTCCATCAGGAAACATGTCTTGTAAGGCTTCCAAAAACTCTGTGAAGCTTGTATCAGTCCAACGATGCTTAGCTTGCAAATTCGACAAGGTTAAAATCGTTGAAAGCTTGGAATACTTAGTACAACCGGGAAACAAAGGAGTCTCAGCAGCCTTTGACACATCTTCAAACATGTGTGGCTGTTCATTATGCTGATCTCCCATCGCATTCATCAAATCATCAACCCCATCTTCCTCCATGGCGACATCCCCTTCCCCCCCCCCCCCGTCATTGGCCTCACAATCATTAGTATCAGTCCCCACATGTACCGTATTATCCCTATCATCAACTAATTTTTCGCCATGCCAGTACCAAGTCTCATACCCAATGGTAAACCCACGGCGAAACACGTGGTCCTCAATCTTATTGATGTCAGGCCACCTCTTTGCATTACCGCAATCATGACAAGGACAAGCTATAGTAGGAGAATTCTTAAACCTTTGATGCTCTAAGGCTGCCAACCGGAATTGCATAACTCCATCTCGAAACTCCCTTTCCGTTCGATCTCCGTACATCCAACTACGATTCATTGCTACCATAGTAAAATAAGACATATATTACAACGACAATTACTTCATAGGCATAACCCATCAATGAAATTGTACATCAAATTGGGTAGGTTTCATTTAAACATAAAACATAGGTAGTAATAACAAAACGGGTAAAAAATAGTTTGTTACACATAAAAATTAAAAGATATAGTATATATATTTTATGTGTGGTTGAGTAAAAAAATAAGGTATGGTATTAATTTTTATGTTTTACCGCACTTAAAGTGCGCGCGCCTCATATCTAAAAAAGCGCGCACCTTCGCCTTTCACCTCGCACCTAGGCTCTACCGACCCTTTGCGCCTCAGTGCGACGCACGCCCTTTCAATATAAGTTTGAAACAATATAGCTTTTAAAAATCAAAATGATTTCTTTTCAATTTGTACCATTCTTATATACATTATGAACTTCAAAAATTAAATATGATTATATACATTATGAACTTTAAAAATCAATCATAGTTATGTACATTATTAACTTCAAAAATATAAGAATTAATATTTTAAATAAGCTTTTCTTAATTGTGTTTATTTCCCATAAAAATTAGCAAATAATATACTAATTGTCATTCAAGCATTTTGACAAACATGTTGTAGGCATGAACTAGTAATGTCATTTTTCATGTAAAAAACATAATAAAAGTGAATCTAAATCATTTTTCATCAAAATTGGACCCTAAATTAACAATAACAACCAAAGATTCAAACAAATTTAATACCAAAAAACAATAACAACTAATATAAAAGAAATACAAAACAAAAAAAATCAGAATAATACCTCAACTTGTGGTGGTCGGAGGAAGCAAGACAGCAACTGGTGGCGGCTGGTGAGATGTCGGCAACTGGTGGCGGCTGCCTGCGAAGCACCGCAGCTGCGACAGAGAGCAGCGAAGACAGCTAGCGAAGCAAGCTACTGATGGCGCAGAGAGCAGCGAAGGCTGCGCAGGCGAAGGACGACAACGACTGCTGGTGGTGGTGTTGGCGTTGGCGGGTTTGGTGTGGTTGCTGGAGTTGGCCGTTAGGGCAGCGAAGTGAGAAGCAGCGAAGGGTGGGAAATTTTTTTTAAAATTAGCGAAGAAGTGAGAGGCAGTGAATGTATTCTGATTTTTAATAATGAAGTATTTGCATTGTGCCTTTAAGGCACGATACAAATACTTCATTATTTGGATCGTGCCTTAAAGGCATGATACAAATACTTCATTATTTGGATCGTGCCTTTAAGGCACGATGCAAATACCTCATTATTTGGATCGTGCATAACAAGGCACGATACAAACACCTTTTATTTGGATCATACATGAACAGGCACGATGCAAATACGCAGTTACAAAAACTAATTTTTTTACTAGTGATTATGTTCTTTATGTGAAAAATCACACTAGAAGTTTATGCCTACAAGATGTTTGACAAAAAAGCTTGAATGATAATTGATGTATTATTGGTTGATTTTGCATAAGAAATAAAAATTTGTCTAAAATTTTGATGCAAATACAAGAAATCCAAGATAAGTAATGCGAAGATAAGTATGTAAATGTGATTGATTATTTTTAGGATGTTTTTTAGTAGTGAGAATTAGTATGAGCTTATATTGAAATGTAAATATGAATGCAATGGCTACATTGGAAATAATATTTGGATTATTGGATGAATTAATATTTGGGTCATGAATGTAACGACCCTGATTTTATAGGTATTTCTGCCGGATGTTTATGTGTATTTATGTGTTGCTATGTATGGTTCAAATTTATTTTTGAACTATTTATTTTAGTTTATGTGAATAATTTCGATTTAATTCGAAATATTTTATTTTGATTAGTTATTATTTATTTTAATTATTATTTAATTAATTAGAATTTTTATTATTTAATTTTCTAATTAATTATTTAATATTTTGGGCTAAAAAGAATTAAGCATGATTAATCATGCAGTTTTTGTAAATTAGCCCAATGGATCACGAGAGCCCAATTTGGCCCATTTGGAGCTATGAAAACCGGCCCTCTGTTGTTCATGGCAAGGATTTTCCACTTGTCATGCATTCACACCTTAAACCACTTCTATAAATAGAAGGGTTAGTAAGGCTTGTTGATCATTTTGCTCATTTGCCATCCCTTGCCATCAAAAGTTTAAAACACAAACTCCCTCCATTTGCCTCATACTCACACGCCATTTTTGGCTTCATCAACCCCAATCATTGTTCATCACCATTTCCAATCCTAAACTTAAAGATTCAAAGTCTATTGATCTTTAAGTATCAAAACACAATCTAAAACCCCATTGTTTCAATCAAGATCACTAGTTCGGGTTTGGTTTTGGGCTTGTTCGTGTAGCTTGCTCGTGTGGGTTTGATCGTGTGGGTTGCTCGTGTGGTGTTCGTGGTGGTGCAGCCGTGGGGTGCCGTGCAGACGGACCGTGCAAGTGGTGGTGCTGTGTGTTCGTGCATAGCAGCCGTGCAGCAGCAGCCGTGCAACAAGGGTGGTGCTCGTGAGGTTGCCGTGTGGTGCTCGTGGTGGTGGTGCCGTGTCCGTGTTGCTTGGGCCGTGTATTTAGTTTTCCGGGCAGCAAGTTTTAAGTGTTTATCTTGTTGATCTTCAATAAGGTAACATACTTTCTCAACTTAATTTGGTATACTATGTTTCATAGTATAGATTAAATGAATAAGATTAGTTTATATGAAGTTTTGATCATGTTTTTGAGTATGAATTTTAATCTGATTTTTAAATGATTTTATGATGATTTTAAGGTTTAAAATGATGATTTTATGATTGAAAATGTTATTATTAAGTTTTATGTTAATCATGTTCAAGTTTGGTGAATTTTGGATACTAAAAAGTTGACGATTTCATGTGTTGAATTGATTAAAGTATGCGTGTATTTTGATGATTTGGGATGAGTTCTTGATTCTTGGATGAGTTCTTGGTTGAAGTTCTTGAATCTTGATTGAGTTCTTGATTGATGATCTTGAATCTTGGATGAGTTCTTGATGAGTTCTTTAAGGTTCTTTATGAGTTCTTGATTGAGTCTTTAAAGTTAAAGAAAGTTAAAGAAAAGGTTAAAGAAAGTGATAAGATGTTGTAAGATGATTGGTTTACATGTTATTCTCTTAAGTCAAGGCGTAAGATGCAACTTAAGAAGTAACTAAGAATGTAAACTTCGGATTAAAGTGTTAAAGATTGTAAAGATTAGCTTGATTTAGTAGCTAGACGCCTAAAACTTAGAGTAAGATTCTTTGTTTTTGGGTTAAGACGTTGCCCCTATCCTAACCGCGGTATTGGGATAGTGATTACCACTATGTCGTCTTTGACATGGATTTCCAGTAAGATTGGTTTCATAGGGTTGGGAGTAAGATTCTCAATCCTGGCATAGTTGGAAAGTTCGTTCGCGTAAGATGCGTTCGTACGTGCGTAGTCCGGTCTAGTATGCGAATGATTGCGCCAAATATAAGATTGGTTAAGTTAGTCGAGTCAAGCATGTATATTTGTATGATTCGCATAATTTGATGTTATGATTTGGGTTGTTTGATTTATGTTATGTTCATGTGTATTCCCGTTAGGGTGAGACAGTTATGTTACTCGCCACTGACGGTGGACTGTTGTTTACTTTTCAGGTAATTCTGATGATGAGGTTCTTGCTTAGTTTTGGGTTGGGCGAGCGCCGATGTTGTTATATAGTTTTTATACTGTTGTTTTACGACTTTGATTAGTTTGGACTATAGTTCTAGTACTTGTATACTTTACTATAACTCTGACATGTGTTTGGAGTTATGTTTATTAGTAGTAGCAGTTTGACTTTTGGATTAGTGATGTACAAACTTGTGGGTATTTGTACTTTTGGGTTTAGTAATATAATATTTTGAGGTATTGTTTTAAATTTTAAGTATTTTAGTTTGTTAGTTCTGGCTATTCGACTCGTCGATTTCTTCCGCGCCGGTTTAAGCGAGTCGGGTCGTCACAATGAATATATTAGAAGTTATTATTTGGATTAAGAATGTTTTTTAACAACGGAACATTGAAGGTGAAAGAATAGTGGTAAATTAGGTGGTTTAGATAAGAATGTAGTTAATTTGTGGATTATATGAAACCCGCAGAAAGCTATTTATGGTTCTTGTGATACGGCTTTGGGACACGAAGGTCTCTTGATTAGTTTTTATGATAGTTATGAATTTATGTCATTGGTAATCACAAGATCGATCACTAGTGAAAAAAATTGTATTTGTAACTACCTATTTAGATCGTGTCTTATTGATTAATTAGTATATTATTAGCTACTTTTTATGGGTATAAAAACAATTTAGAAGAGTTGACTTTATAGTGTGTAACTTAAATTAGCTTGTTTTAACAAATTATATGCCAAGATTAGTTTTCCTATTTTATCTTCAATTCTTTTTAAGTGTGCTTGCTATGGTTAACTTGTAAAAAATTTTGAACTAATTTATTTGATATTTTGGTGAGTTCTTTCCTCTTCAATGGTAATTAATGTAAATGTAATTGTACATGAATTGATAATAAGTTTTATTGTTAATTATTCAATTAGTTTCAATGTTTTGTTGCAAAATTGTTGATTTATGGTTCAATTTTGGTCTAAAATGATTTTGATATACTTTTATTGTGTTGTTTGAATAGAAAACAACATTATTAGTTCATGCCCACAAGTTGTTTGTTAAAATGCTTGAATGCTAATTAGTAAATTATTAACTACTTTTTTATAAGTATAAAAACACTTTAGAAGTGATTATTTTATAGTGTGTGGAAATGGGAACGAAAACACCCAAAAGTAGCCAAAAATGATCGGTTTCACTAGTTCTCATTCCAAAATGCCCTAGTGTTGCCTAGAATCATGTAAATAAGTTATAAATTGATAATAAAAATGTTATGATACATGAATGAAGCTTAAAAACATGAAATAGGTAGAGTAGTGTGCACATGGGAATGAAAACACTCAAAAGTAGCGAAAAATGTCCTGTTTCACTAGTTCTCGTTCCAAAATGCCCTATTGTTGCCTAGAATCGTGCCAATAAGTTCTCAGTTGATCATATGCATGTTGTTGTGCAAAAATGAAGCTTAGAAACATGAAATATGTTGATTAGTGTCCAAATGGGAAAGAAAACAGCCAAAAGTAACCAAAAATGACATGCTTCATTTTCGTTCCAAAATGCCCTAGTGTTGCCTGAAATCATGTAAATAAGTTTTAAATTGATAATATAATTGTTAATGTACATGAACAAATCTTAGAAAGATGAAATCGGTTCATTAGTGTGGAAATGGGAACGAAAACACCCAAAAGTAGCCAAAAATGATCTGTTTCACTAGTTCTCGTTCCAAAATGCTCTAGTGTTGCCTAGAATCATGTAAATAAGTTCTAAATTGATAATATAATTGTTAATGTACATGAACGAACCTTAGAAACATGAAATAGGTAGTGTATTGTGCACATGGGAACGAAAACACTCAAAAGTAGCAAAAAATGTCCTGTTTCACTAGTTCTCGTTCCAAAATGCCCTATTGTTGCCTAGAATCATGCCAATAAGTTCTCAATTGCTCATATGAATGTTGTTGTACAAAAATGAAGCTTAGAAACATGAAATATGTTGATTAGTGTCAAAATGGGAATGAAAACAGCCAAAAGTAACCAAAAATGACATGCTGCACTACTTCTCGTTCCAAAATGCCCTAGTCTTGTCCAGAGTCGTGCCAATAAGTTCTAAATTGATAATATAAATGTTAATGTACATGAACGAAGCTTAGAAACATGAAATAGGTTCTTTAGTGTGGAAATGGGAACGAAAACACCCAAAAGTAGGGAAAAAGACCGTTTTCACTTATTTCCGTTCTAAATTTCCCTAGTGTCGTACCAATAAGTTCTAAATTGATAATAAAATTGTTATAATACATCAATGAAGCTTAGAAACATGAATTAGGTTCGTTAGTGTGGAAATGGGAACGGAAACAACCAAAAGTAGCAAAAAATGACCTTTTTTCACTTGTTTTCGTTCTAAATTGCCCTAGTGTCGTGCCAATAAGTTCTAAATTGATAATAAAATTGTTATAGTACATCAATGAAGATTATTGGTTTAAATTGATTTGATTTACATTATTTTGAAGGAGTTTGTTCGAAGAAATGATCCATACACAAAAGTGGAGATGGATGAAGTACGGGAGCAATGGGCGAGGTTCTTTTGTCCCTTTATGTTGAATTAAGGATTTTATTAGTAGTGGGTTTTTAAAAAAAAATTGTATATGTAACTCAATTATTGCCTAGAATCGTTTTTGACATGCTACTTATCGAACCTTTTAGTAAACTGTATTCGGTGTACTTTTTGTATGGA
Organism: Salicornia ramosissima; assembly: GCA_951394345.1. Classification (NCBI taxonomy): domain Eukaryota; kingdom Viridiplantae; phylum Streptophyta; class Magnoliopsida; order Caryophyllales; family Amaranthaceae; genus Salicornia; species Salicornia ramosissima. The sequence goes on from OX596239.1 coordinate 13,792,241, forward strand.
ATTGGTGTTTGTACTACTATATATATTGTACATATTTATATATAAAAATATATATGATCAATTTTATTAATGAATATACTTGGTGTATGATATGTATGCGTGCCTAAAGGCCGGGTTCCAAATTGCCCGAGTGTAGCCTAGAACTCTATGCAAAAGGCACAATTCGATTGTATTATAATATTAAATATTATTTTATTTTATTATACTATACTAAATATAATTTCTTTTTCAAAATAAATAAATAAATAAATAAATATAATTTCATTTTATATTTTCCTATTTGGATCGTGCTTTTGAATGCAATCGTGCGTTTAAAAGGCACGATCGAAATAGTTGCTTATTTGGATTGTGCATTTGAAAGGCACGATCCAAATAGACTAACTATTTGGATCGTGCATTCAAAGGCACGATCCAAATAAGTTTGCTACTTGTAATGGTTTCATTTGTAACGCCAAATGCACGATGCTAATAGAGATTTTTCCACTAGTGTCCCTAATTTTATTTTTACATAAACAAAAATTTATTTATTTATTTATTTTTATATTAGGACGTCCAAATCAAACGCCTGGTCATGGTCGGGGCGTCCAGCCCAGACAACCCTACTATGGTTGGGGCGTCTGGCCTGGGCGACCATGGTCGGGGGCGTCTGATATGGACGTCCCATAATTTAAAAATTAAATTTTTTTTACCACGGGTGGTGGTGGTGGCCAAGGTTGTGGCGTGGGGTCCGATGTTGTAATTTATGTTTTTAAAGTTGTTGTAGTATAATTTCAAATTAAGAAAATTAAAATCTTTTTACTTTATATTGTAGATAATTTTAAGTAATACTTTATATTGTGAGTAATTTTAAGTAATACATTGAAGACGTGAAGCCATTCACAACTAAAATACTTGGAACATTTAAAGAAAGTACCCAACAAAGCACAATGATTGATAAAGACGTAAAATAATTTAAAAGTAAAAATTGTTAGAAAGAAAACTATCAAGTTGAAAAGTAAATTGAATAAATTAAACGACAGACAAGGAGTGATGATACGGTTGAACTTAACACAAATAAAAATAATCACTACTAATAAATATTAAAAATAATGTACTCGTAGAAGAATCTGATACAGTTGAGCTAGTATAATTTTTTTTTTCATTAATTTATTAGTTTAATTTCACTGTCTTGGTATATAGCTGTCATTCCAACAATTATTATATTTTACAAAAGGGAAAAAGAACTAATTAAATAGTCATACCAACAGAAAAAGTAATCGCAATCTTTAATTAATTTTATTAATTAACTAATCCTAATGAAATGAAAAGAGCTAGCTTTCCTCTATACCCGGTTTCTTCTAGTCTTCTCTGATATTTCTGGCTCTTTACTACTCCCTCTGTCCCTTTTTTTTGCAACAATTTCCTTTTTAAGATGTTCCAAAATGTTTGCTACAATTCTAAAATAAGTAATATGGTTCACATGTGGTCTCACAACTCTCCTCTACTTTATTTTACCTTACCCCACATACCCCACCACTTTACACACTAAAATACAAATTTTCATACCAACTCAATACTAAACTCTTATAAAAATTACAATTGTACCGTGTTGCAAACAAAGCGGGACGGAGGGACTACTAGACTAGTCAATCACGGGAAACCCCATCCACTAACTGCTCCATATTTATGTATTTTATATTAACCCGCCGTAAACATTCATACTTATCACAAATTAAAGTAAGCTTTATACTGTAATCAGCATATGATAATGGAAAAAAAAAAGTTAACAAACATTCTTGGGCACTGGATTAAAAGACTAAGATTCCGTTTGTTTTGATGGAAAACATTTTTCCGGAAAATGATTTTCCTCCCTCTTTCCATTTTTCTTTGTTTGTTTTTGGAAAGGGATGAAAAATAATTTTCCAAAAATGTCACTTTGAAAAAGGAAAACCATTTTCCTTTTGTGGAGAAGGAATGTCACATTTTCCTTCCTACTCCTTACTTCTCCCTTATTCACTCCTCCCATCTTTCCTTCATTTCTATTTCATTTTTTCTTTCCTTCACAAATTTTCCTCTAATCAAACAAACAAAGGAAAAATTTGTTTACATCTATGTTTTCCATTGAAAATTATTTTTCTTAGAAAATTATTTTCCATGAAAATTGTTTTCATTCAAAACAAAAAGAGCCTGAAGTAAAAAATAGCAAGTAAAAAAACACATTTACCCATTGTTATTTCGGATGAACTACTACAAGAGGGGGGGTGAATTGTAGTATGGAACATGATAGTCAATTTTTGCGGAAATTAAAGAACATGAAAGGAAAATAAAGAGAAACGATGCAAGAGAGATTTAGCGAGGAAACTTTCCAGGGCCCAACTGGAAATAAAACCTCGACCCACTAAGGATTTCTCTAAAACACTTCACTATAGGGCAACAACTTAGTTACAATCCATAATATTCTACTGGACCCGTAAGTTCCTCTAGGAACGTACTTCTCTATTCTCTATATTCTAGTGTTCTTTTCCCTTTTCTCTTTCTCTCTTTTTCACTTTCTCTTTCTCTTTCTATTCTCTGTTTTTTTTCTCATTCTCTTTCTTTTCTCTTCTCTGTTCTCACACTTTTCTCAAATTCTCACCCCAATTACAAGAATTCTCTCAAACCCTTTACAAATTCCCCATTACAAGCTTTCACTCAAACTCTCTTCTCTATTCTCAAAATTACAGACTCTTGATAGAATAAAACTCTAATATATTGAACATAAAATCTGATTGGAACTTGGAACATAATCTGGAACATACGATAGGAACTTTGAGTGGAACCGACTCAATATGTGGGTATAAGATGGTATGTTTTAGCTCTCCACATTATTGAAGTTTGGCTCACTTTAGAAATGGTGATTCAAACAATATTTATAAGCAAAATAGGTCGTGCTCTCCAAGAAACCACTAAATACACCACTAAACCCACTCAAAGTTCTGTCAGGAACTTGTAACTGCCCACTACATTAGCAGCCCATGTTCCCATTAACTACACCCACGTCCCACTACTTGTTGACTCCTTATTTTTAGGACTCCATGACTGATTTTAATATCTATGTGTGGTATGACATAAACTTACATGGTGAAGAGGTTAATTCATAAACTTAACACATGCCCACTACTTCACATAAAACCCTACTAATTTTGACTCACTAATTAAACAACCCACTAACTTAATTATTGACCCAAAAAATCCGAAATAACAAGTTAAGTAACTTACCTAAAAATAGCTTAACAAAAATAAAAACCGGTTTTTTCTTTTTTTATTTTTCCGAATTTTTTTCTTTTTTTTAAAAAAAAATTTAAATTAATTTTGATAACAAAAATAAAACTAATAAAAGAAAAAAGAAATCAGAATTAATAACCTACCTAGTCCTAAAAATAAGGAAACTAACTTGACTACTAACTAATTCAAAATCACTCACCAACTACTCCTAAAATTAAGGGAGCACTAATTCAGTCATCTTTTGAACATTTTAAACAAATTAAAACAGTCAAGAGGTTGTTTAAACTGACCCTAAAAATTAGCAACAGTCGTGGACCATAATAACAACTGACTCGACACAAGTTCCTCAAGGAACATGACCCAAAGTTCCTCTGACAGACACGACTAAGTTCCAATCAGACTTAAATGCATTAATATACTTACATTTACCCTAGAACATTACATTATAACATTCATGGATGCTTCTCTTCTCTTCATCAAGTGATTCGTTGGAATACTTGAAGTTCTTCTCATGTTCCTTGCTGAATTCTCTTCAGGAACTTCTCTGATTTCTCTGTAGAAACTTGACAACAACATCTTTGATTCATAATTCGAACCTTCACTTGAATCACCATCTTGTTTCTTCAAATGATTGAATCTTCATGTTTGAATCTTCAATGCTTATTTATTTGCTTCAACTCAGAAGCTTCTCTTGATTTGTTCCAACTCAGGAACTTATATTGCATACATCATCAAAGATGATAGGAATCTTCTTCCTTAAGACCTATGAACTTGTTTATGCACATCTTAACACACATGTTAGTTAGATAATCATCATTTGTTCATTATCATCAAAACCATACATAGCTCAACACCCATCAATGCATAATTTTGTTACAAATATTGAAATTTATAGTTGCTTTTTAACGAACACTTCAGGGTTGTTGTAACAGATGCGAGAAAGATACAACAGCAAACACGTATTATACGTGATTCACCAACAATGCGTTGATTACATCCACCAGCAGAGGAAAGAGTAATTTTATTGAGTGAAAGTATTGTGTTGGACGGTCCGACCGTCGGATCGTCTAACACTTGTATTTTTTTTTTATGTCCAGGCTCAACAAAACGTGTCCAGGTTCAATAATATATGTCCAGGTTTAACAATATATATCCAGATATAACAATTTGTGTCCAGGTTAAACAATATGTTTTCAGGTTCAATAAGTTTCATCAGGTTTACAAATTTATGTCTAGGCTCAACAATACGTGTCCAGGTTCAATAATATATGTCCAGATTCAACAATATATGTCCAGATTTTACAATATGTGTCCAGGTCCATGTGTTCAGGGTAAACAATATGTTTTCAGGTTCAATAAGTTTCACTAGGTTTACAAATTTATGTCCAGGTTCAACAATATGTGTCCAGGTTCAATACTATGAGTCCAGATTTAATACTATGTGTCCAGGTTCAACAACATGTGTCCAGGTTTACAAATATATTTTCAGGTTTACAAATTTGTGTTCAGGTTTACAAATATGTGTCCAGGACTAACAATACTTGTCCAGGTTTAACAACATGTGTCCAGGTTCAACAAAACTTGTTCAGGTTCAATAACATGTGTCCAGGTCCAGTTGGATTGGTCTGACAGTAAGCTTATGTCGGACTGGTCTGACACAATACCTTCTCATTTATTGATGATGAATTTTTAGAACATATAATTAGACTATTCATTAGGAATTTTTTGTAGTACTTTAGAAAAACCCTAATATTAGTATGCCTAGTGTTATGGTGCATTTTAGCTAACCTAATTATAGGTAGGAAGCCGAGACTCGGCTTGGTAAGCCGGCAATTACAGGTTATAAGATAAGGACATGCCGGGAGAAGCAGGAGCATAAGCAGGAACAAATACATAAGCCGAATGGTGCTAGGAATCGAGTTCATAAGATGGAACATAAGCTAGATCTTGTACATATAAGCTGAGCGTAAGTTGGAACATAAGCTGGATCAAGTATATAAGTTGAGCGTAAGCTGAGTATCAGGCAGAACAGTAAGCAGATCAACTAGCACCAAGGATGTTCAAAGTGTATTATGGAAGTTATGCATGGTCAATGGTCCAAGGAGTTAGTTCCTAAATAAATGGAGCCATTAACTCCACTTACTTAACCAAGTCTTAAGAAGTAGTCGTGTGTGTGTGATGATGTCATCATGAAGCCGTCAACATGGTTGTCGCATGTGAAGCATGAAAATAGGAGTTGGTTCACAACAAACCTCTCCACATGCCTAAAACTTATCCAAGGAAGAAGACTTGTTCAAACTAAGTGGTAACTAATGTCCTACAAACAAGGAAGCATTAACAGTTAAAAGGGAGCAACCCGCGTAGCTGAAGGCCAGGAGGAATATCAGCAACAAACTCCTACATTTCAACAACTAGTTTTACCAAGTCAAACCACTAAGGACCACTTACCTATTTTCTAGGAGAGTGGGTAGCAAGGGTCAACAACACTTATGCCTATATAAGTGTTCAAAGAGGGCAAAGAAGAAAGGGAGAAAGAGAAAAAACCTTATGGCAAACCCGTATCTCCACTACCCAGAAATACTCTGCTTAGCATATCTAAGCAGACAGTTATCGTTTGTACTCGAAAGAAGCAGGGCATGTTGCCCATACCCCTAGGGTGCTACTGATAGGTCGTTGCACAACCAAAAATTATTCCTAAATTACCTGACTAGTATAGTTGGGCAAGTAGGGTCGAACCACTGAGGAAAGACAAAAATATCACAAATCGAACCAAGTTCACTTTTACTAACGATCAAAGGTTGGAGTTTTTGTTTATCTAATTGGAACACAAAAGAAAGAAGCGAAGATAATTCAATAATTTATAAACCTAGGGCTAAAAGGATTCACTATGCATCGATCATGATTCAAGAACAACAATTGGGGTAGGAATGAATTTAGGCAAAGGAAGAAGTTACTCTCGCAATCAAATTCCACAACTAAACAATAAAGAACCGTATCGCGATTAAGGTTTGATTGTTCAAAGATAGAATTCCTTCACTCAACTCGCAGCTCTCGCTTATAGAATTGAGCGAATAAAACTTGCAAATTGGCCAAACGTGCAATCAAACCAAAACCTATCAATTGAATTGCCAAGACAAACCAAATTAAACCCTAAAAACTAACAAGTATCATGACCGTAGCATAGCTTCACCAAGCCCTAGAAGTAAACTACTCACTAAGCATATCGAAACTAAAAAGAAGTTCAACAATGGAAACCATGGAAAAACTCAAATTCAAGTGCAATGGAGAAACAAACATTCAAAGATAATAGCCATAAAATAAGGAAAAAGAAAATGGAGATGAAACTAATACCTTTAAATTGATTGAAATTGCAAAGATAAAGTGTTGATTAGCAAAACCCCAAAGTATGGAATACAAGAACCCTAATGCTCTCTACCAAAGCTTGAAGATAAGATAAAGATAAAAACTCCTAATACAATCTCAAAGTGTCTTAAAACCTCCCACAAAATCACGTGGGAAAATGAAGAGACGAGCTAAAAGAAATGAAAAAAAAGGGCCGGACCCGGCCGGGTATGTGGAAACCCGGCCGGGTACGCAGCTTAATGTCTTGACCTTCATGGAGACCCGGGCGGGTATGTGGAAACCCACCCGGGTGCGCATAACAACTTTTATCTTCAAAACAAACCTTCAAAATTTCTAAGTACCAAGTGGTCACCCGGCCGGGTATGTGGAAACCCACCCGGGTTTGAGACCTGGTCAGCCTAAAAATGACCTCTTGAGTAGCTTTTGACCTCCCAACTTGCAAATCTCGCTCCAGGGGACGATTCCTAGCATAATTAGAGCTTTGTACCTACAAAATAGATAGGAAACAAACACTCCAACCAAGCATAAAAACCAATAGAAAAATGAGCAAAACAAGCGAGAAAATGCAATGAAAATGCGATGGGGATACTCTAAAAATACTATATAAAATACCCACATCAGCTACTCAGCTAGTTTCAGTCATTTTCAATGTATATTACTCGAGATATTGTACATGTACCAAACGGCTTTTATGCCCGAATCATAGTGGATTTGTGGACTCATAGCCACCCGCGGTTTTTTCCCTTGTTCTTGGGTTTTCCGCGTCACCATTTTCTTGTGTCTTCTCTCTTTAATTTTTCGTCATTTATTTTCCGTACCTTAGTCTAGCTATCGCCCGTTCCAACCTTAAATTGTCATCTTGACGATTTTTGGCCAAAACATCTAGAAAAGAGCAAAACAGAAAACCCAAAAACTAATGGAATAATGGAATCTAATAATCCCACCTTTAGTCGGCCTGAAAGTAACAAACCTATTTTTTGATTAAAAAATAACAAACCCACCTTTAAGGTTTATTTATTTTCGGTGCACCCTACCGGTTTGTAATTAACTTGATTTAAGAGGTTGAATACTTGAATTGCAATCCCTCATTGGCTGAATTTTTTTAGTTTAATTAACCTATTAATTTTTTAAAACCAATGAGGGATTGTCAGGTTGCAATTCAACTTCTTACAATAAGTCACAAATCAGTGGGGTTCACCAAAAACAAATAAACCTTAAAGGTGGGTTTATTATTTTTTAATCAAAAAGTAGGTTTGTTACTTTCAGACCGACTAAAGGTAGGATTATTAGATTCCATTATTCCAAAACTAATTACAATAATCCCATTGTTTTGATAAAATTTTGGACGAGTGCACAAAATAAATTCAAGGCATATTACTACAAGGGTGTTCGTTGACAATATATCCCACTAACGGGTGCTCTCGTGGGTGTTGGTTAAGATTTAAAACCTAAAGATTGTATGTATTATGAGATTTATTATGACTTTATTTCTATAATTTCTCTACTAATATCATTCGCTATCAAAATTTTTATTTTTAATTTGAAAAAAAAAATACAATAACAAAAATATGGTGAATTAATATATTAGGAAAAAAATCAGTGGAGTTTTAGTACGGAGTACGAGTTCCACCTTAATTTCTAACCCCTGAAAATTTGAATATTCGTATTAGACAATGAACTAATATATTTTCAACCATATCAGATAAATTAAATGTAATAATCATCTAATATTCCCTCTGTTTTTTATTATTATTATTATTATTATTATTATTATTACACTTCTACTTTTTACATTGTTGAGACAAAAATTTAAGGTTTCATATTTTCAATTATGTATTTGTAAAAAAATTCAAAACTAGATATTAAAAAATAGATGTTGGAATAAAGCTAACGAGACTTCATTTGATTATATTTTTTCTTAAATTACATATAAATTACAAATGATGGTTAAAGTACACTATGTGAACAGTGTCAAAATCCAAACTGTAAGAATTAAAAAAAAAAAAAAAAAAACGGAATTTAGTCTCAATAAATAAAACCTTCATAATTCTTGCTAATAAAAAACAGATACACAAAACACACACAATAATTCATCTAAAAACAAATTGATCTAATTAACTAGCCAAACCATGGAAGATTCTTCCAAGATAAATCAAAATTGAACAACTCAAGAAGTTGAATAATTTACTTTCGTGGAATTCAAATGCTTAGTGAAATCATGAGAATGGCATGAGATCCCAACAAGAGTAGCTTAAAAAGTGGATTACATATATATACATGTGATGTGATGTGACTATGTGAGGCTCTATATTAACACACCATTTAAGCTTCGCCTCATGTGAATCATGCATTCATCTGGCCATGCATATATATAGGCTTGTTCAATGAGTGGGGCCAAATTAAAACCATGAACCAAAACATTTCCTGTTGAGAAACCACCATATATTAATAAATGAATAAATAAATATAGGGATAATATTAATTATTATTTTAATTATATATATTTATTATTATTATTATTATTATTATTGCTATTATATATTAATATATTATTTTTGGAATACTCTATAAAAAAAATAAAAAGGTATGCTTGCATAAAGTTTGATTGTCTCATAAAACAAAAGTTTAATAAGTTTCAATAAGAAAAAACGAATTCAAAAAGAGAGAAGAATTTTCGGAATACTCTATATGATTTTACTAGGGTTAGTGATTTTGAAATTCCTGAATTCATTTTCACATTCCACTTAATAATGGTATTATACTAGTTTTTCCACCAAACAAACAAAAATATATAGAAGTGCTGACACTTTAAAAAAAAATAGAGAACATTTATTTAGGAAAAATTCAGAATGTCTTCCTCTCAAAAAGAATCCTAAACTTAAAAAAATAAAATAAAATAAAAAATTAGCATCCAAAAACTTATTATTAACAATACATAGCTAGTATATACGCTTATCATAATTTTGTAGTCCATACTTAATTAGAAACTACTGTTTTAATATTTTGTGTTTGTTATTATAAATAGTTAAATACTAGCTAAGTATACTATTCCCCAAGTCTCCATATTAGTCATAACTCATAACCTATCTAGCTATTTGGCACACATTTTTAAAAAGAAAATTGAGTATGTAAACGAGCAAATTTATTTGTAAAACAATTTTAACGGTAGTCTATAGTTTTTTTTTTACCTTGTTCTTGTTAAGATTATTTTGATTAAGTTTCTCATTTACATACTCAAATAAATTTCTCTTAAAATACATGACAAAGATATGGTGCAACTAATATGAAGTAGGAAAAATATTATTGTTGTTACAATATGTTAAATACAGGCTTAGGCCTTACACGTCAGCAATAGATAGTTCACATTAGAAGGTTTATGAAAAATGAACTTAAAACTATATGACAAATTGGAAATAAAGGAAGTGATCTCTTAACCTGATAGGGTGTTTTAACTCCCTCTCCTTATCAATGCTAGCTACTACATCAATAATAATTTGACATTTTTTTCACTCTATTTTATGTCTAATTATTACAAATATGTATATCGTTTTCTGAAATATGTCAATACCAATCCGTACCTAAAAAATATTTCATTTATCATTTATTATCTTACGAGACACTTCTTTAAATGAAAATATCTTTAAATTATCAATCAAATAAACTGTAATAAAAGTCTAACTTGCATTCAATTATTAGAGGGAAGTAAGGAGTACTGTTTTATCAGCATTACTAGTGAAGAAAGACCAGTCCACAGAAACAATTTAATGATAAAATGTCCCAATATCATAACAACGGGTAAATGATGTGTAATGTGTAGAATGGATGATGTTAAATGAGCAACAGAAACTTTACCTGCTGTGAAACAATCACATTGGATTGGATATGTTAGCCTTAGCAACTTGTAATCTGATTCAGCCAACCACAATTATTATTTGACACTCCCATTCAATTCCCATAAACCAACTTGTGAACTTGTTTCAATGCTTCCAAACAATTAAGTTGAAAAAAACAACAGTAAGCAATACAAACAACTCATTGATACATTATACAGTATACAATAATACAATATGGAGTACTGTAATATTTTTCAGAAATATTATATACGGGTGTGTTCTCTTCAATTTATCTTTTTGATCTAATCTGCTTAGCTTTTATTTGTTTTTTAAGTTGAAGAGAACACACACTATGTCGGAGGTCTAAGATATTCTAACAATAATTTTCATATTATTGTATGTACCTTACCAAAATTCACCTAATTGGAGGATGTGCAAACCGTAGCTCATCATCATCTTGTTGCAAAGTGGGATTCTTTTCTCCTTTGTCTTAGTACTTTTAATTTGTTCGAGCTAAGCTTGATTTTAACTGATCCTGGATCCTTATTATTTGGTAAATAGCTTATTTCAACAGCTTCTTTATCTCAAAAGGCTTATTTTTTAAACCCTCCTAATAGCAATGTTTTTTTAGAAGAATGTTTTTTTTAAAACCGAAACACTTTCATAAAAAATTAAAAAAATTAAAAATTAAATTGAAAAACATAATTGCAAATTATTTTTTTTATTGTTTACTATCATATAAGAAAAAATGATAGAAAATAAAGAGATTGAAAGGAAAAGTTAAGACGTAAGGTAAGGAAAAAATATTTAGATTTCCCTTTTATTTTAAAGAAAAATGATTTTACACTAATTTACAATGGAAAAATTGAGAATAGAGAAAATAGTTTTAATAGGAAAATGTTTTATAAAATGAACCTAGATGGAAATGAAAATTTATGAAGAAAATTAGGTGATTTAGAGTTGAATTAGTATTTAGTAGTACCATAGAAATCAGGGTGCGTTCTCTTCAACTTATTTTATCAGGTCTCAGAACTTATAGCTTTAATCTAAGTCATGTCAGATTAGGCTAGGTCGAATAAATTAAAGAGAACGCACTCTTATTTTCATTAATTTTATTTATGATCAAGTATCAAACGAGTCGTTAATGCAAAAAACTAGTCAAATCATGCGGCATCTAGTCAATTAAGTTAATAAAAACACCTAATTAGCTAATTCAAACATCTAATAAAACCAGCTAATAGAAACAAAGTCTTTTGGCAGGTTTATACTTGTGTGAACACTAGTCTATAGGGTCTTAAAGTTTGGGTGGGTGGAGCAAGTCAATAAAGTGTTGCTGGTTTTACCTCCAGGAAGAGGCAAAAACAGCGGCACATCAAAAAGCAAACAATTCATATGTGAAATCATGTGAAAGAATTAAAAAATTTAAAGAACTTGTTGTAATGATTATAAGACGTCATTAATTCAACCATGAAAAAAGAACTAGCAAAACATGATATCTGCAATTATCTCTTCTGAACAAAGATGGAAAAAAGAAAAAAGAACATGTAACATGATATCTTATCAAACACATTGAAGAACAATTAGGCAGAAAACATCTCAATTATCAAAACCGACTTAACAGAATCCTCCAAACTCCTACCAAATTTACAATTATTGGGAATAATAATACTCCCCCAAATAAGCGCTTTTTCATTACTGCCCGATTCGGTTTATGATAACGTATAATCATAGACTTTCTAGTGTAAAATTAGGTTTTGTTCTTCGTGTTCATCTTCAACTCATTCATTATATTCAAAATTGTTCACCTCAAATGGAGAAGAAAGTCATTAGCAATGGATAATCCCAAGTTTCCCATTGTGCTATGTTTATGCAGGATTAAGGGTAATGGTTGCGATCTCTTCGATTTTATTTGACCGGACTTGATTAAACCTATTATTTTTTATTATAACTCATTAAATTTGAACTGCCCTGTTCAAACATGATAATTGGAGAGAACGCACCACCATCGTCAACAATCAGTTGAATACTCGGGCTTGTCCAAATTGGGGGAAATTTTTGAACTGAAAACAATTTTGAAGATGAATTTGACAGTAAATCAGTTTAGAAACTGCAAGCTTCATTATTTAGTTAATAAGATTCAAATTTAGGTTAAAAAAGATGGAAAGATGCAGAAATTAGAGATTTGGCCTTTCAAAAACAGAAAATTTCCAACTTAAAAATAATAATAATTCAAGATTAGTTGAATAACAATTTTGCGGAAGATGCAGGAATTGAAGATTTCGCCTTTCAAAACCAGAAAATTCAGCTTAAAAAGCAAGTAATTCATGCTGTAGTTGAATCAAATCAACAAAATTCAACTTTGAGAGGGCTATAAATCAGAAAAGATGTGCCAAAATCAGAGTAAAAATCAATGGCGTTGGCAATTTTTGTACCTTGATCTTAAGGTCTTAAGATGAACACAAAATCAAGTAAACAAGACTGATCGATAAAATTGAACCCAGATTAAACACCCAAGATAGAGGAAACATGAAAAAAGAATAATTAATCATCATTAATATAGGCACAACATCAAACTAAAAAGAAAAAAAAAAAAAAAACATCTCAAAAGGATAAAAAAGAAACCATATCATGTATGTCAAAACACACTAATCCTAAATGGTTTAGACTTTCTGATTATAACAAAACAAAATGGTGTTCAAAACACAGCACAAGCAGGCTGGTGTAAGCCCCCTGTGGGGCCAGAGGTGAGGGTGGGGATAGGTGTGGGTGTAATGTTTTCAGCGGCGGCAGCGGCAGCAGCAGCCATGGCAGCGGTGGTCCAAACTACTCCGACAAGAGCAGGTCTAAGGTGGTTCTGGCAAAACCTATTGAACTCAAGAGTGTCTCCACCTTCCTTCTTAATCTCCACCATTAAAAAGGACGATGACACTGTAAAAAGCTCAACATCCACCACCAACCTCCCTTTCCTTCCTTTCTCTTGCCCGTGTAGCCTCACCACTGACTCTCCCCCTGCTTTGCTCACCTTAAACTTACCTTCCATGGCTTCCGCCATTTCTTCCACCTTCGCCACCACCTCCGCCGCAGACATTATCGTCGTAAACCCTATCTCTTCTCTTTCCTCTCTCTTCTTCTTCTCCTCCAAGAAAAGCGGCGACAAATCCAACCCTTCCGACATTGATATTATATGAAACGCATTCAGAGCTTCCAATTCCTTCTTTGGAAACCTATTTTCATCATCGCCTTCATCGGAGACGACACAATCGCCGCCTTTAAACCACTTCGATTCAATAATTTCAGCCACCGTGACCCGATTATCCGGATTCGGCTCAAGCATTCGGGTAATCAAATCACGAGCCTCAGCAGAGAACCAGTTAGGGCAAGTGAAATCGCCCTTGTAAACCTTCTTATACATCTGCACAATGTTTTCATCGTGAAAGGGGAGATAACCCGCCATGAGCACAAACAGTATGATTCCACACGACCACACATCCGCCTTAGCGCCGTCGTACCCGGTTCCCTTTTTGCTCACCACCTCCGGCGCCACGTAGTGCGGGGTGCCGCAACTGGTTCGCAACATCCTCTGCTCGCCGCTTTCCTCTTCGAAGAAAGCGCTCAACCCAAAATCAGTGACCTTAACATTGTCGTCTTGATCAAGCAAGAGATTCTCCAGTTTCAGATCACGGTGGAAAACACCTCTGCTATGGCAGTAATCAACGGCTGAAATCAACTGCCTGAAGTACGACCTCGCCACATTCTCCTCCAGTTTCCCCTCCCTGGACACCTTAGCGTGGAGCTCGCCGCCGCGAACGAGCTCCAACGCTAAGAAGATCTTTGATTTTGTAGCCATAACTTCATAAAGCTCAACAATATTTGGGTGTTTAAGCTTCTTCATAACGCTGATTTCTCTCTTCATCTGATCCATCATCTTGGCTCTAACCACCTTCTCTTTACCAACCACCTTCATCGCAACGCTAGTGCCTGATTTAATGTTGCGGGCGTAGTAGACCCGTGCGAAGGTGCCTTGACCCAACACCCTACCCAGCTCGTACCTCCCGTGCATCACCAACTTAACATACTGTTTTTGTTGTTGGGATTGCTGGGACTCGTTGTTTGTGTTTCTATCCTTAACCGCTAACATCAATTCCCCCATCATCTTGTTAATTTTAAAACCCCCAAAAAAAAAAGAAAAAGAAAAAATTACAACACCTTCCTATTTACTTTCTCTCTAAACCCAAAATTGAGACTGTTTTTGTTTTTGTTTTAGTTTTATACAGAATTCACAATAATTTTGTCAAGAGACAAACCAAACAGCTACCCATCTTCGACGTGTTTACGATGCCAATCTCTTCCTCCAAGAACATGATGGTTCTTCTGGGCAACACCACCTCTGACGTATGGGTTAAAAAGCGAAGGACCCCTCATATTTCCGCATTAATTCTCCGGCAGAAAACCTTTTTCCCTTCGCCTCTCCTTTTCGCACGGCCAAAATTGAAGGTCGCACGGGGAGCGTTAGTTGGTGTTTTGTGTTTGTGTGTTAGAGAGGCAGATAAATAAAAATTAGAGAAGAAGAAAAGTTGATTTGTGGTTTGTACGAAAGAGTACGATGGGAATTGGGGAATAATGAAGTGAGTTTATTTTGTAGGGTTTGAAATTTAATTGAATAAATAAGAAGGAAAATAAAGAAGGGTATATATAGGATGGAATTTGTAAAATAAAAATTCTATAGAAATCGTCAGTATTCGGCAGTGTCCTAGAGACATCCTGGCTGTTGGCTAAATATAAAAAAAAAAAGAAAAAAAGAAAAAGAAAAGAAATTACTGTAACTTGACTCATCGTGACGTGGAAATTTGCAAGTTTTGAAAGAATAAATCTGAGAGGGGGATTTTGAAGTTGTGTAGAACAGCTCATGCTAGAGGTGAGGTTGACTGTGCAAATTGTAAGGGGTAAATGGGTAATTTAGCGAAAACACTAAAGAACTAAATAACGATTACGTGGATACAACTCGACAGGTATAATGAAAGGTGTCAGTTGCATAGCGTATTACCGTACAGTGTATAATACCGTGTGTATTAGGGTTTTTTAATTCCCTTTTTTTTTGTGATACGTATTTTTCAACAGTGTTCATCTTGTATTGTACCGTTATACGGAGATTCGAATGGTAATAAACTAAAAAATACTCTCTCTATCTCAAATTACTTGCTACAATTTCTTTATTTAGATGTCCCAAAATACTTGCTACATTTCCTTTTATAGTCTATGGGATCCACACATATTTTACATTTTTACCCTCTTTTTTGTCATTTTTATCTCTATAAGCCAATTATTTTCTTCCACTTACCTTTACCAATGGTGGGCCTACATGAAAATTGGTTTGCATAAAAATTTGTTCCAAAATGAAATGTAACAATTAAAATGGGACAGAAGGAGTAGATAAAGAATAAATACTCCATCCGTCCCAACAAAAACTGCTTCACTTTGATCAAAATAATAAAAAAAAAATAGGAATATTTGATTTTAATAATCCAACCTTTTAGTCATTCGCAAATAATAAACCAACCTTTTGATTATTCTTAAATAATCCAACATTTGTACCAAATTTTAGGTGTCATTTTGGGGTTGGTTTAAGTAGAGTTTGGGTAGTTTAGCGCTAACGTTGTTGACCACTTACCTAAAGACACAAACAACATTTAAATTAGCCCCAATATCACACCTAAAATTTGGTTTTGGTTCACTCTATGAAATTTAGTACAAATGTTGGATTATTCAGGAATAATCAAAAGGTTGGTTTATTATTTGCGAATGGCTAAAAGGTTGGATTACTAAAATCAAATATTCTAAAAAAAATTGTTTTGAGGATCATGTTAGGTTGTATGAAAATGAGTACGGATTTGAGAACGGATACAAAAAATGTATGAAATATTTTATTTTAAAAATTAAAAATACGATCAAGTACGAATAAGAAAATAATATATAAAATATATTAAAATATGAAATGTTATAAAATCTTCAATGCAACTTGGAAATTACATTGTAAAAACACAAATAATCAAGTAAAATGATAAAACACTTTTTCAAAGAATAATTATTTAACCTATTTTTTGCTTAAATGATAACAAGATTAGTTTAATTCTGAATTTTTTAAAGATTGACTTATTTGTGAAAAATCGATCAAAAGTTGATTTATTCTTGGCAATAATTCCTATCTAATATGAATTTATTATCTGGTTTGATTTTTTTTTTACCGCATATATAAGCTTATAAATAAAAAAAAACGAAATGATATCTTATTTTATTTGTAATAATGGGCATTTTTCAAATATGTACTTTTTTTTTTTTATGGAATTAAAGATGATTAAAGTGTAAATGGAAAAAATCAAATAAAATTAACAAGCCATATTTGAACTTATTTATTCTGATATAATATGATCTGCTCTTAAGTAATAAGTACGTGAAATAAGGTAAACGAACCATAGGCTAATTTTATTTTATTTTTTATGATGAAATCCATAGCCTAATCTTATGCTCAATTTTATTTTAAATTACCATGCTCAATTTAATCAACATATGCAGTTAAAGATGATTATAAATATGTGCAGTGAGATTCAAAATCTTAGGAAGGGTTTAAGAGTTAGAGGTTTGAGGGAATGAAAAAGTGAGGTTTAAGATAAAAGCGAGGTTTGACAACTCAAAAAACTATTTTGGTGTTTGCTAGTTAGCTGAGGTCTGAAAAAAAAAAATTATGAAAAAGATATTTTTTCAAAAATCTCATATGATGAGCTTTTTAAAAGACTTTATAGCTTTTTAAAATTTTTTTAAATCTTAAACATATAACAGTTAACAACTATTTACCAAATAGTTTTACACTGCATTCAAAAGAACTAAATAAAAATATATTTAAAACTATTGCAGATCGATAGAACCCCTTACAAAAAGTTGTATAAAGAAGAGATGTGAAAGAGGAGTGATTGTACATTATACTAGCATATATTTGTTACAGCAATCTATATTTTGTGAAAGTTGGTTTTTATTTGGTCCATTTGGATATGTATTTGGTTATTACTGATTCTTATTGTAGACGTCCTATTATTTTCAATTAATGACCTTTCCCATTCTTAAAAAAAAAGAAATAATATTAACATCGTATCAATTTTGAAATGTCAACATCATAATCCCTTCCTCCATTATTGTTTGTTGTTGTTACTCCTATGCCCATTCCACTTCATATTTGTTTGTCATTGATTTTTTTATACCATTAAAATATATTATTTAATAAATACTAATATTGTAAAAATAATTCTTATATGTATGTATGTATTTATATTTATATATATATATCAAAATAGAGAGAGTATTTCTAATGATTGAATCTTTGTTAGGCCTTGTAATTTTGGACTTAAAAGCTACAGTAATCAGATCAGATCAGACATTATTACTCGTTATTATTATTATTATTATTATTATTATTATTATTATTATTATTATTATTTCAAGCATTGTTTTCCGCTCGACATTTTCCGACGACGGTTTTCGGACTGACTTTTTCAGCGTTGATTATTCGGCCGACTTTTCCGGCGACGATTTCCGGGACGACTTTTCCGACGACGGTTTTCGGAATGACTTTTCCGGCGATGATTATTTGGTCGACTTTTCCGGCGGTGATTATTCGACCGACTTTTCCGGCGAAGATTTTCAAGCCGAGTTTTTCGGCGGCGATTTTCGGGACGACTTTTCCGACGATGATTTTCGGAATGACTTTTATGGCGATGATTATTCGGTCGACTTTTCCAGCGGTGATTATTCGACCGACTTTTCCGGCGACGATTTTCAAGCCGAGTTTTTCGGCGACGATTTTCATGACAACTTTTCCGACGATGGTTTTCGGACTGATTTTTTCCGGCGGTGATTATTTGGCCGAATTTACCGGCGACGATTCTCAGGCCGCGTTTTTCGGCGACGGTTTTCGGGACGACTTGTTCGACGACGGTTTTCGGAATTACTTTTCCGGCGGTGATTATTCGGTCGACTTTTTTGGTGACGGTTTTGGAGTCAGATTGAATGAAGGGTTTGAAAAGAATGAAAAGTAAAATACTGAAGAGGTGAAATGAAATGAGCTTGAGGCTTTGGGCTCATTAAATTTTTGTCCCTAATAAAAATATAAATATAAATATAAATATAAATACAAATATAAATATAAATATAAATGTAAATATAAATATAAATATAAATATAAATATAAATATAAATATAAATATAAATATAAATATAAATATAAATATAAATATAAATATAAATATAAATATAAATATAAATATAAATAAAATCAGAAAAACTCAAATCAGATCAGATCAGACAAACTCAAAACAAATCAGATCAGATCAGACTAGATCAGTCCTAAAGAACAGAGCCTTAATATCATTCAATATAACCACTTTTAGAACTAGTTACTCCCTCTATTCTAATTTAGTTGCTACATTTTGACTTGTAGCACTGTTCATATTTGGTCTTTGACTGCTTCTAATTTTATAAGCGTAAGAAAAAACATAGTCATGATGAATCTAGTTTAATTCGTCTCAACATGTACTTTTCAAATATGTAATTTTATTTTTATAGTTTTTTATTATGTGTAGTTCAATATATTTTTATTTAAAGTCATGCCTTAGAAGATGTGAAAAAGTTAATATAGCAACTAAATTGGGATAGGGGGAGTACTTTCTTTGGTAACGATTTATTTTTCACAGATGGACAAGTAAGAGTTACTTGAAGGTTTCAACAAAAATTCTCAAGGAGTAATCATCCATTTTCTTTCAAAGTATGGTTTTAACTTTTAACAAGTCTTGTTGTGATTGAAAAGACGCGCTCAATGTTATACTACCTCCGTTTCTTATTATTTGCAACAATGTGACATAAAGTAGAGAGAAAAAGTGTCAAATCGTTGCAAATAATAAGAAACGGAGGTAGTATAAAGAGCTATGATACATAGATACCAGGTATCCATGAAATAAAATGATATCATGGCATTTTGGTAATTAAAGTGGACTTTTTATTTATCTTCTCAACACTCTCTCCACTAGACCCATCCAGACCCACCCACCCACTAGACCCTAAACCCACCCACCCACCCAGACCCACCCACCCACTAGACCCTAAACCCACTAGACCCACCCACCCACTAGACCCTAAGCCCACTAGACCCACCCACCCACTAGAACCTAAACCCACTAGACCCACCCACCCACTAGACACCCACCCACCCACTAGACCCACCCACCCACTAGACACCCACCCACCCACTAGACCCTAAACCCACTAGACCCACCCACCCACTAGACACCGACCCAGACCCACCCACCCACTAGACCCTAAACCCAATAGACCCACCCACCCACTAGACCATAAACCCACTAGACCCACCCACCCACCCACCCACCCACTAAACCCTAAACCCACTAGACCCACCCACCCACCCACCCAGACCGACCCACACCCACACCAACTCACCCAGACTTGGGGAGGAGAGAAAGGGACCAGAAGTAAAGGAATTTGGAAGAGGGAGGATATGAGAATTTGCCCCCATATTTGCCTTAAATTACAGTTGTGCCATGGTATCAATTTATTAAATTGATACCTGGTATCCATAAATCATTTCTCTTATATAAAACACCTCAAACTCTTTCTTTGCTATTATCTTCAATTAGATTTTCAACAAGGATCATGAGTCATGACTATCTCTTTTTATATCCTCGTACTTGGTATGTAATTTAGAAATTCTTATATACATCGATCTGGATGTATAGTACATACAGGGATAATTTTGCTCATTTTATATATTTTTGCTCATTTTAAAATTTAAAATAATGAGCAATAAAACACCTTGGATGTACATATATAGAAGTATGTAAATCCGGATGTATGGTAAACCCGGCCATTGTATATCACTAGCTAATATGTTGTCCGGTCATTAGGTAGTTTTTTTCACTTGATATATATTTATTTTCTACTCATGTAAAAATAAAAGGAAAAAAATCTATCTTATATATATATTGAGTTTAATAACGTAACTTTTTTTAAAAAATAAGCCTCAAAATTATAATTTTTTAAAATAAAAAATGTAAATTTCTATTTTTTAATTGAATATTGAGTTGTATATGTATATGTTCTAAAGTTTATAGCTATGTTCTAAATTTTAGGAACTATGTTCTAAATTTCATTAATCATACTCTAAATTACATTCGTTTTTTTTTAATACAACAAATCTAGAAAAAAAATCCATAAATTGATATTTTAAAAATAAAAATATTCAAAACAAAAAAAAACTTTTTTTTAGAAAGTCATAAAGAAAAAAAAAATTCCTAATCCTACCTATTATAAGGAAGGGAGAGGAGAAATTTTAAGGTTTTTTAAAAATTGTTTTAAATTAAAAAATCTATAAAATCTTAGCCTTTAGATCAAAATAAATCAACGCTCAAGATTTTTTCTCACATAAACAAGCCTTCTCACCTAAAGAACCTTTCTCACATGATCCGACCCTATATATATATATATATATATATATATAGGGTCAGGATCATGTGAGAAAGCCTCTTTAGGTGAGAAAGGTTGTTTATGTGAGAATATATCTAGAGCATCGATTCAGTGAGATTAATGGTTAGCATTTAATGGATTTTTTTTTTTAACTAAAAAAACTTATGTAACTAACCCCTATTTGTTAGGGGATAAATAAAAAAATTTATTTTTTTATCCATAAAAAAACTAAAATTTATTTTTTTATCAAAAAAACTAAAATTTATTTTTTATCAAAAAAACTAAAATTTATTTTTATAAAAAAAAAAAACTTAAATTTATGTTTTATAAAAAAAAAAACAACTAAAATTTGGAATTTGTTAAACCGTTATCCTCTCATATAGTCAATTAGTCATATAAAATTTAGAACATGTCATATAAAATTTAGAACATGTCATATAAAATTTAGAACATACCATATAAAATTTAGAATATGGTTAATAAAACTTAGAACATTAAATAAGTTATTTTATTTTATATTTTTTTACGAGTTCCATAGGTCAACCTCAATACAAAATATTAAGAATATTTTGAAATAATATTCAATTGTTCAGGTATATATTTTATTATATTTTTTTGTTATAAAAGGTCAATAATTTTATTATAATTGTATCATTTTATTTATTTTTTAAAAAATAAGTTTATTCAATTTCAAACTTATTGTATACAGTTTTGAAAATATCTTATAAAATTTAGAACATGATGTATAAATTTTTTAATATTTCATCTACTTAAAATAAAACAAACAATAAACTACTTTAAAATATGGCTTTTAAATATTTTAAGCACATATACACATTAGAATATGATGAATTTGTAACATGGTTTTTTAAACTTAGAACATGGTGTATAAAAATTAGAACAAAGCTTATAAAATTTGAACATGCCATAAAAATGTTAGAACACGACTCATAAAATTTGGAGCATATTAAGATGTACTTCCGAACAAAAAAAATGAAGTAGAATTTTAGATTAAAAAAAAATAGATTTTATATATAAAAAATAGATTTTTTTAAAAAAAAATAAAAAATCAGGAAAAAAACTTAACAAATTTTTTTAAAAAAAAAACAGTTTTTTTTTTTATAAAAAATTTATTAAAAAGAATATTTAAAAAAAAATATGATTTTTTAATTAAAAAAAACGTAACATTTTTTTAAAAAAAAAACAGATTTTTTTAATCAAAAAATTAGAAATTTATAAATCAAATTAAATTACCAATTTGCCCTTACTAAAAAAATAAAGATCAAACATCAACCCTTAGATCTAAAATTGTCAACGGTGCAGATGTTTTCTCACATAAAAACCTTTCTCACCTAAAACACCCTTTCTCACACGACTATATATATATATATATATATATATATATATAGGATTAGGATCATGTGAGAAAAGTTGTTTAGGTGAGAATGATTTTTATGTGAGAATAAATCTGCACCATTGACAGCTTTAGATCTAAGGGCTGATGTTTAATCCTTATTTTTTGCTAGTAAGGGCAACTCAGTAATTTAATTTGATTACTATATTTCTATTTTTTAAAATCTATATTTTCTATTTAATTTTTTTTTTCTTGAGAATGTTTTATTAAAAAAAGTTATGTAATTTTCTTAAAAAAACTGTTTTTATATTTTAAAAAAATCAGATTTTTTTTTTCACGGTCACTCCTGTCCTTGTTTTTTTCTTGTAATGCACCATAATTATGTTCTAAATTTTATGAGTCATGTTCTAAATTTTATAAGTCATGTTCGAATTTTATAAGGTCTAAACTTTATTTGTAATTCTTGTTCTAATTTTAATAAGCCATGTTCTAAATTTTACAAGTCATGTTTTAGATGTATGTATTTGTGCAGAAATTTCCAATTTATTGTTAACTTAATTTTGAGTAGTTGAAACATTGTATCCTACTTAAATATTATTAAAAATATATTTTTCATTTTTTACCAAAATTAAAATATTTTTTCATATTTATTTTTTTTTGGCAAATTCTGATTTTTTTTTTTAAAAAAATGATAAATAGAGCATCACGTTTTTTTTTCCTATTATTGATTCCTTGTTTTTAGCTATGTTTTAAATTGTATAAGATAGGTTTGTAAAATTGAAACCCTTTTTCTAAATAATTGGTTAAGCCAAATTCTAAAGTTTATATTCTAGCTAGGAGTAATGTTCTAAATTTTATACAATATGTTCTAAATTTTATATGATATGTTCTAAATTTTATAAGATTAATCACAATGATGAGAGGATTACAATTTAATACGTTCAAAATTTTAGTTTTTTTATTAAAAAAAAAAATCATTTTTTGGATTATAAAAATAATTTTTTTTATTTTTTTATTAAAAAAAAAAAGCCTTCAATAGATGATGGGATTGCATTCAATTAATCCCCACAATTAGGGTTTGTTACGTTAGTTTTTTTTTTCATCCTAATATTAAGATAATGTTAGAATAAAAGAAAAAGTCCACAAAATCTAACTGTCAGATCTCACTAGATCGACGCTCTAGATGCATTCTCACATAAGCACCCTTTCTCACTTAAATAACTTTTCTAACATGATCCCGACCCTATCTATCTATCTATCTATATATATATATATATATATATACATATATATATATAATCAAAGCACTAATAAATTTGATTGAGATGGTAAGTATATGACCTTTATTTGTAAGAAGTAGGGCTTGTTTACTTCAGATTATATTCAGTTCATCTATATTTAGTTCAATTTATACACTTCTATTCAGTTCTATTCAGCTAATGTAAACGAGCCCTACGAGGTTTGAATCTTACACTATACAAGTATACATAATTTGTTTTGTTAAATCATGTGGCAGGCTCATTACATGGTGAACATATATAATTTGGAGAGTGTCATGTGGATCAGACAATCATATATGGCTCAATAAAAAAAAATGGAATGTTATGTTATGTGTACAATTATATGTGGTGCAATACGATGTTAATAGCACCTTTTAATATATTGTACAAATTGATGACAAAATTATAATTACAACAATTAGGTATTCCTTATGAGTAGGGATCGGAGAAATCGAACATAATTACATTCAGTAAACAATGAAAAGGGGCAAAACCCCCTATATACATATAGAGTCTACCACTAGGTAGCTAGCATTGACAATGCAATCAGCAACAATGTTGCTTCCAAGGTCGCCCCAAAAATTTTGGGGCACTGATCTAAAAATTTAAAATTAAGTCCTTATATTATTAAAACTAATGCATTATATATATTTTATGTTGTAATTTACCATTTTAATAAACAAATATTACAAAAAAAATATTTTTTTTCCAAAACTAACAACAAGTGAATAATAAACATTTTTTAATAGAAAATATTAAAAATCTAAAATATGTGGTTGTGCTTTTTGGACATCCTTAAAGACAAAAAAGGTGAGTGACTGAGGGTGAGGTAAGGATGAAGAGTAGGGGGATGATAGCCCCCAAATGGTAGTGGAAAGTGGAAACTACTTGATCAAAATATTTGCATATTGGTCCCTAATATAAAGAATTATTTTGTAATTTAGCAATACTTATAGAACCACTTTACAAAATTATAAAAGTATAATATAAGGTGTCATTATCATCTAAAATCTAGTTTATGCTAATATATTGTATTGCTTATATATCAACTTATCTTGTATGTATAATATTAATTACAAATATGTAATTTACTAAAACTTGATGGATCAATATACAAATTTAAAGAAATACATTACAGACTAATGTACAAATTAAATATTCTAATCAGGTAGTGCCCACTACTGTTAGGGGCTATCATTCCCCAAAGAGTAGAGTCTAAATTTGTGTTACAGCATGCATGAGCAATCTTCCTAGAACGATGCAACTTACACTAGTGTACTCATATAATGCATTAAAAACAAAAATCACACGTATTCATTGAGAGTGTTTTACAACAAAAATAATTACCAAAATACACTCAATGCAAAAGTATTTACGAGAATGCTGTCTACGTAAGCATTTTTTTTTTCAGCAACAAAATCGCTATGTGAAATAGCGATTTCTTAAAGCTAAATCGATATTTCAAATACTGATTTTAGTGCAAAAGGCGCTATTTGAAATAGTGATTTTATTCTGATCTGAGGATAAAATCTCTATTTTAGATAGCGATTTAACCTGTAACAAAAAAAAACTTAACTTTGATCTTTGATCTCTACAACGAAGGTGTCTTTTTTAAAATTTTAGTTAGATCAAAATCGTTATTTAAATTAGCGATTTAGGGCTTGTTTACTTCAGATTATATTCAGTTTAGTTCAGTTCAGTTAATCTCTATTCAGTTCATCTCTATTTAGTTCAGTTCAGTTCAGTTAATCTCAGCTCTATTCAGTTCAGTTCATCTCTATTTAGTTCAATTAATACACTTCTATTCAGTACAGTTCAGTTTAGTTCAGCTAATGTAAACGAGCCCTTACTTGAAAAAATCGCTATGCTAAATAGCGATGTTCATAAGTCGCTATTTGGCACTACGATTTTTAAAAAAAAATCTTACGTGTACAATATTCTCGTAAATACTCTTGCATTGGATGTATTTTGGTAAATATTTTTGCTGCCAACATTATTGTTATAAAACACTAATTCATACAAATATACAATAAATATGATAATGTATATGATACTAGACTTTGAACTAGACCCTATTGCAATCATCATCCAGTTCAATCTAGCCAACACACCTATTTCAGCTATTTGTAAGAGAAAGATAAGATATACTCACAAATATAGACTGTGAAAATCAAACTCAGAATATTGTGACTGAAATTCTGAATTTTTATTAACCAGTAGAGTAGGTACTCATCTAGTCATCTTCATATATATAAAATAATACATGATGAGTAGTCAGTGGTGATATATTCAATGAATTGAATTCAATGATTTTTACCCACCCCCCTTAGCTAGCTAGCTAGCCTCAAACACGCACAATATAAATCTCATAATAATCATGCAAAGCAAGTTGCCCAACTTACAATTGAATTATTATTTGTTTTGTTGTTAATTTGTTATGTGGATTGGTCTGCCCAGGCCACCATCTATGATTTTTGAAACGTAAACATGACTCATCACACGCCCCTTGTTTATGGACACTTTTGTGACCAAGTTTTATAAACGTGATTTTCAATTATCATCACCACTGGTCGTTTTGTTTATTTCTTGCCTAGCTTTTATGCTCATCTAAAAGCCTACTCTTTTTTTTTTTTTTTTTAGTCATTTATAATTATTAAGTTAGACCCCGTAAACTCGTTTTTCTGATTTGTCAACCTAAAGAAATTGTGAATTATTATTCAATATATAAGAAAAAATATATTTATGTGAGATGTCTTGGATTCGTTTCAACGAGTACTATAAAATATTAATGTTTTATAATTAAAGCTATTAAAGTTATTAAAAATTACATTGACAAATGTACTGTGTAAAGTAAACAATGGTACGTATAACCTTTAGAAACGGAAGGAGTATAGCTTAGAAGGTGATGGAGATATAACTCTAAAAATCCTCTTCCGGCTTGTTATCGATCTGGGATAACCTTCTTGATTGTTACTTCCTCCGTTCCGTATTAATTGCAACACTTTGACCAAAAAGCTGTCACATATTTGGTCAAACTGTTGCAACTATATAATTATGGAGCGGAGGAAGTATCTTTTACCGTTGATACTAAGGTTAGTTATGTTTATAGTTTTTACTAATTTATAATTAAAGCTATTAATTAAAAGTTATAAAAAAAATTACATTTGACAAATGTGTAAAATAAACAATGGTATAACTTATAAAACCGGAAGGAGTATATATAGCTTAGAAGGTGATGGAGATATAACGCTAAAAATCCTTCTTGATTGCTATATATTAGAGTTAATACTAAGGTTAGTTGTAGTTAGAGTTGTATTTATTATTATAAATAATGTTAATGTTAGTTGTAATAGTGCCAACTGATAGCTAGTATTCTCAATATACATTCTAAATTCTTCAATATGTTTCAATCTCTACTTTCATGGTATTAGAGATGATATTTTAACTAATGTTGGTATGGAAAATTATGCTAAAGCTCCTACTTCGTCCATTACCTACTGGTCTAAAGTTGTCCTTGGAAAAAAGCTAAGGTGATCTAATAGACAATCCTGAAGTGTACAACAGAATTATTGTGGGCAGGTTATTGTATCTCAATCTTACAAGACCTGACCTCTCATATTCAACACGACATTTGTCGATCTCATTTCATGCAGAACCCAAGAGCTCCACATTGGAGGGTTGTTCTTCATGTGTACAATGGAACATGGTCTGTTTCATTCAGTAGAGTCAAAATTTGTACTGAATGCCTTTAGTAATTCAGACTAGGGTCTTGTAGGTTGACTAGTAGATCTCTTAGTACATATGCAGTGTTGATTGGAAGTAATCTAGTTTCTTGGAAAAACAAGAAATAGCCTACTGTGAGTAAGTCCTCTACAGAGGCAAAATATAGAAGTTTATCAAGCACTGTTAGTGAACTATCTTGGGCTTATTACAACATCTCAGCAGCACATGTAGCAAATAATTTAATGTTTCATGAAAAAACCAAACATATCAAAAAGTGATATGCACTATATCAGAGATCAAGTAGAACAAGGATTTATTCAAGTTTATCATTTTAATACTTAGGATCAAGTAGTTGATATTCTAACTAAGCCACTTGCATCTAGTAGACTTTTATTTATGTAACAAGCTTGGTTAGAGTTAGAGTTAGTTGTATATATTATTATAAATAATGTTAGTTATAATAGTGCCAGCTGACGGACAATATTCTCAATAATACATTCTAAATTCTTCAATATGTTTCCATCTCTACTTTCATTATTGATATGGGATTACAGGAAGAAAGGAGTGGATATTGGTTTGACTGAGGCCCTGAAGGGGATGATGGAGCTCTCTAATTTACAGACATATTGCTTTATTTTCGGGATCGAGTCCTTGATGTATATATATGTGAACTTAATTGGGTCGTCCTCTCACTATTTAACACAATTTGGGTTGAATTGTCTGACTTCATCATGGGCGTATTGTGATTGGTGTGGATCACCATGTGTGATGTAACTAATTGTCGGACAATTGATTATGGGTTTTTGTCGTTTCTCCTTTTCTATATTGGGAAAACTAAAAAGGGAGGTTGTTGCCTTGTTGAGGCGGGTTCAAAATTCTCCGGGAATTCATATATTGAGGCACATAATTAAAGCTATCCACATCTCTAGGATAAAATTTACGATAGCTAGAGGAATGAGTTTCTAAATAGTAGTTCGGCTAGCTACCACTTGTTGGAACATTTATGACTAAATGGGCTTGAACAATGAACTAAGGGTATAAGGTAAATAGAAACAACGAGTCTAGAGGTACCTCGCGAGTCGTGAAGCTACTTCACGACTCGTGAAAAGTTTCTGGAAGTAGCCAAAGTCACGAGCCACGACAGAGCCAGGTCGCGACTCGCGACCTAGGGTTGCGACTCGCAATGGCTCGTCGCGACTCACGAGTTGCTACTGGAAAATTTCGTGGTTTTTCACGACGTTTTGGATACTTTGCCTTGGATACTTTAAACGTGTTTATGCATGTTTAATGGCTTTATTACTGATCTAATTCAGTACTAAAGAGGATTAAAATCAGAAGTTGGAGGATTTGCATTGTTTCATGGAATCCTCATGAGAGTTTATTACACATTAAACCTCATAATTTCTGTTTTTATGAAGATTGAATGGGGAGTTCAATCAGCTTTGAAGCTGATTGCTCTTCATTCTTGGCCAATAAATAGATGGTTTAGTTCATTCTTGGCCGACCTGCTAATTATTGTCGGGTATTTTTAAAAAGATGTTCAAATTTTTCGGGCCGGGTACCCGGCCGGCTAAAAGCCGTAAGTGTCGGTTTGGGTAATGCGCCGGCCAATGTACTAGTCGGGTACCCTTTTTTGACCCGTAAATTTTTTAATAAAAAAAATCGAAGTAATTTTTTTTTTTTAAAAAAAAAAATTATGGAATAATAATATATTTTAAAGTACATTTTTTTAATTTGGTAGTCGGGCACCCGAGACCCGACCCGGTAAAATCTTGTGTTTCTTTAAAAAACTTTCATAATCCGGGTCTGTAGACACCTAATTCTGGCACCTTAGTTAGCTACCAACGGTCTATAATGAATGTACCCTGTTGCACATGCCCGGTCTTGAGCTAGTATGCCAAAATGCCACCTCTTTACCCCTCTCATACCACTCTCACACTATTTATAGGCGTTTTAGAGGCTCACGACTCGTTTTGGGATTTTTCTGACATTTTAAGGATTTTTTATTAATTTATTTTCATTATTTTTCATGCATATTTATTTCCCAAGGGCATTTTAGTCACTTAAAATTGCATAAAATAATTTTTCTAGGTTAATTACATTTTTCTAGAATTTTTGATAAATTTTTCATAATTTTCTGAGTTTTTATCTATTTTCTATTAATTTTTCAAACATTTTCCATTCTTAGGGGCATTTTAGTAATTTTACACCTGCATCGTCAACTTTTTCTCTACTTTTCACTCATTTATATTTTTCTAGAATTTTCCCATATTTTCCCATAATTTTTGGCATTTTTAGCACATTTTTCAAAATAGTCCGAAAATCTCGAAAACAGTCGAAAACAGTCCAAATTAGCCCGGATTATTTCGGAACCTCATGAAATCTCCCGGAATCTCAAATATTATGATAATATTACGTATAATTCCCGTAATCGTATCATAATCGCATAATATCTCGGAGATTCACGCGCAGAATAAGCAAAAAAAATCGACTCAGACACAGCTGCACCTGCGCCTAGACGCAGGTCCATATTACAGGACCTGCGCCTAGACGCAGGTCATGTAACTGGACCTGCACCTAGGCGCAGGTCTGGTGCCATTCCGGGACGATTTTTTCCTCTGCTCGCCTATAAATACGACCCTTCATTCGACCTTTGAGACCACGACAATAAAAGCACGAAAAAACTTCATACTTTCTGCTCTTCACTCTACTACATAGTCTCTCTCTAAAAATCATTCAAAAACTCTGTCAAAATCGATACTAAGAACATATAAACACATTTCAATCATTTAATTTGGCATTTGGCGTACTAGTCTCGAGGCCGTAATCGACCGCCGCACATTCCGGTACACATTTCTGAGACCCTTTTTATTCAATGTCAACATGCTTTCTTTCGTTTTAATTTTCATTTTAATCTTTGATTTGGTTTGATCATGATAATATGTAATTTTTCCTGTTCCGTTCATGCCGATCTATGTTTTTAATTCATGTATTTTTTTCTTTTTATCTGCAATTTGTAAATCATGTCATGCCTTAATTTTCGCATATTTCATGTCGTCTCCATGTATATTTTCCATGCTTATTTTTAATTCGCATTATTCCGTTTAGCTTTTTATTTATTTATTTATTTTGATTGCACGGGATTCGAGGTATGTTCGCATTTTCCATGCCATCATCATGTTGAATTGCTTTTTTTTATGTTTATTTATGATTTATTTGATCTGAATCTTGATTTCTCATCCGGATTTTTGGCTTCATTCTAGCATTTTAATATTGACTAATTCCAAAGTGGTCACAAAACAATTTTAGGCTAATTTGTGCATTAATCTGAACCGACTTAGTAATTCGCAAATTAGGGTTAAAATTGAGTTATCTCTGTTGCTCTTAAATTGAACAATGATCTTACAAAAGAGACCTAGTAGAGACCGCTTGCAGGCGGGCGGGCGCAATGCACGATTGGCTCGTAACCTCTCCCCGAACCCATACTCTGGTGCACGAACATATGGGACCGATTGCTCCTGGCTTTGGCACTTCTTCGGTGTCCGTGGACTGTATAAACGCATGGTGGCGACTCCTACTAGTCCGTATTCACGTACGGCGTTAACGAGCATTCAAACCAACTCGTGACGTAGGCGGCCGGGTAAAAACGACCCCTACAGTTTGGCGACTCCACTGGGGAATATCACTCCTTAGTGGTGTGGACAAACTTGAAAAGTCTCGTAAGATCATTATTCAATTTTTGAGCATGTGATATAGTGACCTTCCGCATAAGGTCACACTTAGGCCCACGTCTCATATGAGCATGTTCTATGCTTGAGACTGACCCTGGGGGGTTTGATTATGTTTACTTGTGGTGCCCGACCACAATGATCATAGCCGGCCCATCCCAGCCATGGTGCGTGATCATCATGCCCGATGAGATCATAATAAGGAATCTGTTAACCGTGTGTCATTCAAAATGAAGAATGATCATATCGGTTCTTTTTTCTTTAGCCATGGTACCTTTTGACCACCCAGGACTGACCTTAGAAGACCATCATTTGCATATTCTAGGGCTAGTGTGTTATGTGTGCATTTGGCCCATTAATCAAGCCCAACCCAATTTACTTCACTCATCAACGATAAGGATAACTTAATGTCAAATCCACAGTCCAAATCACCAGTCCTAGTCCACCAGTCTCATCTCTTCAAGTCAGTCCTTAGTCCATAGTCTATAGAGTCTCATCTCTTTAGCCCATTCCCCAGTCAAGTTCTTTAGTCCAAGTAACTGGTCCAGTTCACAGTCCACAGTCCATTTCCGATCCCCAGTCCAAGTCCTAAGTCCATTTCCCCAGTCCAAGTCCATTTCCCCAGTCCAAGTCCTAAGTCCAGTTCTCAAAATGGGGTCCATGCCCATCACAATCCAGTCCTGTAACGACCCGGCTTTTTGGCATGTCGATTGACGAAGGAAAACGACTTGCGGATCATTACTTAAGCAATTAAACTACTAAATAAAATTATTACTCGAAATTAAGCTATCATTATTAAATTATTAAACTATAGTTACCAAAGGTCTAAATGAATCCCAAAACTAAATACATAGATTAAATAATAATTCTTCCCAACAGGCTGGGAGTACTTAAAGATCATAAATGAATAAAGTAATATTGTTTAGAACCCTCTAGAAAAGAACTAAGGAAAATCTAAACTCTGTCACGCTTAAGCCCAACCTTCGAAAGCCCGCTCTAAGCTGCCGCATCGTCACCTGAAACTGGGGGGGGTCCACCGTCAGTGACGAGTAACTAGGCTGTCCCGCTTAATTGAGGGACCGCTAAGCACATAATATCATAGAATTTCACAAGAAAACCATACATGCATATCTAACAAATCATACAAGAATACATGCGGGTCACGTATAAAAATTACGTACAAAAATACGAATATGTTTAAAATACATATAGAAATACCTGCAGAAATACGATTAGAATTACGTACAAAAAGACACGTATACTTCATCATGAAATACGCATACATACGGATTCTTGTACAGGTATACACATACTTATACATACTCTTATACGAACTACTCAGGTCATACGAATACAGTAATACACAGCGGAAGACTTATACAATTCATTATACGCGTACATTTCATACCTAGCTTAACTTGTACATATGCTTATTTATCATTATTCTTATTGAAACATATCCTATCTTTTATCATACGTAACATCTCATCATCTTATCATAATCATATCATCTTATCTTAACTTCATATCGTATCATATCTTATCTTCGTATAATAACATAAATATCTTATCTTGTCATATCATAACATAACATAAACATCTTATCTTATCTTTGCTTAATCCATGGTCGAGTCAACATGCTAGTAGGGGATCTCGTGTGCACCCCAACTTTCCTAGAATATGTCGGGTCAGACTCATGTGTCTTCCCCAAAGTCTAAGTGGGACCCTCACTCCCGAATTAACGACTCATGTGCCACTAATTCGGACGACAACACAAACTAGAATCAGTAAACCGACCAGAAAGCCTCGGCAGGTCGGTGGCAAAGACTTAACCCCGGTAACGAAACGTGCATCGTCGGTGGGGTGACCACTTCATAATATCTTATCTTATATCGTATGAATCATCTAAACATCTCATATCGTTCATTTCATATCTTATCATTTCATATCATTCATATCATATCGTTTTTATCTTTTAACGGACCGGTCACTATAACTCGTTGTGGATCCCGTGTGCACTACAACTTTCCTAGAATATGCCGGGGTGAACTCGTGTATTCAACCCGTAGTGGATCCCGTGTGCACCACTAAGCCTAAGTTATGGCCATAACCCCTAAATAGCAGCTCGTGTACTACTACTTAGACGACTACATATCCTAAGACCCAGAACTGCGCGGGGGAACTCGTGTGTTCGTCCCATTGAGCAGTGACTTCGACTTAACCCAGTCTGACTACTCGTGTCATCAGGTGGGCGTCCTTATTTTATCTTATATTTCAAATCTTATATCTTATCTTATATCGGGAAATACTAGGTGGCCGTAATCGGAAATGAAATTGTTCGAAGTCCTAGGAAAGAGAGGTGCGGCACGTGTATTGGCTACCTTAAATACCAAGTCTTTCCTAGCCAGAAATCGAAACAATTCATATTCCTATTACTCTGTTTCCTTTCTTACCCTTTTTAATATCTTATCGTAACTTATATAACTTATCCCTACTGATTCCTAATATTAATAATAATACTAATATTAATCGTAATATTAATATTATTAATAATAATACTCGTGTAATAGTAATAATAACAATATTATTATCTATCCCTTCATGTTACAACTTATCCCTGATAATCCCTTTATTTGTAACTTTTATAATTAATTATTCCTAAAGTATTATAAGTCAAAATTAAACTAAAATTGACTAAATAATTTTAGGCCACTCGACATTTTCTAATTAAACAACTTTAATTAAATAAATTCATAAATTATTTTAATTAATCAATTAATCACTAAAATTACTTAAAACATGATAAAAATTCCATTTTTTTTATTCCTTTGTTCACTCGACATTTTTCACTCAAGAACACCAATTTTATCAATTAATTTAAATAACTACAATCAACAAGATTCAATTAATTAACCAAACAACAATAATAAAAATCATGTTTTTAACATAAAATCATCAAGACTGAATACAAAACAAGATCAAAAATCATCTTTTTATTCTTCAAACCACTCGACACATTCAAAGAGCAAAACAAGATTTAATCTTCTTCCAAGAATTCGAAATAACTTGTTTTGATAATTTAATTACACTATTTTACACAATCTGATTTTTAAAGAATTAAATTAAGAACGACCCTTTAAAGGTCTCGATTAATCTGGAAATTTTAATGGAAGTTAAATATAGGTTCAAGGTTTAACGTGCATAATTTTCGTCCAAAAATAATGTCATTTACTATTTTTAAGGGATTTTACAACTAACAAATCAAATTAGGCTGAGATCAGTTTCGGATTTTTCTGCCATATCAAACG
This sequence comes from Salicornia ramosissima, assembly GCA_951394345.1. NCBI lineage: Eukaryota > Viridiplantae > Streptophyta > Magnoliopsida > Caryophyllales > Amaranthaceae > Salicornia > Salicornia ramosissima. The sequence goes on from OX596239.1 coordinate 13,826,594, forward strand.
ATCTTTAAAAATTACTAAAATTTAACAAAAGCTGTAAAACATTATTACTGACTTTCATCTAAAATTTCGTAGCCATCCGAATTGATTTAGTATCTTAATAAATTCGTAAATCAAATCTGGACAGTTTTACCGGTTTGAAAGATTAAATTATTATAAGCAATAAAAGGACGAATTTTGCCACGAAATAAATCATGATTCATAATCAAACAGTAAAGAAACTTCCAAGAAAAATTCATCAAGAAATAACAAGATTTGATTAATAAATAAATTCATACAAGTAATTATTCAACAATTAAAGATCTCAAGAAACTACATAAAATAATCAAGAAAATACATAAAACAAATCAAGAATCAAATCATCATGTACTCGACATTTTTCGAATCAATACGAACATAAAATCCTACAACTTTCATGATCAATCCTAATTAACTATGTGATTATCTATCCCAAAATTAAAAGAGAAAGCAAAGTTACCTCAGATCGCTAAATTATCCAAGGCACAAAAATAATTCACTACTTGGTGAATTTTGTGTTGTTCGACTTTTTGAAAGAGAAGGAGGAGAAATATTTTTGTTTAGGGTTTAAGTGTATAAAAGCAAATAGGAACCAAGTGGGTGCAATAGGTCCTATTTATAGAAAAAGAAGAAAAGCAAAAGAAAAACAAAACCCTAATTTTTACCCAAGAGGGCCGGCCAAGGGAAAAAGAAAAGGAAAAATTGGATCTTTGGCCCGATTTGAGGAAAAAGATTGGACTAAGAATGAAAATAGTCCAAATTAAATGGCCTTTAGACTTAGAATTGAATAAATAATATTAATAATCGCAAAATTTTCTGGCCCTAAATTTTGGGGTATTACAAGTCCAATTTCATAACTTTCTCGAGTCCAAACACACTTTTGTTTGCCATAGGTTCAGTTCATCTCACAATCTCAGCACAGTTCACCACCAGTCTCATCTCAGTCCAGTTTCCAAGTCTAGATAGTCCTAATTAGGCATAAGGCCCAACTTAGACCCGTCCCATTCACAAGTGGTCCTATCTAGACATAGGTTCACTTTAGCTCACTTCAGTGTCAGTCACGCCAAAAGTCCAGTACCTTAAAACAGATCTAGGTCCAGACTTAGGTTTATACAAAGTCAGACTCAGTTCAATGTCTATCTCAGTCCAGTGTCAGTTCTCCCAGCATTCTAAGTCAAGTTCCTTTTGATTTCATCTACCATAGGGAAGACTCGAGACGTGTCCGAGGGTCTTCGAGGGGTGACTAGAAGCCAAGCCAAGCGCACCCAGGTCGGTTTCAGGAGCATCCACAGCCCAAGAAGAACCGGATCTTCCCGCTCAACTAACCTTGAAATGTCAAACCCTGAAGCCCAATTCGCAGCCAAAGCCATGAACAACAAAATTGAGGCCCAAGAAAAAGCCATTGAAGAACTCAGAAATCAACCACAACCAGAACCTGAGCCAGAACCTGATCCAGAGCCTGAGCCTGAACCAGAACCAGAACCACAACCACAACCCAAAACTGATGCTGAAAAAAGGGTTGAGCAACTTGAGGAGATGGTGAAGAAGCTAGTCGAACTGTCAGCCCATCAAGGACTCGACACTTTGGACTATGAAATTAAGGGGAAGCTACCAAAGAAAGTAGTTTTGAGCGACCTTCCTAAATTCAAAGGGGTTGAAGATCCCGAAGACCACCTCCGCACCTTCAATGTCACCATGGCCCTCAAGGGGATGAGTAAAGACCTGTTTGCTTCGGTGTTTCCCCTAACCTTGGAGGCGCACACCTCTAAATGGTTCAGGACCTTGAACAAAGCCAAAATTGATGACTGGGAATACATCAAGGAAGAATTTCTGAAACAATACCGCTACAACTCCTAGCTCCCGGTCAGCCTTCGTGAGCTCGAGGCCACGAAGCAAGGTGACCGAGAGGACTTTCCTATTTTCTTGAACCGCTGGAGAGAAAAGGCAGCTCAGATGTCCAACCGACCCAACGAGGAGGATCAAGTCCGAATCGTGATCAGAAACCTTCAGCCCAAATACCAAGAACCCCTCAAATTCCAGCCCATTACCTCATTCTCACAACTACACCAAGTTGGGCTTATTGTTGAAGAAGAACTTCAAGCCCAGAAAAACAAAGGAGTTTTCCATAAGAAAGGTAGCTCCTCATCCTCACCTTCCACAAACCAAGCTAACCCAGTCTACATCGATAATGTCTCTGCCGAAGCCTATTCAGTTTCCACTAATCCTAGACCACAGAGGCAACAAAGGGTCTTCACATCTTTGGGCATGACTAATGATCAAGCTTTGGACAGGTTGGTTAGCAAAGGGGTTTTGTCACCAATTGGCCCACTCCGGATCCTCCCGAGCACATGAAGTCAAAGAAATGGAATGCTAATGCTTATTGCAAGTATCATCAGGGAAAGGGTCATAATACATCTGATTGTTGGTCACTGAAACATAAGGTCCAGGACATGATCGACGCAGGTTGTCTCCCGATTCCACCAGGGGCAAAAGAAAAACCGAGCATCCAGAAGAACCCACTACCGTGAGTAGCTCCAAGGCATGGATTCCCGATCCGTGCGGTCCTTCCAGTTTTGAGTCAATAAGAGTCTTCATTCCTAGCCAGTGTCATTTTCAATTCAATGTCATTTGAGTCCATGTACTTTTTTTATTTATTTATCGCAGAGTCATGTGTAAGCCTTTTCCATATATCAATAAAAATGAAGCATTTTCTTTTTCCTATCTCCATTAGAAATGCTATTTTCCAACTCTATGCAGGTTCAGTCACTTACACGGCTTCAATTGATTAATTAATAAAACTGACACCTTCACACACTGACCTCACTACACTTTCACACACTGACCTCACAAGCAATATCAATAATCACTTTCACACACGACCTCACGAGGACATGCTTTCAAACGGTCAATGGCAAGTCATATTGGGAGAACGGTGCAATGGCCTCAAAATAAACAAATCAAAAGCCCAGGCCCAGCTCAATTACAATTCATAGCGAAGTACAGGAGATTAAATGGCAGCACTCATAATCAAAACTCATTCGCACCTAAGGGGGTTAAATGCCAAAGATCATTTGAAAGCATTGTCCAGAGCAACAAAAGACAGCAACCTCATTCAAGCAAAAGTCGAGGCAAAAAAAAAAAACCAAAAAAAAAAGACAAAAAAAAAGAATCAATTCAAAATCAGGCCCACATAACTACAATGGTCTGATTCCACAAGGATACGTAGGAAGCCTCTACTTGAGGTCCGACCACATTAATAAAAAATCAAACGAAGCCTAGCTGCCAAGTGACTCTACCGGCTAAGAGCTCGACAATAACATTTGCTAATCTTTGACCCGTGCATAGACTCAAACTTTAACCTGCATTTCTAGCCAAACCTACATCTTAGCCACATCCATTTTCAACCTCAAGTTACAAAATTTTGGCCTTTATATTTTTTCGAACCCTATCCCATTCTTTGGACACCTTCAAAGACTCTTTGACTAAACTCTCCAGGAGGTAAAGCCACCTAACTCTACTGAGGGTTAGTACATTATATTTGGGGGCTCATCACCATGTTGTCCTTGCTCCTGTCTCTTCACAACATCATCCTCATTTTTCTCTTGGGGGGCTCCTCTGTCTCTATGATCAAATCGTCTCAGGTCTATCTTATCAAGCTGAAATCAAGGAACTCTGTCCATGGACCCCATGTCTTCTTCACATCCCAGTTCAAATCGAGTCTAACCTCGTGTCTAGGTGAAACACCGTGTCTAGGACAACCTCTGATCACAAGTCACCCTCATGTCATTCCCATTAACACCCCGTGACAAGACATTGAGTTATCCAGTCTCCTCCTTTGCATGGGCATCATCCTAACTTGCAATAATCCCAGACCTTTGTAAGTCAATCTTGCCCAGAACTACACTGAACCAAAGTACTCTTACTACCCCAGATCACTGTCAAAATTCATACAACTACAATTTCCAGTTCAAACTCCGACTCAGTTTACTCTTCCTGTGATAAACTTGACCTTCACAGGATTGCGTGGCATAAATTTGACCTTGCCACTCCTTTCTGCGATAAGCCAGACCTTCGCACTCACTCACTCCGACTCAGTTTACTTTTCCTGTGATAAACTCGACCTTCACAGGATTGCGTGGCATAAATCTGACCTTACCACTTTTTTCGTGCGATAAATCTGACCTTCGCACTCACCGACTCAGACACCGACCCAGACTCTTTACCTGTGATAAACCTGACCTTCACAGGATTGCGTGGCATAAATCTGACCTTGCCACTCTTCTTCGTGCGATCACTCTGACCTTCGCACTCGCCGACACCGACGCCGACTCTTTTCCTGTGATAAACCCAACTTTCACAGGATTGCGTGGCATAAATCTGACCTTGCCATTCCTTTTCAATCACATCTGACACTTCACTGTTAACACTTCTCACTGTTTACACTTCACTGCATTTTCTTGCTGCGTGATTACATGTTTGTGTGTTTACTTGTTGCATGCTCGTTCCATTGTCAAATCAATTGGCTTTTGAACACCACTTTTAACATCAAGTTGCACCGGTCTCAAAGGGGTTAGCTCATTACTTATTTCCTTTGGGATCAGCATACATAAGTCGCGTAGCGCACCTTTGACATTTCTCTTACAAGACTTCGTCTCTCCAGACTCGGTCAAAGGGGGGCTAACTGTAGACACATAATTCTGGCACCTCAGTTAGCTCCCAACGGTCTATGATGAATGTACCCTATTGCACAGGTCTAGTCTTGAGATAGTATGCCAAAATGCCACCTCTTTACCCCTCTCATACCACTCTCACACTTTTTATAGGCGTTTTAGAGGCTCACGACTCGTTTTGGGATTTTTCGGACATTTTTAGGATTTTTTATTAATTTATTTTCATTATTTTTCATGCATATTTATTTCCCAAGGGAATTTTAGTCACTTCAAATTGCATCAAATAATTTTTCTAGGTTAATTACATTTTTCTAGAATTTTTGATAATTTTTCCATAATTTTATGAGTTTTTATCTATTTTCTATTAATTTTTGAAACATTTTCCATTCTTAGGGGCATTTTAGTAATTTTACACCTGCATCGTCAACTTTTTCTCCACTTTTCACTCATTTATATTTTTCTAGAATTTTCCCATATTTTCCTATAATTTTTGGCATTTTTTAGCACATTTTTCAAAATAGTTCGAAAATCCCGAAAACAGTCCAAATTAGCCCGGATTATTCTGGAACCTCGCGAAATCTCCCGGAATCTCAAATATTATGATAATATTACGTATGATTCCCGTAATCGTATCATAATCGCATAATATCTCGGAGATTCACGTGCAGAATAAGCAAAAAAAATCGACCCGGACACAGCTGGACCTGCGCCTAGGCGCAGGTCTGGTGCCATTCCGGGACAATTTTTTCCTCTACTTGCCTATAAATACGACCCTTCATTCGACCTTTGAGACCACGACAATAAAAGCACGAAAAAACTTCATACTTTCTGCTCTTCTCTCTACTACATAGTCTCTCTCTAAAAATCATTCAAAAACTCTGTCAAAATCGATACTAAGAACATATAAACACATTTCAATCATTTAATTTGGCATTTGGCGTACTAGTCTCGAGGCCGTAATCGACCGCCGCACATTCCGGTACACATTTCTGAGACCCTTTTTATTCAATGTCAACATGCTTTCTTTCGTTTTAATTTTCATTTTAATCTTTGATTTGGTTTGATCATGATAATATGTGATTTTTCCTGTTCCGTTCATGCCGATCTATGTTTTTAATTCATGTATTTTTTTCTTTTTATCCGCAATTTGTAAATCATGTCATGCCTTAATTTTCGCGTATTTCATGTCGTCTCCATGTATATTTTCCATGCTTATTTTTAATTCGCATCATTCCGTTTAGCTTTTTATTTATTTATTTATTTTGATTGCACGGGATTTGAGGTACGTTCGCATTTTCCATGCTATCATCATGTTGAATTGCTTTTTTTTTTTTATGTTTATTTATGATTTATTTGATTTGAATCTTGATTTCTCATCTGAAATTTTTGGCTTCATCTAGCATTTTAATATTGACTAATTTCAAAGTGGTCACAAAACAATTTTAGGCTAATTTGTGCATTAATCTGAACCGACTTAGTAATTCGCAAATTAGGGTTAAAATTGAGTTATCTCTGTTGCTCTTAAATTGAACAATGATCTTACAAAAGAGACCTAATAGAGACCGCTTGTAGGCGGGCGGGCCCAATGCACGATTGGCTCGTAACCTGTCCCCGAACCCATACTCTGGTGCACGACCATATGGGACCGATTGCTCCTGGCTTCGGTACTTCTTTGGTGTCCTTGGACCATATAAACGCACGGTGGCGACTCCTACTAGTCCGTATTCACATACGGCGTTAACGAGCATTCAAACCAACTCGTGACGTAGGCGGCCGGGTAAAAATGATCCCTACAGGGTCGGTTCATGGGCCAATTGGTTCACTACCCTGTTATGAACGCCCCTAATAAAAAGTATATGTTTAAAGGCTATATATAAGAGATTTTTTTCTCTTAAAAAAAAATCTTGCTAATTGGCGCATCCATGGTGATAGATAGATATTTAATATATTTCTTAATATATTATAGAATGCTATCTTAAAATTATGTGTTAATCTGTATAATTAATATTTATTTAATTTAATATGTAATATTTTGATAATAATCCTGCAAGTTCTCGCGATCTCACCGTATTTAGCAAGGTTGTCTCAAAGTTTTTAATGGCAGTATGCAAATATAAATAATTTCAGGAAAAAAATATAAAAACATCATAATTTTTACTTCTTTTTGAAAGAGAAAGTATCATAATTTAGAATGTCTTATTAAACCGGACCACAATTTATGTCAATTAAGCTATATAATTTTGGACTAAACTAATTTGAATTGAAATAAACTAAATTGAATTAGATAGTGAATTATATACCAAACTGGAAAAAAAATGCTAGTGATTTCACCCAATCATAACCTCTAATATAATCTATAAATTAAGAGCTTTGAATCATCATACCAACCAATTAACTAGTGATTTTTAACCAAATGAGAAAAAAATGAGAGATTGTCCTTCATAATGATATACAACTATAGGATTCCAGCAACACCACTTGAATAACTCAACCATATATAGTGATTTAATTTTCTCCTTCATATATAATTTGATCATGTTGGAGGAAAATAGATTAAATCATCATATTTGATTTCTGTCCTTTTTATTTGATTTATTTTGTCTGTTCTGTTGTTGTCCTTTTCCTATCTTTTTGGCCTGCTGCCAATTAGTATTGGGCCAGGTCTTTTTGGGCTGTCATGCTCTTTACCCTAGGGGGATGTCCTAGGGATTGCAGCAGGTGCCTGCCTTTAAATAGCAGTCAGATGATGTATGCAGCACACACTACAATATACAAAAATACACAAAAACATTCCCATGGCATTTCTTCTTTCTTCTTCCTAATATCACTATTACATTGAGCTAATAATCAGAGTATATTTACTCAATATGGTATCAGAGCTAGGTTCTCCAAACCTATAGCTCATCAACTTAAAAAACTTTACAAACTTAGTGGCCACCTTTCTCTACCTCAATGGCTGCCAAAGATCAAAGCAGTGGTGTGGATGTTCAAAACCCACTGTATCTTCATCCCAGCGACTCTATAATCATCTCTGAGAAGCTGTAAGGATCTGGTAACTACAGATCATGGAAGAGATTGATGGAGATAGCACTCTCATCAAAACGCAAACTTGGATTTGTTACTGGTGCTGTGAAAAGAGATAAGACAGATGCAAAACTACAGGATCAATGGGATACCTGTAACAATGCAGTTATATCCTGGCTGCACTCCTCCATGGCAGAAAGCATTAAGAAGTCTGTGTTGTATCTAAACACAGCTAAAGACATTTGGACACATCTTGAGAAGAGAATGTCTCAAACTAGTGGAGCTGCACTCTACAGACTCAACAGGGAGGTGTATGAGACACATCAGAATGGGAGAAGCATTAATGACTACTACACAACAATGCATGGGCTGTGGGAGGAGCTGGACTCTCTCATCATTCTTCCAGCCCTAACTGAGATCATTGCAGAAATGTCTGCCTATGTGCTAGCTCTGGAGAAAGTGAAGCAAAATCAACAACTGTTCCAATTCCTCAATGGATTGGATGAGGAGTACAGTGCTCAAAGAAGCCAGATTCTTATGCAAGTCCCTCTGCCTTCCCCTGAAGATGCATGCTCTACATTGCAGCAACAGGAGGCACAGAGATTGACCTTGGGGGAACTCAAAGTGAACACTGAGGCTTCAGCCTTGGTAAGCAAAGGTCCAAGAACCTACAAGGAGACTGTCACAGGAGGGATCAACAAATTTATGAAGACTGTGGAAGAATGCAAAGCCTGTGGAAAAAGGGGGCATTCAACTGAAAATTGCTGGACCATAGTTGGATATCCAAAGGGTCATTTTAAGGCAAAAAAACCATGGAATGACAGGGAGAAAGATCAGTCAGCAGGGGGAGCTAAGTGGCAAAAGGGCAAGCCTGGAGGACATAAGATGGCTGCAAATGTGAAACACATGGGTGAAGGACCAGGTGGTGGACAAGGATTCACATCCTACCAAATGGAACAACTACTGAAGCTGATCCCAGGAGATCCTAAGCAAGCAAAGCATAGCTCAGATACAGAAGATGAAATAGACACTTCCTTTGCTAGTATGGTTACTTGTTTTAGTGTCACAACTATTAAAAACAACTGGATTTTAGACTCAGGAGCCACTAACCATATGGTTAATGATGTCAATTTGATAACAAATCCTGTTAAAACCAATGGTGTATGTAATATAAGTCTTCCTACTGGAAAAACTGCCCCTGTCACCCACACTGGAAATGTAAAATTGAGGAATGGCATGGTGTTGAAAAATATTCTCTGTGTTCCAAATTTTGAGCATAACCTCATCTCTGTAAGCAAACTCACTAAAACCAACAATTACAAGATTTTATTTCATTCTGATGGGTGTCTGATCCAGGACTGTCAATCAAGAATAGTTGAAGGATTGGGAAGATTTGAAGGAGGATTATATTATCTAGAAGATGAAGCAAAAGGATGTAGAAGAGAAAGAAAGCTTGAAGGATCTGTTAATGCTTACAATAAAACTGTAGTGAATCAAAAATATTGTATGGTGTTTAAACAAAAGGACTATGTTGTATGGCACAATAGACTTGGTCATGCCCCTCTTGAGAAAATTAAATTATTAGGATGTATCTCTCAAAATTTTAATGAAAAAGGAAAAGTTTGTTTGACTTGTCCAATGGCCAAATTTGCCAAACTGCCATACAATTTAAGTAATTCTATTGATGAGGCCCCTTTTGATCTTATTCATTTAGACATGTGGGGTCCATATAGGGTTTGCACCCAAAACAATTACAGATATTTCTTGGCTGTGGTTGATGATTACTGTAATACCCCGAAATTTCGGGATATTTTAAATTTTTCATAATTAATTAAATATATAATTAATTAACTATTTAATTGATTATTATTTAATTAATTATTAATTCTATTGTAGCAGTCTACTTATTTTGATCATGGCCCGAACATTTTATCCTATCTTGCCAAAACCCGAGCCCAATCTTTTCCCATACCCTTCACGGCTCCCTTTGTCTATTTTCCTTTAATTAATTTATTTCTTTTGTTTTAATCAATATTATTAAAAGCCTTTATCTATTTTGACTAAGCCTAAAGAAACCCTATCTTGATTCCTATTTTCACTACTAAATTTTAGGAGGTCAAGATCTCCTTCTTCCATCATGTCTCACGGCCTCCCTTGTTTATTTCTTAAAATTAATTAATTTATTTTGTTTAACCAATTTTATTAATTAATATATCTATTTTGACCTTTTCCTAAAAACCCTATTTTTATTCCGACCCTTCCTATCTTGTTACTAGATTTTAGGAAGTCAAAACCTCCCCTATTGTTACTCTATTTTACACGGCCAACCCTAGAGTACAACAACCAAATTGTTTAATTTTCTTTCCTTCCAAGATCAATCATTAAATTATCCCTAATTCTTTCTTATTGTTCCAACACTCAAAGATTGATCAAGAAACCCAAGAAACACTTAAAGAACCGTGAACCCTTGCTAATTTTCGAACCTCATCCATAATCCAAGGTAATTAGATTTGCTTTACTTAATCAATAGGATAGATTAGCAATATAATTGTTAGAATAGGTTAAATCATATTTGGAATAGGTTTGGAATAAGCTTAGAATTGTGTAGAAAGTATTTTGAACTAATTATTGTTTCATGTTTAAGAATGTCGAGTGGCATGGATATATTCCAAGAATTATTTCACAAGTTTATCTCATGATCTTACTATGTTCTATGATAGTTTATGAATCTTGCTATTTTAGAATTGATGAAACTAATTATTGATTGTATATGTATGTAAGCCGTGTGATGTACTCTATTGTTTGAATATTTCTTTGATGAAAAATATGATTTTTATGTAGTAACTTTGATCTATGAACAATCTTTGGTGACAATCTTGAATAGAATCTTGAATTTAATCATGATAAGATAACTTCTTGAATTTAATCTTGATTTTGTTTTGCACTCAAGAAAACCGTGTGATGTATGTTCAAGAAAGGTTTGCTTTTGTTCTTGTTTTGGTTCCAATTTGATGATTTAAAGTTTAAAGTATAATTTATGATTTATAATTAAGTTTATATGATTGATTTATGATGATTATGTTTAATTAATTTAAAGAATGATTTTTGTCTCATTTCTTTGAATATGTCGAATGGTGTTATGTATTAAAAATAGGATTTTTATTTTGTTTTAAGTAATATCTGTTAATGATTATATTGTTGGTTTATATGATTAAGGGTTTATTATATTGATGTATTAAATTGTTTATAAGTTTATTTGAGGATATGATGTGATTATTGTTCATTAAGAGGGATCGTCGAGTGGTGCAAGTATTAAGTTAGTGTTTTGGGTCAAGTTAAGATGAACTAGAATTGAATCGAGGATAAGTTGTGTCAATAAGGAATTGAATTGTGAACTGGAAATGAGAACAGAACAGAATTGAAATGAAAAGATGATTAACTATAAAGTGACCGCCTATCTAGTGGCTCAAGTGCCATGAACATAGGTATAGTCGAAGCCATTGTCCTATCTTCGGATTCGGGACAGTTCTTGATCCCAGTGCTTGGGGAGTAGATCTTCGTGGTTGACCCGACATGAGCAAGGAAAGTTGGGGGGAGTAGATCTTCGTGGTTGACCCCTTACGAGCATATGACTGGTCACGGATTAGCACCTGAACTGGATAGAATAAAAGAGTCAATAGAGGTGTCAAGAGGTCTAGAACGGAATGAGTTGGTATAGAAGGTCTTGGTTTATTAAGTTGTTATATGATTGTTTCCGCTGCGTACTTGAACGTTAATGTATATATGTATATAATTTCATGATGAAATGTTTGACTCTTTGATTGACTTGTTCTAATGATTATGTTTCTAATTGTGTTCTACTGATTAAGTAGAACAATCTAATTACTCACCACTGACTGTGGACCCCAAAATCCTTTTCCAGGTACAGGTGGTGACTGAATTGGGCTACGCATGGGCTGGGATTGTGAGCTAGCCAGCTTAGTAGTTGACCCTGATGCCTAGTTCGAAACTATGTTTTATTGTTATTAATGGACTATTCTTTATTTGGTATTAATAAGGGACCTTGGATTATTAACTATTTTGGATTATTTAATAGTTTTACTGAATAATATGATTAAGTTTAGAGCTTCCGCTGCAGTTTATGAATTTGATCTTAAAGGTTTTTAGAAGTTAAAGATCTGTAATGTTGTTTTCCTCCGGAAACAACGCTGCTAAATTACGGGTCGTTACAATTTCTCGAGGGCTGTGTGGGTGTACTTGTTAAAACACAAATCTGATGCATGTGGAGTATTGAAATTATTCCTAAAATTTTTTCAAAACCAATTCAAAACTGTTGTGAAGATGGTGAGGTCTGATAATGCCTTGGAATTCATAGAGGGGGAATGTAAAAAATTGTTTGGTGAAAATGGAATTGTTCATCAAACATCATGCACAAACAGACCACAACAAAATGCTAGAGTGGAAAGGAAACATAGAAATATCCTAGAGGTCTCTAGAGCTTTGAGAATGCAATCAGGTCTGTCCCTAAAACATTGGGGAGATTGTGTCTTAACTGTTGTACATATCATAAATAGATTGCCTGCTGCTCCAATAAACAACCTGACCCCCTATGAAAAACTACTCAACAAAAAACCCAATTACAACCATATGAGGGCCTTTGGATGCTTGGCTTTTGCTAGCAGCCCTGATAAAACAGGGGACAAATTCCAGCCAAGGGCAGTTCCATGCATTTTCTTGGGTTATCCCAGCAACAAAAAGGGATATAAAGTCCTTGACCTGACTACAAACAGATCCTTTATCTCTAGAGATGTGAGGTTTAGAGAAGATGTATTCCCTTGCAGTACATAAAGCAAAGGAAAATATTATGAGCCCAAACCAATCAACATGCCTCAAGCAGAAACTCCTAAAACTGTCCCAAGTGATTTGACACACCAAGACTTAAACACTGGTGATGCAAATGAATCAGAAGACTCAGACACTGGTGATGAAAATGAATTAGAACCAGAAAGAACACAAGTTCAGGAAACCTCAAATGACATGGAGTATCTAGGAGTTGAGAGAGATGAGCCTCTCATCCCTAAGGTGAGAAAATCAAGCAGAGACCGGAGACCTCCTGAATGGATGTCAGATTATATTGCGCAATACAAGAATAACAAAGATGCTAGCACCTCTGCACCAGCTGCCAATGTAGCTCACATGAATGTTCATCCCACATTCTCAGCTTTCCTAGCAAAATCCACAAACCTGACTGACCCCACTCACTTCAAAGTTACTGTGCAAGATCTACCACCAGGAAATTACAGCTCTGGAAAGCAATGGAACATGGGAACTGACAGATCTACCACCAGGAAAAAGGCAATAGGGGCAAAATGGCTCTACAGAACAAAATTTCATCTTGATGGCACTACTGAAAGAAAAAAGGCCAGACTTGTGGTTTTGGGCTGCAGACAAAAGGAAGGTGTAGACTTTGATCAAACCTTTGCCCCAGTAGCCAAGATGACCACTGTAAGATCCTTGTTAGCTGTGGCCAGTATGCAACAATGGAATCTAGTGCAAATGGATGTAAGAAATGCATTTTTGCATGGGGAGATCAATGAAGATGTTTACTTGAAAGTGCCAACTGGGTATGGTGGTCCAGGGAAGCCTATAGTACTTGGACAGGGGGAGCATATTCTGTCCAAAACTCATCCCAACACAGTGTTCAAGTTAAAGAAGACATTGTATGGATTGAAGCAGGCTCCAAGGCAATGGTTTGCAAAACTAAGCTCTGCTCTTATTGCAAATGGATTGAAACAATCAAGAGCAGATTACTCATTGTTTATTAAAAGAAATGGAGATCAAATGGTTGCAGTATTGGTTTATGTTGATGATCTTATGATCACAGGGAACAACACAACTCTAATTAAAGACACTAAAGAGTTCCTATCCAGCCAATTCAGCATGAAAGATCGGTGAACTAAGATACTTCCTTGGTATTGAGGTGGAAAGATCAAAGCAAGGAATTTTCATCTCACAGAGAAAGTACACTCTAGATCTGCTCAAAGAATTTCAGATGGAAAGGGCCAGGCCTCTAAGACTTCCTATGGACTCCCACAAAAGACTCACCCATAACATGGGAACTCCTATCCAAAATGCTACTGAGTATCAAAGGCTCATAGGGAAGTTGATCTACCTAACCATCACTAGACCAGACATTGCTTTTGCTGTACAGAACCTCAACCAGTTCATGCAACAACCCACTTCTTCCCATATGCAAGAAGCAAAGAGAGTTCTAAGGTACCTCAAAATCTCTCCAGGGCAAGGTATACTCCTTGCCTCAAATTCAGGAGCCATCCTCACAGCCTACACAGATAGTGACTGGGGTAGGTGCCCTATCTCCAGAAGGTCCACTAGTGGCTACTGCATCCTCTTGGGAGATTCTCTCATATCCTGGAAGGCCAAAAAACAAGCTGTGGTTGCTCGATCCACTGCAGAAGCAGAGTATAGGGCCATGGCCCTTACCACTTGTGAGGTCTCTTGGTTGTCTCAACTGCTTAAGGACTTGGGCTTAAATTGCTTGAAACCTGCTCTCATAAAGTGTGACAACCAGGCAGCTATATCTATTGCCATCAACCCAGTCCTACATGAAAGAACAAAACATGTAGAACTGGACTGCCACTTCATCAGGGACAAAGTAGCTCAAGGAGAAATTCATCCTTCCTATGTCTCCACCAAGGACCAACTAGCAGACATTCTAACAAAGGGCCTGCCAGTGGATAAACATCACTACCTACTGCACAAGATGGGAGCTCAGGAAAGTCCTTCCCCCCACTTGAGGGGGGAGTGTTGGAGGAAAATAGATTAAATCATCATATTTGATTTCTGTCCTTTTTATTTGATTTATTTTGTCTGTTCTGTTGCTGTCCTTTTCCTATCTTTTTTGCCTGCTGCCAATTAGTATTGGGCCAGGTCTTTTTGGGCTGTCATGCTCTTTACCCTAGGGGGATGTCCTAGGGATTGTAGCAGGTGACTGTCTTTAAATAGCAGCCAGATGATGTATGCAGCATACACTACAATATACAAAAATACACAAAAACATTCCCATGGCATTTCTTCTTTCTTCTTCCTAATATCACTATTACATTGAGCTAATAATCAGAGTATATTTACTCAATATATCACCTATTAATTGACTCATTGATCTTCTCCAATCCGCTGAATCTTGACTAACAAGTACTCTATTTAATTTGTTTCATGTGCTATTTGACTTCACCAAGAAAATGGAGATCATGGCCTCATGATGGGTCCTTGATTATGGGAAAATATGCCACATTCCCATGATAATAATAAGAAATAATTAATGACCACATGACATTTGCTAAAACAAAGGTATTGCCATCTAAGTTAAGCAAATTGATTTCTTAATTACACCAACAATTTTAATAAGCGTAAGTCAGCTACATTGAGGCGAATAATCTGAATTAGGACTCGGCTAAAAGTTTACTATCATCAACAATACCAATTAAAAAAACATACTTCTTCTGTTATCAAATTATTACAACAATTGTACTTTTGACACTATTCACTTTTACTGTAATTTATCACTTACAAAAAAAGAAATATACAGTCATGTGTGGTCTCGTTGGATTCGTCTCAACTCGTAGTTTTTTATCATCCAGTATTCATAATTATTACAAATGCATAATTAAAGCTATTAATCCTCAAAATTTGTCTCGGCATGTGTGAATTGAAAATGTCTTTATTTATTACAAGAATTTGAGAAAGGAAAAAGTATATACAATCAGCGATAAATTTCATAGCACACAATGCAATTTAGGGTCAATGAATTACACCCCAAATTTTATTATTTTAAAAAAAGGATCAATAATATTTGCATAAATCTCCTCAGATTAATTTAATTTGATGCTTACAAATAATTGGATGGAATTAAAGTATGGCCGTATGGGACTCAACTTGAAGCATTAGTACTCTTATGGTATGGGCTAAGGTAGGATATGACTCAAAGTTTACGTGTTCATCATCAACAAACAACTTTAAGTTTCAATTAATTGGCTTTGTCGACTAGTTATCTTTTCATGAATTAGAAGCACACAAAAACATTATTAAGTTAACTTTAGCTCAAGTACTTCTAATTAATAATCTTTCATAAATTAACGATATGAATTATGAAATGAGATTGGTTTAATTTTAATTAATTAACTAGTATAACACCTGTATGATGCGGGTACGACTAATAATATAATAATATAATTTATTTATTTTGTTAAAAATGTAAACTAATAAATTAAATTCAATACATGATAGTTTACTTTTTTTATCTTAAGAAAATGATTAATTTGTCTAATGTTCAGTCAAGTTATTTTTTCATATTAAGTATTTATTGTTTTATTTATATAAGTCAATTTATTTCATCTCGATCTACTGATCACCTGTGAAACATGAAATTCAAAAGTATTTAAAATTTATCTCAATATCTCTTAACACATGCTTATTTAAAAGTTATTGTACCCTATCCCATAGTTTGTACAAGATGTACAAAAGTTATTAACACTTTGAATTTTGATACTATTCACAGATTAAATTACACTTTATTTGACCATTATTTGTAGTTTACTAGAAAAGAAAAATATATTGTATACGGTCTTGTTAGAGCCATTTCAATAAATCCTATTGGAATATATATTTTTTATATAATTTTTACAAATATGAAACTAGATATATTAACGGTAAAAGATTTATATTGTGATTTTTTTTTGTAATGGAAGGAATAGATGATTTTATTGTCATCTAATCTATAATTTAACAATGATAAAGAATTGAATGGTTAAACTTAATACTTAAAAATTAAGAAATTAATAATGACTACACTATTACAAATATCTTGACAAGTTCTTTTAATGCCTTAATATGGAGTAGTTGATAATATTATGATGAGATTTTTTATTGTTTTTCAATACTAAACTTTAATTTAATCTTTTTCATATGCTAAATTATAAAAGAAAGACATTTATCAAATGAGGCACTATTATATACATAATTACTAGAGCTGATCAAAAGTGGCCCGGCCCGATCCGGCCCGCTTTTTTGCGGGCTTTGGACATGAAAATTAGGCCCAAATTTGGGCCCGACTCTTTTTTTAATTTTTTTGTGCGGGCCTTGGACATTTAAAATTAGACTTTTTAGTTACTTTTTTAAGCTAGGCCCGAAAAAGCCCGCACTAAATTTTCGGGCTTTGGCTAATTAATTTGGGCCCGAACTAAGCCCGACCCAAACTCGGCCCGCTTTATGGGCTTGGTTTTTATGCATCGGTCTAGCCCGAACCCGGCCCACGATCACCTCTAATAAGTACATATTGATGAATTGCTTAAATTATACTACGACAAAAAACCCTTTTTACAGTGGTTTATTTTTTTATAGCGGTTTTACCTAAACCGCTATTGTTGTGATGGAAATGTGTCTTTTATAGCGGATAACCGCTATAAAAAATCACTTTTATAGTCTATTAAAAATACCTTAAAAAAAAAACCCAATCTGAACTCTTCTCTTCATACCCTTGCCATCAAAACCTCTCTTCATTCAACTTTCTATTCTCTTCACTCAACACTTCTCTTCTCTTCACTCAACTCACATCAGTTTTTTGCCCAAATAAATTGAAAATTGAATTGTTCGAATTCAGTTTGAAAACCTAGCAAGTGTTTTTTTTTTTTGGTAAAATACGCATAATCTGAATTGGTTGCAGTATGGCTGTTTGAATTGTTCGATTTCACGCATAATTGTTCCAAAGATTTCGTCCAAAGTTGTAGCAAATTGGTTGCAAGTTCTGTTCAAAAACCCAGCAATTGAATTCATTGCAAGTTCTGTTCGAATTGGTTGTTTGCGGCTGGTCGAACTACTGCATTAGGGTTGTTTGCATTTGAAGCTGTTTGAATTTTTTCCCTTGAACACAATGGAATTCCCTCTGCTCGAATTCAAGGTTAGAAACCTTTCTTTCTATTTTTTTTTAGTCTTTTTTAATGCTTATTGTTGTTTGAATTTTTACTATAATTTTACTGTTTGAATTTTGCTCGAAGTTGGGAACGAAAACATCCAAAAACAACCAAAAAATAATCAAAGTCACTAGATTTTGTTCGGGAATGACCCTATTGTCTCTGGAATAATGCAACTATGTCCTAGGTTGATAGCATGATTGCAATTAAAAAAATAAATATTATAGGCTTAGTGGCTCGAAGTTGGGAACGAAAACACCAAAAAAAAAAAGACCTAAGTCACCAGATTTTGTTCTGAAATGACCCTATTGTTTCTAAAATCATGCAAATAAATCTTAGGTTGATAACATTAATGTTATAGAACATGATTAAAGCTTTGAAACATGAAATAGGCTGAGTGGCTTGAACTTGGAACGAAAATACCCAAAAACAACCAAAAAATTATTGACCAAAGGTACTAATTTTGTTAACCCTATTCTCTCTAGGATCATGTAATTGCAAACAAATGCTGGCGCTAGGTTGATAACATGAATGTTATAGGACATGATTATAGCTTAGAAACTTGAAATTGATTGAATGATTTGAAGATCGGAATGAAAACTCCAAAAATAGTCTCAAAAATAGTCTTTTTTTTTCTTCTTAAAATCATGCAAACGAGTTATAAAATGCTTGAATGAATGAATTTAGATTAAAACGACAAAATATTTTGTAAGATGGAAACAAATTTCTATGTAACAATAATCCATGTGATCTTAATATATCATTTATTTAACCATGTTTATTTACTTACTAAGATAACATTTTTTTTTTGCAGTATTATGTGGATTGTCAATCTTCAAGTTATAATCAAAGGCTCAAAGCCAACTTGATGACATTAAAATTTTGTGGGTGCGACATGTTTTCGAAAAAATGTAAGTGGAGGCTATAATTGTTCATTACTATGTATTATTGAATCCATGACTTTTGGCATTTTTTTGGATGGAATTGGAGGAATATCCATATTTTGTACATCGGGATGAATTGTATATGGAAATATCGTACATTATTTTGTTGTAGATATTATACTATATTTTTGGTAAAAATAGCATTTTTTTTTTGGTTTTGGTTAGGTTCCATTTATTGGATATTTTTAGCATTTTTTTAAATAAAAAAACAGAGCTTTTATAGCGGTTATTTAAAAACCGCTATAAAAGGTTAGCAAAAACCTAGCGTATTTTGTGCATCATGAAAGTGGCCTTTTTTTATAGCAGTTATTATAAAAGGCTCAACAACCACTATAAAATGCTATCTTTTAATAGTGGTTACAAAACCGTTAGAAAAGGCTCCGTCCACTTTTTATAGCACTGAGAACTATAACGGTTAAAAACCGCTATAAAAAGGCTCTTCCGACCGCTATAAAAAGTGTTTTTTGGCGTAGTGATATCTGAGAAATTTCATAATTCATTATAGGATGAAGTTAAAGATCGATGTATGTGATAAATAAACGCAAAAGACTTGCTTTTATTTATCACTATACATCTTTAACTTCATCTTATAATGAATTAGCATTGTCAGTATCTTGATCTAAATACTTTTTTTTAATAAGCATTAGATTGCTTAAGACTATACCTAGCAAATCGGTCGGTTGGGTCGGTATCGGTCGGTCAAAATAGGGTTTCAGTCGTTTTCAAGTTGGTACGTTTTCGTTAATGGGTCAAATTTCTTTGTTCATGACCCCAAGTTTTTTGTACCAGGTCGGTTAGTCGGTACATTTTGTTTTTTCTTCGATGTATCTCAATATGTTGACTAAATATTAAAGCAAATATCAACTAGTTAACTACATAAAAATGGCTTCTTAATTAATATATATCACCAAATTGTACAATAATTACCAATATAGTTGTAGCAAATTAAATGACAAATCCAATATACATATCTATACTACTCCTCCCTCTATAACCGATTACTTGCAACATTTAAACTAGGGGAACTTCCTAGACAAAATAAGCTAATAATCTAATAAATTAAAAGTTTTGATTAATGATAGATTAACCCTAAACCTACCAAGCACCACTCACCATCAGCAACAACACTAACCACCTACAAACCACCACCATCTGATCTGCACGTCCTCTACACCAACACCGTCACTGCTGCACCACCATCGATGCGAACCAAATCAGACCCCACCTTCACCCAAATCGAATCCCACCACCACCTAAACAATGGAATCGCTTTCAAATCTCCACCACCCGAACCACGACCGATGAAATTCGAATCTCCACCATCAAAACCATCGAACCACGATTAATACTTAAAAACCTAGAATAATGCAGAATGTATTAAACAAAATAACGTTACACAAAAAATAAAACTAAAATAATGCATATTTAAGTGGAATCCTATTAGATATGTCTTGTGGCCTAATATTATTTGCAAGTATATCAGACTATACGTGAAAAATTAGTCAATCAGGTCGGTAACGGGTCAGTCACTACTTTAAACAGGTCTTCGAGTTCGGTTTAAAATAGGTTTCGGTTCTATTTTTATGTTCATGACCCAATTTTTCCAGATCGATTTTTCAGGTTGGTATTGGGTCGGGTTTGTTTTTGCCAGCGGTATATTTAAGACATTAACGATATAATGGCTACAGTATTACAAATATTGTGATGAGTTATTTGAATGCAATAATTTAAATTTAAAATCAAGCAAGTTGGAAAGCATGACACATACAAATGTTATTTTATAGTTAATTAATGGAATATCCAAAAAAACTAGCTAACGAATAAGGCAATAATTTTCCTAAAATAGAAAATTTAAGTTTATATCTATAAAATAAAATCTGTTATAAACTAATTTAATTTCTACAATATAATTTATAAGCATGTATTTATGCTTAATTATAGTTGATAACTAAGCTAAAAAAGAAATGTTTACAAAAAATATCAAACACTTGAAATTGATAAAAGCATACAAAGTACTCTGCATTGTCTCTGCATATGACAATGCTACTAGAACTAAATATATATTCGTGACTGTCATATGAACACATACTGTAAAACGAAATTAAGAAATGGAAGAATTAAAGAGAAGAATTTATTACTTGGAATTGTCCATTACAGCAGGCAGAGAAGCTCTCTATATGTAGAGCAGAGCAATAGTTCGAACAGTAAGAAAAAGAAGAAAAGAAAGCCAAGAAAAAAAAAAGTCTAACTAATCCTAAAAAAACTAATAAAAGAAATAAAAAATAAAAAAAACCCTATATATTCCCATACTCCCCCTTCAAGCTTGACTTGGGGACAAGACAAAGCTTGGAACATAAAAAACTATGCTGAGAAGAACTTAAAGGCTTAGTGAGAACATCAGCATATTGAGATTTTGTTGAAACATGGGAAGTAGTAATAAAACCAGCCTCTATTTGCTCTCAGACGTAATGCATATCACGCTTCAGATACTTGGTTTTCTCATGAAACTTAGGGTTATGAGCTAAAGCCTCTGCGGATTTGTTGTCACAATAAAGAGTAATATGTAACTTGACTTGCACACCTAGATCTTGAAGCAATCCTTCTATCCAGACCAATTCACTAGTTGTGTATGACATAAACCTATATTCTAATTCAGCAGGAAAAAAAAAAAACCCTATATATTCCCATACATACTAATTGGTATGTTCGTACTTATCAACTCGTCATGACTTATTTTAAACAAAAATAAATGGAAGATTCATATAAGTATATAACGTTTAATAAGTTCACATCAACTGCTCTAATACAGTTTAATTCTTTTATAAAAATATGTGCCAATAAGTTAAGTCATATTTATATAAGTTCACATAACACCTTGCGTGTATACAAAAAGCTAGTATAAATAAAAACAAATAAAAAAAGGCTTTGACTTTATCTATTAGATTTTTTTAACAAAATAAGTTAATGAAAATGAGAAATATAGTGAAGATTGACAAAAACAAACAGATAATTTACGTGTTTAGCCGACAATTTGTCATCTACGTCCACAAGCATAAGAGAGGAGAAGTTCAATTGATCTTGAGGAATTTCTGAATACTAGGTTATGATCGAAATAAGAGGTTTTATAGTACTCCTAACTTAGCCAATAGACTAATACAGAAATGCCTAAAAATCACACAATAAAAAATCTTTGCCCTACATCCGTCATGTGTTATATGGAGGGGATACAAAACAGATGAAGGCACAAACTAAAAAAAGTGGTACTGTTTTTTGGCATATACCTTTTATTTTACTTTGATTGTCAATATTTTATTGTATTAATTTGAATTAGATTCATATCATGAAGCATTAATCACAACATATTACAAGTATATGATAGTATAAAATGTTATAATAATTCATATTACTCCAAAAATTTGTTTGGTATATTTAAATATATTTATTTGTTTTTGACGGAGAATAAACAATATCATTAATAATTAGTCATTCGACATCTAAAATGATAAGATAGAGAAAAGACACACAACAAATATGATAGAAAACAAAAATAATTTGACAAAGCAATATTTGATGCAATGTAATATACTAATATACGTAGTTAAACAACAATTTTTATTTTATTTTGTATAATCAGTTATACGGTTGTACCTTGTTGGAACACAAGGGTCCATGAATTAATGAGATTTTCTTTCTGAATCCAGCAATTTTAAAATTATCAGCCGGGCCTTACAATTGGTAAACGTTGGGCCAAATTTGAATAGAACTGGGCCAAGACTGTTCAGAAAGGGTGCACTTAAATAAATCCATTATCACCTGTAACAAATTAATTTTGGATTTTTAATTTAATTTTTTAAATAACAAAATCTAAAATTAATTTAGGTGAATCCAAAAATATGAAAAATGAATTAATATTACAAAAAAAATAAATATTAAATGTATGTATATTTTTATTTACAATAAAAGTCAAATCTAATTATCAGAATCAACTTAATTAACATAAAAAATCAACGGCCTAGATTATTTTGACTTTGGTGGTCGTTTTTTTGACGAATATAGAAGAATTATCAGTGTTTGGGAGTTGATGTTTGAGGGAAAAAGATAGATTTGACCAACTTAAAAAGCTATTTTAGGTGTTTAGTAGTTAGAGATTTGGAGGAGAGTTTTGGGATGAAAAAACTATTTTTCAAAAAGCTCATATGATAATCTTTTTGGAAGAGCTTATAACTTTTTTATTGTTTTAACTTTGAAACCTCTAACAGCTAACCACTATTTGCCAAATAGTTTTACACAAGCGGCTAATATAACCAGTTAGACAAAATAGCTAATCAAAGCAGTTAATTCAATCAAGTAACTTAAATCATCTAATCTCTAACAACTGCTAACTCACAAACAAGGTGTATATATCAACCAAACTGAATCTGTGGCTATTTGTGGGCATGTCAACTTTGGGCCTATAAAACTGAACTGCAACAACCAGGTAATCCAGATCCAATTAAAGGATTGGATTTCTTGTCAAAAAAACGACTGGATCCAGAATTAACTCGTTTTCTTTCCGCAGGAAGCCCAGTGTACTGGCCCAAGCCCAATAGAGACATAAAAGCTTCACCAAGATCTTTTCCAAATTGGGCCACAATATAATATGTAAGACAAACTGATGCATTACTCAAATCAACAAACAAGTATATATAGTTACGCAAAATTTTTAGACAAAAGTTGTCATTATTTAAAATACTCTCTCCGTTTTTTTTTTTTAATTTACCCACTTCACTTTTCACACTTGTTAATGCAAAACTTGCAAAACTTTGAAGATTAATCTTTTTAATTGTATTTTTGTAAAAATTATAAAAACTATATATTAAAAAATTACATGTTGAAACGAATCTAATGAGGCCGCACATGACTATGTTTTATCTTATGTATAAATTACAATTCACAAACAATAGTCAAAGTATACTTTGTGAATAGTGACAAAGTCATAATAAGTAAACTAAAAAAAACGGAGGTAGTAAGTCATTAAGATTCTTCTTGTATCTCTTTAAGCGTCTTATGTAGGCTTTAATTTGTTGGTTGGGTGTAAATTATTTTCAATGAAAAATGATTTTCATGGAAAATAATTTACAATCGAAAATACAATTGCAAAGCAAGGTGTGCCATGTAAGAAGAATGATGAAAAATAAGAAAAAATAAAGGGTTATTCCCAATGGTACACTTGAAAATTTAACAAATTCCACTGGTACACCTAAGTTTTTAAAATTCCCAATAACAAACCTGAGTTTTTGTTAATTCCCAAACGTGACATTTTAGAAGGAATATTCCGTTTAAAAACATAATATTCCGTTAAATTACTATTCATTTTAGTTTTTAGCACGCATTTGAAGATGGATATTGTCATTTTTTTTCAAATTTTGACCTTAAATTTAACCCATTAACGGCTAAAAGAACACCCAAAGCCTTTGATTGTGTAATGTATTTGTCACACAAATCGATTGCACATAAATCGAGGCAAGTAGTTAACGGTTTTGGTTAATAAATGTCACGTTTAGGAATTGTCAAAAACTCAGGTTTATTATTGTAAATCTAAAAAACTTAGATGTACCAGTGCGATTTGTTAAATTTTCTGGTGTACCAGTGGGAATGACCCAAAAATAAAAAAGAAAGTAAGGAGGTAGTGGGAGGAGTGTACAAGTGACATAAGTAAATGGAATGAGAATAGTTTTCCCTCCATATTGAAGGGAAACCGATTTCGCATCATTGTAAGAAATATTTTACTCCTAGAGAAAATAGTTTTAAACCACTTTAGAAATCAAACAATTTAATATTTTAAATAGAAAAAATTTATTTTTTTCAGGAAAATATTTTACCCTAACCAAACGGAGTCATAGTGAATTTCAAGGTGAAAATAATTTTCACTTTAATCCTTATATATGTATGTATACACACAGATGTGATGTGTGTGTGTGTGTATGGGGGCGGGAATGATTGGATAAAAACAAAAACGTTATTGAAAATTTGCTGAAAAACAAAATAAAAAGGGTACTTATAATAAAGGGATATGCAAGTTTTTTAGATAAAGTTGTATTATATAAATGTTATTAAGATCACACCTATACATCTTTAAAAATCTAATGTACTGGTTTTTAGGGTGAAACACATTGGGTTAAGTTATAGTGACAAATTTCTAATAAAAAGGTGATAAGGACCTGAATATATCAACTTTGACCTATAAGAACATAGACTAGCAGTTTAATTAGCAACTATATGTACATTCATTGCAAACTGTCAATATATTGAGTATTAATGCAATTACTTTATACTGTAGATACGTTATTTGAAAACTTTAAGCGAAGAGAAGAGAAGTAGAGAACACAATCTAATTTAATTTTGACCTTTCATTTAATTTATTGTTCCAAGGTCATTGTTCTTTCTAACCATTCTCACCAAAACTAGTATACCAACATGAGCATATTTATACATGCATATATTAAAATATACACACACATATATATTATAAACTTTTAATCAAGTAATATTTAGAAAAAGGGCTTGTTTACTTCAGATTATATTCAGTTCAGTTCAGTTCATCTCTATTTAGTTCAATTAATACACTTCTATTCAGTTCAGTTCAGTTAAATTCAGTTCAGTTCAGTTCAGTTCAGTTCATCTCTATTAAATAAGCTAATGTAAACGAGCCCAAAATGCAGGTAAATTTTTTTTGGGGTTAGAGTAACTACTCCCTTCATTTTACTTTGTTTTTTTTCTTTACACTTGAAATCTTTTTGTGAGATAAAAATGAACAAATCATAGCCAAATAATGAATGAAATAGAGTACACAAAATTAATCCATCCAGGCTTTTACTATTGATATGATAGTTTGTTAAAAAGTTGATCATAGCTCTTAAAAAATTTGATACATGAATCTTAAAATTATAACATACAATAATTAAATATATATTAGCTAAGAAATACGGAGTATTACTTGGTAGTTTGAAAATTCAAAATGAAATTTTATGATTTTTTAAAATAATTATTTTTACAGCTCTAAAAACTACATATATACTTGTATATATCTTTTGGTCTTACAAAAGACGAATAGAATCACATGATTTTCATCCATGACATAATTCATGATACTGAGTACTAGTCACTAAAATTGTGATTGTCGTTGATCGCCTTTTGATGTAGTGACATTTAGAAGGTCGTTTCACATCATCGACGTGCAGTGTGAGGTTCGATTTTCGTCAACAAGTCTCCTCCCCTTATTCCTCACTCCTTAGGCAATGACAGTTAGATATTTCTGAGATAAAAATCTCTAAGTGAGTTGTCCTAATTAATAAACCTTGTTTTGTACAAGTAAAATAATTTAATAAAATTGTAGTTGCCTAGACTATTTTGATGTATTAGGTCAATGTATTATTATTGAGTAGAGTTATACACTTGCACTCCTTAAATGACCTCAAATAGAAAATAGACCAAAACACTTAAACAGAAGAGAAGCACACTTGATGTTGATGTTGGTATTTGAGCAAAGCAAAAGGCATACATGCCATACAACGTTAAGAAATGCAAAGGAATCAACAAAGATTTTATTAATTAAATCTGTTTATATTTAGGGACCATTGAAAGAAAAAGTAAACGATGACATTACCACAAGAAACTTTAATTTTAAGATATATGTCATTGGTTATTTTGGTATTGCATCATTAATTATTTGTTACGTCTTGCAAGGGTCATATAAAAATATATGCTACATACTACGGAGTAATATTTTAGAAATTCATGTAATAATCATATGCAGTTCATACTTGAAAAATGTTATGTATATCCCTTAGTGTTCTATATAAGAAAGATAAAAAATATAACTCTGAGAAAATTTAAACAATAATCAAATTAATTTACGTACGCGTGATTTTTTCATATATATAAAATGTCAAATTTATGTAATGTAATGAATTTTTATATTTAGCCCTGGCCTAAGGTTTAATTAGAGCTACATATATAACATTACTCTTCATATTTTTATTTTTGTCATTTTAAATACAATCTTAAAAATTGTATACATCATTTTCCTTCATTTTTTTTTTGTTTTCAAAATCACTACTTAATTTCCTTCATTTTCTTTTAGAAGTAATTTTTTTTCTTTCTACTTTTTATACATTGCGGAGACCTATTATATACAAATTTCTTTCTAAAATTTCTATAAAACACGTCATATACTCATATATAACCGCTATAAAATGATATTTTTGGCCTGGCGTGGTGAAACTCCCTTACAATTTATTATTTTTGTTTTCCTCCTTTAATATGTGCTCATACCTCTATAGAGCAAAAATTATAGGATTATAGGTGACCTCACCTTCTTATTTCTTTTCTTATTTAGAAAGGGGCATCAGCTGAGAAATGGTTATGTTAAAATGCCCAAGGACGGACATCACCGCCGGATCTATTGGCAGCCTCAGTCCAAATTCAAAATTCCTGGCATAGGCACCAAAGTACCCGTGTGGCGGGTTAACAATGGTATCCTCCGGCTCAGGACCTTTGACTCCCCAGCTATCAGGAATTAAGTACTTGTCCCGGAACTCTTGTTCCCATCCCTCCGCTGACGTCTCCGCGATCCATTTATCGCTCGGGCACACAGCGGAGGGACTCTTTTCGCCAAAGTTCTCATGCGCAACGAAGTTCGCCGGAGGGTAATGTCGTCGTTCATTCTCGAACCATTCCCTTCTGGCGGCCTTCCAGGCTGGCTCAGGACGTTAATCCTTTCCGCTACCTGCACATATAGTAATGCAAGAACAGACAACATGGAATTGTTAAAACAGATTAAATTACCTAGCGAGGGTCGTCCACTGGAGCTTTCCCATCCCCATCTGAGTTTCCTCAAGGCAGCAAAAGGATTAGGACGCCCCAGATCATAGTTCGAGCCATACTGGTCAAACTCCTTGTAATAGGTTACGGAAGCAAACCAGTATTTCTCTGCTATGACAGAGGGTCGCCGTCGCTCCCCCCGCAGCAAGCGGCGGAGGTCTGCCATATTCTTTTGTTGCTCAAAGTTAAAGTCGGAGAGCTCCCTACTCCAGTTACGAGCCCCCTCCCTGTTGTCCCCCGTACAACCTACCAGGATACAGTCTGGCAGCCGCCTACCCCTAACGTAAGGAGGAGGAAGTGGAGGGAGACGATTACCCCACTCTGACCTCTCAGTATCAGGGCATGACGGCAGCGGACGTGCCGGCAGACGACGGTCCAGGATATCCTTCCTCAGTTGAAGAGGATATCCTGCTCGAGGGCGACAGAGGGAGGATGACTTAATGCTTGTCATATATGGAGTGTCCTAACCTGACTTTGCCCTCATTTGAGCAGCAGAGGTTTCGGCCGTAGCAGCAGAGGTCTCCACCGCGACTGCAGGGTTCGCAACCTGATTTACTTCCTCCGCTGAGGAGGCGGTAATACTCGTATCTTATGTACGAGAGGAACTAGGCTCCCTGCGGACTTGACCACCGCTTTCCTAGTTTTGGCTATCGCTTGCATCTGACATCTTTGATTAACTGGCAAAAAACCAGTATAGTAAAGCAAAGACGGCAGACAGTCAATCATAGCAGTAGCAAGCATAGCAGAGTAGCAGACCCATCCGCCAGCCAATACGGCGGAGGGGTTAACAGTAACAAATTAGGCTAGGCCGACGTCTGGGCCTAGCGGACCACGGGCTAAGCATTATAGCCTTGCCAAGTGGCCAAAGTTGCAGACTACGAAAGGACATAAAGCTGAAACGTCGCGTCATTATGACGCCAGCGGCAACGTTTCAGTTTCGTTTGAAGGTTGAGAGCAAAAATGGGGTTTTTCGTTCGAAATCCACCCACGCATGCACTTAAAGATACTATAAAACACAATGAAATGCAGAAAAAAAAAAGCAGCAAAAACAAGTAATTCAAGCCTAATTTTAACTAAAATAAAAACGCATGCACTTCTTCTTCGTCATCTAAATATGAACCCTTTACTCCATACTATCTCAACCCCTCTGAAGGTATTGGTTCGGTTATTAGTCCTGTTTTACTGAAAGGAAGAAAAGCAAAACATGAAGTTCAACAAAATGCAAAAGCTCGAACGAACTAAACACATAAAAGGAAGAAATTACCTGATGTTGTTGTTCAAAACTTTTGAGGTTGATAGATTTTTGCTTTTGGGTTGAGAATTTCACTTGGATTTTAGCGTAATTACTGCAATTATCTTCAGAAGTCGCAAAGAGTTGAACGATTTCTCAGAGAAGTTTTTAGAGAGAGAAAGTTTTCTGAATTTCAAAAAGAAATACAAAGAGGGGGAAAGGCGCCCTAGCTATTTATAGACAAAAAAATTGGGCTCCACCCTGCTACATACAGTACTAGACTCCTCATATTCTTGTGACACCTATCATACGCCTACGCACGGGGACCAGAGCGCTACTCCGACGTCTTGTGGTGCTTCCACTTCTTAAAAGCACCGCCAACTCAAGACTTCCCAGTACTTTTGGGGGGGCCAGTTGTATGGGGACATACCGGTACACCGGTATGACCATACCCATTCGAAGCATCTCTTATACGCCGGAGTAATGAGACACTACCGTATCTCACGTAGGCATCTCAAGACCAAGAGAACCTGGGACCTCCGCCAGGATGGGGAGAATGCAAACTCACCCAGGGACGGCGAAGGTCTAGTCCCAGCTTCCACGTGGCGCCGCTCAAAGCACCACTTGAGAACCTGGACCCACATCATAACAAACTAACTAACTAAGCTAAGGAAAGGCGTACACGTGGCGGCCATCTAGGCCACCACTCAGCATAATAACTAACTAAGATTCTCAGATTGGCATCAACCAACCACGGGATGACACGTGTCCCCCAGGGTACCGGCACCTACCAAAGTCCTCCTCTATAAATAGAGGAGGATGCACCTCATTCAAGGTACAATCTAATGCCCATACACTCTTCTCTCTCTCTCTCTCTCTCCCTCTCTCCTTGGATTGAATCCCCTTGCTGACTTAAGCATCGGAGGGTCTTTCCCCGGAAACAACCCCGGGGTTAGCTCACTGTTGTTCCTTGTGTGCAGGAGCCACCACGAGGAGCACCACGAAGAGGCAGTTCTTCAGCTGAGCTTAATTAGGACGAAACAATTAATTATTTGTTACGTCTTGTAAGGGTTATATAAAAATATGCTATATACTAATATTTTAGAAATTTATGTAATAATCATATGCAGTTCATACTTGAAAAATGTTATGTGTATCCCTTAGTGTTCTATATACGAAAGATAAAAAATATAATTTTGAGAAAATTTAAACAATAATCAAATTGATTTACGTATGCCTGATTTTTTCATATATATAAAATGTCAAATTTATGTAATGTAATGAATTTTTATATTTAGCCCTGGCCTAAGGTTTAATTAGAGCTACATATATAACATTACTCTTCATACTTTTATTTTTGTCACTTTAAATACAATCCTAAAAATTGTATACATCATTTTCCTTCAATTTTTTTTTCAAAATCACTACTCAATTTCCTTCATTTTCTTTTAGAAGTAATTTTCTTCTTTCTACTTTTTATACATTGCGGAGACCTATTATATACAAATTTCTTTCAAAAATCTCTATAAAACACTTCATATACTCATATATAACCGCTATAAAATGATATATATTTTTGGCCTGGCGTGGTGAAACTCCCTTACAATTTATTATTTTGTTTTCCTCCTTTAATATGTGCTCATACCTCTATAGAGCAAAAATTATAGGATTATAGGTGACTTCACCTTCTTATTTCTTTTCTATAGAAGAGATTATCTATAATAATATCTAAACTTGGTTGACCTGCTTTAAGAAGGTCCAGACCGACTATTGGAATACCATATGCAAGTCTATAACCAAAGGTACTGTAGTACATACATAGATAATGGTTGAAGTAGTTGCAACATCAAAATTTTAATGATCGATTTGGAAATTATGTACGTAACTTGTACAACTGTACTACATACTACATCATCTTTGTTATACTTTTTGAGTAATTTATATTTGTGATAAAAATAAAATAGATTTATGTCCTAGGCGAAAAATATTTGGTGATTTCAGCTGTTAAAGACTTTCATAGAGATCAGAGATTGCAAGAATGATGAAATCAACAAATCATACAATAGACTAGAGAGAAGAAATATCATTAAAGCATTATTTCAATGTTTATTTACCAACTACGATGTAATTACTCTATAAAAGAATTTTTAATCTTTAGGTTCATTATGGCTTGCCTGAGCCAAAAGGAAATACTACCTCAATTAATTTTATGTGCAACGATTAAACATTTCCTCTCTATATGTCATATCATTGCACATAGAAATATTAATGGAGGTAGTATATGTGTGCGTATCGACAGAGCACAACAGCATGCAACATCGGCGAGCGAAGAAGCAGCAGGGTCGTTTGGGCGTGATAAAACCTTTTTTTTTGAAGTTGAGTGAGTAGTGAGAGTGTGTTGTTGAAATTTTTTTAGTGTCGAATTTTAGCGCCGCCAGAAATGGATGTTACCGTACTAAATGGCGGACGGCAAAATTCACGACCCAAATTTCAAAACTCGGCCTTTTCACGTATGTCATGACGGATGCTAATGTTTTAAAAAACCGACGCTAAGTTGAATTTCATTTTCTAAATGTTGGAGCCCCTAAAACGACCGTTACGTCGGATGGTAAATCAAATATCATTATCATTATTTTAACGTGATGAAGCACTGCATGGAGCTTTTATACTCCACACTCAGATGCACGTAAAACTATGTGCACCAAAATTCATATTTTGCTTATATAATATATAGTTTTGCTTATAAAATTATTTCAAATTGCTTATTTAATTTTCTATATTGCTCATTTTCTAAAACTTCATATTAAAATGAGCAAAATGTGAATTTTTGTGTATAACTGTATATATATACGAGGGTATATGATACAATCATATCGATTCTACATCGGACGTATTTGTGATTGTTTTTGGTGCAATGGAATTATAGAATACCTTATGGTTGATGACATGATGTGATCCTATTGAATTTTTTATCTTGTTTGATTTAACTTTGAAATTCTATATTATTTATCTTAAAAAGTTTATTTTTTTAATTAGACTATATCTCATTAAAACTCGTTTATTATACACCTTGGTCCTTATACGTCACATTCACTTTATTGGGCATTACAACTAAAGATTTTTTAAAACCTTAACCAAAATTGAAAGTGGTTCGGTTAAGACAAAACAAATATACAGTAATATAAAAAATGTACAAGTATTAAAAACTCAAATATTGATACAACTACTCTTTGGGTAATGCTATAGGGTTTAAACATTTCAATTACTTAGTAAATGGTAAACATTTTTGAAAATATATATTAAAATTACATGTAAAT
The DNA here is from genome assembly GCA_951394345.1 of Salicornia ramosissima. NCBI lineage: Eukaryota > Viridiplantae > Streptophyta > Magnoliopsida > Caryophyllales > Amaranthaceae > Salicornia > Salicornia ramosissima. The sequence continues at coordinate 13,858,643 of OX596239.1, forward strand.
TGTACGGAGTAATAAATATTTAACTGAATAAAATATTATAATTTTTAATTAACTCGTTTAACATAATCCTAATGGTCCATTTGCTAGATGGTCATAAAATGGTGATAGGAATGAATGGATCTATATATATGTGTAAATTTGGAAGAAAAAATAATATCTATCATTTCCCATGGAAGGAAAAACATAATGTATTAAAAATGAAACATTTAGATTAATCTAAGAAAATCTCATATGAATATGGTTTTCATGTATATAATGAAGTATTTTTATTTTTTAACTTTCTCCCACCTTGAGTACTAAAAAGCAAACGTAAAGACCAAACTGGAAAGGAGGGAGTAATTTTCTTTACAAATATTTATTCTCATCCAATACCACCCTTTATAGATGTGATGGATGATAATAAAAAAAAATGAAGAAAATTCAAGTTTAAGAATAAATATATGTTTTCGTGGAGATTATAAGATATATTCACTTGCTAAACTATACTTTAAATTCATTTTCCGAACTGTAATTTAGGGGGTGTTTGGTAAACAACTTTTTTTTATTGGCTTTTGGCTTTTCAATATTGTCAAATAAGCAAAAAATATGTTTGGTTATTGGTTTTTTGGTTAGCTGAAAAGCTGTCTTTAGAGCCAAAATATATATATATAAAAAAAAAAAAGCTGCATGAAATTTTTTTAATGTTGGCTTGGACTTGTTAACCCACAAATTCTCTACTAATAAACAGTCAACAACCACAATTAATTTTACCAAATGCTTTCTAAACAGCTAGCTTAAATAATAAACTTTAAAAACCAATATATAAAGCCAATACTTTCAACCAATCAAACAAGTTAATTAAATCAGCCAAAAATCAACAATCGTTGTCAAACATGCCTTATTATCTATAACCAAAGGGAACGCAAAGATTACGTTAGCCGTGGTCATTTACCTAGTGAGTACGCTATTATTCATGGTTTTTTATTTATTGGAAAAAATCCAAATACTCATCAAGTGGTTTGGCATTGCATATTTCCAATCTACATAGACCAGTCATGGGAATCCACTAGTTTACAAAAAACGAAGAAGAAGAAGAAGTCAACCACAATATTGTTATGTGGCACAAATTATTTGCACATTGTTTCAAGAGCTACTTGCTTTTATAAAACCATTAGCCAACCAACAAAACAAAAAAATAAAATGGGTACAAGACTAGAAGAAGTGAATATATTATGTAGACCCAATTCATACAACATGGTCCAATATACATATTCCATGTGGCAGACACATACATAAAACATAACATTACCATTTTAATACAAAAATCACTCCACCACCAACGGCTAATATTAATGAATTGCCATAAACTTGGACTACAAATCATTTCTACGTCTAGGAGGAAATTAAAAGGCTTATATTGTGACAAATTACGTCATTTCCTACTTCCTACTTCTCTCTCTTGCATTATTCTAGACTTTTCTTTTATTGTGACCCCCCGGGACCCGGCCTCCTGTTTGCATAATTACATATATGGGCCCGGCATGGCCCGTGCATGGGTCAGCGCGACTGCGCGAGGGTCAACTTGACATATATTATGAATGGAGAAATTTTAAATAAAGCATGATAAACTATGTACTGTACTATATTTTTCAAAATTTAAATCAAATAACCGCACAGTTTCATTTTGTTAGGCCCATCAAATTATTTGTAGAGTTGATTGAGTTTAAATATACAGGCTGATTTTGGCCTTTGGGTTTAATTAAAAGAATTGATGAGGTTAAACCTAATTAAATCTTAAATTATACTCCGTATGATATAAGCAAATAATAATTTTTTGAGATGGTATTTGTAGTTAATTATTCATATTTTGATATGAATGTAATATTTAGAGTTGGTTACTCATATGCCAAAAAAAAAATATATAGAAAAAGAGAAAAAAAAAATATAGAGGCTCAATCTAGATTTTGAAGTTTTGTGAATGAAAAAGACAACATCAATTTACAAACCTCTTAGGGTTTGTTTACTTCAGCTTAAATTCAGTTCCATTAAGTTGAATTCAGTTAAGTAAAGTTCAGTTCAGTTCAGTTCAGCTCTCAATTTCCTTCTCTTATAAAATATTACTTTCGGCTGTATTTAGTTCAGTTCAATTCAGATGTATTCAGTTAAAGTAAACAAGCTCTTATTATTCCACAAACCTCTTGTTAACACTAGTTATACTTGTTTCGATATTATATATATTTTGGTACTAAAAAACACAACTTTTGCTTTATTCCATGATAATTATTTTTTTTTCACATTTTTTTTTCAAACCACTTGCTATAAATATAGTAACCTCATAAATTGTTACATTTGTTGTTAATAATAATTTGTTCACGAACTTAAAAAACATTATCACTCGTTTTTTCTTTTTGTTAGTTACGCTATATTTTTTGTGGCGGAGTGTATAAAATGAAATGAAACTAAAATAAACTTGTAAATCTATATCAAAAATGGAAGAATTCCATATGCATGTACACTGTGAATATGGAGAAGAGAAAGTCAGAGAGAGAGAAGAAGAAAGAAGCAAGAGCCTATTTAAACTAAAACTAATCTACCAAATAAAAGAAATAAAAGGAAAGAGGAAAATAAAAAATAAAAATACAAAATATTACATAACAACCTATATCCCCCTTCAAGCTTGACATAGGAATGAACACCAAGCTTGGAAGTAATGCCGTGATGTTGTTGAACAGAAAGGGACTTTGTGAGAATATCTGCAAGTTGATTGGAACTAGAAACATGACTAGTATCAAGAAAACCTTCTTCAACTTGCTCACGAATGTAGTGAACATCCCTTTTAACATGCTTAGTCTTCTCATGAAACTTCGGATTATGTGCCAAATGTTCTGCAGAAACATTGTCACAATACATAGTAATAGGAAGAGCAACATCAACTTGCAAGTCTTGAAGTAAACCATGAATCCAAACCACTTCACTAGCAGTGAAAGACATGCTCCTGTATTCGGCCTCAGCAGAGCTTTTACTAACAGTGGTCTGCTTCTTGGTTTTCCAAGAAATAAGATTAGAACCCAAGAAGATGGCATAGGCACTAAGAGATCTGCTACTAAACTGACAGCTACTCCAATCAGAATCTGTGTATGCAGAAATAACAAGATCTGAGTTGGATGAATAAGAAATGCCATGATCTAATGTGCCCTTTAAATATTTAAGCACATGAAGAGCAGCACGTAAATGAGGAACTCTAGGACTATGAATAAACTGACTTAAATGTTGTGTGGAATAAGAAACATCAGGTCTAGTAATACCTAGATACAAGAGTCTACCAACTAATCTTCTAAAAACATCAGGCTCAGAAATTAACTCACCATCATGAAGATTAAGTTTTAAACCAGAGGGAAGAGGAGTACTTACAAAACTGCAGTCCATCATATGAGAATCAATGAGAATATCAGTTATGTACTTTCTTTGAGAAAGAAAAACTCCATCACCTGTTTTAGTTACCTTAACTCCCAAAAAATAGTTAAGAGGACCTAGATCCCTTATAGTAAAAGCTTGATCAAGAGACATTTTGACAGTATTAATTTGAGAAATAGAGGTTCCAGTAATAAGAATATCATCAACATAAATCAACATAACAAGAAACTCACCATCTTTAGATCTAGTGAACATAGAGTAATCATGTTTTGATTGAGAAAAATTTAGACTTAAAAGAAAAGATTTTAATTCTTTGTTCCATTGCCTAGAGGCTTGTTTAAGCCCATACAATGCCTTTTTTAGTTTACAAACTTGCCCAATTTTGGCTTTGTCATAACCATCAGGAGGATGCATATAAACATCCTCATCCAAATGCCCATGTAAGAATGCATTATTAACATCTAATTGAAATAAATTCCATTTCTTTATAGTGGCCAAAGCAACAATTATTCTAAAAGTAGCTAACTTAGCAACAGGTGAAAAAGTTTGAGAAAAATCCTCACCTTCCACTTGTTGATACCCTGTTGCAACCAACCTAGCTTTGTATCTTTCAATAGTACCATTGGGATTAAGTTTTGTTTTATAACCCCATTTAGAACCAATAACTTTTTTTCCCATAGGCAATTCTGTCAATTCCCAAGTATCATTTACTTCTACAGCCTTTAATTCTTTACTCATAGCCTCCTTCCAATGACCAAATTTCTGAGCTTGTTTGAAAGTTCTAGGTTCCATTAATAAAGAAGACTCAACAACAAAAGAAGAAGATTGAGAATCAGAAACATTGCTTGTGTTCTTGTGAGGAACATAAGTACATTGATAATCTTGAAGTTTAGAGGACAACTTAACCTCTTTTACTATCTTTAGTATTCAGAGATGCATTCACATCATTATTTTGTTCAGCATTAGTCTGAATTATAGGAATATAAGGTTGATTATTAGAAGAAATATCCAATGAAATTGGAGAATTAGTAGAATTATTTTGAGTTGAATTTATATGATCATTACCAAGAGTATTAGAACCATTATCTAAACAATTAACAGGCTGTAAATTAGGAGAAAAATTATCATCAGTAGCAGTAATAAAATCAGAGGCATTATACTGATTTTTATCAGAATCAAAAACAGAGTCAGTAAATTAGCAGTAAGAAGAAGAAACATTATTACCATCCTCATCACCAAAATGCACTAAATGCAAATCTTGAGAAACAGGACAACTAATATCATCTTTATAAGGGAACTTTCATAGAAAACAACATCCCTAGAAACAAAAGTATTATGAGAATCAAGATCATATAGTTTGTAAGCTTTTTGACCTAAAGGATATCCCAAAAATATGCATTTTCTTCCTCTAGCATCAAATATCCTTTTTAGGTTGCATATTATAATCAAAGCATAAACATCCAAAGACTCTAAGATTATCATATAGAGGTGGTTTACCAAACAAAATCTCATAAGGTGATTTCCAGTTAAGAATTTTAACTGGGAGTTTGTTAATAATGAAAGTAGCAGTGAGAATGCAATCACCCCAAAATTTCTTGGGTAAATTAGCTTGAAATCTAAGGGCCCTAGACATATCCAAAAGGTGTCTATGTTTTCTTTCAACCCTGCTATTTTGTTGAGGAGTTCCAGGAACACTTTTCTGATGCAATATCCCTTTGGAACTAAATATTTGAGAACAATGACTGTTAACTAATTCTGTTCCATGATCAGATCTAACAATCTTTACATGCTTATTAAATTGAGTTTGAACCATGGCTAAAAAATCAGAAACCACTTTAGTAACTTGAGCCTTATTTTGCAATAAAACAGTCCACACTGCCCTACTATTGTCATCAACAATAGTCAAGAAATACCTTGCTCCATTCAAGGCTTGAACCCTATAGGGTCCCCATAAATCAATATGCACTAAATCAAAACACTCAATAGCTCTACTAACACTTTTGATAAAAGGCAACTTGTGAAATTTAGCACTAGCACAAACACTACAATTATATTCAGTTAATCCTTTGCAATTACAAGCATCAATATGTTGCATTTTGGACAAAGATAAATGGCCTAATCTAGCATGAAAAAGATCTAAATCCTTAGCATTATGTCTACTATCATTAATACTAGTAGTTGTTTTATTTGGTAACACAAAGTTACACATTACACTAGTTTTATTAAGACTAGAAGCCCTACAATTACCTTCCTCAACATGTAAGCAATACAGTCCCCTGATCTTCTTGGCTATAGCAATAACCTTGTCATTAGAAGGGTCCTGAAAATGACAATAGTTTCTTAAGAAGACTACTTTAATCTTGAATTGAGCAATTAATTGCCCAACAGACAACAAATTGTGCCTAAATTCCTCAACAAACATAACATTTGAAAGAATCAATCTATCACTTATATAAACATTCCTAATAGTATCAACCATAGCATAACTACCATCTGGAAATCCTACTTTAACAGGTTTAGTTAATATTCTAATATTAAACAAAAGGTTCTTATCACAAACCATATGATCAGAGGCTCCAAAATCAACAATCCAAACAATTTTTTTATTGAATTTAGAAGTAATGCAATTTAAAGAAAGGGAAAGATTACCTGCATAGCTTACAAAAGCATTAGAATCTTCCTTGTGAGAGGCAGATTTGTCCTTCATTACCTTCATTACCTGTTTGCAAACAGAGTTCAGCATCTTTGGATCGAGGTTGTCATCACTATCTTCACTCTTGTCATCCAATGGAGTATCACCATTTACAGCAACATTAGCAGCCATTTTTGAACCATTTTTCGACTTCTTCAAGGCTGTATACCAATCTGGATAACCTTTCAGCTTAAAACATTGTTCTACCAAATGCCCCTTCATTTTGCAATGAGAGCATAACCTCTCCATTTTCTCTTGTTTCCAATCCTTTTTATCACTTCTTGATTGTTTTCCCATGTAATTTTTGCTTGGTTTGCATGATACCCCCTACAACCCTCTTGTAATTACTACTTTTGTTGAAAGTATTCTAGTTCTAGATGTATTTCTTGAAATGATTACATTAGTGGTAAGTGGTAACTATTGTAAGTTGTACTCGCTCTGTCCCTTTTTAAATGCTATATAGAGAAATTGGGTGATTTTTAAGGTTGTAGTTGGTATATGTGGGCCATAATATCAAAAGTAGTAAAAGTAGAATTAATTAAGGGAAATTCTCAGTGGTATACCCGAACTTTTTGGAAATCCCACTGGTATACCTGAGTTTTTTTTAATTCCAGAGGTGTACCTATGTTAAACGTAATTCCCAAAAATAACCTTTTTGTTTAAAAATTGTTAAAAACACTAACCATGGTTAATAAATTGAAAAAATAAAATAAAATAAAGGAAAAATAACCACAAATTGGGGGCTATCGGATCATTTTTTGTATCCGACCTTAAATCGGAACCCTTAAGGATAAAAATAACCCGTAAAACCTAAAGCGGACTATTTTTTTCACATAAATCAATGCGCGCAAAACAATGCGAAACGGGAACGCAAATTGGGGGACAATCGGATCATTTTTTGCAAAATCCGACCTCAAATCGAACCCTAAAAGGGTAAAAATGACATGTAAAACCTTCAGCGAACTATTTTTTTACGTAGATCAATGCGCACAAAATGAGGTGAATTGGGAACGCAAAGTGGGGGCATTCAAATCATTTTTTGCAAAATCCGACCTCAAATCAGATCCCGTAAGGATAAAAATGAAGCGGAGGAAAACCATGAGCGGACTATTTTTTTCACGTAGTTCAATGCGCGCAAATCGATGCAAATCAGAAACGCAAATTGGGGGCAATCGAATCATTTTTTGCAAAAACCCATTAATTTAATATATTAGTAGTTTTAAATTTTATTTTTTTTAAAAGAAAATTTAAAAAATTGTTAACCAAAGTTAAATCTAACCTTAAAATAGGTATATTCCAATACATTTAACGGAATATACCTTCTAAATGTAACGGATAGGAATTAGACGTAATTTTAGGTATACCACTGGGATTAAAATAAACTCGGGTATACCATTGGGGTTTCGAAAAAGCTCGGGTATACCACTGAGAATTTTCCATTAATTAATGTTATGTTAAAGGTATAAATGTAATTTTATAGGTGGACCATAATATCAAAAGTAGTAAAAAGTAGAAATATAGCATTTATTTTGATACAACAAAAGGATTTATTTTTGGATGAAGGAAGTAAAATTTTGCTACTGAATCTGTTGTACTCCAAAATGGAATTGATAAGAATTTATTCAAATCAAACAATAATTTAACCCAAAATATATTTTAAAAAAAAAAGAAAATTAAAAAAATAAGATTCACAAGTGACCCTCGTGATAATGACGTGGACATATGTAATTGGATCCACGATTGAGGAAAAGAAAATTTACTACAAATATTAAATAATAATTATAATTATATTTGGTTGATACCAGTCTCCACTTTCCACTCCATGGGTGAAGGAGATTGAAGATTCCACCCACGTGGCAAGTAGGTAGACGTCATAGTGACGAGGAAACAAAGTCCTTCATGCAATGTCGTCATGTTTTTAGGGTGGGCCCTTCCACTATATTCCACCTCATTTTATACCCTTACAAAAATAATACTCCTCCACATATGAAAAAATATCATTTGTAATATAAAATTTTTAACTATTAATTTTTCATGTATATTTTAAGAAAATAATTTGAGTATGTGAACGAATAAATTAATCAAACTAATTTTTATAGTAGTAGATTTTAATCATATTTATGCTTATACGGAGTATTAAAACTATTTTGATTAATTTCTATATTTACATCCTTATCATTTATCAAAATACGTGAAAAAACAATTGTTAAAATTTTTGCGTTAGAGTTTTGCGTGCTCCACGCTTGCCAATTATTGAAAACTTCTTTGCAGTTGGCAAATTAAACCACATATGCTATGCATGTACTTCGTCCGTCCCTATTTGTTTGCTACATAAGGAATTTTAGCATTATTCATAATATAACTTTGACTCTCTCTAATTTTATACGTATAAGAAAAAATATAGTTAAGGGGGTATCGTTTGATTCGGCTCAATGTGTAGTTTTTTAATATATAGTTTTTATAATTTTTTTATTATATACATTTGAAGATATATTTATTTAAAATTGTGTTTGGGAGGTGTGAAAAAACAAATGTAGCAAACTTTAAGTAACAGAGAAAATATTGGATATGTTATTTTTTTCCCTCAAAAACAAAAAAAAATAAATAAAAAATGTTCCATTTGTTTCCAGGTACTAGAGGCGGCAGGAATCCCTACCATGTGGAGATTATTTTTGCTTCTCCATGTTTCTTGCATCATCAACAGGTTGCTGACACCCTCTTCTATTTATATTTCAAATCACTTGCTCTATTAATTTGATTTCCTTCCATTATTAATTATAAATTGCGATGATTAGCAAAAATTCAACTAATTTATTAATTTCATTATTTTTACTGTATTAGCTTAGTTATTGCAAAGGTAATAAACACAATTTTTTGATTGTTAATGACAGGTAATACACAGTCAATATGACTAATATATGAAAGGTGTCCATAATAAAAACATGGAATCATTTTTATTAATGATTGAATGATTGGACATTAGCTTTTGGAAGGAATAATTAAGGACTTATAATGTGTGTTAATTATAACTAATTTATTACAAATCATATAGGAATTGAAGTGTTAAGAATAAGAAATAGGTACTTATATTGTATTTAGTTCAATCTGAGCATTTTTCTTTGATGAATAATTCTTCCATATAGAAAAGGTGGGTGCTTAGAGGTTCATCAAAGAAAAATGCTCAAATTATTCTTCCATATATAAATACAAGGTTCTCAATCCACTAAACTACCTCTCATACTGTTATAGGACGACGAATCTCATTGCAACGTATGCGACTTGAATCACACGTCGATTAACGTCGGGTACACATTAATGACGGGCCTAAATCTCGTCGCAAATGTAGATCTTTTATGACGATTTTTAAGCCTGTTGCAAAAGTTACCTAATACCTATCCTAAACTCGATTATAAATGACTTATTTACGACGGGATTGCGACATGAAAAATCATTTGCTGCGACCCCCTTTTTTTTGCAACGAGCCGGCGTCATATTTTTATGGCGGGAAAAATCATTTGCGACCTCCCTTTTCTACGACGGGGGGTCACATTTTTACGACGGGAATTCTCGTCGTAAATAACAGTTATTCTAGTAGTGATTTATATAGGACAATGAGCTCTCTCCCCCTCTTAGCTAGATTGGGTTTTGATGTGGTTCTCCTGTTGTCCTATATCAATCTCGGATCAACCCTTATAAGACCGATGAATACGGTATTTACATATAATAATTATAGAACAAGGAATGATTTTAATCAAGATAGTCAAGATTAGCATATGTTGAATTTTATTAGATTCCTTTTCATGTAATATATTAAAAATATATAATTAATTTTCATAAGTTTTATAAAGTATATTAATATATTTTTTGAAAAAACAAGTTCATAAATTAAAGTAATTTTTTAGGAACTAAGGAAGTAGAAAATTTGTCTTTTTAATCATTTTGCTCAAGAAAATCTAGGTTAGCATGTTAAATTTTATTAGTTGAGGTTAATGCATTTAAAATATTTAATGAATTTTCATATGATTTATAAAGTATTTAAATATATTTTTGGATAAAATAAGTACATTTAATTAATACTAAAAAATTATAGTAGATTTTTTTTTTTGAGGAACTAAGGGAGTTGGAAATCAAGCTGTTTAAAGATTTTCCTCAAGATTAGCATGTTCAATTTTATTAGATCCGTTTTCATGTAATATTTAAAAAATATTTATCAATTAAACTTCATAAGTTTTATAAAGTATATAAATACATATTTGGAAAAAAGAAGTTCATTTGATACTAAAAAACTAAACTATAAATTTTTGAGGAACTAAGGGAGAGAAAATCTACCTCTTTAATTAATGATTTTGGTTAGATTTATTTTCATGTAATATATTACAGTAAAAATATTTAATTAATTTTCAAAAGTTTTATAAAGTATATAAATATATTTTAGAAAAAAAGTTCAATCAATACTAAAAATTAGATTAGAATTATTTTGCGGAACGTACTGATATAGAAAATCTGGCTATTTTTTTTTTTATTATATTCATTACTGATACAAATAATTAAAAAAAAAATTAAAATTATTATTAACAAGACTTATGGCCCTGTTTGGGAGTTAGCTGATAGCTGTTAGAGATTAGCTGATTGAGTAAACTGCTTTGACTAGCTGATTGTGATATATAGCTGATTTGACTAACTGATTGCATTATCTATTTGTGTAAAAGTGTTTCGTAAATAGCGGTTAGCTGTTAGATGTTTTAGAGTAAAAAGAACCAAAAAGCTATAAGCTCTTCCAAAAAGCTCCTCATATGAGCTTTTTGAAAAAGAGATTTTTCATCCCAAAACTCTCTTCCAAACCTCTAACTCCCAAAAACCAAAAAGAGCTTTTTGAATTGGTCAAACCTCTCTTTTCCTCTCAAACCTCTAACTCTCAAACACCCCCTAGTGGAAATGAAGTTCAATTCCATCATAAATCATAATCGACCCTATATGAGTTTCACCGTACCCCTTGATTTGATGAAAAATAAACTAGTATTATGGCCCGGGCATTGCCCCATCTCAGCATTTTTTTTAAAGATTCTTTCCTTTGTCGTTGATCTGAAAATAAAATAAAAATGATATCCACATAAATTTTACCCCAAATTTTTAGTCAAAGTCTACCAATCAACAATTGAATTCAACCACAGAGAATTGGGACCAAAAAGGCCCACGAAAATTTGATTCATTATTTTAACTAAACAAATATGTGATTGAAAATTTTAAGCACCCAATGCATAACATTATCAACCAAACAAAGAATGCAAATCATAATATATATATATATACTCATTACAAACGAGAAATTTCTTGCCTAGATTAAGAAGTGCAAATTAGGTTGCCCAGATTGGTCTCATGCTTAATCTTTATTTCAGTTACAAAATAGGGGAGACAAAGGAGAAGGCGGTTGAATTAGGGAGGAAATAGATCAATTAAAAGGATAATTAGCGAAGAAATTGATGAATGAACAAACATATATTTTAATAACTAGACATATAAGTTGAGATGATTTTTCATTTCGAAAGATGAAGGAGAAGACGGTAGATCGAATTGGAGAAGGAATGGAGTAACTAAATGAGTGCTTGTTTGTTATATTATACATCAACTTTATCTGGTTTATATTTATTAAAATCCTCCTTATAATTACAAGGATAACATGTAGATTAATTGTTAAAATCATTATTGTGTGAAAATAGGGTTGTAGGTTCGAGCCTTATAATGCCCTTTTTTATGCCTTTTAATAATATTGTATAGATATATATAAAAAAAATGGAGCTGAGTAATACGTATGAGAATTTTTTTTACCATTAATTGATGGTATATGCAATTATGCATGCATTATTGGAATATACTGTTATCTAAGTGGCAATCCCAAAATATTTAAAAAAAAAATAAAAAATTGAAGTGACAACCCGGAAAAAATATTTAGTTCCACGATTTTTTTTTTCCCTGTGGTGTGACAAAAAAATCAGACTAAAATATTAATGTTTGTCCATTTATATATTTTGATATGACTATTTTTTCATATATTCCTTAAGAAAGAGTCTAGACTTTTTTTTTATTATTATTATAAATGATGATGAAATATTAAGACAGAGTGCTTCAGAGAAAGTATAAAAAATGACACTTAGCTCCCTCCATCATTATTTATTTCTTTATTTGCCAAAAAAAAAAATCATTAATTATTTCTTTATGTTATTTTTGAACTTAGGTCATGTCTATTTTTTTACTCAATTTTTTATACTACACCTGTTTTGAAAAAAACGCAACAAATTGGATGGCACGGACTCCTAGTCCATTTTTTGTTGAGAGAGCAAGTAAAAGGGATAGAGAGAAAGTAGGGTATGTGATGATGAGAGAGATAGAAAGAAAAGACTTGCAAAAATGAAATGATTAAAATTGTTGCATTTATTTTGAAACTTCTTAAAATATAAATTTTTGCGTTTATTTCGAAACAGATGAAGTATAAATTATTTTTCAAACATAGTAAAGGCTCACCAAACTTTTAACATTTTTCTCCCTACTTTATATTCTCATACAACTTTGTACAAAGTACACATGCAATAGGGTAAGATTATATAGAGTTTGAATTTAACTCTACAATAACTAGGGATGTGATAGATGAGGTGACTAATTAAAAGTAAAAAAATAATAAATTAAAATAAATATTAAATACATTGATTAATACTTCAAAAATCAAATTAATTTATGAAATATGTTACCTTCATTATATTCCAAAATCAAAGTAAATTTATGAAATATTTTAAATAATATCCTTTTCAATTCACTCGGTGCATCATCATTTAACTTCCACTATATATTTTCCTGGCCTTTATAAGATATTGCTAGATCATTTGACGATATATATGAAACAATATTCAACTAAAAATTTTTAGATTATGGCTATTAATGTATAATTTTTACTTAACTAGTCATGATTTATATAAAATAAAATAATATAGGTTTATGCTAAAAAAAATATAATTTTTTAGTGGAACTTTTAATTTTCTTGTTTAACAATATAATGAAAACGTGTAATTTTTCCTTCAACATTTACTCTTCTATATATTTTCCTCCATACTAATTGTAAGCCATTTCATTTTAAAGGTAGGGTTAACATTTAACCTTATCATATAAAATTAGGGGAGTGATAGAGTGACCCTAAGAGTTGACAACCCTCTCCATATTAAATTTTAATTGGTCAAGAATACATTAAAATATTAATTTTATGCACTATCTCTCCCTAATTTATTGCACATATAATAATAATAATAATAATAATAATATATTCTTATGTGTCTTGGAGGGTTGGTAACCCTTAGGGTTAATCAATCATTTTCCATAAAATCATTGCCAACCTACAGAGGATCTTAGCGCCTACCTACAGAGGATCTTAGCGCCTATATAGGGGATAAAGTATTTAATTAATGAATGAAAAAAAAGCTAACCATTGTCCTCAGGGCGTCAAATAAATATTAAATTAAAATAAACATTAGTTAAATTGTATGTACGTAGAGGTATGTACATCCAAAGTGTTTTATTGTTCATTTTAAATATTTTTACTTATTGTAAATTCTAAAATGATCAAAAAACTATAAAATGAGCAAAATTAATCAGTCTTAGCTTGGATGTATCATACACCCGAATAATGTAAGAATTTATACCTATCAACGCATGCATGATTTTGACATACATTCCAAAATTCATTCCATAATATAAAATCTATATATAGAATGCTTATCTAGAGCCCGGGGCACCAATTAGCATGATCCTTAATTAATTAATTATATTTTTTTCTTTCCCAAGGTTGTATGAAAGAGAATAAACGAAAAGGACCCCTTATTTTAACTTTTTTTTTTTTTTTTTTTAAAAAAGTAGTTTCTAATTGCTCCATGATGTAAGCAAAATTTCCACCTTCCAAACACCCTTTATTATTATTTTTTTCTCCATTTTTTTGTATATAAATCCCTCCATCCTACCATTTTGCATCCTCCCCCCTCTTCTTCTATAGTTCCCTATTATTCACTCACCCTTTGACACCCTCACATCACTCTCTCTCTCTCTCTTCACCACCCAAATATTTCACTCCCTTTTTTTTCCAAAAAAAAAATATATATATATTTTTCCCAAAAAAAAAAAAAATTCAAAAAAAAAGCAAGAAAGAAAGAAAGAAAGAAAAGGATTAATGATCATGCAAGGAGTACAACATCAAGTGAGGCTAGAATTAACAACATCAGGGAACACATCACCACTAGCAATCGACGACTCAGAATCAGCAGAACTAAGGATCCAACGGCTGATAACGGAGAGTCCAGTAGTGATCTTCAGCCGTCCATCTTGCTGCATGTGTCATGTCATGAAGAATCTCCTCCACACGATTGGCGTTCATCCTACCGTTATTGAGCTCGATGAACACGAGATCCCCGCCATTCCCGCCGGAGATTCCGCCGAAACTCCCGCCTTGTTCATCGGCGGTACACGTGTCGGCGGCTTAGAACGCCTCGTGGCTCTTCACCTCAGTAATAAGCTTGTTCCTTTGCTTGTTGATGTTGGTGCTCTTAATTCATCTCTACCTCTTTGGGTCTAAATATATTATTATTGTATCATACTTTCATTCAACTACCCTAGCTATCTCCCTTAAATAAAATTAAACCACAAACCCCAAAAAAAAAAAATCCTATCAATTAATAATAAGAATCAAATTGTAATTTTTAGTTATTTTAAGTCAGATTATACTTCATCTGCTCCATATCAGTCGTAACATACTGCTGTAACACACATTTTGAGGAACAGATTTGAAGGTATAAACACTTAAACAGACAAATTGATCAAAATAATTTGAACACCGATAATTTATTTCCTCAAAATGCATGTTGAATAGATATGTTGCAAGTGATATGAAACGGAAAAAGTTTAATTTAAATCATTTGTAAGTCTAGAGGGTAAAATGGGAAGAAAAAAAAGTGTAAAATCAAGATTTATGGAGTGTTAAGTGTTTTAACTGTATGATGTATAGCTATTTTTAGTGGTAAGACAAGTCAGAAGTTTGCATGATTATTATTGATTAAATTACGTGTTTGGTGATAATTGTGATTTTTTTTTTTTTTTTGATGTGAATTAATGCATGCGTTGATTGATTAATTTGTTTTGTTTTGGATCTGTTTTAATTACTTGCTCTCAACTCAACTCACAACAATGAGATTCTCTACGTTTTATTTCGTAGATGAACGGTTGAGGGAATACATTAAATTGGGGGTGTTTGGAATTTTATTATTCTGTTAGTTTTTATTTTATTTTGAGCATTTTAATATAGATGTCATAATCTGAAAAATAAGAGGGGTTAAAGAGAATCCTAATATATTCTTGAAAGAGAGTTTTGCAATGACGACTTTGCATCGTTTCTATTGAGAGTTTTCACATTTTTAGGTTCTCTTATACTATTTCATTTCCCCTATATTGAGAAAATATGATTTATTATTATAATTTTTATGTTTATAATTTATTTAACCCATAAGGGCTAAGGGCTTGTTTACTTTAGATTATATTCAGTTTATCTCTATTCAGTTCAGTTTAGTTCAATTCATCTCTATTAAGTTTAATTAGTACAAGGGCAGTTCAGTTCATCTCTATTAAGTTCAGTTCAGTTCAGCTAATGTAAACGAGCCCTAATGCTATTTTCCTTTCAAAAAAAATGTTAAGGTTATTTAATTATAATAAAATTGACTGCTATGGCTATTTCCTAACAAGGAACAACACAATATATATATATAGTCACTCTCTAAGAAAATTTAATTCTCACAATTTTATAGTGTCAATCAAACAAGCTTTTAGCTAGATTTCGTTTCATTCTCTTCTCACTTTTGTAGCAAATCAAAAATATTATTTGGTTAATCTGATCATAAATTAAATTTTTCTATGAGAATTTCAATTCTACTTACAAACAAAGTATTATTATAATCCTTCCATTTCAAATTACTATGGTTTTATTATATAAGCTATTTGTAGTTGCGGAGCCAGAAATTTTTTATCACAGGGGCCGAAATTAATATCACATTAAAATAATAGAATGGTAAAGAGCAAAAAATGTAACTAGTGAACCTTATCTAAGAGAGTATAAACAAATAATCAAACCATTTGAACTACTATATTTGTAATGTTTAACTTCACTTAAAATTAATATATAATAACAATTTTGGGCCAAGGGGGAAGCGAAGGCCCCCGCTAGCCCCCTTGTCTCCGCCCCTGGCTATTTGATCATATTTATATTTGACTAACAATTAAGAGAGATAAGGTAGCTAAAAATGAAATAGTTTATCAAACATTGTATGAATTTTGACATAGAATTTAAATTTTGTGCCTATTGAAAGGTAGAATATTAAATGCTTATGTAACACCTCAAAATTAATTCTTATGTTAAAAAGTAGAATAAGATATGAACATATATAAATAGATAATGTCAAGTACCAGAAACGTTCTTTAAAAAAATTTACTCAAAAAATTAGACAAATTGAAGTATGTGTTATTAACAGTGGGTCTATTATACATTCAGATGTACATTTAAGGTGTTTGGTTCGGGTTGTTTATTTTTATAATTTTGCTCAGATCATTTTAAATTTTAAAATTAGAAAACCTATAAAGTGAATAAAATTATACTTGAATCATTAGAAGTACCATACATCCCGGTGTATATAAAAATTTCTATATCATTAGAGATGGTAGCATTGGTATGTAATAATATTCAGGTGTTAAAATTGAAGCCAGGCTATCTAGGACAATGAACAAATTGGGATCTGATTGATTCATGAGAGATCAGAATATCAGATCATATTTTCCTGTATAGTGTATGCATCAATACTAGAAATGGACACTATATTGTCGTTTAGTGATGGTTAAGTATCTCTTAAAAGATACTATACGTAATAAATAAATAAAATCAATAAAAAATGACGAATATGCATGTCACTTGGAGTTTTTAAATTGCTCTATTATTTACTCTTCTAAAAAAAAAAAACAGAAGAATGACATCACTCCGTTAAAAGATGATGACAGCTTTCTTTGATATTTTAAGATTCATTCAAAAATGATTTTGAAATTCACTATCATCTATCTATAACACATATTAAAAAACGTGCGCGAAGCGCTATGGTTGTGCCACGTAAGCATTAATATAATTTTGACACATATGTAAAAGCGTCATGTCATCACAATAATGTTGGTATTTAATTAAAAAAAATACTTAGGGAGATTCAAACATGGATTTTTTGTATGGAAAGGTTATGTAGTTACCAACTCAACTCTATTTATATGCTAATTTAAATATGTTTCTTTATAACTATATTGTTTTATTGTTTGAGAAAAATAAAGAGAGACAAAAAATATTACTTAAAATAAAAATGAGAGAAGTTAGCACACAATAGCTTTGCTCTAACACAATGATTTTTGACTAATTGAATTGCAATTCTTCCACAAAATCTATCTACAATCTAAAATATATAATTTCCAATTTATTTTGTTCATCATGATACCTAGATTTGTTATTTGTGTTTTCTCATATAGTTGACGTTTGATCAGCAATCCAAATTGAGGGTGATTTTGCGAACTCGAGTTTGTTTCGGTTGTTCTTGGTGTTTCAACAAACGACAGTTACCATCCGTGCAAAAATGTCTGTTAATTATAGCGCCTTTATCAATGCACTATAAAAACAAACTGTTGGACCCGGGGCAACACCCGGGCAAAAAAACTAGTTTAATACTAAAATAAAACAATTACGACTACTAAAGGTTGACAAAAAAACCCAACCATTTCTTTATATGGAGTATTTTTCTTCCTCTATTCTTCTCTTTGTGATCTACGGAGTATATTGGATTTATTATTCTCCTATGTGAGACTTTTTTGTGCCATGTGTGCTTGTTTTTTTTGTAGAAATTAATTTGTTATTGGAGATTTGCGCAAGATCACAACAAATTTGTGTAATGTCGTATGGCTCTCATTTAATGAAATAACACTTTCTTAAAAAAAAAATTTGAAAACTAAACAATTTACTTTTTAAAAAAAGAAACAATATGAATGGCTTAAAAGGATATTTAGACCCCACATGATGAGCGCTATACAATTAAAAAAGCAATAACAAGGTTTTTGTTTTGAAGGATAAGGATTAGAGAAAATAAGTAAGGAAATGAAGTAATTAAGAAAGTGAATTAATCCCTCCACATAATAATATCTGCCCCCTAGTTATTATTTTGGTGGGATTAAGAGAGTTTTAATCCTCACCCAATCCCCATAAAAAATGCAATGTTTTATCAACAAACAAGAGATTAACTTTAATAAGGATAAATAATTCTGATCCCCATTATTTATCTCTCAAAACACAAACACCCCATAAAAGGTTATCATAATGGAGATAAAGTACTATGCACGGCAGTCGTGGGTATAGGGGAGGATCTAGGCCATGGCCTATCTCATCCATGCCAAAAAAATTAAATGAATATATATACTTTACATGCAATACAATTAGGATTATCGAAATTAAGTGAACTTCGTTGATTTTGCACATTAGTTTCACTCATTATATGATTGCAGTCCATGCTAGATAAAATTCTTATATTTGCTAAGCTACTGGTGCTGGGGAGTAGGGATAGGTCTTCGGGGCAACGACCCAGAGCCCAACACCAAAAAGGGTCATTTTTTGTGAACAAATCATACATATACTATTTTTCCGTCGACCTTTTTTATGATCTAACAAAAAATTTAACTCGAAATATTATAAATTTCTATCATTCATACATTGTTTTTTACATAAGAATTTAAGTTTGCATATATAAAGTTATTGTTTTATGGTGAAAGGTTACTCCGTTAGATATTCTGATGGAAGACCTGCTATATTTATATGGTTTTACACAAATTATAACTTTGTTATTCTCATTTATTGCAACTCAGAAGAGGAAAGTTGCTTCATAATTATATCATTTTCTACATCTCATTCCATTATTATTTCCAATTTCTGACTAAATTCATGATTAATTAAAATGAAAACACTAATTTTTCTATCTAAAAACTATAAAAATCATTTGCAAATTTTGTTTAATTTCTAAATTAAAAGCAACAAAAGAAAAATGTGTTTTTAGGACATTGAAAAAGGTGATAGAGGTTGAACAAGAAATATTCAATTTTCTTTGAGAAGTGGTTATTATAATAAAACATATTTTCCCTTTTGAAGGAAATAAAACATTTTTTTTAAATATATATTTTTTAAAAACTTTTATGGGAAGTATATTTTTAAAACTTTAGACGAAGGCGTCATTTATAAATTTTCCTAGGCCTCATATAAATGTTAGGAACAACACTGATATTATGATGTAAGATCTGAAGGAACAACCAAATGGAGAAATTTAATATGCAGGAGAAGCAAGATATTTGAGACACATAGGGAGTATATATATTGTTTGATTTGTCTTAATGTGAATAATATATATATATATATATAGAAGTAGGCTCATGTGAGAAATTTGTTTTAGTGAGAAGCAATCTCAATCCTTTGATCAACAAATGAATGGCTAAGATTAAATTTGAATTTCCCTCCTTACTCCTTCTATAGTTTAGAGTCAATATATCTATGGCATAAAGTCAATGTATTTTTACTCAATGTATTTTTAGTATATGTTGAATGTACCTATAGTTGGTGGTCAATGTACCTCTAGGTATTAGTTAATGTATTTATCTCTTCTCACATTTCTCACGATAAGAAATTTCTCACCGGAACCCAACCCTATATATATAGAGAGAGAGAGAGTCAGGATCTGCTAAAAACCTATGTTAAGTTGAAAACTAAAAACTTTTAGTTATGACCGTTAGATGTAGATCAATGGTTGTGATTAATTTTCGGGTAAAAAAACACTAACCACCAAAAGTTACCATTTTTTTTTGAAAAAAAAGTTTCGGTCAGGTTTTTATAAAAACTACCTGATTGAACCAGTTCATTCACGCTAATTTCACAGATTTCACGCAAATTGCAACAATTTAGGTTTTTGTGCATTTTTTAATAAAGTTTGATTTTTTTAAGTGTAGTTCTTCATATTTGATTTTGTATGTACCCTTGTATCTATGCATGCACCCCTTTATTATTTACATGCACCCCCTTAATTTAATATGTTTTTGTGCATTTTTTTATAAAGTTCGATGTTTTTTTTAGTGTAGTTCTTCGTATTTGATTTTGTATGTACCCTTGTATCTTTGCATGTATCCCTTTATTATTAACATACATGTACCCTCTTATTTTAGTATGT
The DNA here is from genome assembly GCA_951394345.1 of Salicornia ramosissima. NCBI lineage: Eukaryota > Viridiplantae > Streptophyta > Magnoliopsida > Caryophyllales > Amaranthaceae > Salicornia > Salicornia ramosissima. Next base: position 13,879,031 of record OX596239.1, read on the forward strand.
TTCTATGTATTTTTTTTGGAAAGTTCGAATTATTTTTAAGTGCAGTTTTTCGTGTTTGATTTTGTATGTACCCTTGTATCTTTGCATGTACCCCTTTATTATTAACATGTACCCCTTAATTTAGTATGTTTTTGTGCAGTTTTTTTGTAAAGTTCGATTTTTTTTTTAAGTGCAATTCTTCGTGTTTGATTTTGTATGTACCCTATCATTGCATGTACCCCTTTATTATTAACATGTACCCCTTAATTTAGTATGTAAGATTTGAATTAATCTGGAAATTAATATGTACCTCCTTAAATTAACATGTATCCCTATAATATTAACATGTACACCTTAATTGTACTACCTTCGTTTTTTTTAAAGTTTACTCAGTTTGACTTTGTTACTATTCACAAAGTCTACTTTGACTATCGTTTATGATTTATAAATAAGATAAAACATAGTCATGTGGCGTCTCGTTGGATTCGTTTCAACATGTAGTTTTTTAATATCTAGGTTTTATAATTTTTACAAACACACAATTAAAGATATTAATCTTCAAAGTTTTGCATCGGCAAGTGTGAAAAGTGAAGTGAGTAAATTAAAAAAAACAGATTTTTTTTTCTTTGGTTTTTTGTAAAATTAAATCGACGGTTATGATGGGTTAGACAAAAATCAATGGCCAGGATATTTAGTTTTTAGGTTTTTAACTTCTTAGAAGGTTTTTACATGATCCTGTTCTTATATATATATATAGAGAGAGAGAGAGTCAGGATCTGCTAAAAACCTATGTTAAGTTAAAAACTACAAACTTTTAGTTATGACCGTTAGATGTAAATCAAGGGTTGTGATTAGTTTTGGGTCAAAAACCATAATAACACAAAATTACCAATTTTTTTTTTTTTTAAAAAAATAGTTTCACGTTCGAAAAAATACTACAATTCGAAAATATGGAAACGAAAACCTGCAATTTGATCTAATTTACAAGTCGTTTAATTAGCAGTTTGATCTAACAGTTCGATATTAATTTAAACGAAAACTTGCAATTTGATCTAATTTGATCCATTCGAATTTGATCTTAAATGTTTTTAGGTTGTTCGAAATGTTTTTGTGCAATTTTTAGTAAAGTTCGAATTTTTTTTAAAGTTTTTTGTGTTTGATTTTGTATGTACCCTTATATCTTTGCATGTACCCCTTTATTATTAACATGTACCCCTTAATTTAGTATGTTTTCGGATTTTTTTTAAGTGCAATTCTTTATATTTGATTTTGTATGTACCCTTGTATCTTTGGATGTACCCCTTTATTATTAACATATACCCCTTTATTTCATTTTTTTGCAAAGTTTGAATTTTTTTCACGTGCAGTTCTTCGTGTTTGATTTTGTATGTACCCTTGTATCTTTGCATGTACCCCCTTAATTTAGTATGTAAGATTTGAATTAACATGTTAATATAGAAATTAATATATATATACCTCCTTAAAGTAACATGTACCCTATAATATTAACATGTACCCTCTTAATTGTAATACGTACCCCTTTGTTTACATTTTCTCTTTTTTTTCCTGATTTTTTGTCGAGAGAAAGAAAATAAATTTTAAGAGAGAGAAAATGTTTAATTGGTAATGTGAGTTTAATTTTGTAACATTAAATCGACGGTCAAGATGGGCTAGACAAAAATCAATGGTCAGTATGTACCCCTAATTCATTATCACTTACAAAAGATATAAAAGGGTACATTTTAAATTAAAGGTGTATATGTTAAATTAAGAGGGTAGATGTTACCAATCAAAAGTTATTGTTTCAACTTTCAACCTTGAAGGATGAACAATGGATGATCTTAAATTAATATGTACCCTTTCAAATTAATGTGCACCCTCTTTAATTAATATGTGTTATGTAATTATAATATGTAAGCTCATAAAAATGGTAAATGAAGAGCGAAGATTTCTTTTAGGTATTTCATCAAACACCATATATACATCATTAATTATCAAACAATTGCATATTAAACATTCAGATTAAATCTAAAGATTGTCATAACATCGAACATTCAAATTAAATTAAAAAAATGCGGATCTGCAAGAATACAAGGTCGCCATCTTCATCTATCTCTGCTTATTCTATATCGTCACCTCCATCATCATCAACTCAGCACTGTCATGGCGTCATCATCGAATTCATGAGCATCAATTAATCTTCTCCGTTCTCTGTTTATTATAAGCATTTTCATTGAATTACTTATTATATTCTTCTTCTTTCTTTGTTTTTGGGAAGAAATAAAAAAGGAAGAAGATGAAGATGAGAAAAAAGGGAGGGTAAGAGGATCAAAAGAGGAAGTAATTGATTTACTGATCAAGGGAATTGAATGAAAGAAGGAATTGAAGGGTAACCATTGTGAATGAAAGGACAACGAAATGCACTGAGACAAACCGCGAAACACGTTTATCTAATCCTAGCTGTTGATTAAAAAAACAAACGGCTAAAATTAAAAGTTTTTAGTTTTCAACTTAAGAGGTAGTTTTTACATGATCCTATTCCTATATATATATATATATATATATATATATATATATATATATATATATATATATATATATAAGTAGGCTCATGTGAGAAATGTAGTTTTGGTGAGAAGGGTGAGAAGCAATCACAACCCTTTGATCACCAAATGAAGGGCTAAGATTAAATTTGATTTTCCTTCCTTACTCCTTTGATAGTTTGGAGTCAATGTATATATGGTATAAAGTCAATGTATTTTTACTCAATGTATTTATAGTGAATGCACCTATAGTTGGTGCTCAATGTACCTCTAGGTTATAGTTGATGTGTTTATCTCTTTTCACATTTCTCACCATAAGAAATTTCTCATCAGAACCCAACCCTATATATATATATATATATATATATAGAAGTAGGCTCATGTGAGAAATGGGTTTATGGTGAGAAGGGTGAAAAACAATCACAACCCTTTTATCAACAAATGAATGGCTAAGATTAAATTTGATTTTCCCTCTTTACTCCTTATATAGTTTAGAGTCAATGTATCTATGATATAAAATCAATGTATTTTTACTCAATGTATTTATAGTGTATGGTGAATGTACCTATAGTTGGTGGTCAATGTACCTCTAGGTCATAGTTCATGTATTTATCTCTTTTCACGTTTCTCACGATAAGAAATTTCTTACCGGAACCCAACTCTATATATATATATACTTGGCTTCATCTGTAAATGAATTCTTGTATCATTTGCTATTTTGGGATGTTTTTGAATTCTTGCAATAAAATACCAACTTTCCTTATTTGGTATGTTTTTACTTATTTATCTCTCCTACTTTTATTAATCTAATTTAACAACAAAATACCACTAAAACACCAACTTTTCTTAAGGGGGGCCAATTCATCTTATTTCTACCTCCTACTTTTTTCTAATGTACCAACTTAAATATACTTACAAAATTATTTTTGAAGTCTGTGGCGGGGGGGGGGGGATTTGTTGTAAGAATTCGTTTACGGGGGAAGTATACAAAATTTAATGATTTTAGTGAATACTTAGTGAAAAATGAACATTTTGGCGATTTTTTTTAAACGGAGTATTAGGTAAGGAAATCCATTTCTTTTGAGCTACAAATATAGGGGATGGATAGATGCTAGTAATAAGATTTTTGTACCCCGTATCTTTTGGATACAAGGTGGAAGTGGGTATCTCTTTGTCACTCCTCTTGACCTTACCGATTCTTTTTAATAACCAAACATTTTGACAATTATATTTTAGTAACCAAACATTTGGATTATTCTCTATTAACCTAACCTTTATTTACAATTTTTTTATTAACCAGAAAGTGTTTCCTATTGACCGTTTATAATAGTTAATAAATTCCAATGAAGGTTATAAAACTTTTTCGTCAATAAAAAAAATTAGCCATTTATGTTTGGTTAATGTTGGTGGAGGGGGGGTGTGGGTTAAATTGGTTATTAAAACAGAAAATACAATAGGTAGAACTATGAAAAATGGTCACCTTGCTATCATTTGGTTTGTATGGCCTTGTTAGTATCAATTCGGACTTTAAATTGACGAGACAGTGTTAGAAACATAGAGTTAGTAATCCTTGGCCTATCATGGTATCATAACATGACATGAAATTATTGATAAAAATCCAAATCTGATATAAATATGATTTACATAAACACAAATATTACGAACATATTCTAATTTAGATATATTCATTATATCATGCATCAATTTTAGTTTTACTAAAATTTTATTATATTTGGTCAATAATCCGAAATTGTAATAAAAAAACAACCACAATTAACCACAACCACAATCCGGTAAAATCCGATAATATGAACCGCCAAACCTAGTTAGTTTTCAGTTAGTCTTGTTTTGTGAATGATTTTAATAGCCCAAATGCTCAGAATCATTGAGAACAGATGAATTGTGAGTGAAGTATACTTGATTTCAGACCTAAAATATTAGAATAAGACAAATTTGAAATGATATACTCTATAAATAATGGCTCGGTTTAAAGCAAACTTGAATACCACTACTATTATGATAACAACAATAACAATGAAATTAAACAAAAACACCATACCACCATCACCAATGATTATTAATGGTAAATTGGTAATAAATTAAATTTAAATTAAGTCTAGGCAATAAAAAGCCTCAAATCTAACAACATTTAAAATGAAGGGCTCGTAATTTGTGGAAAGGGAAAAATAAAGCATGTTTAACCATAACTCCGTAAGCATTATAGGTGGGCATGAGTTGTGTCGGGATAATCCACATGCCAAGTCCACGGCTCTCATGCCATGTTGTATCAGGCTCATGCCACATTTAAAAAAGAGGGCTCATACCTAATCTATCTCACGTTTTGTGTCGGGCAAAATCACGCCATGTCTTTTGTCTTGGTTAGAATTTTAATATTTTGTATATATTTGCTCATATTGGGGGTGCCATCTAGGTGGGCAGCTCGTCGACATGCACAACCCAACCTATAAGTGTGTCTCTCGTGTTGTATCGTGCCAGTGGCGAGCTCATGTTGGTCCGTGCACAACACGTACCGACCCCACCCATGCCTTGATGCCCAACTCTTTTAAGCATTATTAAGTCTTGTACGTAATGACATCATTGGATCGTTTATGGGCACCACTTCTCTTATAAGATGATATTATACACAATTTGTCCTATTTTTAGTCTTATAAGCTGACCAATTGTGAGTAGGTTAAAAACACTTGCGGGCCGTTTGGTTGTTGGTAATAAATCGTGGTAATGGTAATAAATTTATAGTGTAATTTTGTTCAGAAGGAACCTTATAATCTCCATGTAAAACAAATTTTCATTCTCAAGCTTCAATTTTCTTCTCATTTTTCATTCCCATCCATTACCATTGGGGAAGGTGGTATTTGATGGGAATGGATATTTGTGAAAAAAATTAGATAAATTGGAGCTAAGGTAGCACCACCATGGAAATGGATTTTGATTTTCCTTCCAAATTTAGTTATAAATTCATTTTCATTACCATGATTTATAACCGGCTACCAAACGGGCCGTTGGTGTTTACCGTTTTTAAGAGAAGAAACTCTGATTTTTCTTTAGTTTGGTGACAGTTTAAATTTCCCATTATATGCACATGCGCAACATTTTGAGAGGAAATAAAGGGTTTGATTTGTGAGAGGGCGTCAAACCAAGTAAAATGGTGCGCAAAATAATGTGCAATGTGGAATCTATATATATGTAACTCTTTATTTTATTTTTGGTGGATGGCTAAATTTAAAGATGAATTTTAAAATATAAAGGAACAAGAATAACTTTGTCACCATTCAAAGGAACACCAATAAGGGGTGAGAGGAATTATGTGGTTGCATGCATCACCAATAAAAATCACTTTGGATTCTACATAAAGAGTATGATAATGCACTTGGATCTCAAATAGTGGGTCTAACTAACCACAAGGTTTATTTATTTATTCTAATGAATAGGGACTTGGAGTCTTGGGCTAGGATTCCATTATTCAAGTATTTATTTGATATTTCACTTAAACTTTAAGTACTCCTTCCGTAACATATTAATAGTAACGATTTGATATTTTTTTTTATCTTTAAACTACTAGAAAATATGCTATTTATGACAGGAATTCCCGTCGCAAAGAGGGGTAGAATTGTATCCTTTTTTAAAAAATTATATATATCTTAACTTTTATTGACTTCTTAAAAAAAATTATATGAAGTACGTACTGGGTATATCTGTACAATGAATTAGTCAGAATGAACTTAAAATTACCCCAACAATATACAAAAAATTACCTTCTGAAAAGTTATTAATTTCATTAAGAGGATCATTTTAATATTTTTAAAGTAATTTTTATTCGTTGTATACTAATTGACTGTACACCCAATGTATACAAGACTTTTTCTGTTAAATATAAAAACACAACGATAAGAGATCAATAAAACAAAGCAAAAACATAAAATCACAAACCCAAGGCCGACAATTCAAGCAACAACCGTTTTACTAAGCTAAGGGATGTCAGTGAGACAGATCAAATAAAAGAACAGGATGAGTCAAGGTTTGGTCAGGATAAATATTGTACCCGCTATATATGGAAATGTGGATGAGTTTTATGTTCTACCCATCATACCTGTCCTGCCCCACCCTATCCCCACCATACCCGCCCATTTTATCCCCACCTCGCCCGCCCTATCCCTAGAGGTGACAATTGGTTCATTCAAATCGAGTACGGGTTGATTCGGGTTTGAAGGCTTTTGGTTTCAGGTTCGTGTCGGGTTGGATTCATGTATTTTCCAAATATTTAAAGGGCATAAGAATCGAGATTACACATTTTAATGGTCGGGTTATTCAGGCCATGTCAAATCTTCGGGTTAATAATATCATGTGGATTTCAGTCGGGTCATTTGGGTTATGCACTTTTGCCACCTCTACCTATCCCCATCATAATCACCCGATTCTCTCTACATACTTGTGCGCTCATAAGAAAGTTACAAATAAAAAAGTACGTCATGGTTCATAAAGAAAGTAATTAATCTACTATCGAGATAATTATATCATATGTTTCATTTTCATATTAGACCATTTTTCGAGTAAGTATTTTATGCAGTTTTTTTATTAGAAGCGATTTTAATGTTAGGTCTTAGACAAATCTTAAAATGGGGATTTATAGGGTAATCGGAAGGGGGAAGTCATTGTTTCCTAATTTTATTTTTAAAATCTCATATTATTTTCTTAATGCCTGACGTCCGTACTTCATCTCCAAATTTTTAAATTTCTGACTCCGTTACTGGGAATGAGGATATTTTCCCATATATGTTGTCATCATATTTTCCTTGTAAAAAATATTCTTCATATATAAATCAATTTCCATCATCACTATTTAATACAAAAACCTAACGGGTCTTAAGGGTAATTAAGTTAATATGTGTAGTAACTTAGTTTTCTAAATTTCTATTGGCCAAGACAAATTCATATTTTTATATATAAAATCTAGATTATATAAAGAACCTTGATCGTGAAGGGAAAATAATAATCCAACTAAAAATAGAAATAAACAAGAAAATAATTTTTATTTTTAACTCCTCTCATGTGTTAACTCATCTCATATGAGGGTACATTTGATTCGTATGAAATTTTATGATCTGATCTGAACTTAAATTTTCTGATCTTATATTATCTAACTTTTTTTTTTATTTGCTCTGATCTTGGTTGTACTTTTCTGATATGATTTTTTTTTATTGTAGTTATTTTTTGGTTATAACTTTTCTAATATGATCTGATTTTTTTTTTATCTGCTATGAATTCATCCAATTTGCTATGATCTATGATATGATTTTTTTAGATCTATCTTATCTGTTTTGAATTTTTCTCATCTGACCCGAAGTTTTTCTAAAATAGGCAATACAGTGTCAAAATTTTCTTGTTGAGACTCGACAACCGATACTAGCAAATTCCTCATTTCCTAGGAAAGCTAATATTGTTTGAGTCCATTTTTTTTTTAATGGATGTCAATTAGATTAATTGGTTAAATTCTTGACAGGTTGTATCCCAAATTTTGGATTGTGAACTCTATGCCAGCTGTCCTCAGACTGTTGTATCAGGTAACTTTTCATATTATGACTCTATAGCTACTTTGTACTTTCTAACTTTTTTCGACTGGATATCTGACTTAAGCATTTAAGAGTTGTTTTCGGGTTCCACCCCTAGGTTATTGATCTTTCCTTGTGTTGCAGGACCCACATGCATCGAGGAGGTTTACTATACAATATAGCTCATCTAAACACATTAAATACGTAAAGAAGTTCCTGATCATCAGGATCAGACAGAGTAATTATCGGTGTGATTGCAAATAAATTTATCCCTCGATGTTTACCAACAAATGAAAATTGTTCCCACACACAATAATGGAACAAGTAACTAAAGCTAGTTCCAAATTTAAGAAAAGAAGGATGTGATAGAAGAGGGATATAATGACCTTAGCCCCACCCACCTTCCAGCTTGGTGGTTAAGTGATGACAACGTGATCATTAGGGGAAAACAAAAATCAAATTAACAACCCACAAAAGTCCAACAAATTAAAAGACACACAATTTATTAATTATTTGTTATGTAAATTATTATATATTATTTTCTATGCATAATAATAATAGTGTCAAACTTTCTTTCAAAAAAAAATAATAGTGTCAAACTTATATGTCATGCTAAGGACATTTACGATCAAGAAACACTATGGAACAAACCTACCTTAGAATCTTTTAGCAACTAAAAGAATCTGTATATGAATCTTTTGTACATAGATCTCCCCACATTACATTATTTTTTTTTTAAATTAAAATTAAAAAAGAGGGAATTGAGATTAATACCTAACTTATGTGACCTACCAAAGAGTGCATAAATTTTCTTTTGCTTGCATCACCCAAAGTTCAAAAGTTTTGGTAAAGCCTCTTTAATTTTACTTTTTTATTAAATAATAATAATAATAATAAGCATATTACTTCGTAATTTTTATTACCTTTTCGGTTCACAATGTTGATTACATATTTTATTATGGGCGTATAATAATAATAATTATTATTTTGAAAGGCGGTGTTTAATTTTGTTAGTTATGTTTAAAATATTCTATAAATTATCTTTTTATTGGTTGTAATTACTACCATATGCTACTTAAAGATGACAACTACTTTCCTGTTCAATTATTACTATCTTTTATACTTGATAGAATTATCACTTTACTCAAAAAGTTGTAATTAAAACCTTATATATTCTATTTTTCAACACTATTTATAACTCACTACTACTTTTCTTAACCACCTCAAAAGATTTCAAACGAAAAATTGGAAGGATTATAATACTTTATTTGTTTCAAATTAAAATACCCGATACACCTATTAATTTGGAATGTTTTATATACATCACTTTATACTTTTTCTTTTATAGTAAATTTTTGGATGGCAAAGTTTATTTTATTGCTGCTCAAATAATTAAAATACGTTCCTCTTCTCATTTTATTCTAATTTCTTTTTGCATAATCCCATTAAACTACTTTTTACTCCATATAAAAAATTGTCTAGAAATCCATATTTTAAAAAGTGTCACAGGTATTTTGAAATGGAAAAAGTAGCTAGCAATAATAATTCATTTCTGAAGCTTATTTGGAATATGAGATCATCTGATGCCTTGGCTTTCTTTATTGGGATTGAAGGTTTCCACTTTCCATTTTTTATGCTTAGCTAATTAAACATTCTCTCCTCTCCTCCTCCTCTCCTTTATCTATAAAGCAAGTATAAATGTAGAAATCAAAGTCTCTAAAGCAAAATTGAATTTCTACAATTGATATGTGACTTTATGAAATACTCCTATTTACATAGGAAATAACTATTTTTTTATTTGGAAATAAAGAAGAATAATTATTTAAAACATAAAATTAATTATTAAACTCTAAGATTTTTTTTTAAAGGTTTAGAGCAATTTAAATGAATTTTATATTCTATATAGTTGCAATGTTTGCAATTAGGCACTATTTACAATCACTTATATAACTAATTATTTTTATACTTTATACATGCAAACAAATGTATTCATGCGAGTTCGATTCTCTTTGAAATCGTCCCAATGTATATTTTTTTAAAGATATAATTTTTGTAGGTTTTGGTAAAATGTAACTAAAGATACCAAGATTCTAAACTATACATTAGCAAGCGTAAAAGTGAAAACATTGCAATTAATATGGAGCGGAAGAATTACTTTTTTTGTTGGTGATCCGAATGTTATTTTATGTGTTTGATTGCCTAGTTTGTGTCAATGTCGTCGTTAGTAATTTTAATTTAGAACCTCTATAGAATGATCCACGAACTGTAATTTTGTCTATTTTACTCGTAAGTAGCCTATATACGGGTACGAAAATTAACAAAGGTACATAATGATACCCATGTATGAGATACGTTGATTTGGAAAATATAGGATGTAGGCCAGGTATACGACAAATAAATATTATTTAATACTTTTTTTTTAAAATAAGGGAGTTTTATTAAATTTTCAATATCATTCCAAATGTTGTAATTCAATTATTCTAGAAAGATGATAAAAACCTTTCAAACAAAATTAAATTATGACAAAAATTGGGTGAAACTATAGCAAAACACGTAAATAAAGAATAATATTAAAGTAGATTAAAGTATCGATCGGGTATTCTAGAAATCTCAATACTCAGTATTGCTATGACGACCTAAAGTATTTGTGCCACCTAGCTTTACGCTTATAGAACCCTCGTCAATTGTCACTTATGATTTTGGGTAACTTTCATTGCTAGTCTTAGCATATATACGATATATACAAGAGCAAACTCCATTTGTTTCAAAATGTTTGTTACCTTTGTTTTAATGCACTTGTTAAAACATCTATATCTTCTACTATATATCCTATTAAAAAGTTATAAAAAAAATTGTTTAAGAAACTACGCATTTAAATGAATATAACAAGACCAGGCCACATATGAATATATTTTTCTTATAAATAATAATAAAAAAAAAAAATCACATTTAAACTCTCTCTTTATTTATACATAAAAATTTCAAACGTAAAAAATATTTTAAGCGAAATGAGGTTATTAGTAACATGCATTCTAAGACAAAGAGACAAGAGTGTATTCTTGGGGCTTGGTAGAACCATAGCATGTTTTAGCACCAAATTTCATTTGCAAGCTTAGGTCCATTGAGGTCTTGAGGATCCTTAATGACATAGGGATAATCTCAATTAATACCAATCAAAATTAGATCGAGTGCTTAGATGAGCCTATGGATTGCCAATCTTTTTGTGAATGAATACTCACTTTTCAATTATATATTTAAGGCATTGATTTTGTTACATTCCTTTCTCCAATATCAATATTTTATTCTATTGTGCTTAGAGGGTTGCCAATCCTTACTCCTTAGAGTTGCTCAAATATTTTCCTTCACGGAAACATGTTATTTCATCATGCACCAAATTCAATTAATTTAAGATCCCTTTCTTGTCTCTTTATATCCCTAGTATTGTTCTTTCTAGTGACCACATATATACTAACCATGGGCAACTTCAATTCCAATGGGTTTCTCTATGATTTTTAATAAATTATAGTAATACATTATTGGAAAACAAAATCATACACCCTTTAATTTAATAAGATTAGTAGTGTGGTACCATATATACATATAATTGCATGATGATGTAATTAACCGGTTTAAGGAATCATGTTACATCATCTTGAATCTTGTATATACAACTCAAAGTACATAATTAGTATAACTCAAAGGCCAAAAAGAGTAGTTCAATTCATATTCATAAATAAACTAAATTATTAGAAGCCAAACATACACTAAATAATTAATGTTTATAACAACCTAAAAATGCTCCACTTTTGCACTCTTTTATTTTTTATTTTTCACATCAACTTGCAAGGATTTGCTGAGTTCACTCTAATTTTATAATTAAGGTGGAGAGCGCAATAGATAGTTTCATGTGCACTCTAGCTTGTAATCATTACATTTTTGCATTGTGATTATCATATAATTAAAAATTTGGAGGTATTATTTAGATACTATGATAACTAACTCTTACTTACTCTTAATTAGGTTCTTTAACACTTTATCACATTGTATCAGGCTGATATTAATCTTGAGAAGCCAAAAAGTATTTTGTAATGGTCCGATCCACCTAATAGATGGTCATAAACACATGTAATGAGAATGAATTATTACACACGACTCTAATTCAATCTTTTCCAATCCATAAGGTAATTTGGTTAACTGGATTAATCCATAAGATAATTTGATTAATACATATTTATATATGAAAGAGTATATTATGTTAGGTTGCAAGAGTTAGTATACTAATCACATAGTCCCACATGAAAAAAAGACAAATATCTTCTACTTTAAAACCTAGATGAGCTACATCTCCCATTGCCATATGGTTCCGAGGTAGAACTTCATTTGAGCTTCATTAAATGGACTATTCTCTTCTCCTGTACTCTCCCCTGGCCTAGTTCCTAACTATGGTATCAATGTATCAGAGCCGATATTTCACGATCTTTGAGGTCAAGACCATTAATGTATTAATAGGCGATCTGATCTCCTTTGAGCTTCGTGTCCATAACCTAGTTTCAGTCGATGAGTCGACTCATCACGAGGAGTGCTCTGATGAGGGTTTGGGATGGAAAAATGAGGGGGGGGGGACTATTGTTAGGTTTGTAAGTGTGAGTATAATAATAGTCTCACATGGAAAAATGAAACAAATAACTTCTAGTTTATAACCTAAATGAGCTATTTTTCTCATATAATTTTAGGATGGAACGTCACTTGGGCTTCATTAAGCAGACTATTCTCTGATCTGTTTTCTCACATAGTTCATAACATATTATAAGCCTAAAGACATATGCGGAGTAAGTTTACCTATTTATTTTACAATTAATATAAAATAAATTAGCATTTCTTTAGCTTAAGTGAAGTTTGTTCTCTTATCTTGTTTTCAAATATTGTGAGTATTGGATTAGATCACTTGAACTCATTGTTTTGACTAGGAAGTAGCTAGGAAATAAAACTCAATAATATTTGCGTTGGATAAGTATTGTGTCAACTTCTTTCCATACAACGGTCAACTTCTTCAATGCTTATAATTAAACTACTACCCTCCCCTCCCCTCCCCTAGAGTCTAACGGCCCATTTGGTTGTTGATTGGTAATAAATTGTGGTAATGGTAATGAATTTATAGTGTAATTTTGTTAAGGAGGAACCTTATAATCTCCATGAAAAACAAATTTTCATTCCCAAGCTTCAATTTTCTTCTTATTTTTCATTCTCATCCATTACCATTGGGGAGGGTGGTATTTGATGGGAATTGATATTTGTGAACAAAATTAGATAAATTTGAAGCTAAGGTAGCACCACCATGAGAATGGATTTTGATTTCTCTTCCAAATTTAGTTATAAATTCATTCCCATTACCATGATCTATAACCGACTACCAAACGGGCCGTAAGAGTTCTAATAAGTAATAACCTCTCAATCTTAACTCTCATCATCCTTATTACACTTTTCTCTAATCTAATCTTTAATTCTTCACTCTTCCCTCTCATTTTTATTTCTAAGATAGCCTTTTATTTTGATTATTTTTAACAAATAAAACTTTTAGTCATTTTTGTTGTTGACTAGCCATTTTCCATCATTGATTGACACATTAATTGTATTCTTTTCTAATTACCCCCCCCCCCCTAAAATAACATAAATGCATTAGTCATCATTGAAATTTTAAAAATAAAATGGTTAGAAAATGTCGACAATGAAGTGAAAAATGTGATAATTTGGAGGGAAAAAAAACGAGTGTTTATGTAAGAATCGGATCAAAAAATATATTGTAGGTTAAGGTTTGAATTTGCATTAAAAAAATTAGAAGGATGTTTTCGACAAAAATTCATTGTAAAAGGTTATCTTTGTCAAATTGTCCTAAATAAAATCACAATATTAAAAGCTAACAATCATTTGTATACATGAATATAAAATTGTAAAAACGCTCTTACTTATTACCTATGAATTCATTAGCATTACATTAATTTATTACGTACCTTGTCCTACAAGAGTAAGATTTCGTTCTTTTGAATTGAGTTATTTTGTAACGAATTGAATTGGATTAGTCTAAATTGATTTGAACTAAATTAAACTTGATTTAAAAGAACTAAATTAAATCTTAGACTTAGCAAGAAATGATGAGTGAACTAAACAAAACGCAAATTGACTGAAAATAAGTGTAAAAGAACGACTCTAAGCAGGCGACTTAGATTGGGATGGCTAACAACTTATTCTCTTATTGTTACCGGCATGTTGGCATATATATTATGGTTTGTAGGAAATTTTTCTATATATATTTAAAAAAAAAATTGATATTCTTGAATACTCACTGGCATGAATCAAATGAGATCTAAGTTGGCTATTTTTCCCCCAAAAGTGTTGCAAGATTCTGAATGAAAACAACACACAGAAACGAAGGGATGTATATTAATTTAACATGAAGATTTATGCTATGTAAAAAATCTATAATCTATAACTATTTTATAAACTAAAATTAAATATGCTGATGTCATCATAAACCATGTGTCAAATTCTCACTAAAAAAATTTCCTCCAAAACTAATGTTGACATAATCACTTTCATTCCAATTCTCTCAAATTTCAAGACTAATTAATAAATGTTTCCTTACCAATTTCATGAGAATATGACTACGTACACTTTCTTTATTGAATTAATGAATAACATTTTCTTACAAGAACAAACTAAATAAATCGTGCATTGCACGGGATTAACCTAGTTATGGTTTTATAATATAAAGTATGTGTATTATTTATTTATTTATTTTTTTTTTAATAAAAGTTACAGTAAACTTGAGTCTGTCAAAGAGCGTGATGGAGACCTGGTATTTGCTGATTAAGGAAGTCATAAAATTTCGTCCAAATTAGGTGTCTGTTAATGATGGATGACACACTATATTATATTTTAAGCTCACTTTATAATATACATGATTGATTAGTTTTCTCAAGTGGCCACACTAATTAAGCTGACAATGACACAACATATTTTTGTTTAACAAAGGCTACTCTCGTTAATTTTCCATAATTTAATGGCTTATTAGAAAAACAAGGCTATTATGCACCCTTGAGTATAATTTTTTTTTTAAATGGAATCCTAAGAAAAATATTAAGTTCACTAATTAATTACATCATCGGATAATTTTGAATAATGATTATTTCTCGCAGGGTTTATTTCGGATTTCGATTAGTGATTTTTTTGGATAATTCGACTTTCATATTCATCAATATATGACTATAACAAATTTGGATTACATCGATTATCGAATGCAACCATTTTTCGAATCAAGATCGATATTAATCATATATTTGAATATCGGATGGATAACTATTGAGGCGGTGTAGGCTGTACATTCAGATCGGATCATTTTTTACCAACTCTATATGTGTGCAAGATTCAAAACATAACTAAACTAATATAAAGAAACATATGAAACACTTAAATTAATAGTGTTTCGATTGATTATAAATGAAATCAAAATCAAGAGAGTGATGGAGTAAGATTTTTCTATGTAACATGACAATGAGATCTATTATTAATTAGCCAATCCAGGACCTCTACCACAGGGGCAAGTCTCACTCTTTACCAGCCTGAGCATATACGTATTACATGACAACATTAAGAACACCACTCACCACAAGTCCACAACAACTTGCCATTCACTTCTTTTCTTTCTTTTTTTTTTTTTTTAAAGCCTTACTTTTCCCAGCAACTTGGCAAAGACTTAGTTACTGAATTTTAATTCAAATTTAAAATAGTTTGGAGGAGAAAAGGCTAAGCCAGTTCATGTATACTACTAGAGGTGGACATAGACCGGACCGACACAAGAAACCAATGTATTCGGCACAAAATTGGGCCAGGCCTAACATGAGCATACCAAGCACGATAGGCATGTTCATAGGCTATAAATAGCGCGTATGGACAATATTTTCAAAACTTGGAACGAGCCGGACACATGCCCGACACGACGCGACTTAGCTAGCACAAACCATGTGATGAGTTGGCCATGGGCTTTTTTTTAAAAAACTTAGTACAAGCCTAGCACGACACAACTTTGCCTTAGCCCGTTTTAGGCACGACGTAACAAGATCTCACATGAATATGTTTTTTCTTATATCAGAGTACTAAAGTTTTTTTCATGTTTAAAATTTCTCTTGTATTAACGAAGGGGCAACATAATCACAAGTTGACGCTAGCTACTAATTAATGTAATTATAGATTGAGATTTTAAGGATAGTGTTCATGTGATATGTTAGCTGCTTATTTTTTTAGATTTACTATATATAATTACTGATTTACTATACATAATTACTATGCTCTACAGAATCAACTGCTCAAACAGCTGAATTACAAGGGCATGTACAGAAAGAATGTGGGCAAGTTAAAAACTGCAGGGGTTAATTTCTTCATATATATATATATATTATAATGTAATTTATTTTTTTAATTAGTGGGCTTAAAAAAATCACTGCAAGAGCTACCATGTTTACAAAAGCAGGTAACACCAGCAGAAGTGTGTTTTTGATATGTACCAAGATTTGTATAACTAAAACCAATGAAAAATAAATAAAAATCAGTTTTTTGTAGAAGCAGAAGCACCCCCCCAGTGCATGAACTTCTTAACTTCATCATAAAGAACAAGAATAGCAGCAGCACCAGTACTCCTAAACATGTTCGAAACTGCCCCTCGATAAAAAGAGGCGAACCCCTCTGTTTTAAATACAGTCTTCCAGCAATCAAGGGTATTTTTGTACATTGGATCTCTGAGGCCCGATTGCATCATCATACGCCTTCGAACTGTATCAAATGGGTAGGATAACAGCCCGGCAGAGGTGGTCACCACTTGAGCCGCCACCCAACGCTTCCACAATGACAACTCAACGGCTTCTTTTGTAAGAATTTCTTTGAAGGTATCAAACCCGCCAAAGTAGATGCCTCGGTGAATGACCATTCCGTGAAAAGAAGCGGGTAGTCCTCGGTAAAGCCCGCGGACCCCGTCTACTCTGTATACAGTAGTAAGGAAGTGGGATATTCCCCGAAACTGGCGAGCATCAGTCTTACCGATGTCTGCAGCAAGTCGTGTGTGAGCGATGTCGAGTGGGTAAACGATCAGCAGTGTTGTGCATCCGGCTGCTGCCCCTGCGAAAAAGTTGGCGCCTGGACCGGTCATTTTGGGTGGGCCATCCTCGTCATTTTTTAGTACATTCCGGTAAAGATCCTGCAACCAAAAACTAAACAGATGAAAATGTATATATATAGTGGTTTTACTTGAAGCTGCACCATTCAAACGTCGTATTCTAGAATCGCTCCATAATAGTTGCAACACTTTGACCAAATATGTGAGAGCTTTTTGGTCAAAGTGTTGCAATTAATATGGAGCGGAGCAAGTATTACTGTATTACAAAAGTGTTATTCTATGTATTTGAAGAAACTAAACAGATCCGAACACCTTTTTTTACAGATAGTAACAAGAGAAAGGAATACAACCAAAGGATAATACATCCTCAAACATAAACCTAAACAAGATTAGAACCTACTAAGTAAAGTTTCATAAAAACCACACTAAAGCTAGGAAGAAGAATTGGAAAAAAAAAAAGATTTAGACCATGATCATAGTCATGTTTTATACTTCCTCCGTTTCGAAAAAAACGCAACAATTTCTATTTTTGGATATTTCAAAATAAATGCAACAATTTTAATCTTCCATTTTTGTAAGTTTTTTGTTTCTATCTCTCACATCATCATATACCCCGCTTTCTCTCTCTATCCCTTTTACCCTCACAACAAAAAAATTGCCTAGGAGTCCGTGTCAACCCAATTGTTGCGTGTTTTTCGAAACGGAGGAAGTACATATTATTTGATCATTACCTATCATGTTTTCTCATATATTACCCTTTCTTAAGTTAAGTAATAATGCATTTTTGTATTTGATAATACTCTCAAGTCTCATCGAGTGTGTCTTCCTGTTAGGTAGGAATTGGAGGAGGTTTTTAGCTTTGGCAAGACCCTAACATTGATTACTCAGTTTGTATGCATTATGGTCTTGGCCAAGACTTAGCAAGAGAGCGACAAGAATAGCAGCCTAGGTTGTGGCCATAGCAATAGAGCGACAAGACCTAGCACAGTGGCTCTTTCCTTGTGAGCAATATAGGAAAGCAAAGTGACAGCCTTGGCTGCACCATACCTTGGCCAGCAGATGGTTGCCACTCCTTGCTTGCAGCCATTTTTCTTAAATCAATAGATCTACTAGTTGGGTAGCTTTTAGGAGGAAAAAAAGGGGAAAAAAAATTAAAAATATAGCAAGATCCTATCTTTTTGTTCTGAAGTATTAAAAGATTTAGGGTGATAATCAGTTCCTATACTTCTCTTCTTTTCTCTTTCTTCTCTCTATTTTTACAATATTACTTTCATTAGTATTTTGCATTGATTATTGGCATAGTTGATCCCTAATATGGATTAAAGCATCACCTTAAAGTTGAAGGAGAAATTCTACAGGACCAATATAAGACCAGTGTTACTCTATGGTACCGAATGTTGGGCTTCTAAGGAGTACATTCAAAAGGTAGGGGTTACAGAGATGTGGATGTTGAGATGGATGTGTGGCAACACTCTACAAGATAGAATCATAAATGAAGATATCCGTAGGAAAGTTGGTGTTGCGGATATTGCGAGCAAGCTAAGAGAAAATCGTTTGCGTTGGTTTGGGCATGTAACACAGAGAGCACCGGTACGAAGAGTGGGATCAGGGGGATTTCAAACGTGGTAGGGGGATCGGAGACCGAAAATGACTTGGCGGGAAGGAGTTAGAAAAGATATGAAGCAGATGGATTTACAAGAGATTGAGGCTCTCGACCGTACGGGGTGGAGGAGGAAAATCTATATGGACGACCTCCCGGAAAAATCACTCTGGTTCATGTAGCCGACCCCACTTAGGCACTTATGGGAATAAGGCTTTGATTGATTCGTGAAAATTTACTCTATTTTAGAGTTATTTTTTTCATCAATAAACAACTCAAAATAATGTTAATAATTTCGCAGTGAAAGTTGAGTCTTAATAAATTTTAGAGCTCAAGTGAAAATAAGTCTTTAAGCATAGAATAGCTAATTTCTCTTGCTAGGATTTATAGGATACCATTCTTTAAGTCTGATATGCAAGATTGCATAATTAAAGAAACCATTGATTTAAAGAAAGTTTTGGTATTGAATTAGGGAGCACTCAGTCACTCACCATGTGAATGTTTATTAGTCTAATCGAGGGAATACTTTAGATCAATTGATCTGTACTAGTGGGCAAACTAGCCCAGTAGCCCTAGCTGTTTATAATCTCGGTAATCTCTATGTTATATATTGCATCAGATATTAGTAGAATAATCTTTATTCGTTAAGTTATTACTTGCTCACTTTAAATTAAAGACAACCAAACTAGTTTTAATCCACTAGTCTCTTCACATAGTTAGCAGACAACAACCTTCTCAGACCCTTCATACTATTTAATAATGCAACCCCTGGAAATCCTTAATCTGGTTCCATTCGAATTCTACGTGTGGGCTTTCACCAACCGCTCTCCAAATCTACATACCGTTCAAGTCTAGAAAGAGCTGAACAAAAGCATATCTGAATACTGCATATGCTACCTACAATAACAGCATTTGCTACACAAATCACTGTATGCCATTGCCAAATCAGTGCATAAGCAGATTTAGATGCTAAAATGTAATGACATAAATGTTTTACCAAATCTCTCCAACTTATACGCCTTTATACTCAGTATATCCCCTGACACTAACTGACCCATAGATTGGAAGTCTGGAGTATGAGAGAATACTAACAGCCTGATGATACCTAGTCCCCTCTCCCAGGGGATTGGGTTTGACTTCACGAGCAGACGGTTGGGCTAGCGGGGAAAGGGTTACATAAAGATGTTGGACCTAGGAGAAGGCCAGAAGAAAGGGCAGGCCGAAGAGGCAAAGAATGTGTATACCAGACCCAAAAACTGACCAACAAATTTGCAAGTTGTTAAGGTTTGGATAATTTTTCAGGTGCTGGTTCAAAATGTTGTCCAAAACAAATAAATCCCTTATTTTCTATTCTTAATAGTCATGGTTCTGAATGTCTGCGTTCAATATTTTCATAACAGATCAATTTTTAGCATGACTAGCTATGACTTTACAAGAATAGTATTGGATGGAAGGTTTATGTTGGCTGATGGTTCCACTATAATTCACTAGCTGAAAATCAAATTACCAAACCCACTATATTTACTATGTTTTCTGGGTTAAACATTTCATCAATATGTCAGAAATTGTCGGAGTGCAGAAACCCGTCTTTTTGGGTTCTTTTGTTAGAGAAACCACATTAACCATCTGCTGAGTGCTCGCCCCCGAGGGGAATGGGGGGAAGTAGTTTTCACTTCTACCAAGCACAAGACAATTATTCATAACATGTCCCTTGTCTATCCAAAATAATCACACAACAACATTCATGTAATAGAAAGCTCAATGCTTTGTAAGGGATGGCAATCTGCAACCTGCTAATTGACAATAGATCTGGAAGATACTTCGACCACAATGGACCAGTTACCTAATTCTCTCCCCACCTCTCGAACCATGAACCAAAAAAGGTGAATTACACTAGCGAATTGGTAACTTTTGACCTAAATTTAACAAAACAAATAGTGAATTGCGAACCCTTACCAAATTTCATACTAGCGAATAAGGTAACAATGAAATGGACCCCAGTGACTTTGATATTATTAACAACACATTACACTCGTGGACAAACATGAGGTTCAATAAATTTAAGCAAGAAAATTGAGATTGAAATAGACAGAAACCATCGCAAAAGTCCCTTGAAAACTCATGGTCTCATAATCATTCTCATTTTTCCTCCA
Organism: Salicornia ramosissima; assembly: GCA_951394345.1. Classification (NCBI taxonomy): domain Eukaryota; kingdom Viridiplantae; phylum Streptophyta; class Magnoliopsida; order Caryophyllales; family Amaranthaceae; genus Salicornia; species Salicornia ramosissima. The sequence continues at coordinate 13,900,036 of OX596239.1, forward strand.
CAATGGGATAAATTGCAAGGGCTTTTCAGCAAAAGTGGCATAATTTCAAGGTGATCTTCAACAATGAATCTCTAAAGAAAAATCAAATAGCTTCAACAAGGAAAAGTCTTGTTTCAAATAAAATGATGAATGGACCTATACGGATATACATAAAAAGAAATAGTGTTCTTCTAAAACTAGATGAAAATATTTGTATGCCAATCAACCAATATGAGATAATCTCCAAAGTGCTCCTAAAGCATAAGCTTAGTTTTAAAAGGCGCAAGGCGCACCGAGGCACACGATGTCCCTAGAGCCTAGGCGCAAGGTGCAAGGCGAAGGCGCGCGCCTTTAGGTGGTGAGGCACACTAAATTTTCTAAAACTTTTATTTTTGAAAACTAGATCATATATTGTACTCAAAATAACATTATACTCATTATATATGCATAAATGACATAACAAAGTATAATCATAGTTAAAAAGGCGGCAAAAGTCTAAAACATGACATAATGAAAAGTAAAAAGGGAAAGATAAGCAAACTTGGTTCTCCAAGCTCATTTTTTTTTGCCTAAAGTACTAGCACAATCCTAATCCAAATCATACTCATCAGTCATCACCATCACTATACTTATTGTCATCCTCATCTCCCAAGTACTCTTCAACTCCACCAATGCTCTCCACTTTGTCATCATCATCATCATATAACCCATAGGACAAGGCAGAAGAAGAGTATAAAGCAAAATAGAAGGGACAAAAAAAAAAAAGAACGCAAGGCAGATCAGAAGAAGAGTTTACACTTCAATGTTTTTTAAGAAGAAAAGAAAAGGAAAAAAACAGAGCGATTTCGAAGAGACGAAGACAGGAGAAGAGGAAGAAAAGAAAAAAGAAAAAAAAGAGAGAGAGAGAAACTTTTCGGTGACCGGCAGTGATGATGGTAGCTCCGACGGTGGGTGGGGTGATGATGGTAGTAGCAAGTAGGGACTTAGGGTTTGCTTCTCTACTTCTCTCTTCTTTCAAAATGTCAATCCTTTTCTTATACTTTTTCTCTCTTCATTTTTTATTTATTTAAATGCTTCACATGACCTAATAAAATCTATTAGTGTTTTAAAAAAACCCTGATGTGCGCCTTACCCCCAAAAGGCACGCCTTTCTTGGTCCTTGCACCTCGCCTAAAAAAATCCCAAATGCTAGTGCCTAGAAGCGCCTTGCACCTAGGCGCGCCTAAGAGCATAAGCAGCGTAAGTGTTGTCAAGAAAACAACACTAGTTGAGATACCACTCACCAAGTGGCCAAACACATAAAGTGACATAGAACAATCATAACCTAGCTCCTGTAATAAGGATCCTAATAAAGTGCCAAACAAACCTGCGCTACATCCAAAACATCAAAAAGCTTATGCCATAAGATTTCAGAAAACTCACAGCACAAAACAAGTGACTTCTGATTAACCAACACCTAATACAAAATGCACAGATTTTATTGGAACTTTGAATCAATGGTTAAACTACACCAAGTATTGAACTTTGTTTTTATTTTGAAAGATAGTTGGAATGAGAGAATAATTGCGTGTTTGGAGTAGATTGCAAGTACTTGCTTTTTTTTTTATTAGGTAAGGAAAACCGCTCTTTTTTTTAATTGTACATATAGGGAAGGGGAATGCTAGTAATAAGGTTTGAACCCCGTATCCCTAGGATACAAGGTAGGAGTAGGCACCACCGCACCACTTTGCCACTCCTCTTGACCTTAACAAGTACTTGAAAAATTGATTACAAGAATAAGCATTAAAAGAGTTAATTAGACAAAATCTTTCCATCAGGATTGAGGAACTAGAATAGCCACAAAACTTGCATATATAAGGCATCGATCTAGATACTTCTTTCCACATCTAAAAAATCATCTTTACTTCTTCATGATATAGAAAATTCTTCTCCTTAAAATATACATGTTGACATGTAAACTGAAAAAAGCTATACCCTGAAGGTATATTGACCTGGTTAAGGATATGCATCGGGATGTGTCAACAAATGTGAGGACTTGTGATGGACTGACAAAGGATTTTCCTATAATAATTGGATTGCATCAAGGGTCGGCGTTAAACCATTTCCTTTTTGCATTGGTCATAGATGAAGTGACAAGGCCAATCCAAAATGAGATACCGTGGTGTATGTTGTTTGCAGATTATATTGTATTGGTGGATGAAACTAAAACTGGGGTTAATGCCAAATTAGAGCAATGGAGACAACGGCTGCAATCTAGAGGTTTTAAGCTAAGTCGGACTAAGACCAGTATCTGGAATGTCATTTTGGGTCATATAGGGGGCAAATGATGCTGTGGTGAGGTTGGATGGGAAAGATCTAGCCATGAGCGAGTGCTTTAAATATCTTAGGTCAATTATCCAAAAGAATGGAGATATTGACCAAGATATGGCTTACAGGATTAAGTTGGGGTGGCTTAAATGGAGAGCGGACACAGGAGTGTTGTGCGATCGAAGCATCCCTTAAAGTTGAAAGGGAAATTCTACAGGACTGATATAAGACTAGTGTTGCTCTATGGTACAGAATGTTAAGCTTCTAAGAAATAGCACATTCAAAAGGTAGGGGTTGCAGAAATGCGGATGTTGAGATGGATGTGGGGCAACACTCTACGAGATAGAATCAGAAATTAAGATATACGTAGGAAAGTTAGTGTTGCGAATATTGCGAGCAAGCTAACTAGCTAAGAGAAAAACGATTGTGTTGGTTTGGACATGTAACACGGAGACCCCATCGAGCATTGGTACGCAAAGTGGAAGAATGGAATAATGAAGATTTCAAACAAGGTAGGGGAGACCGAAAATGACTTGGCGGGAAAGATTTAGAAAAGATATGAAGTTGAAGGATTTATAAGAGAATGAGGCTCTCGGCCATAGGGGGTGGACGAGGAAAATCTTTGTGGATGACTACCCAAGATAATCACTTTGGTTCATGTAGCCAACTCCACTTATGGGAATAAGGCTTTGATTGATTGATTAATTGATTGAATATTGTTTATTACTAACGTAACGCAGATTCACTTGTTCACACCAAGGGCATTACTAATATAGAATTATGACAATAGTTCTACTAATATGCTTCCACAACTATTAGGATTTAGGCAATAATCCTTTAGGTCAACCTTGTTGATCAAAGATAGAATTCCCCAACCCTTCCTCCTCCAACGCCAATAAAAAGCACTAAAGTGAGACTAACTGCAAATAACCCCATACGTCTTCCAACAATAACCAATTTGCAGTCAAGCATTATCATCAAAAAGTTTATTATCAAATACAGTACATTGTAAATATGAAAAATGACTAAATACTTCAACCTCCAATTGACTGCTATTTGGTAAGCTAACATTCTATCACTATTTTGCAAGTTGCCCCGTAACAAAGGAAAATCTTTACACCTTAGCAATGAGGGCAGACCAAACATACTACTACTATTCCTGGGAGCAAATAGGGAAAATAAAGACAATGACATCTTACAGATGGAAACAATTTCCAATGAGAGTGCATCAGTTACCAATAGAACCAACGTATTGCAATTGGATAAAATACATCGGGGACTCGTATAGATAGAACATCTCCATTGTTTTGAATTTCATTAGCACTAAACAATGGCATAGTCCATATCCATGTGACTTACAATTTTTAATTTTTTGTATACTGATATTCAGCATTCGTAGACTATAAGTCTAAAACTATTTGTCTACATGTCTATATTTGTGTTACACGGTTTTCTTTTTAGTTCACTTCTATAATTCACGATTCGTCTAAAATAGGCCAAAAATAGCCTAGAACCGATGATGATTCATTTTTTTCCGGTTCAAATTCACAGGGAGTTAGAAAACTATGTATCACTCCTCTATATGTCTACATACCTTATTCGCTTTTTTCTGTTCGCAATTCACATGGAGTTTAGAAAACTATGTATCACCAACATACTAAAGTCCCTAAGAAAGTACCTCCAGAACAGTCCATCTCAAACTTAATCAAGCTAAAAAAGGTCTCCAACCTCTTTACTTATATGCAGGAAAAGCAAAAGTATAAGGCAATTATAATGATTTCCAAAGAACCGGGCACTACAAACTTAAAAATTGACTATCTTTCAACATCATCTACTCCATCTCTCAATAAAGCTCAACATAATGTTCTTAAAAAATCTGCACTCAAATGCATCTACTCAACTGAAGCTAATTAATCAGTGAAATTGCATCATTCCCAACTTCTTTCACTAAAAACAACAAACCCCACAGATCAAATAACACAGAATAGTAAATGAAACAGCCCAGAATCAAAACTCAAAAGAGATTATTCATATAAAAACTCAAAATCAAAATAAAAAATCGAAATTACTACCTTAAGAGAGAAATTAAGAGCAACTGAAGGGTAATACCGAAGAACACTGCTGCCATTGCCCCTCCAAAGAGAGATAAACCCTTCTTCCTTCACCATCCTAACAATGCAATCAAGCATGCCCTTATATTTCCTGTGTTTCCCAGCAACAATTGCAATATTGCTTTCTTGGGTTTGTAACAAAAGCTTTGCTCTCTCAATAGGTGCAACAATGGTGTGAACCACACCTCCCATAACTGCCCCTGCCATGAGATCTCTTTGAAAACTTGATGCATATTTCCATGGCCCACTTGCTATTTTTGACTTTGGTGTTGTTGATGGGTTTTCTTCTCCTTCATCATCTTCAATCATCATTTTCTTAAAATTTTGTTTCTTGTATCCTACTAATTTAGGTTCATGATGAGAATTGCAAACTTTTTTAGGTCTAAGAAATGGGTAATGATCATATGGAACATTGTTATATGAGGTGTTTAAAGATTATTGCCTGGTAAATTTCGAATTTTAGTGATGTGAATTACTGAATTGTTAAAAGTTGCAACGAAAATTGGAACCTTGATTTTGGGTTTGAATCAAAAAACTGATTTTTGAAGGGGTGAAGATGTTTTGAGAAGAGAGGTGAAGGGTTATGAATAAGGGAATTTATGAGTGGGGTTTGGAATTTTTTTGGGTTTTGACATTGACGAGTCTATTAGAAGAAGAAATGGATAGGAACAACATGTCAACATTCTTTTCTTTGGGGTCAAGCACTCAACCACATACCTGAGGTTTATAATGGAGTCAAGCAGCTCAAGCCTATTGAACTTAGTTAATAAACTTATAAACACATCGAAGTTCAAAACTAAATATCATTTGTTGCCGATATAAAGTGGACCACTAAACATCGCTCGTGTTTTGCTTACTAGCGTTCGTATATTAACAATTATACTTTTATTTTAAAATTATATATTCTCATACACAAACAACCAGCACCGTCGGAAAATGTCGAAGCAGTCTTTGAAGCAGCCAACAATGCCACCGGATGTAAGTACAAAGGCAAGGGTAGTAAAAAAAATTTTTAGAAAAATTGACCATAACACCATGATATTTAGGTTGGGTGCAAGAAATCATGATCGATACCGGGTGCGAAGTGTGGCACGACTTTGTGCAAAGGGTGCACGATGTAGCATGACAATGTGCAAAGGGACAGCATGACCTTTATATTGGGTGCATGATGTAGCATAAATGACATCGGAGTGCTACATCATGCACCCTTTGTATAAGATCACGCTGCCCTTCGCATCCGTTTTAGGGCGTGTTTTTTTTTGTTTGCACCCGACTTAAATGTGGTCTTAATATCAATGGCGGACCCAAGATTTGAAAATTGGGGGTAAGAATTACCTATGTTGGACGTTAAGATAAAATTAAACTAGAAATTCACAAATAAAACAAAAAAATAGCATATATATTCTATCCACCTGACTAAAACAACCAAGCTACTATACCCATCGAAACTATATACGGAGTACTATATATAAAAAAAATGATACAAATAATAAAAAATCAAATTGAAAAAAAATAATAAAAAATACACTCTTATGCTATAATTTTTTTAAGCCTTCTGCTAGAAGCTACAAACTCAACAAATCAGAAACTAAAAACAATCAAAATTAGACTCAAAGTGATGGTACAAAATAAAACCAAAAGTTACAAACTCAGATCAAACATTAAAAAAATTTAAAATGATCAAAATCAGACTAAAATTATAATCAAACTAAAATTAATTAATCAAACTAAATAAATTGAAATAACAAAAATTATAGTCCTTAGTTAATTATAGTTAGTTTATTTAGGGAAAAAATTAAAAATTAAACAAAAAATACAATTTAATAACTTTTTATATCTACCATAAGGAAGTATGTTAGTGTTAATCGATAATAACCATTATAGGTGTTAATTGAACTATATTAGCAACTTAAGTATATTTTTAGAATTTTTTAAAATTCATGTATACCTCTAGGAATGTGCTAATATACGGGTATACCATTGGGAATTGAATAATCCATGTTTATATTATTATATGGTTCATAACAACAACCCACATTAGTCATATATATTACAAATCATATTGTTCATAATTTACACATAATAACACGGTAGTAATTATTAACTGGCAACCTTTTGAGTTAGTTCTAATGTTTAAGACAAAAATATTAGATTTTAAGACATTACGACCAACCATATACCTTAGATTGTAAAGAAAGTAAAAATATGAATGTGATATATTAGATTAGTACTTCAATTCAACTTGAACCTATTTTTATTTCAACGTAGTTTATTAATGGGTTAAGCGGGTTGAAATCGGGTTGAGAATTTCAACCCAACCCAACCCATTAAATTAAACGGGTTGGGTTGGGCCAACCCATTTAACTAAACGGGTTAAAAACTCAACCCAACCCATTATTATCGGGTTGGGTTTGTGTTGGGTTATTGGGTTGGGTCAAATTTTGCCAGCTCTAAGGAACACTGCTAAAAGTTAGAACTAATAGCAAAAGTGGAAAATACTTAAGGAACCTTAGGGTTAATATAACTAAATTAAATTAGAGAGATAAGTGATTAAAACTAATCTCTTAATATATTTTTGACCAATGAAAGCATACATATATAAGAGGGTTGATAATACTTAGATTTGCTCAATACTCCCCGAATTATTTTAGTAAATTGCTAAACACAACCCTCAAATTATTTACTAAAGCTCTCATTATTCCAAAACTACCCTTATTCTAAAACACACCTTCTCTAATTAGACCAAATCCTTAAATTTTTAATTTATTTTATATCAAGATTAATCATGAAATAAAACATATTATTACACTAAAATCGTGAATTAAAACATATTACATACGCTAAAATCATGAATTGAAAGTATTACACGTGCTTTTGCACAGTGGTCTGATTCAAAGACACATAACTTTTTACACATAATTCTTTTTGAGGCGATTCAATTTGGAGAAGATTCCTTGTTCCGAGAGCTTCCATTTTATATATCCGTTGAGAAACGAAAGAGATATGGGCATTTAAAAACCAAGTGCGCAGTAAGGGAGGCAGGGGCGCATGAGTCATTCGCCATGTGCCCCTACCTCGCTGACTGTGCACTTAGTTTCAAATGTTCATATCTCATTCGTTTTTCAGTAAAATTGGACATATAATATATCAAATCGAAGCTCCTGAAACAAAGAATTTTTTCCAAGTTTAATCGCCTCAAAAGAAATTATGTGTAAAAAAGTTATGAGTCTTTAAATCAGACCACTGGTTTATGTCGAAATTTTTTTCAGTCCAATAAATACACATGTAGCCAGGGGTAAAATTATCAAAGGTAGACTTTAGTAAATAATTTGGGGCTACGTTTAAAAATACTTTTTTATTTCCACGTCTATGTCATATGATTCATATCCTCACTCAACTCTCAAGCACACATGTCTTGCACACTTGCATGGTCATCTATCCCTAAACACGATTTGCATCAAATTTATTCAAATTAAAATTAAAAACAAAAAACGCCAAACTTGATTCTTATACTCCATTTTATCGTATCACGATTATTAACAACCTCTTCAACTAATTTGAATCCCTCTGTAATCAGTCCTCCCCCCTACATGTTTATTTATTTATTTTATTTATTTTTAAAAAAGCTAAAAGGTGGCTGCAATTTTTGCGTGAAGTTTTCTTTAAAGAACTGACTTGTGGGATTAATTTTCACGTTATATTTTCAATTACTCACACCGTAACATAATACTAGCAATAATTGGTTTTGCACGCATTTTGAGGAAACGATTTAAGGATGTAAATGAATGAATTAATCAAAATGGCTTTAATACAAACAAGAATATGATTATAATTTATAAGTTGCTGATATTAAAATTATTTTGACTAATTCTGTCGTTTATAGCCTTAAATCGCTTCCTCAAAATGCGTGCAAAATCAATTGTTGCTAGTATTAATGTATTATCGGAGGGAGTACCATATTAGACTTTACACCCAAAATTACAAGTTTTTCATGCTACACCAATTTGTAACCAAGTCAAATTAAGCTGTATAGCAGTCAGATCAGATCAGCAAAGTGTTAACCATCCATTAATATTCTTTCCCTATATTTGCATTTTTATGTGTTATGTCATTATGTGGTGCACATTGCTTCGCATTATTAAAGATGCATTTGATTCAACTTATTTAAACATTATAGTGCTTATTTTTTAATAGTTTATATCAGATTAGAAAAATTCAGATATCATCATATCAAACCAGATCAGATAAGAAAAATGTCATAACTAAAAAAAAAACTACTCTCTCTATAACATAAAAATTTCAACAATTGTTTTTTTTACATATTTTGAGGAAACACTTTGCGGGTGTAAAAACAATTGTTTTTTCACACATTTTGAGGAAACAATTTGAAGGTGTAAATGACCAAATTAATCAAAATAACATTGATATTAGTAACTTATATTCAAACTATTGCTTGTATTAAAACTATTTTGATTAATTTCTTCATTTAGGCCTTGCTTGACAGCCCTTATTTTCACTCCTTATTACTTATTTCAGATTAGAAAAAATAAGTTCATTTCAAATCAAATAATTTAATTTCATGTTTTTAAACTTTAAATATCTTTAATTTAATTCCGTAATAAAAAATCATTATTATTATTACATATTAAAAATCTACTCATTTATACGAATAAAAAAAGATCTCAATTGATATATTTTTTCCTTATGGATTAGCAAACATACTTGGTCAAAGTTTAGTCAAATTAGACAAAAAATTCAGATCAGATCAGAAAAAAAAAGTCAAAATCAGATTAGATAAGCAAATTTCAGATGAATCAAACAAAACATTACACCCTTAAATCACTTCTTCAAAATGCGTGAAAAAACAATTGTTAGAATTTTTATATTACGGGGGGAGTACAATAAAAAAATCATATGTATCAGAATAGTTCAAATTAGAAAATTTTAAATCAGAAAAAATCAATTAAGTTCAAATCAAATTAATTAGATAAGAAAATTTCAATTGAATCAAAGACATTCTAACCGCATTATATTGTGTTTAATAGGTGGTGTTGCGTGTACACTGCAACCAAGCCCGTAAGCCATAGGCCATAGCTACGTACGTTGATGTGGCTAATTTTTTCATTTTTTGGGGATTTTTTTATACAGACACGATTATATAAATACCAAGTCAAAGTAGCAATCAAATTCACAAATATTAAGTTCAAATTCTAAATAAATTCTAAACTCTATTTAGTACTTTTGCATTAATTCAAATTCACAAATATTAAGTTCAAATTCTAAATAAATATTAAGTTACTGATTTAGTACTTTTGCATTAATTCAAAATTGTACAAGTACATTGTAACTTGAAAGTGTAAATTGTGCATGAATTCAAAATTTGTATATTGCATAATTTTGAATTCATGCACATAAACTTTGGAAGTGTAAATTCAAGAAAACGTTTGGTGGGGGTATAGTTACAATGAATTAGTATTAGTATACTTACAATGTACATTGTGCCAAAGAAATGTATCAAATACATTTTGACTCCACTAAACATTTTTCTTGAATATGACACTGGTTTTTGTGGTGAAAATGTTACTAATTAGTTTAATATTACGAGTAATATTTTCTCTTATACATTAGTAAGAATATATACTTTTTAAAAAATTTAGCTAGTTCATCCGTTTTTTATTAGATGTATCATTTTTAATTAAAAGGAAAATTCTCAATGATCCATGTATTTTTAAAGTTTCTCATTGGTAACCTTAAATTTTTTAAAGTCTCATTAGTAACCCTCAGTTATTGTATTACTTAAAGAAAATAATAATTTCATTAGAATAAGGGTGAATTTCATTGTTACGGGCAAAAATAACCAAAAAAATCTTGATCAAAGAAGTTTTTTCATTATGAAAAACGAGACATGTAAGGGCTCGTTTACATTAGCTGAATAGAGCTGAATAACTGAATTGAACTAAATAGAGATTAACTGAACTGAACTGAACTGAATATAATCTGAAGTAAACAAGCCCTGATTCAATGTGCTCAAATTTGTGTTTTTTATCCCTTTTTGTTTTGTTAATTTTGACCGAATTGACCCTTAAAGGCCAAAATAAACCCCAAAACTTTAGCCTTGTGATTTTTCTTGACAAAATAACCGAATAAATCATTTGATGACGCAAAATGGAACAATAATTTAACAAAATTTTAAACAAACTAATAATTTTTTCTTTATAAGGTCATGTTTAAAAATAACAAATTAATAATTGAGAGTTACCAATGAGAATAACATAAATACAGGGTTAACAATGATAAATGTAAAATGTATAGATTTAGGGCTCGTTTACATTAGATGAATAGAGATGAACTGAACTGCATGACTGAACTTAATAGAGATAAACTGAACTGAATAGAAGTGTATTAATTGAACTAAAAGAGATGAACGGAACTGAACTGAACTGAACTGAATATAATCTGAAGTAAATAAACCCTTAGCAATGAGAAATGAAAAAAAAAATTAAAGAGAAACAAAAAAGGCAATCCATGTGATAGGAGCAAGAATTTATTATATTTCCTAAAACAAAAGGTGTGGCGTATATTACAAATTAGAGAAAGTATTAAATTGGCTATATGGTTTAGCACTATAAATAAGAGAAATAGCTTATGGTAAAGAAGAAGTGCAAAACAATACAACCAACAAAATGGCAATGAAAATCAAATCAAATCACATAGTAAAACCAGCCCAGAAAACATTTAATGGCATTCTCCCTCTTTCTGAACTTGACCAAATTTTAACTATAACAAGTGCATCCCACTTGTACTTTTATGAAAAACCAACACAAGAAGAATGGCTAATTAACTTATCAAACAACAAAATCCTTGAAACCCTAAAAGACTCATTGAGCCGTGTGTTAGTCCCATTTTACCCCTTGGCTGGCCGGTTGAGGTGGATCGGTGGAGGGCGGTTCGAGCTCGACTGCAACGCCGAGGGTGCGGTGCTCATCGAGGTCGAATCGGACATGAAAATCGCCGATTATGGTGATTTTTATTCTTGTACTGAAAATTTTCAAAATTTATTGGTTGAGCTTGATTATTTTGGGACACCAATGCATGACCTACCTTTACTTGCGGTGCAAGTAACTAGGTTCGCATGTGGCGGTCTTTGTATTGGGATGTCTATGTCTCATGTGGTAGTGGACGGCAAAAGTGCCTTCCATTTCACTGAGGAATGGGCCAGGCTGGCACAAGGGCTGCCAATTGAGGTCGAACCATTTTTGGACCGTCGGATTTTACTAGCCGAGGATGGTGTAAATAATTATGAGTCCAACATAAAGGAAGAAATTGAGGCCAAAACTCAAAATGTTGATTATTTTAGTAACATGGAGAAGGGAAAAGTGGTGTCTCCAACATTTGTACTACTAACAAAGGATATGATTGAAAGGCTCAAGGTGGTTGCTAATAATAATAATAATAATAATAATAATAATAATAATAATAATAATAATAGTGAAGGAAGCACCAAAGGAGGTGAGAGTAAACCCTACAGTCGATATGAAGTTATAAGTGCTTATTTATGGAAGTGTGTATCAATGGCACGTAAACTCAAGGCTGAGGACATGACCACCTTGTTAGCTTACGTCGACTCACGACGTCGTACGGAGGCACCGTTACCATCGAGGTAAATTAAAACTGTCAAAATGACAACGTCTTTCTCTCTTTTACAGAATAATACTTTATTCGTTTCTTTTAATAAATTACGTTTGCTTTTTTGAAATAAAGTTTATAAAACTCTAACCTTAAATTCTTATTAATATGTCAAAAAATAATTATCATGTGGGTTCTTGTGTGATTTGACATATAGATAGAATTAGCTAGCTATGAAAAACAAAGTGCATATATGTTAAAGTCATACTTCTTCTGTTTCAATTTATTGGTTACATATTTCGTTCTGTATATTTTCTTTTGTTGGTTACGTTTAAATTCTTTCCTTATATATATATATATAGAGCATTTTTATTGTTCCTTAATTACAATATTTATTATTACATTGTTGTGGCCAAATATTTCTTTATTGTGGTTGGCTAAAGTTAGGCGCGTTTGATTCATCTGAAATTCTTTGATCTAATCTAATATAATTTGAAATTTTCAGATCTGATATGAAATTTTCTGATTTGGTCTGAACTTTTTTGATCTGATCTGATCTAATTTTGCAGATTGTAGTTATTATTATAGATATAAGTTTATGATATGATCTGAATTTTTCTAATTAATGTAATATGAAAATTTCTGATCTGATATGATTTGATATGAATTTTTTTGATCTGATATGATCTGATCTGAATTTTCTGAAAATAAGTACATAAGTGCTTATTTAAGTTGAATCAAACGCACCCTTAATAAAATTTTGCATGAGCTTACCATGTCATTAATTGAGTTTCTGATTTTAGCACTTCCAATTAACTATTTACCTAAATAGCCGTACAATATACCAAATGTAACCAACAAAGTGAAACATTGAATTATGCATATATATGTCCTTTGTACATAAGTATTTAATATACTTCCAAAATTGTTGATTCTTCGTAATAATTTAACATAATCACATCAAAACTACGTGTAATTCGATGTAATTCATGTTTAATTTAAGTTAATATTATCATTTTTTGAAACCTTATATGCAGCTACTTCGGCAATGGTATCGTGGAGATCGAAATACCAAGCCGTGCAGGGGAAATCATGTCAAATCCTCTAAGCAATATATGTAACAAGATAAGGGGAGCAATATCAAGGGTGACAAAAGAATACGTGATGGAAAAAATAGAGTTTTATAAAAGGCAAAAAAGTGTAACAAAATACCAATTCATAGATGATAGAGGGAAAGAAGAGTGTGTTTCAGTAGGGGAGAATTACATAATTGTAACAAGTTGGTTGAATATGGAGGGTCGTGACATCGATTTTGGATGGGGAAAAGAGGTTTATATGGGACCTTCTATTGCATTTGCAGCTGATGGTGATATTATGTTGTTTCCTTTTAAGAATGATGGATCTGTGGTTATTGGTATTTGCTTGGAAAATAAGCTCTTATTCCAAGAATGTATGAGTGTGGTTCTTGAGGAGGAAAATTTCTAAAATACAGCGGTTGTATGCAAAGTTAGTGTATAATGGACTAAAATTTATCACCAGTTATTGTATTAATAGTTTATCTCTTGATAAAATAAAGTTATTTTGTTTGTTGAAGGTTGTATTTTATTGAATTTAGGGTAACTTTTAATGTGTTGCACAGTAATTTAGCATGCATTGGATGTATATCGATTGAGTGTATATTAAATTAGGGTATACATTGGGTCAGTGTTTACTAAAATATGGTACAACGAAATAAAATGTTACCCTTTTACTTTTTATGATTTTTAGTGCAACTTTTAATTCGTTGTACACTAATTGACTAGAGAATATTGTAAGATTTAATTTTCTGATTTTTTGATTCAAACATCTTTTGTTGTTGTTAGTGATGTTGCCATTGTATAAAATAGGTTAGAGGCTTTTTTTTTCCTTCTCCTTTTTTTTTTTTTTTGTTTGTTAGATAGGCTTTCACTTTTTTCCGCAAAAAATTTTACAAACTAACAAAAAAGTTAACAAACATAATGCCATCTGTTTAAATATAAACGTTACAGAAGAAGAGGAAAATAGACAAGAGTCTTGAATGGTAACAACAAATTTGTAACAAACTAACAAACAATGCGTGGGAGTGCCATGCATTTTTTATTTTTTTTCAAAACCCAGTTATATTTGTAAGAACCCGTATTATTGCAACGTCGATTGCGGAATAATCGATAAGTCGGATCGTCACTACATATAAATTAATGAAATAATCGATAAGGAGATTAAACAAGGAGATGTTTACAACTTTTATCAAAGGATGGTGTACCGTAGTTTAGGGGTGTAAATCTGGTTAGAAACGTGTGTGTTTTGAACAATTGAAACCGAACATATTTTTGACCGAATACAAGTGGTTGAATACCGACTAGTACCAAATTTGAATGTAGATCGAAAGCATTTCATACCTATTTTACACTCGCCGAATCCAACCAGTACGAACCTATTTTAAACCTGAACTTGTTTCTAATCTATTTTATTATACCGAATTCGATTAGTACCGAACCTATTTTAAAACCGAACATGTTTTCAACCTGCTAAAAACCTATTTTAGACCTGCTAGAAAAACCTATTTTAGACCAATCATTTTTTACCGAACATATTGTAATGAACTTGTTTTGAATCAAACTTATTTTGTCGTTCAGTCTCAATTTTTGTTTGCTGTTTAATCTTGATTTATTATTTTTTTTGGAATTTTCCATAGATTTAAGGAACCTCCAACGTCTTTGGTCATGGGGTTCCATGGAATTTCATATGCATTTGCCTAGTGAAGAAGAAGACTCCGGTTGATGATAACCAATGTGTAGAGATAATAATGTATCTTGGATCCGCCCTGAATCCGCTAATCTAGATCCTTTTCCAGCCAAGTTTTACATTTTAATAATTTACACCCAAACCAAACAATGTAAAATATGAAAACAAATTTTTCAGAAAAAAGGTTTTACATCATACCAAACAGAACATTAATGATTAGTGTGTCAGTGTGTGACTGTGTCTCCATGCCTTATGTAAAAATGTTGCAATATGGATCCGATCTAATTACAGTTACAATTGACAAACAAGTCCAAATACGAACTCTTGAGTTATATTAGCCCAACTTCATTTTTTGTTTTTTCAGAAACCACGTTTGGGCTGAAAAGCACCAACTAGATAGTAGGCTCCCTTAGGTGTGGGCTTTATATTATATCATAAATCTATGAATGAAGCCCACTAGTGTGCTATATTTTACTTTTAATAATTATATGGACCCAGTAACATATAGAGGTATGTGTTCCTAAGTCCAATATTCAATTTTTATTCTTCATGTTCATTTTTGTATGGTAATTTTCATACTGTCATATTTCTTTTCAACATTACGCCTTTTAATTTAATTTTATGTTTATTTTTATATTTGTGATTCAATTGATGAATGTTTCATATGACTAAAAAATTGTTCCCCAACATTTGATAAATTTGTTTAAATGTGCAAAAAAAAATGTTCATATAAAATAGAATTTTTTATGGGGATAGCCCAGCAGTTGTGGCCATTTTGTGAGGATATCCCTCAATAATTTTTTTTACGAGGATATCTCAAACAAAATTTAATGATTGGTGAAATTAGCCCAAATTCTGCTTTCCAGGGAAAAAAGTCAAGATTGTGGGGATTGACCGGCTCTTAGGTGAGTTTATGAATTTAATATGTTTTAGGATTAAATGTGTTTGATGTTCACGCATAGTAAACTCACCTAATTGAGCCAGTCAATGCCCGGATTCTTGACTTTTTTTCCCCAAAAAATGAAATTTAGGCTAATTTCGCAATCATTAAATTTAGTTTGGGATATCCTCGCAAAAAAAAATTTATTGAGGGATATCCCCATAGAATGGCCACAAATACTGGGCTATCCCCACAAAAAGTTCTATAAAATATTCAGTGTATTTAATTTGAATATTTTTTAATTTTTGTATATATGAATGCTCGATTCAACACAATGAATATTCTTCTCACGTTGTTTGTAATATGCAAATTTATATTTGTGTTTCAATTTGTGATTATTTCATACTGTGAAATGAACCTTATAAATAAATAAATATTGTTTTTAGATATGTTAACAACTATGAATTTTTTTGCACATGTTTTTTTTTTTTTTTTTTTTTTTTTTTTTTTTTTTTTTGTGCTATTGTATGAACATTTGGTACATATGAATATACATTTCAATGAAATTTATATTCTTGTTATTGATAACGTGATTTTATATATATGAGAGATATAGAGTATCATATATACTCATATATACTCATATATAGTGTATTGCTTTTGCACGAAGGTCAAAAAGACCATTTACTTACTGCTATACTACTGTTGCTATTTTTCCTTTTTTTGGTCTTCTCAGCCTACACTTCAGTAGCTTATATAAATAAGCTTTCTCCCTTGTATTCAGGGTGATTGTTTTTACAGAAAGTTTTTTTCTTCTTCTTCCTATGTAAGCTCTGTTTGAGAATTAATAAAATTGTTGCTGAAATTCTTTTAATTTCCATATGGTATCAGAGCAGGGAGAGTTATAACCAACTCACTACCCTTTGATTCCTGCTATACCCCTTTTTTTAATTTTCTTGAATTCCACCATGGCTGAAGTTTCTTCAAACACAATTACTTCAAACCCAGATTCAAACACTAATTCTAATTTCTCTACCTATAACGATCCATTTTATATTAGCGGATCTGACAACCCTAGTGTCGCCATTGTTACCCCTTTATTCAATGGCAACAATTTCTTGCTTTGGAAGAAGAATATGCGAAGGGCATTAGGTGCCAAGAACAAATTAGGTTTCATCTATGGTTCCCTCAAGAAGCCTGAAGAGACTCATGCAAATCATCAAGCTTAGGTTCGTTGCAATTTCTTGGTGGCCAGTTGGCTTGTAAACTCTATGGAACCTGAAATTAAGGAGGATTTTACCTATATAGAAGATGCTAATGAAATTTGGAGTGAGGTAAATGAGAGTTATGGGAAATTCAATGGTCCACTCATTTATCAACTCAAGAAAGAAATTGAATCTCTTCGACAAAATAGTCAGACCCTCGTTTCGTATTACACAAAATTGAAGCGCCTTTGGGAACAATTGCAGAGTGTTCGTATTGTTCCTCAGTGTACTTGTGGAGCCCTTGATTCTTGCACTTGCAACTACCTGAAAAGGAAAGCTGATTTTGAGAGTGAAGAGAAGGTAATGCAATTCCTACTTGGCTTGAACAATGGTTTTAAATCAACTATTACTTCAATTTTAAATATGTCACCCCTGCCAAATCTGAATAGAGCTTATTTTTTAGTTAGTCAAATTGATAAACAACATGAAGTTTGTGATATGAATGATGATTTACAAGATTCCACTACTTTGTATGCTAATCAAAATACAAAATCTAAGTATATGAAATCTAAAGATGGAGCTAAAAAGGAATTTCCCAAAAACAAGTCTGAACGTTTTTGTGAACATTGTAAAAGAAAAGGACATTTAATGGATCAATGCTTCAAGATTCATGGAATTCCTGAATGGTATCAAACTATGAAAAATAGTAAGATAAAGGCAAAAACACAGCAACCTCAGAACAAAGCTTATGCTCATGTTGTTAAAGAAAATGAGTCCTTGCAATAATCCCCCCTTGATTTTGATGCCCCTGTACCCCCTAATATTGACCAAAATATGGCTAATTCTGTGTACCAAGAAGTATTGAAGGCAATGCAGAAAAAATCTTCTGGTTCTGATGTTGTTCAATCAGCTACATACTCTTCTTTTGCTGGGACGACACAAATTCATTCTTGTTCTGTTAAAGACTCTGTAAATTGGATTGTTGATTCCGGGGCAACAGATCATATGACATTTGATGTTGAATTATTACATGATGTGGTGTCTCTAACTACTCCTAAGCAAATACTTCTTCCTGATGGGTCGATCAAGCTTGTTCATAAATATGGTAAAGTAAGGATATGTCCAGGCATTATTTTGGAAAAGGTTCTCTTAATTAAAGACTTTACACATAGTCTTTTGTCAATTGGTCAATTAGCAAGGGATCATGGGATATATGTTAGATTCACTTTGAATAAATGCTATTTTGAGGAATCAGAGAATTTGAAGCTACTAGCTGTTGGAAGAAAAGTGGGTGGCTTGCACTACATCAAGATTGAAACTACTGATAAACAATCATCTCCTTATCTTGGAGCCATTTTCAATGCCTCAACTGCCACTTCAGTCTCTCAAAATGTTGTAAGTGGTTCTTCATCTTTAGACCTTAATCATGCTAGATTGGGTCATCTTTCTTTTTCTAAAATGAAGCATGTTCCTTGTTTTGATTGCGGTAGCATGACTAAATATGACTGTGAAACATGTGTGTTAGCTAAAAATCACAGGTTTCCTTTTACTAGAAGTATTCATAGGGCTGCAGCACCCTTTGCTCTTGTTCACTTAGACCTTTGGGGTCCTTATAGGGTCAAAACCAATAATGGAGCCTCTTATTTCTTTACTATTCTAGATGACCATACTAGGACTACTTGGACCTACTTATTACATGATAAAACACAAGTTCTTGGTGTTTTACAAAATTTTCTTGCTTATGTGTCAAATTATTTTTCTACATCTGTTAAGACTTTCAGATCAGACAATGGTACTGAGATCATTAAACATGAGTGTCTTAGTCTATTTGCTTCTCATGGTATTTTACATCAGAAAAGTGTTCCAAATGTACCACAACATAATGGGAGAGTCGAGCGTAAACATAAACATCTCTTAGAAATAGCTAGAGCTTTTAGAATTCATGCTTCTCTTCCTAAATTATTTTGGGGTCATTGTGTTTTAGCTGCAACACATATCATAAATAAATTGCCAAGTAAGGTTTTGGATTGGAAAACTCCTCATGAATTACTTTTCAAACAACCACCATCATATGATGAATTTAGAGTTCTAGGTTGTCTTTGTTATGCTCATCATAAAACTAATGATAAACTTGAACCTAGAGCAAGAAAATGTGTTTTCATTGGTTATCCGTTTGGGCAAAAAGCTTTTAAAGTCTATGATTTAGAAACTAAAAAATGTTTTGTAAGTAGGGATGTTATTTTCTATGAGACAACATTTCCTTTCAAACAATCATCTTATACTAATACAACACCTATCCCTACCACAAAATCAATCACTTTACCCACCTCCTCTGTTTCCTACAGTCCTCTTGCTAGCTCTCAACCTATCCCTCTTCCCAATATTCAGCCACTAACTCATACTTCTTCGAATTTTATTCCCCAATCTCAAGATAATTCTTCTACTTTTCCATCCACTTCTGAAATTCCCATTGAAACTAACAATGACTGTTCTCAAAATCCTATAATAAACCATAACAATACTGTTGTTGAGACTATACTTCCTCACAATAATGACATTATTGATGGTTCCCAAAATATTCAAGAATCAGTTTCTCAAAATACCAGTTCTGAAATAATTTCAGAAGATACTCATATTAAAAGGCAAATTAAGCCTACTCATGACCCTCAACAACTCATTGGAGGATATATCCCTCATAGAAGGGACTCTAATTCAGAATCACAATCTTTTGCTGTTCATACTCAACCTCATAGTTCAGGAATTGTATCTGAACCAGCCACTTACAACCAAGCTAAATTTCATCCAGGATGGGTTGAAGCAATGCAAAAGGAATTAAATGCTCTTGAATCTAATGATACTTGGACCCTTACTTTTTTGCCTAAAGGAAAGAAACCTATAGGTTCAAAATGGATTTATAAAGCTAAATACAATTCAGATGGTACATTAGAAAGATTAAAAGCAAGACTTGTTGCAACTGGATACCAACAAACTTTTGGATTGGACTATGAAGACACTTTTAGTCCCGTAGCTAAGTTGTCTACTGTCATGGTTGTTATTGCTCTTGCTGTTTCAAAAGATTGGATATTATATCAATTAGATATAAATAATGCTTTCTTGCATGGTTTTCTTGATGAGGAAGTTTACATGAAGCCACCTCCTGGTTACACTAAGGCTACAAATGGGGAAGTTTGCTTATTAAAGAAAAGTCTGTATGGTTTAAAACAGGCATCTAGACAGTGGAATAAAGAATTAACCAAAGTTCTAATTAATCTTGGTTTCAAACAATCTATTCAAGATTATTCCTTATTTACTAGAGACTTGGATGGATATTTTTTGATTGTACTAGTATATGTAGATGACATGCTTTTAACAGGGTCTTCTTTTGAACAAATTAAGGCAGTAAAACAAGCCTTACATAAAGCCTTCACAATAAAAGATTTGGATACACTGAATTATTTTCTTGGTTTAGAAGTTGTTAATTATAAAAATGGAATTCTACTCAGTCAAAAGAAGTACATCCACAACATCATTGAATCTGCAGGATTAAAAAATTGTAACTCTGTCATTAATCCTCTCCCCACTGGTCTAAAATTGTCTCTTGAAGAAGGTGATATTCTAACTGAACCAGAGATATTTAGGAGACTCATTGGCAGACTTTTATATCTTAATATTACTAGACCTGATCTTTCTTATTCCATTCAACATCTAAGTCAATTTTTAAGCTGTCCAAGGGTTCCTCATCTCCAAGCTGCTATCCATGTTATTAAATACTTAAAAGGTACTTCAGATGTAGGTATATTTTACAAGAAGTCTTCTTCTCTTACTCTTACTGCATACTCTGATGCTGACTGGAGTACTTGCCAGTTTAGTAGCAGATCCCTCAGTGCTTATTGTGTTTTCTTGGGTGAAAATTTGGTTTCTTGGAAAACCAAGAAGCAACCTACTGTCAGTAAATCCTTGGCAGAAGCTGAATACCGCAGCATGAGTTTCACTACTAGTGAAGTTGTTTGGTTAGAAGCTTTGCTTGAAGATTTACATGTTGTTATTCCTAAACCCATTACTCTAAAATGTGATAACAGATCAGCTGTCCTAATAACTCAGAATCCAGTTATGCATGAGAAGACTAAGCACATTTGTCGAGATCAACATTATGTCAGGGAACAAGTTCAATCTGGTTTTCTTCATATTCAGCACATTTCAAGTTCTGCCCAGCTAGCAGACCTTCTGACTAAATCAGTAGCTGGTCATACTCATCAGCTTCTATCTTCCAAGATTGGCCTCATATCCCAAGTCCATCTTGAAGGGGGGGGGGGGGGAGGGGTATGAGAGATATAGAGTATCATATATACTCATATATACTAGTATATAGTGTATTGCTTTTGCACGAAGGTCAAAAAGACCATTTACTTACTGCTATACTACTGTTGCTATTTTTCCTTTTTTTGGTCTTCTCAGCCTACACTTCAGTAGCTTATATAAATAAGCTTTCTCCCTTGTATTCAGGGTGATTGTTTTTACAGAAAGTTTTTTTCTTCTTCTTCCTATGTAAGCTCTGTTTGAGAATTAATAAAATTGCTGCTGAAATTCTTTTAATTTCCATAATATATGTTTTTCCTCAAGATATTCGAAGTCTTGTACTACTGATTAGTTTATCAGAAAAATTTCTGCGCCAAGAAAAGAAAAGGACCAACAGGGTCATGGCTCACTCGACCTTGGTCCACTAGGGCCAGTCACCTAGATCGGACGAGTTTTTCAAGGGCCAAATTTGTGATTTTATTATACAAGAAAATCTCATTTGTATCTTACTTTTGTCTAGCTTTCAATTAATTTTTAGTTTTAAAAGACTTTTCTAGGGTCTAGCTTTGTTCAAAACTCTGATTCTAATTTCAATTTAGTTGCCATTCAATCATTCAATTAAGTGATTGGTAATTTTATTTCTTTGTCTTTCTTATTGCTTTCAATGTTCATAATTTATTTCATTTTTTACTCTTTAATCGTTTGTGAGTAGTTTTTCCCCTTAAGTTTTGCAGAATTATGTAGTTGTATTAAGGATTTAATTACTTTAATTGCTCGATATTTCTTAGTTTAGATTGAATTCTCATTACGTAACTATTTCATTTGCTTGCAAGCAATTGTATTGTACTTTGGCCAAATTTGATTTTATTACTTTAGTGATTTCAAGTTGTGTGACGACATGTAAGAACTCCGCACTAAAATGAAGGTATAAGGCATAATGATTCTAGCTAAGTAAGAGCCCACTAGATGATCTAATTCAAGATGGAGTCTAGAATTTTATAAAATTAGTGTGCGCTAGTTTAATCAGAATATTAATTAAAATTGAGTGATTGAGTTTTGATTAACTATTGTAATCGACCACAGTGAACCCTAACCCCAGATTTTGAGTCATATAGAATCTAATCAAATCTTCAATGGTTTAATTTGTGCTTGCTTTAATGCTTGATTAATGTAGTTTAACTTCTTTAGTTTCTTTATTTCTGGATCTCCAAAAACTAACGGTATTTTTAGCACTAGTAGAAAATTTGTTCATCTATGTAGAATTGTTGATTTAAACCCTATTTCCCTACACACATAAGGCCTGTTTGGTTGTTGGTAATAAATTGTGGTAATGGTAATGAATTTATAGTGTAATTTTGTTAATGAGGTACCCTATCATCTCCATGGAAAACAAAATTTCATTTCCAGGCTTCAATTTTCTTCTCATTTTTCATTCCCATCCATTACCATTGGGGAGGGTGATATTTGATGGGAATGGATATTTGAGAAGAAAATTAGATAAATTGAAGCTAAGGTAGCACCACCATGAGAATGAATTTTATAGGAGATAAGTAGTTAAGTTTGTTATAACTAATTTAGTGAGTTTAGTTTTACTGTTATATTTGTCTATATATAGTGTACCTCTCTATTAGACACTATACTGATTACTTCTAATTCTTACATTCATTCTTACATTCATTCTATTCTACTCTGTTTCACATGTCTTCATACCAATTTTGGGGTTTAGGTTGCGATTTCTTTGTGCAATATTGTTTGTACAAATTTTACTTCGATCGCTATACTGCTAGTGATTGGTTTCTTTTTTCTTTGTTTCTTTTTCAAGATTTTGATTTCTCTTCCAAATTTAGTTACATAATTTATAACCGACTATCAAACAGACCGATAGTGTTGTAGGGTATTTTTTAAAGTTGAACGAAAACATCGTCACTTATATATTTGAATATAACGTATTTTCATTTGAATATTTCAAGCAAAAAATTGGGGCGGTAATATTACTAAGTTCATAAATATAATAATTGATAATGAGCCCACAAATTAACCCCTGCTAAGCTATTAAGTCTACTAGCTTTTAGACCTACCAACTCATTGGTTATTAAGAGTTAATTAACTCATACAATTAAATATTTAACCTTTTTATTTATTTATATTTAAATGAGGATTCTAACTTGAATTTGAGGTTGAGGTGGAGCCACCGCTCCAAAATTGTTGCCTCCGCCTATTATTAGTGAGCATCAAATCCAAGAGTAAAAATGGTGTAGTGCTACAACCTATATGGAGTACATTTTATTCTTAATCAACGTCCTCATTTTACTTAATATTGCGTGTTTTTTGACAAATTTATCATTAACACATAACTTTTTTTTTTCTCACTAACTTGAACTTTACTGGACAATTAAACTTTATTGGACTTATCGGAATACCGGACGATCACCATAAGCACATTGAAAAATGTCAGAACTATCGAATGCCAAGCCATATATCGTCGTAAAAACAAGGAGGCCAGCCTTTTAGGCTCCTTACTCAATTTTATGACACCACTTACTTTTGGGGCATTGCCCGCTGCAGGTCTGACATTTTTTGATGCGCTTAAGGTGCATCGTCAGAGTGAGTTTGAGTGTTCGGTAAAGTTTAAGTTAGTGAGAAAGATGAATTGTTAGAAACTAAGAACAAATTTGACAAAATCCGAGCAATGTTTAGCAGTTCACGTACTTTTTTTTTAATGATCAGTACTCTGGACCACACTACAAATCAACAGGTCCAATTTGAACGAAACATACATTTGAAAAGGGAAAGATAAGAAATCCTAGTAAAATGCGTGCAGTGAGATTCGGACTACCTCAAACTTGACATCTGCACACAAAATTCTCACACTGTACACTTTATTTAATATGATATTGTGAAGGAATACAATACAACAGTTAGGTAGCTCTCCTAAACAGAGTACGTAATACGTTATTACATTTGGTGTTGGGAGTGGGTATACGGATACAAGTATAGGACCCATCATTATCATCATTTCATTTTCCATTCACGTGCATGTGGCAATCTGGTCCAATATTGATTAATCAAGCTAGCCTCAGCTCACATGTCAAAAACGAATGGCAAGTGTCGTTCCTTACTCTTGTTTCACATTTCCAATATTTCAATAGCTTAGGTACGTACACCTAACTTAAAGTGCACTCAAGATTAATATTCTTACAATAATTTTAATGCTCCATTAGGTTTAACCATGTATATAATAATTTATAGATTTCATTCACGTGTTAGAGAAGAAAAGTTTCAGTAATTAAGCTCTAATTTTTAGCATAACTTCATGGCTTTATTTATAAAGTTTCATTAATTATGTGAAAAATTTTACATTTATACTTCGTAGTTAAAGTTACAATGTAATTAATAGTTCTATTGGAAAATTTTGTAAACAATTAATGCCTCCAATTCTAGTTAGATGCAATAGTCAAAATTTTACATTATTTATGTTATATATTTTGATCAAAATTTAAGTTTTACCGTAATGAAAAACAAAGTTAAATGGGGTCTCGTTAAATTCGCCGCAACATGTAATTTTTTTTTATATGTAGTTGCTATAATTTTTACAAACATGAAATTAATGATATTAAGTTTTGTTTCTGCATGCGTAAAAAGTACAATGTTACATCTAACTATAACTGAAGGTATTTAAGAAAACCTAATATTGCATGTTTAAGGAAAATGAGGAATTAATCTGATTATTTTGGAAAAAATTCAAACATGTAAAAAGGTCGATGGTGACCATGGAGTATGGTTATGTTTAATTGGTTAGGTCTAATATGAATTTTCTTAATCTTATTTTTTTTAAATATATGATATAATATAAATTTTTCTGATTTTTTAATCTGATGTAAATTTTTATTAAACTTTAACCTTATTTCTACACTAAATTATATAAAAATATTAAACAAATGAAAAGTAAAAATATATACTCACTTCGTAATGGTTTAATTGCAACAAATAGCTTAGCACGATTCCTTATGGACGTTTTCTTAAAGTAAGGCTGGTAAAATTTTAATTTGAAGGGTAAAGTAAGAGAGAAAAAATAATGTGTAAAATACTTTTATGACCCGTTTGGTAGCCGGTCGTATACAATGGTAATAGGAATGAATTTATAACTAAATTTAGAAGAAAAATCAAAATCCATTCTCATAGTGCAACTAGTTTAACTCCAATTTATATAATTTTCTTCATAAATATCACGTACCCTCCCCCGATGGTAATGGATGAGAATAAAAAATGAGAAGAAAATTGAAGCTTGGGAATGAAAATTTGTTTTCCATGGGAATTATAAGGTTTCTTTTTAACAAAATTACATTATAAATACATTACCATTAGCACAATTTATTGCCAACAACGAACCAAACGGATCGTTAGAGAAAATGTAAGATTTATGAGGGTCTAAAATTTTACTAAATTTAGAAAGATATGAATTGTTGCATTATTATGATACAGTCTTACTTAAAAAATGTTGTAGATAAATCAATAAGAATGAAGCAAATAATTTAATAGTAACTTAGCAAGGCAACCAGCAAATGAACCAATACGTGAAGCATGCCTGAGTCTCCCTAGGCTGTGTAGGCGTGTAGCCCGTAGGTGGGAACTGGGAAATGGAGCTTCATTCCCTAACTGATCATCGGCTCATCGCTTTATTATATGCCTAGTTCCTGAGATTGTCACGATAAGATACAGTATGCCTCAACATATGGCTTTTATCACAGGATTATCGAGTTGACATTGTACGTTTGTGGGGTCATAAGGGACTCTGAGAGATCTATAGTGGACTCTTAAGGCCCCGGGGTAGATAATGTTCCGACCTTTTGACATTGAAATCGCAAGGTATGATGGATGTCAACTGCACCATCCACTTTATGCTAAATACTTAGTTTGTTATCAAATTATATATGGTTTTTACATTTTGCAACAAAAAAAATATATGATTTTTACATTTAAGATATCCTTTTTGTTTTGGCAAAGGGTAGAGTTATCCTTTGTATGAAAGAGTAATGATAAACCACATACTCTGTGTGGATTCTTAAGTAATTATATGTTCTTCTGTTGTTTTTTTAATACTTTTTTCTAAGATTGGCATTATTATAGTTCTTTCTATTCTATTAGTTGCCATGAATAAGCATGTTTTTTTTTTTTTTTTTTTGGTGATGATCAAATTGAAGTAGAAAAATACCTAATAAACATAGTACATAATTGTACATCTCCTTGAATCATGTCGTATCTCAAATTGAAATTGTTAGTTATACCAGACGAAGAGGGAAAACTTGTATTGTTATTGTTGTTTGGTTGTTTGTTTTTTTTATTTCTCCATGAATAATAACTCCAAGATCTTTCCTTGTGAAGCTCCAAAATTGTATTGTGATTTCAAGTTTTCAACTACATACACGTAGGTTTTTTATAAAAAAAAAAGGAAAAGAAAAGAAAGAAAAGTAGATGCCAAAAACACATATAAAAATAAAAATATATATATACCATCAATTTTATATGCATTAACTCATAAAAGGCCAATGTATGTTTTTAATGGAAAGACCAAAAACCTAAATTTTTAGCTACTTAAACCATTTTTAAGTTCATATATAAACAACGAATGATGCCCGGGGTTTGTAATTACTGCTTCAAACTCACCTCTAATCCTTTAGGCTAGCGCCTAGCAGTTAAGTTAGACCTGATTATTGGACAGGGTAGTCTAATAGCATGCGGTTAGGGCCAAGGTTACATGGTCTTTATTAGAAAGGGTCTTTAATGGACAAGGCCTTATCGACCAGGGCCAAAAATAATAGCCTAATAATCTTTTTTAAAAAAAATTTTGACAAAAATAATTACATTAATATATTCGTATACATTTGTTTTCACTATTGGCTACATTAAATTTTATTTATATTTAATATTTTAATGGTCCGACCGCTAACGACCCGCTAATGAACCACGACCCGCTTTGGCCCGACCCAGTATTGACCCTTTTTACTCAACCCTGGACCTGCCCTGACCCGCACCGGCCTGATTATGACTCGCCCCGACCCGCCCAATAACCAGGTCTAGTTTAAGTCTTTGCTCTCCAACATGCTATTTAGATATTATTTACATTTTCTTCTTTTTAAATAAATAAGAAATATGTTGTTTAATGTTTCATCCTATTTTGCTTTGTCCATATTTAGCTACAATTTTTATTGTCGAAACTATCTTGAGTTTTTCATTAATTCCAATACAATATATTGATGTTCTTATACCCCCGTTTCATACTATGTGTAAAAAATAAATATTTTATATCTGACAAATAATACTCATTTTTACACATTATAAAACAAATCATGGTGGTAAACGACACTCCCCCATAATTTGTAAATTCTTTTTCACCTTGATTAAATAAATTAATTAATTAAACGGCAATGTTATATGTACTCATCTCAGATTTTTATAAGAATTAAATATTTCTTAAAATGATATTCTCTCTGTCCCAAAATAAATGTTCTATATCGACTTTGGGTATTATTCATTTAGTAACTTGGACTCCCTTTAATTTTATAAATGTAACGAAAAACATAGACATGTGAGATCTTGTTTGATTTTTCTCGATGCGTACTTTCCAAATATATATATATATATTGCAATTTTTTTTGTTATATACAATTAAAGATATTAGTCTTTAAAATTGTGTCTCGAATGATGTGAAAAAATAAATAAAGCATTTATTTTGGGACGGAGGGAGTTCAAAATTAGGAATTTTTGACGAAATCACACGTAAATCGGTGTATAGCATTTTCCATAATTTTCACGAATTTGTTGGTTTACTTTATAATTTTGCTACAATCAATAACAAATGCTCAAAATAGTGCTAAATATATATTATAAAAATGATCAATCAAGTACGCATTCCACGCTATAAGAAGTTAGGACAATACATTGGCTCTTTTCGCGAGTATATAGAATTCAACAAAAGTGATTAGTCAGACCGTCTTTAAATTTCCTCTTTAAACTTTTTAGCATTAGTAAATATAATATAATATAATATAATATAATAGTGTGTAAGAAAATAAAAGTGAAATTAGAATAAGGGGGGAATGTTTCCAAAAGCAAACCAATCACAGGATCAATCATGCAAGTAAAGATTCTTTCTCATATTATCAGTGCAAAGACGATATCCTTTTAAGCATTTACATTTCATCCTTCGGACCACTATATCAAAGTCATCGTCTTCATTATTATTCTCCCTTTACGGTCCAAATTAAAGCATAATAATAATAATAATAATAATAATAATAATAAAATATACTAATATTATTAGCAAAAATTATTGAGTAGTATAAAAATAATTAATACATAGTAATAGAAATTAAGCTCTTTGTAATCATAACAAGATAGCGCCCCTCTTATTAACATATTCTTGTGCCTCAACTATTAGCTTAAGTTTTTGGTTAAGATGATCCTCAAACATGGTATCAAAAGCATACCTAATGTATAGGTCATGGGTTCGAATCTCTCTTCCCTCATCCTTCTAAGTGGAATAAATTCGTGCCATGTATGCCAAAAGGATCTTTTATGTGATGAGGAGTGATAGAGTATATACATTATTTAATTTTTAGAATTTGAATCCAATACCAATACACTTTCTATGGGACTTTGACATTAGTTTTTTTTTTTTTTTGGATACAAATGAGGATTAGTTTTTTGTTTTTAATAATAAAGGATAATGAACGAGAATGTAAAGTTAATTAACCCTCCAAATTAATTAGGGTTGCAGCGTGCCTAATTTATTCTCCTCATCAATAATTATATGAATTTGATAGTGAGTCAGTCCACAACTAATAGTAATAACTACTAAACTTTATTATCAAAGTTGATAATAACGATCAATTCAAGTTATCTCCAACATGGCTGGCTGGACATTGCTACACCTACCCACCGTGTTGACAATCCATTACTAATAGAACAATTAAATAATATTATTTATATCAAGTGAGACTCTATTATCAATGCTCTCATATAAGTCTTTATTAGTAGTGGGTAGTCAACCCGGTGAGTAGACTAAGTTTTTTCCTGGCTCATGGGTACGAATTGAAGACCATTATTGACGCTAATGATTTCAGGTACAAAGGCCAAGGAACATCCTAGATTAGCCTTATTAGTTGCAAAACAATGAACTATGCGTAATATCACGAATAATAAACTCTGCCGACTATGTTGCATGAAAACAGGTACGGGTACGGAATACATTAGTTTCAAATTAAGGATACGGGTACGGATAAGAAATAATACATAACATATATAAAAATATGAAATTTTATGAAAATCTTCAATGTAACTTGGAAATTATATTTGTAAACTAACAAATAATTAGTTGTATGTAAAACTACAAAACCCTTTTCAAAGAAAGATGAACAAAAAAATAACTCAAATAGGATAAAATATTTTTTCAAAAATTTAATAAAAAATAAAGTGAATTATCGGGTATTCGTGATGTATCAGCAGTATCGGACACGGATGCGAATAACTAATTGAAGTATACATGCATTCTAGTCTGCCGATACTGATAATGACATGACATTGGTCCTAGAATAAGACGTTTTACTGTATTTTTAACTTTCTTTCATGAAAAAAATACTAGTATTGTTTTATTAAATTCTTTTAAAGCAACATTATCTTAGAATATTAATCTTGATTCTTATTATTATTGTTAAATTTAGGATTTTAAATTAGACGAGACAATCACCTACACCCAAAAAAAAAAAATTTGCTTTAGTTATTAGGAAAGATGTGGATTTGAAATGTCCTTCTCGTTCGTGAGAATGCGAGTTGAAGGTATAGAGCAGTAATGTGAAGCCATGAAGGTAGTTTTCAGCTTTTTTTTCAGCTTTTCTTTTTTTATCGCACCAAAAATGTTGTAGCCATTAGCCAAGCTGTCATTAAGCTCCCATTTTCATCCATATTGGCACCGTGACAACGATTTAAAATAAAAGAAAAAAAAATGATAAATGAAAAACTCTAGTGAACCTAAATAAAACACCAACTGTATTTTTCAATTTTATTTTCTTTTATGTCGAATGACTTTGACTGGATCAGTTGGTCCAAGTGCCCCGTGATCCTCGAGGTCACGAGTTCTACACCCCCTACCTTGTCTGCCCAGCTAATTTTCTAAGATGGAAGCCTTATATAGGACTCATCTTTCCTTAAAAAAAGGAAGAAAATGTATAGTATATATATATATATACTTCCTCTGTTCCAAAGAAAACGCAACAGCCAACATTTTACACTATTCACATTATAGTCAAGTGGGATCTTGTTAGATTCTTTTTGTAAAATACTATCTTAATATAAACTTTTTATAATTTTTAAATATTCATAATTACAGTTATTAATGGTCAAAGTAGTGTCTCGGCATGCGTGAAATGTTGACTGTTGCATTTTTTTTGGAACGGAGGAAGTATATATCTATTTATTTTTCAATAACTTTTTGTTTTTGAAAAAAGTATTGTTTCAATGGTGGAATATAAAGCTAGTATCATTTTTATGTTTGGCATTGATAATGTTATGTCACACTAGCGCTTAATTCAGACCTTACTCTAGGTTAACTTACTCCCTGCTCTAGATAGGTTACCCAAGTAATTAATTTAGTCGATACTATAGCGGGAAGATTAATTAATCCTCTGATATGTATGCAGTACAGTTTAAATTTAAGATCAGATCTCACCCGGCCCCTATCATTGTTTGAAAATTTTATGCTATTGCAGTACTAGTGTCATGTCAACTTCTTGTATTATATTTACTGAATTTTAACCAAAGCTCAGCTCGGGGATATACAGGATTACAGGCCCACCCCATGCCCCTACCACAGAAAATAACCAGTGACGGGTGCCCCGGGAGGGATGGACGACTCGGGGTATGTATAAGGTTTCAAACCCATGACATCACCGCCGGTCCTTGGAGAACAAAGCTCTAAACATGTACCATAGCAACGTTGATACTCATAATAATAATAATACCTACTAAATTAAATGTCATGGTTGCTAATGGATGTATGTGTAATTATTTGTATAATTGGATTGAAGGTGGTCATGACTCATGAGTGATTATTTATATTTGTACTTTTTTAATACGACAATTTATACGAGTAAGCTCCATCACATCTGTCCTATTTCAGGATCGATCATATTAAGCTGGAGGGTAAGGATCAAATAGATGACCTGTTACTATTTGTATTATAAATTACTATTTGTGAGGCCTATTTGTACATACCTTATTTTATTATAAAAGATGTCAAAAAATGGAACTATTTTACATATTGTAAAAGAGTCTTAAGATCGTTTTTTACTTTATTTTACTTGTACAAGAAAAATTAAGCTCAAATTTTTTATTTTGATTTTTTACCGGCAAGGTATATGGTTCTCGCAGACATTGATGTTTGTTTCGAGATATAAAGGTTGAAGATAAGAATTACTTATTTTTATTTGAGTTAATCGCTTGTTTATTTATAGTACATGGCATTTTTTTTTATGAGGAATGAGATAGGAAGTAAAAAAATTTATTTAGTCTCATCAAAATAATACCTAGAGAGGGGGTGGGGGATATGTAATATGAGGAAAAATTAAGTTACTTTCTTAATCCTATCAAATACAAAACAAAGAATGAGGATTATATTAGTGAGAACCCACTCATCAATTCTCTATCGATCTCCTTCCTATTCTATAATCCCTCTGATACTTATTTTTCAAAACAAACACCACCCAAATATTTCATATATGAGTTGAAGTTTTAACAAGCAATACATTATTATGGGCTTGAGATTGAGGCTTTGTCCTAATGGAGAAGTCATTCAAACACTGGTTTAGTAAGGATCTCCTCCATGCCCACTATCTATTAATTATACTAAAAAATCCCCTATGAAACTGTCTAATGGTCTGACAGAAATTTTAGTTTAAAATTGTAACTTTTTAGTGTGTGTGCATATATAACTTTTTGTGTATGATTTCATGTTTAAAAAATTACAGTTTTGGACAGAAAGTTACTTTGTCAGACCATATGACGGTTTGACATATACATGAGACTTGCTATATTATATTTTTAAAATAAATTATTGCGAAATGAATCTTTGATGAATTTTTATGGGCTCAACACAAGTCAGTACAAGAGCCATATTTAACATGGTATTAGAGACATACTTACGACTTTGGATTTTTAATGGCTAATATTATGGGTTAACTTAAATGAATGACACGTATGAGTGGAAGCGGGTATTGATAAATCCACTTTGGCCTATGAATATGACACATTACCCGAACTTCAAGAAAAGGATCTCACATGTGAAAAGGAGTGTTGAAACTTTATGACCATCCCCAAACAAGTGAACAACACATGAGATCGAATGTCTCACGTTGATAAAGAGAGAGTTAAACACTTTATAAAGCTAATAGGTTACTCTCTTATTGTCATACGATATTAAAGTGGAACCTTCTAAGTCTTGTAAGATGGATTGTCTCTCAGATCACTACTGAGTGGAGTAATGATGTAAATTAATAGTTGTTATATCGCCTATATTTATTTAGCGGTTTTTGAATGAATGTCTTAATTATTGTCTCGTGCAACGCAATTATTGTCTTGTGTACACAATTATTGTCCCAAGGTTCGTTTATTGTCCACGTACTGTTTTGGCTTTACTTGTACGCGGCACCACTTCCATTTATTCCTGACACAAATAGAGCAACATGATTGGTTGGGAAGCTGTTATTTGCATATAACTACTATGAGCAAATACTGACTCCTACTGAGTGCGGCCCATGCTCGTATTTAACAATATAATTTTCTTATCCTTTTGAGATCCGCGTGGGCCATTTGCGAGGAAGAGAACGAAACGAACTTCCCCTCTCCATTTCAGATGAAATGCCTCTCGATTTTTACCTTGTAAATTTGTAACCCTCCCAACTCTTTAACAATATACGAAGAACTATACCTGATTTTCAGTTAAATTCTAAAATTACAAATATTAAGGGAATTTTATAAGGGCTAAAGATTATCCTCAAGGCGCTTGATAAGGTAACTAAGGGTCTAAGCGTGCGTTTTTTTCAATCTATTAGACCTGATCTAATCTGAACTAATTTAAACTTATTGGAACTTATTACACTTGAATTGGATTTATTTGAACTTATTAAACCTGAAACTTATTTATTTTAAGCTCTGTACAACTTATTAAACTTGAACTTATCTGAACTTATTACACCTGAACTGAACTTATCTGAACCTATAAGACCTGAATCTTTATTTTAAGGTGAAGATAACATATCCGAAAATTGAAAACAATAAGTTATATATTAAAAATATCAATTATATCGATTACGTGTAATTTTGACATGCATTCTAATTTATTTATTTTTATCAATTAGATAAATAATGTTTAGAAGTAGATTTGAACCTATTAATTACTTCTTATAATTCAAGGTCATGCACTTACCTTTTCAACCAAGTACATTCTAAAATTATTATCAGTCCATGAAATATATTAAATGTTTATCTAAGCACCTCAGCACTCAGGGCTTTTGTTAGTCATATTATCAATTTTATAAATATTAAAACTTCCTAGGCCATATCAATCTTTTTGTGACAAATAACTTTGGCAAAGACTCATAAACAAAATTTGTTTATGGGCGTTAAAGGGTGAAATAGATAGAGATATATAAAACATGTGACGAAAAGAGAAATAGGGAGAAATGATTATAATGAAACAAAATATTTATTGCAAATACTAAATATTTTTGGGAGTGATTTAGCAAATCTAAGGTTATTATTTTTGCGTTTTTACTGGTCAAAATTGTATTAAAAAGACTAATTTTACTCATTTATCTCTTCGATTTAAGGTTGCTCAAGTACTTTTTTCCTAAAGAGTTTTTGAAAGGAAAAAGGTTAATTTGCAAATAGAATGATATGTGTCAAACGGGCCTGGGCCGCACCCGTCACAAGGAGTACAATTCAAGTCCATGCCACTTTACAAGATCAAGGAAATTCCACCTCAAAATCATATGGCAATAAAGGGAGTAACATTCCCCCTTAATAATTCGTTCATCAATAATCAAGTGGGATAACACTTGCACTTACATTTGGGCTGTTTATGGGCTCAACACTCCCTCTCACATGTGAGTTGTCCATAATTTGGCCCAGATCAATCCAACCAAACCTGGGCTCTGATACCATATCAAACGGGTATGGCCCCTGAGTTGCATCTGCCATGAGAAGTGCAAGTACTGTTTACACAATTCTGGTGGGGTTAAGTAATATTAGGAGTAGCCCATCCCCTCACATGTGAGTCACCTTTAAACTTGCAATATGGAAAGTTCACACTTCCTTATTGGACATTCTTTGGACTTCAAACATGAGGACAACAAGCCCCGACTTGCGGCGACAAATTTGTTGAGATTCTTGCTCCAAACAAATATTCAAATACCTTCCATATGCACACAATGGGCCCTCCCTTTCTGGGATTGATAACTGGGCTAAGATTGTTCTCTCTAATACCATGATAAATTTCACCGGGCCAAGTAGTTGTGAGCCTAGTCCAGAGGAGACTCTAACCATACACAGATTTGGTAGGTCGGGGTTCCATTATAAAATCAAATGGTAATATAGTGTGGGGCCAACTAAGTATTTAAATATAATGAAAGTTAGTCATTGCATTTGTAACCCACTTCTTAAAATACGATCTATCATCATTATATTCATCAAATGCAACCTAGCTAGCTATTAGTTTATGAACAAAAGGTGAGTATGGGAACAGAGTGGTTAAGATGAATACATCTTTTTTTTTTAATGGTGATGTTTGATATATTAGGAATCGCTTAATTACTAAATAATAACTCGTGTCCTCAAGATTACAAGTTTAATTAACTCCTGAACCACAACTACTCCAAGTTGCAATTTATAATAGTCTCTAAAGATGTAGCATCAGAAATTATGTTGTGCTTTTATAATTTTTATTCTTGTTGGAAAACTCACATTGATTCATACACATTTCCCCATAGAGTTCCTCTACCATGGGTGTATATATATATATATATATATAAAGATTCTTGCCAATTGAATAATAGTAAGAAAGCTTAGCATTTATAAAACAGTGAATATCTTCGGTGTGGCGGATCCAGAAATTATATACAGTGGGGTCATTTTATAAAAGATGGAATTTAAAGGAAAAATGAGCGAGATAAAAGAGTTATGGAGTCACTTTTCACTATCGAACGGGGTCATTTTTCCAATAAAATACAATAAATTACCAACTTTCATACAAAATATAATATATTTATTAAAAAAAATTGTTGCCACAATTAATTACTTGAACCTCCATCCGCCATTGATCTTGACGAGTCCAAAAGAAAATGTCTCTGATGTATAATAATTAGCAGAGCTATTTGCTTCCTGAAAGATACGAGTTGAATAATACTTAGAAAAATGGTAAAAATGTGGTGGATATCATCCATAATCAACAATATATAATTAGTAGAGCTATTTGCTTCTCGAAAGATATATATATATATGTTTAATAATACTTAGAAAAATTATAAAAATGTGGCAAATTATCATCCATAAGCAGTTGATCTTCCAGAAAAGAAAATTGACCTTTTGAAATACAAATCATTAGTAAACATGTGGTATAGGGCAAAATTTTGTATGTGTATAAACAATAATAAGAGTGTAAATGTGTAATCGTGTATACGTACGTAAAATTATTATTAAGAGTAAACTTAATTAATGTCGTTGACCTTTTGGTTTAATAAGACTTATCATGATTAGGGTTAATAATCCAACATATGGTCATATATATTACCTTTACTCTATACCTAGCCTGATAATAAAAGTAGTGATATACCCAAAGTTTGCATTATTGCATTACAATTGATATTCGCAGTTTCACACAAAGATGATAAATCCACATCATCACATGCTATTATGAATATGATGTGAACGTACTGGATATTAAAGTGTCAACAATATGAAGACATTGGCTAACTTTTTTTTGTTCTAAATGATAATGTAGGTCGTAGTATTAAGTTTTGTGTTTGGGTCATACAGTAGGTCATTCGGTCTAATTGTAGCCAATACACGTATCTAAAAAGGAAAAAACAGGAGATACTCGCAGATACGTGCAGTGAGGCCAGTTCAATTTGGACCATACAGTAGGTCATTCGCCCTATTAATTTGAATTGAAGTAAATTGGACTAGACTAAATTTAGTTGAAATCAACAAGCTAGATTAAACCAAATTGAAATAGGTTGAATTGAATTGAAAATAATTGCAAAAGATAGGATTTTGCATACTCAATTTGAAAGTGCAAGATTATTCTATTAAGGTGGTCATAAAATTGTTCAGCCTATTCTCTTTCTCGCTCGTTCTCTCTTTCCCCTCTATAAAACTCTAAAGCCCTATTTTTATAGCCGCAGGGGCGGCCATCATCAACCTTTTCGATGATGGTAAGTCATAACTTTTTATTTAATTTTCTAGTTTTAATTATTTTGGTTAATAATAACTCTCCATTCTCCCCCTTAGTGGAATTTTTGCCTAATTTGTGGGTGCTTTTTCTCTTTTATTAGTTGGAGTTTTCTTCACAAAACTATGTTAGAATGATAAATTGTCTCATTAAAGACTGCAATATTCAGCGAACAAACGGGAGACGAGCAGCATTGTCAAATTTGATTCATCATCATAATAACATTAAAGTGTACTTCTATTTAATACGGTTAGATTGCGATTCAAATTTTCTTAATACCTATTATAGATGGACGACTTAAGATATTTATCCTTCCCTTAGCTTAAAAAAAATGGTGGGGGTCAAATTGAATGGCGCAAATGCGACAATTATTGTTCTTTACTACTAATTACTTACTAGTTATTACTTACTAACTACTTTACTACTTAATACACTTACTAAGCTTGTTAATAGTAATGAAAGGAACAAAGAAAAGGACAGAAAGTGCAAGTTCAGAGGGGTGTGGAAATACCTTTGGAATGTAGTAGTAATTTTTTTTTTCCTTTTTTTTTTTAAATAAAATTTTTATTTTTATTTTTTTTGGGTGGTGGACTTTACAAAGGAGGGAAATCCCTTACCCTTTCTCATCCACATCTCTTTCTCTCTCTTCAATTCTTTCTTCCCTAACTTTCTCTCTCTTCCTTCTTCTCTCCTCTATCTCTGTCTGTGGTTGCTGTTTTGTCTATCTTTATAAGCATCATTCAAGGTCAGTCTT
Organism: Salicornia ramosissima; assembly: GCA_951394345.1. Taxonomy (NCBI): domain Eukaryota; kingdom Viridiplantae; phylum Streptophyta; class Magnoliopsida; order Caryophyllales; family Amaranthaceae; genus Salicornia; species Salicornia ramosissima. The sequence continues at coordinate 13,937,456 of OX596239.1, forward strand.
GTTTATATTTTCCCTAATTATAATATGTTCTTTTTGGTTTCTTCTTCTTGGTTTTTAGCATCTTTAATTTGCTAGTATCATAAGATCTTTAACCCATTTACATATTTAATTTCCCACCTCCCTTTATCTTATTAATCATTAAAAAAAAAAAGCAAAACCAAATAAGTAACAATAATAATAATATTATTAGGGTTTAGTATTAGTTTGTTGCTCTAGATCTCAACTCATCAAAACATCTCAAATTTTCATTTATTTGGTTGAATTATACTTATATTGACTGTTGCTATATATAGGTTTTCATCACCATTATTATGCTCCATTAAACTATATAGTATATACATATACAAATATATTATATAGTTTATTGAATTCTCTACTTTGAACAAAGATGATCAAAGGTATGGGATTAGATGAGAGCATGTCCAATTTGACTTCCACTATATCCGGTGAAACAAGTATTTCATCCAATGCTAGAAATGATCAATCCTCCTCCACCACCACCACCAACGCAAACAACACCATGTTATACCCTCAAGTATCATCCACGTCATTCGCTTCGCCGAATCAAGTTCCGGGTCAGCCACCACCCGCCAAGAAAAAGCGGGGCCTCCCCGGAAACCCAGGTGGCCCGCCATGCTATTCCTTTTCTTTTTTTTAATTATTATACACAGTTTTCAATACACAAGTTTAACTATGATACCAGTAGCTGGTACCAGTAGTAGTTATTAATTTATTATAACACGGTGTGTATGTGTACCAGACCCAGATGCAGAGGTGATAGCCCTATCACCAAAGAGTCTACTAGCGACCAATCGATTCATTTGCGAGATCTGTAACAAAGGGTTCCAAAGAGATCAAAACCTGCAACTTCATCGACGAGGTCATAACCTACCATGGAAGCTTAAGCAAAGGGCTAAAGACCAGATCATTCGTAAGAAGGTGTACGTGTGTCCCGAGCCTAGTTGCGTGCACCATGACCCTTCTAGAGCTCTAGGGGACTTAACTGGGATTAAGAAGCACTTTTGTAGAAAACATGGTGAGAAGAAGTGGAAATGTGAGAAGTGTTCGAAGAAATATGCTGTTCAATCTGATTGGAAAGCTCATTCCAAGATTTGTGGTACTAGAGAGTATAGATGTGATTGTGGAACTCTTTTCTCTAGGTATGTAACTACACTTGCTTAATTACTCACTTGTTCTAAATCATAATCATTATTCAAGGTTTTAATTTTTTTTAAATTTTAATATGGTTAATAATTCACCGTCTTTTTGCTGGTATAAGAATTTGAATCTCTAACCATTGAAATTAGATGTGAAGGTAGAATCATTGTTCTATGCTGCAATCTTCTACTCATCCAAGTTAGTAATATTTATATAGTATATAACATATTTTTAGGCCTCAATTATCAGCTTAAACTATTGAACTTAAACTGATAGTTAAGACCTAATAAGAATATGTTATGTAATCTATCAAATATGTTAATTAGCTGTTGCATTGTATGTGTGAAGTATGTTAGTATGAAAATTGTTCTAATTTCGGTGGATAACGTGTTGAATTTGGTAGCTTAATATCCAAATTGCTAGTTTACATGCAACTAATTGACTATATGTTTAGATTCAATGTGACTAATTATTAGTGGTCAAGCTGTAAGTCACTAAAACACAGAAATATTTTTTGAGATAAAAAAAAACTAAAAAATATAGAAGATTGAAGAAATTTTTCTTTGAAAAAACTAAATTTAAATGAAATGAGATAGAATCTTGTGGTTTATATATGTATGTTCTACAATGCAACACTAGTACACTACATTCAATTCTATTTTCAATTTGTTTTTGCAAAAATTATCTCAATTGAACTTATTACTTTATCTTTCAATTTAGTTTTTGCTAAATTTATCTCAATTGAGTAATTCTTTTCATTGTGGAAAAGTTTTTTTTTGTCAACATACACGAATTTAGTTTTTACTCCCTTTGTTTTAAAATAACTGTTCCACTTTGATCAAAAAGCTCTCACAATTTTGGTCAAAGCGGAGCAGTTATTTTGATACGAATGGAGTATTTTTCTAGCAAAACTTATATTTATTGAATTGACTTATTTTGAATTTAGAATAGACCCTATATAGATAATTTTACTGTCTTTCTGCTTCACTTTATTTAATTTATTACACTTTAATTAATTTTCTACTATACAAAAAAAATTAAATACAATAAACAAAGTGAAACAGATAAGATAAAAATTGAAACTGGCTAAGGGAAAAGATTTACAGAAAGAAAATTTAAAAGGGAAAAAAAACATAGTACAACTGAATGGAAGATGACTAGTTGTATGATTGCATGTGAATAATAGCCCAAAATAGTACTTGTAGTTACAATTACTCATGATATGAAACAAGTTCAACCCTTTTTTCAGATCAAACATAATTTAAGACTTTTATTTTATTTTATTTTAATATTAGTATAGCCAATTATCCAACCATTGGAATCCTGCTTTTATTTTTATTATTATGTCTCACTCATTATTACAATTTGAATATCGGGATCAGCAATTAGTGGATTTTTATTTTTCAGAAAAAATTCCCCTCCCTTTAATTTTCTCTTTTTGTATCTTGGGGATTGAAGCAAGTCTTTTCATGAGTCAAGCCAATAATATGCCCGTGAATGTGTGCATGTGTAAAAGAAAATAGAGGAAAGGCATCATGTGGGGTTATATGCTACGAAACCTGATTTATTATTTGAATTTATTTTTTAGCACCCATTAACACTTATGATCTGTTTTTTTCGGCTTAAATTTAATTCAGTTTAGTTTAGCTTTCAATGTTCTTCTCTTATAAAATATTACTTTCAGTTGTATTCAGTTCAATTTAGTTTAATTCAGTTCAGTTATATTCAGTTGAAATAAAACAGACCCTTACTTCAAGCTTCCACATTATTATCAGGGGGTGTCGGGTGGGTGTGCAAAAAGTCTCACTGCATAGGGCCCCGTTATATAAAGGGCCTATTTTTTTGATTTTCTTAGTCATTTGTCTTATATTATTCTTATATTTTTATATAAATTAATGATTTTCTACTAAAATATTTTTGGGATGTATACATGTATTATCAAAATAATATCAAAGATTAGCATTTATTAAGATCTGAAGGGCCTAAGTACAATTTTAGATCGAACAGGGTCCCCGATAACTCCGACACGGCCCTGGTTATTATGGTTAAAAGCCTTTTTTTTTTTTTAATTTATTTCAATTTATGCCTATGAACTTGATATAATTTATTTTACAAAATCTCTTGTAAGATCGTTTGCACTAAAAGTAGAATTTTTTGCATATTTATTTTAACTCATTTGATCATAATTTAGTTTGTTTCTAATATATAAGTAGAGAGTAAGGTAAAAAGAAAATATGTAGTAATTTTTTAATGATAAATACAACTTTTTAACTGCATATCAGGTGTCAAAATGTAAATATTAATTGAAATCAAATAAGTATCAATTACACTAAATTACGCATGATTTGGTATAAATACTCAAATTATATATATTACTAATGCTTCAATACAACCTTTGTCCATTAAGATTGTATATGTAAAATGATTATCTCAACCAAAAGTTTAAGTTAATATTTGAGTTCAAAGATTATGTTATATACTTTTCCTCTGTTTTTTTAGTTGCTACATTTTTTGAATATATGTGAGAGATAAAATAATTAAGTATAGTAACTAAAAAAAACTGAGGAAGTATTATCAAAGGATCTTAACCAAAAGCTTAAACTGATTGTTGAGGTAAAAAATTATGTTGGATCTATTATTATTATTATTATTATTATTATTACAAGTATTATTTTTTACTTCAATGTGTTCTTGGAGGCAAGAATCAAGAATCATTGAATCAATGCAAAATGCAGATAAAAGAATGGTGAAAACTTGACATCAAGAATGAGCCATTAATGAAAGAAGTTAATGCTACATACATACACTATTTCAACTGCATTATTATTATTATACATACTATATACCTTCTGAAATTATTCCTTTTGCTTGATTCTGAAATTAATGAAGCAAAATAAATTGAGATTTATTATGATTGTTTTTGTGTGCAGGAGAGACAGTTTCATAACTCACAGAGCTTTCTGTGATGCATTAGCAGAAGAGAGTGCAAGAGCAATAAACCCACTTAGTACTCTTCCATCTTCAGTAGTTTCACACCAAACTGCTGCTGGTGTCATTGCAGGACTTTCCACTTCTGCTCACCTTAATCTTCCACCTCACTTGACTTCTCATCATCATCTTTTACAATCACTCCCTCTTAAGAGGGAGCCTGACCACCACCACCACCATCAATCAAATTTCGCCGCCACGAGATCTGATATCCCGCCATGGCTAGCGTGTCCACCACCACCACAACAACCACCACAGCAACAACAGACGATTTCGTCGCCGCAGCTGTACCCTTTCCAACAACATTCACATTATGAACAACAAAGTTGTTCCAATAATAATAATAATAATAATAATAATAATAATAATAATAATAATAATAATAATAATAATAATGTGGGGTCCACATTATCGTCTTTTCAAACCCCACTTCACCCCCAGATGTCTGCCACCGCCCTCTTACAGAAGGCAGCGGAGATGGGGGTGACTGTAAGTCACCAACAGCAGCAACAACAACAGCAGCAGCAACAGCTAATACTGTCAAATAACAGTACTAGCTGTGGGCTGACAAATGTCAACCAAGGGTTTATGCAAGAACATCATCATGGAATGACAGAGGGGCAGTCATCCATGCTGCATGACGTTATGCTGTTAAGCTCATTTCAGTCGTCAGGACCACCAGTAAGCGGTGGTTTTGACTCGTCTTCAGGGTTTGGAGACTTCCACCACCAAGCCATGGCGGCAACAAAGCCACAACTTAACGGTGGTGGTGGAGGTGGTGGCGGCGGCGGTGGTGGTAATGCCAATGATGGGTTGACAAGAGATTTCTTGGGGTTGAGAACATTTTCTCATAAGGATTTCCTAAACATGGCAGGGCTTGGGCATATGAACCATACTTCAGCTTCTTTTGAACAACAACAACAACAACATGATCATCATAATAATCACAACCAAACAACACCTTGGTAAGGACAGTTTAATTATGATGAGTTACAAATAATTAATGATCAGTAATTATATTTTTGTTTTTATTATTCTTTGAATTATTGTTATTATTATTTGCATGTTTATAGGAATTAGTAAACAATGGGAGTATAATTTCTACTGTTACAAACTTTTTTGTAATTCTTGATCATGATTCATAAAAAGACAAAAGAAAGTTCCCCTTTTTTTAATTTTCTTTTTGTTAATTAGTAAACAGTAAAATTTGCTGTTGAAAAAGAGTTCATGTGGAATCTTGAACATGATAATGCCAATTCATTTCTTCAGTCAGAGGTAACTTTTTTCCACAATCCCAAGGAATACAGTATATTACTGTGTAACTTTACTTTTTCCTAGTCTAACCACTTATTACTAAAATTAAAAATAATAATAAAATAAAAATGTTACTAGCTCACTTGTTTTTTTTTTTTTTGTTTTTTTTTTTTTTGCAAAGGGGCTCACTTGGTTTTGAATTCAAAATATATGTAGCTAGGTCCACTTTGCCACTTTGCCTTGTATAAAGTTATAATTATGTTATTATGGAGTTATATTGCATCCTAAACATAAGAGCTGAGTAACACCCAATGATAAAGCTGTTTAGGGTTTGTTTTTATTCACCTTATCTATGTTTGAACTAGAACAAATAAGGTTAAAGATTTGATAAAGGCTAATAACTACTTTAGGTTATGTTTGATTCATCTAAAATTTGCAAATTTGATTTGACCTAAATTTATTTTTTCTGATCAAATTTAAACTTATACTACTAGAAAAGATGTTATTTACGATGTGAATTTTCGCCGCATAAATGTGACTCTGTCGAAGAAAAGGAGGGCCGCAAATGATTTTTCCGTCATAAAAATATGAACCCGTCGTAGAAAATGGGGTCGCAAATGGTTTTTCATGTCGCAATCCCGTCGTAAATGAGTCAATTTTAGTAGAGTTTAGGATATATATTAGGTGAAGTTTAGCGACGGGCTCAAAAATCGTCATAAAAAATCTACATTTGCAACGGGATTTAGCTAGCCCCGTCATTAATGTGTACCCATTGTTAAGAGATTAATTTTTTGCAGTGTTATTGCCTAATTTGACTAAACTTAGGGACCATGTATATATTTCTAATCCATAAGGAAAAAATATATCAATTAAGATCTTATTTTACTTGTATTAATGAGCAGTTTTTTAATATATTATTTTAATATTTTTTTTTACGAAATTAAAGATATTGATTTGATCTAAAATAAGTAATAAGTTCTTGTAATAGTTTCAGCGAAGCAACAATAATATCTAACAAGATTTTATTAAGAGAAAAAAAATTATATAAGATAAACTATATTTGGAAAAGCAAAAAATATTCAAAGAAGATTTTTTTTATAGATGAGAGTCTTGGTTATAACATGAGTGTCTCTAGTGATTAATTGAGCTCAACTAAGAAATTTTAAGTCTAACACAAACAAGTATGCTTGTATTAAGAAATTCTCAGGCAATTAAATAAACTTGAATATCTTTAACTATATTATTTCGCATAGTAATAGTAAAAAATTGTAGAATAGTAGTGATAATAACTGCTAATAATAAATTAGGAGAAATTACAAAAGTTTAGTTATCAATATTATTTTCTTAACTATAAATAATGAATTTATATTGTTACGATTATTGAGCCTAAATTGAGTTCTAAGGTAATTTGAAATTAGAAACTTAGGCGCCAAAAAACTTGAGGTAAGCTCAAATTAAAGCTTAACGAGTCGAGTTAACCCAATCTAAGCGAGTTAACGAGTCGAGTTAACTCAAATTAAAGCTTAACGAGTCGAGTCGAGTCGAGTCGAGGTAAGCACATACTCAGCTCATTAAAACCTCTAAATAGTAAATATGACTCGCTTAGATAAACTTGTCATATCATGCAACAATTTTACATTTCAAAAAAAAATTAGTACATAAGTCTAACAATCTTAAATTTGGGATGAATAAAAAATATTTTTACATGAATTCTCAGCGCTATTATATACTAATCCAGTCAAAAGGAAAATGATCAACCCACATCAGGTATGGATCCATAATTTAGGTAAAAGAAAAAAATATATCTTTTTTTTTTTTATTTAAGCTTGTCGATTCGATAATCAATTATATAATCATTGTATCCAATAAGTTCAATATTGTATCCAATGTTTAATATTTTGTGAGGGATCCATATTGATGAGTATGAGTCAATCATTCCTGCACTAGCAACAATATTTCATTTTTCTATTGCAACATTTGCCTTTCAAGATTATTTTTTTAACTAAGGACTTTAGTTACCATGTCAAATTTTGCTTGGATCACATTGTCTAGCTATATATATACAATTTAAACATCGATCAGACAAAAGATTTCTCATAATTGTTACTATCAAATAATTAAAGTCGTTAATATCTATCTATCATATATACATAAGTGATTTAATTTAGAACCGTAGAAAAAGTATTTGTTGGTAAAAAACAAAGTCAAACGAAAACAAAAACATCCCAAGTAGATAAGGCCATGATTGATATTTTATCCTACTATTCTCTAGTACATTTTTTTTCATAGATAATGTGTGGGATACTAGGCCTTGGAACCGGTCCCTACTGCAGGTCACCCGGCCCAATTTTTAGCCAACACGCGCATCTGTAAAGAGATAATTCTCTACTACATATATGCTCTAATTAGTCCCTTTTTTGTCTTATTTTTGGTTCTAATTAGTTTTGTATTTTTGGAGCATATTTCAAATAAATTTTTACAAAGTTCCTTTACTTAGAGCTAATAATTGGAAAGGTGTGAGAGGAGACAAATTAATTACTTTAATTTTGAGGTAACCAAACAAACACCTTATAATAATAATAAGTTTCTAATCGTACAAGTATATATGTAGGACAAAAATAGGAATATCCTAGCTAGTCTCATCTTAAGATTAATAATTGTATGTTCCAGTACTCTTATTACTAATTTACTACCATAACTAATTCGATAATTACATGTACTGTTTAAATTCAACTCTCTATAAATTTAATTACTACTGAGTATTTTTTTTAAAGAAAAAAAGTTATATATAATCCTTAGGGATGCGTGTAAGAAACTAAAAAAATGAGAAAAATTAAGCGTTTATTGCATCAATTTATGTGTGATTTGTCATAAATTTACCAATCTATACTATTTTACTCCAAGAAATGTATTTAATTGGAAAAAAATCTATATGCAGCCCTATATATTGATTAATTACACTGATTTGTGCATGATTTTGTCATAAATTTTCAAATTCATAGTATTTTAATTAAGAAATATATATAATATTTATATGAAGCAATAATGGCTTTATAGCATTACCCTATTTAATTTTAGGGTTACATTACTCACCTATTACAATACTTTGGACCACCTAACCTAATGGACTAGTGGTTAAGAGTTCATTTCCCTAACACATAGGTCGTGGGTTCAAACTACGGTACCAGGCCAACAACAACAAAAATACTTTGGATTTGGTTGATTATTATTTAAATTAAATGTAGGATGTTGGTTTGAGAGTGCTTTGACTTCTACCATAACTAAAGTCGATGTTGATTTGCTTTCACCTGTTTTTTGCCTTTCATTGTCCTCCGTCCATATGCGGTATGCCCTTAGTAATAAATACTCTCTGGATTTTATTAGAGAAAGAAAGTGGGAGGTAATGGAATAATGGGAGGTAAGGGATAAGTGAAAAAAAACGCGTCTTCCTCTCTCTCTCAACCATTTAGCCTCCTCTAGCTGCCTAGGGTTTGTGCTTCACTCTAGGGCTCGCCTGCGGCTACGGTGACTGCCGCCCACATCTGGCTCACCGGCGAGCCCTCGTGTTTGTGGTCGTCGCCTCTCTACTATCTCCAACAAAGTATCCCGGCTCTCTGCTCGTGCCGTGTTGTAGCTTTCTTCTGTTCGACCACATAACACGGCCCTCGAGAACTTGCTGTCGGACTTCTGGGCGACGACGAGGTGGAGGAGTAGTCACCTACGGCAAATTTACCGCCGTCGGTTAGTCCGTTTAGGCCAGTCGTTTTACTTCACTTATCCCTTGGTTTGTTTTCACTTCTTGCTTTCTTGTTTGTTCTATTGTCCTGTTGGGGTTTTGTTCTTTTTTCCCCTTGCCAGCTTCTTTGCATTCCATATGCTAGTATTAGCCTTAGTAGTTTAGCTTCTTTGCTCCCCATCAATTTCTATGTTCCCCCCACTTTAGGTTGTTTAGATTTATTTCCCATCAATTTCTATGTTCCCCATCAAAAGTTTCCTTGGTTTTTTTTTTCTTTTTTCTTTTATTTTAGTCTTAGTGTAGTAGCTATGTTATTGCTCCTTAGTGGACTAGGATGCACATAAGGAGTTTCGGAGGTCTCCTGTGAGTCTTTTCGTTTGTCTAGGTGACCTGAGTACGATTGATCGTTTCCCATTAGTCCTCTTAGTGTGCTAGTTTTTTTTTTTTTTTCCTTGCTATGGCATTAGTGGATAGTGTTGACTTCCTTCAAAGTGAATTATCTCGCTTTTACATTGTCCCTCAAACCCTTTCTGATGAAGATGAGTTGTGGATTAAGAAAACCCTAAACTCCGATAGCCAGTCTAAGGTTTTAAACACTGCAATAGGTTTAAAAGAGGAAGGTAACTCTTTTTATAAAAAAGGGAATTTTGAGGATGCGCGCACTTGAACGGTACGGATACGCCGGAGTTCTTCTTTCTAGGCATACAATTAGTGACCATGAAAAGACAGATTGTTGTGATTTAGCTTTAACCATCCTCATGAACACAGCTCTATGCCTAGGTAAACTCAAGGAGCATGCCCTAGTAGGACAAATGTGCTCAGTCATTTTAGAAGTTAAACCCAACAATGTTAAAGCTTTGTTTAGACGAGCTTTAGCGGCAGTTGAATTAGGGAATCTAAGTTGGGCATTCTATGACCTAAATCTGGCAGCTGAAGTTAATCCAAGAAATCTAGAGGTTTCTAAAAAGTTAGAGGAAATTAAGCTCGCACTTCAAAAAGCACAGTCAGTGGCTACCGATTTCGAGGATTGTCTGTTAGGATTGGGACAAGGTCTCTCCCTCCCAAGAAGACCTTTTGAGGGAAAATAAGGTAAGAATCATAAGATTAACCATGAAGTGTCACGAAGTACTAAGCCTGAAATTGAAATGAAGGATGACATGAATGAGACAAGAATGGACAACAAAGTTGAAAGAGTGAACGACATTCAAGGGCCCTCGACGAGTGGTAAGGAAGACACCAAAGTAAACCAAGAAACCAAAGACAATGGCAGGCACAACAAAACAATGAAGCATGCCAATCAAGAAACGAAAGGAACCACTCAAGTTAAGTTGGACAAGATGATGGCATAGGGTAAAAACACTTCAAAAATTAGGAGTCCAGAAAGAGGAGAGCAGAAGATGAAGCCAGAAGCTGCACCTTAGATATCCACCGTCGGGAATACTACAGCAACAGATCCAAGGGAAACATGTCCAACCTCAAGCATAGCCAAGGTGTCAAGCTAGGAGAATTATTCAACTACATTTCAGCTACAAGGAGAAAAAAGGAGGTCAAGAAAAACCAGTCTAGCAAAGTCACCACTTTCCCACCATCTACTTACTCTTTTTGTGCGTGCAGGTATCACACAAGGAAAAGAAGGAAGACAACCACTTCACAGCTGAGGATTTTAAGCAAAAGTATTGTAGGGAGTCCTGGTAGTTTTGATAATTTTTTAAAGTATTGTTCAAATGTTGTTTCAGACTTCAGTCCTAGTAGTGTAACAACTAAGTTTGATGAGCAGACCTTTGCGCTATCCAAGCTCACCTGGTAACCATCATTCTTAGTTTCTATGTATCCTGCCTTTGCCCGTTGCCAAAAAAAAAAATAATAAATACTCTCTGTTTGTTTTTTTTTTTAATTTATACTATTGGATTTTTCATTAAAACTAATAAATTAATTGGGAATGGTCGAGAAAAAAAATGATGATAAAAAATTGTATAAAAAGTACTCGTAAGAGAAATGGTGTATAGAAAATAGAGTAATTTTATTAAATTTAGTCAAAAATAAGAGATAGGGTATGAAAAAATATTTGAAAATTATAATTTAATAAATGTAAGAGAATAAATATAATAAGTGAGTAAATTTAAAAAATCACAAAAATGAAAGTGTGTAAATTTAAAATTAAAAAAAAAAAAAAAACACGGAGGAAATGAAAGCATATATTTGTATGATTAATCCAAGATGGATGCTAAGTGTGCCATATGCATCATCATGTACTTTGCATTTATTTCAAATAATATAATTCCGAACATAGAACCATCCCAAATTAATGACCTCTTACATTCCATCATTTTGTTGTCAACCCTATTTAAGTAACCACCCTCTGTAACTTAACTGTTCTACGGTTCTGTTCAATTATTTGCCGACAGCGCAGTGGTGAAGGTTCGACATGTAGTTTTGGACAATTTTGTTTTTGTAAGGTAATTTTTTGCAAAGTGCTCAAAAGTTAAATCAAACGCATCCTAAGATTTATTTAGGCTGCACTTCAAATAAACGCATAAATGCTTATTTAAGTTGAATCAAACGCACCCTAAAATTTAGTTAGGCGTCAAACACATTTTTTTAATTTGGCTAGGAAAATCTTAGCATATTCAGGGACAAGAGAATTTAAAAATCTAACCTCATGGATTTGAGGTGGAGGGTGGAGCCATCTGAGCCAATATTCCATCCGTCACTCCTCTTAATCTTAGCTTTTGTTAGTACTTGATGAACTTAGCATTTTCATTAATTGCTTGATTTTACAAATAAGCTAAGATTAACTAGTGTCTTGGAGAAATTCAGGAAAAAAAGTAAAAAAATAAAAGGCAGGGCAGTGATTACAAAAATGTGGGTGCACCCATGAGCACCATGGGGATGGTACTCATGCTTGTACAATAATTCAATTAGAATGTACATTAGGGCAAGACTAGTTTTTTTTTTTCTTTGGGATTTTTTTAAGTAAACAAAATCTCCTAAATTAAAGGATTTTTTTTCCTTTGGATTTTTTTTTGTCACAATTTTTTATGATATTGGAAATGAACAATAAGTGTTTTGGAAATGTACTGGAAATGAACAATGAGTTTGTTGGATATTCATTAGTAATTCTGTTTAAATATTTATCCTTTTAGGAAATGAACAATAGGTATATTTGAAAAGAACAATGTGTTTATTTGATTTACATTATTAATTCTAATTAAATATTTGAAATGAACAATCATTAGTTTACAAATGAACAATAGGTATATTGAAATGAACAATGTGTTTGTTTTATTTATATTATTAATTCTGATTAAATATTTGAAATGAACAATAGGTATATTTGAAATGAACAATATATGTTGTTTCCTAATGAACAATATATGTAGTTTACAAATGAACAATGTGTCAGTATATTTAAAATGAACAATATATTTAGTTTCCTAATGAACAATAGGTATATTTGAAATGAACAATCGATAGTTTACAAATGAACAATCCGTAATATACAAATGAAAAATATACGCAAGTGATTTTTCTAAACAATAAGTTAACATGAACAATCAATCAAACAATTAATAACTGACACAAATATTAAATGAACAAAGGGTAATTTACAAATCAACAATATACATAATAAACTAGGGTTGCTAGTGGGAGGGAAGAAGAAAAAAATATGAATTTAAAGAATTGGGAGTGAGAAAGTGTAGGAGAAGAGAGAAAAATGTGAGAATTATACATGCGTTTTGCACTTTTTACATGCGTTTTGCATTGATAGAGTTGCGTTTTGATGAGGGAGTATGGTCCTCATGAGTCATGATACAATCGAGTGCATAATCGAATTTGTAGGCAGTGATTCGTTAAAGTAAAAGTTAAAATGTGAAATGATAATGGCCTAATCACTCATTACCAACATGGTAGAAATAAAATGTTGATCTTGGGATCATCAAAAGAATTACTTATCATAATTATTGCAAAGCCCCAACAACATCGCCCATGTAAGTTACCAAGTACCTCTCCATCAAGATTATAATAATAATGATGCTAATAATTACTTAAACTTCAAATAAATAAATAAATAAAACAAAAAACACATAGGTACTATTGGTCTATTACTAGTTGTTTATTTACTTGTTACCTACAAGCTAAACGCAGGTCAAGCTGTCGTTATGCAATCACATTTTTTTTTTATCTCCCTTAGACAATTTTTTGTTTGGGAAATAATCCATAATTTTTTATGAATTTATTATAGTAACTAAAATCTAAAATTTTAACCAAAAATCTTGCGAATAAAAAAAGAAAGAAAAATTTTGTCTTTTAGCTTGCTATGGATCTATAACAACTATGGATAAATGACTCCTCTTTTTTTATTTTTTATTTTTTGAATTTCCTTTATAGTTAAATAATCATTGGCTAAAATCCTAGTATACCAAGAGAATCAAAGCTTAAAAAACGTATGTCCAAAAGTCCAATTATAGTTATCACTGCTACAAAATTGCCCTATTGTGTCGCCTATTACATAAAGTGGGACATTTAAACTTTATGTATCGCTTCTTTTAATGAGGCGACACTAAAAGTCTAATAATATGTGTCACTTATAATATAAAGTTGGACATGTAAAGTTTATGTGTCTCACATTTTGTTTCAAGCGACACATAAACTTTTGACCCATATAATTAGAATAATTACTTTTAAAATACATATTATTTTCAATTACTTTATGTGTCACCTTTTATGAAAAATTGGACACATAAACTATATGTGTCGCCTGTTTCAATGGGGCGACACAAAAAAGTGTAATAATATGTGTCGCCTAGAAAATAAGTTGGACACGTAAATTATATGTGTCGCCTAGAAAATAAGTTGGACGTGTAAAGTATATGTGTCACTTATAAAATAAGTTAGACACATAAATTATATGTCTCGCCTATAAAAAAAAGTTGGACACGTAAAGTATATGTGTCTCATATATTATAAGTTTGACACGTAAAGTATATGTGCCACCTATATTATAAATTGGACATGTAAAGTATATGTGTCTCCTATATTATAAGTTGGACACGTAAAGTATACGTGTCGCCTATATTATAAGTTGGACATGTAAAGTATATGTGTCTCACATTTTATTTAGGCGACACATAAACTATTGACCTATATAATTAGACCTATTGTGTCCCCTAATAATATAATATTGTGTTGGACACAAAAACTAAGCTTAATAAAAGAAAATTTATTCCATATTAAAAACACAGATTTTTTTTTTAATAATTAAAAGAAAAAGGAAAAAGAAAAAACCAAACCAAACCAAGTCAAAAAGCTTTTGCCCCAATTCATATCTTTTTTTTTTTAATGAAAATATGAGGTAATTCAACTACATTGGGTTTAGTGTTATATATATATATATATATACACACTTATAATATTTGTAAGACATTTCATTAAAGTGTATCTAGTGTGTGTATACACTTCAAGAAAAACACTATTTTGCTACCGAATTTAGCGACCGACAACAATTGTAGTCACTAATATGATTTTAGGGACTACTGCATACTGGTGGATGCAAAATTTGTGACTATAAATTAGTTGGTCTCTAAGTGGTCACAATTTACCAACCGAATTGTTGTTTTAGCGACTGAATGCTACTAGAAAAATAATAAAATATTCTATTTAAAAATATAGCGACCACATAATTATACATCAGAGACCAATTTTAAGTGGTCGCAAAAAAAAAATTTCCCCTAAAAAACTCATTTGACACAAAACTCATCCAAATTTTAAAGGATAAAATTAAAACCCCAATTCCCTCTATTACCAAAAAAAAATTCAGAAATTAAAACCCCAAAAAAAACTTGCTAGTTTACCCCAAAATTCAGAAATGCAGACAATTCATCTTCAGACAATTTGCTAGTTAACCCCAAATTCCGTCACTTTCATTTTCATACCTTCAGACCTCATTCCTTTCATTTCATCTTCATATCTTCAGACCCCAATTCCTTTCGTTTCATCTTCATACCTTCAGACCCCAATTTTTGATATCTCCATCATCACAATTCCTTTCATCTTCCATTTCCTTTCATCTCCATCATCAAAATTTGATACTCCGTAAAATTATTCTGAGTAAAAGTCCACCCCACCACTTTCGTTCGTCGGGTATCAGAAACCGCAGATCTGTAAGTTATCTTCTCAAAATTTCCTTCTATTTTGGTTTTAATTTATGGTTCGATTATTTTTTAAATGAAAATTCAAACGAAAAAATTCCGTTCGTTTTTTTGGGTTCATTTCAATTTTTTTTGTGGGTTCGAATATATGGTCTGCTTGTCGTTCAACATTTCGTTCATTTTGGTTTAAATTTTTTGTTCTGTTTTGAGCTAATTTGCACTCGAATTTTGTCCATTTTTTTTGTTCGAATTTTGGTTCTGATAATTTTCACCATAACTGCAACATTAATATGCCTGTGTGCAAGGAGTCTACAATTGGTTGTATGCTTGTTTTGAGTAGGTTTATCATCACCATAGCTTGAAATCCAAGTCTTTCATAAATTTTGTAGTTACAGGTTTAGCTATAAATTTATAGGTTTAATCTATGGTCTTAATTTTAGATTAAACATTCTTTATTTCTTCTCTTCTCCTTTCTTGAAATTCTCAATTATTTTCGCTTTTCATTTTTTTTTTAGCTGAACTTTTCAATTTCAAAGTCATTCCTCATTTGCTCTACTTAGGATCAACATAAATTAACATTAATTCGTTTTTGGTATAAGTAGAACAATTGCTTAAAAGCATATACTTTAAGCATTAAAAGGTACCTGATTACTATGAGTAATTTTAGTCATTATATTTAGTAGCACAAACTGAAGATTTCATTTATATACCAAATTTCCTTTAAAGAAAATGCATTGGATAAGAATTCTGATTTGTTCTGCAAATGATGATTACTTGTAGTCTTGTACTGTATTCTGATTTGTTTTTGGCAGTCATGTGACTTCAACCCAATTTGATTTTGGCACTCCTCAATATTACAATTGATATTTTTTCATGTGACTTCACCATAGCTTTGTTTGTCATCATATGAAACAAAATTTAGGAATTAGGGTATGTACGTATATGTACTCTGCATCTTTTTTTTGTTCAATTTAGGAATTGACTAACTGTTTGCTTGTTTTGGCTTAATTTTTTTGTTTGGCTGTTTGCTTGTTTAATTTTTTTGTTCAGCTTTGTTTGCTTGTTTTTTGTACAGTACGTATATGTTGCATAAACATGTACTCTGCATCTCTTTTTTTGTTGCAGTAGCCTAACAAAACACTAAACAATATAGAGGTGATTCATCAAAAGTAAGTGTACTTAGTGTTTATGAATTTCACTTTTATACCTTATTATATAATTATAATTATTATAATAATGATTTACTTTTTTATTTTTGGACAAGTCATCATTGGATGCTAGTTGTGATTTGTCTTCAAAAGGGTGAAGCATTGTTATTCGATTCCATTAATGGAGCATTAACAAATGCGCAAGTGAAAGGTGCATTGTCAGTATAAGTTTTTTTTTTTAATTCTTTGATTATTTAATTGGTTTGGAGATATTTATTAATTCTATTTATACCGATGGTACTTGTTTGACTATGGTTGGAGTTTTATTATATTGGATTGTTTGAGATGAATTATTTGAGCTTGTTGACCACTTCATCAAGTGACCACTTCATCATGCTTGTTTGACAATATTTAGGGGATATGCTGCCAAATTTTATAGGGAATTTTTGTCTTTGACATTTTCGATGTAGGCTTTCATAATCTTCCTTAATTTTCATGTTGTCTTTAGGGCTTATAGAACTCTCAATTTGAACAATGGATCTCGAAAAAGTCTAAATTGGAGTGCAATTGCTGTAAGTATTTTTTTATTCTGTTTACTTAAAGCTAGAACTTCATTAAATTCATTTATATGTAAATGTTTTTGTGTAACCATCTAATATCTTATATTATTTGTCTCTTTATTAGTGTCATCGACGACCCGGGGATATGAGAGTGGCTATTATGTCATGAAATATATGGATCAACTAGTCTCATCACTTCCTTTGTCACAAGAAGATAACAACTTGCAAAACGTATGTTTGATTTACAAGTTTATTATTTTGTATCTAAGAGATTCTTATATCTAGTTGTGTTTTAACTATAATTTTAATAATTGTTTATTTGTAGCATTTTTCACAAGAACCCTATACTCAAGACGAGATTGATGATGTTCGTGAGCGATGGGGCAGAATTTTCATTGATAGTTGCTTATAGTTTGCATGTCTCCTGATGGTATATGAACGATCTAGTTTGTCATACTCATCTCTATGTAATGGGAGGTCCTTGGTCATAGCTTTTGTAGGTAGTACAATATGGAAGAAAGGAATTTTAATAATTGGTTTGTTTTTGTGTTTGTAAACATAATATTTGGTATTGAATTATTTGAAAAATATTTACATTAATTTGTGTTTTCATTTTATTTTTATGCAATAATGGTGATCAGGTATATAGTATTGAATATATGTGCACATTATGCAAATGAAATGGTGCCGGTATATATAATTAAAAAAAAATAGATAGAATATGTGTCCCATCTTCTCAAGAGGGGACACGTATAGTAAAGCATAGGTGTCCCTTCGAATTTGCGTATGGCACATAAAGCGTTTTACGTGTCCCATCTTATAAGGAGGCGACACATATAGTAAAGAATAGGTGTCGCATATAATTTGCGTATGGCACATAAAGAATTTTACGTGTCCCATCTTATAAAGAGGGGACACATATAGTAAAGCATAGGTGTCCCTTCCAATTTGTGTTGGACTCATAAAGCATTTTACGTGTCCCATCTTATAAGGAGGCGACACATATAGTAAAGAATAGGTGTCGCATATAATTTGCGTATGGCACATAAAGAATTTTATGTGTCCCATCTTATTAGGAGGCGACACATATAGTAAAGAATAGGTGTCGCATATAATTTGCGTATGGCACATAAAGAATTTTACGTGTCCCATCTTATAAGGAGGCGACACATATAGTAAAGCATAGGTGTCCCTTCCAATTTGTCTTGGACTCATAAAGCATTTTACGTGTCCTATCATAGAAGGAGGCGACACATATAGTAAAGAATAGGTGTTGCATATAATTTGCGTATGGCACATAAAGAATTTTACGTGTCCATCTTATAAAGAAGGGACACATATAGTAAAGCATAGGTGTCCCTTCCAATTTATGTTGGACTCATAAAGCGTTTTACGTGTCCCATCTTATAAGGAGGCGACACATATAGTAAAAAATAGGTGTCGCATATAATTTGCGTATGACACATAAAGAATTTTATGTTTCCCATCTTATAAAGAGGGGACACATATATAAAAGCATAGGTGTCACTTCCAATTTGTATGGGACGCATAAAGCATTTTACATGTCCCATCTTATAAGGAGGTGACACATATAGTAAAGAATAAGTGTCGCATATAGTTTGCGTATGACACATAAAGAATTTTACATGTCCCATCTTATAAGGGGGGGGGGACACATATAGTAACATATAAGTGTCACTTCTAATTTGTGTTGGACTCATAAAGCATTTTACGTGTCCCATATATAAGGAGGGGACACGTATATTGATGTTTAAGTGTCCACCTTAATAAATAAGGGACACGTAAACTAGCTGTTCTGATAAAATAAAAATTGATAAAAATACTTTACGTGTCACCTGTAATCTATAAGGGACACGTAAAAGTTACTTTATGTGTCCCTCAATAGGCGACACATAAAGTAGCACTTATAGTGTCCCCAGCTATAGTCTCAACCAATATGGGATACATAAAGCTGTTTTCAAGGGACACGATAGGGTGCTTTTATAGTAGTGTATCCTTAAAAATTATCTCTCCCCTCCTCCCCTCCTCCCCAACCACTTGAACATATGTCTCTATATTAAGGAATATTAGGTAGAGCATAAACTAATCATTGCCTTCAATTATCTTACTCGTAATATACTTCTACATGGAAAGATGAGCTATTTTGATTGAACATAGGAAAATTATTCTCATGAACAGTCTTATTTTAGAAAAAAGAAAAGAAACCTCAAGCCGGTAAGTATTCTTCATCCTATTCAAAAGAAAGCCATAAAGAATGAGAAAGGTTTATGCTAGCCTTCCACGGCTAATCGGCTACCCATAGGTCATCTCCTTGTTTTGTCACATAGGTGGCTTAGGTCCTTCAAGGCAAGTTAGAGCCATCTTAAATCATATAATACCAAGATCGGTTCGAATCACATTGAATTGATTTTCTAGAAAATTGCTATACATTTGTGTTTTGTTTACTATAGAAAATTGGCAAATACATTAAATTATAACAAATGGATGCTTAATTATTGAATTGATTTCAAATTCTTCATAGGAATTTGAAATTCCCTTTTAGAATTTAAATTTCCAATAATTTTGTCATTTTCAGTCAACCAAATACAATTATCGTATTTGGCTATTTTTAAGAATTGTATTATTTAACTAAGAAAGAAAATACAGCCAAATTAAATAACCTCTAATTTAGCCAACTTTTCATTTGTTCTTTTATACACCACTTTTTGGATTTTTACTATCCTATCCATATTTGCAAAGTACTCAAATACCCAACAATTTGATTTTGTACATACTAATGCTAATTATATTCATGTAAAATAATGTTGAATTGATTTAAATTCAATCTAATAAAGTCATATCTTGTTAGAAAATTTAAAAAATGAAAATTTTATAATTAAGTTAGAGTGGAACTTTTTTTTTTTGGCTTTTAGAATGAAACATGAATGATATTAAGTGTTAAGAAGAATGTCTCAAATATCCTGGGTTCAATTCTCACCGCACGCATTTGCAAGGATTCCTTATTACCCCCTTACAGATGTGTGTGTTGGCTAAAATTGGACCGAGTGACCTGCAGTAGCGCCTGGTTCCAAGGCCTAGTATCTCACACATTATCCTTAAAAAAAAAATGTCTCAAATGTTATTTTTATTATTTATTTATTTATTTAGGGAAAAAAATCCCTTCTATCTCACATGGAAAGATCATGGGAAACTTCCCTTATTTATATTTGTTTCCTTGTGGGAGACTGAGAGCCAGGAGGTTTTGCACACTAGCTCCAAACTCATCTATGATTTTCACGAGTTCGAGGCATCATCATATCACATCAACTAACAATGTATTGGAATATTATGGGTTTTCTGTAACCTCTAATAACTTTGTTATCCTAATAATAACTTTGTATTCCTCATAAAATAACATTATAACTCCAACTTTATAACCTCACTTTCAAAAATACTTTGTAACTTTATAACCCTTCACAATACCTTAATAATCGTCCAAAATAACATTGTAACCCCACACCTTGTAACCTCCTACAATAATCTTGTACCCATCCACACAATAACCTTGTAACTCTGATAGATTATCAATTTATCATTGTTACAATGTAACCCCCACACAAATAAGTTTGTAACCTCTATTATAACTTTGTAATAAAACAATAACTTTATAACCCCCACAAAATAACTTTGTAACCCTAACTTTGCAACCCACAACAATAACTTTGTCCTTGTACCCACACGGTAATTTTGTAACCCAGCTTTGCAACCCCCAACAATAATTTTATAACCCATAGAATAACTTTGTAAACCCCCCCTCCAAAAAAAACGAAGAAGAAAAACGAAAATTTAATTCAAATTTTAAAAAAGATTATCAGAAACAACAAGAAGGATGAAAATGATCAAAGAAACTGTCAGAAAGAATGAGAAATTTTAATGTAAATAGTTTTCAAGTGCATTGGGCTTAAAAGCATTGAGCTGCATATAATCAGGCTACACACTTTGTAAGTGAACAACAAGTTGCACGGTTTATTAATTGTACAACATGCCATATATAAACTTTTACCGGCCATTGAGTTGATAGCCCTACAGGCTAGTAGCTCAGCATAGGGCGGGGGTCAGCTTAAATGCTAATTTTCTTACCTCAATTTATTTTAAAAAAATAATTATATTAGTAGATATATTTGTTTCTTTTCTCATTTATATTGTACGCAATTACTCATTAGGCTTAGCCAAACGGTTAAGAGTTTTAAGACTTTAAAATTTCAAGCACAAGATCCCGGGTTTGATTCACATCGTAAGTATTTATGAGGATTTATTATCTTCCCCTTACAGATGCGTGTGTCGGCTAAATTGGGTCATATGACCTACAATAGGGTCCGATTCAAAACCTAATAATCTAATATCCCACACGTACATTATCCTATAAAAAATCACTCATTAGTTAAGGTGCTAAGGTGTTCATGGACCACACACATGTACTCATGGCAAAGGTTAGATGATGTGGCTCTGAAGTCTGAAATCTGCAATTTTGTAGTTATGTTTTTATTTTTATTTTTAGGAAAAATAATTAATAATTACCACATTTATTTTTTGAATTTGTATATCGTAGCCTTTTGAAAAATAAATAAAGTTAATATACGAAATACTAATTTTTATCACAGTTTTACTTTGACTTTACCACTTATCCCCTCTTTAATCAAGTCTAAAAAGTTCCTAATCTATGTGTTAATATGATCCTCGACGAACATATTTTTAAAATTTTGGATTATCTTAACTTTTCTTCAAAGTTACCAAAAAGTATAAGTACCCAAAATTAAACTTTTTAGCAAAAAATAACTTAATAAGTACAAAACTTTGACAATTTTAGGATAATTTAATTTATAATTCTGAAAATTATGTTGATCTAGAATTATTACACTCTTATAAGCTAATGACTAACTAAACTTGATTATGAATTAAAAAATAAAAATAAACCAAAATCATGATCGAAGGCATGAGTAGTATTTAGTAATTTTTTTTAATTAAAAGGATGTAATTTGCAAATTTAAAAATTGTAAGACAAGTAATAAGTAATATGTTAGGAATTATGCGAAAAAAAGCTGCCCTTTTGAATATTTGATGTCAATTACAAATTCAATCGCTTTAAGCAAAATATTGAGAATAATAGAAATTTGAGAAATAGAGAGAATAACAAACAATAATATGGCGGAGGAAGAGGATGAATTCACTAATATCAAATATGGAGGAACAACTTAAAGGGAGAAATTATAGTACTCCCACACACAATAAGACACTCGAAAATCTGCTCACAAAATTATATTCTCTCTAAACGAAATAACTGATGTGATTTGTTGTTATTGGCACACTGAACCTTGAAGCCAAAAAAATATATTTTTAGGATAAAAGAAACCCTAAAAATATAATTTTTATTAGAATATTTGACCTCCAAGAATAAAGAATATCCTTTAAAAAACAGATCTAAAAAATAACAAAAAGATCTAAAAATAAGAACTTCAAAACTAAAAATCGTAAAACTCGCAACAAACGACTGACAGATTGACCCGATCGGGTCAGACTCCCAAAATTCACCTCATGCTCGCGGACCAGATCGGGTGAGGTCACCCGACCACATGACTCGATCGGGTCACTTGACCCGAGTGATCGGGTCAGGCCCAAAACTCCGTGATTCATCAACTCTACGAGCCACAGGCCTAATTCGAGCCACACCTTACATAATACTCTCTCCATATCAGTTTATCTGCAACAATTGAAAATATATGTGAGAGGTGAAATATTTATTTTTGCAGATAAACCGATACGAAAGGAGTAATGTCTTTACACAAGATTGAGGGGAAAATATTAGGTCTCAATGTACAAAAAAAATTGATCGCACGATTTTCTTTTTGGTTTTTCTAGTTATTGAGGTGATTTTATCGGTTGGTATTGTGTTAATCCTTGAGGATCACTGGTCAAAAACATATTTTATGACCATGGTTCCCACATCACATTATTGTTCCTTTTAGCTTTTGTGTGTGTATCTCCTTGCTATATATTATTTCCATCAATACCTTTCAAAAAAATATATATTTTCTTCAATAGGCACAATTTTATTTTTTAGTGCGAATGAGTCATAAAAGGCGGGATAGGAATCGTTCTCAGGATCACCTGTAATCGGGAGGAAAGCTCTAACCACCTGAGTTATCGCTCACTCGATCTAATGGGCACAATTTATTTATTTGATTTGATTGAGATACAAAGATAGGAGCTTTATTAAAAATTAAAAAAATTTAGCATTGATAAAGAGGATATTATTCTTAAAACATTTGTGTGGCCTGTGGCCATGGGCAAAGTAATATGATCACTTGAGCAATCATTGTTTAATTTCAAGGTAGATATAAGATATGATGAATATGAGTATGTAGAACAGTAGAAGTGGAAGAAAAATCTTGATAGGTGGTTTGTGTCTTAACTGAAGCCATCTATGAACGGACATGGGCGGACCCTTAAAGGAACAAAGTAGGGGTATCTTTTGAATTATGAGAAGATAAAAATTCGAATGGTACCGCTCAATACCGACCTGACAACTAACTCGGAAAAATTGGATCACGAACATAAAAATAGACCCCGAAATCTTTTTTGATCGACCCGTTATCGAAAATTTTGGGTCATGAACAAAAAAATTTAACCCGTTAACGAAAAACGACCGAAACAAATTCAAACTCACTTTTCAATCAAACAAACATTTTTTTTAATTAAAAAAAAAACCTTGAATTTGGTATGATATTGTTGTAACTTAAAAATCAATTACATAGATATTTGTACTAGTATATAGGAGGAATCAAGATTAAGATTCTCCAATTATCTATGTTGCATGGATACAAATACGATAGAACAAAGGAAAATGTTAATCCAAAATTATTCAAAGGCACGCACCAGGAAACAGGAAAATAATCTTCTATAGTCTGTACTAAAACATAATATGCTTATGTCATCAAGAGCAAGTGTCAAATACTCGATCTTGAAATTTTTTTCTCTCCAAAACTAATGATGACATCGCTTTCCTTTTAATTTTAATTCTCTCAAGCAAGTTTCAAGACTAATTAACGAGAATATAACTACACCTTTTCCATAGAAGTAATATACCATTTTCTTATCAGAATAAACTAAATAAATCGTACATCGCACCTGACTAACCTGCTATTTATATATCACGAGTAGGGGTGTTCATAAACCGGTCCGGACCGGAATTTAGACCGGAACCGGACCTGTCCGGTCCAAACCGGTCCGGCCGGTCTCCGGTCCATGAAAATATTGATTCTGGTCCAGTCCAAACTCGGTAAATTCCGGTCCAGACTGGTTTGGACCGGAATCTAAAAAATTAATATATAATTTTTCATTATAAAAAAGTGTATTTAAATTCCAGTCCGGTCCGGTCCAAACCCGGACCGATTAGAGGAAATAATTTTTTAAAAAAAAAAGTTAGAAACCGGTCCGATCTGGTCCCGTTCCACAAAAATTGTGGATTCCGGTCCACCAGTCCAACCGGTTCCGGTCCGGTCCGGTCCGGTTCTGGGCCGGTGCATAGCACTAATTACGAGTACTTGGATAGTAAATATTATGTACAATGATTTTAATTTACTTAACTCTTTTTAAACTTAATTATTTTATGGGTAGAACGTAAACTTTATATTAAAAGTAATTTTTTATTTAGCTTTGAAAGCGGAAAAAAATAATAAAAATGTATAAAAGTATCTTCTATGGCCTCATTCTTTTGGACTAAAATGAACTAAACAGAGCTGAATTGAACTAAATTAAAGTAAACTCAATTGAACTGAAGTCATCTTATCAAATCAACTGAAAATAAGTCCAAAAGAATGTAAACATTCATTTATTTGTAATAATTATTAGTTTTCATTCTTATATATTAATGTAATTTTGTATAAAAACAAAAAAAAAATTCATTGTTTTTATAAAAAATTAATTTTAAATTTTGATTTTGTTTACTTTTAATTTTTATACTTCCTCCGTTCCATTGTTTTTATAATTATAACATTTCCTTAGCAATTGTAAACAATTTTCATTGTTTTTATAAAAACAATACACTCAACATTTCACACATGCCGAGACGAAACTTTGACCATTAATATCTATAATTATGAATAATTAAAAAATATAAAAAGTTGATATTAATATAGTATTTTACGAGACGAATCTAACAAGATCACACTTGACTATTTTTTTATTATGTGTAAAGCTCAAAACTTGGTCAAAGTACACAACGTGAATAGTGCAAAAATTTGACTGTTGCGCTTTTTTTGGAACGGAGGAAGTATTAATTTTTAATTTTTAGTTTTATTTTTTATACTTTTTTTTAGTTTTTTTATTTAATAATTATAATTTTTAATTTTTAAATATATCACCAAAAAATCTTTGATGAAAATGTCGAAAGCTATTGGCTTAAAAAGTTTAGAAATTTTTCGCCAAAAAAAAAATCTTTTGAAAATTTGACAAAAAAGTAATCTATGAAAATGTCATAAAGAAAAAATCGTCAAAAAAATTTTACGTCAGATAATCATCAGAATAATGTCTAAAAGTACACTCCTCTGACACGTAAATGGGTATGCATGCCTGACATACATGTTACACACCACAATATGTGTTGAATACAAAACACACCATCTAGATGAAATGTCCGTGCAACCTAGCTGGTTATCAGCAATATGTAGGTCCAACTTATGATTAATAGCTAAGAAAAAAAGGCAAAACAATCTTCAGAAGAAGAGAAAGAAGAAGGGAGTCCATGGCATCATCGGATTACTTTGTAAAGAAAAAAAGGGTTAAAAAAACATAAAAGTTTTGCCCTACATCAAATCAAAAAAAAAAATTCAGCATACATATGATAGTGTTTTTTGAACGAATAATAAATGGCTTTAGCAAATTGCAATGCAAGAGTAACATGCAAATGTAGTAATTTCCTTGCAATCATGAATCATACATAGTTGCAAGGGTAAGGCCTTGAAATGGTAATACATAGGTTCAACTTTATTTTATGGGAGTAAGTCAATGGAAAAGAAGGGAATTTTTTTTTTTTTTTGATCTTGATGTTTTTTTTATTTTCCTAACTTGTCATATTTTAAGAGAATACAATCCTACCAGCCAGACTAATTCACTAGAAGTGTAGCTTAGACTTCTATACTCTGCTTCTGCAGATGATTTACTAACAGTACTTTGTTTCTTTGTCTTCCATGAAATTAAGTTATTGCCCAAAAATATGCAGTAGGAACTTAAAGATCTCCTACTAAAAGTACAACTGGACCAGTCAGCATCAGAGTAAGCCAGTAAGTTTGTAGAAGAGTTAGCACTATAATATAAACCAACATCCATAGTACCTTGCAAATATTTGACTATATGTAAGGCTGCCCTCAAGTGAGGAATTCTCGAAGCATTCAAAAACTGGCTGAGGTGTTGAACACAATATGACAAATCAGGCCTAGTTATGTTTAAGTACATTAATCTGCCTATTAATCTTCTGTAGACTTCTGGTTCTTCAATCAGATCACCATCAACTGGACTCAACTTAAGACCAACAGGGAGAGGGGCAGAAGCAGGTTTGCAATTAGAAAGACCAGAAGATAAGACTATATCCTTAATGTATTTTTGTTGAGATAAAAACAAACCACTTGAAGATCTGTGAACTTCTAAACCTAAGAAATAATGCAAAGCTCCTAAGTCTTTAATAGTAAAAGCATTATCTAAGGCAAACTTAACTTCATCCATCTGAACTTGGGAAGTCCCAGTAAACATCATATCATCCACATAAACAAGGAGGACTAAAATCTCACCATCAAAACTCCTAGTGAACAAGGAATAGTCCTGCTTGGACTGGACAAAACCAATTTTGACAAGAAATTTAGTTAGTTCTATGTTCCACTGCCTAGAGGCTTGTTTCAAGCCATAAAGACTCTTTTTTAAAAGACAGACTTGATTGGAAGTGGCTTTATCATAACCTGCAGGAGGCTTCATGTAGACCTCTTCATCCAAAAAATCATGAAGAAATGCATTGTTTATATCTAACTGGCAAATAAACCAATTTTTTATAGTGGCAATAGCTAAGATGACTCTTACAATGGGTAATTTAGCTACAGGACTAAAGGTATCTTCATAATCTTGACCATAAACTTGCTGATAACCAGTAGCAACCAATCTTGCCTTTAATTTGTCAACTGTACCATTAGAATTGTATTTTATTTTAGATACCCATTTATTACCAATAGCTTTTTTACCTGTTGGTAGATTAGTCAAGACCCAAGTATTATTAGACTCCAAAGCATCTAATTCCTTGTTCATGGCATCTATCCAGGCTGGATCATATTTAGCTTGATTATAAGAGGATGGTTCAATAATATGATTTGTAGAATGAGGTTTAATATTGACTGAGAAAGTAGCAGATTCAGAGAAACTCTGATTTGAATCATTTTGTTTATTTCTGTGAGGAATGTAAGTAACAGAAAAATCATCTAAATATTTAGGAGTTTTTATTATTCTAGAAGAATGAGGATTTGGAAGAGGAACAATAGTTTCATTAGGATCAACAACAGACTGTCCTGTGCCAGCCTGTTCTGTATTATGGTGGTCTGAATGCAAATATGTAGGGGAGTTTGATTCCAGATCATTAGCTTCCATATTGCCATCCAAATTATGAATAGGAGTGGAATCAAAAGGAGCAGAATTGTAAGAATCAAGATTTTGTGGTGCAGCATGAGAATGATCAGAAGTGTTAATTTCCAGATTTTCTGTAGAGGAAGATATGTTTATATGAGGTGTATGCATATCTAAATTGGAAACAAGACTTTCTTTTAACAGAACATTTTTATTTTTATGATTATTATTCAAGAAAGGAAAAATAGTTTCAAAGAAAACAACATCTCTTGAAATGAAAACTTGACGTGTCTCTAAATCACAAACTTTATATCCTTTAAAATCAAAAGGATAGCCTAGAAAAATACATTTCCTTGCTCTAGGATCAAACTTGTCCCTTGTAATGACTCTATTATGTGCAAAACACAAACATCCCAAGACTTTAAGTTCTTTGTATGTGGGGGATTCATGAAACAACAATTCATGTGGAGTTTTCCAATTAAGAACAACAGAAGGCAATTTATTGATTATGTGTAGGGCAGTTAATAGGCATTCTCCCCAGAATTTTTTGGAAGTGAGGCATGAAATCTTAATGCTCTAGCCACTTCAAGCAAATGTTTGTGTTTACGTTCTACCCTCCCATTTTGTTGTGGCACACTAGGAATACTTTTTTGGTGCAAAATTCCTAGTGTTTTAAACATAGAAATGCATTGTTTGTTGATTATTTCTGTAATAACTCGAAATTTAGGGCCAGAAAATTTCGCGGTTAATTAATATTATTTTATAATCTAAGTCCAAAAGGCCCGATGATTTGGACTGTTTATTTTTATTTCCTTCATCTTATCCGGGAACCGGGTCCCATGACCCATCTGTTTCTTCTCTTGGCCGGCCCCCTGGTAATGGTATGGGAATAATTTTTGTTTTATAATTATTCCAATCTAGTAATTAATTAACTAATTAATTATTAAAACTAAGTAACAACTTTTACTTAGTCTACTTACACCTCTCAACCAACTCAACCAACTCCACTCTCCTTTCCCCTAATTTCCCTCTAATTACACGGCTCCCCTTGTGATTTTTATGATTTTGTTTTTTTTTTATTTTCTTTTATTCTTTATAATTAAATAGGGAACAAAACCCCTAACCTGATCATTTATTCTCATTTCAACTCAAAGCTCACAAAAGAACCCTAAAAATTCCCCTTTGGCCGGTGTTTTTCGAGTGACCAAGGAGTAATTTTTCTACTCTTTTCTTTCCTATGCTAAGGTAACTAGAATATCTCTCTTAGATTAGGGTAGTTTACTATATAGTTAATTAGGATTAAATCATGAAAATTGGTAGAATTAGTAATCATGTTAGGCTTAAGTTTTTCGAGTAATATGATATAATATTTATAATATTTTCTTGATATGTTTATGAATCTTGATGAATCTTTACATGTTTAATTAATTTTATGCTTGGAATAATTTATTTAATTGTATGTTTATTTCGAATAATTGCATGATAAATTGTCTAATCTTGTTCTTGGTTTGTCCTATGAATATCGAGTATGATGATGATGATTATGATGATTTTTATGTTATTTTCTTGAATTGTTATGTGGTTCTTGATTGTTTAATTGATGTATTAAAGTCGTGAAATAAAAAGAATTATTTTGTTCATGACACTAGTGAATGTCGAGTGGCTTAGGGTAGATTAAGGTATTAAAAATCTGATTTTTATGACTAATCTTGATAGATCTTGAACTATTATGATGAATCTTTAAGTAATCTTTAATTTAAATCATGTTATTAGTAATTCTTGAATTTAATCTTGATGAAATCTTTGACCTATAAATGTCGTGTGGCTCTATGTATAAAAAGATTGATTTTAAATCTTGTTTTAGTCTAATCTTGATGATATGATGTTTAAAGCATGATTTTATTGTTTATTATTAAGTTTATGTAATTAATTATTGATAATTGTATTTATTTAATTTAAAGTATAATTTTTGGTATGTTGTTCCAAAAATGGCGAGTGGGTTGAAATAATAAAAATAGGATTTTTATCATGTTCTAAGTAATATTAGTTGTTAATTGTTAATTTAAATGATTTATTTAATTGTTTATATGGTTAGTTGATGAATTAATTTAATTATTATTTTTTTATTGTTGAGAATGTCGAATGGAAAGAGAAGAGTTTTGTCAATTTTAGCTTAATTTTTGACTTATAATAATATTAGAAGGTAATTTTAGGAATTTATATAATTAAAGGAATTAAAAGGAATTAGTAGAGATAAGTTGTAATATGAAGGAAAGTAATAATATGATTAAGAAGGAAAGTAACAATATGAATAAGAAGGAAAACACCAATATGAACTAGTGGTCTCAAGATGGCCTTTAGAAAAGATGATATGAATTAGTGGTCTCAAGATGGCCTTTAGAAAAATGTTGTGAATTAGTGGTCTCAAGATGGCCTTTAGAAAAATGTTGTGAATTAGTGGTCTCAAGATGGCCTTTAGAAAAATGTTGTGAATTAGTGGTCTCAAGATGGCCTTTAGAAAAGATGTTGTGAATTAGTGGTCTCACGATGGCCTTTAGAAAAGACAAGATACGATACGAACGCCCATTTGATGATACACGAGTCATCAGGTCGGGTTAAGTCGAAGCCACTGCCCTATTGCGGTCTCTGGGCAGTTCTGGATCTTAAGATATGTAGTCGTCTAAGTAGTAGTACACGAGCTGCTATTTAGGGGTTATGGCCATAGCTTTAGCTTAGGCTTAGTTCTTGCAAAGGAGGGCTACGAGTGGAATACACGAGTTCCCCCGGCATGTTTTAGGAAAGTTGGGGTGCACACGGGATCCTCAACGAGCATCATGACCGGTCCGATAAGATGGTTAAAAGAAGGGTATATGGGTAAAATATGATAAGATAAGTATTTCAAGTGAAGGATTCTGTTATATGTGTTTATATGTGTATTTTCGTATGTTAGGGTATTAATTTGGTAATATTAAGTCTTCCACTGCGTACGTCTGGTAAGTCTGTATTTGCTTGTATTTGTATATGTATGTTGTACGTATTTGTATTTGTACGTTGTACGTATTTGTATTCGTATGTTGTACGTATTTGTAACTGTACTGTATACGTATATTGTATGTATTTCTAACCGTATTCTGCAGGTATTGTATATGTATTGTGTACGTATTTTTATACGTATTTTTGTACGTATTCTGTATGTATTTGTATACGTATTTCTCTACGTATTTTTGTACGTATTTCGTATGTATTTTTGTACGTATTTCCATGTGTTCTATATGATTTTTCTTGGTCAATTTTATGCTATTATATGGTTAGCGGTCCCTCATTTAAGCGGGACAACCTAGTTACTCGCCACTGACGGTGGACCCCCCCCATTTCAGGTGATGATGCAGACGCATAAGTGGGCTCTCGATTGGTTCGGGTTGAGTGTGGATGTGATCAGTAGAGTGAACCAGAGTTTAGTTTATGTTTTCTTTGCGTAATGGTTTAGTTTATCCCAGTCTGTTGGGAAGATACAGTTTATAGAGTATTTAAGTATTTATTTATAGACTCTTGGGATTATTGTTTCAGTATTTAATTAATAAAAGGAATTTTAGACTTTAATTATAATATTATTGTTAAGATTTATGTTGGTAATGATCCATTTGTCGATTTCCTTCGTAAATTGACAGCTTTGAAAAGTCGGGTCGTTACAATTCAATGCCATTATCTGTCCTAAAACATTTTATAGTAGTGGATAATTGGTTTTGGACATAGGCAATAAAATTCTTAACTATAGAACAAACTTGGTCCTTATTATGCAATAAATAAGTCCATGTTGTCCTAGTATTATCATCAACAATTGTGTAGAAATAAGAAGAGCCATCAAGACTTTTAGTTTTGTAAGGTCCCCAAAGATCCATATGGACTAAATCAAAGGGTGCAAGTGCCCTATTTTTACTTCTAGGAAAAGACAATTTATGATTCTTAGCTAGTATGCAAATAGAGCAAGGATATGATTTATACTAGTGCAATCACAACAAGGCACATGTTTCATTTTTGAAAGAGAAGCATGGCCTAATCTAGCATGTGTCAAATCTAAGTTACTCACATTGAAAATGGCAGAAACAGTGGCAGCCACTCTGGTAGAAGAATTGGTTTGTTGAGACCCTTGAATCATTAAGAAGTATAGTCCTCCAATCCTTCTACCAATTGCCAAGAGTTTGTTGTTATCAGCCAGTGAAAAGAAACATTTGTTGATGGTGAATTTAACCACAATTCCATGTAGCTCAGCCAATTTACCAATAGAGATCAAGTTATTGGTAAACTCCTTAATTACCAACACATTAGACAAGATGACCCCTGGACACAATCCGATCTTTCCAACCTTATGAACTGTTCTTATAACACCATCAGGCAGGTGTAGTTGCAGGGGTTCAGGAAGAAATTCAACATCCATCAAAAGACTTTCATCATTTGTTATGTGATCTGTTGCCCCTGAGTCAATTATCCATTGAATTTTGTCATGAACTAAACAGTTGTTGGCTTGAGTCATTCCTGCAAATATATTGTGAGCTGCCATCTTGGACCCAGAGGATCCATTCTTGATTCCTTCAGCTGAATTCTTGTTATTAATAGCCTTCAATACTTCTTGATACACAGTTTGGAACATGGTTGGATCAACCACATAATTTGCTACAGGAGCAGCAAAGTCAAGAGGAGTGTCATCCTCACTATCTTCATTATTTTGGTGCACAACATGTGCTGAAATTCTAGAAGAGGAAGGTCTTGCAGAGGATTTAGAGGGTATTTTACCATTATGCATTGTGAGGTACCAATCTGGATATCCCACTATTTTAAAACACTGATCCTTTGTGTGTCCTTTAATCTTACAGTGAACACAAAACCTATCAGCTTTATCCTTTTTGAAATCCTTTTTGACAATTCTTTTATCAGTTCTTCCTTTATAGGGTCTTTGAACATTCATAGCCATTGAATCAGTGGATATGTCATTAGTGGCACTAATCTCCTTTTGATCGAGTCTCAACTTGACTAACTAATTGAAAAACTCTACTTAAGTTTGGTAAGACATCCATGGTTAAAATACTATTAACAATTGAGTCAAAACCACTATTTAATCCAAGAAGAAATTGTAATACTTTCTCTTCTTCCTCAAAATTGGCCTTGCTAACCCGTGACAACCAAACTATTTACATAAATAATACTAGAACTATTTCAGTGATAATGCTATTAACTATTTCAGTGGTTTTTATTTTCGTGGAACTTTTTGGAAAGGAAATTTTGAAGATTTGTTATGATAGGAAATAAATGTTGTTTTTCAAAGGCATGTTGTAGAATAAAATGATCTTTACTTATCTTGTGCTTATTCGTACTTAGCATTTTTTCTAACCCGTACTTCCTTTTTTGTTTTGGTTTGGCCCTACTTATCATTATGATGGGTAGGTAGGTGATGATGAGAAGATATGGACTTGATGCATTGGGAGGCAACGGGATTTCATCACCTAGATTAGGATTATCACTTTATATTTTTAGAATAAACACTTATTATTTTGTATTAATTAACATTTGATTTTTCTTTCGCTGCATAATTAATTTTAATAATTGCTACTTTAAATTATTCATACATTATCACGTGGCGGTAATACGCCCATATTTATCTCTACAGTATTTTATACAAGTATTTTCGTAGAGGTAGATTTGGGGGTGTTACAAAGTGGTATTAGTTTAAAAGCCTAGGTAAATAAATACGATCTTGAAATTAAAAATTGAAGGGTAGACATAGGAAGGGCATATAGGATAGAGTTTCGCACTTTAAAAAAAAAATTGATTAAAATTATTATAAAATTATTTTCCTCTTTGGAAAGGTGATTGAGAAAAAGATGTTCGGGTCCTCATTTTGAGGCCTATAATGGGTATGATCTCTGTCTAAGGCAAGGCTCTCCCCGACGCTGTGGGTAACTTACCTGGGAGATCAGGCTTGATCATCTTATATCATGAATCTAGTACATAATTAATTTTTGAAAATAAATAAAACAAGTTGAAATAAATTATTTGAAGTTTCAAAATTTTGTATGTGCATTAGCCATAATAAGTGGTCGTTGGGCTTAAAAGCCGAAATGTTTACAAGTTTAGCACATTATGTTGCTTTTATGGTAGAGTGTTATATGGCCCAAGTGGTACCATGAAATGAAAGTTTGAGTTTGATTATTCGGTTGAGTTATAATGTACAAGCCTTGTTATTAGGTGTTATTAGTCTGAAGGCCCGAGATTTAGATTATAACAATTATGTTGCTTTGGTTGAAATTATTTTGAAGCATGAAATGTTGTGAATATATGAGTATATAAGTTAGTATATGCAACTATACCTTGAATTTGTATGAGATTTGAATTTTATGTATTTTGGTGCTCATAATAGAGTAACCTTTAGTAAAATATGTTGACTTATATGTATTGCTTCATGCAAATGGACTTTATGAGTTTTGGAATTACTTATGTGAAATGATATTAATATGTTTAGGTGTATTTAAATAGTTTATTTATTTTTAAAATAGATATGAACATGATGTGATCAAGTTAATAACTTCCATTCGAATTTACAGACCATGGTTAGGTATGATGGATTTTTTTTTCCAAGTGAATTATGGGTTGAATCAAGTTGGAAATGATTAAGTGGTGGAAATGATCAAGTATATAAGTCAAAGTTGAGGAATTTTTATTCCAAGGGGAAATAAGTGAGTATTAAAATTAAGGAGAAATATTTCGATTATTTGTGTTGCATTTTTATGCTTATGTGTATACATGATATTAAAATAAGTTTGTGTGTTAAAATGAGTGAGAAATGAATTGAATAAGGGGATACTTACTTTTGGATAAAGTTAGTTTGATTAAATTCATGAATGATGTATGTAGTATATATATCTCATGTTGTCTCTATTAATGGTTGACCCTAATGCTAATTCTCCTAACTTTAGCCTCTTTGACTTTCTTCAACAAATAAGAATCTCTTTTTGAAATTATATAGATGTATGTGGACTATATTAATGAGTTATAGACTAATCAATGTTATCGTCAAGGGAACCAATTAGAAAGCTTAATTGATCATATCAAGCAGGGCTTAAGCCATATTGAGATACCTTAATTATGAGCCTATAAAAGAGAGTATAACTACCAATATTTAATAGGTTTACTATGTCAAAGCATAAACAACCTTAATTTCACCCTAACCTCACAATTATTTTTTTTGACCACTACAATTACCTTGTTTTTAATGGATTTGAATTATCAAATTATGATCATCGATAACTTTCAAATATAACTCTTCAATTTTCTTCTATCCTTGATAATAAGGATCATACCTCATGTAGGCACCCAAACCCACCTATGATTTTGAATTTCAAAAGGGCTAAAGCCCAAAATCTGGAACTATCTTTTAATACAAAAGATTGAACCCCTTAACGTGCAACCAACAAGCTCATGTAAATTCAAGTTCTCTTCAGGGGTCGCATAATCCAATTTATATTCAAACAACAATTCAAATTGCATTGATTATAGCCCATCCTTTTTACAAAAACTAAGAAGATCAGACTGAGGATGAGGGTAGTCCAATTATGAACCTCGTAATACATGAGAAGTGAACTGGTTTCAAATGAAGCAAAGTCCTTAGAATGCTAGTTAACACTATTGAAAACTTTATCCAAGTGAGTTGAGAGTCAATATGGTGCTCAATGTCAGCTAAACTTTGTTGGACCCAAAAATAAGGGAGGAGTTCTCGACAAGTGCCCATTTGAGGCTGTGAAGAAGTTTAACGAAGATTGAAATCAAAGTTTTATCTAGCCTAATGATAGGAGGGGTTTTCTTACCAAATAAAAACCCCCGTCGTAGTATGAGTGGGGGTGTCGAACACAGGGAAGGTACGTTGCACTAATCTAGGCATGAGCGTCGAACAAGCTAGGTCGGGTGATGGTCGCGAGAGGCGGAGAGAACTAACTAAAACTACACTAAGGAAACAAGAATAAAAGGGACTAGGGTAAGAGATCCACAACTCATACCACCATGAATAATGAATCAATCGAAACTTAGACTTAGGTCGTGGATAAGGGGAGGTCGTTCTATGATCGTACTACTCTTTCGAGCTAGTACGATGACCGGAAAGACATATACAACTCACTTTCGTGCAGCGACACATCTAACGAGTCCTAAGCACAAAATCACGAAGACCGGTAACTTTCCCTTGATCGAAGGCCCAACTTTCGTGGTGCTTCCATCAATCGGGCAAAGGAAGTCATCACCCACGTTCACCTTTCGGTCCTTCGGTGGGGATTCTTCAATGAATCCTATGTTAGCTAGACACAAGACTCAACATTACCGAATCCTAAGGTACCGACATTATCACAACCAAAAGCCAAGAAACAACTAAACCACAATCATGGAGGAATTGAGAAGTTTCACTCAAACCCTAGAAATTAACTACTCAAACATAATTAACAATAACATAATTAAAACTAAAAACATAAATAATAACTAAAATTAAGAACAACTAAATTAACAAACTAAAACCTAAAACTAGGAACAACTAACCTAACAAACTAACAATTAAACATAAAACTAAACCAACAACAAAACCTAAATAAACTACCAACTAAATCCAACTAAAACACCAACAAACCAAGCATAAACAACTAAATTAACAACAAATAACAACATAAACAACAAGAACTAGCAAAATAAGTACATAAAACAAGTAAGAAAGCAAGTAAAGAAAGCTATGAAATTACCTTGAAATGGAGAACAAGAAGAAGAAGAAGAAGAACAAGAACTATACTACTTGCATAAATCAAGAACAAAATGTAAATTACAAGAAGAATTGAAGAAGAAAGCTTAAAATCTAACCTAACCCTAACTATGAGCCTCTAACATCAGCTGCCTAAGAAATGGGAAGAGGGGGGTATTTATACAACCCCCCAAAAAATGCGAGCAAAACAAAAGAAAAGTAATAAAAAAACGCAGAAAAAGCACTTCAGTGGGCGCTGAGGCGATGACAGCGCCCGCTGAACCCTATATTCCTAGGCTTGCATATTGGCAGCGGGCGCTGAGTTGGGGTCAGCGGCCGCTGCCAGCCCTTTGTGAAGGTACTGCCTCAATACAGGGGAGGGACAACGGGCGCTGAGTTGAGGTCAGCGGCCGCTGTCTTCTCCTTTGTGCTCAAAAGTGCCTGCAGCTTCATGATCAGCGGCCGCTGGGAATCCATCAGCGGCCGCTGAAAGGTCATCAAAATGCTACTGCCTTCAGCCTAAAAATGCTCATGCCCAAAACTCATCTCAGCGGACGCTGAGGAATTCTCAGCGCCCACTGAGGCCTTCTTTTCAACATTGGCAAATGCTTCACCATTCACGACTCATCCCAGCAGGCGCTGAGGGATTTCCAGCGCCCACTGAGGCCTTTTCCAGCACCAACATGGCATAGAAGACTTGTGGTTTCCTTGAGGTTCTTGGTTCGCTTCCTCGGGTTCCGAAATCGACTCGGGACCTGCAAAAAGGGAAGAAAACGCAGAAACAAGGCAAAATAGAGGAAATCACATAGAAAAAGGGGGAGGGGACTACAAAAGCAAAACTAAGCTAAAAAGCCTAAAAACGCTAACGAAAGTTAAATAAAATAAGAAAATAAACTAATAAAAACTAAGAAAATAACTACCAAAATACCACTTATCACCTAATTAAGGAAATAAAAGTATATGGGATTTATAAACTTTAAGGTGATGAGATTGTCCATACGAATGCTATAAATAAAAAAAAAAAATCTTGGGGAGGTTTACACCCAAAGTCGCATACCTACAAGAGTCATTAAGTCACATAAATTTGAGCAAGCTTTGGCGTGACCCTTTAAAGGAAAGTGTGATGAGTTACCTTTTTGTAATGGATAAAGGTGTGGGCATGAAGCCTACTTATAGGGGACAAAGATATGAGAGACAAAATTAAAAATCAACAAGGGATTAGAAAACACGGTAAACTTTATTACCTAAGTGGAGAAATGAGGTTTGATGTTGTGAGGAACTTTTATATAAATAGGAACCTACTGAGTGAAAGGAGTATGAGGGAATGTTGAGAAATTAGTTGCTATATGATAATTACAATGGAGAAGTGAGGGTTAAGAAAATGCTAAGAAATCTAAGTGATCATATTTCTATAAAACTGTAAAGAATTGAAGCACCATATGAAGATTTTGAAGGCAACTATGTGACTTGTCGTGATTCTTGAAGAGTGGGGCATCGAGAGTATCAATGTCAAAAGAAGAACCATAAGACTTTAAGCTACTACCTTAGCCACCCAAGACTAGTGGGCCTTAAGTTGGAACCAATACTAATTATACAGGGAATACTTGTAAAGGTCGTGTGTTCAGTCATGAAGCCCAGTATTTTTGACAATCTAAAGGTTGGTAATATTGATTTATATTTGTTAAAGGTTTATTAAAGTTTAACTAGGTCACACGCACTATTTGTATATCTCGGAAGAAAAAATCGAATTGTTAAAATATTTGAATTTTCAAATTCATATGCAAATTGTGAATTTTCGTTATGTGTTGAATTTTATTGATTGATTTAAATTCCAATAAAGAATGTGTACATTTTGATATTTCAATGGGAAATTTGAAATTTATGGAACCTTGTGTAAAAGCCGTATGTGTAAACATTACTTATATGAATCTCTCAGTTATTAGTGGAATGATAAGAACTTTTTATATGTACTCCTATTGTGAGATTGGTTGAAAATTTTGTGGATTTATTTATTTTTTTTCTTGGTTGGAAATAGATGGAAGTATGTTAAAGCAATTGTAATATTTTTTTTTTTACGGATTACAAGCATATTTGAGGGTGAATGTGAATTTCTAATAAATTGAATTGTTTTGCTCATTTAAGAAAAGATTTTCACTATGAAATATGCATAAGTTATTATGCTTTCATTACCTTATTTGACATAATTGTTTATGTGATATCAAGTGTTTTATTCGTACCATTTAGAGCTATGTGTGGTCAATGTTGATGAATTTGGAGTTTTGAGTTTTAAAGAATTATTCAAAGGACACCATGAGAAAAAAAAAGAGGTAATTTTGATTGGTTTGATGGTAAATATGGATCGATATTTTGAGGTACATTATTATCATTATTACCAAGTTTTACAATAATTATTTGAGAAATATATAAGTTGGGTATGAAGAATGAAGATATCTTAGGTAACAAGGCGAAAATTAAGATTTCTTATGATACATACATTCTTGGGAGAGGTGTGAGTTATGATATTTTGTGGTAAACTATGCCTTTTTTTTGAGGTGGAAAGTATATCTATATATTAAAGAATATTATAATTATTTAAGATGACATTATTGATTTTTAAGAGTATAAAATTAAATTTGGGAACATTTTATACAAAGATTGGAGGATTTCAAAATTAGTTAACATAAAATGTTGTAAATGAGATGATATGAATTAATGATTAATATCTAAAATAAAGAAATTATGAACGTCATTTCAAGGAGATAATACTTTGTTGAAGAATTAATGAAGTCAGTTAGAGGTTGATTAAGAGCCTATATATTGGTTATATCCAAAGTAAGGTTTATACCTTAATGGTTTGACAAAAAAAAAATATTATTTTAGGTAATAGAGAAGCTATTAAATATGTTGGGGATATCAGATATTGTGGTCTAAAGGGTGAAAATGGGTTGTTTCGAAGATAAGCATGGATTATAAGAGTAAGTTTGAAGAATTCAGGTTATTAAACCCTTAAATGAGGAAATTTTATTTTCCTTAGAGTACCTAGGAGTTAATGTTTGAAAATTTAAGTTTGTGGGAAAATACAATCAGATTAATACAACTTTGGGAAAATTATGAATATTCTGGGAATGATATTTTATGAATCCAAAAGAGTTAAACATATCAAGATCGACAAGTGATGTTTCTTTTACACTTGATACTCATGAGGGATATTGTTTCTTTTATTAACTAATATATATGTAAATCTTTTCCTCAGTCACGTATTTTTTTTTTGAGAGAAAAGGGGATATAATTATTGATTAATAAGATGGGTACACATATCCTCATACATCATATCAGAAAAAAAAACTTGGCCAATCCTCCAGCCAAACCACTTCTTCAGTAAGACCAGAACTGAATTTTGCTACTTCATGAGCTACTTTTTTACATTGTCTATGGACATATGACCAACTAATGAACTCAAAAAGACTTGCCCAAGACCTAATACTGTGGATAATCATGCCTAAGGTACTGCGAGGTTGATCACCTTTCTTTAGCTTGCAGATAAGGCTAAGGCAGTCTGACTCTACTATTAATTGACGATAGCCCGTTTCCCATGCTTTTTGTATGCCAAATTGAATAGCCATGGCCTC
The DNA here is from genome assembly GCA_951394345.1 of Salicornia ramosissima. Classification (NCBI taxonomy): domain Eukaryota; kingdom Viridiplantae; phylum Streptophyta; class Magnoliopsida; order Caryophyllales; family Amaranthaceae; genus Salicornia; species Salicornia ramosissima. The sequence continues at coordinate 13,977,504 of OX596239.1, forward strand.
ATGTATCTCTGGTTTGATAGAGCCTGCATAGTGCTTAGTCCCCACGGCTACCCCTTCCCCTGTGCTATCACGAATCACAAAGCCCAGTCCTGTTCGATCCTTCCCTGCTTCACCCGCATCGGTGTTCATCTTCCATAAGCTCGCCATTGGTGGATTCCAGCTACAGGTGTGACGACCCGACTCGCTTAAACCGACGCGGAAGAAACCGACGAGTCGAATAGTCAGAACTAACAAACTAAAACACTTAAAATTTAAAAGCAACCCTCAAAATGATTATATTTACTAAACCAAAAGTACAATTACCCACAAGATTGTACACAACTAATCCCAAAAGTCAAACCACTACTACTAACATACGTAACTCCAAATACATGTCAGAGTTATAGTAAAGAATATGAGTACTAATTCTAGAGTATATAACTAGAAAACATCGAAACATAACAATATAAAATCTAGGCAATAACGGCACTCGCCCAACCCAATGCTAAGCAAGGACCTCATCATCAGAATTACCTGAAAAACAACAACAGTCCACCGTCAGTAGCGAGTAACATAACTGTCTCACCCTAACGGGAATACACATGAACATAGCATAAATCAAATAACCCAAATCATAATATCAAATCATACGAACAATAGAAAATAATCATACTTGTCTCGACAACTTAACCAATCTTTAATTTGGTGCAATCATTCGCATACTAGACCGGACCATGCACGTACGAACGCATCTTACGCATTTGAACTTTCTACTATGTTAGAACTGAGAATCTTACTCCCAAATCCCGTGAAACCAATCTTACTGGAAATCCACATCCGAAGACAACATAGTAAGACCACCAACTATCCCAATACTGCAGATAGGATAGGGGCAACGTCTTAACCTAAAAACATAGAATCTTACTCTACGATTTAGGCGTCTAATAGCGGAATCAAGCTAATCTTTAAAATCTTTAACTCTTTAATCCGAAGTTTAAATTCTTAGTTACTTCTTAAGTTGCATCTTACGCTTTGACTCAAGAAATAACATGTAAACCAAACATCTTACAACATCTTATCACTTTCTTTAACCTTTTCTTTAACTTTCTTTAACTTTAATGACTCAATCAAGAACTCATAAAGAACCTTAAAGAACTCATCAAGAACTCAAAGAACTCATCAAGAACTCATCCAAGATTCAAGATCTTCAATCAAGAACTCAATCAAGATTCAAGAACTTCAACCAAGAACTCATCCAAGAATCGAGAACTCATCCATACATACTCAAATTACACGCATACTTTCAATCAATTCAACACATGAAATCATCAACTTTCTAGTATCCAAAACTCATCAAACTTGATCATGAACAGCATCAAACTTAATACTAACATATTCAATCATAAAATCATCATATTAAACCTTAAAAATCTTTATAAAACCATTTCAAAATCAGATTATAATTCATACACAAAACATGATTAAAACTTCAAAATAAACTAATCTATGCATTTAATCTATACTATGAAACATAGTATACCAAATTAAGTTGAGAAAGCATGTTACCTTATTGAAGATTAACAAGGCAAACACCCAAGAACTTGCTGCCCGGAAAACTAAACCACACGGCCCCAAGCCACACGGACCACCACGCACGGCACGGCCTTGCATGAACACCACCACGAACCACACGAGCAACACGGCTGCCTAGCACGAACCACACGAGCACCACCGTCCCTTGCACGGCCCACACGACCCTTGCACGGCACCACCACGGTCACCACTCGAACACCCACACGAACACGACCCGAAACCAAACCCGAACTATAGATCTTGAATACAAAATACGAGGTTTAGTTTGTGTTTTGATACTTAAAGATCAATGGAAGTTGAATCTTTAAGTTTGGGGTTTGAGAAGATGATGAACAATTTTTGATTGAATTGAAGTGCCAAAAATGGCGTGTGACAAGGGAGTAATGGAGAGTGTTTGTGTTTGATCTTTTGATGGCAATGAATGGCAATTTAGCAAATGAATCCTCAAGCCTTACTAACTCCTCTATAAATAGAGTTAGTTAAGGTGTGAACATGAGGCAAGTGGCAAATGAAGCCACTAACCATATAGGGGCCGGTTCTCATGAGCCAAAATGGGCCAAAGTTGGACTCTTGTGATCAATGAGGCTAATCTACAAAAATTGCATGATTAATCATACTTAAATCGATTTAGCCCAAAATATTAAATAACTAATTAGAAAATTAAATAATAAAATTCTAATTAATTAAATAATAATAAAATAAATAATAATTGATTAAAATAAAATAATTCGAATTTAATCGAAATTATTCACATAAAATAAAATAAATAGTTCAAAAATAAATTTGAACCATACATAAAATCACATAAACATACATAAATACACAACAGAAATACCTATAAAATCAGGGCTGTTACAACGGGAGTGTTGCATTTCACATTTAATATCTCTGCGCACATGCTCCTTATAGTTATTAACAAAGCATTTAGTCTTCTCAATCATTTCCTTTGGCATTATTCTACAATTATCAAAAATTGCCTTTTTCCTTGCACCCCATACTGTCCAAATTACAGAAAGCATCCACTCCGAAGTCACACTATCTTCTTGCTCCTGGATTTCCATCAACCAGTCAAGGGTGCTCGATTTCAACTCCATCCAAATGCGAGGTTCCAGCCCACTATGTTTCCAAATGTGGATTGCAAAGGGACACTCCAAGATGGCGTGATGACACGTATCCTCGAGGTGCCCACATAATGAGCAACTCATTTCGGCACTACCTATCCTCCTAGCTATATTCACCTTCGAAGCTAGGAGCCCCCGAGCTGCTTTCCAAGCTACCATTCGGATTCGTGGCGGAAGAGTTGTCCCCCATAAATTCTTCCAGAAACTCTGCATTCTTGCTGTAGCATTCCCGTTATCCATTGGGTCATCGCGTTGGGATAACAAATGGTACCCGGAACGAACCGTATACTCTCCATTACTTGTGTAGTGCCAACACCTCTTATCCTCAGGCCACGAATTACATAACGGAATGTTTAGAATCTGTTCCGCATCCATTTCCAGGAAGGTATTTCTAATTATTTCCTCATTCCAACATCCATTATCCTTATCTATCAATTGAGCCACAGTCATATCCACATTATGACTTCCAACTGGAGAAACAACCTTGAATAAATGGGGTTTGGATATCCATTGGTCCTTCCAAATGTTGACTGCATTTCCATCACCTATCACCCATCTCATTCCTCTAGCAATTACCTCCTTGGCCTCACACAAGCTTCTCCACACATAACTAGGTTTTGGTCCTAGTTGCGCATGCATTATATCACAATGAGGGAAGTATTTAGCCTTGAGGACACGCCCCACCAAAGAATCAGGAGCATTGAGGATTCTCCACACATTTTTTGCTAACATGGCTTTATTGAAGGCCTCCAAGTCTTTAAAACCAAGTCCACCATCAACCTTTTTCAAGGAAAGGTTATCCCAATTAGTATAGTGAATCTTTCTTTTCTCCTTACTTCCGCCCCACCAAAATCTTCTAATAGACCTTTGAATTTCCTCGCAAATGGAATGAGGGAGCTTGAAAATACTCATAGCATAAGTAGGGATTGCTTGAGCTACTGCTTTGATAAGCACTTCTCTACCTGACCATGATAATAAACGCTCCATCCACCCATTTATTCTTTTATTCATTCGATCTTTTATAAATAGAAATGGGGATTTACGAGCCCTCCCTATATAAGTAGGGAGACCCAAGTACCTACCATGGAAATCCACCCTTCGCATTCCCAGCGACTCGGTTAAGGCTTCCATTGTCTCCACCTTTACACCTTTAGCGAACATGACTTCTGACTTATCAGCATTCAACTTTTGGCTCGTTTCCTTTTCATAAGTAACTAGGATATCTTTGACAACCTTAACTTGTTCCATTGTGGCTCTGCAAAAAATAAGTGAATCGTCTGCAAAAAGAAGATGTGAGATAGCTGGAGCATTTAAACCTACTTTAAAACCATCGAGGCGACCACATCTCATGGCCTTATTCAACAATCCTGACAAACCCTCATCACACAATAAAAAGAGATAGGGAGATATTGGGTCCCCTTGGCGAATTCCCCTGCTAGGTCTAATAAAGCCCCTAGCTTCCCCATTCAAAATGAAAGAGTAACTTACAAACTCAACACATCTCATGACATTATCAACCCAAGTACTCCTAAATCCCATTTTTAACATAATATTCCTCAGAAAACCCCATTCCACTCGGTCATAGGCTTTGCTAATATCAAGTTTAAGAGACAAAAAATTATTAGACCTCGACATTTTTTGCATAGAATGAAAGGATTCAAAAGCTGTGATAATATTATCGGAAATTTGGCGCCCTTTAATGAAGGCTCCTTGATTTTCCGAAATAATGTCAGGGAGAATAATTTTCAGTCTATTGGCTATCGTCTTCGAAATAAGTTTGAAAATGACATTACAAAGACTAATAGGTCTAAAATCAGCTGTAGTAGAGGGGTTATTATTTTTAGGGATAAGGACCACATGAGTGTGATTAAGGTCATTAGGGATGGGGTTACCATTAAGGATTCCAAGGACAAAATCACTAACAGAATCGCCTATCACGTCCCAAAAATGTTGATAAAAAAAAGAATTCATACCATCAGGGCCTGGGGCTTTCCCGGGATGCATCTGCCTGAGAGCTATGAGAACTTCCTCGCGGAGATAAGGGCTGCATAAGGTGTCCTTCATATCTGAAGTAACTTTAGTTTCCACTGCCTCCAACACTACATTACTGTGCATAGTATTCGAAGCTTGGAAGAGACCACCAAAGTAATTTAAGAACACGTCTTCAATCTCATTTGGCTCTGTCACCCACTCCCCCAAGTTGTTCCAAACTCCTTTTATGCAGTTGGTGCGTCTCCTTTGATTAGCCCTGGCATGGAACCATCTCGAGTTTTGATCCCTGTACTTCATAAAATCCGCTTTAGCCCGTTGCCACCAGATGATCTCCTCTCTATGCCTCCACTCCCTGATTTTCCCCATCCAAGTTTTCCTCTCCTCCACATTTGTGGATTTTTGTAATTCCATAGTAGCCTTTTTTATTTCCTCCTGTACACTACCAAATTTAGTAGCACTCCAATCATCAAGCTCTTTCTTACACTTATCCAATCTTGACAGCACTTCATGGATACCACTTGGATTTCCACGATACAAATTCCATACCCCCTCAATCAACTCTTTGCATGATTCATCAAGCACCCACATATTTTCAAATTTGAAGGGTTTCTTCTTTCTTCTTCTCCACTTCTCCTTCCCACCAATATTTAACTTTAATTTAATGGGAAGGTGATCAGATAAATCATCATCAATGTGCAAAATCTCCGAAAAAGGAAAAAGCGCGAACCAATCATTTCGAACCATAAATCTGTCCAACCTCTCTTCAATAGACTCCTCACCGTACCGACCATTCCACCAAGTGTACTCATAACCTCTATATCCCAGATCTAGAAAGCCACACTCCGCCATCATGTCTTGAAACTCATCAAGAATATTTTGGTCATGGACTCTCCCACCCTTCTTTTCATTATTATGGAAAATTTCATTTATATCACCACCGCATAGCCAAGGAAGGTCAATGTGCCCCTTAAGGTCAAGAACGAGCTCATATGTCTTCCTCTTGTTTTGAGTTTCGGGCCACCCGTAAATACCTGTAAACCTCCATTCACTACTTCCAAGACCCTCCTTGATTATTATATCAGCATGATGATTGGAACATGACATAAATTCAACCTTGATCTCTTTTTTCCACAATATCGCCAAACCCCCCGACCTACCAATGCTATCCACATATTTGTCATCATAAGCCTCCCAATTTTTCCTCTTACTCTTTAACTCTTCACTACTTAACTTAGTTTCCGAAAGGAAAACTAAGTCAGGCTGTAATCTCCGTACAAAGCTACGGAGATTCTTAACTGCCTGGGGGTCGCCAAGTCCCCGACAGTTAAGGCATATGATACTCATTGCACCCGGCGGGGTCGCCCCTCGGCGACCTCCGCCTCGGATGCCATTGAGACATCCACTGTAGTGTTCCCAACTATCTCACTGTCTCCCATGTTCACTCCCTGTTCCCCTACTTTAACTTTTTTACCACTTCCTTTTCCTCCATGATTTTTTAATGAGTAAGAGCAAGGTTGTCCATTTCCATTCCCTTCAACACTAGAACTATTTCTTTCATCATAACCCTTATATCCATCTACATCATGTCCGTGGTTCAAGTCATCCTCGAAGGTCAAACGTTTCTTAGGTCTAGATGCTTCTCTTAACTCCATAATTAATTTGTTTTCCTCTTGTCTGTCTTTGGTATTTAGTCTTGCCTTTCCCTTCACCGGTGATGCCCTTAACCATTGCCCATAAGGGTATTCTGACTCAAGAATATCTTCATCAAAATCATGGCATTCTCTAGTTTGGTGACCAAGCATACCACACATAAAGCAAAAATTTGGGAGTCTTTCATAACGGAATGTAATCCACTTAACATTACCTTTAATGATGATTTTCCTTCCTTTGCATAATGGTTTGGTAATGTTTATCCTTGCTTTAATACGCATTGACTTTGTCCATCCCGATTTGTCAGACTCGTCCATCTCTAAAAACGCACCTATCCTTTGCCCCAGCCAGGTAGCACCCTCCTTGTTCCTCTTTTCCATCGGAACATTATAGATCCGGACCCAGAAATCTGCATAGGTGAATTCGATATCCTCAGGCTGTTCATCTCCTTCTAAAGGCTTCAATCACGTATTGAAAATGATTCTTCAAAAAGGGAATTTTGTTGTGTTATTTATTTATTACTTTCTGAAATAATCACTCTTATACAAAAATCATATATATTTTGATATTGAATATTTTCCTATTTAAAATCACTACACCATATTTAAAAGGCCAAAAATCATTTTGAGTTACATTTGATATTTCTTGGTCTATCTAAATTTAAGTATTCTAAAGATATTACAAATGATACGTACGTGTCTTTGCAGCAAATAATTTTTGTTTATAAACTCTTTTAAATAATTGATTAACGAGTAATTCGTTATAAAATTATAGATCTTGTTAGTTTAATAATTAATGAAAAGTGTAAATGGTTCAATTAATGAGACGACAAGGTTTTGTGTAATCATAGATTCATAGTTGTTTGTATGATATTTCCAATTAGTATATGTGGAATTATATGGTCTTCACATGTTACTCTTGTATGAATGTTAATTATTATATGATTTGTTTGGAATTAAATATCTTTCTACTTTTGTTGTATATAAGTAACCATATGAATTTGCTAGGATTTTAAGGGTATTGTAACTTTATGAAGTATATATTGAGGTCTTAGAGTTAATAATATTACTTTGGGATGAAATGAATACATATGTGGATACTAGCAGTATTGCCTTCTAAGAGTTGAGATATTTTTGAGATTTTGGTCAAAATATGAGATCAAAATGATGACAATCACTATATTATTATAAGTTGATTGAGGCTAAAGAATTATGAACCTTGTTTTGTAAGGAACCAAGATAGAGGATACGATCTTTATTGTTCTTATTCAGATACTTGTAGTGAGATTTGGTCCAAGATTATGTCATGGTCGAAAGAGTTTTCAAAGCTATGGAAGAATACTTAAGTCTTACACCTTTTGGTTTTGTCTTAATCGAGTTACAGGGACGTAACTCCTTTTAAGGGGGTAGAGTGCGATAGAGTTTCGCGCATTTGCTTTTTGAGTTATTTTGGGTATTTTGAGTCATTAGTATTAGTAAAAGTTGTCATTTATGAGTCTTGTTAGGATGTGCATGGATCAAACTTAAAACTAAAATTTTCTCCATTTTTCCCAAGTTTCGGGACGAAACTTCTTTTAAGGGGGGTAGACTATAATACCCCACAATTTTGGTACATATTTTCTACGATTATTGATTATTAAAAAGACTATTTTATACTACGAATATATTATTTGCATATATTTTCAAGTTAAAAACATTTTTCAAAAAAAAATAATTTAAATAAGTCCTATTTTCACATATAAATAACTAGAATTTTATGATATGAATTTAATTTAAAAAGATTTCTAAGCCCAACTACTTATCTTGGATTTGTAAAACCAATAGGCCAATTAAATATTTCTAAGCCCAATTACTTTTCTTAGATTTGTAAATAAACCATAACCCAAAATCAATAGGTCAACTAAGTATTTCTAAGCCCAATTGCTCCTCTTGGATTAGTAAACAAATCCTAATCCAAAACCAATGAGCCAATTAAGTAGCCCAAAAAGAAAAAGTAATAATAACAATAAAAAAAAAGTACACGGCTAAGAGCCTAAGAGGGGGGGGGGGGATTAGGGACCTTATTTGCAAATATCCCCTAATATTCTACTAAGCCATACTTGCCTTTTTAATCACTCAAAAATCTTTCCATAACCCTCCCAACCACCATATGCTTGATCACCAAGAAAAATATCTTCCTAAAACATGACTCAATCAAATAATATTGATCATCAAATTATTTTCATGATCCCCAACTTACCATACTACACATACCTTAAACACTATAAATACCCCTTAATTCAACCCATTTTACACACACAAAATTACAAAAAAAATTCTCTACTCCTTCTTGTCCAATTCTCACGGCATTCCTCTTATAAAAAAAAAATAAAAAATTTCTCAAGCTCCGGCAACCACCATTGGCAAGTGTTTTCCGACCCTCTTTTGTTTTATTAAATTATTTTATTAAGTTATATATTATTGTTTAAAACATTAACTAATCTTAAAAACTATAGATTATAAAGTTTTTATGTATAATACTTCACTACTAATAATAAGTTCTTAAAATTTTATGGGATTTAGTATTTTATTATAATTATTAAAATAATTCGGTTTTATACAAAAAAAATTAATAATAATAATAATAATATCCGAATAATAATAATATTAATAAGTGTTTAAAATCCTACTAGTCATATAGTCTTAATATTTATCACTTATATTATAAAAATCCTACTATTAATATTATGATTTTTAATATCCTAATATTTATACAAACTTTATTACTTATACTATAGTTTTTAAAAGTATTAATGGTTATGCACATCTTAGGATTTCACTTTGTTAGTATAAATATTTTGGTGACCTTATATTAATTAAGGTCGTATTAATTTTGTGTTGGACGCTCTCGGTAGGATTCCTTAAGTTTTCCGAGTTTAGTTGTCCAATCCGAACGAAAGGTACGTTTAGGTAGCTTGATATCTTATAAAGTGTTTGAAATCTTATGTGCTATATGTATACATGATTTGGTGATTTGAAATATTATGCTTCGTTGGCACTTTTTGTAACGACCCGACTCGCTTAAATCGGCGCGGAAGAAACCGACGAGTCGAGTAGTTAGAAACTACTACTCAAATACTTAAGAAATTAAACTAATTTCCTCGAAAATATTATTAATCAACCAAAACGTACAAATACCCACAAGTCTGTACATAACTAGTCCAAAAGTCAAACTAAAAATACTAAAAATACGAGTAAACTCCAACTACATGTCAGAGTTATAAACAACGTATAAGAGTCCATACAACACTCCAATACTATCTAAAACAACAGTAATCGAAAATACAACAGACAACAGAAATAACAACGTCGCTCGCCCAACCCAAAGCTAAGCAAGAGCATCGTCTTCAGGAATACCTGGAAAACAACAACAGTCCACCATCAGTGGCGAGTAACATAACTGACTCACCCTAATGGGAATACACATGCACATAGCATAAATCAAATGAACAACATCGAAACAATAAACTAGAGTACAAGATCAACCCAAATGTGAACTCGACTCAAACCAACCTAATCAACTATCTTTGGCGCAATCATTCATATTCTAGACCGGACTGTGCTCGTACGAACGCATCTTACGCATTCGAACTTTCTACTATGCTAGGATTTGAGAATCTTACTCCCAAACCCCATGAAACCAATCTTACTGGAAATCCATGTCCCGTGAAACCAATCTTACTGGAAATTCACAAAGATCACATAGTATGACTCCAACTATCCCAATACCCCGGATGGAATAGGGGCAACGTCTTAACCCGAATACAATGAATCTTACTCAAAGTATCAGGCGTCTAAAAATGAAATCAAGCTAATCTTAATTAATCAATTATTTAATCATCCTAATCATTTTATCATCATTATTATCCAACATAACTAAATTAAGTTCAAGAATTCGCCTCTAGCCTTGATTCTTGAAGATAACTAGTTAAAACATCGAAGTTATTCTCAAGAACTGCCTCTAGCCTTAATCTTGAGTCTAACCAATCATAATCCAACATTCTTTACTCATTCTTTAACTAACTTAGACACTTTCTTTAACTTCCTTTATCATTTAAACCATTTTCTTTAACCTTCAAGATTCAATCAAGAACTCATAAAGACTCATCAAGAACTCATAAAGAACTCAAAGAACTCATAAAGAACTCATTCAAGATTCAAGATCTTCAACCAAGAATTCAATCAAGATTCAAGATCTCAATCAAGAACTCATCCATGTTACACGCATAAACCACACGGAAATCATCATAAACTTATCCAAAATTCATCAAACTTTAACACATTAATCATGATCATATTACAACGTATAATCAATCATAAAATTATGGAAAATCATCATCAAAACACCATGTAAACACATAAAAATAAGATTATAAAATCATACATAAAATCATGAATAATCATCAATAAACTACCCAAACATGCATTTAATTCATACTATAAACATAGTATACCAAATAGGTTGAGAAAGTATGTTACCTTATTGAAGATTACACACAAATTCAACACAAATATGCAGTCCAGAACAAGCACTAAACACGGCACCTAGACACGGCACACACACACGAGCACCACGTCTTCTAGCACGGCACCCCGGCACGAGCACCACCACAGACCACCTTGCACGGTCACTGCACCACGCACACACGGCCCACGAACACCACTGCCACGGACCCACTGCACGGCCACAGCCTTCACCACACGGCTGCCACCACACGAACCCCACACACGAACACGATCAAAACCCAACCCGAACCAACGATTTTGGAAAAAATAATTGTGTTTAAATTGTGTTTAGGTTACTTAAAGATCAATAGGGTATGAATCTTTAAGTTTTGGGTTAAGAAAGATGATGAACAATTGATGGCTTCAATTGCTCATAAATGGCGTGAGGCAAGGAGAAAGTGGAGGGAGTTTTGGTGATTGAACTTTGATGGCAAGTGCATTAGATGGCAAATGAGCAAAATGAGGTTTAAGCCTTACTAACTCATCTATTTATAGAGTGAGTCAAGGTGTGAACACAAGGCAAGTGGCAAGCCTTGCCATGCCTTAGGAAAACCGGCCAAGAGGGCTAATTGGGCCTAAAAATGGGCTCTCGTGATTAATTGGGCTAATTTGCAAAAACCGCATGACTAATCATGCAATAATCGATTTGGCCCAAAAATATTAAATAATTAATTAGAAAATTAAATAATAAAAATTCTAATTAATTAAATAATAAATAACATAAACAATAAAAACTGAAAATAGATATTTCGAATTAAATCGAAATTATTCACATAAAATAAAATAAATAGTTCAAAAATTAATTTGAACTAACACAACAACACACATAAATACACATAATTATCGGCAAAAATACCAATAAGAATCTGGGTCATTACACTTTTATTTATCTTGGTGTTTTAATATTTTAGTAATTAAATAATTGTTAGGAAATTCTTTTTCTATATAATATTTTTACTCTATGGTATTTTATTATTTTGGTAACAAAATAAATTGTCAAAGATTTTCTATGTCACATTCGACACTTTATGGAAAGATTTTAAGGATATGATTGTTCAACAATAAAGGAATTTTTATTTGGAAAGAATTTTATGAAATATGTATTTCAATACTATCTTGAATTTAAATTGGAAAAATCCCACAAAGCTTTATAAGCTTATTTGTTAGTCTGTAATCCCACTACGTGGATTTTGTTGATAAGACTATGGACTTTGTATGACCTAGTCTTTCCTCAAGGATAGCCTTTACACAGAAAGATACTAACTTGGGGGGTGTGCACACTTGAGAGAGGAAATTTTGGGATAAAGGAAAATACATTTTCTACATGATTTGCAATTAATTATGAATTCCTAAATTGAGTTATTTCAGTGGTTTTTATTTTCGTGGAACTTTTTGGAAAGGAAATTTTGAAGATTTGTTATGATAGGAAATAAATGTTGTTTTTCAAAGGCATGTTTGTAGAATAAGATGATCTTTACTTATCTTGTGCTTATTCGTACTTAGCATTTTTGCTAACCCGTACTTCCTTTTTTGTTTTGGCTTGGCCCTACTTATCATTATGATGGGTAGGTAGGTGATGATGAGAAGATATGGACTTGATGCATTGGGAGGCAACGGGATTTCATCACCTAGATTAGGATTATCACTTTATATTTTTAGAATAAACACTTATTATTTTGTATTAATTAACATTTGATTTTTCTTTCCGCTGCATAATTAATTTTAATAATTGCTAATTTAAATTAGTCGTACATTATCACGTGGCGGTAATACGCCCATATTTATCTCTACAGTATTTTATACAAGTATTTTCGTAGAGGTAGATTTGGGGGTGTTACACGGTGGAATTAATTAGTTCCCTGTTTGGTTGTAGGAGATTTTGAGTTTGGTGAATTCCGTTAATTGTGGCTAGTTGAGTGTAATATACCAGGTACGTATGTACTCAGTAAGTTGTCTGCATGTAGTAGCATGTCTAGGGCATGATTTGAACTGTGATGGCTGGTTATATGTTATATCTGTGATTGTGGAAGAGGAAATTATATATACTATCACAGCATGTTGTCCTGGATTGAGTATTTTATCACAGTTTAGAATATGAGTTCAATTATGATCCTTTGTACTACGTAATGTGGGACCAGTAGGCATCAATATTATTTTACCACCATTGTGTGGGGCCATGGGCATTAAAGGACTTGGTAATTATGTGATCGCTAAATGAAAAGATAAATAAACCTGCAATTGTGTGATTTCAAGTGTGATGGTTTATGTTGTAGATTCTAGGGAAATTGGATTAAAATAGATTCTTCATAATATTGTAAACCACGTAAAGTGAAAGAAGATTCGCACCAAAACTCTTGGAACGTATATACCTTAAGTATGAACATATGGGGGAGGCTATCTAGCATCCTACAAGTGGTACAAGACGTTGTACACTCTTGTTTTTATTTTTATTCTTGGGATCGCGCCACTCTTAAGTGGCATCGTTTTTTCCGCTCGATTTGCAACCGAGTGTGGCCCTGAGGGCGTCTTGACAGACAACTTATTTTTTTTCTTTTGGAAACCCGTTCGATGTAAATCCAATCTATTAGTTAAATAAACAAATAATAACCATCTCACCATTATTTAATTTGACCATTATCATTTCCTAGTCTGATCATGGAGTCCATAGTCTTAGTCTAATCACAAATATTTATTTGTTTATTTATTTATTTATATTCGTCTGTTGTATATATGTACTTAGCTTTTGTTGATTACGTGCTTTGTTTGTGTCTTCTTTGGTCATGGCCCTCGCCTTAATGACCCTGTGATGAACCAATTTATACACTTGTATTATTGGGGAGCAGAATTGCACAAGTTAACTTAATGATGTGAAGTTCAAGTTTTCAGCATACGCATGGTCTTGGGATTGGTGTGAAGAGAGAATTTTTATTAGTGTATTTGAGCTTAATTTAAAATATTATTTCATTTACTTTATTTGGTTTAAATAATTGTTAAAGTTTTTCCGCTGCAAACACGTTTTCACACGTGGCGGTAATGCTTTGGAAATTTCCTTTCAAATCTATTTTTATACCTTGAGTTTTAGAATAGTTACGGATTTAAAAGTAGGGAATTTTCAGGGTGTTACAAAGTGGTATCAGTTTAGCAAGGTCGATTCTGAAAATACGTTAGGATCTTCATATCTTAACGTAAGTTTTTTCCAAAATATTTTTCTTAAATCGAATTTTGTTGTTTACTTATATTTTTTTTCCAACTTATATTTTGAAATCTATATTTTCAAACTAAATATATTTTTAATAAAATTATCGTTAAGTTTTGGTGAGAATGGGTAAATTTTAGGATGGGCATATAGAATATAAGAGTTATCTTTGCATTAATAATAATTTGGATGATTTATATGCTATTGATTCTAACTGTGATAATGATGTGACGTGCTGGTGCATATTTGTGAACTGTTCTTATTTTATCTATTCAGTTATTATTTTTCTTTTATTGTTGGATGTTATAAGTTAGATATAAAATTTCTATTCATTTATAGAGTCCCATTTGAGGTTGGAGAATTGGTAGAGACTAAGGTTACATATTTGATATGATTTAATCGATTTCATGTCAAGTTAGATTTAATTGAGAATTCAAATGGTTCATTATTCAGAGGACATTGATATTATTGAATGTTATATAAGTTTGGGAAGCAAGATTGCGATTTAGGTTTTTATTTATTAAGAGTCAAAGTTTGTCATAACATTTTGTAGTGATTTTGAGGTTGTAATAAAAGTTTATTGAGATGTTTATTTTTTATGGTATCATAGAAGGTGGAGTGCGATAAATTTCGTTTATTAATTTAACAATGGTTTCCTTTATGAATAAATGTTTTGTGGTTGGTAAAAATTCGAATTAAATATTTTATTATTAATATTTTAAATCTTTTTAGATTTTATTTTACAATATAGTTTTCTTTTTATATAAATAACAACTTCAAGGCTCTTTACAATTCTTTAAAACAATAAAATTTTCATGTTATATTTTCAAAAGGTTTCTTTTATTTATCTAAATAATTTTATTAATAATATGTTTTAAACAACGGATGGAGAATTGTCATATTTGGCGATGAGAGAATGAATTGTAAAGGTGGATAGATTTAGCTTATTGTAGTACAAAATAATAATGTTAAAAAAATTTATATGAGAAAGGATCGTGGATAGATTGATCATAAAGGAAATTTCAATTATATATATTATACTTTAGAATGAGTTAATTTGATTGAAGAGATTAGATATATTTGGTAATAGGGAAAGTGAAGTCATAATGTAGTAAAGAGAGAATTGATTGTCGATGGAATTTTTATGGAGTTAATTAATCATAGCCATTTAGGATGATAAATATTTTGAGATGGAACACAAATTAATTAATTAATTAATATTTTGAGGAGTAGATGTCCATAAATTTTGTAGTTCTTAAATTTTGTAGATGTTTATATATGGAAGTGAAACTATTAATTAAGTGAGGACAAAAGATGACTTATTGTTGGAAACTGCATATAAGAAGAATCAAGGAAGGTTGAAATAAAGTTATTACGAGAGTTATATAAGGAAATAATGAAATAGAGTCGGGTTGTTTATTAACTTTAAATTCTTTGAGATTCTGAAGGTTAGGTTATATATGACACGAGTAAAGTTATAGATATTCAAAATGTTATTATTTGTGCATTTAAAGAAATGTGGAGGTAGGATAATGGGAATATGTAAGTCTTTTTAACTGGGTTATGAGAAGTGATAAAATGTTGTTATTAAGGATATTAAAATGTATTGGTGAAAAGTTTTATTTTAGATCAAAGGGTTTAATAATGATAAATTTTGTTATTTAAGGATAAAAGTGCATATAATAAGAAAGGAAGAATGTAAATTTGAGTTGTCACTAATAATTTATGAGGATAAAATTTAATAATAATTGTTAATTATTTGATGAGAATTACATTCATACATAATATTGTCATTGATAATGTGAGCCATAGTCAGATTTAAAGTTTTATGAGTATTTTGTTATTTGAGGATATGATATTTAGAGGAAGGGGAAAAAATGAGTATTTTATTATTTGTGCATTGAAATAGACCTATCAAAACCTTTGTTGTCGAAATTTTGGCTAAAAGGAAAAATTTGGAGAGTCCAATATGAAGGTTTGAGAATGATCTGTTACAATTGTTGTATGATCAATCACAAGGAAGAGAACTGTCCAAGAAATCAAGCCAACAATTCTGAGCAAAATCAGGGAGGGACAACAGAGCATGTTCATGAAATCCCCATTCCAGAAGAAACTGAAGCCTATGGTGAGTGGATGCTCGTCAAAAAGCCAGTAAGAAGAAGAGCAGGTCCAAAGCAGAAACAGCCTGAGGCTCACGGCCAAGTTCAGAATCAAGTGGGGAAATCAAAAGAGCTAAACCCAACCCGCCCTGTGCAACAAGCCCGATTGAATAAAGGTCAGAATCAAAATCCCTTAATTGGCTCTAGATTTGAAATTCTAGGCGATGATCATGCTTCTCTAAAATTGGAAATTATTCAAAATTCAAATGAAAAAGATATGCCAATTCAAAATTTGGAAAGTTTGAAAAATATATCTTCTGAAAATATTTCTCATGATCATTGCCAATTAACTGCTGGAAATAAGGAACCTAATAATTCTGAAAAATTCAAAAATCTTGAATTTGCTATAGGCAAATTAAAAGAGCAGAATTCTGGGGATTTAACTAGCAAATCTTCTAAATTTATGCCAAGGAACAAGAGCCAAAAATCAACGGAGTATAAAGAAAACATATGACATAATAATAATAAAAAGGTTTTCAACAATTTGTAATTTCTAGTACTGAAAACCAATACATTAATTCAACATCATTGCAAGCTAATAACCAAGCAAGAAATCCGGCATCAAAAAGCCATCTCCACTGCAAAATTCCCAAAAAGCCAACATCCCTTCACTTTCATCCAATCCAGCCCCTCTAACCATCAAACCAAGCAATAATGCAACAACCACCATACCTCCAACCCCTAACAATGAGGCTACCACCAGAATGGGTGACATTTGTAGGATACCCAATAAACTCACCACATATGGAGATTATGCACCCCATGATCCACCAGATGGAGGTACAACTACAAACTTGGATAGAGATGTCCCCAACATCACCAGAGTTAATAACAACAATGACTCTACCACTAATGCTAAGGTATGCCCTGAGAATGCTCATTGAGGCATTCTGTGACTCTCTTCAACAAATCCCTGATTCAATGTGTGATAGGATTCCAAATCTTGGTGCTGGAAGCATGACCCCTATCTCTTTCCTTGTCTGGAATACCCAAGGAACTAGCAACCGGGCTTTCATTGCTGCTCTAAAAGAAATCATTAGGACTAACAAACCTTCTGTCATAGCTCTTGTAGAAACTCATATGGATGGTGCTTATGCTGAATTCCTAGGAAAAAAATAAACTACCAAGGTCACACTAGGGTTGATGCAGAAGGTTTTTCTGGTGGCATTTGGATCTTTTGGAGAACTGACCTTGTATCAGTGGGACCTATAGCAAGAAGCTCTCAACATATAACGGTTGAAATTACCAGAAAAAGAGAAATTCCTTGGTATTGGTCTGCAATCTATGCCCACCCTGATCCCTCTAAGAAACACAAGTTGTGGCAAGATCTAGAAGAGTTTGCAAAAAATCATAACAAGCCTTGGCTATTAAGTGGTGATTTTAATGACACAAGGTTTAGTTGGGAAAGGAACTCTTACAGCAGTGAAACTCTCAGAAGAGCCCAACATTTCAATGATTGGATTGAAAGCATGGACTTGATTGAACTTGAGTTCTCAGGCCCTTTTCATACTTGGGCTAGAGGGCTCACTGATGAAACCAGGAAAAGTGCAAGACTTGATAGGGCTTTATGCAACACTGGTTGGATGACAAGATTCTCAGGCTTCTGTAAAACACTTACCTGCCATTCAATTTGACCACACCCCGTTGCTAATCTCTCCAAATGGTTTTGCTCCCCTCCATTCTCTGAACAAGCCCTTCAGGTTTCAATCAGCCTGGTTAACTCATGAGAAATTTGAAGAATTTGTTCAGCAGAGATGGTCAAATGATGCTCCCTTAGTCCCTTTTCTGAAGAAATTCTCTCATGATCTGCAGAATTGGAATAAGGAAGTATTCCAGAACATTTTTCACAGGAAAAAGAAATTGATGGCAAGAATTGGTGCAGTGGGATTCAGAAAAAACTATCTCAAGTTCATGAATGAGGCCTAATCAAGCTAGAAAGCAAACTCAGGAAAGAGTTAGATGATGTCCTGTACCAAGAAGAGCTTCTCTGGTACTAGAAGGCAAGGGCAGAATGGATAAGTGACGGTGATAGAAACACTTATTTCTTTCACTTAAGTACCATCATCAATCAATGGAGGAACAAAATTACAGCCATTAAGGATGATCAAGGAAATTGGTTGAGCAACAAAGATGATGTGCAGAATTATGTAGTTCAATACTTCAAAGAGCTGTATACCCAGGAATATTGCATCATCACTGAAACTGCTCCAAAAAACATGTTTATAATGTTTCCTGAGTATGACTGGGAGAAACTTAATAGAGATTTCAACAGCAATGATATTCATGATGTGATCAAGCATATGGGATCTCTTAAAGCCCCTGGTCCTGATGGATTTCAGGCCCTCTTCTTTCAAAAACATTGGTTAACTGTGGCCCCAAGTGTTTGTAACATGGCGCTTGATGTTCTGAAAGGTAACCCTCTTCCTGCATCCCTAAACTGTACTTTCATTGTCTTGATACCTAAAGTTGATGCTCCTGAAAGCCCCAATCAATTCAGACCTATAAGTCTATGCAATGTTGTGTACAAAATTATAACAAAGACTATAGTGAACAGACTCAAACCTGTGTTGCCAAGGCTGATATCCCCAACATAGGCTAGCTATGTTCCTGGCAGAGAAATAACTGACAATGTTGTCATCTTCCAAGAAGTGCTGCACTCAATAAGGTCAAAGCAAGGCAATAATGCTCTGATGGCTATTAAAATTGACCTAAAAAAAGCCTATGACAGGCTTAGATGGGATTTTATTAGTGAAACTCTCACAGAGATGAAATTACCTAGAAAGTTAATTAATGTCATCATGCAATGCATCACCACTCCCTCCTTTCAAGTACTTTGGAATGGTGAACTTCCAAAGCTTCTATCCTACAAGAGGGATTCGTCAAGGAGATCCTCTTTCCCCATACATATTTGTGATGTGCATGGAAAGGCTCAACCAAATCATAGAAGAATCAATTATGAACAATGACTGGAAACCAATCAAAATTCACAAAAATAGTCCTCTCCTATCTAATTTGTTTTTTTCAGACGATGTTGTGCTATTTGCTGAAGCCAACAAACATCAAGCTCAGGTCATTCAAAGATATCTTAAAAGAGTTTGTCAAGTCTCAGGGGAGAAGGTCAGTCTTGCAAAATCCAAGGTATATTTCTCAAAAAATGCCCTTCCAGAAATTTAAGAAGAAGTCTGCAATGCTTTGAATATGACAAAGTCTGAGGATCTAGGCTTCTATTTGGGTATGCCTGCCCTTCATGATAGAGTTACTAAATCCACCTTTGCACACCTTTGTGAGAAAGTGGATAGAAGACTCTCTGGTTGGAAATTAAAGTGTAAGTTCAATGTATACTTAAGAAGGGGGGGTTTGAATTGAGTATGTGTGTTTTTTCAATCGTTTTCAATATTTGTTTATCTGTTTATGAGAACAACGATAGAACACTATATAAAGAGTAGGAACACAAGGATTTAACGAGGTTCGGCTTCTAAACAAACCTACGTCCTCCACTCTCTCACCAATATTATTAATCAACTCAGAATAATAACAAGGTTACACACTCAATTAAATGCTACAACTTTGTAACATTTAATTCCCCAACTGTTAACTCTAACAGTTCACTCAGTGTTCACAGAACACTCCCCAACCACTTCCCTCTAAGTGGTTCAAATATTACAAACTTAAATGGTTTTCTTTGGAGAGCAAAAGTCTTCTAGGGTTTTTTCAACAGATTGTTTATATAGGCAAGGAAAAAACCGTCCTCTAGAAGTGTGCTTGGAGACTTGCCTAAATTGTGCAAACAAGCTCAGCTGACACAATTGCAAAGGCACCTATTTCAGACCTTTGTCTCCTTCCACTACATGTAGTGGAAAGTACACTAGAGTCTAAACAAGTACATTGCAAAGCTGATTTGGTGAATCAATTTGGCAGATTTCCAAAACATAAGTGATCAATATTTTTCAAATAAATTTTCAAAAATAATTTTGAACACGAAAATTGGTACGAATCACTTAAGTGCACGTGCGTAATACTGAGGTCTGTTCCCACAGTGGTCTCAGTACTACTAAGTCTACATCTAGCAAAGAGAACTGTTCCAAGCTTGTTCTTTGCCTGTTCTTAACTTGTTCTTGGCATGTTCTCTTTATTGGATATAAACTTAAAATCTTTTTGCTCTTTACTTAAAAACACAAAGAATATTTTCCTAAGTCTATTTTACAAGAAGATCCTAGAAGTACAAAAATTAAAAGACTTCAAGCTCTTGACTTCTTATTCTTCAAGTATCTCAAGGTCTTCATATTTGCCTTGAAGAGTTCTCACTTGAATTAACATGCATAACAATCAAGTATAGAGAACTGGTTTGTCATCCATCAAATCAAACATGGTTCAACATAAAGTTCCTCTCTCTAGCAGGAAGAGCAACTTTGGCTCAAACAACTCTCCAAGCTATTGCCCCTTACTCTATGCAATCTGCTAATTAAGATCCCTAGGTCAATTTACGATGAAATTGACAGAAAACCCAGAAGATTCATATGGGGAGGCAATGAAGACAAAAGGAAGGTTCACCTAATATCATGGGAGAAACTTCAACTACCCAAAGAGCAAGGTGGGTTAGGACTCAGATCAATGCGCCAAACAAATGCTGCATTCCTAACCAAAATTGGGTGGAGAATGATCAATGAACCAACCTCCCTATGGTCCAGAGTTATGAGAGGGAAATACTGTCAAGGAAGGTGCGATCAAGATATGTTCAAAAGCAATTCTAATTCCTCCAACCTTTGGAAAGGAATTGTGGAAAATGCTAAATTCATCAATGTTGGAACCCAAACTGCTGTGGAAAATGGCAAAAGAAATCTTTTCTGGGATCACAAATGGGCTGTCAATTACCCTTTAAGCAATGCTGCAATAAAGGAAATACCCAACCACATCCTAGGAGCTACTGTCAGTGACTTCTGGGATCAAAATACAGGTTAGAAGTGGGATATCTTTGTAGTGTGCTAAAAAGAATTCAGGCATTTTCTCTAGCAGATAATGCCAACCAGAAGGATTCCCAATTCTGGAATCTTTCATCCAATGGAAGATTCACCATCAAATCTATAATCAACCTTATGCATGATCCAAATCTTGAAGAAGAGCACCCTAATTAGAGAATTGTCTGGTCGACTCAAGCACAAAATCGAGTAAAATTATTCTTATGGTTATCACTACATGATAGGTTAATGTGTAATGATAACAGGAAAAAAAGACATTTAACCAATGATGTTAGTTGTGTTCTATGCAAGCATGACAAGGAGACCCTAGTACTGCATGCTCTCAGGGATTGCCCTCACTCACTGCACATCTGGAATAGCTTATACCCTAACAGTAGAAAACATATATTCCTTTCTGAAATGAATGTTCAGGCTTGGCTTCAACATAGCCTCCAAGAAATAAACGCTCCAGAAGACTCAGATTAGTTCTATACTTTCCCTAATGCAGCTTGGTGGATTTGGAAATGGAGGTGTCAAAAGACCTTGAATAGGTATTATGATTGGCCTAATAATCCAGTTGACTTCATCAAAGCAAAAGTTAATGAAACTAAGATTGCACTCACTAGAAACAACCTGCTGTGTGCACTGTTAAGAATCCAGAAGCAGGAAGCTCTCATTGCTTTGAACCCTCCACCATATGAATGGATGGCCTTTAATACTAATGGGGCAGCAAAGGGAACTCCAGGAGATGCAGGAGGGGGAGGAATCTTCAGAACTCATCTAGGAGAGTGCACTGGTATTTTCTCCATGAAGTTGGGAATATGCACAGCTATCCATGCTGAGCTTAGAGCAATAGAACAATGTTTGATAATTGCTTGGAGTAAAGGGGCCAAAAAGGTGGATCTAAGGGTTGATAACATGGCTTGTGTTCAAATTCTGAAGTACAACAAAAACTATAATGGCCCAAGCAAACAAGTGGTCAAACATTGTAGAGACATGATTGAAAGATCAGGATGGATAGTCCTCATTTCCCACTGCTATAGAGAAGCCAACCATGCTGCAGATTGGCTTGCCAACTTTGGAGTATCTCAACAAGAAAACCTCTTAGTTAGTAACTCCCCTCCCCACTCTCTTAGGCAAATTTTAAACCCTACTCCTATCATATCTTCAATTGAATGATCTTCAAACTCGTATTGTTAATTGTTTAAAAAAAAATCATTTGGTTGACAAACTTTTTTCAACTTCATTTGACAATGCATCGGCTAATACCCGTGCGATTGATTTTTTAAAACAAGACAATGACGTACCTTTGCTACTTAATGGTAGCCTTTTACACATTAGATGTTGTGCGCATATATTAAACTTATCTGCGCAAGAAGGTATTTCCGAGTTAGAACCCCTATTAAAACTTATTAGGAGTGTAGTAAAGTGGATACGAGTCACTCGTAGTATGAGTAGGGCTTATAAAAAATGTGAGGAAAGAGGATTAAAGAAAAATGCATTGGTATAGATTGTGTAACCCGGTGGAATTCTACTTTTAAGTTGTTGAATGACGTAATTAAATATCGTGACATTTTAACTGAATTATATAATGAAACTCATTCGGAGCCTAATGAGATGATAATTAATTACAATTGGTCTGTTGCAATGGTTGTTCGTGATGTACTTGCTGTATTTGAATATGCTACTAACATTTTTTCTTATGTTTATGAGCCTACTGTACATTTAGTTGTATTAGAAGGTATTAAAATTGTTCACGCCATTAACGAAGGAAGCAAGAACACTGAAGTTGCTGTCGTCTCGAACATTCTTGAGAGAATGAAGGCAAAATGGATGGCCTATTTTAGTGAATTCCCTTATATTTATGGAATTGCAGTGATTCTTGACTCGGGTCTCAAGCTTGAGGGTTTGAGAAGCTTGTTGACCTTCTATTACGAATGTCTAGTTACTGATTATGATGTTGATAATTATGTAAATGATTGTAAAACAATTTTAGATAGACTATATGAACATTATGCTAGTATTTATCAACCCGGTACGGCTTCACAACCAAAGCCGAAAAGCAGAGATCCCTTTCTAGCATCTATCTTACGGAAAGGGAAATCGAAGGTACCATCCACATCATCACCCTCCCAAGATGAAGGTTCATGTATCATTTCAATTTTAAACTAACGAAAATTTTCAGATTATTAAATAGTGGCATTGCCATTCAGTTCAATTTCCTATTCTAGCTAGAATTGCTAAGGATGTCCTAGCAATTCCGGCTTCAACTGTTGCTTCTGAGTCATCTTTTAGTGTAGGTAAAAGAGTATTGGATGAAAAAAGATCTTGCCTACACCCTGATACCATAGAAATATGTGTTTGCAAGAAAGATTGGGATCAGGCAGAAAAGATGATACAAGGATTGAAGGAAGATGAGGAAGACGAAGATGACCCGCGGAAGTTGATGGAAACATCGGAATCCGATGCAGGCCCTAGCGAAAATGACACAACCTAAGTCACAAGTCACAACAACGGTCCACGACCACCATTCAGGTACGCAAAAGAACTATGTGGGCTTTGATACCTTAAGTTTACTTAAGGATACGTAGGCATCTTATTTTGAAAATTAAAATTTAATTGAAAAATTAAATTTTAATTATCAAAGTAAGTCCAAGCCCCCCCTCCCTCCGGGGGGTTTCATATATTTTTGCCTTATTTTTTACATAATTTTATTTATGTTTTTTAATTAAATAATTATTTTATTTTATATGTTTTGTAAATTGTAATTAACTAATATCATTTGGATGTTTTTTTCCAGTGTGTTGAAGTGATTTAATTTTTTTTATTTTTTATAATTATATATATGTAAATTGTAATAAATTAATTAATAGTTACGAATTCTAGTTGTGTAATTAATACTTTAACTTTCTAACTTTTACATTTTTATACTTGTAATTTGTAAATTATAATATAAATTCAATATATATTGCAACTTAATTTTTTTGGTCAACACTATGATTTATTAAAGTAAATTTGTTACTTGTTTAATTGTTTTAATGTATTATATTCATATATCATATATTCATATATATTATTACACAACCCTATAAATCTAGTAAATATTACAAATTTACAATAAAAACTAAAAACCATTACAAACCCTCCAAACCCCTAAACCCCTCCAAACCCCCCTAAACCCCTCCAATCCCCCCTTAACCCCCTCCAAACCCCTAAAGGCCTCAACCCCCTTAAACTCACAAACCCACGAACCCAACCGTGCGAACCCATGAACCCAAACTGCGAACCCGACCCAACCCAGCCCGGTTTCCGACCCGGTCTAAACCCGGGTGGGCCGGTTCATGGGTCGCCAACCCTCGGACCCGGCCCAATTTGGCCCGGGCCGGTTCGTGGATCAGCTCACTTAGGCCCGGCCCGTTCGGTGGCCACCACTACTCATGAGTGATAACCCAATAGAAAAAAGACATCCAATATTACTCCATATTTTTTCCAAAAAATATCATCTCTCTCTCATACATTTTATTTATATTTTACCAAACTTTATCGCTCTTATTCCTAGACATTTGATATTACTCCGTTTTTTTTTAACGAAGTATAGGAAAATTTGCAAAAAAAACCTTTTAAAATTTTCATTTTGCGAAAAAAACCTTCTAAATTTTTTTTGGCAAGGAAAACCACAAAAAGGTTTTTTCTCAAAACAAAAATTTTTGGATTTGGGTTTTAACTTGCCAAAAAAAAAAATTAAAAGGTTTTTTTATCGCAAAATGAAAATTTTAAAAGGTTTTTTTAAACAAATTTTCCTAAAGTATATTAATATGGGTGTCTATTTGTAAATCTAAAAAATATACTCCCTCTCTCCCAAAATAACTGCTCCACTTTCCTTTTTCATCCGTCCCAAAATAAATGCTCCATTTCTGTTTTTGGCATATGACCCACATACAACTTTACATTTATACCCTAATTTACCACTTAATCCCACTACTTTTTACATATATTTACTTAAAACTTTACACTTTTACTCCTTACTTTTCACAAAAAGTGAGTTTCAACAAAAACCCCACCCCAAATCCTTATGGAGCAGTTTTTTTAGGACAGAGGGAGTATAATTGGAGGAAGTAGTGGCTCTTAGCTGCTATTTCATTTAGCATAATATAAAAAAGATGCCAAAATTGCAAGCTGTTAAGTAACAGAGTAAAGTCATGTGCTCCTCGCGTGCCATTCGTCTCTACTGCCTCTTCCTACTCTGCACTTGAATCTGTAAAAAAAAAATTCGTAGAGAGAGAAGAGAGAAGGTTAAAGGTGAGTTGAAGGTTGAAGGTTTTTCTGATTCTCTGGTTTAGGTGGGTGGCGGATTGGGTTAACGAGGGTGGCGAAGAAGGTTAAAGGTGAGTTGAAGGTTGAAGGTTGAAGGTTGAGGGTGGTTCTCTGCGTTTAGGGTTTAGGTGTGTTGAAGGTTGTTTGAGAGAATTACTGCTTCGACACCGACACCAGGCACCAGTACGTGACGGCAGAGGTGGAGTGGTCGACGGCGCTGCTGTTTGCTCACTGCTAGGTAATTGTTCTCTAAATTATTTGGATTTTGTTGCATTTCTTGGACGAATTTTAGGGTATAGGGAAATAATTGAAATTGGTTCTCTGTCTTGCTGATACTGTGTTGAAATTTGTCTATGTATTCAAGTGTTTTCTTCAATTTAGTGTTTTCTTCAATAATTTTTTTTATATTTATAAAATTTGGAATTTGGAAGTAGTAGAAGCAGAAACAGAGTGTGGTTCACATGTTTTGTATTTATGGAATTTGGAATTTTGTATGATTAGAATTAAAATCATAAACATAGAATTTTGTTTTGTTGTTCACTTGTTTGGAGTATATCTCAAATATGGATGAATGTTTGTATATCTCAAATGTGGATTGTAACGACCCGACTTTTTAAGCTGTCGTTTGACGAAGGAAAACGACTTGCGGATCATTACTTAAGCATTAAATTAAACATTAATTATATATTTAAAATAGAAACATATTTTATTAACTTAAAAGTCTGAAATTAATCCCAAAAGTCAATAAAGGTAAAATACTTAAAAAATTACATAAACTGAAATAATGTCTTCCCAACATGCTGGGATCATAAATGAAATAATGTAATATTGTCTTATTAAATTCTAGAAAAGAAATACTAAGGTGGAACTAATACTCTGCCTCAACAAAACCCAACCAGCGGAAGCCCGACTACGCAGCTGCATCGTCACCTGAAGCTGAGGGGGGGTCCATCGTCAGTGGCGAGTAACTAGGCTGTCCCGTTTAAGTAAAGGACCGCTAAACACATAATAGCATAGGATAACACACGAAAACACATGTATACAAATAACATTTCATACACAAGTACATACGGGGTATGTAATAACCCGAAATTCTGAGCCAGAAAATTTCGCGGTTATTAATGTAATTTAATTATTTCCAAGTCCAATTGGGCCGTTTAAATTGGACTGTTTGTATTTCTTTTGTCCAATCTTTCCCTCAAATTGGGCCAAGGACCCAATTGCTCTCCTTTTTCCTCTCTAAGGCCGACTTCCTTATGATGTTTTGTGCCATTTTAGTTTCTTTGAATTAATAAATTAATTATTGATTTAATTAGTTAATTAATTAAATTATTTATTTAAACCTAGTCAACCTAAGCTAACAACTAACAAATTCTTCCCCTTTTTCTCTCCAAACTCACGGCTAACCCTAACAAATTATGGGTTATTTTATTTTTTTTCTTTCTTTCTTTCCCTTATTCTATAAATAGGACCTAAAGCCTTCTTTGGTTCCTATTTTGCATTTATTCACTAAAACCCTAAAAAAAAATTCTCTTCTTCTTTGTTCTTCTTGAGTGCCGTGAGGTTCTTCAAAAAAAAAGAGAGTGAATTATTTTCTGTTTTTGGAATTAAAAGCGAATCCAGGTAACTTCGCTTTCCTAATTAATCTTGGGTAGAAAGAACACATAGTAATTAGGAATTTATCATAAAAATTGTGGGAATTTAATCCATGTTTTGTTGTATAATTGTCGAATGTGGTGTGATGAATTTCTTGATTCATTTTCTTGTATTTTCATGATTTCATGCTTAAATCTTGTTTATTTTAATAATTAAAATTCATAGAATTGATTCTTGATGATTATGTTGGTTCGAAAATTTGCATGAAAATTTATGCATAATGTTCTTGTTTATTTCTTGAATATTTCGAGTGGTTTGAATGTGCTCTTGATATTTTTTTTCTTTAATTGTTTAAGCATGATCCTGATTAATTTAAGTGGTATAAATAAATCTTGAATTTAAAATTTAATCATGTTATTTTTGCCATGAATGTCGAGTGATGGAAGATTGAAAAAAAAAAGATCAAAAATATGATTTTTATGTTAGTATTGATCATATGGGATTAAATATGTAAATCTTTGATTTGATTCTTTAATTGTATCATGATTGATTTTAATTCTTGAATGTATAATTTGCTCTTGGAAATCCTTATGAATGCCGTGTGGTTTAGCATGTTTTTAGGACTGATTTGATCTTGATTTAATCATGTCTGGTTGATAAAATTATGATTTTTAAGTGTATTGTTTCTTTAATTTAACGAATTGTTGAAGATTGAATTATATATATTAATTGATGAATTTTGTTCATGTTTCCTTGAAGAATGCCGTGTGGTGTTGTGAGCAAAGGATAAATTTTTGGTCTTGATTCATTAATTCAATCTTGTTAATTATTGTTAAAAAGTGTGATTTTTATGATTATTGATTTATTAAATCTTGATTGATTGAATTTAGTTAGATTATTTGATTAAACTTGGTATTTTGAGGCAAGAATGTCGAATGGAATAAAATAAGGAAAAATGTAATTTTTATCATATTTTTGGTAATTTTAACAATTAAATTGATTAATTAAAATTAATTTAAGAAATTAATTAATTATTTGGTATTAATATTAGATTGCCGTGTAAAGGGGAGTGAAAATAGTCAATTTTAAACTAATTTTGACTTATTATTATTTTAGAAATATTTTAATAATAAAAGTGCTGGATAAAATAATTTTAGGGATAAGTTGTAAAGTGTAGGGATAAAAGGAATATTATTACTAATATATATAGTAGGGCCGAAATTAAGCAATAGTTTTAATATAAATATTTTCGGATATTTATTATAGATAGTGTATGATAGGATATTTAGTATAAGATAAGGTTTGAATTGCATAAGATATTACTAGGGATAAGAAAGGAAACAGAGTAATAGCTATACATGTTATGTCTCGGTCTCTGGTTAGGAAAGGCTTGGTATTTAAGGTGGCCAATATACGTGCCGCACCTCCCTTTCCTGGGACTCCGAACATTTCATTTCCTATTACGGTCACCTAGTATTTCCCGATATATGATATGAATTAAATTAAATGAAGATATAAGATACAATATGGACGCCCACCTAATGACTCGAGTAGTTAGACTGGGTTAAGTCGAGGCCACTGCTCAATTGGGACGAGCACACGAGCTCCCCCGAGCAGTTCTGGGTCTTAGGATATGTAGTCGTCTAGTAGTGGTACACGAGCCACTATTAGGAGTTATGGCCATAGCTTAGGCTTAGTGGTGAAACACGAGATCCGCTACAGGTTGAGTACACGAGCTCACCCCGGCATGTTCTAGGAAAGTTGTGGTGAAACACGAGATCCGCAACGAGTTATAGTGACCGGTCCAACAAAGATGATATGATATGATAAGATATGATACGATATGATATGGAAGATAAGAAATGATGATATACGATGAGATACGTTATGTTATGAAAAGATTATGATAAAGTATGAATATAAAACATTAAGGTATAATATATGATAAGTACGATATAAGCTAAAGTAGGGGATAATATAGGTCATATAATATAAGTATAAGTACTTGGGTATTTTAAGATTTCCGCTGCGTATGAATCTGTATTATTGTATGTATGTATGTATGTATATGAATGATGGGTGTATATTTGTACGTATTTCTAACCGTATAATGCAGGGATGATTGTACGTACAAAATTCGTAGACATCACGTATTTCTAACTGTATTTCTGCAGGTATTTTATGCGTATTTTGTGCGTATACGTATGTTTGTACGTACTTTTATACGTATGTCTGTACGTACTTTTATACGTATGTTTGTACGTATTTTTATACGTATTTCTATACGAATTTTTATACGTATTTTTACACGTATTTTTGTACAATTATATAAAGGCATGTATTAAGTTCTTTACAGTTTTTATGTGTATTTCTATGACGTTATGTGTTTGGTGGTCCCTCGATTAAATGGGACAGCCTAGTTACTCGCCACTGACGGTGGACCCCCCCCCCTCAGTTTCAGGTGATGACGCTGCCGATTAACGGGCTTTCGTGCATGGGCTTGAGAAGCAGGAAACCCTAGATAGTCAGATCTAAGATATGATTTAGGTTATTAAGACATTATTTAGTTATTTATTGATCCCAGCATGTTGGGACAGATTTTGAGGCCTATTTTGTAATAATGAATATTGAATTCTTTTGGACAGTTAGTAGTTTATATAATAAAAGTTAGCCCATTCATTCTCAATTAATCTGATTTATTGTTATAATAAGTTGGTAATGATCCGTTTGTCGATTTCCCTTTGTCAATCGACAGCCTAAAAAGTCGGGTCGTTACAGGGTACGTATACAAATACGTACAAAAATACGTATAAATGTACGTACACAATACGTATAATCATACCTGCAAAATACGGTTAGAGATACGTACTAAATACGTACACAAAACAAGCATACATACGAAATACACATATACATATCCATACAAGCATACAATTACAGAAATACACAGCGGAAGAGTTATACCATTCATAATACGTTACATCCAGTACCTAACTTATATTATACACAGACTTATACTTTAATTATCATAATATACCTTACATTATCTTAACTTCATAATCATATCATATCATTCATCTTAACTTTATTATTATATTATATCATTCATCTTAACTTTAAAATCATATCATATCATTATCTTCACTTCTTAACGGACCGGTCTTTATAGCTCGTTGTGGATCTCGTATGCACCACAACTTTCCTAAAACATGCCGGGGTGAACTCGTGTATTCAGCCTGTAGTGGATCCCGTGTGCACCACTAAGCCTAAGCTATGGCCATAACTCCTAAATAGCAGCTCGTATACTACTACTTAGACGACTACATATTTTAAGACCCAGAACTGCCCGGGTGAACTCGTGTATTCATCCCATGGGGCAGTGGCATCGACTTAACCCGATCTGATGACTCGTGTATCATCAAAAAGGGCGTCCTATCTTATTAACCCGATTGATGAACTTTGCGTCATCGCAGGGGCGATCTTAACTTATTATCTTTCTTATAACTAGAAGTACTAGGTGACCGTAATTGGGAATAAATGTTCGAAGTCCCAGGAAAGAGAGGTGCGGCACGTATATTGGCCACCTTAAATACCAAGTCTTTCCTAGCCAGAAATCGAAACAAATAATTACCCTTTTACTCTGTTTCCTTTCCTTCCCTATAATATCTTATTATCTTTAATTCCTTATTGTAACTTATCCCTACTGACTTCCTTATAAAAATAATAAATACAACTTATTGTCCAAAATAACTAAGTCCTTTAATCGTATTATTATTACCCTTTCATATTATAACTTATCCCTAATTATAAATATTAATAATTATAATAATAATACTAATTCCCAAAATTGTTCCAATATTATTATAAGCCAAATAATTAAACTAAAATTGGTCAACAATAACTAACCTACTCGACATTTTAGGGTTATTTTACTAATTAGATAAATTCATCAACATAATAATTAACAAAATCTGTAACGACCCGACTCGCTTAAATCGGCGCGGAAGAAACCGACGAGTCGATTAGTTAGAAACTACAACTCAAATACTTAAGAAATAAAACTAATTCCTCAGATTATTACTAATAAACCACAAACGTACAAATACCCACAAGTTTGTACATACTAATTCCAAAAGTCAAACTAAAAATACTAAAAATACGAGTTGACTCCAACTACATGTCAGAGTCTTTAAACAATATATAAAAGTCCAAAAGTAACGAAATAACATCTACACAACTACTGTCACTAACTAATGCTAAGAAAACAGTAAATACAACAGACAACACAAGAAACAACGTCGCTCGCCCAACCCAAAACTAGGCAAGAGCATCATCATCGGAAGTGCCTGAAAAATACAACAACAACGGTCCACCATCAGTGGCGAGTAACATAACTGACCCACCCTAATGGGAACGCACATGTACATAGCATAAATCAAACTATCAACAACATTAAACAAAGTACGAGAACAACCCAAAACGTGAACTCAACTCAAACCAACCTAATCAACTATCTTTGGCGCAATCATTCATATTCTAGACCGGACTGTGCTCGTACGAACGCATCTTACGCGCTCGAACTTTCTACTATGTTCGGATTTGAGAATCTTACTCCCAAACCCCATGAAACCAATCTTACTGGAAATCCATGTCTCGTGAAACCAATCTTACTGGAATTCACGAAGATCACATAGTATGACTCCAACTAACCCAATACCGCGGATGGGTTAGGGGCAACGTCTTAACCCGGATACAATGAATCTTACTCAAAGTACCAGGCGTCTAAAAATGAAATCAAGCTAATCTTAATTAATTCATTTAATCAATTTAATCCGTTTATCATCATTATTATCCAACATAACTATATTAAGTTCAAGAACTGCCTAAAGCCTCGATTCTTGAAATTAACTAGCTAAAACATTGAAATTATTCTCAAGAACTGCTTCTAGCCTTATTCTTGAGTCTAACCAATCATTAATCATTAATCTTTATACATTCTTTAACCATATTAAACACTTTCTTTATTCTTTAAACCGTTTTCTTTAACTTTCAAGATTCAACCAAGAACTCATAAAGACTCATCAAGAACTCATAAAGAACTCATAAAGAACTCATTCAAGATTCAAGATCTTCAATCAAGAACTCAATCAAGATTCAAGATCTTCAACCAAGAACTCGTCCAAACTCATCAAAACACACGCATGATCACTCATCAAACCATACGAAAATACTACTTTCAATAATCCAAAATTCATCAAACTTTAACCCAATATTCATGATCATAAAGCAACATATATTCAATCATAAAATCATGAAAAAAATCACCATTAAAACACCATATAAACACATCAAAATCAGATTATAAAATCATACATAAAATCATGAATAATCATCAACAATCAACCCAAACATGCATTTAATCTATACTATAAACATAGTATACCAATTAAGTTGAGTTAGTATGTTACCTTATTGAAGATTACACACTAAAACAACACAAAAGTTGCTGCCCGGAAACAAGTACACACGGCCCAAGCAATACACGAACACGGCACCACCACCACGCACCACACGGCTGCCTCACGAACTGCACGGCTGCCACGGACTGCACCAGTCGAACCACCACGGCTGCACACGGTCCTCTGCACGGTTCACCACTCGAACCACCACCCTTGCTTGGTCTTCAACACGGCACCCACACGGATACAACCCCCAACCCAACCCGGACTAGAGATCTTGAATAAAACAAATGGGTTTAGATTGTGTTTAGGCTACTTAAAGATCAATAGACTTTGAATCTTTAAGTTCAAGGTTAGAATTAATGATGAACAATTGATGGCTTGTTCATCAAAAATGGCGTGTAAGTGGAAGAGCAAATGGGGTGAGTTTTTGTGTTTGAAATGGATGGCAAGAGCATTAGATGGCAAAGTGGGCAAAAATGATCTTAAGGCTCACTAACCCCTTCTATTTATAGAAGTTGGTTAAGTGTGAAAGCAAAGCAAGTGGCAAAAATCTTGCCATGCTTTTAGAGGGGCCGGCCATCATGGCTATAATGGGCCTAAATGGGCTCTCGTGCTCAATTGGGCTAATTTGCGAAAACAGCATGATTAATCATGCACAAATTGATTTAGCCCAAAATATTAAATAATTAATTAGAAAAATTAAATAATAAAAATTCTAATTAATTAAATAATAAATAACATAAATAATAAAAACTAAGAAATAAACATTTCGATTAAATCGAAATTATTCACATAAAATTAGATTAAATAGTTCAAAAAATAAATTTGAACTAGCACATAACAAACATAAATACACATAAATACCGGCAAAAATACCGATAAAATCTGGGTCATTACAAAATCAGTTCAATTAACAATAATTCGAATAATTAATAATTATCACCAAAAATTGCATAAAACATGATAAAAATTCTACCTTTCATATTTTATACCACTCGAAAATCATGAACAACAATACCAAAAATTACGTCTTTAATTAATTAAATTCAATAACCCATAAATCATAGCGAACTTTATAATAAACATTAAAATTATCCTTAAAACACCATATTTTACACAATCTGATTTTAAAGTATTAAATTAAGAACCACCATTAAAAGGTCTTGAATAATCTGGAAATTTTGATGGGAGCTAGATGTAGGTTCATGGTTTAACGTGCATAAATTTCGTCCAAAAATAACATCTTTTACTATTTTTAAGGAATTTTATAATTGATAAATCAGATTAGGCTGAATTCAGTTTCAGATTTTTATTCCATATCAAACGATCTTTAAAAATTACGAAAATTTTACACAATCTGTAAAACACTATTATTGACTTTCACATAAAATTTCGTAGCCATCCGAATTGATTAAGTATCTTAATAAATTCGTAAACCAAATCTGGACAGTTTTACCGGTTTGAAAGATTAAATTATTATAAGCAATAAAAGGACGAATTTTGCCATGAAATAAATCATGATTCATAATCAAACAGTAAAGAAACTTCCACGAAAAATTCATCAATAAATAACAAGATTTGATTAATAAATAAATTCATACAAGTAATTATTCAACAATTAAAGATTTCAAGAAACTACATAAAATAATCAAGAAAATTTCATAATAATTCATAAAGATTACATATTATCATCAAGAAAAATTACATAATATCCTATCATATGATTCGAAATTTCCTAGGTGATCATGACACTAATTCCTAACAATTTTCATGTTTTAATCCTAATTAACTATGTGATTAACTTGTACCGAAATTAAACGAAATAGCATAGTTACCTTAGATCGCTTAAATTATCCAAGGAAAAAATATTCACACTTTGGTGAATTTAGTCGAATTTTGTGAGGGAAGAGGAAAGAATATTTTTTTGGAGTTAAAGCTTGAGCAAAAATTAGGAACAACAACAATTATCAAGCATATATATAGAAGGAGAAAAACAAAGAAAACAACCCTAATATGCCTAGGGTAGCCGTGTAACAAGAGAAAAATAAGGGAGAAAATAGACCTAGTAAATGGGCTTAGAAGACTAGGTTTTAGGATTTCGAAAATAATTATTTAATTTAATTAATTAAATCCTTTAAATAATTAAATAAAAGAAGTAACATTGGCCCAAAAAGGAAAGGAGGGCCGGCCATGTCATAAGGGGGAGGAAAAATTGGGTCATTGGCCCAACTGAGTTAAAAGAGAGGGAAATAAAACAAAACAGTCCAATTTAAGTGGGCCTTTTGGACATAGAATGCAAAAATAGAGTTAATAACTGCGAAATTTTCTGGCCCTAAATTTCGGGGTATTACAGGATGAATGTTTTGTTGTTCACATGTTTGGAGTATATCTCAAAATCATAAAATTTTCGAATTTAATTGAAATAATACCTACTAAAATACCTACAAAAATCAGCCCCCTACTAATATTATTGAGCTTAATTTATGATTTTAATTGAGTAAAATTAATTTATTTGAAATTGGTTTTAGGTTTAGGTGTTTTGGTGTATGAACTTGATAATTTTAGTTGAAATTGGTTTAGGTTTATCCTTTTAGTATGGAGGAGGAAAATGCATTGTTGTTGATGTAGAATACGGGGCAAAAATGTTGGTCATGAGCCATTTAATGTAGTAGAACTGGGGGACAAGGAAGACGTTGAACCCAACCCAATGAACACCATAGACTTGGATAATATGCAGCTCCAAACCACTCCGCAGCCACATGATTCATCTCTGTTCTCGACACAACTGTTGCCACCCCTGAAGTGGGTATGGTCTATGAATCTTGGCAGGAGGTAGACACCCATTTTCGGTGCTACGCGAAGCAGACAGGTTTTGCAGTTGTAAGGGTGGGGGCTGGATATACAGGCAGCAGGCTGGGAAGCAAACCAAACAATACCGTAATGTGACATGGACGTGTGAGATGTGGGGGCTGGATGCACCTGCATCAAGTACTAGGTCCAAAACTGCAATAAAGGATGTTGTGATCCAAGAGCATGCTAGTGAAGAGCATGCAGTAAAGGATGTTGTGATCC
Organism: Salicornia ramosissima; assembly: GCA_951394345.1. Lineage (NCBI taxonomy): Eukaryota > Viridiplantae > Streptophyta > Magnoliopsida > Caryophyllales > Amaranthaceae > Salicornia > Salicornia ramosissima. Next base: position 14,013,137 of record OX596239.1, read on the forward strand.
AAGAGCAGAGTGGTGTGCGAAGGCAAACAGGTGCAAGCTATGATGGTGTACGTATTGCGGAGGGGAAGTCAAACATTGTAATTGCCCTTTTATGCTCTATGCAAGTGGTAACAAAGAAGGGGTATGGACTATAAAGAAGTTGGAGCTTGAGCATTAGAATCACAACCTCGCCCCATCAAGGAGCAAGTATATACCTTGTTATCGCCAAGATGAATGGAACCCATCAATTAAAAGGAGGTTGTTCAATGACTACTACGGCGGAGGGGTCAAAATTTCCCAAATTCACCGGTCGCTAGCACATGAGAGGAATGGTTATGATAACCTTTCACTCACTCAAAGAGATTTAAGGAATGAGTTAGCTAAAGATAGGAGGCTTCAGTTGGAAGGTGGTGATGCGAAGGCCATGTACTCGTACTTAAATAGAATAAGTGCTGACAATCCTCAGTTCTTTCATGCTTACCGTTTGGATGAGTGGGATCGATTGAAGGATGTGATTTGGGTTGATGCGAGAAGCAGGTCTGCATATGGTGACTTTGGAGATGTTGTGATGTTTGATTCGACCTACATCACAAACGAGTGTGAGTTACCCTTTGCGAACTTTGTTGGGGTGAATCACCATGGGCAGAGTATACTGATAGGATGCGCGTTGGTTTCGCATGAGGATGCTGAGACTTTCTAGTGGGTATTTGAAACGTGGTTGTCCTGCATGGGAGGCAAGGCTCCTGATGGATTTTTGACCGACCAGGATGCAACTATGAGAAAGGCTGTGGCAAAAGCATTTCCTGAAACAAGGCACATATGGTGTCTATGGCACATCACTATGAACTTTGCTAAGAAACTTGGTGCATATGAGACCTATGACACAATGAAGACTGAGTTGCTTAATGCAATATACGATAGTCATACTGCCGAGGAGTTCGAGCAAGAGTGGAATTCTGTTATACAGAAGTATAATCTTGGTGAAAATGAATGGCTTTCAGGTAATGAAGCAATTATGTGGTTTTTTGTTTTAATAATACATTTAATTTTATTAATATTTATTCATGAAGACTGTTATTGTAGAGGTCTTTTTGCCGAAAGAGAAATGTGGGTTCCAGCATACATGAACCACATTTTTTGGGCTGGGATGAAGAGCACGCAGCGATCGGAAAGCATTAACAGTTTTTTTGATGGGTATGTGTCGAAGAAGACCAAACTGTTTGAGTTTGTGCAGCAGTACATAAAAGCGCTTGTGTGCCGTGCAAATGATGAGAGGCAAGCGGATGCTGATTCACTTAGGTTCAACTAGAAGTTGGTTTATGGTTCAACGTGCTAACCCCTTTGTGGAACAATATTTGCGATGTCTTCTATGATTACGAGAACATCTCGTTCTTCTAGTGTACCAAAACAAAAAAGAACGTAACTTCAAACGAGATTTAAAACCAATACTACTTTCTATATTCAAGATTTGAAGAATGTAATTTGTAGCATCCTACTACGTGGTTTTAAACAATTGCTCACCTCGGAAGCCATAATCCTAAGCCCTAAGTTTGATCGAAGCTAATGACAATCAGGATTTCATAGAGGAAGAAGATATTCGTTTATTTTTAAATAGAAACTATTGCGAGCAATGCAAATATGCAATTCAATGCCTTGTCAATTAAAATAACACAGTAATAAATTTATTTGAATTTATATTGGAGTGAAATGAACAATGAATACTGAACTACTTAGCCCCAGCTACCTATATATCTCAATATTTTGGCCACTCAGAAATTATTTGGAGCATTCAACATATGCACTAAAGAAAGATTGACCATATATTATTACATCCAATCAAGGCTGCGCTTGTAAAAGCACACTGTTATTTTACCTATTTAGATATTGAGCAGTGAAATGATTTTAAAATTCCTGTTTAATATATATACTTTCACAATTCGGGAAAAAAGAACCATGCATGGAGTGTTGATGGGGGTTGGGAATGCAGAGAATTGCTTTTTACTGTTCAGATCAACGCTGAAGAAGAGAATCAATCTGCTATGACAACAATATGGTCGGGTTAATATTGCCCAAATGCCTTCTGGTTAATTGAACCAAAATGATGAACACAATGTACACGAAGTAGTTTGTTACTATGTTTTTTTTCCTATTAGACAGGAATCTTAATTAAACCACTTGATTTGTTGATGTCTGTATGGATAAAAATACTCCATACTTGTATAATCTTTGAATGAAATGATACATAGTCAATCTTTCTTTGGTGTATATGAGATCAGAGTTGCACATAGCAACATAGAAAAATTAAAGGAGGAAAATATTGAGACACATTATCTGGGTCCGGGTCAAGTAGCAAATCAGTCCATCTCAATTTAGATAATGTGCTGGCTGTGGGTTTGACCGGTCTGCTGACTTGGGCAAGTGTCCAAGTTGTGTGGCAGCTTTTATTGGCTATTGTGATTGCTGCATTAAACTACTCGATCTTTTGTAGCTGCTCGATCTTCTAATTTTCATTCTTGTTGCTCTTCTTTAGTATATATGCATGTGAATTGTTAAGATATATGTTATTGAAATGTGAATGCGATTCATGCAATGCTTTCTGGTCATCAATATGTTTTTTAGAACGTTTGTTGATTTACTCGGGCACTCCATGCACCAATTGTAGAGTATTGAGCTGCTTAAACATTATGTATCCCACTAGATATGTCTTGCAGCTGAGATGTCAAAGGTACGGTCATATATGTCTTAACCATCTTTCCTCTAAAATCTATCTGTTACTATGCTGATAATCAATCACTAAACTCAAAAATCATCTATTGAATTGAAGACAGGCATATTAATATTGGAATCAATCACAGATTTGCTTTTACTATTATTCAGGAGGTGGTTTTTTAATCAGCCACATGCCTTTTTATGATACTACTTATCATTTTCTGCAGCGGGGCCTCACATTTTCCTTCACGATTAAGGTGGTTGTCGAAGTAAGTTCAATAAAGTCTGAGTGTCCGATAAAAATCCAAGTTAGATAAGGGTGCATTCTCTTCACCAATTTAGATAAGTTCAGTGAGCGATAATTTTGTCATTTGTGTATTAAAATCTTCTACAAGGAGTATTTGATTTTGGAAATCATCAATAGTCTTATTTAACACACGTACGTAATCACTTACAATTTATTCATAAATGATAATTCTTTTATAGAAATAAATTATTTACTGAATTTGCAATATACGTACTATGTATAAGCGAAAAAATAAACTATATTAAATTTTAAAAATTAAAAAATATTTATTTAAAAGTTTTTAAAATTATGTGAGAACTTATTAATTTTTTATTTTTATTTTTGAAATATGGGAACTCATTAATTTTATTGTCAAGTTAATGTTGTTCACAAATATTTTAAGATACAAAAAATAATTTCAAATAAGTTAAGTTCGAATAAATGCAAGTCTAATAAGCTAAAATAACACACCTTTTTCATGCATAATTGTTGTAGAGCTGATCAAAAGCAGCCTCGCCCGCGGGCTGACCCGATTTTCTGCGGGATTTGGACATCAAATCAGACCCAACTTCATGCCCGACCTAGCCTAAATTTTTTTAAAAAATTTGTGCAGGCTTTGGAAACTTAAAATTAGGATTTTTGGTTAATTTTTTAGGCCCATCCCGAAAAAGTCAGGCTAAATTTTCGTACTTTGGCAAAAAAATTGAGCCTGAATTAGGCCCGATCCAAACCCAGCCCGCTTAATGAGCTTAATTTTATGAATCCGGCCTAGCCCAAATCCAGCCCGACCCATGATTACCTCTAAATTGCAGTGTAAGGCCTCGTTCTATAGGACTGAGAAAACATGAACTTAAATGAAATGAACTGAACTTAAATTAACCGAGAAATTTATATTTATATTTATATTTATGTCAAAGTAGTAAATTCCTTTATCTCATGTTCATTTGGCCCTCTTCATTTCAAAGTAGCAAACCCTAGACTTGGTACTTCCTTTGGCCCCTTCATTTCAAACTATGTTATATTCTGTTTGTGAACAACTTACTGAAATGATGTTTTTGTGACATTGTCCTTTGTGAACTATGCTTGAACAACTTTCGAAAAAGTCATCCGAAAAGTCGATTGAAAAAGCACAGGTGTAAAAATCTGCCCGAAAATAGTCACCGGAAATGTCAGTCGAAAAAGTCCACCGGAAAAGTCGGCCTAAAATCCTTTGGTGGAAAATTTTGTCCAAAAAAACTACCGCCGAAAAATTCGGATCGACAACCGCCGTCCGAAATTTGGTTGAAAAAGCACCGGGGGAAAATTCTTCCCGAAAATTGTTGCCGGAAAAGTCGGGCCGAAATCCTTCGATGCAAAATTTGGTCGAATAACCACCGCCCGAAAATTCGGAACGATAACCACCGTCCGAAAATTCGGTTGAAAAAGCACCGGTGGAAAAATCTGCCCGATAATTGTCGCCGAAAAAGTCGGTCGAAAAAATTATGCCGGAAAAGTCGCCCCGTAAACCAACGTCGGAAAAGTCAGTCGAAAAAACACTGCCTGAAAAATCGGCCCGAAAACCATCGTCGGAAAAGTTTTGCCGGAAAATTCGACCAAACAACCACCATTAGGGAAATCAACCAGAAAACCGTCGTCGAAAAAATGACCGTCATCCCGAAAAGTTGTCCCAAAAACCGTCGCCGAAAAACTCTGCCTGAAAATCGTCGTCAGAAAAGTCGGTTGAATAATCACCGTTGGAAAAGTCAGTCTGAAAACCATCGTCGAAAATGTCGAGCGGAAAAACGATGCCCGAAATTATTAATAATAATGATAATGATAACGATGATGATGATGATAATAATAAATAATAATAATAAAAATAATAATCATATAATAATAATAATAATAATAATAATAATAATAAATTAAAAAAAAATAATAATAATAATAAATTGTACTGAAATGAAATGAACTGGATTTATATGAAATGAAATGAATTAAATTGAAATGAAATGAACTTAAATGAAATTAAGGGCTTGTTTACTCCAGATTAAATTCAGTTCAGTTCATCTCTATTAAGTTTGGTTCAGTTCAGTTCAGGTTTTTTCAATAAGTTTACAAATTATTTTCTATTATATTATTTAAGTAATAATAATGACAATGATAACTAGAGGTGGGAAAATTGATACGACCCGCTAACCAGTTATTAACGTGTTTGGGTTAAGGAGTTTGACCCATTTAAATAAGCGAGTCAACACAACACGATCCGTTCATTAAACAGGTCTAGTTAGGGTCAAAGAATTAAATCCATTTACGTAAAGAAGTTGACACGAATCCAACCCGACTCAATTTCCACCTCTAATGATAAGTTGATAACAATAAAAATAGTAAAAATGATGATAATAAATGAATTAGATGATGATGATGATAATAATAATAATAATAATAATAATAATAATAATAATAATAATAACAACAACAACAACGATAATAATAATAGTAATAATCTAAAAGTGAGAAATCATTATTTTTACTTTAAAATCATTAATCCAAAAGTTAAATATTTATTTAATAAATTATTTAAAATTTATTACAAAAAATTAAGGAGAGAATTAAAATATCAAATTAATCATTATTTAAAATCATTAATTCAAAAGTTAACGGCCCGTTTGGTTATTGGTAATAAATTGTGGTAATGATTTTATATTGTAATTTTGTTAAGGAGAAACCTTATAATCTTCATGTAAAACAAATTTTTATTCCCCAAGCTTCAAATTTCTTTTCAATTTTTATTCCCATCAATTACCATTGGGGAAAATGGTATTTGATGGGAATGGATATTTGTGAAGAAAATTAGATAAATTGGAGCTAAGGTTGCACCACCATGAGAATAAATTTTGATTTTCCTTCCAAATTTGGTTATAAATTCATTCCCATTACCATGCTTTATAACCGGCTACCAAACGGGCCGTAAATGTTTTTAATTCAGTTCAGTTCAATTCATTTTATCTCTATTCAGTTCAATTAAGTTATGTTCATCTCTATTAAGTTCAGTTCAGTTCAATTCAATTCACCTATTCAGCTAATGTAAACGAGTCCTAAGTGAAATTTACTTAATAGAAGTCCTAAAGAACGGGGCGGGACCTAAGTATAACCGATTAACCGGTGTTAAACATTAGCCCAGAAGTGAGAGCCAAATAACCAAACGCGTGGGTGAATACGGATCACCGACCCATTTGATCCGTACCCGTCAGATATTTTGCTCTCATACACTCTCCCCTATTCTTTCCTGACGGTTTTCCTCTCTTCATTTTCTCACTACCCAAAAAAAACAATGAGTATATATTTTAAATTCCATTAAAAAAATCCCAGTAATTGACCCACAAATTTCTTCCTCCCCTGACCAAAGCTTCAGACAACACATCAATCTCCCTCTCTCTCTGCTTCTCCCCTTTTCGCGTTACTGGGTTACCAAGTGCCACAAAAAATTCTGTTACAACTTACGTCTAAACAAGATTCAATTAATTTTCTCAAGACTTCAGTAGTTTTACACTTTTACATATTTTCAACCAAGATTCTGATTCATATAAAACATCATATTTATTAGCTTTCTTTTGAGGGAGAGCAGGGGGGGGGGGTTTAATGGCTTTGCGGCAACTTCTCAGACAGGTTAGTGATTCCATTCAATTGAATCTTTCATCTTCTTTTTCCATCAAGCTATTTGTTGATTGTTGATTCCCTTTTATTGTATTCTTTTTTAAGCTTTGTAATTCCATTTTGGAACCCTAGGTTTTTTTTAAATTTTTTTTTATTATAGTTGATGGAGGTCTTGTTTGGATTTAGGTTCTTTGGATTAATGGGGATTGATTTTTTTTGCCTTTTTGGGTTGTTTTCAGTCATTTTAGGGATTCAATCAGTAGGGAAGTCAGATGTTTCTCGTTGTTGCTTTCCGATTGGTAATCATTGAATTGTGAGTAATTGGATAACAAGTAGAGGTTGAAATTGGGTATATTTTGATTTTGAGCTCAGGTTTTTTGTAAAAGATGCAATCTTGCATCACTTTTTTTTTGGGCCTATCAGTTCCTTTTTTGTTGCCTTTGAAGTTAGAAGGTCCTTTTTGTAGCTAATTCAATTTGATGATGGTGATAGAAAGGGTGATGAGGTTTGAATTTGAAAAGTTGCCATATGAAATATACAGAGTGTTCCTTATATCTTGTGCGGAATATGTTAATGGTAATAGATAGGGTAATGACAGTTGAAAGTTGTCAACTTGACCAATGAATTGGCCCAAAAAATGAATTTCAATCTCCATATATCAACAGCGCGAATTGTTCTTTCATCAGGTGCAAAATGTGTTAATGGTAGCAGAAAGGCTAATGAATGTTGAAGTTTGTGAAGTTGTCGAATGAAATGGCTAAGAATGAAAAAATGGCTGTGAAGCTTCATATGTGCAAAGACTTGTTTACAGTAATAGAAAACGGTAGTGAGAGTTGAAATTTGTTGATTTGCCAAATGAAACGTTCTAGGAAGTGACTTTGAAGCTTCCAAATTCAACACAGGTTGTTCCTTTATCAGGTCCAAATTCAACGATAATAGAAATGCTAATGAGACTTTGAAGTTGTGAAATTGAATGGTCTAATGGCTAATGAAATGACTTTGAAGCTTCAGATTTCAGCAAAAATTGTTCTTTTGTTGTGTGCAAAATGTGAACTTTTTATATGCGAGCCTATTTAGCTTGGAAGGTGTTTTGAAATGGGGATGGCTGATTAGATTATTGGTTCATTGATGCCTTGGAAGTTTACTATTTATATATATATAAATAAATATATATATATATATGTATCTAAAACTGGTTCTGTTTTTGGCAGGCAGCAAGACGGGAGCAAGAGCTTGCACGATTGAATATCCTGTCTTCTAGACTCTATTCCACTTTAAGGCAACTGCACAATGTTGGAGGTAAAATATATATATTCTTTTTGCTGTGGCACTAGCTAATGATTTATTGGTTTTTATAGAAGAGTTGTGGCATTATGACCTGGCTGGTTGTCAATTTGCTGAAGATGTTGGCTTAATTGTGGCTTTTACAGTTTTACCAATTGATTTTGTAGGCTTGTTGTCTTTTTCCCATCAACTTCTAATTGAAGGTAGCTAGAATAAAGGAAATAGATTTAAAAAAATCAACATATATGTAAAATATAAAGTAAACAGATCGTTGCATGCCACGGCATACATCCCATTCTGCTCCGCCAGTCAAAATCAAATTCTGTGTGAGAAACTGAGAATCGGTTCCGAGGAAAAGGGGAAGTATGTCATCGAATAAGAAATGGATCTTTTGTTTTAAAACTTGTGTATATGTTTGTTTTTATGCCTTCACTTGTTGAATTTTTAATCATGTGTACTGTTTCCTCCTGGTTGGTTCTACTGGAATGGAATGCATGTAGAATTCAAATTTGTATCTGAATTATAGTGCTGAACTGCTGAATGGTGGCTCTAAATACAAATTGCTGCACACTTATAGAGATTTAAACTGGAATTAGGATGACACCTTTGCTTAATTTCGAGAGTTAAGCACTCTCCCAAATTAACTGACTAAAGAAACTGATATTTTCTCCGTATATCCCTTAGCCTTCATTACAACACACTATTTATAGACTCTCCTTAATAACTTACTAAGCAAAGACTTAAGTACCATCAACATGCCAGCTCATGACTAATAACAAACTAATAACAGAATATCAGTAATTCATCCAAACAGAAAATAAAAGAGTAAAATTGTCTTATTTACTAATAATTCTTCTACTGCCTTCTAGAATTGTTCCATTTCAATATTTCATCACGGTGGTCACTGATGCGTAGCATACAGTCTTGCGTGTGTATTTCTGGAGATCAGTTTTAAGTTTGAAGTTTTGCTAAACCTCATTGCTAAACCTCATTTCAGGAGGTTTGCCAATAATGAGACTAGGCTTGTAATTGTTGGTTGCCAAATGGCAAAATTTTCTGCAGGTGTTTATTTGGGATTGGAGGTCAGACCTGTTTTCTCCCAGTACTGCTATTTCTGGAGATATCAGATATGTTTTGTACATTGGGGAAAAAGACAGCAAGATTTTATTTCTGAAAAATGATCATTAGACATTTTCCAGTGCATTTGATTAGATAGGAATGCAAATAGATTCTGTCAGGAAGCCCTTTCCTGTAGATATATATGTGCTATGATTTATTCTGCATCACTTTGGGCACTTGCTGGAGCTGTTTAAACTTTAAAGTTACAAGTTATACGTCACCATTAGGGGAGTTGAAGTTTAGTTTCTATTATGAGGATGTCTTGTGCTATGCTTTCTTCTATGTTTGTAACTTTGTATATTAAAATGGAAACTAACTATGATGTAAGTATTGATTGATTGATCAGGGATGAACTCACCTATAGTTGAAGGTGGTTTGTTTAGGATCATAGAATTCAGTTGCCACTTATCTTCCATGCATAAAATTTACATTGAAGTATTGAGCTGATCAAAAGCATGATATATAAACCAAAAAAGGCTTCCATCATAGATATAAAAAACGAAGTATCAGATTAGATTTAATCTTTTAAGAAAGAGTTTCTTTGTTGGGCTTTGTTTTCAAGTTGATTTTCTGTGTTTGATGTTTTATCGTTTCTTTTTACAGACAGCCTTTTTTAAGATTCAATAAGAACCATTCATCATCAATATGTTTTGTTTTGCAGAAAGTAGGCTTGCTGGATGTCACAAGAGATTTCAGTCAAGCTATGCCGGAAGCTTTGGTCGTCGAGCACGTGATGCAGATGGAGCAAGTAGCCTATATAGGCGTAATGATCCAGATGCGGTGATAAGAGCCTTTGAAAGTCAGCCTTCTTTGCATTCAAGTCCTTCAGCTGTTGCCGAGTATGTTAAAGCCCTTGTCAAGGTTGACAAGTTGCACGAAAGCAAGTTGTTTGCAACATTACAGAGAGGTTTGTGCTAGTGCATTTGAGCGTTTTTAGTCAATAGCATGCTGTGGTGAGTGGTGACTGCTTTCTACAAAAGCTTAGGATTATAGGATTGATGTTTCATACAACAGGTTCCCCTAATGGTGTCCATTTTCAAATAGCTTCTTTATGGAAAAGACTTGCCCTTTCTTCCCATATTACTCATAGAGTTTTATCCATGGACAACTATTGTCCTTTAGTTGAAAATGTTTCCTTGTGTTTCCTTAATGAGGAAGTGGAATAAAATGTGGTCATTTACAATATCTTATTATTGGTTCTTTTATGTGCTAGTCTTGGATTTATGATTTGTGGGTTATTTGCATTAAGTTGTGTAATCATCTTGAATTGACTTCTTGATCTATGCATAAAGTTCTTCTGTGTTCTGCCGTCATTTGTCTATGATGCTTTACCTTGTTATTACACTGCTCCTTTTGTAGAGCCCTTGTCTATGCATTCATGTTTAACCTTTTCTTTAAAAGAAGTCCGGGAATTCTTTAAATATATGTAAAAATCTATATCCCGTCTAGTAGAGTAGGCGCCGTGGGGGAGTGATTTTGGCACTCCCCAATTTGATTTTGGCACTCCTCATTGTTACTATTCATGTGAGAGGGAGAGGACCGCCAAAATCAAATTGGGGAGTGCCAAAATCATTTCCCGGCGCTGTGAGCCCATGACACTGGTTCACTTTCTCTCGTCATCAGTTCATTGGGCCATTAATCTACCATGTTAATTTGCTATTCAGTTGATCCTCCTATTGGCTTGCAGGTGGAGCATCTCATCTCCACAGTATCTTCTTTACTTTTTAAATTCTTTTCTGTACTAGTCTCATTTTCCCTTTTTGTTGCCTTGGTTGTACACAGGTCCCATCAGGGGTACCTTCTTTTTTCTTATGATAAGTCTTCAAATGAATAAAAATGTGGGTATTTCCTTATGCAATCTCACAAGTCTTTTCCACCATGTCTGATTTATTTCTGTATTTATTGTTATTATTATTATAATATTAGTTTTATGGTCTTCATGGTATTTTTCAGTTTCTGTATCTTGCTTATTTCCTTATATTTTGAGTTACTAATTTCTTTCCCAAATTGGTTTCCAAATTGTTTAGGAATAGCTGCCTCAGGCCACACCTTTTCTGAGGAACAGAGCAGCGGTGCATTTTCTGCTTTCCGCAATGTGGGGAAATCGACAAAAGATGGAGTACTTGGAACTGCTGGTGCTCCAATTCACATGGTTGCTGCTGAAGGAGGGCATTTTAAAGAACAGTTGTGGCGCACATTTCGTACTATTGCATTAGCCTTTCTCTTAATTTCTGGAGCTGGGGCACTAATTGAAGACAGAGGAATTAGTAAAGGTACAAAACTTACAAGGGCTTCGAGTACACAGGTCATTGTGGTAAAGGACTTGGAGGTTTCTTTTTACGGAAAAAATAAAAATTATCCACAGATCTCTGTTTCTCTCATTTTTGTTTTTAATTTTTGTTATTAATTTTTGTTATTGATCAGTGTTTTAAAATTGTTTAGTAATCTGTCTTGAGCTAATTATGAAACTGTTACATTTTTCACCTTTCAGGACTGGGTCTCAATGAAGAGGTGCAACCTAGCATGGAATCTAACACTACATTCAGTGATGTAAAAGGTGTTGATGAAGCAAAAGCTGAGCTAGAAGAAATAGTTCATTATCTTCGAGATCCCAAGGTTTGTTCGAGATAATCTGTCTCTGTTCTGAAATTTTCTCAATTTGTTCTTAATAGATAATAAGTGATCTATCTCTTAGCTTAACGTTAACCACAATGTGAAAAACATTTAGAAGCTAGTGTGAGTGGCAAATTACCAATTTCCAATTGTGTGGATAGAAAGATAGCCCCAAAACAATTATCATACATACCTTTGTGCTGGATACTTGGAAACTCTATTATTTGACATTTTATTCTGAACCAAAAAGATGAAAATTGTTCACAAATAGTCTAACACTTGAATTTCTAGCCATCTGTAATAATTGAAGACTAATTCAAGTGAAACAAGTCCATAAGCTCATGAATTCTGATAGTTGTTTCTTAGATATTGATTTGCTCCTCTTCTCCATTGGGGTATGACTGTATGAGAATGTAGATTGTAGATGCAGCGACACAGTTCTGCGCCTGATATATGTATTGATAGAAAAGATGAGTTGGTTGGACAGTTGTACTTTGTAAGCTATGTTATGGTTGATGACTTCTTGCATGTATATTTCTTTCTTATCGACAATTATTTCTATATCTTCAGCGCTTCACTCGTCTGGGCGGTAAACTCCCCAAGGGTGTGTTGCTTGTTGGTCCTCCTGGTACCGGTAAAACTATGTTAGCCAGAGCTATTGCTGGAGAAGCTGGGGTGCCTTTCTTCTCATGCAGCGGCAGTGAGTTTGAGGAAATGTTTGTTGGTGTTGGAGCCAGGAGGGTGCGAGATCTGTTTGCAGCCGCAAAGAAGCGGTCACCTTGTATTATATTTATTGATGAAATCGATGCTATAGGGGGAAGTCGGAACCCCAAGGATCAGCAATACATGAAGATGACCTTAAATCAGTTGCTTGTTGAGCTAGATGGTTTCAAACAAAGTGAAGGAATTATTGTGATAGCAGCAACTAACTTTCCTGAGTCATTGGACCATGCGCTTGTCAGACCTGGACGATTTGATCGACATGTCGCAGTTCCCAATCCAGATGTTGAAGGACGTAGACAGATTCTAGAAGTTCATATGTCTAAGGTATGAACTAGTATTAAAAAATATACTACGTATACATGTCCAGTTTTTATTGTTATAGATATTAAGGTGTGTCATTTAAATAAAGTTGGTGGTGTATCACAAGTTTATTGACCTTAGGAGGGTAAAAGTTTTTTTTTTTCCTTTTCCCATATGGAGATTTGGTTTTGTGGTTGCTGTACTATTGACTAGGTTATTCGGACTTGGTTACCCATGTCTGACATGGGTACGTGTCGAATTGTCTGACTCAGCAAATTTATGATTTTTTTTCTTTCATGATTTTGGCCTAATATAATGTGTCCAAATGTCATATCCTTGTCTTAGTACTTGAGATGAAATGACGAGACCAAGTAACATAGCTGTGTGATGATGTTGTGTATATAGGTTTTGAAGGGAGAAGATGTGGACCTCATGATCATTGCCCGAGGAACACCTGGCTTCTCTGGTGCTGATCTAGCTAACCTAGTCAACATAGCTGCACTGAAGGCCGCAATGGATGGGGCTAAGGCAGTGAGCATGTCTGATCTTGAGTTTGCCAAGGACAAAATCTTAATGGGCAGCGAGCGCAAGTCTGCTGTAATTTCCGAGGAAAACCGAAAGACGACAGCTTACCACGAGGGCGGGCATGCCCTAGTCGCTATGCACACTGATGGCGCCCACCCGGTTCACAAGGCTACGATTGTGCCCAGAGGTCTCTCTCTCGGCATGGTCACCCAACTCCCCGATAAAGATGAAACTAGCATCTCCCTGAAACAAATGCTTGCTCGGCTCGATGTTTGCATGGGAGGCCGTGTTGCCGAGGAGCTCATCTTTGGGGAGAGTGAGGTAACTTCCGGGGCGTCATCAGATCTTCAACAAGCAACAAAACTTGCGCGTTCAATGGTGACAAAGTATGGGATGAGCCGAGAGGTTGGTCTCGTGACTCATGATTATGACGACAATGGCAGAAGTATGAGCACCGAAACTCGGCTTCTTATTGAGCAAGAAGTCAAGTTTTTACTCGAGCGAGCGTACAACAATGCCAAAACCATCCTCACGACTCATGACAAGGAGCTTCATGCCTTGGCTAATGCTTTGCTGAAGGATGAAACACTCACAGGTAGTCAAATCAAGGAGTTGCTCGCCAAAGTTGACTCAGAGCAGAAGCAACAACAGGTAGTGTCCTCTCAGAGTAGTGAGCAGTCCAACCCAGTCCCACCATCGACCCCGAATGCCGCCACGTCAGCAGCAGCAGCTGCTGCAGCTGCAGCCGCTACAGCGGCTGCCAAGGCCAAAGATGGGGTCAAAGGGGTCGCTCCAGTGGGGTCTTAGCCTTTGAATTTCCTTTTTTTTTGGGTTTAAAACACAGGTTTTATAATTACTGAATTCAATGTGCATATATTTAGTCTTTAATATTTATCATTGGAGGATGATGCTCTTTTTTCTGGCATTCACTATGTTTCTTGCTTGTAGTTGCTGCAAGTAAAATTGTGATTTCTTTGTATCATCAGTCTGTGAGGATGAAAGTGAACTAGAGATGTAGGGTCTTAGCGGCAGAATCAAATTTGACTTGTCAAAATGTTGTGTAGCTATATAAAGATGGTTTCTTCTTTTGGAATAGCTGCAATGACTGATTCTACATTCCTCAAGTTTTACAACCTGCTCCTTGTGTATTTACGGAACAATGTTCGTTGTATGGAACGTGAGCCTATGCTGAACGACGTTGGATTGTGATAGTTTTTTTTTTGTGGAAAGAAAGAAAAGCCAAAACCGATTACAGTGGCGATAGTCTAAGATATGAGTTACATGTTTCTCCAATAAGCACTTCATAAGAATGCCGGTCAGGATTCAGGAATATGAATCTTCAGGTGCAATGTTTGTGCATCAATTGCGTGGCTAACTGCCCACCATAAGAAATTTACTTGTTGTTTGTCCTGAGCCCATACTCTCTGTAATATATTAATAGCAACGATTTGACATAAAGTAGAGAGGAAAAATGTCAAATCGTTATCATTAATATGTTATGAAGTAGAAGAGATACCGTAATATATTATCCAATCCCCAGTGCTTATTTGGCGTTGTCCATGTACCCTGATTGAAAGTTTACATCCTTGCCATAAATGGCTAGCATGGTCACAATCTCGGAAGAAATGGGCCAGAGATTTCTCGACGTCTATAGAATTACCACTGCAACCTGAACAAAGTGAATTAACATGAAGCAAGGCCTCTTCTTTGTTGTTGCCTCTTCTTTGTTGTTCTTTCTCAGAAGTTTCAATTGAATGATCTTCAAACCTGAATTTTCTCAAAGAAGAGACAGACCCCACTTGATGCCTTGCCATCCCCAAATGCCTCCTCTATTTCTTTTCCGATCATCTTTCCAAAAAGTGGCTTCAACCAAAACATATTTTTTCCATCAAGGTTTTGGATTGTGATTACTTGTATTTAAGTTTACTAAAAAAAATAGTGTTGTAGAAATGAAGGAATTGTCATCTTAGCATAAATTAGTGAACTTTGCTCTAGCTAAAAATTGCATTTTTTTTAATCGGAAGACTGAATATTCTAAGGCTGAAATTCATAGAGTAATATATAGAGAAAAAGATATACATGTTTAAATTCAATCCAAAATTTTTCATTTTAGCTTAAGAGCATTCTCATCCATGCTTAAAAAACTTATCATCCATCTCTCCCTCACTTTTCTCTCTTGTATCTTATTTTCATATTGGAAAAAAAAACACACCCACCCTACTTATGACCCAACAAAAAAGGCATTTGATATTACTCCAAATTTTTTCCAAAAAATATAATCTCTCTCTCATACATTTTATTTATAGGATTTTTTGCCTTCAATAATACAATCTTTCACCAATTTGCAAAGAATAATACAACCTATCGTTTTTTCGTGAATAATACAGCATTTTCCTCAATTTTGCAAGCAATGATGCAAAACTGGTTTTTAACTTATAAAACAGGTTTAAGGGACACGTGTCAAGTTTTGATTGGTTATTGCAAATTTTTTTAAAAAAAAAGAAAAAAAGGAAAAAAAAAATTAAAAAAAGAAAATTAAAAAACTGTAAAAAAATCAGAAAAAAAACTCCCCACTTTCTCTCCTCCTTCCTCCCCATTCTCTCTCCTCCTCCCTCCTCACTCACAACCCCACCACCACTACCGCCCCCTCCCCCACAAATCTAGCCAACCCCTCCCCCACCGGCTTCGCCCACCCCCACCTCCCCCACCGACTCCAGCAACACCCGAAACCCCCCTCCTCGACCATCCTCCACCACCTCCAACCCAAAAATCGACACCCAACCCTCGATACCCCCTCCCCGACCTTCCCCCAGCACCGACAAGCCCACCGCTGAACCCCCCACCCCCGAAACCTCCTCCAGCGCTGAACCCCCTAAACCCCTCTCCCCAAAACTCTAACCACCCCCCCACCACGTCGAACCCCCCATCCCCATCTCCCAGCTGTCGACGACCATCCCCAACCCAGCGCCGGTGAGGCTCCCCCACCCCCCCACCCACAACCCCACCCCCCACCCCCCCCCCCCGCCACCCACAACCCCACCCCAGCAACTCCCTGTTTTCCAGATTTTTTTATTTTTTTTTTATTTTTCTTTTTTTATAATAATTTCTGAAGTTTTTTTTTAAATTTTTCTGATTTAAAAAAAATAAAATTAAAAAATTAATATTTTTAACCTGAATAGCAGGTTAAAGGTTCTCTGTATCATTGGTTGCAAAATTGAGAACAAGGTTATATTATTCACGAAAAAACGAAAGATTGTGTTATTCTTTGCAAATCGTTGAAAGGTTGTATTATTCAAAGCAAAAAATCCTTATTTGTATTTTACCTTTCTCTCTCTTATTCCTAGACATTTGATATTACTCCGTATATTTTTTTGTAATAAAGTATATTAATGTGGGAGGCTATTTGTAGATCTAAAAAATATATAATTGTTGGTGATTTTGTATAATATATTTTTTGAGAAAATAGAAATTGAAAAAAAAAAGATGAAGTATCAAACACCCCAATAGTTGTGACTTAATGTTTTTCCCATGTCAATTAGAAAATTTTCGTGACCAACCAAACACAAAAAGTAACTTCCTAGAACATGAATAAAGGAATTTACTTCTCATAAAATGAAATTTTCTATGTTAATTAACTTTGTATGTAACAAAATCAATATTTATTTAATGGTAGCATTGAAAATCTAAACATGGTTTGTAACACCGCGTTCTATTATAACAAGGGTTTGCAGCGAAAATTATATTAGAATAGAAATTTCACTCTAGGCAAAATACAATAAATGGAAGGGATTCCATAATTTAACCCTGCTTCCTGGACATTTTCATTAGAGGACCTACTACTGATAGACCTAAAATGAAATTATAAGTCTAAAACAACCTATTACAAAATTATTTCATAATAAACCCAATTATTACATTAAACTAAAAGTTCAAAGTTCATTAAGTGAGTGGCTCAAACAAAAGGTTAAGTGAAGCCACTTCATAAGGGGGAATTCTATTTCCAATTCTCACATTCCCAAACCCATTTAGATAGCTCTATAAACCTGCATTATTTGTAAAAAGAATATAACAACAAACCACCATCAGTGGAGAGCATCTAGTTGCCCTCTATCTCTAACTAAGTTTAATAGTTTAAGAGAATTACAATCATTAAAACATAACTCACGAGTGAGAATCCATAGAATTATATCAATCTCAAAATAGCAAATTAAGCGAACTATTACATATAACATCATCATGGAAGTGAAACCGAGCCAACGATTCCTTAAGGGCATCAAGAACAAGTCAATTTACTAGTAGAAACCAAACATATAATGAAGCTATTTTCAAGTAATTCAAAATCAAGCATATCAAATCGATAAGGAAGCTATGGCCTTACTCTCTCAGTCTCCCTACCTTCTTCAAAGTCATTACCTAATAGCCAATTATGTAGGGACGCTTACATATATATGGCCTTAATCCCTACTGGTAGAGATGCTAACATATGGCCTTACACTCTACCCTCATCAAATTATCGACTAGTAAAGAAGTAGGGATACTATCATATGAGCTTACACCCTACGAGTAGAGTTGTTATCATATGGCCTTACACTCTACCCCTTTTTATTAACTCGTTAACCAATAAAGAAATAGGGATGCTATCATATGACCTTACACCCTATGAGTAGAGTATCTATCATATGGCCTAACACTCTACCCCTTTCATTTTCATTTCAAACCAATATAACATTTTCATTAATATCGACATTGACTTCATTCACAAAAATCTCTTTTAAAAGCCATCAAAATCAAGTTTATTTACCTCATTTCATCAACTATAACACTACAATTAATCACCATTCAACTTAACACATGTTACCAATTAAATCACATAAACTTCATTCATATGTTGTTGCTGCCCAACTGGTGCAACAACATTCAACAAATTCGGTCATCAAGCAAATCATGTCCAAAATTTATCAAATTTTTACAACTCTTTCCAAACATGTAAACAATCATTATTATCATCAATTTAAGCTAAAATAAGTCTTTTTTAATAAGATCTAACATGTCCAAAAAATCTGTCCTGCAAGCACATCAAGAAAAGTAAGAGCAACAACCCTTACATCACTCAAATAAACAATTCTCACAGATCTGGAAATTTTGTAGAAGGAAGTCTATAATTCACAGCATTGTCATAAATATAACAATCTATTGATACCATTAGAAAGTAGGCTTGAAGAGCTTCGATTTGAGTGGTCATGGAGCCAAAACGGACATCGTTTGACCCCTCAAATCTGCTACCAAAACTAGGCAGTTCAAAAGTCACAAAAATTCATACAACACCACAACTTTCACAATATCATCACAACTAATCAATAATCCAACCCAACCATGAACATACCTAAATCAATGATTTATACACTGAAAAAAGCAAATAAATCATACTCCCCATAAAATTCGTCCACTAACAAGAACAAGAGTATATGATTTCTTTCACAATTTCAATAACAATTATACTAGTTTTAAGCATAATTCATGACATAAAATTTACATAAACAAACTAACAATCCTAATACTTATAATCTACCCTTAAAACGTATAAAACAAAGTTTAAAAGAGATTAAGCTAGTTACCTTAGTTTGTAGATCAAGAGAAAAAAAAGAGAAGATGATGAACAAGAGAGATAAATTTTGCTTGATTTTCCTTGAGAGTATGAAGTTTTGTTATGGAGGAAGAAGAAAGGGGCTGGTTTCAACAACCAAAAGAGGACAAACATGAGAGGGAGAACAAAAGTGAGTTTAGAGTTTCAATTGTTTCGTTCTATTTGTGACCCATAAAGCACAAACAAACTCCTAAAATTAACGAAATAAACTCCTTGTCACTCCGTACATTGACGTTCAACCTCCAAATAAGTCGAGTCAAAGTTTCATTTCGGTTCGACCACAAAAACGAGCAAAGACAAAACTATTTTCAGGTTTTTACAAAACAAAAAACAAATTAATATTTTGTTTACTTTTAATTACGGGAAAAAAAATAGTTATCAATGAAAATAATAATTTTTTTATTTTTAAATGTGTGGAAATTTTAGGGTATTACGTGATTAACTAACGAGGATTATTTAATGAAAATTATGAGTAAAAAAATTTAGTATTTATCAATAATAATTTATAAATACTACTTACGATTTCAATTTGTTGCATCATTTGCCAAAAAAATTTACTTTATTTGCAATACTTTTTATTTTTCTTTCTCAATTTGGTCCTTGGGAAATATACAAACAAAATTGTTGCAACTAATTGGCGTTGGACGCGGTAATATTAGTTTGCAATTTTTCGAAAAAAAAATAGAAAATAAACGAAAGCAATCACCAAGCCAACCCTAACCCCCTTTCCGGCCACTCATTCACAGGCGGACGTCGGCCAATCTACCAGATCACAACGGCGCCCATTTTTGAGTTATCGCCGCCTCAAATTAATTCTCTCTTATGGAGTTTCCAGGTATTTTTTCTTTTTCCGTATCTCTTTCTAAAAGCGATTTGGGATTTTCCACTTTTTTCGTTTTCAACTCTGATTTTTTTTTATCATTATCATGTTATTCTCTTAATTATGCGCAAATCAGTTACTGTTTCATGTACTTGTAGTTGCCTTGTTTTTCTGGTTTCAATCCTTTTCGTTCATGGATTTCTGGGTTTTGTTCTGCGGTTTTAGCTGTTTGTTTTGTAATGCCTTTGTTTTGATACTTAAATTTTGCCTTCTGCTTCTGTAAATGTCTGTTCTTCAGCTTCTAGTGTTACAATGGCCAATGGGATTTCTCGACAATCTACTGCCACTTCATTTCTTAGCCTTTTAGTGATAGTCTTTCCTTGTCTACTGTTCAATTGTTTTGTCTTGTTGTTTTCGTTTTAAGTTTCAAATGCTATTGATGCTATTATTCAAAAGAATTGTGGAAGATTGGATCAAGGAACAAAATTTTATAGTATACAACATTGTTCCTTACGCTAAAACTCAAAACTTGAAATTCTACTACATTTAGCAGCATTCATAAACTTCTCGTCGTCTACAATAGTTTTATGGTTCAACGTGCTTACCCCTTTGTGGAACAATATTTGCGATGTCTTCTATGAGAATGAGAACATCTCGTTCTTTCTAGTGTACCAAAACAAGAAAGAACGTAACTTCAAACAAGATTTAACACCAATACTACTTTCTATATTCAAGATGAAGAAAATAATTTGTAGCATCCTACTACGTGGTTTTAAACAATATTTCTAGGGTTCACCTCCGGAAGCCAGAATCCTCTTGCCCTAAGTTTTATCCAAGCTAATGACAATTAGGATTTCATAGAGGAAGAAGATATTCATTCTTTGAGATGAACCCTAACAAAGTTCCAAGTTCTGCTGATTTGGTCCTTAGTTCTTCAAATTTTATTGGGAACTTATATAGAAACTATTGCAAGCAATGCAATTCAATGCCTTGTCCATTTAAACAACACAGTAATAAATTTATTTGAATTTATATTGGAGTGAAATGAACAATGAATACTGAACTACTTAGCCCCAGCTACCTATATATCTCAATATTTTGGCACCTCTTCTCATGGTGCTATGTGCAATATTCTCACTCAAATTATTTGGGGCATTCAACATATGCACTAAAGAAAGATTGACCATATATTATTACATCCAAGGATTATAAAAGTACAATGTTATTTTATCTATTTGGATATTGAGCAATCAAATGATTTTAAAATTCCTGTCTAATATACTTTCATAATTCGGGAAAAACGAAACATGGAGTGTTGATGGGTTAGGACTTGGTTTGGGAATGTAGAGAGTTGCTTTTAACTGTTCAGATCAAGGCTGATGAAGAGAATCAATCTGCTATGACAACAATATGGTCGGGTTAATATTGCCCAAATGCCTGGTGGAACCAAAATGATGATTGATGAACACAATGTACACAAAGTAGTTTCTTACTATCATACTATGTTTTTTTTCCTATTAGACAGGAATCTTAAACCACTTGATTGGTTGATGTCTGTATGGATAAAAATACTCCATACTTCTATAATAAATTAATAATCTTTGAATGAAATAATACACAGTCAATCTTTCTTTGGTGTATATGAGAGTTGCACATAGCAACATAGAAAAAGGAGGAAGAAATATTGAGACATAGCAATAGCAGAGTTTAACATTGTTCATTCTACTCCATTACAAATCTTAACAAATTTATTGCTGTGTTATGTTAGGTCTCAAAACTCTTTCAGACCTCAGAATACTTTCAATCCCAATTCCAAGGAGATGCATGACACATCAAATTCGTCCACACCACCTAACCATTGGAAAGCAATTTCAAAACCCTAGGAAAATTGTTGTTTGTGCTAAAGAACAGAAGAATGAAGTTGAAAATGAGCTAACCAAAGAGTCAGACCCTGGCAATGGAAATGATAATGAGAAAGAGAAGGCCCCATTCTTCAAATTGAGATGGACTGATTTGCTACTTGACCCGGACCCAGATAATGTGCTGGCTGTGGGTTTGACCGGTCTGCTGACTTGGGCAAGTGTCCAAGTTGTGTGGCAGCTTTTGGCTGTCTCATTGGCTATTGTGATTGCTGCACTAAAGTACTCTTTTGTAGCTGCGCTTCTAATTTTCATTCTTGTTGCTCTTCTGTAGCATGTGAATATCAACAATTGTTTGATTCTGTATTTTATGTTATTGAAATGTGAATGTGATTCATGCTTTCTGGTCATAAACATTGTTTTGGAACACTTGTTGATTTACTCGGGCATTCCATGCACGAATTGTAGTGTATTGAGCTGCTTAAACATTATGTAGCCACTAGATGTCTTGCAGTTGAGATGTCAAAGGTCATAGCTAATACAACCAATGCTAGGTTCTAAGCCATGGCCTTTTGCTGGAAAGTGATGTAGGCACTCCATTTTTACTTAGCACTCCACTTTAATTATCTTTTCAATTGAAGAAAATGAACAAAAGTGGAGTGTACTAAGTAAAAAGGGAGTGCCTATATTACTTTCCCCTTTTTCTATATCAGATGTCTGATGTCAAGGCTAGGCGATTGAGATGACAAAGGCAATACCATGAGCATTAAACACTTGTCAGCTTTGTATTTAGGCACAACCCATCCTTATATTATAAGCATTCTTTCACAAGCATGGCCTTTTTTCCCTTTTCCTTCGACTATAAAACGTTTATGTGTAATGCACAACGACTTTTGTAGTACCTATTTAAACTTTAAATCCATAATTTACTCTAAACTTTTAGTAAGTCTTTCATGATGTAGAAAAAATTGTGCTTAGAAAATGTACATTTAGATGAATCAAATAAAATCTCACTCGAATATGTATTTCCTAAGTAAAAGTGCTTTAAAGATGCTATATATAGTGACAAAATTAAAGTGTCATAACATCTTTGGGATAGTGAGAACTGATATAGATCGAATTATATATTAGCCCAAGGGGTAGCTTCAAATGGGCAAATAAAACTTATTAAAACGTAGGGGCAAGAATTTTTTATAAGTTGTATGTTATTCCATTCAAAAGGCACTAACAAATTCTAATCTCCCATACACATGCCCTTGGCCATTCTATAGTTTGATGGGTGAAATATCTATCACTACTCTAAGCCTCCAACTCTTTTTTTAATGGCGTTACTGCTCCAAGCCGCCAACTTCATCACATTGATTTAATATTATATTCCGTTAACCTGTGTTACTCAGACACGAATCTACTTGGATCTCAGTGCCCAAGTGTACGACTCTGCTATTTTGGAAAAAGTAGCTAGTTTTTAGTTAAAATTGAAGTATATCCAAGTATCTTGTCGTGTCTGACACGACATGAGTCAACTTGCGACTTTGGAGGTAAATGAAGGTCTCGAAGTAACATAACTGTTACCCAACTATCGTCACTCCACTATAATACTAGGGATATCAATCTACTTAATGATTGATCATTTATGTTTAGTTTTAAGAGTTATCAGTTCCTTATGCTACCATGGTAAAATAGTGTTCAGCCATATTATATAGTAATGGGGGGATATTGCCCAAGCAAATGGTAGTCTTCCTCATATCAAAATGATGTTAGGCAAATAGCATTTGGTTAAAAAAAATTTACTTTATCATTTCTTATTGTAATCTGTATTTTAAATGCGGATGTTTGCCACTAACTATTAAAATTATAAAATTTTGATATTGCTAAATGGTCAATCAAAGCCTTGTCCCATAAGTGGTCCGGCTACATGAACCAAAAGTGATCATTCCGTGCGCTCATCCACAAAGATTTTCCTCCACCCCTACGATCGAGGACCTCATTCTCCTGTAGATCCATATGCTTCATATCTTTTCTAACTCTTTCCAACCAAGTCAGTTTTAGTCTCCCCTACCTCGTTTGAAATAATAACTAAAATACACTTATTCTAAATAATTAGTAGATACAAGGTTTAGAATTTGGAATCCAAAAAGAAATGGTGGAATAGGATTTTTTTTTGGCTTTTTTCCTCAACCTATTTTCCACCTTTCCCCTGAAATCTCTTACTATGCTGATAATCAATCACTAAAATCAAAATTCGTCTATTGAAGACAGGCATATTAATATTGGAATCAATCAGAACAATTCCTTGAGTAAGTAATTGAAATTGCATTGATCAGCTTTTTTTTTAATATCACCTTAACCCTCTACTTCTATGGTTTAAACTGCAACAAGTGCCACAGCTACATTTTCTTGCTAAGATAAATGAGCTTCTAATTCATTACATTCAATTTCGTTAACGGTAGTGGCCTGTATTCTGATGTTATATTTGTGAAATTTTGGGGCCCTTTTTCTATTCAGCTTTGACCTATTTACAGAAAAGTTTGTATTGATTTGGTATCATAAAATATACATGCAGTGTTTGCTAATTTGATTGAAGGCATGATCGACTCAAGAAAAATTAATTTTGGAAAAATGTCCATTTGTTATTTTGTTTGATAGGTAGTCAATGTTAACAAAAAAGCTGTGATGTTGAAGCCTTTATTGTTTTAATATTAACTATTAAGACAATGAATCTTATATTTACCTGGTTTTGGCTACAATTTTTGACTTGCGAAGGATTTGTGTATAAGTATTGTATTATGTGTATTGTATTAATTTAGTCTTTTCTTTGATTTATACTGTATTATGTGTACAAGTATTGTACCCTAGATACTAGATGATGCTTGGGATATACTCTCATGCTTAGTTTATACAAGTATTGTATTATGATGCTTGGGTTTTGGTGTTTAATAGTTCTTCTGTTACAAATGAGGCTTCAATTCTCACTGTTGAAGGAATGAATTCAACTGAGAAAATGAGAATATGAAATTGACTTTGGTTAGGAAATTGCGATTGTCTGTACTGGTTCATGCTTGTAAACCTGGGATAATAAGGATATGTGGGCAAAAGCTACTGGTTCATGCTAATAATCTGAAAGCTGAGCCAGAGGTCTCAGAACCATGTCCACCAAAACTAAGGACTTCTTAGTTCTTTGTTGATACTTGGTTTGGGGTAAGCTACATTGTCCTGTGTTTGCCAATATTTTATCTTGTTAATTAATTGTTTGATACTTTGATTCACTGCAACTCAATCTAGGAACTCCAAATTCATAAAGCATGAGAGTAATAAAGCTTTTAGTGGTGGAAGTTCCTTGGTTCGCTGGAATTTCTTGTTTTTTTTTTCTTTGCTAAATATTTCATTTTGCCACATTGGAAATGGAAGTAATTCAATTTATTTAGGAATTGGAGGATGTCAAGTTTAACTTCAGTTTTTCTAGCTTTCTGAAGCACATTGAAAGTGAACTGAAGTGAAGGATGCTTGTTTCTTCCCACTTCACTTCTTTCTTCCCCCCCCCCCCCCCCCAAATCCTCAAGAAAAACAGGCCACGGTTTTTTTGGGAGAACAAGTTAAACAGAGTCAACTAAAAGGAAATTTTGTTGGTTTGCCTTCTCTGTTGAATTCTGATTATAAGAACAACAGGAAAGGAGGGGAAGAGGACTAGAGGAGGTGAAAGAGTTACACTTTTTTTATAATAAAAGTAACTGTCTTGTATGAGAATGGTAAAACTTTGACTAGTAGCTGAAGAGAAAGATTTGAAGTAAATGATGGATCATGAAAAGGGTGTCAATATTCACTTTTTAATTTCTAAATTTTTGCTTCCAATTGAATAAATTCAATGATGGTGTATGAAGCACAGTTATGTAGATGCCAATTTCTTGGAAGTAGGCTTTTGTATGGGACTTTACACGGAAGGAGGATTCTTCATTAGAAATAGATAGTTGGCAGTTTGCATTCTATATGCTAGGTACTTGGCCTTTGCTGCTGCTCAAATATTTTTATGGCGAACATATAAAAAAAACTGAATTTTTTATTCAAATGTTGAGCTTCAGGGGGTCCCTTTTTTTATTGTATTTTTATAACTAAACATATGTGCAAATCTAATTTCTTCTTCCTCGCCTACTTGTAACATCATCTTGATATCCCTATGCAGTGGGTTTACAGACTAAGGTTGTCATACCAAATGATCATGGTGAAAAGCTAGTGGGGATATTACACGATACAGGTTCCAAGGAGCTTGTAATTGTTTGCCATGGAATCAAGTCCATGAAGGTTAGTACTTGCTGCCGGAAGTAAGATTACCCTATCTCAGTTTTGTAGCACATTATATTTACCCTCCTATTAACATAATTGCAATGCAAGGGCGAGCCTACTTGTTTTTTTAAAACATGCTAACCTTTGTGATAAGAGTAAATTGAGACAAAGGAAGGGACTATGTTCAATCCTTTGGATAAGGAAATAGTGGAAGGAAGGAAACGGAGAGGGAGGGTTCATTTTGCCAACCCTTTTAATCAAGATCATCCCTCTAAAATTGGAGAGATACATTTTTTTGTGTGGTTGTTGATTGGTCAGCCTAGTTGCATAGTTAATGCTGTCATATTCTGTATGGGTTTTGATATGTAGTCCTGATACTCCTGAACGGCTTTCTATGAAGAGTCAGATATGAATGTAGATGTAAATTGGCTTTTGGTAAACACTGTTCTGCAGTGGCAAAGGGGTATCTGATATGCTCTTTACTGACTATTAACTGTCATGTTATATAAAACTGGAAAAAATAACGAAATTTTTTCATGCTCAATAATCATTAATTCGATGTTATCAGGAACACATTCCCATGGTGAGCCTTGCTGCTGCAGTTGAAAAGATTGGAACAAGTGTCTTTCGCTTTGACTTTGCTGGAAATGGGTGAGCTATGTGTGAACTTATTACATTCTACTTATTAGACAGCTTTCATATTCTGACATGCAGCCATGCCTGTGTAGTACCACTTTTATATTTTAATCTGGCTTCTGAATGGTGCATTCTGCAGAGATGTTTAAAATCAGTGAATCACACAGGAACTTTAGTACATGATGGCAATCATTCAATGATTCTATTAGTTGGAAAATATATCAATTGTAGATGATACATTAATAGAAATGTCCTCTGCTTTTTTTTTTACAGCGAAAGTGAAGGTTTATTTCAATATGGCAACTATCGCCGAGAAGCTGATGACTTGCATGCAGTTGTCCAACATTTTCGTAGAACTGGATATGTTATTACTACAGTCATTGGTCATAGTAAAGGTTTATATTGTTCTTTCTTAAATTAATTAGCGAAGTAAAATTGATTCTATGGTCAGAACTCAGAAGGAAACTCGCTTCATTATTGCTATTCTGAGGGGCATGTTTGATGTCTCTGTCTGTTTGAGCTGTGGAGTTTGAGGGACTGCACAAAACAAAGTTCGAAATGTAAAAGTTTTTAGTCATGGGTGACTAACATTGTGTATTACACATTTTTTCATGTGATTGGAAAATAATGACACTGCTAGATCACTAAATGGTATGCATGTCTTAGGAACTACTAGATCCAATTAGTGAACCTTGCGTTTCAGTATATGCAGAGAGGGAGGGGGGAATAAAGCATCTAAACAAGTTAAAAAAATATGTGGCGATTTCATTATTGAAAACATGAAACTGTAATGTTGGTTATGTTGGAACAGCGGGTTGCAATTAAGTAGCATTTGTAACCTAAGAATTTGCTCGTCACAAACTCACGAGCTTTCTTTATTTCATTTTAAAGTGACAAGTTTTTGGCTTCTTAATGTTCTTTTAAATAAGAATCAAGTGTAAATGATTAATTTAACTATGGAGTTGAAAAAGGTTCATGCAGGCGGGAATGTGGTGCTGTTATATGCTGCTAAATACCAAGATGTTCATACAGTTGTGAATATTTCTGGCCGATTTGATCTGGAGAAAGGCATTGAAGGTCGTCTGGGCAAGAATTTTCTGGAAAGGATTGAGAGCAATGGATTTATCGATGTTTATAGTAAAAATGGTATTTTAACTTATTTGAAGTTCAGATAAGCTGATCTTCTTGTTGAAACTAGTTCATATATGTATTCTTTTTGAATTAAAAAAAGGTTGCTATTGTAGGCCTAACATACTTGCCGGTTGCTGCTGTGCGAGTTTTGAGTTATATAAACTACTTTAACTGTTATTTGTTGTATCTAACTTGTTCAAGTGATAGAAAATTTAGGGTGTTGATTATAATGTTGTACAGATGACTACTTAATGATTATTGGTGTCTTGTTGCAGGAAAGTTTCAGTATCGCGTAACAAAAGAGAGCTTGATGGATCGCCTTTCTACAGATATTCATGCAGCATGCCACTTAATACCTGAGAACTGCAGGTCAGGATCTGGTCATTATCAGCAAATTTATTAGAGTTGATTTATTATATTCATTTCCAGCAATTGATCTAAATCTCTACTAAAACATATACAAGTATAACAAAAGCTATCTGCCTATCTTTCTGTTGGTGTGTGTTGTGATCTTCAATTCTTTCCTTTTTGTTTGATGTGTAATGCAATCAAGTTGTGGTTTTTATTGGCCTTTCTGGTAGCAAAGACTTTGATGCAGTTGCTCTTCATTGCAGGGTTTTAACGGTTCATGGGTCGATGGACCAAATCGTGCCGGTGAAAGACGCTTTGGAATTCAATAAAATCATTGTTAATCACGTGCTTCGAATTATAGAAGGAGCTGATCACGAATACACTTTGCATCAAAATGAACTAGTACATCTAGTCCTTGATTTTATCAGAGGTAAAAAACTATGCAATGACACGATAAAGTATTCGTCCAAACTTTGATGATTTCTTTCGTACCAGCTTAGGATGTCTAATGCCACACGCAACAAAAGTTGATTTAGGGGTTAGGGCATTTGAGATCGTGACCGTGATTTCAGGTTAATGCATGGCTTGTTGCAATGTTGCCTGTATGATGTACTCCCTCCGTAACATAAAGATTTCAACAATTGTTTTTTCATGCATTTTGAGGAAGCGATTTGAGGGTATAAACGGCCAAATTAATCAAAATAGTTTTGATATTAGTAATTTATAATCACTTTCTAGCTTTTATTAAAACCATTTTGATTAATTTCGTCGTTTAGACCCTTAAATCACTTTCTCAAAACGCGTGAAAAAAATGTTGAAATCTTTATGTTACGGAGGGAGTACCTTTATTTTATTTATTTTGGTGTTTAGAGAGCCACAAGGGCGGGAATGAGAATTGATCCTAGAATTTTTAGGAGCCGGAAGAGAAACCCTTAGCACCTAAGATATCCCCAGTATAATGTACCTTTATGAGCACAGGAATATACCATTAAAGTAAAACGTAATATAGTGTAATGTTTGTAGTAAATAGTGCTTTCCATGATAATAACTGATTGATATTATAAATATATAGTTTGTTTATTAATGTTTAAAATTAGATGCAGTTTTTTGGTTAAGTTTAGATGCAG
The DNA here is from genome assembly GCA_951394345.1 of Salicornia ramosissima. Taxonomy (NCBI): domain Eukaryota; kingdom Viridiplantae; phylum Streptophyta; class Magnoliopsida; order Caryophyllales; family Amaranthaceae; genus Salicornia; species Salicornia ramosissima. The sequence continues at coordinate 14,042,157 of OX596239.1, forward strand.
TATTTGACCTGCATGATTAGTTTCATTGTTTGTGTATAGGAATTGAGGAATTCTCTACATGAAAAGTAAATTTATTTTTCTGAAGTTCAACTCTCATGTGCCATATTCCAAAATCATGTATTGAATCCAAATAAATAGGTTTAGGATACATCATAGGTTTTCTCAACAAGGGAAAAACCCAGGGATATCAAAAGCATAACAACTTTCACCTACAGAATATACATTAAAATTTTTTACTCCATTTGATTCTTATTATTTGCAAAGTTTTACTTTTCATGCATGCCGTTCAATGCTTTAAAGATTGATATCTTTAAGTGTGTGTTTATGAAAGTTGTAACAGTTACATATTAAAAAATTATGTTTTAAGATAATCAAATGAAACTCTCATTTGACTATTTTTTAATTATGTATGTAAAACTCAAATCTCGGTCAAAGTACGTGACATGAATAGTACAAAATTAGCATATAATAGCATCCGTGCGATGCACGGCTTGAAAATCTTAATATTAACTTTGTAAATAGTAATGTAAAGATTTGCATAATTCATTTTCTGATATAGTGACTTTAACATCATATTAAAATTTCATCTTAATAAATAGCAACCAATATTAATATAGTTTTTTTAAAAAATAAAAATAGCATGCTATTCAAAACAGTAAATAACTCATACAAAACAATGTGTAATCTTTGTACAAAATCATCACTAACTCTTGCACAAAACATTAAGTAACCATTACACTAAACACCTGGTTAGCAATATATTATAATATTAAAGAAAATTTGTCAGAATGAAAAAACCTTTTAATTTATTTATTTTTTTGTGAGAAAAGACCTTTTAATATTTTTTTCCGGCAGAAAGGGACTTGAACAAAAAAGTAGCTTTGCGAAAAGGAACTTTTCCATTGTTTTCTGAAACAAAATTTCCTTTTCACAAAAATTGGAAAACGATGGAAATGTCCCTTTTCGCAAAGTTTTTTTAGGTCCCTTTCTACAAAAGAAATTAAAAATTAAAAGGTCTTTTCACACAATTTTTTTAAAATGTATCTTCTAAAACTTCATATACACTTTATATATTTCATAAAATAGTTACATATCTCTTTTACTTAAATAGGTTATTGAATCATATTTCAGTGTTAATCATAAACACTACAATATAATTTTAACTTATTATTGTTTAAAAATGGATGAACAGAATAATTTTGATAAAATGAACAAAGTCAATAGAAGTTTGTTTAATTTATACCCGTGTTTATATAGGTTAATTTTTTTTAAATAACACCGACAATTGCATGTTTTTGTAAAAAGTGGAAATTTAAAAATTCTTATCAATGCACAGGTTGCTATTTATAAAGGAAGAAATTTATTTCTCGTTTATTTTCTCTGAAAATTACAGTCATACATACAAATAAAAAAGTTCTAATACACTCAAAATTAAAATATATAAATTAACGGCATTAAGCTGAAACTTGTTTTATCACAACTGTTAGGAGAGAAAAAAAAATTAAAATGTACATTGTTATAGATTTTCTAATTATTAGAATCATAAAAAAATTGATATTTTAATATGGTGATCATTCGCATTATATAAAAAGTCATGTTATGCATGTCAAAATAATAAATCAATGATGATATTTATTTTACCTAAAAAAGTAGTAGAATTTTTATTATGAGAATATTTCTAAAGATATGTTATAGTATAATCAATGTTTATTAAGGTAGAAAACATATTTAGATATAATAAAAAATTTGCTTATTTTATGTTAAAGGAAAATGGCGAGAAATTTTTTAAGGAGAGCGCGACACATGGCAAGATGTGGTTCTAGCTGCTTCTCTTATAGTATATATATTGATGATTGATAATTTTAGCTGTTGCAAGTAATAAAAAATGGAGATAGTATAAAATAAAATTATTGGTTAATCCTTGTTTTAAAGTCCCTAATCCCTACTATCCTCCCTACTTCACTAATTTTGCTTACATCCTTCAACACTATTATACCTTGTTTGTGAAACTTAAATTTGTGCGTAGAGCCGGATGGCCATGGATAATATTATGATAATTGCTTTAAGGTGATTTTTTTGCGGCAGAATCATTTTTTCGGATTTTTTACCATTGCTACATAATTTCTACAGAATAGTAGGAACATTAAAAATCACTTAGAATAGACTACAACTATATCAACACTTAGTAAAGAATAATACTAGACGGGAACAAGAATTCCCCCCCCCCCCAATAAGATTGTTTTCTAACGGAGTTTGATACGTACTGCAATTGGTCACTACATTCACTCGTTTCCCATGAAAAGCGAAATCGATGTTTTCAGCAATTCTCTTGTCAAGATACGATAACAGTTTGCCAAAAAATGTAACTTATTAGTATAAAACAATATTTTTTATATAAAATTTAATTAGGTATGCAAAAAATTTTAGATCTATAATTAAAAATTCTATCAAACCGTAACGAGAAAGCAAGGTGCTGCCTATCAACTACAAGCAATAAATTGATTGGATACAGCTACCTTCAAAAACAAACTCGTAAATTTACACGAGCATTTAGAAAGCATCAAACCACTGCACTACATTTCCTCTAATACTTCACTGATTAAGCTCATTTACTCATTTATTCATCTGCCAAACTTAAATTCTGCATACAAAATACGTAGTACAAGTTTTCGACAAACCCGTTCATCCGTTGTACACGAATTTATTGCTTTAAATAAACAGCCGAAACTTGAGGTCCACGGCACTGGCTACAAACAAATAGCAAGATATATCTATTTAGCGTGAAGCCATCAAAGCAGGCAAGCAAAGTTACAGCATACAAGCTCCTAATAAACCCATGAAACTCTAAACATGCTCCATCTACTACTGCAAAGATAAGTTCCACTTTTACAGCCTCCTAAAACTTCTCTACCAAATAATACTTCAAAATATACAATAAATTCCATACAAATATCCTAACTCCTCAATCAAAAGGAAACCTTTTCACTTTTAAGTTTAAGCTTGGAACGTTTGTGGTTTGACCCCCGTCTTTTTCCAGGAAACACTAGGCATAATCTGTTTTATGTCAACACGGTCTTTGTATTGAATTGCAAAATTCAACACCGAGTCCAAGAGTGAGTCTGATAAAAGGTGTGGTTTGAGACCTAACTCAACGAGCTTTGTATGCTTAGCGTTGTAGTAATGCTCCTCTGCTTCAACTCTTGGGTTGGGGACTGATTTTGTTTCCACATTCAACCCGAGTTTTTCTCCTGCTTTAGTTACGATGGCAGCAAGATCTCTTACGGAAAATTGTTCCGTGAATTGATTGAAGACTCTAAATTCTCCGGGGTTTGCAGGGTTTGCAATGGCTAATTCTACACACTGAACGGTATCTCTTATGTCAAGATATCCCCTAGTCTGAACAACAACAAAAAACGAAGATTAGGATGACATCTATGACTATTTATATATGCTTGTATAAAAAAAAAGCTTGTCATAAACTCAAGACACTCATTAAAAGCAAGCTACGAAAAGAATCTGTGAAAGTTTCCTATCAGCTGTCAGCTATGTGGGCTATATTACAATTATTTCAATCATCTAATGACTAATGGGCTGTTTTTGCCATTTATCCCACCAATTTTATTAATCACATGGGATTAATGTAAATGTAACACAAAGCTAAAACCCAAGGATAAAGAAATAAAGAATGCATAACCAATTTATCCCAACAACAAAAAAATAAAATAAATGAGGCTCCAATTCGGCAATTCTACCTATAATGTTGCTAATGAGATTAGAAAAGTTAGTCAATCAAATTTCATAGAGAACAGTTCACAAATATTACCTGACCCCCTTTACCATATACAGTTAGGGGATGACCGACTGCAGCCTGGACACAAAACCGATTTAGTGCTGTCCCAAATACAGCATCATAGTCAAATCTGTTACATAATTCTTCATGCATTGCAGTTTCGTCAGTCCTTACACCATAGACAACACCTTGATTCAAGTCAGTTGCTCGAATTCCCCAAGCCTTGCATGTAAAAGCTATATTATGCGAATCATGGACCTTGCTCAAATGATAGAAAGAGCTAGCCTGCTTGGGGTAGGGCAAAGTATCTGTTCTACCATTGTGAGTTATTGTAATGAAACCTTCTTCAATATCAATATTTGGAGTTCCATATTCTCCCATAGTTCCTAATTTCACCAGATGGCATTCTTCCCTAAATTCCTTTATAGCAAATAGAACATTGAGAGTCCCAATTACGTTGTTGTGCTGAGTGTATACAGCTCTAGAACGGTCAATCATGGAATATGGGGCAGATCGTTGTTCTCCAAAGTGAACAACAGCATCAGGTTCAAATGACTTGAAGGTTTCTGCTAAAAACTCAAAGTCACATATATCGCCAACATGAAGCTGGATTGTTTTACCTGTCAAAGACTGCCAACGGCGAATGCGATTCTGAATGGAGGCAATAGGAGTCAAGGAATCAAGACCTAGTTGATGATCATATAGCCGACGAACTAGGTTATCAACAATGACAACCTCGTAGTTTTTATTGGATAGATGAAGGGCTGTTGCCCAACCACAATAACCATCTCCACCAATAATCATAACTTTCTTGCGTCCAGATGAATTGCCATTGCTCTCAAAAGAACTAGCACCGGATTGAGCTTTAGTTTCCTGGTTTAACGGAACTGTGGTTGCACGTACAACAGTTAGTTTTTGCAGGTTATCTCCTTGGTGAACAAGCCTCTTAAATGTTGAGTTTGATGTTTGTGGGGTTAACGACACGGGATATTTGGTCGACCCTATGTTCCAACATTTCGAGGAAAGTTTCTCACTTGGAGATACTTTCATAGAGCAAGAAGCTGAAAGCAGTTGAGTCATACTGACAAGCAACTTTCCAACAGTGTAAAATATACCTGCATTTGAGGAAAGATAGATTTCATGTTACAAACAAATTGCCTCCTAGTAAAAGCAAATGTCTCTATTTCTGGAAGTATAATGAGACATAAGTGTCTATGCTGAAGCAAATGCTTCCTTTCTAAAAAGCATGTATTTCAACAATCCTCAAAGCTCGACAACTATGCACAACAAAGTGTCTATTAAGTAAATATGCTGAATCCAAAATCAGAAAACAAAACTAATGCAAATAAAAGTTGCAAAATTATGCAAACCAAATGCAATTCTCCAAACAAGCAAGTCATATAGCAACATAGCAGCACCATTTAGGTCTTTGCTTTCTTAACCTAGAAACTCCTTATATCAAAAGGTTACTCTTTGAATGTGCATTGATTACTTGGACATCATTTTTTTTTTCATTCAAAAGCACATCACACAGAACAATTGGAATTTTAATCAAATGAAAAAAGGTGTGAAATTAAACAGGGTATAGATTTGATCGTTGGAAATTTGGTAAAAGGTCCATAAAGGATAATCTTGAAGCAGAAAATCGGAAAATAAATCGTTGAAAACGAACCCATTTTGCAATTCAAGGAACCTTAAATTATCAAACATCATATCATAGGTATATATCCTTAGATTTTCAATCACTGAACCAAAAGCCAAAGTGAAAGTGTAAAATCCAATCAAATTTCTTTTCGAATTCAGACAATATTTTAACTAAATAAATCCTCCGCAAAAGAATTTCTTCCTAAATCTCATTAATTCAGCAGAAATCGCGCAGCAGAATTTATCCCCCAAAAAAAAAAAGCATTCAGAAGCTTGTGTAATACAATCCGGCATTAAAGCAAACAGATAGCAGGCATAAATGAAATGAGTATAAAAAATTACACATGAAACACAAATCTTTCAACAACCCATTAGGCCATTAAATATGCAGAAAAAGAAAAAGAAAAAAAAAAACCTATAACATGGTTGGATTACAGAGCTCGTTAAAGGGAATGGAGAAATTACCTTGAAAAGAAGATTAAATCAGAGAGATTTCAACATAAACTTTCATAAGAGAAACAAAGTGAGAGCTTGAATTTCAGTGAAGGATAGAACGGGGACAGGATTAGGAGGCATGGATTTCTATAGTAGTGGGAGTATCTAAGAATTCAATAGCATATTCCACACATTTCTTTTAAAATATATTTTTTACTTATTTATTTATTTATTTATTTTTATTTTTGAGAGAATTGACTTATTTATTTTTGACAACACATATTGGAGCCCAACAAAAATCATCAGGTGGTCTGCAATCGGACGGAAGCAAAGCAATATGTGAATTTGGAGTTAAAATATGTATTGTTGTTTTAAATCTAAGGTCTTTGGAGAAATTATGGATTTGTGAGTGTCTTTTGACTTTTTATTTATATAAATAATTTGTGTATAATCTCATGCCTTTTGATTAAAAAAAAATTGCTTACTAATCTCTCCCTACTAACCAAAATTACTTGGTATGGGTCGTATGGCTTCAACTTTTTAATAAAAAAAAGGACACTTTTCACAACAATCGTGATTATTTGGACGACGGTCCTGAAATCCCGTCATCGGATCATGTCTACTACCAACATTAAGGCCACCATGATCATGGTGGTCAATTTTTTTAAGGGTAGGTGTGTAATCTAGACGGCCCAACCATGGGAGTGGCGTCTAAGTTAGATGCACCGATCATGGTTGTGGCATCTAACCCAGAATCATTGACCATAATTGGGGTTTCTGGGTTAGATGGCTCCTAAAAACGTTTTTTACCAACATGGTTGTGGCGGTTGTCGTGTTGGTCGTATTGGTGGTGGTGGTCGTGGTCTAGTGGTCGTGGTCCAGTGGTGTGGTTTCTAACTTTCTTAGTTGTTCTCCAAGTAATCTTCGCTTTGTTTTAAGTCAAGGCAATGTCGTTATTTCATTCAAAATTGGGGCGATAAACAGTAATTATAATAAGGTGATGCGTAGCGTTCCCCCTTATTTATTGGCCTTTTTTTTTAATCCAAAACTCCTCTTTACACACTCCCTCACTTTCCCACATAACCCAAACTTGTAGGTTAAATTTATTACTTGTATAAATGTTCCACGGGCACTGACCTAAAAAAATATTACTAAATACAACTATCAACATACATCCCCTAAAGCTCCCAAAATATCCTTCTAACCTAAATCATCAAACCCACATGCTACTACTTCATTCAACATACATAAAGTAGCGCAAAACTATCTCATTAAACGTACGTAAAATAGCAACACTATTTCATCGATCCAACATACATGAAATAACAACAATATTTAATTCAATCTACATGAAGTACCAAAAGTATGGGTTTGTTTTAGTCAAATTCGCTGTCCGGAATTTCTATATTTTTGGGTTGAACTATATTACTATATGATTACTATAGAGGAATTAAAGAAAAAAGAGGAAACTGGGATTTTTTTTTATTAAAAAACCTTGTAAATGAGGAGAATTTGGACTGCGTTTAGCACCCAAAAAAAACTACCTTTTTGTTTTTTATTTATTTTTTTTTTTAAAAAAAAAATGATTACTACTTGTTATCATTTTTTTCATAAAAATACTTTAGTTTTATGTATTTTGATAAGATATATTTTGTATTTATAAGATAAAATGAAGTTACAAAAGATTAGAAAACCCTTCTAACCAGGGTTATCACAACTATCCTCCTCAATCATATTAAACAATTGGGGGGGGGGGGATTTAATACAAAGGGAATTAGGAATTAGATGGCCGAAGAGTTAATGCAAAGACGAAGATATTTTTTGTTTTCTTATTTTACGGGAATACATTCTTTCTATGAAAAATGACGATTTTTGAATTTTTGACTCAAATTCTAAAACTAACATCATAAAACTAACGATGTTCGTTGTCATCGTGGTGGTATTAGCGATCTTTATTTAGATTGATTTGATATTCATTGTAATTGACTTAATATTTGTTCACCCTGACTATGCGATACTTTTCTCCCATGATCCTATCTCATACTACTGTGGTGCCAGGTTGGTTCCAACTTGTTACGAGAACATGAGCTTGCTATTGCTAGTGATCTAACGTCTCGTTTGATAGCCGGTTATAAATAATGATAATGAGAATACTTGCTCACAATAGGAAAATTAAAGACAAATGATGTGGTCTACAATAGCAAGCAGTGTTCCCAAAAAAAAAAAAAAAAAAAAAAAGCCTAAGATTTAAATGAAATATGCCCAATATTCATGGTATATTTCGATGCTTTAAACTGCGTGACAACTGACAAAGCAGTAGGAAAAGCCGGACTATAGAAATAAAAGAATTGCATTAGACCATTGTTAACAATGGCCAAAATTAAAGTTCATGACCCATGAACTTTTTTTGACCAAAGTTAACAATGACCTAATTAAAGGTCATGCATGACCATTTCTTCAAATGGTTGGAAATTCAACTAGTTCATGTTACTATATGAACGTTGCAGCTGGGAAGAAAGAAAAAAAAAAAAACAAATGAGTCATCATTAAAACACAACACTCAAAGAAGAAAGGGAGGAAGAAGGCCAGCAAAACACATCGTTTCAGCAAAATTGAACAAAAAAAAAAAACTGTCCGCGTCAGCTGACTGACACGCGTGTCAGCTGACGTGTGGACCGTCAGATTTGCGCCACTTGGCGTAGCCTCGTCCATTGATTTAATATAGCTGTTACGATTTTTGTAACGGCTATATCTCAAAAAATACAATTCCAAAAAAAAAAAAAAAATTACCAAAATTCATATTTTTTCATACTCTATAAATAGAGATCCATTTTGCTATACTTTTTTCACATTTAATTTTCAGCCTTCTATTATCCTTAATTTCTCTCTTATATTTTCCCACTTTTAAGCTTATTTTTTACTTCAAGTTTTTTTTTTCATTTTTTTTTCTGAAAACAATTTCATAATTATGGATAATAATAATAATCCAAATTATTCACGCAATCAATCAGGTAATTCAAACCGGAAAAATAAGCAAATCATGCAAGAAGGTACCTCTAATCCTACATTTGTTGGTAATTACCTACAAAACCCAACAAATTTCACAAATACTCCTCAATATTGTCCACCTAATATTCCACAACAATACCAACCAAATTTTTATCAAAATCAAGCATATTTTCATCAAAATCCTAACATGTTTTCAGCAACTAACATCCCAAATCCTCAAAACGTTGGATTCTCACCTCCTTTTTCTTGGTCTTATAATGTTTCCTCTGGAAGTGCCTTTCAGGCATATGATCAGAGGTCTCCCGTTCATGTCAATGATGATACAAATGATGGTGACAGTGGTGAGGGTAACAACAAGGAAGATTATGATGGGGAACAGGAGTTTGATGTTCCATGTACGCAACAATACCACAGTCAGGTATTGTCGGAAAACGACACTCCCGTTTTTGAACCAACTACAAAACCAATTTCCAGATCAAGCAAAACTTGGACCAAGGGTGAAAAAGAGGCTCTGGTTTCAGCAGTAATGAACACAAGCTGTGATAACATTGTCGGAACACAGCAAAAGAGAGGTGCATTTTGGTCAAGAGTTCTTAATTTGTATGATGCTGCAAGGGAGTCTCGACCGCATGAAATTGCACCTCGAAGTGTAGATAGTCTGAAAGGGCAATGGACTAGAATTTCTGAAGCAGTTGGAAAGTGGTGTGGGTGCTACGACAAAGCGGAAAAGAGAAGTGGCATGACTGAGGATGATGTAATCAAAGAAGCACACAGCATCTTTGAAAGCATGGGAGGTAAATTCCACTTTTTTGATGAATGGATATTGTTGAAAAAGTTTCCTAAATTTCGTTCATCAATTGGTAACCCGCCGGTGCAAGCCCAAAGGGGTCGTCCATCGAAGACACCTGGAATGGCCGATTCCTCTGGAACAGGAAGTAGTGGTAAGAGAACAAGGGATGAGGGGGGAGGCTCCACGCCAAACACCCCAACAAGCGGGGATGTGGGCGATGATTATATGCCGCGTCCGGAAGGTGTGAAGAAAGCGAAGTCCAGGTTGAAGGGGAAGGGGAAAGGGCAAGTTCAAGAAGCTCTTGATTCAATAGGTTCATTTGGGGAAAGGTTGAAACTCCTAAATGATAATCGAGCAAAGACAAATGATTATGAGCAGGAAAGACTACGGTTGTTAAAGGAAAAGGAAGATAGGAAGAAGAAGCAGATGGAGATGGATATGTATAAGGTTAAGTGGAATATGGTTGCTGTACTATCCGGTAAAGAAAGTCTCACACCATGGGAGCAACAGACGTTGGATGAAGCTAGAGAATTCGTCCAGAATTTCAGCTTTTAATTAAGAAGTTTTTAGTTGTCTTATGTTTTAAATTCTATTTGTGGTATTTTTTTTCGTTAATAACTTTGTAGTATTTTAGTTGTCATGTTAACTACTCTATGTTTAATGTAATAAATATGTTTGGTGCGTTTAATTATTATGGGTTAGTTTTAAAGCATTTATTAGTTGTTATTCAGTTATCGATGGCCCATCATGTCATTCTGATTTTAAGTGCACTTGTCATGCATGCTTTGCCACTAACCTATAAGTTGAAGTTGACAACACAATGCAAGTAGACATGCATTATAAAAGATGGACCATATCACAAATGACTCCATGTGATTTCTGAATGCAATACCATCCACACATTTTCCTTCAATGCATGCTCATGTACCTTTATATGAATTGTCATGTCATTCTGAATTTGAGTACACTTGTCATGCATGCTTTGTTACTCAATTCTGAGTTGAAGTAGACAGCACAATGCAAGTAGACATGCATTATTATCATATATGGCTCCATGTGATTTCTGAATGCAATAGTGTTCTCTATGTGTATAAATAGAATACTTAATTATAGTGTGAATGTATCTCAAACAGCAATTGCTAAACTGCCTTAACCTTAAAAAAAACTTACAACTCCAAAGTTTAAGCTTCATATACCTAAACAAAATACCCACGAAATTATCAAAAAATGAGTTCGTCTTCTTCAAGTGATGACTCATATGAAGAAAGAAGATGTACAAGAGCTGCAGAGGATGAGGAAGTTGATGCCATGATCGAGAATGTCACTAGCATTTACATCCCGATCCTAGTGAATGCAATCACTCCGAAACAAAGACGAAGTGTCCCTTGTGCTAATAGGGACACAGAAGCTGGATATACTCGGTTATACAATGATTACTTTGCTGAAAATGCAGTGTACTCAAGTAGAATGTTTCGAAGGAGGTTTCGCATGCAGAAGCATGTTTTCGAGCGTATTATGAATGCGGTCGTGGAAAATGACTATTGGTTCCAGCAGAGGCCAAATGCTTCGGGGAAATTAGGCATATCACCTCTACAAAAATGCACAGCAGCTATTAGACAATTAGCTTATGGGTGTGCTTCTGATGCTTGCGATGAGTACTTACGTATTAGTCAAAGTACGGCAAGAGAGGCACTTTACCGGTTCGTAGAAGCCGTTATTACCCAATTTGGTGAAGAGTATTTAAGACGTCCTAACGAGGACGATCTGAATAGGCTACTTAAAATAGGGGAAGAACGTGGATTCCCCGGCATGATTGGTAGCATCGATTGTATGCATTGGGAGTGGAAGAATTGTCCAGTTGGATGGAGAGGGCAATACCAAGGAAGAGAAGGGGTCGCAACACTTGTGCTTGAAGCTGTGGCCGATCGAGACTTGTGGATTTGGCATTCATTTTTTGGAATGCCAGGGAGTTGCAACGATCTGAATGTGCTTCATCGATCTCCTGTGTTTGATGATATCCTTGAGGGGCGAGGTCCTGCTGTAAATTTTGAGGTTAATGGGCATCAATATGATAAGGGGTATTACCTTACAGATGGAATTTACCCCAAATGGGCTACTTTTGTAAAGTCCATAACGAGTCCACAGTCTCGGAAAGATACATTGTTTGCTACTCATCAAGAGGGAGCTCGGAAAGATGTGGAACGAGCTTTCGGAGTGCTACAAGCTCGTTTTGCTATTATTCGGAATCCATCACTTGCCTGGGACCATAACATGCTACATAACATTATGTTAGCATGCATCATTATGCATAACATGATAGTGGAGGATGAACGACACACGTATCAAAATTACACTGATGTATCTGAATTTGATGTAGAAAGGCCTTCACGTCGTCCTTTAAGGACAGATGAAAATCAAGAAGATGAGTCATTTGAGTATCACAGAGATCGGGTTATAGATATCAACCTTTATTTGAAAAACAGAGCAAGTATAGAAGATCAACAAACTCACTTGACTTTGAAACACGATTTGATCGAACATATATGGGCAAAATTCAGGCACAACATAAATTAAGCTGTTGGGATAAATTTTTCTCAATTAGTAATACTTTCTTTGTAATAACTGTACGTTGCTAAGATTAATGTAATTTATTTAATTTAATGTGTATTATTAATATTTCGTGTCACCTGTATTATTAACAGTTCGCTAATTTCCACACTAATTAAAAAATTACTAATTTCCACACTAATTACATTATGCTAATTAAATAACTAATTAAATAACGCTAATTCCCATGCTAATTAAATAAAGAAAATTAAATTATGCCAATTAAATAAAGCTAATTAAGTAATGCTAATTAAATAACTTTTAATTTGTATTAATTATATTAATCATAATTATAATTTTTAATCACATAAAAATGTTTTATTTATTGGAGTAGGTAGAAGAGAGAAAATGATGGGGTGGGGTATGAAAAAGTAGGAGAGAGAAACTCATAAACTTTTTTAAAATGGTTATTATTAAGAAGTGAAAATGAAAATTGATTGTAGAGATGAGTTGGAGGAGTGAGAAATGTGATGAACTTTTTTAAAATGGTTATTGATAAAGATGCTCTTATAAAGCAAGAGGAAATCGCCAAGATGTAAAAATATTTTATTACTAAAAAATATTACCAATGTTTATAATATTTTTAAATCTTGCGTGTTTTTTTATAGTTTAGTTGTATGTACCTTTTGTGTATTTTTCTATAATAGCCAAATACGTGCGAGATATTTTTAAAAAGTATAAAAAAAAATTAGTTATTTCTATGTAGTGCCCCTGTGGTATAGTATTTTCTACGATGTACCCCTTCAAATTTGAACTTCTATATGGTACCCCTCTAAATTATTAATTACGTAATTAACAATCTAAACTTGATTATTAGTGCACTAAGCGTCATAATTAATATAATTTGCTGCTAATTATGACTAATTATTACCAAAAAATACAATTAAAAAAAACAAAAACTTCCGAATTTTTTTAAAAATAATAATAAAATTAGCAGTTGTTTATATTTATCATGAAGATTAGTGTACTAATAATCATGTTTTGTGTGTTAATTATGTAATTAATAATTTATAGGGGTACTTACGTGGTGAGCAGTAGTTCCTCGGGGTTACCATGTAGAAGTCCCATTTTGGAGGGGTACATCGTAGAAAACGCTATACTACAAGGGCACTACATAGAAAAACCCAAAAAAAATTTGTTATAACCAAATATGAAAATGTACGCTACAAAGATTATTGTAATGAATATCATTAAAATTTAAACTAAAATATTTGGAAATAACCCCTTTTCATTACTCTATAATGTCATTTTCAGGGTCATGAACATGATTTTAATCTAAATTAATATCACTCATACAATTAATATACATGCACTATCACGTTCGCTATAAATATTATTGTTAAAGTTCCGAAATTATTTAAAATAATAATAATAAAGTGTCATTTTCTCTCAAAAAAATGATTGTCAGCACGATGAGCACACTTGATCAATTTTAACCAACATCACTTATAGAGTTATATAAATTTTGAAATTTGAACTAAAACTTCAGAAATGGCCCCTTTTCCACTATAACATGATTGTTAGCGTGATAAATGTTAGGTTAATCTAAATAAACATCACCCATGCATTTAAATATATACTACCACAGTCGCAATGAACTTTGTTAAAATCAAAATTTTATACTATACTCTAAAAAGACATAGCTTTAATTTGCTACATGTCGCTCTCCTTTCCTATGTTACATATATAAAAACAAGATTTGAATTCATGATCTCTTAATTCTGTATCAAATAATGCTTTAATCATTACGCCACATTTACTTTGTTGTTACTAATAATATACATATTTTAAATTTAAATCTCATTGAATAAAGTATAATTTTATAGGTTATTAACTTCTTTAACTCATTAGAAAATAATTATGTTTAATTTTTACACAGCCAAATATTCAGGGCCGTTCCGGAGCCCGTGCAAGAAGACCAATTGCACAGGGCCCCGAGTGGAATGGGGCCTCTAATTTACCTATCTTCCTATATAGATAAAATGTGTAAGCTAAGTTAATGAAATGAGCAATGTGTTGTAATGGTTGTTATTTTACCGCATGAATTGGAATAAGTATTGAGGTCTGGGGTTCGATGCCTAAGAGGGGGTGATTTTCAACTATTTTTTTTCCTTTTCTTTCTTTTTTCTTTTCCTTTATTTGGAGTAGATGCTAGTTGCTAACTTGCTACTAGTCACCTACAAGCCTACATTATTGTTTGGGATAATTCTAAACAACTAAACATTCACTGTGTCTTATATAAATTGTCATATTAATCCTTTACTCTAGTCTCTATATGGGTACTTGAAAATTTTAGCATTTTCTTGCTTTTTTTTTTTTTCTTTCTTTGGAAAATTAAAAACTTTTGTACTTCTTTTGTATAAGTTTTGTTGTATAAAATACCTTGACACCCACATTGTATTTCTCTTTTTTTTCGGCAAAGTATTTCTCTTACTTTTACCATTAAATAAATGTCGTCTCAAAAATTATGCAAAAAATAAAATAAAAATATAACATGTATAAAAAAAGCGAAGAAATTATTATACAAAGTAGTAATAATATTTGGGGCCCAATTTAATTATGGTTACACATGGCCCCTTTAATGATTGGGACGGCCCTGCAAATATTACACTTGTTGTTCAATGCATTGTTGTAACAATTATCCTTGTCTTGGCATTTAGAACTATTTATTATATAATTGTTGAATAATGCATTGAAAATCGAATATCTTGATGATATGCAAGCATCCAATAATAAAACTTAATTAATAACAAGATGATCACAGTGAATATTTTTTTCAAGTTTTATTTTTATAACAAGAGAAATTAATCTTTAAAATTTATTTTAATTTAGCAAGCACAAAAGGTGAAGTCTGTAGATTTTAAATAAAAATAGAACTAGGAAGTAATAAATACTCCCTCCGTCTCTTAAACATTGCACCATAAGGGTATTGTTACTTTTTAAGGAGTGGGTAGAAAGGGAGTGGAATTTTGTCTTTTTATGTATGTAATTAATGTTAAACAAGAGAGAGAAGATAGTGATTAAGAAGAAATAAATTGTGGGGACAACTTTTTTTCCCTCCATTTTTTATTACAGTACAAATCTGTTTTGGAGCTAAAAAAAAAGTGCAGTACACAGTACGGGTACATTTTTGGAGGGATAATACTGACTTTCCCTCCATTATAAAATTACAAACCTTTTCTATAAAAAAAAGGAAAAATTGCCGAGAATAAGCCAACCTTTGGGCGATCTTCCACAAATAAGTCAACCTTTTGAAAATCCAGAAATAAGCTAACCTTGTTATCATTTAAGCCAAAAATAAGTCAAATGATTATTTAACACGTTATTTTCTATTGTTTTTTATCACTATTTTACAATCATTCAACCTATTTTTTGCTTTAAATGATAACAATAACTTGAAACAACAGATAACTAATAGATTAAATAATCGTTTAACCTATTTTTGGCTTATATGATAACAATGCTAACTTATTTCTGGATTTTTAAAAGGTTGGCTTAATTGTGGAAGATCGGCCAAATGTTGACTTATTCTTGGCAATTTTTCCTAAAAAAAGTACAATCAGTAAAAAAAAAGGCATACTCAGTGTTTCCCTCCGTATAAAATTACACCTTTTTTGTTTCCCTACACCCCAATTTTTATTTCCCTCCAAAAACTTTTCAACCCCTCATTTACTGCTCTTTTTATTCACTACTATACAAAACCAAATCTTCACTTTTCACCAACTTTATTCTCTATTCCTTCAATACTCTCAGAAAATATTTATCATAGAGTGAAAAAAATTGGGGTCATAATATTCCTTCACTATTTTCAATACAGTAGCTAAAAAAAAGCAGTAAAGCCCCGTTCTTTAGGACTTCTATTGACTTAATTTAATTTAATTTAAGTTCAGTTAATTTAATTTATATTCAGTTAATTTAATTTAATTTTATTTTATTTCATCATCATCATCATCATCATCGTTATTATTATTAGTTTCGGGCATCGTTTTTCCGCTCGACACTTTTCGACGACGGTTTTCGAACTGACATTTCCGGTGTTGATTATTCGGCCGACTTTTCCGGTGACGGTTTTCGGGACGACTTTTCCGACGACGGTTTTCAGACTGACTTTTCCAGCGGTGATTATCTGGCCGAGTTTTTCGGCGACGATTTTCGGGACGACTTTTCCGACGACAGTTTTCGGACTAATTTTTCGGCGGTAATTATTCGACCGACTTTTTCGGCGACGATTTTCAAGCCCAGTTTTTCGGTGACGATTTTTTGGGACGAGTTTTTCGGCGACGGTTTTTCGGGACGACTTTTTCGACGACGGTTTTCGGATTGATTTTCCGGCGGTGATTATTCGGCCGACTTTTCCGGCGACGATTTTCAGGCGGAGTTTTTCGACAACGATTTTCGGGACGACTTTTCCGTCGACAGTTTTTGGACTGATTTTACGGCGTTGATTATTCGGCCGACTTTTCTGACATCGATTTTCAGGCCGAGTTTTTCGGCGGCGATTTTTCGGGACGACTTTTCCGACGATGATTTTAGGACTGATTTTCCGACGGTGATTATTCGGCCGACTTTTCCGGCGACGATTTTTAGGCCGAGTTTTTCGGCGACGATTTTTCGAGACAACTTTTCCGACGACGATTTTCGGATTGACTTTTCCGGCGGTGATTATTCGGTCGACTTTTTCGGCGATGATTTTCAATCCGAGTTATTCCGTGAAGATTTTCGGGGTGACTTTTCCGTCGACGATTTTCGGAGTGACTTTTCCGGCAACTATTTTCAGGCCAAGTTTTTCGGCAACGATTTTCGGGATGACTTTTCCGGCGACAGTTTTCGGAGTGACTTTTCCGGCGGTGAAAATGAAGGTTTTAGGGTTTACTTTGAAATATAAATAAAAAAAAAAAAGAATCAAAAAATAAAAATAAAAATAAAAATAAAAATATAATTTAATTTTTTTAATTTAATTTAATTTAATTTCAGTTAATTTAATTTAAGTTCAGTTAATTTAATTTAAGATCATGTTTTCTCAGTCCTATAAAACAGGGCCTAAATAGAGAATCATATCATGCATGATGGAGAATCAAGCTCTCATTCACAATGGAACCATTCCAGCCAAAATTTCTCATCAACATCACCTACTTCAGAATCTACACAACATAGGAAGAATTAGAAAATAAAAAAATAATAAAGATCGAGGGAGAAAAATAAGTGAAAATGTGTAATGGACGAATTATTTCAAAGATAGAAATATTAAGGTAGAAAGTTTCAAATGGAAGTTAATAATTGTAAGGAAAGGTCCTACAATTTTATTTTATTTTTTTAAAAGAAAAAGAAATGGGAAAGCCAGGTGATGAAATTAAATTTGCTTTACTCCGTAAAATAAAATATTACATCATGATAATTGAAAAGGGTGATAGAACAACCAGGGATAAGTGAAATGTATTGTGTTTATTGAAAAAATAAAATAAATATTACAATGGATTGTAAATTTGTAATGTGACTTGCAAATATTATTTTGCTTTTTTATAGGATATATTATATATTTTCCTATTTTAAAATAGAATGTATTTTTTTTTATAATAAGGTAAACGAGGGAGTCCCTCGTATCTAAGAAGGAGGGATGGGGATTAATCTCAGGTCCAAGCCACGGAAGACGGAAGGCAGTGCCACTGCACTAAGCCTTCAACCTCTTAAAAATAGAATGTATAGATGCATCTTAGTAAAACACTTTTTTTTTGTTTTTGTTTTTATAAGAGCACCATTACTCATGAGTCATGAACAAATAAAAATGGTTCATGGGTCACTATCATAATTTTTCTTTCATCCACATCATCAAACCAAATAAGAACTCTTTCCCTCAATAATGTTGGGAAGTCTCCCAATTCCCAAAATACTCTTACTTTTTTTTAATTCCCAAAATACCGTCCACGTAGACGGTTTGATAGAATTTTTTTTTACGGTTTTAATTAAAAACCGCTACTGTTACTCTGGTAGTAGCGGTTTTACTAACAAAATCGCTACTGCTAGTAGCGGTTTGTCATTAAAAATAACAAAGTTTCACAACTGTCAAAAACCCATCTGCTCAATTAAAAAAAAAACGAGTTTCAAACAAAGTTCTCTGCCTAAAACCAACGGCTACACTCTAGGTTTTACAAGGGGGTCTTGCGATATGTAGTTTTTGAATTGAATACAATTTAACCCAATTGATTACAAATGTAGATTTGATATCTGATTCGATACCGCATAAGCCTCCATCAAAAAATTAATTCTTCCAAAATCTAATCCTCCATAAAGGAAGAAAAGAAATCGAACCCTAAAAAACTCCCATTAAAGGAGACAAATTAAAGAACCCAAACATTGGATAGTAAACTCTGATAAAGAGAGAAGAAAATTTATTAATGACAAAAACAAAAAAGACAAACAAATTAAAAGAAGATTTGGGGCTTACCATCATAAAAAAGATGATGATGGTAGCCCCTATGGCTAGAAAAGAGGCTAGGGTTTTTAGGTTTTTGAGGGGAGAAAAGAGAGAAAATTCCTTTATCTCACTTTTGAAAAATTTGTTCCCTTCCCCCTTTTGACTTGCTATTTTAAAAATTTTGCTCTAAAAAATGACTCACCCAAGACATAATTAAAGGAACTGATAAAGTATTTTTAAGGGATATTAATAAGTAATTAAAAAATTACAAGAAGTGCATTAACAAATATAAAAGGTGAAAGTTACAAAAAAATATGGTATGGAGGAGTATTACTATTCAATTTTTTTTTATAATTTTGTTTATTACATAATTACATATACAAATGGTAAAAAATGAATGTTAGTAAAATTGCATAGTCCGAAAACAACAATTAATAACAAACAAGGGAGTGAAAAATAAAGATGAAAAAAAGAATAAAGGGGCAATTATGAAAAAATACAGGTGATACTAAGTAAAACATGGACAATGTTAAGTACTTCACATTAAGGGATCATAGAGCAATGATCTTGACGTAAATTGTAACTTATCGATCTCAACTCAGATCAACTCCCAGGGTTCCTATGAGACACCGAGTTACTTGAGCTTGGCTAAGTCAACGCTCTGTCAAAATTTGTCTCAATTAAGCTGGATTTGAGTTTGAGTTTCGCTCAAAATATTAATGAATTGAGTCAAGTAATTAAGTATGTACTTGATTCAAAAAACTCCTGAGAAACATTAAAAGTTGATTATCAAGTAATTTTAGGGTGTGTTCTCTTCACCTTACAAAATATGTTTCGTTCCAAATAAGTTGATACAAGTTTAGATAAGTTAAAATTAGAACTAATCATGTCTAACAAGTTCAATCGTGTTTGATCAGGTCCAAATAGCTAGGCGTGATAAGGTCAAATTGTTTCTTAAAATTAGGGCTAATAACTAGGTTTAATCAAGTCCAATAAGTTGCAATTAGATCTTTTGATAAGTTATGGTCTAATAAGTTGAATTGAACACATATAAACAAGATGCTTAAATGTAATATAGCCTCTATATTTGTAATGCTACTAAGACAAGACAAACTGCGAGCTAGTTGAGGAAAATTTGGTCAAATTTCAATTTTGTCAAAATTCAGTCAAAGCTTGGTCAAAATATGACACATTTGAGCTCGATTCAACTCGAACTCGACTCAAGGTGTAAGTGAGTTAAGACGAGCAATCTACTACTCGAATTTTACTAGCATCATAAACACCCTCTCTCAACTCATTAATTTATATACTCGTAATATACATTATTTTTAGTGTGCAACAGATCGATGTCCTAGGGCATGTATAAGATTTGTCCTTTTATTTACTCATATACTTTAAAACAACAAATTCTAAATTATTCCTTTAGTTTATAAATTAGGAGAAATAAATATAAGTATATACAAATGCTGCTTATAAATGTTTGGAGACATTTAATAAACATTTAACATACTGCTATTATTATTATTTTTTTTGAAAAAGGAGAGGGGGGGGGGGGGAATTAGATTAATTGGGCATAAAGTTTTCACAAGAATCAAACGCAACTGCATCAACGATGCAATCCGGAACCCCACTAACCCAAATACGATCTCCTAAAACAATTGGATTAAGCTTAGCTAAGAGGTGAGCCACAACATTGCCTTCTCTCTTAACATGGCTCCAAAAAACAAAACGAAACACATCGCTACGAGCTAAAATGGTGTTAATTTATCAATACATGCCAATATCACGGGTTGATTACTATAATTAATGTTCAATTTATTAAAATTTAATATTTCTACTTTTAACTACCTTATTTGGTGATTTGGTAAAATTCTTTTGCTTTTAGCTAAATATAAATGTAAATATTACAAAAAAAGTTACTGAGTATAAATTAAATAGTTGGATAAAAAATTATAAATTTACGAATAAAAAAAGTATTTTAGAATGAAATTTTATATTTTTTTGCATTTTATCAAACTGTTTGATGGGAGCATTCACAAAAATACACATTAATACATTATTATATTAGGAAAAATATCAACCCTACCTTGGAGTTATTCCCAACTACATATTTGAATGTATACATATATGTACCAATAGAATGATATAATATTATAAACATTCGTTAAATTTGAATGAATATTAGTATAAGATTTAAGGAAGATTCTACAAATTAAATTTCCATAGAAGTATAGAACTGATTATTAGATGAACATTTATCTTTAACAAAGAACATTTACTCTCTCCATCTTTTTTATTTGCCACATTCTCTTTAGCACAAATTTTTACTACAAACATGTGTAGTAGTAGGGACAATAAATAAGTAGAGGTATTTATTAAAAATATGACAAAAATAAGGGTAAAATAGGTAGAATAAAGTGAATAAATCACAACAATGCTGATAAAATAGGTAGTAGAATTTATGTAAATCCCTCGTGCCAAAATAAGAAATATAGCTAGTAAATCGAGACAAAATATAACAGATAAAAAAAGACAGAGTGAGTATTTATTGTAAGTTCCATTTGTATTTTTTTTGTATGGGAAGTAAATTCCCATTTGCCACCTCCCTTTCCCGACCCCTTTGAAGCAATATAAATAAAGTTATAAAACTGACTATTAGATGAATCACCAACATAATTTCTCCTCCAAAAACAAGGGAAAAGGCACAATCATCCCATATTGATATTACACCACCACCTAATCATTTTCCCCATCAATCACCATTTACAAACCTCAAATCTCCATTAAAATTTTGTATATAAACCAAAAATGGTGTTGGTGGATACAAACAAGTACATTTCAGAAGAAGAGATGAAAACTCATAACAAAAGAGATGATCTTTGGATCTCAATTCATGGTAAGATTTACAATGTCACTAATTGGGCTAATCACCACCCTGGTGGTGTAACGCCATTGATGAATCTTGCAGGCCAAGATGTCACAGACGCATTTTTAGCTCTTCATCCCCCATCTTCTTGGAAATACCTTGATCAATTCTTTACTGGGTATCACTTAAAAGATTACAATGTCTCCGAAACCTCGAAAGATTACAGAAAATTAGTCTCAGAATTCACCAAATTAGGCCTTTATGAGAAGAAAGGACATGTTGTATCAATTTTGATGACTTTAATTGCAATAATGATATCTGTTTCTGTTTATGGTGTTCTGTTTTGCAACAATTTCTGGGTTCATGTTTTCTGTGGCGGATTATTAGGGTTTTCATGGATTCAAAGTGGGTGGATTGGGCATGATTCTGGGCATTACCAGGTTATGATTAACCCTAAATTGAACAGAATTGCTCAATTTTTATCTGGGAATTGCATTGCTGGGATTAGCATAGCATGGTGGAAATGGACTCATAATGCTCATCATATTGCTGTAAATTCCCTTGATTTTGACCCTGATTTACAGCACATGCCATTCTTTGTTGTTTCCAACAAATTCTTCTCTTCAATTACTTCATGTTTCTATGAAAGGAAGATGAAGTTTGATTCAATTTCTAGGTTTTTGGTGAGTTACCAGCATCTGACATTCTACCCTGTAATGTGTTTTGCAAGAATCAACCTTTACACACAGTCATTCTTGTTGCTATTTTCAAACAGGAAAGTACCCAACAGAGCTCAAGAGCTAATTGGGTTGCTTATTTTCTGGATTTGGTACCCACTTTTGGTTTCATATTTGCCTAATTGGTATGAAAAGATTGCATTTGTTATTGCTAGTTTTGCTGTTACTGGTATCCAACATGTTCAGTTTTGCCTTAACCATTTCTCATCCAATCACTATGTTGGACCTCCTTCTGGGGGTGATTGGTTTGAGAAGCAAACTAGTGGGACCCTCGACATCGATTGTCCTCCATGGATGGACTGGTTTTATGGAGGTTTGCAGTTTCAAGTTGCTCATCATCTGTTCCCTAGAATGCCTAGGTGCCATCTTAGGAAGATTTCTCCTTTTGTTAAGGAGCTTTGTAAGAAACATAGTTTGCCTTATAACTCTGCTTCTTTCTGGAAGGCTAATATCTTGACATTCAACACCCTTAGGAGTGCTGCTCTTCAGGCTCGCGATCTTAGCAATCCTTTGCCTAAGAATTTGGTATGGGAGGCTGTCAATACTCATGGTTGATCATCATACCAAGTATAAGCACCATTGTTATATAGTTTCAGCGATCTGAAAAAAGCAAACTATAGTCGATTCTGGGCTATTCTTGGCTCGTTTTGGGCAAACTGCGAACTAAAAGTTGAATTATGTAACATTGGTAAGCATATTTGTTTATTTATTTATTTGGTATGAAAGTCTATTAGCTCATTGGCTCGCTGATATGGACTTTTACATTATTAATTACCTACTTATAAATAAATGCTCGAATTCCTTTGTTCTTCTATGATGGAGATTAATTAGTATTTATTCATTGTCATTGTTATTGTTTTTGTTTAATATATATGTAAACCAAACATCATAAGAGCATCTTTGGTGAACTTTGGAGCTTCATACTTTTGTATGTAATCTTATTTACTTTGTCATAAAATTGTACATTATTTTTGGCAATACTATTTCATAATTGGCTTCGATCACAATGCTCACACATCTAGATTTTTTTTGTTTTTGTTTTGAAAGAATTTGTCTTGTGGTTCTCATTATCTTCACACATAGTAGTAGTAGTTGTTATTCCTTCACCTTTATCAGGGCAATTGATATCCGCATACCATAATTCGATATTCGTACTCCTCATTCTTTATATAAAAGCAATATAAATGCATGTTTACATTAAAGACATGGTGTGAGGATATCAAATTGTGGTGTGCGGATATCAATTGCCCTTTATCAGCTACTTAGACGTGGCCTTTTGTCAATGTGTAGATATTATCATTTTCTGGTCATGTTCTCTTCGTCTAATTTTTCATTTTACATTGTTTGGTTCAGGCCGATTAATTATTGTTTTTGAAAATATTTTTTTTCCAATTTACATTGTTTGGTTTCGGCCAGATTTTTTTTAAAAAAAAAAAAAAATTGAGTCGAAAAATTATTTTACACCATGGTGAATATATTTTCCATCAAAATTTGAAGGAAAATATTTTTATTCTTTCTTATTCCACTCACGTAATTCCTTCTTAAACATAGACCTTTTTATAAAAAAATAGATAATAATATATGATTAATTGATTTCCAGTTGAGCCAAACAACAGAAAATATTCAAAATGTAAAATTATTTTCCTTGCAACCAAACAATAGAAAGGTTCGATGAAAATGAGTCTTTCGCTATAAAATATATCAATTGAAAATATTTTACATCTACTAAGGCCATGTTCTTTTGGACTTAAAAGCTACAATAATCAGATCAGATCAGACAAACTCAAATCAGATCAGATTAGATCAGATCAGATCAGATCAGACATTATTACTCTTTATTATTATTATTTTTATTATTATTATTATTATTATTATTATTATTATTAATTTCGAGCATCGTTTTTCCGCTCGACATTTTACGACGACGGTTTTCGAACGAGTTTTTCGGCGACGGTTTTCGGGACGACTTTTTCGACGACGGTTTTCGGACTGACTTTTCTGGCGGTGATTATTCGGCCGACTTTTCCGACGGTGATTATTCGGCTGACTTTTCTGCCGACGATTTTCAAGCCGAGTTTTTCGGCGACGTTTTTCGGGATGACTTTTTCGACAACGGTTTTCGGACTGACTTTTCCGGCGGTGATTATTCGGCCGACTTTTCCGGCGACAATTTTCAGGCCAAGTTTTTCAGCGACGGTTTTCGGGATGACTTTTCCGACGACGGTTTTCGGACTGAATTTTCCGGCGGTGATTCTTCGGCCGACTTTTCCGGCGATGATTTTCAGGCCGAGTTTTTCGGTGACGGTTTTCGGACTGACTTTTCCGACAATGATCATTCGGCCAACTTTTCCAGCGACGGTTTTCAGGCCGAGTTTTTCGGCGACGATTTTTGGAATGACTTTTCCGGCGGTGATTATTCGGTCGACTTTTTCAGTGACAGTTTGGTTAAAATTTTCTGCGGTGATTATTACTGCTACTACTATTATTATTATTATTAGTAGTAGTAGTATTATTATTAGTATTAATATTATTATTTGAAGTTTTGGAGTGAGATTGAATGAAGAGGTGAAATGAAATGGGCTATCATAATAATAATTATAATATTAATAATTATAATAATAATTATTATTATTATATTAATTATTATTAATATTAATAATTATTATTATTATTTTAGTAAATATAATCATGTATTACATTTCTCATAAAAAAATAAGTATTACAAAAATAAAAATAAAAATAAAAATAAAAATAAAAATAAAAATAAAACAAAAACAAAAAATAAAACTAAAAATAAAAAATTAAAATTAAAAATTAAAATAAAAATAAAAATAAAATAAAATAAAATAAAATAAAATAAAATTAAAATAAAAATAAAAATAATTCAAATCAGATTAGACAAACTCAAATCTGATCAGATCAGATTAGATCAGATCAGATCAGATTAGATTAGACCAGATCAGTCCTAAAGAACAGAGCCTAATTAAATAGAACCAAAACAAAATCAAATTGATTTTTCATTGATTTGCTTTTGCTAGATTTTTGGTATTTTATGTATCATTAAAGCATAGAGGTATAGAACATTGCTTTCAAAGGACAAACTATGCATGTTACCTTTGGACTATTGTAATAGCAAGTTTTGATAATGTTAAAAAAAAAAAAAAAATGTATCTTGTGGCCAGTAAAAATCCGAGTTCAATATCATGTATTCATCGTGGAGTCCCACCATCAAATTATGCAAAACAATTAAGTGGCTGAAAGTTTAAAATCCAATGTTCATAGCATATCCTAATATTCCCTCTCTTTTCTTTTTTTTTTTGGGTCAATAATTTAATTGAACTCCCTACATAAGTCTCACTAGTTTGGGGGTTTCAAGTAAGCACTAATTTAATCCAAAGTTTAAAGTATAGCATTATTATGTAATGATTAGGATCATGTTTGTAGAAAATATCAGCAGTTAGCTAGCCTTCAATCATTTCGCGCCTTAATTATTTAACCCCAAAACAGACGATAAAATATAGTAAACGGAATAATCTGGTTCATAAAATAAAATAATCCGGTTCATAAAAAAATATATTAACTCAAGTGACTTTGGCCCAAAATAAAGTTTTCACGATACTTGTTCTAATATATGAGTACTAGCATTATTTACACGCGATGCATTTATACATTAAGGAATTTATATATGTAAGTCAGTATAAGTAAAATCATTATAGTATTATAAGGTTATTTAACACTTAACTTGTTAAGATAAACTAATGATATTATAATCTTATATACTACCTCCGTTTCTTATTATTTGCAACGATTTGACACTTTTCCTCTCTACTTTATGTCACATTGTTGCAAATAATAAGAAACGGAGGTATTTAGTATTATACATCTCGGTATTTTTATGATTTGTTAATTTTTGTTCTTTGGAATTATTATTAAATATTTAGGTAAAAAAAACTTTTTATTTATTGTATTGTTTCTTTCATTATAGCAAATAATTTTCCAATTACAATTTCATTTTTTATATTTTTTTAACTAATAAGTTTTGTTTTTTTTTTTTCACAATCTTGATCTTCCCTTATTTTTTAAAACAATACAGGAATAAATTTTTTTGAAGATGTAAATTTTTTTTAAAAAATAAGGCTATATAGGCTTAAATATTAGAGACAAATTTAATTTTTTTATGCACACCATGTGCGTGTGATGAGTCCGATTCAGATTCATTTTGCATTAGTAAAAAAAAAAAACCGCTATATTTTTTTTTCTTTCACCCAACCATCCCATTGGCCATAACAATGAACAAAAGAAATTTTTTATTTATGTGACAAAGTGACAAACTATATCATTGTGGATGTCTGTTTGTAGAAAATTCAAAAAAATATGATTTTTGGTGCTTTTATTTTATTTTTACGAATTATATATTTCGTAATATTTACATTTAAAATATTTTATAAATTTTAATAACTTTTCTTAATAATTACTTAATTATTTTAGAAACTTGCATTGTAGGGGGTAATGTAGGATTTTTCAAGGGGACACCATAGCTCCCCTTTTGGCTTATATAATAGAGATTGTGGATCCAAAACATGTTCTTTAAGTGAAATAAAGGAGTTCACATATCAGTGGCAGATCCAGAATTTGAAAAATGGGGTACGAAATACTTAAGTTTGGACATAGGATAAAATCAAACCAAAAATTCACAAATTAAACGAAAAAATAGCTATATTTTATCCTTCTGACTAAAACAACCAAGCAAACACACTAATCGAAACTAAAAAAACCAAAATAATTAGAAAATTATACAAATATTGAAAACTAAAAAAAAAAAAACCGGACTTAAAAAAAATACATTCTTTTGCTAGAAGTACTTACAAACTCAAAAAATCAGAAACTAAAAACAATCAAAATTAGACTCTAAGATAATGTACAAAATAAAACCAAAAGTTACAAACTTAGATCAAACAATTGGAAACTTAAATAAGAAAAATCAAACTAAAATCATAATCAAACAAAATAAATTGAATGACAAATTAAAAATTCATAATAAATTACTTTTATGAAGCCAAAAACTTTGGGATTATTTAAAGAAAAGGCTTTCTATTGCTAATGGACCAAGGTTACCACAACCAAATCAAAGTCGAAGGTTTTATATATATGAGGATATGATCTATCTTTCTCGTCTCAAATACACAAGTATTCATTCTATTTTATTCATTGCAAAAAATCTCTAAGTTATTCATCTTCAAGTTCTCTCAAAATACTAAATTATATTGAATGCAATTCAACCAAAGCTTGAATTACATTGTTCTTCGTTGTATCTCAAAAGTTGAATTCATGATACTCGGGCTTTCGTAGGATCGAATTACTACTTTTAGGATAGTGAGTACACACTTCGAAGGTTCCTAAACTTTGTTCATACATGTTTGATTCCACAAAAGCCCTAAATTCCCCAACAATATGAGCACATATTCAGGTTTCCATTGACTTTGGCCGAAAATAAAGTTTTCAGGATACTTGTTCTCATATATGAGTATCATTGTGGATCCAAAACATGTTCTTTAAGTGAAATAAAGGAGTTCACATATCAGCGGCAAACCTAATATTGAAAAATGGGGGTACGGAGTACTTATGTTGGACATTAAGAAAAATCAACCAAAAATTCACAAATCAAACAAAAAATAACTATATTTTATCCATCTGACTAAAACAACCAAGCTAATACACCAATCGAAACTAAAACAAACAAAAATAATCAGAAAACAATACAAATATTGAAAACTAAAAAAAGAGACTAAAAAAATTACACTCTTCTGCTAGAACTTACTAACTCAAAAAAAATCAGAAACTAAAAACAATCAAAATTAGACTCAAAGAGAAGGTACAAAATAAAACTAAAAGATAAAAAGTCAGATCAAACAATAAAAAACTTAAATCAAAATCAGATTAAAATTACAATAAAAAAATTAAAATGACAAATTGAAAATTCAGAATCAATTAATTTAATGAAGCCCAAAAACTTTGGGATTATTTAAAGAAAAGGCTCTCTATTCCTAATGGACCAAGGTTATTACAACAAAAAGAAATCTGCAAAGAATAAAACAAGAACAGTAGAAGAAAAAAAAAAGAAAAAAAAAAGATGGAATTGAACCTGATATATGTATATAAAAGATTCAAGAGTTACCCTAAATCCAAAAAGAAAAAAAGAACAAGAAAATGAATTGTCCTAAGTATAATAACGAAGGAGTTGGTTAGCAAGAGCAAGTTCAGAGCGAGCATGTAAAATTCGTTGTTGGAGAATTTGAAAAATACGTAAGCAACCTCTAATAGGATCACAAGCACGTGCATTAGCCTCGTAAATGATAGATATCATGGCTTCGTCACGTAACTCAGGAGGTGTAGGAGTTGAGTTTCTTTTTCAGGACATCAATACCGAAAAGTTTGTGAACATTCAAGAAGTCTTTGTGTTTTTGAAGGGGGAAATATAGTGCTGATATGATTAAACATAACAATATGAGATTTTGTTTGATTCGTCTAAGCCGGTGAATACTTTATTAATATAAACATAGCAATGCTTTATTTCAACCCGACCCGACCCGACCCGACCCGTCCCAAAAATCATTAGTTTTGTATTAAACTTATGATATTATGAAAAACTTTCGACAAAAACACTTCTTACGGTCTTACCATTAAAAGTTTGAACCTAACATTATTTTTATTGGACCACAACATCAATCAATTGTTATAAATTGGCTATTAATTAAGATATTTCTTATAAATTGTACTTTTTATAACATTTAAAGTATATTGTAGTAAATATATTCAGATAGCTTATTATATACTTCCTCCGTTTTTTTAGATGCGACACTTTTTTTCCACGCGTATCAAGAGAGTGAGTTAGCGGTGTAAATGACTAAATCTTTCGGCGAAATTTTAATACAAGAAAATATGAGATTATATATAACATGTCTTAAATTTTCATGAATTAATTCGCTCATTTACACCGTAAATCGCTTTCTTGATATGCGTGGAAAAAAGTGTTGCTTCTAAAAAAAATTGAAGTAGTAAGATAGTTCATACGTGGTATATATGGATGTTCATTAAAATTATTTAATAACACACAACAAAAAACAATAACATAAATTGAAACGTGACATAAACCGATCAAAAATCTAATTAAGAAACGCTTTTCATCAATCAAGAAACCCATCTCCTTCTTGTATTAATATTCTTGTTCTTTTTTTTTTTTTTCCTTTCTTGGATTAATTTGACTTTATAATAGGTTTACTATATATATATAGGAGACTAGGTGCGGAACCCATATATCACAATACTATAATAGTAGTCTAGGTTTACTCCTACTTAATTAATAAATAAATATTATTATCTTCAATTCAATTCAATTGATACCAATTCAAACAATGCTAATACCTACGGTAGAATGATAAGAAGATGGAGAACAACAACGAAAACAGTGGTGGTACTAGTAATTATAATGGTGCAACATCAACAAGAAGAATAAGTTGCGCAGTCTGCCGCTATTATAGACGGAAATGTGGAGAAGATTGCATATTAGCCCCATATTTCTCCCTTTCAAAAACATAAGACTTCTTGAATGTTCACAAATTTTCCGTATTAGTGTCCTGAAAAAGAAACTCAACTCCATTCCCCCTAACTTACATGACGAAGCCATGATATCTATCATTTATGAGGCTAATGCACGTAAATTAGAAGGAATATAATGGAGTTGAGTTTCTTTTTTCAGGACAAATTCATGGCCTCCGCATTGGTTTAATAAGGGTGTACATGGCCTTAGCTTGTACTTGGTACAAATTCATTTTCTTGTTCTTTTTCTTTTTCTTTTTGGGTTTTGGGTATGTAAATCTTGAATCTTGTATATATATATATATATATATATATAAACAAGAAAAGTAGAAGAAATAAAAAAAAAACGTAAGCAACCTCCAACAGAATCACGAGCACATGCATTAGCCTCGTAAATGATAGATATTATGGCTTCGTCACGCGCATAAATTAGGAATGGAGTTAAGTTTCTTTTTCAGGACACTAATACGGAAAAATTTGTGAACATTCAAGAAGTCTTGTGTTTTTGAAGGGGTGAAATATGGGGCTAATATGCAATCTTCTCCACATTTCCGTCTATAGTAGCTGCAGGCTGCACAATCATTTTTCTTTCTGACATTTCCGTTAATGTTTTCTAGCAGGGTTTTCTGACCGACTTTTCCAGTGATGGTTATCTGATCGACTTTTCCGATGACGACGGTTTTCCGGGTGACTTTTTTGGTAATTGTTTTTCGGCCGACTTATTAACAATATTTAAATTACATTAATTATATTTTAATAAACTTCAATGGTCTTATATTAAATAAAGCGACTAAATTTGCTTTATAAAATAAGATATGTATATTAAAAGTAGAGAAAAGGGAAAATCCAAATTAAATTAAAAATAAAAAAATAATGAAAATATAAAAATTAAAATTAAAATTTTAAATAAAAAATTTAAAAATGGAAATATAAAAAATTAAATTAAAATTTTAAAAAATTAAAAAATTTTAAAAATGGAAATATAAAAAATTAATTAAAAATTTAAAAATTATAAATAAAAAAATGGAGATATAAAAAATTAAAATTAAAATTTCAGTTCAGTTCAGGTCCATCAATTTCAGTTCAGTAGAACTCAGTCCAAAAAACAAGGACTTAACTTACTAAAATCCCCCATATTATATATATCTGGTAAATATACTCCGTAATTCAGAATGCAAATAAAAACAGGATGACCTAGCATATGATGGAATTTTATATATATGAGGATATGATCTATCTCCCTCGTCTCAAACCTTAACACTCATGTACTGTGAATGCCATTGCATATTTGCATGTATGTAATTTGCATTATTGCTGACAAATCAAGTATGTAAAGAAAACTGCAAATAAAGAATAAAATAAGAAAAGTAGAAGAAATAAATAAATAAACAAAAAAAAAAACAAGAAATAAAAAGATGGAATAGAACCATGCTAATCATATATATAGAAGATTCAAGATTTAGCCTAAACCCAAAAAGAAAAACAACAAGAAAATGAATTTGTTCTAAGTACAAGCTAATTTAAGGCCATGTACAACCTAACCTTATCAAACCAATACATAAAATGAATTGTGACATTGCGAACCACCTAGCTACTTCATTATTATCGTTAGTTCTCGATCATTTAGAAATTGAATTGAATGGTTAAGATTGAGAATGATAAAAATGAAGTAGTTGGTTAGCAATAGCAAGTTCAGAGCGAGTATGCAAAATACGTTGTTGGAGAATTTGAACAATACGTAAGCAACCTCCAATAGGATCACGAGCACGTGCATTAGCCTCATAAATGATAGATATCATGGCTTCGTCACGTAAATTTGGAGGAATAGCGTTAAGTTTCTTTTTCAGGACATCCATACGAAAAAGTTTGTGAACATTAAAAAAGTCTTGTTTTTTTGAACGGGGAAAATATGAGGCTAATATGCAATCTTCTTCACATTTCCGTCTATAATAGCTGCAGGCTGCGCAACTTTTTCTTCTTCTTGATGATGTTGCACCATTATAATTACTAGTACCACATTCCTCGTTGCTTTCGTTGTTGTTCTCCATCTTGTTATTATTCTATGCATTGTATATAGCTAATATATATTGATTAAAGAATTGAAGATAATAATAATAATAATAAGACTAATTAAGTAGTAACCGAGTACTTACTAGTATATATTGTTGTACATGGGTGCCCCACTACTCTCCTATATATAGACCTATATATAAAAACTCAAATCAATACAAGAAAGACATTAAAAAAAAAAAAAAAAAACAAGAATAATACAAAGAAGAGATGAGTTTCTTGATTGATGATAGGTGCGTGTTTCTTAATTAGATTTTCGGTCCGTTTTTGTTGTGTATTATTTCATAATTTTAATAGTTTTTTTTATAGGAAAAATTGTCTAGAATTACTAAATAAATGTCGGCCTTTGAAAGCTACTACTTCCTCCGTCCCTTATTGTTTGCCCCATATTGACTTTTGGCACTGTTCATTTGGTAAGTTTGACTCTCTATAATTTTATACATATAAGGAAAAATATAGTCAAATGGGATCTCGTTTGATTCAGCTCAATGTGTATTTTATTAATATACAATTAATATATTTTTTTATTACATATATCTAAAGATATTTTCGTTTAAAATTGTGTCTCGGGAGATAGAAAAAGTGAATGGGGCAAACAAAAAGGGACAGAGAGAGTACCAAATTTTTAAAAAAATGTTATAAATTAAAACTACCTAATTAACCAATTCCGGCCTGGTAGTCCTACCAATTGCGGTATTTTTACATTTTTCTTATGTTATGGCCCACCACTGTTGATTTACTTCTACTTTTTTCCCAAAATTGCTTAATTTCCCTCCATTCACTACAAAAAACTCACACAACGAGGTCAACTTATCATGATAAAAGAGGGCAATATGAATATTGTTTTACTTAATGATGCCTACAAAGGCAATTATTTTTGCACTCATAGATATTAACAATGAAGACAATATGATTATTTTGCCCTCTTAGATTTTTGAAACTTTGCCCTATTTGACAATAAATAAAGTATTTAAATTAAGGAAATTAAAATTTATTGCCTTTGTTGACGATCAATGAATGTTTGCCCTTTTTGAATTGAATCAAAGAGGGCAAAACATCTAAAATTGGCTTTGAAACCTAATATAACGGGGCTACAAGGGCAACATGAGGGCAATAATAAAATTGTCATTATAACCTAAGAAGACAAATTTTGTATCAAATAGGGCAATTTTAATTGTCCTTCTTAAAAAACATTTTTTGTAGTGATTGTTAAGCATACTCAAGTTTCAATGGAAGAAATTTGGATTGAACATAAAAGGGGAAATTTTTGATTCATTCCATATGTTAAAAATCTAATTTCTTTCTATAGTATTAAATGGCTTCCACTAAGAAAAAACCTATTTCCCTCCTTACCTCTTACTTCATCAAACTTGTAATCCAATTTCTGTCCTCTGTCCAAACTTTGGACTCATTAATCATGCTACTTGTACTACACACTGTACTTTTGATGCTCTCAAACATCACATTTGGATCGGTGTCCTCCTGCATCTATCTACAGCTTCCTGTTCCTTGCTCTCCAGATATGGTATATACCCCCAGCAGCAACAATTGTTATTATGCTAGCCTTGGCCTTAGAACATGCTCTTCCTTTCCTTAACCAATTGATTAAGCCTCCCATGCAGTGGAAGTCTTTGCCAAAGCCTATCCAGCCCTTGAGCGACCATTGCCGGGCCAAATTTACATTGCCCTGTGGCACCTGAAGAACATATGGTTATGAGTTTCCACTTGTATTCCACAAACACAACATATTCTATCCTCACAAATGCCATGAATATATAGTCTATCCTTCACTTGCAGTCTGTTTTGCACAGCCAACCACCAAATGAAAGAGTGCTTGGGCAGGGAAAGCCTATTCCACACAGTTCTGTCCCAGTTATTTTTTTCTCCCTTTCCCTGGATTTTCTTGTAAATCTTACTTATTGAATACCCCTGCCCTGCACCTGGCCACCAATCATGTAGGTCCAACGTACTCTTGAAGACTTCTTTTGGTCTTGCAAATGCTTCCCCAGATCCAGCTTGAAACAGCAGTAGGCTCATAACTCCACCAATTCCCACCCTTCAAGTACACATTGTGGACCTATCTTATCCACAAATTCTCCTTGCGTGTTCTGAAATTTGCCAAATCACTTTCCACGCTGCTACCATATATATATATATATATATATATATATATATATATATATATATATATGTATATATATATTCCATAGGCCCAAGTCTCTCACCCCAATACCACCAATGAAATGGTAATTTAGGATATTCTCACATCAATTAATAGTTACAAAATTCTAGTGAAGTATTGTTAAATTTGATAGAACATGACAAACTGGCCTACGCAAAATTTAACAATAAGGAAGAGGAGTGTTCGATCCGTCAATTACAAGTCCAAAGAGGATCCATCCCAAAACCAATTAGCAATAGGGAGTATTAATCCGTTTGTTACCTAAACTCTTCCCTTGCATGAATGCATATAATTAAACACAACATATGAGATTTTGTTTGATTCGTCTAGGCCGGTGAATACTTTATTAATATAAACATAAAAATGCTTTACTTCAACCCGACCCGACCCAAAAATCATTAGTTTTGTATTAAACTTATGATATTATGAAAAACTTTAGACAAAAACACTTCTTACAATTAAATGTTTAAACCTAACAATATTTTTATTGAACCACAACATCAATTAATTGCCATAAATTGGCTATTAATTAAGATATTTCTTATAATTTGTAATTTTTATAACATTTAAAGTATATTTTAGTAAATGACACTTTTTTCATAAATTGCCATCAATTAGATGTGACACTTTTTTTCACGCGTATCAAGAGAGCGAGTTAACGGTGTAAATGACTAAATTTTTCGGCAAAATTTTAATACAGGAAAATATGAGATTATATAAGACATGTCTTAAATTTTCGTGAATTAATTCGCTCATTTACACCATTAAATCGTTTCCTTAATATGCATGGGAAAAAAAAGTGTTACTTCTAAAAAAAAATTTGAAGGTAGTAAGATAATTTATTAGTTCGTACGTGGTATGGATGTTCATTAAAATTATTTAATAACACACAACAAAACAACAATAACATAAATTGAAACGTGACATAAACCGGTCAAAAGTCTAATTAAGAAACGCTTTTCATCAATCAAGAAACCCATCTCCTTCTTGTATTAATATTCTTGTTCTTTTTTTTTTTTTTTTCCTTTCTTGGATTAATTTGACTTTATAATAGGTTTACTATATATATAGGAGACTAGGTGCGGAACCCATATATCACAATACTATAATAGTAGTCTAGGTTTACTCCTACTTAATTAATAAATAAATATTATTATCTTCAATTCAATTCAATTGATACCAACTCAAACAATCCTAATACCTACGTAGAATGATAAGAAGATGGAGAACAACAACGAAAACAACGAGGACAGTGGTGGTACTAGTAATTATAATGGTGCAACATTATCAAGAAGAATAAGTTGCGCAGTCTGCCGCTATTATAGACGGAAATGTGGAGAAGATTGCATACTAGCCCCATATTTCCCCCTTTCAAAAACATAAGACTTCTTGAATGTTCACAAACTTTTCCGTATTAGTGTCCTGAAAAAGAAACACTAATACGGAAAAGTTTGTGAACATTCAAGAAGTCTTGTGTTTTTGAAGGGGTGAAATATGGGGCTAATATGCAATCTTCTCCACATTTTCGTCTATAATAGCTGCAGGCTGCACAATCATTTTTCTTTCTGACATTTCCGTTAATGTTTTCTAGCCGGGTTTTCTGACCGACTTTTCCGGTGATGGTTATCCGATCGACTTTTCCGATGATGACGGTTTTTCGGGTGACTTTTTTCGTAATTGTTTTTCAGCCGACTTATTAACAATATTTAAATTACATTAATTATATTTTAATAAACTTCAATGGTCTTATATTAAATAAAGCGAATAAAAAAAACAGGATGACCTCACGAATAAAAAAACTGAATGACCTCACGAATGAAGTGAGTCAGTAAGTTTAGGATGCATGGCATGGCAGTGAAGTCGAAGGATTAGAAAGATTATTAGAATGAATGGATTTGAGTTTCTTTAGGAGGAAACTAGTGTTAGCATACTTTTATGGTTCCTTTAATGAAATTGAATCTGATAAGATCTAGACTAAACATGATTTAATCAACAAAGTGTAATACAATTAATTAATTGATATGACTAATCTTGTTCCATGATGAATTTTGATAATAGGATTTTTTCTCTTTGTGATTTTTTTTATGTTGTTTTGATGAATAAAACGAAGTTAAATATTTGGGAAATTCTACGTGGTAGCCTTGCACTTTTGCATTTTATCTATGGTAGCAATTTTTAAATCAAATTATACATGGTAGCCCTTGATTATTGTAAATACATAATCCACAACTTTATGATGACTTATTCTGTTAACTCACATTAATTGCTGCTATGTAATGAGAAAAAAATATTTAGGGCTTTTTTAATTAAATAGTCGAGACAATAATAGCAATAATAGCAAAGGTAATTAATCCATACCAATTGACTCTTCAACTCCCTTCAAAATAAAACTCCACTCAATTTCCTTATTCTTCCAGAAAAAACCACAAATAATTCTCTATTAGGGCTCGAATTTTGGGGAATGCAAAGCACTGAGGCAAAATTCAACTAAGGTAATTTCCATTACAATTTTACAAATAATTGCATGTGTTGATATCATCTAATTTTACTAACAATTGCATATCCTCTCTTTCATCTTTCACCATTTTCATATAGTATCATCTTTTTGTATGTGGGATTTTCTTTCGTTTTTTTTAGTGTAAGTGCAATTGCATACCTAATACAGTAAGCCCTTGATTAGAATTATCTTTTTTCATTTTTTTAATTATGGTTTCTTTATTTTTTTTTAATTTGCTTTCATTTGGAATTATGGTGAGTTTATACTTAATTATGATTTCTATCATTGTTTGTTCTATTGTTAATTTAAATGCTGCATGGATGATCACTAAACTATTCATTTTAGCAGTTAGTGCATCCAAACTTCAGGGGATCAAAAGAATGAAGTGTGGAAGATTGGAACCTAGGAAGTACGGGGACGGCTATTTGGGTGCCGATTCCGTACCGGGGACGGGGTGGGGACGGGGACGGTGCGGGTACGGCCAAAAAATTACCCGGTATGGCTTCTTAGATGTGGGGACGGCAGGGTTGGGTCGGAGACGGCTAGGGTTGGAGGTGGGGACATTTCGGGGACGGGAATTGGGTGAAGTAGCCGTCCCCAAAGGCTACTGATCTTCAAAATTAAATTGGGGATTAGGGTTTGAGAACACTTCACAAATCTCTTCTCTCACTCCACCACCAACACCCCTAGCTTCGAGTTTGCGAGTGCACTGTTGTCTCCTCTACGTCGCCTAGCCACCACCGGTCAGCCATAGCCGCCATCGTCTTCTATTGCCTTCCGCCGTTGCCTTGAGCCTGCTTTTGTTCGAATGATACTGTTCGAAGTTCTCCCTTTCTTTTACTTTTTTTTTCTATTCCTTTCTTTCTCTTTATTCCTTTCCTCCTTATTTTAATCTTCTGATCTTATTGAGTTTAGGTTACATTTCCCACTACTTTTCTTACTTTACTTGGGCTTCACTTTAGTGGGTCTGTGAGTGGGCCTCTTTATTTTATTTTTTCTTTCTTTTTTTTTTGGCAAAGGCCTCTTTGTTTTGTTATTTGTTACAATACTTAGTAATAATTATTTCTCAATTAGTCTCTTATTTTGTTTGAATATTTTTTTTTGAATTTTAGCATTTATTTTAATTTATATATACATATTTTTTGCCGTCCCCAAGCCGTACCCGTTTTTAGAATTTTTGAATTTGTCGTTTGCCGTCCCCGTCCCCGTACCCGTTTTTGACACCGAATTCGACTCCGTGCAACCTAGATTGGAACTATTTAAGAGAATAACGTGAGTTAACATAATTAGTTTTCATAAAGTTATGGATTATGTATTTACAATAATCAAGGGCTACCATGTATAATTTGATTTAAAAAATACTACCATATACAAAATGCAAAAGTACAAGGCTACCACGTAGAATTTCCCTAAATATTTTGATGACAAAACTTTTTTTTAGTAACTTCCTTTTATCTTTATTATGGGTGCGTTCTCTTCAACTTATTAGATTTGAACTTATCAGAACTTATTTGAACTGAACTTATCTGAACCTATCAGACCTAATTTAACTTATTAGACCTTATTGAACTTATTAGACCTTATTAGACCTTATTAGAACTTATTAGACCTTATTGGACCTTATTGGACCTTATTGGAACTTATTGGACCTTATTGAAACTTATTAGAACTTATTAGACCTTATTAAACCTGATTAGAACTTATTGAAACATATTAATATGATTGAATAATAAAATATTATTAATAATATTAGTAGTAATGATGATGATGATAATAATAATAATGATAATAATTTTACCGCAAAATTTTCTAAAAATTCAACTAAACCACTCTTAACTGTTTAGGAAATTCATTATTGTTTTTTAAAATTTTTGAAATGAAATTATTATAAAATATTAAAATAAAATAAAAACACCTAAATTCATATTTTTGAATTTTCTATAAATAGACACCCATATTGATATAGTTTGTCACATAAAATTTTTATTATCTTTTTATTATTGTAGAAAATTGATAGCCGACCTAATATAGTAAATAAAAATTTTCTTTTATTCATTGTTGTTTATGACTTTATGATTATGTGAATGGGTATAAATTTGACAAATATTTCAATTTTTCGAAGAAACAAGATTCATTTTTTTTGTTTAGAAAAATTAAAAGATACATTTCGTTTTTTTGGCAACGGAATATTTCCTAGAGTATATATTGATTTGTTAATGGGACACCGTGAATTCTATGCATGCATGATTTGTTAATGGATATTACGAACTATATATTGATGCATGTGAAGATAGATATATGTCTGCTACAATCCCTTAATTACTTTGATGAAGCCCAGGCCAAAAACTTTGGGATTATTTAAAGAAAAGTTAGGCTTTCTATATTTATATAATTAATTAATAGATTGCAACAAACTAAATCAATGTCCCAAGGTTTTATGATCTATATATGTCCCTCGTCTCAAATCTTAATACTATTGCACTGTGAATTCAATTGCATGTATGTAATTTGCAGTATATTATTGCTGACAAATTAAGAATATAAAGAATAAAACAAGAAAAGTAGAAGAAATTTTTTTTTTTTAAAAAAAAAGAAATAAAAAGATGGAATAGAACCATGCTAATCATATATATAGAAGATTCAAGATTTAGCCTAAACCCAAAAAGAAAAACAACAAGAAAATGAATTTGTCTTAAGTACAAGCTAATTTAATGCAGAGGCCATGAATTGAATTTGTCCTGAAGAAGAAAAAAAAAACTCAACTCCATTCATCCTAATTTACGTGACGAAGCCATGATATCTATCATTTACGAGGCTAATTTAATGTACATGCTCGTACCTGATCCTGTTGGAAGTTGTTTACGTATTGTTCAAATTAGGAGGTATATGGAGTTGAGTTTCTTTTTCGGGACACCAATACGGAAAAGAAACTTTACGTGACGAAGCCATATTTCTCCCTTCAAAAACACAAGACTTCTTGAATGTTCAAAACCTTTTCCGTATTGGTGTCCTGAAAAAGAAACTTAACTTCATTCCTCCTAATGTTCACACAAACTATTAGGAGGAATGGAGTTGAGTTTCTTTTTCAGGATACTAATAGGGAAAAGTGAACATTCAAGAAATCTCGTGTTTTTTGAAGGGGGAAAATATGGGATAATATGCAATCTTCTCCACATTTTCGGGCCATAATGGCTGCAGGCTGCACAACTTCTTCTTGATGATGTTGCACCATTGTTATTACTACTTCTCTGTTTTTTTTCTCCATTTTTGCTATTATTCTAGCTAGCTACGTATGGTATATAGCTAGCATTCATTAAAGAATTGAAGATGATAATAAGAATAATATTATTAATTATGAGTGATACATGACCTATATATATAGACCTATAAACTCAAATCAATACAAGAAAGACAAAAATTTTTTTAAAAAAAAAAAACAAGAATAATACAAGAACGACGAAAAAATAACAATAATAATATGTTACGTTTATGTGATAGGTGCGTGTTTCTTAATTAGATTTTCGATCCGTTTATGTTACGTTTGTTGTTTTATGTTGTGTGTTATTTTAATAATTTTAATAATTTATATGAAAACCTTATAGCCAACAACAAGAGGTTACAAGTTCCATAAATCACAATAATATTCCATTAAACCTCCACAGTTAATAGGATAAAAATTATGACATGAGTTAAAATAGATTAAGGGTTATAGTTTGAGGTTTTACAAAAATAAGTTGAGTACTAATAAAATGAGAGCAAAAATATGGATAGATCATGGGATCATGCAAATCGAACGGTAATTTATATTGAACAAAAAGAATGTTTTGTTCATTGTAATTTTTTATTTTTTTTGAGAAGCTGCTCATTATTGTAACTAACGACTATTGA
Organism: Salicornia ramosissima; assembly: GCA_951394345.1. NCBI lineage: Eukaryota > Viridiplantae > Streptophyta > Magnoliopsida > Caryophyllales > Amaranthaceae > Salicornia > Salicornia ramosissima. The sequence continues at coordinate 14,082,680 of OX596239.1, forward strand.
AATTGTATTTATTTTAACAAAATAGGTTAAAAAAGGGGGGAAAAAATCAACAAAGTGGCGAGGCTCCACAAAAAGGAGGCTCGGAGCCATGGCTCATAGGTTTCCTGGCCTCCTATTGAGTAACAATTAGATAAAACAAGTATACTATTAAGCTAGCTTATAATTTTTATTTATATAAAATCAAAAATATTAAGAGTAACAATTAGATATGTGTTTCTCAATTTACAACATCTTTCAGTTATTATATTTATTATCAGAGAGAGTCAAGATTATCAAATGAACACTAATAAAAGTCAAAATGTGACAAACTTAGAGGGATGTATGGAATATCAAAATGGCTCATTTTACAACATCTTTTTTGTGTCTGTGTGTGTATAATGAGTAGTTATGCTAAGAATTTTCAAATAAATAAATCAATAAGTCTTATATATAAATCGAGTGGATACACACAACTCGATCTTATCTTGGGCTACCTATCTACTCATGTTGGAAGATTGAGGAAAAAACCCTTTTTATTCTTAAAGGACTGGTTAAATAAAAAAAATTCACACTTGGGAGAATTTGACTTTGGTGGTCGTTTTTTCGACGACTATAGAAGAATTTTCAGGGAGACCCATGGTTACCTAGACCAAACACTTTTAAGTTGATAACCCCCAAACTAACCCTTATATTAGGGTTCGACGAGATGTTGGTGACCGATTTGATTAACAAAGAAGAAGGCAAATGGAAAGAAGTGGAGATTCGAAGGTTGTTGTTATTGCCCTTGGATTAAGGAGGCCGGCCTCTCATGAAAATTAATTCTTAAAGTATGTAATAGATAGATTTGTAGAAATTAATTTTTCTTGTCTATTTATTAGAGATTTATTTTTATGTGTTTGGTTTGTATGTAAGAAATAGAAAATTCTACTCCTTGTTTGAGGATTTCCTATCTCCCCCCTTAAGTGTAAGGGTTATTTTATCATATGGATTAGTAATAATCTATTATCAGCCAATTAATAGGTGGATTTCCTTACGTACCTTATCAAATAAAAAAAGCTCTTATAAAAAATTATATTGGTGGTGGTCTTTCATATTAACATAACATAGTCACCGTCAATATACCTATAGTATTCCTAACATTTTATCTACATGTAGTAATCTTTATGATTAAAATTGATGTGCAATAAATTAGTGTACATCAAATAATGTGTTTAGATTTTGTATTCTATAAATTATCCTTGTTTTATCATATTTATATATGTATCCATTTGTCCCACCTTTACTTAGAATCTTACATTGATGCGCCATGTTTATATATGTAAGTTTATCTCTATTATATAAGGGGAGGGAGAGGTCGTGACAATGTCTAACTGGATTACCACACTATCAATTTTAAACATCGCAAGTACAATAAAATTGTAAAATTAACCAAAATAAATTCGTAAATAATAAATCTTTTAGAGAAATAAATTATTTGCTCAATTTGCAATATACGTTGTTGATATCAATTGCCCTTTATCAGCTAAGCTGCGCTACTTAGATGTAGCCTTTTGTCAATGTATAGATATTATCATTTTCCAGTCATGTTCTCTTTGTATGATTTTCATTTTACATTGTTTGGTTCAAGTCGATCAATTATGATTTTTGAAAACACTTTTTTTTTTCTTTTCAATTTACATTGTTTAGTTTTAGACATAATCTTTTTTTAAAAAAAAAAAATTGAGCCGAAAAATTATTTTACACCATGTTGAATATATTTTCCATCAAAATTTTAAGGAAACTGTTTTCATTGTTTCTTGTTCCACCCACGTAATTCCTACTTAAGGGCATACATAGACGTTTTTAAAAAAATAAATAATAATATGAATAATTGATTTCCAGTTGAACCAAAAACAGAAAATATTCAAAATGTAAAATCATTTTCCTTGCAACCAAACATAAAAATTAAAGATTCGATAAAAATGAGTCTTTCGGTGTAGAATATATCAATTGAGAATATTTTACATCTACCAATTTAATGGAACCTAAACAAAATCAAATTGAATTTCATTGATTTGCTTTTGCTAGGTTTTTGTTATTTTATGTATCATAGAAGCATATAGTGGTACAGAACATTGGTAAGTAAAAATCCGAGTTCAATATCATGTATTAATCGTGGTAAGTTTAAAGCATTGGTAAGTTTCAATCTAAAGAAATACGGAGTATAATTTATTTTTCACATTTAACTCAAATCATAGAAAAATTTTCCAAAAGCAGAACCGCAAGAGGCTTGCCCCTAAAATGTGACCTAAAGTGTGTGCCTGTTGTGCACTCAATATATATGTACTTGCATTATTGCTGATGACAAAGAATGTAAAGAAAACGGCAAAGAATATATTAAACAAGAAAAGTAGAAGAAATTAAAAAAAAAAAAAAAAAGAAACAAGAAATAAAAAGATCGATGGAATTGAACCTAATTATATATGTACAAGATTCAAGATTTACATACCCAAAAAGAAAAAGAAAAAGAAAAAGAACAAGAAAATGAATTTGTCCTAAGTACAAGCTAAGGCCGCCATGAATAAATAATTAAGGGGGAAATAACCTTTAAAAAGAAACGAAAATCCGACATACTCAATTCAACCCCCCTTCTTGAGTATCAATTGAACTTTCAACTGGGTTTTCACTACTTCTCACACCTCTCATTCCACTTCTCATTATGTTGGCCAATTAACCAGATTGGTAAAAAAAAAGTAGACCTAAGTCGACAATTTGGTAAAAAAAAAAACTTAATCCGGCAACAATTTGGTAATAAAAGTATCCTCCGGCGACTTTTAGGCCATAAAATTAGAAAAAATCCGACCAGACTTGTGTGTATATAACACAACCCAAATAAAATCATTTTAATTATTTTTTTAGCTGATAAAATCTATTTTACACTCAAATTTTATTCCCAAAAATCATAATACTTTAATTTATGCTAAATAAGTCGTGTCTTCTTCAGTATTTTTTCCCTATAATTTATTTCTCAGCTTTTCAGGATCCACATTCTGCTGAGCTATATTCTTTGAGAAAAAATAATAATCAATCAAAATTTAAATTGTGAAATTATAATATCAAAAAATACAAAAAAATATTGTTGAGCCAAATCAAATGACTTAATTAAAGAATACATGTGTCATATGAAGAGGAAAGGGTGATTTAAGGGGAGAATCAATTTGGAGGTGATATACAGATATGTGTGTATTTTAGGGAGAGTTGTTAGATACGGAGTACTAGGCATAGATTTCACATTTTTTTTTTATTTCAACAAACATATCATTGTATAAAAGAATAAGATAACTAAAAGTTAACATTAAATTATGATACATTCAAACACTATTTTTAAAAAATTAACAATTTAAATTTATTAATTAATTTGTTAAAATCATGCATCACACGTACGGGTGCTAACCTAGTTATAAATACTCCCTCCGTTTTTTTTTTGTTTACTCACTTCACCTTTTCACATGTGACGCGGTAAAACTTTGAAGATTAATATAATATCTTTAAGTGTGTTTGTAAAAATTATATATTAAAAAACTATATGTTGAAACGAATCCAACAAGACCCACATGACTATTTTTTTCATATGTATAAATCACAAACGATAGTTAAAATATACTTTGTGAGCAGTGTAAAAGTCAAAACTGACTAAGTTAAAAAAAACACAGGTAGTAATATACAACACATAGAAAATAGGTTACTATTTAATAACCGTTTTCAGTCTCACAGTAACTTTTGGTAGCAATAATGAGATTTGTTCCAAATCTCAAAAACTAAATACAAACCTTTTAACCAAGTTAAAAATCTTGATACAACCTGATATTATTTAATTGGGTCTAAGTTAGATTGGACCTCGTCAAAGTTAGCTTAGCAAAATCTTACTCAATCCAACAATCCAACCCGTTTGACTAAATGGGTTGATTCAACCCAATCCGATTTCAACCTACTTAACCCATTTAAAAAAATATGTTTTAATAAAATTAGTTTCAAGTTGAATTGACATACTAATCTAATATATCACTTTTAAATATTTATTTTTTCATTGTGTTGTAGATGTTTTACGAGTTATGTAAGTAGTTGTAATGTCTTAAAATTTAACTTTTTTATCTTCAACATTAGAACTCAAAAGGTTGTTAGTTATTAATTACTACCATGTTACGTATAAATTATGAACAATATGACTTGTAATATTATATGGCTATAATGGGTTGTTTTTACGGTGCATATAATAGTATAAATATATGGTGGTATATCTTTATTTGATGTTAATGAAAAAGTGATAATATTATTAAGGGTTTTTTATGAGATGAAACCTTTTATAAACTTTTTTTTTTGTGAGATAAAACCTTTTAAAAAAATAATTGGCAATTTAAAACCTTTAGAAAAAAAATTCCAGATGAAACCTTGACCTTATTTACCAGCGTTGACTACTCTTTTCCGGTGTTGACTTGTCTTTTGTAATGTTTAATGACTGCAAACCTGCTGCATTTGGTTGTTTGTTGCTCCTTTTCACATGTTTTTTCCTTTAATCTTCACCTTGCTCCTTCCTCCTTTTCTTCTTTGAAGACCTATCAAACATTCCTCTATGTGTATGATCTAACAAAAAGATGAGTTAACGCCAGAAAAGAGTAGTCAACGTCGAAAAATACAATAAAATTTTTGCCCTGTTTGGGAGTTAGTTGTTAGAGGTTAGCTGATTGAATTAGCTGCTTTGACAGATTAGCTGATTGAATTAGCTGTTTAGGAGGTTATGTTCAATGTTGAAAGAAAAAAATGAGCATAAGGTGCTGATTGTGTATTGCTTGATGGTTGTATTATTTCACCATTATCATTAAGGAGACTAAAATAATACAACTCTAATTGATCAGCTCTATTGCTAAGGAGGTTATGTTCAGTGTTGAGAAGAAACAAATTAGCATCAGGTGCTGATTATGTATTATTTGATGGTTGTATTATTCCATCATTATCATTTATGATCCTTGCACCATTAATATTATCATTATTGTCCCCAATTTCATTAGCTGCATGAATATTTAGATTAAAAAAATTAGTAAAAACAAAAAAAAAATTAATAGATAATTACAATAATCATCATTTAATGATTATTAACAATTGAACTACTAAAATATTTGTATGTATTTACCGGAATTATAATATTTGAATGGAACTTCAGGTAGAAGTGGAGTGTACTTATTGTCGACATTTAAATTATTTGATGATTGGGCTCCAGGGAATTGCATATCACATTTATGAGGGAACGACTGTCGACTTATCTCGAGCAAGTGTGATTTTTCAGATATCATTTGTATGTAGTACTTATTCAATTGTTTTAGAGGTACTACTAGTTGATGTTCCCCGGGAAAAAAAAAAATCAAAATACAAATCAATTTAAGATAATGATCAATGTAACTTTAAAAAATACTATAGTATTTTCTATAAAAAAAACAATAATTTTCTTAATCTTTATTTTTTAGATGCTATAACCATTTGCTTTTTTACTCTTTTGGAAATATAAATTTATTAAATTAGATATTGACTACAAATAACTATATAATAAAATATAAAAATTATGCATTTAAAAAGTATATATTGAAACGAGCCAAATAAAATTGCATTTAACTATATTGTTATTTATGTATTACAATTAACGACTGTTAAATTTCAAATATAAATAATACTGGTAAAAAAACTGTCAATTGTAGCAACTCCCTATAGGTAAAAGGAATATTTTTTGTTTTTGTTTTTTTAACTTGCTAATTTTGTTTGAATTTTATTTCATAATTTTGGAGATACTCTCTCTAAATTAGGATATTCTAACAATTACTTTATCTATTCATGTAATTCTAAATGTTAGAGGTTCAAATCCAGCTTTTTTAGTTAATCAACAAAAAAATAATGCTATAAAGCTATGTTTATCTTTACATATATAAAATTAAAAAAGAGCCAATAAATTTAAATTAATAATGACAATTGTTAATATTTGCAATTAATAAGAAGGAAAAGGTAGTTAATGTGATATATACCTGATTAAGGAAGCTTGTATTTTAGTAGTGAAATCTTTACATTGCTCGCATTTGGTATTCTTCGTATCTTTTTTCTCAACTTTTTGAAAGAATAATGGAGGTACATCCAACTATATATACAAGTAATAAAATGAAAGCATTAACCAAACGTTAAAAAAATATAAATTTTAAAAAGATTATGGAAAATAGTAGCGACTCCATTGTTGTAGCACACTTGATCATAGGATGATAATGGTGATGGTGGTGGTGAAAAGTGATCATAGATATTGTTGTTCGCAACATTGCTGTACTACACTTAATCCATCTCTTCTGAAACTTCCTGGTCACAATAATAATGATAAGCAATCAAGATTTATATTATATAAGACAAGGAGAGCTATGACGTCCCCCTCGAAAAGTCTAAAACATTCTTTAAAAAACTTTAAATACTCAAACTAAAAGGCAAAGTTTTTGTATTTTTAAAATGATAAAAAAAAACCAAAATTTAATTCAAAAAATAAAATACACAAATTTAATAAATTTTTGAATTTTTTTACAAATAGACACCTATATTTATATAGTTTTTCACAAAAATATTTCGGAGTTTTGGTTTTGATTTTTTTATTACCAAATAATATCTAAATCTAAACCTAGTTTATAAAAACTCTCCCCCTAATGCACACATGGCAATTTCTTATTCATTTCCACCAAATTCACTTTAAGCTCCATAAAACCACGTGTCTTACTTGATGTTTGCAACCTTAATTTGAATTACCAAATTGAATGAATTCAGAGTATAATTATCGCTTCATCTTCCTCTAAATCAATTTTCATTCATTATTTCATTTATAACTTTATCATATCCCTTCACCTTCATGCTACCTCTATCTTCATTAATCTTCCATATCTCTCACAAAACACAGTGAGCTCTTCTCTTAATTTATTTTGGTGATTATTTTCCAATTCATTTTTGTTTTGATAATTTTTTTGTGCTCATTATATTCAGTTTTGATTTGATTTTTTTAATGCTTTGTTTTGATAATTTTTGTGCTCATAACGTACAGTGATTTAATTTGATCGGGTGTGACTTAATTTGTTGCTCTGATTTGATCAAAGTTTGTTAATTTACATTTATAGATTAAATCACTCGATGATTGATGAGATTTGATGAAATTTGTACTTCCTCCGTAACATAAAACTTTCAACAATTGGTTTTGCACGCATTTTGAGGAAGCGATTTAAGGGTGTAAACTAAGGAATTAGTCAAAATGATTTTAATATAAGAAAGAATGTGATTATAAGTTTCTAATATTAAAATTATATTGACTAATTCTTTCGTTTACACCCTTAAAGCGCTTCCTCAAAATGCGTGCAAAACCAATTGTTGAAAGTTTTATGTTACGGATTGGAGTATTTCGTTTTTTTTTTTTTTTTTTTTGGGTTAATATATTGCAACATTTTCAGATGAAACTCCTTTTAAATTGTCCAAGAAGCCATTGGAATCCAGGTATTATTTTACCCACGTACATATGAACGCTCAATTACATCAACAAATTGAATATTTTATTAATATATTAAGATATGCTAATAATAAACTTATCAATAATTCTGTGGGTATTTGCTATCATATCAACTTTGAGTAAAGTGGAAGATTTTTTATGGTCTTTGATCATCTGATAGCTAGCAACTTACGCTGCTTCTATAGTTTTACACCTTAATCTTGAAAGGTAAATAGTTGTTCCAAATGATGTTCATTGTTTTCTTTTCATTGAAATCATCTTTATATGATCATTTTAGATGATATCGATCAAAGTATGCATTTCAGGAAAACAATTTATCTCTTTAACGGATGAACATTATTGTCCTCTGGTTTACTTATTACCTTCATTGAGTGTAAATGAACAAATACAAGTTATAACTTGCTTATCATGGGAAATGGATAATTTTGGTATGAAGCTTGCATTTACACAGAGCTTGGACGCTTGGTTGTTCACGATCATAACGTAACATTGTTACACCATAATGATTTTTTGTATAAGGTATAAAAATTAATAACCAAATTTCAATAATTTGTTAACAATACAATATCATTAAGGGCTAAGCTAAGGATCATATTCGTGTATGATCAACAATATAATAATCCTAATTAACTAGCCAGGAGCATAATAATTCATGAACATAGCACCAATCAACAACTATATGCATAACACTATTAGAGGCTTAGAGCATTGACTAATCAAATATTATACGTACATAGACTCATAATGTTATTGATTGAATTACAAGTTACTATTCGATGCTAATTATCTCTTGTATGATTTTTGAACTTATTCAGTATGCTCATTGCCATTTTTTCGTCTTCTTGTATGATTTGTAGTTAGGAGATAGCGACATCTTGATAGATTATTTTATTTCAAGTTACCCTTTATGGTTTTTTTAAAACACTTCTCAAGATAATTTTTCAATAATGAGAGTAAGGGAAGGGAGAGCGGGTCCTATGATGTTTTATTATAAAACAATTCGCAAACAAGTGAAAAAAGTGTAGTGGATAAGTTAGAAACATCCCAAGATGTAAAAAGTTTAATCAGCAATTTCAAAATGAGAAAGTACTTAAATTTTACGTACAACATTGTTTGTCCGGCCACGACATTATGTGTGCTTTCTTGGACTTTCAAGCTAGAGCCTAAACAATGTTGCCGTGGTCATCCATTTGTAGTAGCGTTATCTATCTTACCAAGCATGCATCGTAACTCAAGGCCTAAGCTAATAAGCAACCAACCATTTGAAGTTAATTGATGTCATACTCTCTTGATATTGAATTGGTAAGTGTTGATTTTCAAGTTTTTCTTTCTGAGTTGTTCAATCTGTATATGCAACTTTCTTAAAACTTAGTAGGTAGTGGAGATCATGATTTTAACTCGATCTAAGAACTAAGTCCAAGCTGAGTCAAAGGAGTTGATGATAAAGGATTGTAAGTCTTGCACTTTGCTTTCATTGTGCCAAACTACCAAATTCAAGATTGTTAGCTTGACAATGAAGACTTCACTAAAGCCGGATACACTTCTAAAAAGTTGTTTCTTATTATATCTCTTGCAAAATTGTATTAGCGTGTGTAAACTAATCAAGAAAACTACGTCGTGATGCAAGTCATATAGCTAAAAATTCCTTTGTAGAGTTTTGTTGTTAGTATACATATACCATAGAAGTTATTATATCATACACTCTATTTTATGGAAATACATTTTATATTAAAAATGCATGTCTGCAAATTCTTGGATTTGGTTTTTGGGTGGAGTTGTGGAGGTGATAATGTTAGAGTATATAACATATTCCTGGGCCTCAACTATCAGTTTAAGCTTTTGGTTGAGATGGTCTTGTAACATGGTATCAGCGCCAGCGTGACACAAAGGTCACGAGTACGAATCTCATCCCCCCACCTTTCAGCTGGTCTTCTGAAGCTCGTAATTGATTAATTTATGGGATTTATTTCATATACGAGTTATGCCAAGAGCTATGGTAGCAAATAGATTAATAATCAAACTGGCTTTGATAATATGATTTACCATTATAAGAACTTAAAATAGAATGAAAAAGAAGATATTGTACTATATGGCAACAAATGGACAAATCGATGTACTTTCTTCGTCACACATTATTAGAAGTAACGGAGTGAGTAAGTTTTTTGATGCCAAGCCCATTAATTACTAATTATCGTTTATAACTTTATGCACAATGTTACCATCATATGGATAATATATTGAGCTCTCCTTGTACATAGAATTACTTTTGTTTTTATATTCTTATGAGAACGAGAGATTGTAAGGATGAAATGAAAGATGAAAAATCCTGATAATGACTAAGCAACGCGGGGTCAAAAACTAGTTTAAACTTAAAATATGACGCACAATTACTTGGGCCCCAATAAAATATGTAGTTGTTAGTATTAGTTGATTGGATAGAATTAGTTTATCTAAGTACCCTTACCCTATTACGACGAGCATACAAAAATTTGCATTAGATGTAGCCTCTTTTCGGCTAACATTGTTCGCAAGTCTATGTCTCGAATGAGGGCACTCTTTTCATGGGAATTTATAAAGCTCGGAGGCACAAAGTAGAATTTCTCAAATCTTAAGTATAATGTCACAATTGACAAAACACGGGAGATACAGTGTAGAAAAACCCAAAAAAAATTATAATGCTTACAACAAGAATGCAAAGATCTAGAACAATTATATATAATGACTAGTAATGTAAGTCATATTTGCTCTATTTACTAACTTTGTTAATACATCAATCAAGATATTTGATATAAGAGAGGAGAAGAAAGTGATTTTGTTATAGGACTAATCCCATTGCAAGGTATGGGACTTCACACATCGATCGTATGGGAGGTTGATGTGAGATTTATATAGTTCAATGGGCTCTCCCCTTCATAGGCTAGCTTTTGAGGTGACTCTCCTATTGTCCTATATCAGATTTAGAACGACAATTATTTCTTCTTTTATAGCAAATGACTCAAACATTTTAGGCTGAACTGTTAATTTTCGATCCAATCTGAAAAACTCAATGAAGCCGACTTGTAAATACTGGATTTTGACAATGCAAAAAAAAAAAAAAAACACCCCATACCCGTTTTAAACCCAATATACAACATGCTCTTAACCCAACCCGACATGCTTTCAGCCCGATCCAAAAATCATTACTAATGTATTAAACATATGATTATTATGTGAAATTTTCGACAACAATACTTTTTATCATTAAAACTCTGAGTATAACATTATTTTTATTGGACCACAACATCAATTATTTGCCATAACTTGGTTATTAATGAAGATATTTTTTATACTTTGTACTTTTTAGAACGTTAAAAATAAATGCATGCTAGTACACATATTGCATATATTAAAACATGGAAAATTAAAAGAGCGTTATAAAACTTCTCAACCCGCCGGGTGAACCCAAACCCGATGACTTTGGGTTATAAGAAAGCTAATGCTGACCCGAACTCGTTAACACACGACCCGTTATAACTCGAATCTGCAACTATATTTTATAGTGAAAGTATTACCTTTTGACCCAATGTTACTGTCAGACGGTCTCAACCCAAACACCACTCCTACCACCTGCCGCCAGCCACCACAACCCTCATATCCCGACACCATCGGCCTCCAACGCAGCAGCTGCTCTTGTCGAGCCCTTGCTTTCTCTGTCCAAATGAGTTTAGAATTACAAGGGATAAAGGAAGAAGAAGAGCACATTAGCTCTGTAATTTAATGTCGTTCATCGAGCACAACATTCGATTTTCCTCGTCCTTTCAATTTCAGTAGAAAACAAAGAATAAAAAATAATTCAATTCTCACTTTCTCTTTTACTATATAATAATAAGCTCACCATAATCTCCGTTTAAATTGGCATTGTGAATCATTCTGCAATAGTAACTAGAAAAATCAATAATAATGGATGAGGAAGCAGAAAGAGTTAGGAATTGGAGCAGACGAGCAGTAGTAGCGTCTGCACCTCGTGCCATTCACACACCTCTTCATTTCCCTCTTCAGGTGGTTCTCCCTTCACTTTCATCTTCTTCCAACTGCATCTCCGAAGCTGGATATCTCGAGCAAAGCATCAGTGCTATAGGTTCCAGACCAGTTTGAGGAAGGTCAGGTTATGAAGAGAGAGAAGGGTAAGTTTTGTCCAGTTAAACTTAGGTTTTTGTCCAGGTAAATTTAAATTTTTGTCCAGGTCCAGGTTCACTGTCCAGGTCCAACTGTCCAGGTCCAGGTTTTTTTTGTCCAGGTTCAATTGTCCATATCCAGGTTCAACTGTCCTGGTCTAGGTTCAACTGTCCATTTCCAGGTCCAAGTTAAACACATATGTGTTCAGGTTCAACAAAATGTGTCCAAATTCAGTTGGACTGGTCTAACAGTAACCTTACTGTCAGACCAGTCCGACACAATACCTTCTATATTTTATATCAACTAATTAACCCGACCTGTTTGACAGTTCTAATTCTAGATATACTCGGACTAGATATTTTATGTACATAACACAACCATATATAGCTTCACTTAATTAATCCTTTTGACAAGGTAAGTACTTGAGCGCAAATTAAAATATCTAAATTCTTTAGAGAAATTTTTTAAAATTTTAAGATTAAATCTTTTAGCTTAAAATTTATAACATTTTCATTAATGTCTAGCGTATATAGATGGTCAAAATTTAATCAAATGGGAGAATAAGTTTATATTAGATCATATCAGATCAAAAAATAAGTTTAATTATGATATAAAAAAAAAGTCCAAATCAGAAAATATAAATTCATAACATCAGTAAAAATTTGTTGAACCAAACATAGACCTAATAAAACATTAAACAAATCAAAGACAAAAATGCAAAAAAAAATTAAAAATATAAAAGAATTAAGCCATAGACACATGCATGCGAGAAAGAACAATAAAAAAATTCAGGAGAAATTCAAAAAAGAGAGAAAAGAGTAATTTATTGTTGAGGAGACGAATAATTATAATTATCGAAAGGAAAAAAAAATCAGGTAGAATTCAAGAAAGAAAAAAAAAGAAACTGATAAGAATAATATAATTACCGAAAGTTGAGAAGAGGAATAATTATGGAAAAGAGTAGTAGCCACTCCATTATTGTAGCACACTTGATCATTGGATGACGGTGATTCTGGTGGTGAAAAGTTATCATAGTTATTGTTGTTCGCAACATCATTGTTGTAGCACACTTGATCATAGGGTGGTGGTGATAGTGGTGTTGGCAGTGATGGCGGTGATGATGAAAAGTGATCATAGTTATTGTCGTTCGCAACATTATTATAGCACATTTAATCATAGGATGGTGGTGGTGGTGTTGGTTGTAACTGCGGCGGTAAGAACATTGTTTTCCACATCATTATCAATAAAGTTTTTTTCAAGACCGATAAGAGCATTCACAATGGCAATCTAACAATCTTATAGTTTTGTTTTCCACATTGCTTTTTTAGCTACGTAATTCTTAAACTACACCTATCCACAATAGCAAATTACAAGCCTTGTATCTTATAGTTAATGTCATATTGTAAAAAAAGGTAAAAAAAAAGTAGAGCCCAAAACTTTGTAGCTTTGTTGAGCTACAAAAAATTTGTAGCTTTGTTGAACTATAAAAAATTTGTAGCTTTGTTGAGCTACAAGGTTTGTTCAAGCTACAACCTCTTTTCTTCCACAATGATTAAGCTTGTAGCTTGAAACTTTGGTTATTTACAAACTAGTCCTTTTAGCAAATCATTGTGGATGCTATAATAATTATAATAATAACAACAAAAAAAAGAGTTAAACAATAATTTGTAGTGGCTTAATTAGATTGTACTAGACATGTAAAGAAGGCTGGGAAAAGAAGTTGGCTTGGCGCAAGAGATTTCGTAATAAAAGAAGATCCGGTATAATATTCCGCAATAACAATTGGAGACTGCTTCGATAATTGTTGGAGTTTATTGTTATTGGTGGATCTATAAGGCCAATTGGAGAGATGAGTAATGGTCGTCGTTGTCGTAGTCTCTGATGATAATGACCATGATTATTCCTTTTTCTTTTTCTCAAGCAATCCTTTTGTTCAACTATGAGTTAGGATCCTCTCCAATTCTTAGAGAAAATGGAGAGTTTATTTATTTGCTTAATCAATGGTTGCAGATGCATTGAGGGGAAAAATAGGGGATTTATTTATTTCCTTCACCGTCATTCCAAGAATCGATCTCAAAACCACCGTCCGAGGAATTCTCCGGGGATGATTCGGACATGCATGAGGAAGATTTATTGGAATATAGAACTTGCTCGACCTATGCCTTATGTTTTGTCTCGTTAACTATATTCCAATAAATTTTCCTTCTCTTTTTATCAAACAAGTGGAATACACCGTGTCACAGAAAAATGTGTTGGGATATGAGAATAGTTTTACTACTATCTTTAAATGTCTAAACATTCATTTAGCCCCACAACCTACCTTTCCAGTTAAGAAGGAAGATGTGTTGGATGGAGATATGTTAGATAGGCATGGGGTATGCATGGATGATGGGGAGGTGATAACCAAGGCTGAAAAAATTAGACGTGATTTGCTTCGAAGGACTGCTGGTGGTACTGATGGTGTTGAGGCCAACACTCGACCCACGGTGGACAAAGGAAAAGCACCAATGGAGGGTGCGACCACCGTGACTCCGAACCTTGACTAGATTTTGACCACGTGTGGTGGAACTATTGGGCGAGAACTGCAACAGCTTAAGGAATTGGTGGGTCGGACAGTGGACAAGGTGGATGCTATGGATGCTCGACTCAACAAGCTTGAGGAGCGGATTGATTCTGTTAAGGCTGATATTATTAGTAACATCCGCTTCAACCGACTCCAGATGGAAGAAAAGGTTGAGAAAACGGCATCGCATTTTGTTCGGTCTGGTTAATTTTTCATATTGGTCTGTAACTAACAATTTTAATTTCTGCTGGATACACTAAACTTCTTCTCATGGGTATTTGGTCCTCACGACCATAATACTCTTAAGCTTTTAATTTTTCTAAATATTTTGCTCAAGTGAGTCTTTATGGCTCGATGACTTTAATATTTTGCTCACTATTAGTAATTGCTCATCTTTTTATTCTTGCTTGCATATTCGTTTCGTTTGGATGGCTAATATTATTAGATTGCATGCTTGAGATCTATTTAATCCTAGAAAAATTGTTCACTTAATTTTCCAAGTCATGCAGGTTTATCCCTAGTCATTTGATGATGACAAAAGGGGAAGAAATGGTTAAGTATTTTAAGTATCATCTATGTTATTATCAGTCTATGCTAATTGCTTGTTTTAGAAAATAATTAAAAAAAAAACCTAAAATTCTAAAAATATGTTTATAAATGTCATTATATTTGCCATCATCAAAAAGGGGAAATATTGTTGAACCTTAGTTTTGATGATGACAATATAATTTTATTATGGGTGAATAAAATAGATTTATGGAGAATTGACTAAAAGTATTTTTAGTTGAAATTAAATTTATTTTATAACTGATATATTTTAGATATATGTTTGTATTTTTTAGAATATATATTGGAAACAAAATTAGATGAGTATCTAATTTTGATTAAATATATTTTATTAAATATAATCCTAATTCTTTCTATATTTTAATTTTGATATATGTGTTGAAATACTAATATTGGTGTTTGGTGCAGGTATGAATTTCATTAAGTCTACTAGTATAAGTCTAGTTTATTATTAATTGTCACTTGCATAGTTCGAATTATATGAATAAACTAATAGTGGTTTTAATTAGTTTATTCGTATGGTTTAGTGACCTATTATTTACGATTAGTAGTAGTTAGTTTTTATTTTAAATAAATAAAAACCGTGTTTTTCTAAGGGTCAAATTAGGTTAGAGAGTTTTTAGGTGTTTGTTAGTAGGTTTAATTTTTGAAATTAAAGATTCCTATTATTATTCTATGTTATGCGTGTAGTTAGAGAATTAGGAGTCATAAGTTTAATAAGTAAAAGTTGTTAGTGGAATTAATTTTATAAAATCAATAATTCTATCTTTGTGGTCAAGTCTCACGTAGGGGAGTGCAAATAGGAGTTAGTTTTTCTTACTTGGTAAAAGTAGTTAAGTTGTTAGTGGGGTTTTAAATTTTGAAAATTAAAATTTAAATTATTCTAACTAAGTTTTACGTGTAGAATAAGTAGGAGTTAGTAGTGTCTACTAAGATTAGTGGGATTTAATTTTAGGAAATAAAAATTTGATTTTTAATTAGTAATTAAATCAAACTAAATTAGTGGGCTTGACTAGGTTAGAGTGAATATAGTCTTATTCTAGGGATTATACACTATTTTGTTTTGTCTTGTTATTTTGGTCAAGCTATTTTGTAGGAGGTGGTGGACGTGGTTCTTACTCCACTAGGAGTGTGGAATTGTTTCTCTTCCAAGACATGGGAATTCATGACAAGACCTCATCTATAAATAAGAAGGCAATTAGAATTTTCAAGACACGAACCACAATCAAGAGAGAATTCAAAGTCCAAGTTTACAAGTGAAAAAAATCTTCAAGTGTTCTTTGAGTTTTGTCTTTTAGTTTTTCAATTCAAATCATTTGTAATCAATAGTAGAAAGGGTTGGGTGAGTGAAAAATCAAAGAGAATAATTTGATTAAAATCAGAGAGAAAAGAGAAAGAGAATTAGATTTCATTCGAAATCAAAAGTGAGAAAAAATCGATCTTTAGTAAGATCGTGGCATCAGTTCAGGGGGAACAGGTGTCAAGGGGAACAAGTTCCTAGTGGAACATAAAGAATAGAGAAGGTCCTTTTATAGGTTGTAAACAGAGTCGTTTAGCCTATAATTAATAAGAGAAAGTCCAAGAGTCAAAATCCCTCGTGGTCAAGGTTTTTCTTCCTAATTGGGCCTAGGAAGTTTTCCTTGTAGGTAAAAATCTCCGTCTCTTTATTTCTGTCTATTTCTTTATTCGTGTTTAAGTTTAAAATTCCGCAAAAAGTCGAAAAACTCCCATAACTACAATTCACCACCCCTCTTGTAGTTGCTATTCATATACATCAGACCTGACCTGATCTGATTTTGGGCCAGCTTTCCCGGCGACTGTTTCCTAGCTGACTTTTTCGGCAATGTTTTTCCGCTCGACTTTTCCGCCGATTTTTCCCTGCCTACTTTTCCATCGACGGTTTTTCGACCGACTCCCAGACCAACTTTCTGACCAACTTTTCTGACCGAATTATTATTATCATTATTATTTTTTTTTTCCGACATCTTTTTTCCGCTGGACATTTTCCGACATCGCTTTTATTTTCGAGGTTTTTTCGGCTGATTTTTTCGACGACGGTTTTCGGGTTGATATCCCCGGCGGTGGTTGTTTGGTCGATTTTTTCGGTGACAGTTTGGTCGAATTTTCCGACGGAACTTTTCCGACGATGGTTTTTGGGCCGATTTTTCCGGTGGTATTTTTTCGACCGACTTTTTCGATGTCAGTTTACGGGGTGACTTTTCCGGCGGTATTTTCGACATAATTTTTCAGCGACAATTATCGAGCAGATTTTCCACCGGTGCTTTTTCAACCGAATTTTCGGACGGTGGTTGTCGTTCCGAATTTTCGGGCAGTGGTTTTTCGACCAAATTTTCCGCCGAAGGATTTCGGGCAGACTTTTCCGGCGGTCGTTTTTCGACCGACTTTTCCGGCAACAATTTTCGGGCGGAATTTTCCCCCGGTGCTTTTTCAACCAAATTTCGGACGACAGTTGTCGGTCCGAATTTTCGGCGATGTTTTTTTTGGACAAAATTTTCCACCGAAGGATTTCAGGCCGACTTTTCCGGTGGACTTTTTTCGACCGACTTTTTCGGCGAGTATTTTCGGGCAGATTTTTAGATCGGTGCTTTTTCAACCAACTTTTCGGACGACTTTTTCGAAAGTTGTTCAAGTATAGTTCACAAAGGACAATGTCGCAAAATCATCATTTCAGAAAGTTGTTCACAAACAAAATGTAACATAGTTTGAAATGAAGGGACCAAAGGAAGTACCAAGTCTAGGGTTTGCTACTTTGAAATGAATTGAAGGGGGCCAAATGAACATGAGTTAATGGGTTTTATTACTTTGATGAGTGAAGTGCAAACTTAGGTACCAAATTTTGGCAGTTTACTTTGAGTCCCCAAGTTGTAAAAGTTGCAAAAAGAGTACTATCCACTAACACCGTTAAAATTCCGTTAGTTTCTTTTGTTAATATTATTACTTTAATATATAACATTTGAATTATCATATTAAAAAAAATGTGTACTGTCACTCTCTTTACTTTTTTTCACTTTTCTTTTTGTTTCATTGTTTCGTTTTCCTCTTGATTTTTGTACAACCCTCATTTTTTCAATTTTTATCCCTCTAATATTTAATAATTTAGGAAACTCTTTGATTGTAAGAGCTCCAAACTCCCAATGGAGGCACCAAATATTTTTGACAATTTTTATATTTTATATTTTTATAAATAAAAAAAACTTATTATTAACTAAGTAACTTAAGAAACTACTTCCGCTAAAAAAAAAAACGCACGAAACTACCTACAAATTAATTATTAATGAATGTAGATATTTATTAAAAATCATATACCAAAATATAAAATTCACAGAATAACTATTGATATTTTTTGGGTGGGATTTTGGTTTTCTTTTTTTGGGTACTTGCTATAATTGTGTTTATTTATTAAATACAAGAATAGCTAATATTTTTTTACCATCAGATCTTTGTCCATGATTTTGTGAGTATTAATATCGAATTAGTAATTTTTAGTAGTTTTATGGAAGTAATTAACAATTATAATTAAATGTTGAAAGTTCCCTTAAAAAAATCAAATGCTAAAAGTTAACTTAAAAGAATTATGTTTAGAGTACCAAACTGCAACTTTTTCAACTTTTATCAAAGTTGAGTACTCAACTTTGCTCTTAACTCCTACTTTGACATAAATAATAATAAATATAAATACAAATATGAAAAAAATAAAAATTGAAAATCAAAATCAAAATAAATAAAAATATAAATATAAATAAAAACAAGAAATATAAATAAAATAAGAAATATAAATATTTTTTCCTCATTTAATTTAAGTTCAGTTCATTTCATTTAAGTTCAGTTCATTATTTCATTGAAGTTTAGTTCATTTCATTTCAGTTCAGTCCATTTCATTTCATTTCATTTAAGTTCATGTTTTCTTAGTCCTATAGAACGGATTCACAATTTTCACTTTTAGTACAACTTATCACTTACACAAAATGAGAAATACAGAGTGGGGTCTTGTTAGATTCACCCCATCTTGTATTCTTCTTTTAAAATTATTTAGCGTTCATAATAAATCTCTAAAATTTTATCTCGATATGCGTGAATATAAATTTGTTGCAAGAATTTTTTAAAAAAGAAAATGCTAGTTTCATTTTCATTCTTTGAGTTTCAATCACATGATCTCTATTAAATAAGTAAAGAAAGAGCTATGGCGTCCCCTTGGAAAAGACTTTGTTACCCCCTAAAAAATCCAAAAAATAAATTAGCATCACTCCTAACTATTATAGAGAGTTATTTTAATTTTTGAACTTTTACAAATGAAAATATCACAAAAAATAAATTTCGTAAAAATAAAATAAAAATACAAAAATTCATATTTTTGAATTCTCTATAAATAGATATCCATATTGATATAGTTTGTCATATAAAAATTTTATATTTCGATTATCGTTAAAATTTAATAGACAATAGAATATAGCATGTAAATACATTTAAAAAATCATGACACGTAAAACGTGCATACAAAACTAGTTTACATCCAATGTCCCATACAAATCAAACTTGCTCACCCTACGGCCTACCAATATAAAACACCACATACTGACATACACATTAAACCCCTCTCTTTCTCCACCAAGGGGACCCCACACACCATTACCAAAACAATAACAATAAAAAATAAAATAGACTCGTGCAAAAATACGGCGAGCAGAGCACAACACCCAAACCCAATGGACAAATCCTACGCATCACCGAGCTCCGGCGACCTCACCGGACTAACAAGAAGCTTCAGTAACAGGCCTGTGAGGGTTATCCCATTACAGCACCCTCAAACGACGCCGTCTTCCCTTCCCCGATTCTCCTCTCTTACGACGTCGTCTTCTTCAATTCTTGCTAAATGGAAGTCCAAATTGATGAACATGACTGTCACTGAATGGATCTCTGTCTTCTTGCCTTGCTTCCGTTGGATTCGTTCATACAATTTTCATGATTATCTTCAGTGTGATCTCATGGCTGGTCTCACCGTTGGTGTTATGCTCGTTCCTCAGGTCATTCTTCTTCATCCTCTTCTGTTTTTTGATTTTCAATTCGCCATTTTCAATTAATTTTCTTATTTTTTGATTTTTTATAGCTGAATTTGCTGTTTTAACGCAAGAATTTCATTGAGTTATTGCATATGAAGATTGTAATGCATTTTTTCGGATTATTATCTTAGGGTTTAAGCTTCCCCTGTAGCAGTGTTTTAATTTTATTCTAAATGTATTACTAGTAGTCGACTATGTTTGACGTTTTCTTATAAAGCTGGAATTGAGTTTTTGTTTTTGTTTTTTTTTTTTTAAATAAATTTTATGACTTTGTATGATTGAATGAATTTGGACGAAATCCTGGGTTTGTGAGATGAATTTGTTTTTTCAATAAAAAAAAAAACAGTACGCATATGTCATATCAGCAAATCAGCAATAGAAAATCCATTAGCAATTGTGACATGGTGTAGGGTATTAATCGTCTTTGTTTAAACTTTTATTGGTAAACTGAATTATCGCATATCTAATTATGTGAAATTGATGTTGACATTCACATTTAATATCATATAAAAAGCAGGTTCATTTGATTACGAGTCTGTTCATCTTGCCTTAAAAGTTAAAATGGCTTATATAAAGAAATAAGTTTAGGTAAGAAGAGTATTTGCCGTAATCACAATAAGTTTAATACTTCAGACAAACTAATATAATGAGAGGAGTGTTACTGCATCTACAAAAGATATCAAAACTAATAAAATGACGGGACTCTCAAAGGAGTGATGGAGGGAGCAGCGACACCAACCTCTGATTCAAATTCTCTTATCCCTCAATAATATTTTGGCGATTTCCTTATTAAATATGACAAAAAAATGGTCCCTTGCATTATTATATATTTTGCCTAACTGCTGGTATACGGAGTATTACTTTGGTTTTAGTGTTTTACTGTATGGTGAAGTTAAGTTCCCTTTTTACTTTTCCTTATTAAATATGACAAAAAAATGGTCCCTTGCATTATTATTACTCTAGTACCTTTTAAGAAATAAAAGGCTTGTTTAATTCAGATTATATTCAATTCAGTTAATCTCTATTCAGTTCAGTTTAGTTCATCTCTATTTAGTTCAATTAATACACTTCTATTCAGTTCAGTTCATCTCTATTCAGCTAATGTAAACGAGCCCAAAATATCCGCTGAAAGTTGGGAAGATTGAGGGGATAATAGATTAACAGGTCCAACTTAATCTAGTTTCTTATCAACTGTTGAATCTTCCTTTTAAACCTTTTTGGCTTTCCTCTCCTTTGGGAATGAGGTTTATTTGATGATGATTTGAAATTCTTCTGCCCCAGTCGAACTCTATAATTCCTCCGGTTCCTTTATTTTAAGAGTTGGTGGACTGGTGGCCGGGTGGGGGTGGGCGGGGGCGGGCTTTGGGTGGATGTTTAACTAATAGCGTAATAGTGATGCGAATTAAACATGTCCTATGCCCTGATCTTTTGGACTTAATTTTTGAGTTTTGAAATTTGATTTTAGTTTAATTTAATTTAGACAAATTTAATTTAGTTAAACTCTGGCTTATTCTAGGATCTAGTTTAGTTTATTTCCGTGCAAATTATTTAGTCTTAGAGAAAATGGCTAATATGACTATAATTTCTTGTATGTTAATGTTAGGAACAAATTAAAATATTATCTCTTAATATGAATAGTGCCAAAATTACAAGTTAAGAGCAATATAGAACAAATTGCAAGTTCAACATTGAATGATAAAATCTTTATAATGCATCTCCTCATCTTTTTACAGAAAAAAAGGCTTTCATGAATTGGTTGTATAAACAAATAAACCAGAAGATGGGTTCTTG
This sequence comes from Salicornia ramosissima, assembly GCA_951394345.1. Classification (NCBI taxonomy): domain Eukaryota; kingdom Viridiplantae; phylum Streptophyta; class Magnoliopsida; order Caryophyllales; family Amaranthaceae; genus Salicornia; species Salicornia ramosissima. The sequence continues at coordinate 14,104,359 of OX596239.1, forward strand.
GCTTATGTCAATGCCTAATTGCCTCTCTAAGATAGTAAGATGGATTCTTGGCTTATGTAAATGCCTAATTGCCTATGGTCCTTCTTAGACTTGTTCAATGGGCTGGTCACCCATTGGCAGCCCTAATCCATCTCTTATCAAAAAGGGCTAAGCCTTTTTTTATTTCAAAATGGTTGGGCTCTTAATAGGCTCATATTCAAATGGGTTGGGTAAGGGTTATACAGGGCTCTTAGTGAGTGAGCATAATCTAGTACTTCAGTATTTAGTTATTCACACATTCTCTTACTCCTCACTTATTTAGTTGTTTTTTTAAAATAATTTTTTGACTGTTATTCACCCATTCCTTTTTTAAAAAATTAATGGGCCGGCTTTATGGGCCCTGGCCCAGCCCAACCCGTTATTAATTTTACATTTGGCTCAGCCAGTCCGGCCCAATTTATTCCGACCCAGCCCGCCGAACCCAGCCCGTTGCACAGGTCTAGTCCTTCTTCCTTAGTGATGGGCTGATAGCCATTCCTGGCCATTCCTATTTTCTTGATCCCTAGTGACTACTGAGTACTGTCCGGCTGACCCAGTATGTTACATTTCACTGTCTAATTGCAGGGTAAAGTGGTATATTATTTGTGGAAGGCATTTTGTTACTTTAGTCGTACCTATTTAGCTGGTTTATTTGTTTCTGACTTTCTGTTATATTAATCAACACTCTGGGACTGGAATTGACTGGTAGTCTCAATGAGCAGGCGATGTCATATGCAAAGTTAGCTGGGCTTGCACCAATTTACGGACTCTGTAAGTTAACATGAAATAATGTTTCTTTTAATCATCTGCGTGTGTTATATCACCTATATATTGGCAGCATAAATTAGATTGCAAATGAATCTTCATGACTTTAGTGACTCATTTTATTATTTTTATGATATTCCTGCTCTGTGATTGTCATAATATAATCCATGTTTTCCTGAACAGATTCTGGTTGCCTGCCTGTATTTGTATATGCCGTTTTTGGTTCTTCGAGGCAGCTGGCAGTTGGTCCAGTAGCATTGACATCTCTCCTGGTCTCTAATGTGTTAAGTGGGATTGCTAATCCATCTGATCCGCTATATACGGACCTTGCAATCACACTGTCACTTATGGTTGGCATATTAGAGTGCTTGATGGGCCTCTTGAGGTAGTTATTGTCCACCTTATGAGTAAACATATAGATAATTTGCAACTAGATTCTATTAATCTATACAACTCCTCCACTTGACTAGGATATGTGACTCCGATCTATTTATAAAGTTCAGCATATTTGTCAAATAGTACCTTTTAAAGTAAACTCTATTTTTTTTGGTTGAATACTTTCGGACATGTTGACTTTTATATAAAAAGGCAGTTTTACTTGAATTTCTGGCCAAATTAAAATATAATTGTAATTTTATGACAAAAATGAAAGGGCAAAAATAAGTTCCAGACTCAAAGGTCAGGAAAATGTCAATTCGACTGGAAATTTGAATTAAGGTATCATTTTTAATAAATTTTTATGAATTATAAGGTATTGTTTGACTATTAAAAAAATACTGTTTTACAAAATGATGTAAAAAGGAACTGAGTTTCAAAGTTTGTCTTCTTTTTTGATAAAGGCATTGCTCTCTGTTGTAATTTTGTGTACATATTTATTTACATATATGGTTCTGCATTCATATTTTTTCCATTAAATACCATTTTCTTTTCATATTATTTGCAATAATTAGATGTCTTTTTTTACTCCTTACTTCGTGTCAAATCGTTGCAAATAATGTGAAATGGAGGTAGTAAATGATATCGAGTCTTGTATAGGTCTCTATTAACAGATCAGCATTGTCGCACTACTATATGTTGTTAGAAAGTACTTCGTAATTTGTTAACCTTTGAATTGAAAGCTTATGCTACTTGGATTCCGGTAATTTTGTTGGATAGATCTATGACCAGCATTACACTTGACCATTTAGTGAGTAGTTTTCATGTTTTTGCTGCAAAATAAGGTGCTAAATGTCCTAACTATTATTGGAGTGTTGAATACCTGCCATCAGTACTTGTAATGAAGAGTCTTAAGTAACATAGCTAAAGCCTTCAACCAGAGATTGTGCTATTTCAATATTTTTGAACTATGAAGTGTCTTTGCATCAACAATCTCTATATTAATTCCAATAAAACTCTTTATTCTTGTTATGATAAACTAGAATCCTAGATATGAGAGTTATGTGCTTGCTTCACTTTTAATATAATGTCAGTTTGTTCAGCCTCTTGAGTAGAAACTCAAACTTTTCTATCCGCCCAGGCTTGGATGGATTATTCGCTTTATCAGTCATGCTGTGATATCTGGCTTCACCACTGCATCAGCTATAGTGATTGCCTTGTCTCAAGCAAAATACTTTCTGGGATATGATATCGTCAGAAGCAGTGAGATTATTCCTCTCGCAAAAAGTATTATATCTGGGTTTGATAAGGTATGCCTCAGTCCTCAGACAATGAAAAATTATTCTGTAAAATATTGTTTCAAAATTTTGAACAAGTCTACCTGATTGAGGTCACCCTCGTTATTATGAAAAATGAGTTTTTTCCTCTCAATTGCAATTTGTATGAACTTCAAGACTTTAAGTTGTCGTTTGTTTCGGGTATAAGATGGTTTTTACAATCAGCTACTGGGTGTATCGACTCTTTATTCAAATATGAAATAATATATGGGACTGTTGGTATTGATGGTTTAGTTTCTCTGTCCCCTTGAAGACAGTACCCATATTGTGTGGTGCTTGCTACTCAAGTCCCAAAAATTGAGTCTACACAAGTAGGAATGTCTACATCTACTCCACTCCATTCCACTATCATCTATATCCATTCCACTTTACGTATTTGATTAAATTAAATGGAATTGGGTTGAGATTATTATGGATTGTCTGTAGACAATCCCTATGAGCCTGTAAATATTTTTTAAATTATTGGTTAAAGTGGAAAAGTGTTTCAAATTTTCTTTATGGCAGGGGTATGCCTCCAAGACTTATGGGAAATTTCTACCATACGATTATTAGGCTGACGTAGTGACGTTGCTATACGGCATTGAGTGTTCGGCTTTGAAATACTGTCATGTTTAAAAGATGAATGTGACATAGATGCGTATAGTACATTGGATGCGTGGTGGTTCGGAGCCGGTGTGCAGCAGTGTGGGCATAAAGGAAGGATAAAGTAAGAAATGAGGTTACCAGGAAGAAGGCAGGGTAAAACCCATTGTCCATTGAGAATAAGATCAAGGAAAACTGTGTTTGGTCATGTGAAACGAGGACCAATTACTCCACTAGTAAAGAGGCTTGAGGAGTGGCAAACGGATGGGAAGGAGAGGGGGAGAGGAAGACTAAAGCAACTTGGAGAAGTGTTGTTACTGAGGATATGAGGCTACAGTGGCTTGAGGAGGTGCTGACATTAGATAGTAAGCATAGAGGGGGGAAGTATGGGCAAATGAATTTTTTGATTCCACATAGTGATCCATTTCTAGCCGAATTATGTACTTGATGTACTATTTGGACTCGGATATGTCTTCTAGTTTCAGACCTTTTTTATTTTATGAGAAAAAAATCTTTTTTAGGACAAAATGCGGTGTTAAGTGTCTGTATGCATATCGAAATGTTGCATATTTGATTCTAGTACTCGACTTCAAAAAGGAGTCCAAGTGAGAGTCTATAGGGGGAGATTTTGGAAAATTATCCATTGTTCTTATAATGTTTTTGGTTTTAAGGGAATTGCAAAATGTAATGATTTTGAAGAGATTTGATATGATTATGAATATTTGGGATCCAAGTATCAACTAAATTAATTGGTATTCTTTTTTTTTTTTTTTGGTGGAAGTTATCAATGTGTTGTAATTGATATTTTAAAATTATAATCCTTCTTATATTAGCTCTGTGTAGACTTCTTGGTACTCAACTTACCAGCTTTGATGTGTGCAAAAAGTTACAATCTACGTGTTAAATTCCCTTCGACAGAAAATGTGCAGATTTAGCAGATGTATTGTCATCACCTTAATACATAATGATGTTATAGAATGATTTTAAATTGAGTATGCCCTGAAATCATGAAATGAAACAACACTCGTGCACTTAAACTGCTTACTAATTTGAGTTTCATAGCCTAAGATTAAAATGTTTCATAGCCTTTTGAGGTTGTTCTCCAAATTAATTGAGTTGATTTGAATATACTTCTTATGCATTTGCTTCCTTTCAACTACAGGGTTTATTTTTATTTTTCTTTCTTTTGGCCTTAGTATTCATTGTGGAAAATATTCTTAACATTTTTTGTATTATACTTGATGTAGTTTTCATGGCCACCATTTGTGTTGGGGTCTTCGATTCTTGCTATTCTATTGTTGATGAAGCACCTGGTAAGAAATTCTTTCCTTTTACTTTTTTTTCCCTTTTTTTTTGGTTTTTGCCTCTGTTTAGCTGGGTTTAAAACTTTTGCAATGTAAACGATTTTTATGGAGAAGAATTTACAATGGTAAACGCAATTGCCATATAAGTTTTCCGTTGTTTAGTACTCCTTTTTAAATAACTCTAATTATATATTTGTAATAATTATAGAAAATAATTATTAAAAAACTATATTTTGAGGCGAATTCAATGAGACCTACATGACTATGTTTTTCCTTACCTATAAATCACAAGTGATAGTCAAAGTACACTTTATGAACAACTCCAAAAGTCATACTGTGTAAATTAATAAATAAAACAGAGGGAGTGCAATATAAGAAAGATGAAGGAAAGTAAGGAGTTAAGGTAAGGAAGAATGGAATTAGTTTTCCCTTCATTTTGAAGGGAATGGGTTTTCCATTATTATAAGAGAGATTTTTTTCCTAAGGAAAATGATTTTAGACTATTTTGCAGATTGTTCAATGTAGATTTGAAAATAAAGAAAATGGTTTACGCCCTACTAAACAGAGTATTTGTGTATGTGTGTGTGTGTGTGTGTGCTAGCTATCTAAACCATTTAGGGATTAAATGTCATAATGGTATCGCTAATTTCAGGGGAAAACAAGGAAGAATTTGAGATTTATAAGAGCAGCAGGCCCATTGACAGGAGTTGTTTTGGGTACTGCTATCGTCAAATTGTTTCATTTTTCTTCCATCAGTGTGGTGAGATATCATAAACTTTGCCTTTTAGGTTAGTTTTGGGACTGCTTTAAGCCTTTAATATATCTTTTACTCTTTCTATTCCATATAAGTTACTATCTAGTATGATAGTATCTACTATCTAGATATCAGTCTTCTATTTGTACTTGTCTGATTCTAGATGTTATGCTATATAGATGAAGCAATGCTTTTCACCCAGTTGCATTGTTCATTGAAGTTCCTTCTACTCCAATTTATTAATGCATATTAAATTATCATGTGCATGTGAAATGTACTACACTACTACTTGAAAACAGACACTATGATGTGGCATTGTGCCATTGTCGTAAATGAATATGATCACATAATTAAATTAGATTCCCCCCCCCCTCAAATCTTGTAATTTTTTGCCCTTTTAATTTTTAAACATAGGGAGGCATTTATCTGAAGATGGATTGGGGTCGTTGATTCTTGGTGCTGATCATTTGCTGACGTACTTTATTTAACTGGTTCTGCGCTTATTGTTGACAAAAAAATTAAATTGAAAAACAGAAAAACTTCCATTCTTGAAAGTCCGCCATCTCATATTTTTGGCGAATTTCTGAGATCCTGTTATGCTTTTCTTTCAAGTTGTGTATTTCAAGGTTATTTAACGGGTTCTGCGCTTATTGTTGACAAAAAAATTAAATTGAAAAACAGAAAAACTTCCATTCTTGAAAGTCCGCTGTCTCATATTTTTGGCAAATTTCTGAGATCATGTTGTGCTTTTCTTTCAAGTTGTGTATCTCAAGATTATTGAATGCAACTTGCTCATTTGGAATTTGTTAAAGAAAATGCTAATTATTGTTATAGGTTGGGGAAATACCTCAAGGTTTCCCAGAGTTTTCGGTTCCTAAAGGCTTTGCTTATGTTGAATCCTTGATACCTACAGCATTTCTTATTACCGGAGTTGCCATATTGGTAAGGATTGTAGAGAAATGTTCTGGCTTTTAATATATATATTTGTATTCCAATTGGAGCTCTAATTGTATAGCTCATTGCATCAATTTTAAACTTCAGGAGTCTGTGGGCATTGCTAAAGCACTGGCAGCAAAGAATGGATATGATTTAGATTCAAATCAAGAGGCATGTTTGTAAAAGCATTGGCTGTATATCTTACTAACTGGATAGTTATCCATAGAGAATGTAAACCTATCCTCAAATTTCAATTGGGTGGAACTAACTGTTGAAGCACTTTTATCTGTATTTAATAAGATGCTTCCTGTTAGTATTTTGCTTTTTCTCCACTCCGTATGCTTTGACTGAAATTTCTTAGTATAAACTATATAGTCAAAACATTGCGCATGCTAACTAAGTGCCATTTTTACAGCTATTTGGTCTTGGTGTAGCCAACATTGCTGGCTCATTCTTTTCTTCATATCCTAGTACAGGTGAGATTGTTGTTTGTAGATATTTGTTTGTGTCTTGGTCGGGTCCTTTTATTTTTTGCTGTTCCGCTTCCAATTTGAAATGTTTTATAAGCTTGGAATGAATGGAATGCTATTTCTGTTGATGGTTCTTATCATATGGTGCCTTCATTCCTTTTGGATGCAGGCTCATTTTCTAGATCTGCGGTGAACCATGAAAGTGGAGCAAAAACTGGCTTTGCTGGAATACTCACTGGAATAATTATGACTTGTGCTCTCCTATTCCTAACTCCATTATTTGAAGACATACCTCAGGTGTGATTCTAATTTTTAATTGTGTATTTTTCACTTGTAAAAGCTCAAACCTCCGTGGAATTAGACACCAAGCCAAAATTTGCATCCAATTTTGTCTTTAAATGAAGAAATTTTTGGCAAAAATAACCTTCTAGATGTACCTTTTGTGAGAAACAACCTTTTAAAATTTTGTAGCAACTTAATTTTTTTTAATAGGAAAAACCTTGTGTTCCAATGTTCACCATCCTCATGTGCCAGTCCCTTTTTTTTTTAAATAAAAAAAACTGTTTTGCGCTCATTTTTCATCTGAATCTCCTACATAAGTACTTGATTCTACTATTTATTTCTGCCTAAAATGTTTGGAACATATAGTATTTGTTTTTGGTAAAATAATTGATACATAACTAAATAAGTAAATTAAATAAAAAGGTTTTAAGCTTTTAATTTGCTATGAATTTTTAAAAAGGTGTATATAAAGGTTGTTGCCGACAAAATTTTCCCAAAAGGAATCATATACATATATATATATATATATATATATATATATATATATATATATATAGATAGATATATATATATATTTTAATTGCAATGAAAAAACCAATATAATAAATTAAAATAAAACTTCACATTTCTTCATGAATTTGAAGCTTGTTGGTAATTCGTTTTCACTAGAATATTTTTTCAAACAACTTGACAGTCCGCGCTGGCTGCTATCGTGATCTCTGCTGTGATGGGTCTGGTAAGTATAATCTAACTATGGGCTTTTTATATAAGCTTTGTAACTCATTGTCTTAATACTTCAAATCAATTCATCTGTCAAGTATTTGTAAATGTTGTTCTATCTGCTGCAAGTCTGCAACTATGCTTGTTTCCAATGTTATTGCCTATTTCTGCCCGATACTCCGCGAAAAATATTGGGATGGAAGTGAAAAGTAATGAAGGAAGATAATTGCCTGAGATTTATATTGACTTAGCAATGTTATATACAATGCTACTGTAATTCTTGGCTAAAAGTTGGATAATAACATATACACGTCCTACCTATCAAAATATAAAGACTTTTTACCATACAATATCTGAAAGTGTTAACTGGCAATAATGGCTGAAAAGATGAATTGAGTCAAACCTCATTATTGTATTTGTATCGCAGAAACTCAATTTGATCAATAAGGAATGAACTACATAATGCAACCCTTATTTTATCCTATTGCACTGCTTAATGTGGATCCTCAAGAAACATTTTGTTTTTGATTTTTTTTCCTTTTTTTTTCTTGTCTTTGTATTGAATGTTGCCATGTCAGGTCGATTATGAGGAGGCTATGCTTCTGTGGCATGTAGATAAAAAAGATTTTTTCCTTTGGACACTCACTTTTGCTGCAACATTGTTCCTTGGAATTGAGATTGGTGTCCTTGTTGGGGTGAGTTTACTTACTGTCACATATTCTTCATATAGATTAAAACCTATACATCCACTGCACATATATAGTATCATTCTGCATAAATGCTAATATGCATATTATGCAATGAAACCTCACTTCTGCATTTTACTATTTTATTAGCAGTGTCTTATCCATTAATAAGGAAATTTAAGTTGATTATGATTTATGATTTATTAAGTTACATCTTCAATGTTGTCTTGTAGGTTGGTGTTTCACTTGCTTTTGTAATTCATGAATCAGCAAATCCACATATTGGTTAGTGCATTTACTGTTGATGTTCAATCTAAGTCATATGTTACTTAGGCTGGATCAATGTTATGCAAGCAAATTCTCAAGCTCGACTAAAGCTTTTGGGGAAATTTGTTGGCTTGTATGATGTAATTGCAGCCATGAACCAGTGTATACTGTTTCACTGGAGTAAATTATTCTTTATAAATCTGCAGCTGTATTGGGTCGTCTTCCGGGCACAACAATTTACAGGAATGTCCAACAATATCCGGAAGCATATACATATCATGGGATAGTGATTGTTCGTGTTGATGCACCCATATATTTTGCAAACACGAGCTACATAAAGGATAGGTTAGTGTTTTTAGTATGATTAGATACACTGTTAGCTATGTAAAACTCTTAATGTCATTTGTTTTCTTGTCTCTTATAGGTTGCGGGAATATGAAACCGATCTTGATGGGTCTATAAGACGTGGGCCAGAAGTAGAACGAATATATTTTGTTATTCTGGAGATGTCACGTGAGTGTCTACAATCTTCACTTTTATTAATTTTGTCCTTGTATTTTTCTATTTTTATTTTTGATTGGACTTGAGAATACGACAGACTTGATACCTAACTACCTAAGCCAATTCCTTTATAGTGATGATTTTGCCAAGGCAAATATAAAAGTGCAATATATTCTTACCAAGAACAATTGTCTTTGATATACGGAGTAGTAAAAATACTCTCTTGGAAAATCTTCACTCGCCCTTCTACCAACTGCTGCAATATATTAGCACTCAGCAGATCTGAGAATATAACAAGTCAGCAGTCAACTTTGTATTGGTCTAAATGACCTCTTTATATAGCTGGGTAAAGTTTTTTAACTTCTTAAGACCTTTGACCTTACCATGGGCATTGCAACAGGAGTTTCATGGTAGGGTATATAATGGTTGAAGTGTTGAACGATGATGTAATGCTAGCTGATTAATAAACTTAGTTAGGGTGTTTGGCACAGGACATTTTGATTATGAAGTTCTATCATAATATCATATGATACCAAAACTGATATTTGGTTTTTCCAAGGAAAGCTGATGAGTTACATTCTTCCCACTGTCTCTATTTTCTTTCTTGTGCCTCCCTATTTCTTTGTTCCATTTTCTTTTTCATTAAATTAATACACATAAACAAAGCAACAAAATGGCAAAACTAGTCTAATCTGTGCCCAATCCAATTGGAACGGAGAAACAGGAACCGAGGGAGCTGAGTACAACTTTACTTTTCAAGAACCAAATCGAGTTTACTTAAAAATTTACTCCTGATCCCTTGTATGAACATATATTGACATCTAAAACCTTTTTCATTGCAGCTGTGACATATGTTGATTCAAGTGCTGTCCAAGCTCTAAAGGACTTGTATCATGAGTACAAATCTCGGGGCATCCAGGTATCATGCTCATTCTGGGAAAAGACATATACAAAAAGCATCTTATATCATTGAAATTGAAAGTTCTTGCTGATAATGTTGATGTACAGATTGTAATCTCCAACCCTAATCAAGAAGTTCTGATGACTTTTACAAGAGCTGGCCTTGTTGAATTGATTGGGAAGGAATGGTACTTTGTGAGAGTGCATGATGCTGTTCAAGTCTGCTTTCAGAATGTACAGGAAAGTGAAATACCCAGATCACCGGCTTCCATTAAAGATGGCAAGCGAAGTCTTTTCCACAGACTTAGTCAAAGGAAAGATGATTCGCAAACTACAGATTTAGAATCGGGTAATTCAACTTCATTGGTTTCAGGCAGTTCCAATCACCAGTTACAGGAGCCACTCTTGCCGGGGAAATCATAGCATTTTCCTTGCTTCAATACCCTTCATAGGTATTCAACTATTATTCAAGATGCCATTCTTTTCAAGAGTTGTATATATATATTTTAAATGGTAAGATTATCGGGCCTACCTAAGCCGCCTCTCACTGGCTATCACAGCCCTTTGTTGTAACATAAATATCATTTTTGTTGGCTTACCACAGGGCATGATTTGTATCCTTGTAAATTAGCCCTTTGTTGTAACATTGTAGCTTTTATACAAGGCAATTTTTTTCAAAGATGCCTTGTAATTGCATGTATCAACCTTTTTTTAATTGGTGTTGGGCTAGAGCTCTGCTATCAATCTATCATGGTACTTTTAACCCAATGTAATCAAATAACAGAAATTCTATTGAAAATATGTTGTATTTATGAATTTTTCATTAGGTTACATTATTTGCACATTAGCATTTTTGGTTCGAGGTTGTTTGGTTGGAGCGTACTTTTCTTGAAAATACGAATTCTTAGGAATTAAATGCTTTTGTATTTGGTTAGTAGGAAATAATTCAAGCATAGGAAGTAAGATTTCCAAACAAAAAATGGAAATTCTTATGAAGTATAGAAACCTTATTATGTACCCCCCCTGGTGATTACTAGGGCTGCTCATTCGGATCGATCCGATCCGAAAGTTCGGATATCCGAAAATTTCGGATCGGCTAAATCATGATCCAAATCCGATCCGAAAATAATCAGATATCCGATCCGAAAGATCCGAAATTTTCGGATCGATCCGACGATCCGCAATTGTTTTTTTTTAATACTTTTTTCTATTTTTTTCATTATTTATTATTAAATCTTCAAAATTTGAAATGTGTTTTCCTACCTTATTCCAACATTCAACATATACATACATATATATATATGTATGTATATATATATATATATATATATGTAAAACAGCATATATATAATTATATATAATCGAAACTTGCAATTCAGCATATATATATCTGAAAATCCCAAAGGGAAAAGCCCAAAATTTTCGGATCGGATATCCGAAAATCCAAATTTCGTGATCCGTATCCGATCCGAAACTTTTTTGGATAGTTCGGATCGGATATCCGAAATTATTTTTTATAAAAAATATCCGGTTTTTTCGGATCGGATCAGTCGGATTGCGAATCGGATCACTTTGAACAGCCCTAGTGATTACAAGTTCTTGTGTTAATTACAAATTTCTAAAATCAACCAAACAAATGTAGTCATTTCTTAGGAAATTGATAAGGAAATTTATTTTTCATAAAATGAGACTTTCTATGGGAATTAATTTCCTATATTCAACCAAACGGGCTCTAATAGTACAATTCATTAAATGAAAATAATATTTTGAAGTCTTATAAATGTAATATAATCTTGTAACGCAAAATGAATGGCTAATTTACTATAGTTTCCATTCTTCTTGAAAAGGGAAGTCAAATGGATTGAAAATTTACTAGCAGCATGTGGATTTAAAATTTGAAATGATCCACTTGCATCTCATGTGCACATAAGACAAATGGTAAATGCAGATGTCTCACTAGTCACTATGTACAATCATGTTCAGACTTGTTCTATTACCTCAGCCTCATTTGCATTTACCCTCAACCTATTTATACTTACCCTGTCTTGATTTATACTTATCAGCATCTGCATGTGGACTATTTGATTCACATGCTACTAGTGATTTATCAAGCCTCATAGTTCAAACAAGTTTCATATAAATTCTAGTGGTTGTAATTAAGATTTAAGGTTCGTTCAAGTATTTGAGACTTTGTTCTAGTATTGTTTATAGGCCATTTATACCTTAATAAATGCTAAGGTGTTGTATGGTTGAAGTTCATTTTCATTGGAAATACTAATTCCTAGAAAATGGCAAAATGATGTATATGGTTGGAGAAAATTGGGAAGAACTTAGGAATTATAATTTTCTAGGAAATAGAAATTATAATTTTGTATGTAAAATTTCCAAAGGAAAATACAATTAGGAATTAATTTTTCATTGTTTATATATTTCCATGGGAAAAAAGTAGGGAAAAATTGAAGAAAAATGGAAGAGAAATAATGAGTGGGAGGAGAAAATGAGGATGTAATAAAATATAGCGGAAAGTGTGGCATACCTTACTTGAGGAAAGGAAAATGTTTTTTTTTCCGTTTATAATGACCATTTTCCACTTATGCGAATAATGTTTCCTTTTGTTTCAAAACAAACAAAAGAAAATATATTTAAAAAAAAGTAAATTTTCAAAAAATTTGTGTTCTTCAAAACAAACAACGCCTAAGCTATAAATAAATTTCTTATAAAATTTGACTGTGGTTTAACAAGATTTAAGAGTAAAAATTCAAATAAAAAAAGTACAATAATGATCCAATCTTCAGGAATTAAAAAATTAAGATGAAACTAAAAATTTAGACAATAATTTATTTTCTTTATCAAATTTCAACTGAATAACCTTTTACCCTTTATATTTCTTTCAATATTTACTTTTTTACATGTGTTAATGTATACTTTAGTGGAGTACCATATTTAATTACTTCATGTTATTAAAAATTATTAAATTTTAAGTTTCTTAAAAAAATATTAATAATATTCAATTAAGACCTAATGTGGCTATATAATTGTAAATTTAATACAATTTTTAAAAAATATTTATACTTGTTAATAGTCTTAAGATTTCAAACAAAAGGAATTTCATGGAATGGACAAATCACTCTATATATATTAATTGTACAAAAGCTCAAGATGGTGACCAAAAAAGAACAGTTATATTGTCCCTACAAAATTCAACTTCATTTATTGCATAATTTGCATTTTAGTTGTTGGATGTATACACCAAAGCCCTGATAGAAACAGGAAGAATTTGACACTCCATCAGTGGCACCATTCACTATTTGGAAGAAAATTTACAAATAAAATTGAGCCCTTTTTTTTTTAATGAATTTTTTTTTGTCTTTGAAATCCCTTGAGGCCCCACATGATGTCTTCTTGTGAACCGCCCTTTTGCTAGTTGCTCATATCGACCGTCGCTTGGGTCTTGGATTGTTGATTGCTAAGTAACCCTTGCGTACGGTAGCTTCGGTCGCCGGTTCGACAACTTGGCCCTGTTTGGAAGTTAACTGATAGCTGTTAAAGGTCAGCTGATTGAGTTAGCTGTTTTGACTAGCAGATTGTGATATCTGATTTGACTAACTGGTTACATTAGCTGTTTGTATAAAAGTGTTTGGTAAATAGTGAATAGCTGTTAGATGTTTAAGAGTAAAAAGCACTAAAAAGCTATAAGCGCTTCCAAAAAGCTCCTCATATGAGCTTTTTGAAAAAGAGCTTTTTCACCCCAAAATTCTCTTTCAACCTCTAACTACCAAACACCCAAAAATAGCTTTTTGAGTTAGTCAAACCTCACTTTCCTCTCAAACCTCTCTTTTTGCCTCAAACCGCTAACTCCCAAACACCCCCCTCATCTCCATAAATGGATGTCGAAGAGTGTACTAGCTATTGGGTGTTAACTTGTATAAGATAGTCTAGAAATTAAATTAAATAAATAAACACTAGTTTGTATGGAAGTATTACATAGCCTTTTTATAATTTAATATTTAAGAATTGCTAAAAAAATTAAATATTTAAGCTTGAAAATCTTGAAATCTAGCTAGTGGTGTGAGTTTGATTCTCATCACCTCCCTCACTAAACATGCAATGCTAGTTAGGTAATTTTGTAATAGGACATTGATTGTGCGAGGGCCTGATTTAACTTAATTATCATGTTAAATTGTTTCATATTATATGAGTGGAATTGTTTTTTTTTTTTTTTCATAACAAATTGATTTGGAGCATTATGAAAACAACTAAATTTGAGCTTAAAATCGAATCATCATCTAAATATGATCTATATCATCCAAAGCAAACAACTTATTGTAGGGTTACTCTGTGACCATGTGTGTTATACTTGGGGGTGTTCAACTTCATTCGATATTCGATCCAATCAATTTGATTCGTGATCAGGCATATTAGATTCGAAAATTTGGATATCAAGCTTTTTTTATTCTAATTTTGGATATTTCAAATCGAATCGGAAAATTAAAATTTTCGATATTCGAATTATTTGAATTGGATCAGATATCAAAAAAATTCAAAATTTCAGATCAAATTTCTTAAATTTTCAAATTTTCGATATTCGAATTATTTGAATTGGGTCAGATATAAAAAAATTTCAAAATTTCGGATCAAATTTCTAGAATTTTAAAATTTTCATTTTTTGTTTAAAAATAAATTTAAAATACAAAAAATATATCTAAAAGACGAATCGTCCATGTCAGATATTTCGAAGATCAAGATCCTAACCAAAATTTAAGATATTCAAAATTCAGATAACCAAATTTATCAAATCGAATCGGATATCTGTTTGGTTGATGACATCCAAATCATAGTAACATATTCCATTAACAATTTAACATCCTACATCTATCCCTATGTACTTTTCATAGTAACAATTTGTTGGTCCGGTATTTGAATATTCAGAAGGACCCAATGAGAGTGGAGAGAGCCCCACTCTAGCTAAGTACCTTCATTCTAGGGGAGTTTAATAGATATCATGACTTCCTTTATTTTGGGCCAAACTATAGGTGTATTCTCTTCAACTTATATCAGATCAGATCTCATAATATAAGTTTAAAGTCTCATATATTTTTATATCTTATCAAATCATATCAGAAAAAATAAGACGAAGAGAATGCACCCTATATATATAATAGCGTCACTATATATATAGCATATGAATAGTGACGCGCATCTCCTACAAAATTGATACATGATACACTCGTAATTATCAATAGAATGGTTCATAGGATACTCAAGCGATTTAATTTAAATTAGTTCAATTATAAAATTAGATCAAATGAACATCCATTTATAAATTGTGGATTGCATTTTTATAAAGATCTGAGTATCTTACCCTATGTGCTCACATGTAAACAAATAGCATATCTCCAGCGAAAGCTAAAATAGATGATTAGATTGGACCTCAAATTATGTAAAAACTTATATCAATATATATATGCATTTGGATTTGAAACCATTAATAAAAGATCATTCCTTCACAATAATAATGATAAGAATATATAATAAGAATTAATTAATAATTAATAGAATTAATCTTTGGAATCCTTGGATGAATCAGAAATGAGTTTCTGAATAAGTTCACTTGTCTCAGCCTCAGACATTCGATTTTCTTCTTCTTTTGATTTGGAATAAGCTTCAAAAAATTCTTTGTTTTCTTTCTCTAGCTCCTTCCATACTGCATGCATCCATGCAATACACAATTCAATCATGATAATTGATATACCAATAAATCATCGTGTAATAAAAATTAAAATTAAAAAAATAGATAAAGGGACAGTCGTATGGACAACAAGAAATTATATATACGTAGTATATATAACTTTTTTTTATAGGATAATTTGTGGGATATTAGGCCTTGGAATCGGGCCCTACTACAGGTCACCTGGCCTAATTTTTAGCCAACACACGCATCTGTAAAAGGGATAATAAGGAATCCTCGCAAATGCGTGCGGTGAGAATCAAACTCAGGACCTCGTGCCTGGAATTCTGAAGCCCTAATCACTGGGCTATGACTTCATCCTCACGTAGTATATATATAACTAGAATAAAAAATGCCAACGTTATTGTCAAACGGGCCTGGGCCGCACCCGCCACGGTGGAGTGTAAGTCCACTTTACACGACAAAGAAGGTTCCACCTTAAAACCATATGGTAGTAAGGGGAGTAACCCTTAGCCATATAAAGTGGAGACAACTCTATTATTTTTCCGATGTGGGATTTATTCCCAACACTCCCCCTCAATTCCAAATCTTCTCACACTCACATGTGGGCTTTTTACATGAGTTCAACACTCCCCCTCACATGTGAGTTATATATAATCTTGGCCCAGATCAATCCAAACCCAACCTGGGCTCTGATACCATGTCAAACGGGCCTGGGCCGCACCCGCCACGGGGGAGTGTAAGTCCACTTTACACGACAAAGAAGGTTCCACCTTAAAACCATATGGTAGTAAGGGGAGTAACCCTTAGCCATATAAAGTGGAGACAACTCTATTATTTTTCCGATGTGGGATTTATTCCCAACACTCCCCCTCAATTCCAAATCTTCTCACACTCACATGTGGGCTTTTTACATGAGTTCAACAGTTATTTTTATAGTTGTACATGTGTATGTATATTTTTCATTAACCTTTTCTGGCCAAAAATTACTCTTTTATGTAATTTTTTTCATTTGTTTTCCAAATTGGCATTCTTTCCAAAGGGAACAGACTTGAAAACTTAAAAATAATAACTAGATTATATTATATTTACATCTGAATTTTATATCTTTTAAATTATTTACATGAATTTATTATATTCTTATTAAATTTAAAATAAATTGTGTATTTGTTTTTAAAAAGTATGTATTATACGAGTACTCGAATTAATTTGTATACTAAAAGTACTAGCTAGTATCAAGAAATTTGATAAAGATCAACTACAATAATGTTTTCATTCTTCTATTCAATCCATTAATATGAGGTATAAAGCAAGTATTTGCTATCAGCATGCTAAGAATCAACCCTAGGAGATTGAGCATATGGGTTAATTAATTTCGAATAGATAATTTTTGAACTAGTGTGATCCAAACATGAATATTTTTAACTTATAATGAGCCAATCTAAGGTTAACTTGAGCTTAAGCTCCCTATGTGTTTAACGCGAAAATCAATAATTCAAATTCCACCCAAATATACTTCAATATTTACGAATAATTATTCTAAAAGTAAAGTATAAATATCATAGATGTGGATAACATAAATTTTCTAAATATATGTCATAAACATTCTATTTTAAAATCAGGTGCATGATAATCACTATGCACCCCAGGATTCACTAGCAAAACAATTTTTAAATAAAGTCTCTGAATACATATCATTTACTACTGTAGTTATTATTTTAATTTAGTTCAACATATTTAGTGAGAGATTAATTTACTCCAAAATAACTGGACTTGACAATTTAAAGTTTCACCAATATTATTATTTTCAATTATATATAAGAAAATGAGATGGTTTGAATAATTAGATTTTATAATAGTAAACTAGTTAGCGGAAAATTCAAAGAAATAGAGTTATACAAAGTATTAAATTTAATTGAACTAGATTGAACAAATTAAATGTAAGTTTAGCTATTTTATTTGTATAGTATTTATAAATTTAAAGGGATTTATATATATAATTATTAGTTAGGGGTAAAAACTAGACACTAATGTTAATCCTTTATTTAATTTACTCAATATTCCTTGTATGATAGCTAACCCTATTTGGCTGTATCTCAACATGATCATGACCGATTATTATAGCTCATTACTTTATATATTAATATTATTACTTTATATATTAATATTTCTAAATTAAAAGTACAATGATACAAGTATTATACTCCTTCAATATGTTTCATCTTGTTCTTTAATCTTTGTGTTTTGATCCGTCTAATAAACTTATTTAACCGTATATTGTTTTCTACTTTTATTTAGAGACCTTTTTAAATTTCTTTACTTAACATGACCCGCCACGGTACAATGGGTCCACTATCACTCCTAATAAAATAACCTTCTTTTTCTAATTTAATTCACGAGTCCGATCCATACCACTTTACAAATTTTATTCTTTTTCTTTAATTTTTTTTTTGTGTATTTAGAGTACGTAACATACAAAAAGAGTTTCAAACAGAAAGAATAACATCTGTCAAATTAAATGAGAAATAGTGACACACAGATGATCAGATATAAGACTTTGACTAATTGACTTGATTTATACTCAATCAAAAGTTGAGGTTAGTGGTTTAATTATGTTCAAATTAAAGGGATTAAATTAAATCACCTAGTCGGTCTGTGAGTAAAGTTACAGCCATCCATGCATATCAGATCAAAGGAATAGAAGAATGGAGAAGAATAAATTAAATTAAAGTACTCCGTATATGGATTGTTATACTCCCTCGGTAACATATTAACTGCAACGAATTGACATAAAGTAGAGAAAAAAAATGTCAAAATATTACGGTTGATATGTTAGGGAGGGAGAAGCTAGCTAGCTAGCTAGACATGAAAATATGAAATAAAGCTAGTAAAGAATTAAGAAAAATGAAAACAAACCAGTAGAAGTAATAACAGGTTTGATGTTAGCATGTTTTGACAAAGCCTCCATGCACTCCTCTTTTGTCATGTGAAACATCATACATTTTTCTATCAGGTGTTGCACCTGCATATATACAACAACAACCATATACCCCATTACTTTTACTTATATTAATTTTACACCATACTTCATCTATTTATTTTAATCCTATAAATTCATTATACATACTTCTATAATAATAATAATAATTATTATTATTATTATTATTATTATAATATATGATTAACAACATGCATGTATGTATATGATAATATAATACGAATTATTGAAATTCAAAATCATATAATCCCTCCGTAACATATATTAACTGCAACGATCGATTTGACATAATTTATTTGACATTTTTCTCTTTACTTTATGTCAAATCGTTGCAGTTAATATGTTACGAAAGGAGTATAAAATGTATATTATCGTTATAAAGTGTATTATATATTAATTTTGCTAACCATGTGAATGTATGAGGCAGATGAAGATCCATCATCCATGGTAACAAAGTGAAAACAACTAAGAAAAAAAATAATTAAGCTAATAATAGGGATATTTGAGTAGAAGTATAATTGTATGTAATCTTTATTAAGTGCATAAAATTTAGGATATAAATAATAAAAAAAAAATGAAACAAACAGAAAAGGAATCAGGGGTGAGGTTTCCCACGTGGGAGATGAACGATAATTGGTTGAGAAAGGATTAGAGGGGATTTTGTTGCTCATCAACTTTTTTGTCTTTTAATGCACATCACTAATCATCTCCTTCACGTGATTTGTGGGTCCTTTTTGTCCTACGTGGCCTCTCCCTACACTTACTCTTTTGATACTATTAGCTTTCTTCTCCAATTGTATTCATACACGTGGCTCATTTGTTGTTGGAGTTTTGAAGTGGAGATTTGCAAAAATCTTCTTTATTTTTTGCAACTTAATTAATTTTTCTAATTAGGAGTAATTAATTAGACTTCATCATCATTGATTACTACACTTCACTACACGACCTCTCTCACATGAATATTGAGTTGGTATTGTCCTTATATATACTGAGAAATTAAAGGGGTGGTGACTGGTGAGAATCGAACTTATTGAACTCGCAATCTCTCGATTTCAAGATAAACTCCAATCAACGCGCGCTAATGTGTTTGAATTCGATCCTCATTATCATCAATCCATGCAAAACATTCCGAAGATTAGAAACTCCTGTAGTAATCCATTGTGCATATCGGTATCTATGGGTGCGACTCCATCCAACGTGCGCTAATGCATGCGTTGGAATTCGATCCTCATTATCATCAATTCATGCAAAATGTTCCGAAGGTTAGAAACCCATGCAGTAATCCCTGGTGCGTATCAATATCTCACTACAAAAAATGTGTTCTAGAAGGACAATTAAAATTGCGAAATTTGATACAAAATTTGTCTTCTTAGGTTATAATGACAATTTTAGTATTGCCCTTATGTTGCCCTTGTAACCCCGTTGTATTAGGTTTCAAATACAATTTTAGATATTTTGCCCTCTTTGATTCAATTCAAAAAGAGCAAACAAAATTGCCTTCATTGATCATCAACAAAGGTAATACATTTTGTTTTCCTTGATTTAAATACTTTATTTATTGTCAAATAGGGCAAAGTTTCAAAAGTCTAACGGGGAAAAATAATCATATTGTCTTCATTGTTAATATCAATGAATGCAAAAATAATTGTTCTTGTAGGCATCATTAAGTAAAACAATACTCATATTGCCCTTTTTAATCATGATAAGTTGCCCTCGTTGTGTGAGTTTTTTATAGTGTCTATGGGTGTGTTTTGATCTATTCCACTTATGTAAACTGGTTTTATAAAATTTGATCTGACTTTCATTGACCTGTTAAGAATTAATGATCACTGATAATTTCTAATCATAATATAAGAACTTGTTAGAGTCTTGACTTGACCTTATCTGACTTGACCTGCTCCTAAAAGGCTCTTATAATGTAAGCAATATCCGCCCCAGTGTTCTTTTCAGCTATTTTTGTTTATTTGCATCTATAAAAAAGTAATCGTTATAACTTATTTAATTTTTATTATACCGTGAGAGGGAAAAAAATATTTGTTTTTCCATTTAAAATTTGTAACTAATTATTATAACTTATTTGACATTTTGTATATACATATACATGTCCATGAATATAAAAACCCTAAATTTATATACTCACTTGTATGATGTACAATATTAAAATATGCTAGCTAGGTTGAGTGTTATAGCCTTTGGTCATTTTGTTTTTCTCTATTTGGACTTGAATGATGGATATATAACTGTAATAAAAGGGATAGGTAATTAGGTATATAAATTAAAAGTACTCCGTATATAAAATTATAAATCATAAGATAAGTTTTATAACATGCTTTTTTAGATTTACCTACAAATGAACGTACATGTAAAATAATTGGGTTTTATCCACAGTCATATGTTTAAGATTTTGTGTAAATACTCCATCAGAATTTCCATGAGTTTCATTTATTTATTTATTTTTATTTTTTGGATTTTTCTAAAATAGACACATACCTAGTTTTTATGTTTTTTTTTTAAAAAAAAAAGATAGATGTACTCTTTTTATTTTTATTGGATTGTTTTTTTTTTTTTTTGGTTCAATTAAGATTTGTACATTTTGTCATCAATAATTCAATATCATTTTAATTAATTATTATTACTATTGAATGGGCCTTTTCTGACTCAGTGACTACCAAAAAATATTTGGTTAATACCACAAAATAAAAGTAAGCTTAGGTAGTGAATTACCGAATTTAATGAAGTTCTCGTCAAAAAAGAATTTTAATAAAGTAAAAAAATTATAAGGTGTTTCTCATAAAATTAAAAAAAGTATTTTAAAATATTATTTCAATACTGATTAATTATTTTTCTATATACAGTGTAAACGATAAATGGATTCTATCAATAGTATCTATACCTATTATATTAAAATACACCCCAAATATACATTTGACACATGTACTTGATATCTTCACAAAAAATTGACATGTGTTTGACACGTGTACTTGATATCTTTAAAAAAAATTGCCATGTGTCATCTTTTTAAAAAGTGTTTCATTTTTAATTTTTTTGGGTTACAAATTATTTTTCTTTTCCAATTACAATTAAATTAATAATTTATTTACATTTAATAAAACTTTTCAATTTCTCTCAAATAATGCCATTTTCTTTCCTACCACTCCCCTTTTAAGTTACTCATTTTAAAGTATTTTTTTCCCATTTTTAAATTCTCTTTAAATAATGAACTCACATTTTATATTTACAAAATCATTTTCCATTATTTTTTAATCATCCAGTTGAATTATTTTTTTTAAAATTTATAAAACCTTTAAAATAATTATAAATTTGAAACATTTTTTTTTTTTTTTATAAATGATTAAGTCTTAGTTTCAGTTTTCAAACATCATCATAAATAAATAAATTAAAGCATACAATTGTTATTCTAATATGTACAAAACCCGTGTATTATGCATGAGCCAAAAACCTAGGTATTAATTATTTACGGTGGTATTGAAAGTAAAGGCCAAAACTTGATTGAACAAAAAAAATATTATATTCCATAAAATAACAATAATACGAAGTAATATATTTTCTATTGCTAAAGAGGTGGGAGCTCAGATAGTATCTCGGCAGGTTTATTGACTGGTACAGGGTTAGTAGACCAAAGGGGAAGGGGAAGGGGAAGGGGAAATATCCCAGCATAATGTTGGGGGTAAGGATCGAACACGTGACCCTGATCACGGGACGTAAGCCGTGCCGGTACGGCCCACGTGCCAAGTCCACGTGCCTCGTGCCACAACGTGTCGTGCCTATAATGGGCTTAGAAAAGTTCGTGCCGTGTCGAGCTCATGCCAAGTTATAAAATATAAGGCCCAGCACGGCCCAGCCCACGTGCCGTGCTGGGCCGACTCCTACCGTGCCATCGTGCCTCAAGCCCGTGCTTCCACCTGTGCAACCAGGCCTCCAGCACAGGGCCCCGTGCCCAAGGGCGGACCCACCTTAGTGCATGATGGGTCCCGTACTCCCCATTGTATAAAATAAAAATGAAGTTCAATTATAATACATAATGCAACATGGTTTAGTGGTTTAATTTTATGGTTGAAATAGAGATGCACAAGTTGTTGGTTCTAGGATCAATTCTTCTTGGCTTTACTTTTTAGCTTAATTTTTTTTTCCTGTTATTTTCTTGTTTAAAAGCTAATTTTTGTTGTCAAATCTGCATTGCTAATTTGTGTGTTAATTACTGGGTTTTTTTTGGGTCAAATGGCAACTGCTAATTTATTTTTGCTATATATTAATTGCTGTTTTTTTAAATCTTTTTTTCAAATCATTTTTTTTAATGTTAATTGCTGTTTTTTGTTGTTAAAAGTGTTAATGTGTATTTTATTATTGATAATGACTTATGAGTATATATCAATATACGGTTTGTATTTTTATACTTTGAGTTGAACATTTTGAGGATTATGAATATTTTAAGCCTTTTATTATTTTTTTTCAATTGATGCATAACACATGAATGTTTTGGATTTTGATGGATTATGAAATGAAATTAGAATAACAAAAAAAAAAAAAATATGATTAAAGGGCCCATTTTAAAAGATTTGAACAGGGCCCCGAATTTCTACGGCACGGCCCTGTCGTGCCTTATACTAATTTTTATATATTATGATTTTTAACCAAAATGAGCATGCCAACGTGCGGGCCAGCCTGTTGTGCTCGTGTCGGATTAGTGCCAAACGTTTAAAATGTTGTTCATGGGTGCCCCACGACCCACTACTCGTGTCTTCATGTCGTGCTGTGCCTGGCTCAAATTGTGCCGTGTTAAGTTGGCCCGCGTGCCGGCCCGGCCAATTCCCAACTCTAGCTACATGCAGCTTAGGGTAGGCAAAATCTCACGGGTAGAAGTAGAACTAAAAGATGTCCATAAATCACTAATTTCGAAGATTATAATTATTCAATTATGTTAGTTGTTAATATATGATTAATTTTATTCAGTATATAATCATGCTTAGACCTGATTATTGGACAATATAACCCAATAGAAATATGGTTAGAGTTAGGGGTATGCGGGCATAAAATTTTGTATACGATTTTCGATCCAACATCTGATTTTAGGTTACTTACAAGTCATAGGAGGTTCCATCCTAAAATCAATTGGTAATAGGAGGAGTAACTCCTAGACTTATAAGCTAGTTTAGTCTCTCATCATCTTCCGATGTGGGACACTCACTAGTGCACTATATGATATATGGGGTTCAACAAAATTCTTTGGTGCGGAAAAAAAAAAGGTCTCATATTAATTCCTTGCTTAATAAAGAATACGGTGTCATAGAGTGGAGTTGGAAAATATACTCAATTCTCAAATGTATTGCTGGATAAAGTGAAAAAAGTGTCGTTATGTTGTTAAAATGATTTAGATATTCTCAACAATGGTATTCTATCCTATTTGGAATCGGATACGAGTGGTTAATTACTTAATTTACATAATTAATTAATTTGCTAAATAAAAAAGGCAAAAAAATATTTAAAACCGGATCCAAATATCCGTGTAAAAAAAATGTGATCCAAAAATTCGGATATCTAGTTTTCGGGTATCCGAAAATATGGATATCTGATTTCTTTCACCCCGTAGTTAGGGCCAAGTTAATAGGTGTTTACTGGATAATTAAAGTATTTAATGGATATAGCCTTATTGCTTAGATTCAATATAGAACCAAAAATAATACCCTAATAAATTTTCAAAAAATAAAAGTTTTGACAAAAATAATTACATTTATATATTTGTATACGCTTATTTTTATTTTTGGCTACCTCAAATTAATTTATTTTTAATTATTTACTATTGGTCCAGCCGCTAACAACCCGTTATTGAACTGTGACATGCCTTGGCATCACCCGATGTTGCCCCTTTTAAACCGACTCTGACCCAACTCGGATCGACCCGCCCTGACCGTAACCCAACCCGATAGCCAATAATTAGGTCTACTCATGTTCATTTGGTTATAATTAAATGCCCATTTAATTGCTAGATTATTAGAACCACTTAATAAGACTGAACGTGTCTATTTAAATTCTTTCCCGCAAAGCATTTAGGCATTAGCGGAGTTGGATTACTAATAAAAATGATCGTATTTTCCCTCAAAAAAAAAAAAAAAATCTAAAAGAAGTTGGACATGGACTCATGTCTAGCTAGCTCATCGACAAGACAAAATAGTTATTAATTATTTAATGAAATTGCTTAAAAATTAATCAAGTATTTTGGAATATGCAAGAAATATTTGCGTGATCAATCATCTCAGCTCGTCAAGATTCCAAGTCTTTTTATTCATCGAAATGAACACGTCAACTAAGATTTAGAGACTTCGAAGCAATGTATCTTAGTATATATATAATTTCCAATTTATGCTAAATGACACAATTGCATCATTTATTGCAATTCAAGTAAGATCAATAATAATAGTGGACTTATTCGAATGAAGTCCTATTTGCGGTGGGATTCCCTCAATTAATTGCTTATATCTTGTAAATTATATAATTTTGAAAATTATAAATTAAACTAAGTAACAAATTAAAACTAATTAAGTAGATGTTTGAAGTCCATAATTTTGTACAGTGTATTATATTCTATTAAATTTGATCGATAGTGATATATCGAACAATTGTACACATGTTCGGAAAAAAATCATAACCAGAGGCGGACTTGTAGGTGGGCGGGATATATGAGACTCAGCCCGGCTGGCATGTCCCTCAAATTCAAACGGTCATAACTGATAGAGAGAATATTCCTAAACCTTTTCGTTTCAAACTGAAATTGAGTGTATTATCTACCGTTGGAAAGCTCTATAAATCTAGTTTCTAGTGCCGCTAGAATTGCATCAATCCAATTTGTGTAGCTCAAGTTATGCCCAAAATAGTGATAGATGATCAAAACCCTTCGAACCATTTCGATCAATTTCAAGCCAAATCTTCCTCAATTGTCACCACAAACACTCTACTCTGTCTTTAGCAAATTTCCTTGATCTTTTATTAAGCTTAATCAATCCCATTTCTCCAACCATAGATCGTTGTTTCCTACGAAAACTATTAATTGTAAATTATTATCATTACATTGCATAATACGTACTTTTTTTTATTATTATTAGGGCTCGTTTACATTAGCTGAATAAAGCTGAACTGAACTGAATAGAAGTGTATTAATTGAACTAAATAGATATGAACTGAACTGAACTGAATAGAAGTGTATTAATTGAACTAAATAGATATGAACTGAACTGAATAGAGATTAACTGAATTGAACTGAATTGAACTGAACTGAACTGAATATAATCTGAAGTAAACAAGCCCTTAGTCTAGATTTTCACCCATATGCCGAGTCCATTTGTGAGTATAATATCACTCGACCCCAGAAGGAATTTAACTCAAAATCCGCCACTAATCATAACCTAAGTTAGCACGTTTTTCATTTAAAAAAACAAAAAGAAAAGGAAAAAGGAAAGAAAATGGGGTAAGAAAACCCTAAAAAGTCCTATGGGAAGAATAAGTGACGATGAAATGAGTGAAGATACATATAGCAAATAAAAGTACAGATTGATGATTACATATGATAGAACCTCAATTAACTGCCACACAAACGAGATGAGAAACGCTATCTATTGAAATTTGAAAGTAAAAGAGCACATTTTTAATTTTTAACTAATAAAAATAAAATACATATATTATACATACTCTTTTTATTTCCAACCACTTCTCTAAATTCACCTACAGTTGCGTAATGACCATGAACAATTTAATTTTGATAAGGCATCTTATCTCCATCTATATTATCTATCTATCCTCAGCTCTTCCAATAACAATATATACCAATTTTAAACTCTTAACCTATCTTTTTATATATAGAGCGATTGGGTTCTATACATAAATATATAATAATAACGATATAATTATTATACACCATCTGTTTCTTTTTGTTTGTTCTCTTAATTTGTATGACGACTAGTTTATATATTTGAATAATGTAATACGAAAAATAAAAAGATATAGAGGAAATAATTATAATTATTAACAAGCGAACAAAACACAGTGATGACTAATTGACTATGTAGCATGAGCCACACAAATGTGAATTAGT
This sequence comes from Salicornia ramosissima, assembly GCA_951394345.1. NCBI lineage: Eukaryota > Viridiplantae > Streptophyta > Magnoliopsida > Caryophyllales > Amaranthaceae > Salicornia > Salicornia ramosissima. The sequence goes on from OX596239.1 coordinate 14,131,047, forward strand.
AATATCACTTTCCAATTCAAACATATGTAGTACTACACTACTACTCCATCAAGGTTTTGGGTTTGGGTGCTTAACTCTCTCCTGTCACACTAAATCGTCTAAATGTAGCTTGTAATTATGGAAAATGATATATACACCCCTTAATTAAAGATGCATATAATGAAAATGTCAAAAATAGAAATATTAACTAATTAAACCAAACCAGAATTATAGGGAACGGTGCATGATTTTGGCATGCATAAATCCCTATTAGATGGTCTTAAGGGTTATATATATTATCATTGTTCTATAATGATTCATTGTTAATTGATAGTTCGTCAATCATTAAATTAATATTGACATTAATTATTGTTTATAAATACAAAGGTACACACTGTACGTGAGTAACAATAGAATAATGGTATTCACGCGACGTGTACATATATATATATATAGGAAGGATTGGCTAAAAACCAAAAGATGGTTGAAAACCAGATAGAAAATGGTTTAAAGGGGTACATTAGCAGTAGCAGGGGGTACATTAGATGTTTAAAGGGGTACAAATGGTTTTTAGCGAAAGTTACTAATATTTACAAAGATTGTCATTAGTAATCACATGTGTACCCCTTTAAGTGTCTAATGTAGGGGTTTTTAGGTTGAAAATGTTTTTAGTTGATCCTCTTCCTATATATATATATATATATATATATATATATATATATATACTAGGTAATGCCCGTGCAATGCACGGCTTAATTTTTTTTAAGTTAATATATAGGATAAAAATATGTTGATGATGATCTAACTAAATTAAATATTTAATTTGCATAAATAATGTAATTGATATTTATTTAATATTTAAGACATTATATAAGAATTTCAAATTGCTTTGGCGTGAAATTATATAACAATTAAGACATTATATTATTGAATAATTAAAAAAACTCAATTAAGACATATTTATTAACTATTTAAATATGACAATTAAGATATTCTATAACAATAAGGAGGACATTCACCCCTAAACGAAATAATTTGGTGTGAAATTTAAATAATCTTTTTTCTCTTCACTGTACAGCTTAGGATAAAATTCAATTGATTTACATTCAGTAAATTTTCAATAAGACCTAAACTATGATTGGATTATGTCACATATAGTCTAGTCATTAGGTATGTATTTAAACTTTAAAATTTTATGGAGAAAAATACATGTCTAAATCGATATAATGAATAAATAATTAGTGTTTGGATTTATATTTTAAAATTGAGGTTGTTCTATGCCATCATTAATCCTCTAAAATTTAATTTGTTTACCTTCTAAAAAAGGTTGGGCGACAATGTACAATCTGAAGACAAAATGTAGGAGAAAGATTGAAAATTGTTTTATGTGCGAAAGGGAAAAAAATTAGGCTTTTCATTTAAAAGGTAATTTTTTTTTGAGAAATAAAAGTATATTTCAGTATTAGACAGTTGAGTTATACATTTTTATTTTCCAAATCCATGACATTAAATCTTGGTTGTAAACTATTTTTTATAAAAAAATAAGGCTATAAACCTTCTTCATTTAATTCTGGCAACAAGTTGAGTTATACATTTTTATTTTCCAAATCCAATGTACTCCCTCCGTAACATAATTCTGGCAACAAGTTTTTTTCACGCATTTTAAGGAAGCGATTTAAGGGTGTAAATGAATAAATTGATCAATTTTTTTTTTAAGATTAGTAATTTATGATCTCAATCTTATTTGTATTAAACCCATTTTGATTAATTTGTTCGTTTACACCCTTAAATTGCTTCCTTGAAATGCGTTAAAAATAACTTGTTGCCAGAATTATGTTACGGAGGGAGTATCTTTTTTCCCATATTAGAAAGATAGGAGCTGCATTTTTTTTTGTTCACTTGAATGTGCATTCAGGAAGAAAAATTTGAAGTTTGAGATGATTTTTTTTTTATTGGTAAGAGTTTTAGATGGGTAAACATTAAATAATAAGGGAAAATAAATATATGTACATAGTTGTTTTAGGGAAAAAAAACAAAAAAACAAAATGCTTCCTTGAAAAAGGGGAGCATTAAATATCATTGTAAATAATTAGAAGGGGGAAAATTAGGAGTTTAGGAGGGAAATTTTGTTTTTAGTGATTTTTACTTTAGTAGATAGTATATAGATAGATATAAATGTATGAACATTTGTATAAAGATTAATGAACATTATTCAAATTTCAAGATTATGCCAAATGAACATTTATTCATTGTAATATAAGTTTTATTTTTATGAAGAACACGTAAGTTCCAATCCTCTAGATCTTCATCACCAGTTTACCCATTAAGAATTATTCTTTATTGTGAGCAGATCGAACATAAGTGGAACATACCCAAATTTGATTTAATTATATATTGTAATAGGTTTGTAATCTTTCTAATATATACCATACCATGTACACTTAGGGCTCATTTACATTAGCTTAATAGAGATGAACTGAACTGAACTGAATTAAACTGAACTGAACTGAATTAAACTGAACTGAACTGAATTGAACTAAATTGAACTGAACTGAATAGAAGTGTATTAATTAACTAAATAGAGATGAACTGAACTGAACTGAACTGAACTAAACTAAACTGAACTAAACTAAACTGAACTAAACTGAATATAATCTGAAGTAAACAAGCCCTTAACCCTAGAGAATTAACAAACAGTAATAGCAAGCTAAGAACATATCGCTTCGATGGAATGACAATATGTTGATGGGATAATTATCTTCAAACTCAAATTAATTATTCATCAATGCAGGATCACCATAAATAATATTTGAGCTTGACAAGACATGGAACGAAAAGACACAACCTTTTTTTTTTTTTTTTTGCAAGTTGATGAATATTTTCCAGGATGTGAAGTCTTTTCCAGAGGAATATATATAAATACATACAGAGGAATATATATATATATATATATATATATATATATATATATATATATATATATATATATGGTTAAAATTAATTTAAGAGGACATAATTATTTCACAATGAGTATTATTATTCAAGGTACAGTACGTCTGTCGTTTGCCTGTTTAGAAACTAGCTAGAGCGAGCCTGCATGCATGCATTTGATAAGTAAATTGAACTTTACCCTAAAATTACACGTTATATTTGCTCTTTTGATTTTATATATATATTTGTTTTGGACTAAACAACAAGTACCATTAAATAATTGAACCATCCATATCTAATTCTATATGAACATAATCAGCTGATCTATCCTTAATTTTTTTTTGGAGAAAATGTTATAAGGAAATCATGAGTTCTTTCTCTCGAAGAAATAACCTGACTTATCTAGAGCTAAAAAAAAAAGAAAATTTAGCTTCCAAATAGAAATATAACAAAAAAAAATTAGCGATAGAGATATAGTATATATGATGATGTATAAAGTATAGGATTCAGTTCCAATACAATGGCGGTGGAGTGCACTTTACAATCGAGATGATGCGTGTTCGATTCTCACTAACCTCACGTACATCTTCAATAAGTCTAAGCAAGGACAATGTCAGCTCGGTATTCCTCTCACGGTCCATTTGGTTTTTGGTAAAAAATTGTGTTAATGGTTTTGGATTTTAAAAAGTGTAATTTTGTTAAGGAAGATCTTCATGGGAAACATATTTTCATTCCCAATCTTGAATTTTCTTATTTTTTATTACCATCCATTACCATTGCCCATTGGGGAGGGTGGAATTAGATCGAAATTGATATTTGTGAAGAAAATTAGATAAATTGGAATTAAACTAGCAACCACTATGGGAATGAATTTTGATTTCCCTTCTAAATTTAGTTATAAAATCATTCCTTTAACACCATTTATAACCGGCTACCAAACAGGCCGTGAGTAGAGAAATCGTACGCTGGGGCCAATAACCTAATCTGTAAAAAAAGAAAATTTACGGCCCGTTTGCATTGGTAGCTGGTCATAAATGATGTTAATGAGAATGAATTTATAACTAAATTTGGAAGGAAAATCAAAATCCATTACCATCCTCCCCATGGTAATGGATGGGAATGGAAAATAAGAAGAAAATTAAAGCTTGGGAATGAATATATGTTTTCCATGGCATTATAAGGTTATTCTTGAACAAAACTACACTATAAATTCATTATCATTGCAACAATTTATTACCAACAACTAAACGGGCCGTTATTGTATATGTATTGTAATGGCAATGCCACCTTCAATAAAGTTCTAAAGTAGCATGCAGATACAAACATGTAAACAACGTGTGGCCTAGATCAGCTGCAGCAAGCATATACGACAACAATGTGTTCGGAGGCAGAGGTCGTGGCTCAGTGGGAGCCGCGCCTCCGTTCCCGGGCCGTATCCTGGGTTCGATTCCTCACCCCATCAATTACTGGGAGCCCACTCGTACACCTTTTCGTCTAAAAAAACAATGAGTTTCGAATTTTATGAGAGTATATGATTTTGAGCTTTGTGTTAGCAATCATCAGTTTTTTTTTTTGCTGAAACCCATACTCTTTGGGCCTAGTTTGTGGGCTAGCCCAACTAAAGTACAAGATTAATATGAAGGCTAAATTGTCCTCATCAGATGTTAGGACTGTTTGGGCCCGTTGACTTGTTGTTTACATAAATAATATTTTATCACTCTTTTATGACGACGACATAGCATTTCTCTCTTTAATTTGCTAAATTGTTGGTATCTTCAACCTCTTTGTCTAATTTACGATTTATAGTTTGGATATTTTCATGAGATATTACTACAAAAATCGCACGATGTAAATGCTTTAATTTATAACCTTTTATTACCATCGACATCAAAAAAATAAGAAAACACATACATTCAAAAATAAATCAAGAAAGCTAAATGAAGAATAAAGAAAAATTAATTGGGTAATGTCATATGATATAAGTCATATAAAAGGGATAGAGCCGACATTTCTCAACTTATACAAGGATTATTTTAATTTTGGTCCAGGTGACCTCAGCAAGTCTCTTGTCTGACGGTCTGGTGGGGTAACTTTTTGTCTAACATTGTAACTTTTTAGCATAAAATCATAACATTGTTTTACAAGGATTTTTTGCTTTGAATAATACAACCTTTCAACGATTTGCAAAGAATAATACAACCTATCGTTTTTTCGTGAATAATACAACCTTGTCCTCAATTTTGCAACCAATGATACAGATGACCTCTATTTAGGTTAAAACTATTTATTTTTTTAAGTCAGAAAAATAAAAAAAAATTAAAATCAAAATATTTTTTAAAAAATAAAAATAAAAATAATTTACCCCCCACCCCACTATCAAAATCAAAATTTAAAAAAAAAAAACAAAATCAAAATTTTTTTTTAAAAAAAAAAAAAAATTATTTTGGAAAAATGGAATTTAATAATCCTACCTTTTGGTGGTCTACTCAAAATAATCTCACCTTTAATTTATTTCAAAATAATCCCACCTTTATACATCATCTGCTTAGAATAATCCCACCAATAATTTTTTCTTCTCAAAATGGAACGATTTTGGGTGATATAGTTCATTTTAAGCAGATGATGTATAAAGGTGGGATTATTTTGAAATAAATTAAAGGTGAGATTATTTTGAGCAGACCAGGTGGGATTATTAAATTCCATTTTTCCTTTTATTTTTTATTTTTTTTAAGTCAGAAAAAAAAAATCAAAATCAATTTTTTTAAAAAAAAAATTAAAATTTTTTTTTTAAAAAAAAATTTCTGATATTTTTAATAATTTTTTTTTGATTTTATTTTGCAATTTTTCTATTTTTTTTCTTTTTTTTAAAAAAATTACAAGGACCAATCATAACGTGACACGTGTCCCTTTAACCTGCTTTATAAATCAAAAACCGATTTTGTATCATTCGTTGCAAAAATAAAGCGTATTATTCACGAATAAACAGAAGGTTGTATTATTCTTTGCAAATCGTTGAAATGTTGTATTATTCAAAGCAAAAAATCTTTTTTACAAAGTTTTGTAAAATATGCAAAAGGTTATAGATTTGTACTAAATGTTATAAATTTTAAGCTAAAAATTATGTCAAACTGTCACGATCTGACAGGAAATTTTGTAATGTGGTATATTCATCCTCTCCCTCTAATTTACAATTCATAATTTGGATATTTTCAGGAGATATTACTACAAATTAAAAGTCGCACGATGTAAATGCTTCAATTTATAACCTTACCATCAACATCAAAAAGATAAGAAAATAAATCAAGAAAGCTAAATGAAGAATGAAGAAAAGTTAATTTAATAAATTAGAAGCTAATTTTATTTATTTATTTATTTGGCAAAGGTACTAGAAGCTAATTGTAAGCTGTAAACTAGAAAACTAGGACCAATCTACATGTGGCTTCATGACAACTCGAACATACATACGACGATGAAGATATAGCTTGGAGTTACAAACTTACAATACTTCCCCTATCTCAAAAAAAAAAAAAATAGATCGCTTTATTTTTCACACGTCCCTTTTTACCACATGAACCCACATGTAAAGGATGTGCATATTTTTATATAACAATAATTGTTTACCAAAATAATACTTTATAACACTTTAAAATTATTTAATCCATGACAACATAACAACACATTGATTGAAATCGCACAAAAAGGCAAATGAAACCATTTTTTTAGGACGGTGGGAGTATATACTTTCAGTCATTAGATTCGTCTACCATGCATGTGGTCCTCCAGAGTCTAGAGTATGCTTGAAGCGCCAAACTATACTAACAAATCTTTAGATTTGACAATTATATTCCAGCTTAGTTATTGACATTTGCACATTTATGTGCATTTTCTTCACCTTTTAAAAAAGAAAAAAAAGCAATTCAGATTAGGTTTAATAACGTGTAATAAGTTTGATAAGGTTTGATGAAATCCAATTGTTTCTTATAATCATGGCTAATAAATTTTATTCAAGTCGAATCAGTTAGTTTCAATCATGTTTAATAAGTTTAAATAAGCTTGGTTCAGATACATTCAGATATAATAAATTGAAGTGAACGCGACCTCAATTGTAGGGAACTTAATTCGGTAGCCAATGATCAAGTTCCAGTGTAATATAGGGCACTGAGCTATCCTCGCACCTTCAAGATGTAAGGTTTGATTCTCACAAATAATAAATTCTCCTAATCCTTCGAGCAATACCAGCGTCATGAGAAGAGCCACAAAGTAGGGTACATCCATCTTATCATGTTAAAAAAAAAAAAAAAAAAAAAAAAAACCAATTCAATAGATGACTTAAGTCTTTTGGTTGCAATGACTCAAATTTTAGATTTGAACCTCACTATGTGCATGTGGGACAAGTCCTTAACATCATCCGTTTTAGGTGCATGTGTTAGTTTTTAAACAATCAAAAAGTTTTGGATTAGTTCTTACTCGAGACCTAGTACCATCCAACCTACCAATCTGGAAAAAAAAAAAAAAAAATACAGTTCAATGCATTTTGGGATCAATTTTCCTACTGAACTATCGATAAGCTAGCTCTTTAATCATTGCATCCTATAATTGGTAGCTCTTTTTAAAAAGATAAGATGACGATTGTTCATTCAACGAACCAGTGTGAAACCACAACAGTTCGCAGTTGCCATGGTTACGGATTACAAGAGAGTTTGGGAAGAATTTGAAGCAACATATGATTACCAAGGAGTCGCAAGAGCAGTTGATGTGAACAAGATTTGATCCTGATTTTTAGCACTATTTCGCAAGACTTTAACCAACAAATCTAGTTGGCATCCACACAAACTAACAGATAAAATATGTGTATTTATATGTTAATACTACATATGATCCTCTGATAACAAGCATTTCAACAAAGTGACAACACCTCTGCAGCAATCATATGTAAATACTACAATTTTATTTTAGCATCTTACTCAACACTAGGTGCCTTACTAGCACAAAACTCACAGTGAACTGATGCATATTCATGCATTCACCTTTGGTGCCCAACCAGCAACCACATGTTCTTTCGCCGCTTTAGTTTTTTCAAAGGACTCGAGAGAGAAGAGCAACTGCAAGTTAATTAAATCATCAACTCAAAAACACAATAAACCAAATAAAATACTGTGCATTTCAAAGCAAATTTGATTTTGAACTGAATAGAAATGCAAGTACTATTCTGGATGTAGCATTATATAGGCATTTCTCCATTGTTTTTTAAAGCTTCTTATTTTAGCTCCTTTATGTGCATTATTAATCTGTATGTAACAAAAAACTCATTTTCTTTTCTTATTCAAAATGAAATATAATAGTAATCACAGGGTAGCAAGATGTCTTATATTTGTTCCATAATGACCTTCAGCTTGCACAACCAGTAAATTAAACCTTGTTTTTTTCATCTCATTTTACAAGTTCAGCCAAGATTAGCACAAAAAACATAATCGCTAAATGGTGGTTAGTGTAGACTGCAAGTGATGAAATGAGAATTCTGTTACATACTTACAAAGTGAAGTGCAAACTTGGGTACCAAACTTTGATAAAAGTTGCAGTTTGAGTACCCAAGTTGTAAAAGTTGGTAAAAAAAGTACTCTCCACTAACACCGTTAAAAATTCCGTTAGTTTCTTTTGTTAATATTATTACTTTAATATATAACCTTTGCATTATCATATTTAAAAAATGTATGTAGTGTCACTCTCTTTACCTTTTTTCACTTTCCTTTTTTGTTTCATTGTTTCGTCTTCCTCTTGATTTTAGTACAACCCTCATCTTTTCAATTTTTATCCCTCCAATATTTAATAATTTAGGAGACTCTTTGATTGTAAAAGCTCCAAACCCCCAATAATGGAGACACCTATTTTTTTTAACAATTTTATATTTTATATTTTTATAAATAAAAAACTTATTATTAGCTAAGTAACTAACTTAAGAAACTACTTCCGCTAAAAAAAAATGTACGAAACTACAATGAATGCAGATATTTATTAAAAATCATATACCAAAATGTAAAATTCACATAATAGCTATTGATATTTTTTGGGTGGGATATTGGTTTTTTCGGGTACTTGCTATAATTGTGTTTATTTATTAAATACAAGAATAGCTAATTTTTTTTACCATCAGGTCTTTGTCCATGATTTTGGTGAGTATTAATATCAATTTAGTAATTTTTAGTAGTTTTATGGCATTAGGAATTATAATTAAATATTAAAAGTTCCCTTAAAAAATTCAAATGCTAAAAGTTAACTTAAAAGAATTATGTTTAGAGTACCCAAACTGCAACTTTTGCTCTTGGGTACCTAAACTGCAAGTTTTATCAAAGTTGAGTACTCAACTTTGCTCTTAACTCCATACTTACATTGCATAGGATATTAGGATGGCCTGGTAATACTATTGGATTTCAAAGAAGAAAATGGGTGATGCTACATCCATAACGTCTAAAATCAATGCAATTTTAGAACCATTACTCACCACCGGATTACTAAAAACTAAAAACTTTTTTACAGGCAAAAAGCACTATTTTCCCAAATGTATTCTACAATAAACATTTATTTTTTAAGATCATTGCAGCTGCTACAGAACCAAGCTACCTGCTATGTAGCATGGGTACTTCATATGAGTAGCCGTCACCGAACCCGATTCGTCCGATTCTGATTCTTCATGTTATAATTGGACGTACCCATTAACATTATTTTTTTAGATTTGCTGTTTTCAGTCCCCGTATTCGTTTCCGAACCCGTTCTCGACTCAGTGCAACCTAGGCTACCCGTCACATAGTTAAAATGGGTTCCAGAAGCCTACGAAGCTAAAAACTGACAGGTTATAAAGACATGAAATAAAGATGAAGAGAAAATAGATTAATTAGGAAAATTGAATTTGGTCATTCGATCAATTAATTAGAGTAAAGATGGGATTATTAATACCAATTTTTATATTTGAATATAGAAAGTAGCTTCAAACAAAAAGAGAGAAACTTGAATACTACACCTTTTTCAAATATGTATTTACCCTCTCCTGATAGTATTTAGGTCCAACAAAGGACTTTATTTTCAACGTGAAGTACAAATGGAGGCATTGTTCCTCACAAAACTTGACCTAAAGTCCTAAACTATCCACCTAATTTGCATTAAGGACTTGCCTAATGACAGATATCAAACTTTTACACTACTACAAAACTTATTTTACAAAAATGAGCTAAAGAAATAGATGGTGACCCAACAATCACTAAATAACCAAACCTTATCCCCCTTAAATTCTACATCACAAGTAATAAAATATAGGGCAGTAAGGGAGCAGGCTCTAATACAAAATGTACAAAGGAAAAATAGTACATAATACTTAATTAGTCAAGTTATATAAACAAGAAAGATAAATCACAAATGTGATCTCTTTAATCACATCAAGTCCAATGATATTTTGACTTATACCTCATAAGTTCGTGACACACAAAAAGTCAAAACCTACAACTTACATACCTAACATATTCAAAGGGTAGGAGACTATCATGTATCAACAAACAAAAATGTACTTTTAATTTGAGATGTAATTAAGTGCAGGAGCCAAAATTCTCACCTTCATGTAGCTACAGACATAAGACAAGTTTTCTGGAACAGACCATCCTTTAAAGTGGCCAAGAGCTGTCTCAAGATGGAAGAGCTTCGGTGCTAAGCTCAAATCAACAGCAGTAACGTTCTTTCCGCAGATATATGGCCCCTGTCAAAGCACAAGGCCGCATAATGTAAATCAACGAAAACAATCTGAGGTTTTCAAGGGAAATAGCAATCTTTAATTATCTTTATACATACATGAGATTTGAGATGATCATCTAGTGCCTTCAATTCATTAAGCAGAGCCTGTTCTGATCCATCATTTGCATCCTTGCTCTTCAAGAAAGTCACAAACGTTGAAAAGATCTTAGAGCCCCTGGATTCAGAAAATATTAAGTGACAAGCAAAGTGAGCTGAAAAGTAGTGATGAACATTTTTGGTTGGCACAATCACAATAAACCCATAAATTCTGTCATTTTATTCCTCAAGACACTCCCCTATATGTTTTTAACATACCAGATACACCTCTGTGATAAACAAAACATATTCAACAACATTATTAGCCTCACAAAACCCCAAACAAGATAAACCAAATCAACATGATGGCAAATTGTCAAGTGGGTGGGGTAATCTGTTCACAATGAGCTCCTACCTATAGGCTATGTTACCCGGACTCTTTGTTTCACCCCAAATACCAGTATCGGACACTTGATCCTTGGACATTGGCATGACACTTGGACACTTCATAGTGAACCAAAAACATTATATTTTTCATAAAATTGCCGTGTTTGATACTTGAAAACATATCCTTGTCCGATGCTTCCAGCAGAGTCCGAGTAACATAGCCTATAGGTTGTCATTTTGACTCATTGCCATGTCCTTGAATTGGAGACCATTGTTAGGCTGCTTGATTCAAAAAAAATGAGCAATGAAAAAAAAGTAATATGGAACTTGATTACAATAGTCTGATTAGTGTAATATGAAGCTACAGTGCTGGACTTTTTAGGCCATGATTACCATCTTATTCCTTGAAAAAAAGAAAAGTGAGACTTTCCTCCATGAAGCTACAAGGTACTCCGTACAAAGTACTGTAAATCTTTGACCAATATATGACAAGAATTTCATGTTTTTCTATTGACTGAAAACATAAAATCAATCTCTAAGTTTGTCTGACTTCAATAGCACAAGTCCTTTTACATCCTAAAGATGGAAATTAGCATAATTGCTGCACCATAACATCAAAAAATAAAAATCCACATAATTTCAAAAGGAATTCACAGGTAACAAGAGCATATAAGGAAACTTACACAGATGTAAATTCAGGGTTAGGAGAAAGAGATGGTTCAGGATATTTCTCCTCAAGAAGACCAACAATGACATCAGAATCAGACACCCATTTTCCATCCCACTTTATCACTGGCACCTTCCCTTCTGGATTAATCTCCAAAAACCTTCATATTTTTAAATTTTTTTTAAAAAAAAAAAAAAAAAAAAAAAAAAAACACAAACCCACTTCAAATTCTACCTAAAAAAATCAATCTAAAATCAAACAACAAAAATACTAAGCTAAAATGAGGTGGGAAAGATCAAATTTAATACCAACTGGGCTTGTTACTGACATCGATAAGGTGCATCTGATAAGGGACTTTCTTCTCTTCCAAAGTTAGGAGAGCCCTTTGAGAAAATGGACCTGAATTAACATCAGAATCGTACATTAATCATTAAAAAACAAGAAATTAGACAGAAATTGAAGGTGAAAGAAGAGCAGCTTACAATCGCCTAGGACATCGGGAGCACCAACAGCAGCTTTGACACAAATCTCAATTGCCATTTTTGAATTGGGAAGATCAAAGAGAAGTTCAGTTTCAGACAATAGAGAGAGAGAACGAATGAATGAAATAATTTGTTGAAGGAAGCTACTAGAGACAGTGTAATATAATGCCAAATTGGCAACAACGGATAATTTATAAATGGAATGTTCGCTATGTTCAGCGTGGAAATCAAGCTCAAGGTGGCCTTCCACTCGCGGGCCTCGACCACCCTTTGTCTTTTTTCCAGTGGGATTTTTTTTTTTTTGCATAAAAGTGGGCTATATTATTATATAAGCCTAGGAAGGAGTCATGCCGTCTCCTTGAAAAATCTATAATGCCTTTTTTTATTAAATAAAGTTATTATAAATTTTTAATTTTTTAAAATGAAAATATTACAAAATATAAAATTCGTAAAAATAAAATAAAAATATCAAAATGTATATTTTCGAATTCTATATAAATAGACGTCTCTTTTGATATAGTTTGTCACACAAAACTTTTACCTTTTGATTATCGTAGATATTTGATAGTTGGTTTTGTTAATTGTTGTGGAATGAACGGATGACATGGGAAAATTTAATGGTGATTATTTAAATGAGTGTGAATCTAACAAATATTTCAATTTCTCGAACAAATTTTTTTCGATTTTTTAAAGATATATTTAAAATATAATCACTCGCACGAAAAGCGTATATAGAAGACTAGTTCTATATAATCAAAAGTATTAATTGAGAATTTATTTTGGGATATAAATATAATTTTATCAGTAATTTATATAACCAAAGTATAGTAGAGCATATACTTTGAGACGAACTAAAAAGAAAAGTGGAACATTTATTTAGCAACAGAGGTAGTAGTAAAAAATACAATAAGACTATACGAGTACCGATTGGAGCATAAACTGTACGGGCATATCGCACATGTGCCCATAGGCCCGTCCCTTAGTCCGAACCCGTCACAAATTCACCGTAAAGACAGTACTACTTTCATTCATTTTTGTTAGTTATGTATAGAATCTTTTTGTAAAATAAAAAAAAAAATTAAGCGTAACTAAAAAAAATATTAATGCAAATATTTTTTTAACAAGAGGATGGGTGGTCAAGAATCAAGATCTTAGAATTTCAAACAAAAGATCATAAGTTTGATTCGCACCGCACGTATTTGTGAAGGTTTTTTATCTTCCTCTTAAATATGAATTCGTGTGTTGATTAAATTGGGTCGGATAACTTGCAATTGTACCTGATTGAAAGTCTAATACTCTACACATTATCATTATCAAACTAAAAAAGTACAAATATTTTTTAACAACAAATTCCCTCAATTTCTCCATTGCCACACCGCAAGAGTTTTGTTTCTTCGTATGTCCTATTCTTCTACTGGGCTGGCAAGTGGCAAGTGGCCACACATTTGCCAAATTGTGTGGCTGTGTATCACAAGACAAACAACATGTTTTTTTAAATAAGGCTAGACAAACAACACACCAAGTAAAAAATACTTTTTTCATAACATAAAACTTTTAAAAATTGTTTGCACACATTTTGAGAAGATGATTTAAGTGTGTAAATGAACGAATAAGTCAAAATAATTTTAATATTAGTAACTTATAAGTTATACACTTATAATTACATTCGTGCTTGTATTAAAAATATTTTGACTAATTCTTTCGTTTACACCCTTAAATTATTTCCTCAAAATGTGTGCAAAATCAATTGTTGAAAGTTTTATATTACGGAATGAGTTTTTTTTTATTGCAAATGGTAAAGAAACAAAAAGTATAATAAAATTTACAAAAAGTATTTTTAGGGATAATGTTATATTTGGCTTGTTCAATTACCTCTATTCTATAAATATAATAAAAATTACAATTGGAAGAAGCCAAAGTAGCAAGTTAGTAATGCTACAAAAACTGGAAGAAGGGTTAAATGTAAAAAGATACACACCTAATTTAATTAATCGATATCTCATCTGACTATATATTTTATTATATGTATTGTACTACATCTGTATCGCAATACTCGCTACATAAGTAGATAACACGGACTCTTAAACAAAAAATGGATTTAAGGAGAGAAATAGAGTGAAAAATAAACAATTAATTGGATCCACAACAAAAATAAAGTTAAAAAAAAATAAAAAAGCAACACATGGGTAACTTTTATAATAAATCTAGCAAAAAAATATTTGTTGTAAGTATTGTGTTACAGCTTAAAATAGTAAAAGTTGCGAGTGTTGTGATACGGAGGTAGTATAAAATTTGAGATAATCAAAATTAGGTAGTGTTTGGATATGTGGAATTCATTTTAAATGGATGAATTCAATTTCTAAAATTGAAATGGTATAATTCAAATGACAATTATTTGTTTGTATTGTTTTTAGAATTTTAAATGACATGGTTTTGTTAAGTATTTGAAATACTCAACATTTGTTTGTTAAGTATTTGGGTTGGGAATTGGGCCAAATCCAATTCTAAATTTTTTTACTTGCCAAACATGCAATTTGGCCCAAATCCATCATTTCAAATGAAATCCTTGTATCGAAACATAGGAAGCACTTTTTATCCCCAATAGGAAGCACTTTTTATCCCTACCGGTTAAGTGTAAATAATTTCTCATGTGTTGGAGAGATGATAAAGTGATTCAAGATGTTATGAGATGTTTATAAGTGGAACTTTTTAATGGCATTATCGTAAATATTGTTTCAGTTGTTATAATGTCATTAAAAAGTTCCACTTATTTACCAAAATGTCACTGTTAGATGTTTATAAACCTCTAACAGTGAGGAATTAGGCATTTCCCATAACATTGAAACTGCTATGTAGGCTTTTGATTATATATTTTCACCATTTTTACATAAAATTACATGTATGTCTCAAAATTAAATAGAAAAAAGTACCAAAAATTGGCATACCAAATATTGAAGAGGGGATTCTGTTTCTGCAATAGCCTCACCATCAACAAGAGCACATAGAGCACCTGACCTACCAATGTCCATCCCTTCATTTTTTCTTTTTTCAAAGCTTCCATTTGATGATGACACTAACTTGCTAATTTCCCTTTTTCCAATTGCATTACATCTAACCCTTCTTCCACCATTTCCTGAAACTTTTAATTCTGCATTGTTCAAAAAAATTGGAGTATCAATCTATTAACCTGAACTTGCAAATTTGACAATGTCTTAAAAAAAAAAAAAAAAAAAAAAAAAAAAAAAAAAAAAAAAAAAAAACAGAGGACATGAAACAATGACTTCAACTCCACGAAAACAGGAGCAAAAATTAAAATTAAAATTAAAATAAGAACAATAAGAAGAAGAAGAAAAGGCAAATATATACCATGGTGATTGAAAGTAAAGCAAGAAATATAGCATGTTAGTGGGTGGACTGCTGCTTGCATTCTCTTCCTTTCCTTGTATGTTTTCAGTTTTGTGTGCTATCTCTCTCTCTCCCGCTAGGATATGATTGGCTGTTGCTACTTACCAGGAATCCTTTCTTTTTTTGGGTTTTTTTTTTTCGTTTCTTTTTTCCCTTGGCATTGGTTGGACAAGGATGCAAGTGGGGCAAAGTGGGGCAGGGTGGACTGGGTGGTTCCAAATTTAGCGGGGATAGTATGAAAATTGTATTACTGTGACTCCGTGAGGATGGGGTGGTTTTTAAGTTACTTTCACCCCATCCCCGTCCCACCCTGTCAATATTCGCCTCGCCTCACCCCGTCGTTCCACCTCGTACTGTCTTTTGTATGAATTTATTTTTAATTTTTTTAATGAACTACATAAACATATTGAAAATAAAATGGATAATATATATTTTGAGGCTTTTATATTATTATTATAAGGCTTATGGCTTTTTTGTTCAGAAAATCAGAAACTCACTCTCATACTCACAATTAACAAACTATACCTATGGGTCTGTAATGGGAATCAAGCGAGTTTGGGGCGGGTATTTGATGGGTGGTGGGGCGGGGAACATGGGTATTAGGCTGGTATGGATACCCATCTGGGTGATGGGGCAGAGATGGTTCACTATATATGTAATACCTCGTATTTTTGTACATTTATACATGTATTTTTATACGTATTTTATAATCTATACACATATTTTATATGTCTACGAATTAGGATTAATAAAATGGTTTAAAGTCAATATTTACAAATTATTATTTATTGAGTATTTAAATAATTTGCGTATATTTATAAAGGGTTTAATAAAATCATATTTAGAAATAATATTAAAGGTTTTAATTTTGGGCGTCATTTACAAAAATAAAATATTCTGATTCGAAAAAGGTCAAAAGTTTTATTTCCACTGTCGCAAGTCTAACCCAACGGAAAAGCCAAATTGGACCCAATCTTAATATATACCCATAACGTAAATCCAAAACACATCAAACCCTAAATTAGAAAAAAAAAAAAAAAAAAAAAACAAACTCTACTTTTCTCTACAATGAAGAAGAAGAAAGGGGAAAAGCAATGAACAACAACAGCAGCAATCGGCAGCACCACCACCGACCGATCACTCTCCACCGCGTCACCGCCTGTCTGCGGTGGTCCCTCGTTGGAGCCGCGCCACCTCTGCTGCCCTGCGTGGCTGCGTGGGGTTCTGTTCAAAAGAAAAAAAAATCAGTCTTCTTCTCCACGCACATCCCGGAACCACCACCGGAGGCCACCACTGTCCTAAAGACCGCCGCCCCTGACGCCGACGACACTGCAGCCGGCCGCCGGCTGCCTGCCGCCCTCTTGCTGCGGTACTGTTTAATTATACATATATAAAAAAAAAGGATTTCTTTCTTTTAATTAATTTTTATCTTGAGTTAATCTTGTTTAATTAGTTTTAAATCTAAATTTATATTATGGTTCTTGTATGGGTTTGATTTTGATGGTTTTTGATTCTGATTTTTATGTTTGTTAGGGTTTGAATATTGGATTTTGTATGTATTGTTTAAAAATAGTTTAAACTCCAGAATTTTGATCTTTTATGTGTTGTTTATATCTGTTTTAATCTTAATCTTAGATCTGTTTATAAAAAAATTTGAAATTCTATTTTGCTTATATTTATTGAAAATTTCAGATTTGAGTATTGTTATCATACCCTTATATAAACTTGTTTAAATGATGTGTTTTACGATTCTATACACTAAGGTTAATTTATATATGATGGTACTTGATTTTATAAACTTTTAAACCATAAAATATGGATTTTTGGAGTTTTAAAGAGGTGTTTGAACAATTTTAGAGTTGCTGAAATTTTACTAAAAGAGGGTTAAATGGTTATTTTCCGGTTATTAATGCCCTATAATTTAATATATGATTTCTATTTGATTTTATATGGTTTTCGGGGCTTGAAGTTTTGCTTTCATAAAGTTTTTGAAAGTTTTAAGTTGCTGTGATTTTATTTTAAGTGTCTTAAAGTAAAGTTTTTTTTTTAGAAATAATTGTTTTGTGTGCGGTAGTGATTAGGAAGTATCGGGTAGCGTTAGAGCTTTAAAATTCGTGCTTCGAACGTTTTAAAAGGCCTTTTAAATAATTTTATACGCGTTTGAAATTTTTACTGTCGTACGCTAAGGCGATATTACGATTATTTAAATTATTACCTAATGTTTATTTTATTTAGAGGGCACAAAAACATAATTTTTGAATTAAAATAAAAGGTTAAAAGTAAATTCTGAATAAAATTTAGAGGCTGAAATTTTGTAATATATACTTAGGATAGTTTATATGTTCAAGGGAATTAATTAGTCCCATATTTTATTGTAGGAGACTTTGAATTCAGGGAATTCAGTTAACTGTGGCTAATAGAGTATACTATACCAGGTACGCGTGTACACAGAACTTGTCCCTGATATAGCAGCATGATTAGGGGATTGTGTGACTATGATGAAATGTTGTGCATGTATATGTATGGGTGCATGTAGCTTGGAAAATAAAGGGGGTTGTTTGTCTATATAATTCTCTATGTTGTGAAAAACTATCAAGTAGTGTGAACTTCCCAGTGTGGGTTGTTGTTTATGATTATGGAAAAGAAAGGATATATATGTTGCAAGTTAGGCAAGAGATTTGTGATAACTCACCTGTTAAGTCTAGAGGTATTGTTACTCGCTCCCTTTGGGAGATTGAGACTCGGTAGTATTTTGTTTTACTCGCTCCCTCTGGGAGATTGAGACTCGGTAGTATTTTGTTTTACTCGCTCCCTCTGGGAGTTTGAGACTCGGTAGTATTTTTACTCGCTCCCTCTGGGAGAATGAGACTCGGTAGAAAGATTGGCTAAATAAAATTGGTTATGTGATCACCTAGACCTAGAGGATTTAAAAATGGAAAGTATTGCGTGTTGCATTGATGTTGAGTGATGTCTTGTGTGGGGTGAGTCTTCACAATTATTAATTAAATATGATAAATCACGTAAAGCGAAAGAGGATTCACACCAAAACTCTTGGAACGTATACACCTTGAGTATGAACACATGGGGGAAGTTAAATAGCTTCCTACGAGGGGTACAAGACGTTGTTCACCCTTGTTTATTTTTATTATTTTGGCCTGGGATCCCGCCACTCTTAAGTGGCATCGTTTTTATCACTCGACTTGCAACCGAGTGGGGCTCTGGTGGGCATGGTTACTTATCTTTGGAAACCCGTTCGATGTTGAATCCAAATCTCCTTATAAACTGATAGAGTCTAGGATGTATGGGATTGGTCCTATAGTGTATAGCAGGTTATCATTTGTATTATTTATTCATGTTATATTATATGTGCATATCTTGTTGTATATATGTACTCATCTTTTGCTGATTACGTGCTTTTGTGTGTGTCTTCTTCGGTCATGGCCCTCGCCTTAATGACCCTGTGATGAACCAATTTATACACTTGTATTATTTGGGAACAGAATTGCACAGGTTAGCTAGATGGGCGAAGTTCAAGCATTCGGCATATGCATTGTTATGGGATGGGTGTGACCCGAGAGTTCATGGTTTTTCAGATTTGAACTTATTATTAAATGTTATTTCATTTATGTTATTTATTCCAAATAACAGTCGTTTTCTAACTAAGGACTTTAAAGCTTTGACAAGTTTAGTTTAACTTAAAAGGCATTTTAAGTTTGATTTAAGTTTTATTCCGCTGCAAAATTCTGAATAAGCCGAAACGTTTTCACACGTGGCGGTAATGCTTTGGAAATTTCCTTTCAAATGTATTTTATGTCATAACTTTAAAAAAAAAATAAAAAAAATATTAGGATTGTCAAGTAGGGAATTTTCAGGGTGTTACAATATATCTCCGTTGGGGCAGGGATAGAAATTATACTCGTCGTGGGGATGGGGATGAAAATTATTTCATAAGTAGATGGGAATGGGAATAGAATTGCAATATCCGCCCCGCTCCATCCCAATTGCATCCCTTGGACCTTAGCCAAATTGGTAGCTAACCGCAACCTAAAAAACACCAACTGAAGTACATCAATAATAAAACAGAATTACCACTAAAGGTGGCATCGCCGGAGCCGATACAACTTATGGGTGGCAAATGGACACGACACGAGTTGGGTTTACCTTGGCACGAGTTCGCCTATGGCACGACAAAACACGACATGAGAGGTACACACTTGGATTTTGGCTGTGTATGGGCACTGGCGAATTTAGAAATAATTTATAGTTGGGTCATAATATATTTTATAAATTTTATTGAGGTCAATTAAACAACATTTAAGGATCTGTTTGGTAGGATTTAAAATGTTTTCACTAAAATTATTTCTCGTTTTACATTATTTGGTTTGGAGTAAAACGTAAAACTTGGGGTGAAAAATAATTTCCCACCTTATTGAAAACATTTACTCCCCCCAAATTGGGTGGAAAATATTTTACATTACAAATGAAAGGAAAACATGCATTTTCCGTCACAATTAAAGTAACTAATTTTCAGTTCCACCAAACAATGAAAAAAGCTTAAAATTGCAAATCATTTTACATTCAACCAAGCAATGAAAAAAGCTTAAAATTGAAAATCATTTTACATGCAACCAAACAACGAAAAAACTATCGGAAAATGAATTTTCTAACGTAAAAGGTTTTTCATGGAAAACTGTTTTCACCTGAAAATGTTTTACACCATAGTGACCATACCAAATGGACCCCTAAATGAAAAAAAATTACAAAATCCGAAAAAATTTATTGGTAAACAATTTTTTTTTCATACTCAAGTGGGCCACGTAAGAGTATTGCATTCGTGAAACCATAACTATGCATAAACAATTCAAACTTTGATAAAAATCTGACACGAGCATTACAGAACAACATGTCATGTGGCACGCTCAGTATGAACAAATTCTACAAAACACAAAACATTATCACTAAGGCACAAGGATAATTATTGCAGCATGACACGAATTTTTTCTTGGCATGAGCTAGGAACGGCCCGTTGTGGCACTAGGATCGTGGGTTGTCTCGACATGTCACATGCACATATTTTTGTAGTGAGCTTGTATCTTAGAGGGTCTCCAAGGCTATTGTGCTCGTGGATGTTATGGCTAAGCTTAATGATCCTCAGTGTGAGTTGTTGCTAATTTAATTTGTGTGTGTACTGGGGTTTAATTTCAAAACTCTACTTTGCATTGTGCACTTTCCCCCCTCGACATTTTAAAGCGGCTCAACTATCTTTTGATGCCGTTCTTCGAGCTTCTTTCGAGCATATTGTCACTGCTTCAGGGGCCTGTTTTCGGTGATTGACAGTAGCGTCTTTCCACCTTACCATTTGCTTTGGGAGGCTTTGGTGTTTATTCAACGAGTGATGTTCGTCACTATTTGTTTCTTGAGTCGTTTTTGCAGTCTACCGGTCTTCAGAATTCGCTTCTTTGATATTCGGATGCTGTTGAGCCAAGTCGCACCTACGATGTTGCTCTGGCTCTATTCCATGAAACCGTTTGGATTGGCCTTTCGAGTAGCCCTAGTGAGATCGTTTCCCCAAATTCATGAAGAGATAGGTAAATATATATTTCACGACGGTTACAGCACCTGTGGAATCCACTTTCTCCTTATCTTCACGTCAGGTTGCTTTATGGAAATCTCAACAAGGGGATCATACATTTGTCTGGCTAAGGGTGGTCCCGATCTCAGATTTGGGTCTAATTATGAATGGTAAGGCTTATTATTGTATTCTTTGTTACTGGATGAGAGTTCATTTGTTCTTGATTTCGGTGTTGTGTTTGACTTACTCAATGGTTTTTTATGGAGATATTTTCGCTGATCATGTTATGTCTTGTACTGGGATGGTGGGTGTTAAACATCAACATAATGTTGTTCGTGATGCAGTTGTTGATATTTGTTATTGGTCTAGGATTTCTGTTCGGAAGGAGGTTGAATTGATGTTGGGTTGACTGGAGGCCGGGAACGACGTGGCTCTTCGACATGCAGATATGCTTCTTTATTCTTGGGATAGAGGTTTGGATGTTTGTGTTGAATTAACGTGGTCTTCTTCTTTGACACAATTTGAGTTATCTGACTTTGTGCCTGGTTGGGTTGTGCATGTTGCAATTCAGCGGAAGCGACACAAGTATGAGGCTCGTTGCAAGGCAATTGGGTATGGTTTTCTCCCTTTCTCCTTTTCTTCGTTGGGGGAACTAAAGAAGGGGGTCGTGACATTGTTGAAGCGGGTAAATGTGATCAATAAGACTCAAGATATAGGAGCTATCTTCAGCAGACTTTAGTTTGCTATAACCGGAGGAGTGAGAACTGAGAACTGAGAACCCATATTGTATTTCGGGTATTCACTAACTTCTTGTAATTCATTTGATTTTGTAGGTTTTTTTGTTGTATTGATGGTAATAATAATAATAATAATAATAATAATAATTGGAATCTCTTAATGATATGTTGTTCACTTTCCCTCGCATTTCCTGTGACTAATTGGCATTATTAAAAATGCGTTGAATTATACGAGGCAACAACTTGGACGTAATTGATAACGACCTAAACCAATATGCCACCATACTTTGTGTACTATTGAGGTCCTATTTCTTTAGTTTTAATTTGAGACATTATAAGTTAAGTTCAGTTCAGTTCAATTGAACTAATTATTATTATTATTTTATTTTTTTTTTATTTTTGAAAAATTTATTGGAGTGTAAAAACTTTACAAGAAATTAGTGGTCATCCGATATACTATCTGGGCTCAACTCCTTTATTATTAATTAATAATAATTTTTGGAATCACCCAAAATAATCAATGTCTATCATTTTCATTTTGTACAATAAGCTTTTATCAATCATCTAAGTGTTACCAAACAAGTTTTTACAAACAATAGTTAAAAACGTTGGTAAAAAAGTTGAAACTTTAAACTCAAACTCTAAACTTAAACCGCTAAGGGCTCATTCGGGTTTTTTTTTTTTTTTTTTTTTTTTTTTGCCTATTGTTTATTTGAAAAAAAAAAAAAAGTGGTTTGCATTTTTCTATTGCCAGTTTTCAAAATTATATTCAAGTTAATATTTTTAACTAATTTTTGGATCCTGAGTCCTGACATATATCATACTAGCCTTGTATGCACGCTTTGCAATATTTTAAATTTATCTTTTAAGTTGTTTATTTGAAAAAATGAAACATTTTTCAAATTCACACTAATCCACCTAATTATAACAAACTTTTCAATATGGGTATTTATTTATATAGAATTCAAAAATATAAATTTTAGTGTTTATATTTATGAATTTTATATTTTGTAATATTTTCATTTTCAAAAATTCAAAAATTGTAATAACTTTACATAATTGTTAGGAGTGATGCTAATTAAATTTTTGAAAACTTTTGGAGTAATACAGACTTTTCCAGGGACATCTCCCTAACTTATATAATAGAGATATTCATGTGGCTGTAAAAAAACAAAAAAAATAAATTTGAAAACTACAATGTTCTCTTTGACTTATTTTTTCTAATTTTGTCAAAATTTAAACTTATATTATGAGATCTAATCTGATTTAAGTTGAAGAGAACCCACCTTATAGGCTAACATCGATATAAAATGAGCAATAAACTCTATTTGTCAAATGCATCGAATATATTTTTTTTTGGATAATGTGTGAGATACTAGACCTTGAAACCGGCCCCTATTACAGTGAGAATCGAACCCAAAACTTCATGTCTGAAATTCTGAAATCTAACCACTAGGCTATCACTTGATGCTCAAATGCATCGAATCGAATATGAGTATTCATACAAGTGTATACGAGAGCAAATTACGTAATTTGGCGGGCCTATTCAACTTTCCAATGTCGGATTTCGAGTCTTCTCATCTTCTACGTTGACAAGACAAAACAAAGCATCCAAACTTCATCAACGCTGTTTCCATATCAATTTCGATATCATTAAACATAAAATTCCCTCACACCATATTGAAACTTTCTTCCTTAATAATCTTTCCTTCTTTCTATTTCTTCCCACAAATCCGGGATTCTGCCCCCTTTTCTTTCCTTTTTTTCCGTCAATTTGTTTTTGGGTTTTTATTATTTTTGGGCAGAATCCTTTTTTTTTTTTATAGTGATTTTTTTCTTTGATTTGTTATTTTTTTTATTCTTTTGTGACGAATTTTAGGTGATCTACATACTACAGCTTACTCTGGAGCCAAGGTTAGTTGTCAATTTTGCTTTTGGGTTTTAATTTAATTTATAATGGTTTGTAAGTGGTTAATAACTTTTGATTTGATTTCTGCCTTTCTGGATTATAAATAGAAATGGCTTATTTTAAAATTTTAGTGTTATAATGGTAAATGATTGATTATGTCTTCTTTTGTTATTGAGTAGGAGTATTTCTATTGAATGATCACTCTGTACACACTTTTTGTGACTTGGTTAGTTTAATTTCATGGGTTTATGGATTTCTCTGCCCTCTTTATATTTGGGGTTGTTCCAGATTTTTTTGAAGTATTTATCTACTGTTTGATACAGTTAAAAAATTCATCCCAATACCCAATTTACTACTGGAAGTAAGGAGTAAATTTGATGTTGATGATGGAAATAAGATTTTTATTTGCTGAAAACTCATTCATGGGTTATGCACTTATGCTGAATTTCAAGTATTTTGATGATTATTTGTCATATTGCAAGGATTAGTTTATATTCTTATATTTTAAAGTGATTCTATGAGTTTCTGGGTGGTTGCTACTTGCTAATGCAGTTATGCATATTTGACAGTAGGTATCTAGTGTAGCTGCAGCATTAGATTTGTGTTTACTAGTTTTGAGATTAAATAATTGAAAGAATGAGTTGTATTGAGCATATGCTGTACCTGCCATGTTGTACTTATGGTTGTTGAAAGGAGTTTAAACAATTACAGTATATAGAATGTGGGACTAATACCCTGTTATTTTAGACTGAATTAATCTTATCTGAACTGAACTAAGTTAAATCCTTGGCTCTTCGGGAATTGAACTGAATTGTAATTATCATACTGGGAAGTGATTTTGGCACTCCAATATGTGAGTATAGTATAGAGAAATGTGAGAAGTGTCAAAATCAAAATTGAAGTGCCAAAATCATTTGCCATACATAATACAGATATCTCTGTCATATTTCTTTAAGGGTCCTTGAATACTGAATTCTGTTCATTTCTTTGAATTTTCATAGCAGTTGCTGATAGATAGTTGGGAAATGGGAACAAAAAGAAATGAGTCAAGTGTTCTTGCAAAGTTGATGGGTATTGACAAGCCATCACCCCCGTATATCACAGGACGAAAGCATAGGGCTCTCTCTGATAGCTATCTTCAAAATATTGCTTTTGTTGCTAAAAGGGAAAAAACATGTTCATATTCAGATGATGCGGATTTGTACATGAATGTTATTGGGGATTCAAATGAATTTTCACAAAGAGCTAGGGAGTCCTTTCTTTTTGGAAAATCATATTCGTCGCCTTATTCTTCATCTGGTGAAATGAAACGAACTAAACCTGGGTTTGATCGAAGTAATGGAGTTCATTTGCAAGAAAAGAGAACAAATAGCTCATGTAACAGTAGCAAATCTCCAATTCAAGAGTCTCTATCATCTCAGGAAACAGCAAAGCAAGTTACCCGGCAAGTAATGCATAGTGTATGGCATAGTCGTGCAGAATCATTCAGTTCTAGCCCTAGCACTGAAAAGATTTCTGAAATTGAAGATGAGGCAACATTGACTTCATTAAAGAAGAAACATGAAGCTTCTCCATTAATTTCAGTCAAGGGATCTACTAGCAGTAAAATTCGAAAAGCCAAAAAACAACTCTCCGAAAAATGTAGGAGAAGAAAAAACTCTCAAGATGACAGCAATGCTTTTACAGCCGGTGTTAATGGATGTTCGTCGGTTCATGGTGGCAGGTATTTGTCAAAATCAGTACTCTTTCCGTCTGCCTGGATTCCTAGAAGCAGAACAAAGGATTTTACCTTGGATAAAAATTGGTGTTTGAGCCAAGAAAAGATGGATAGTGGCGTAGAGGACGATGATTTTGGGCATAAATACGAACGATCATGTCGATCAATACCCGAATCTAGTATTCATCAAGAATTTTCAGTAATCTTCAATGATACATTGAAGCATGGGGCAAAAAACTCGGGCGAAGAGACTTTTACAGTGACTGAGTCCTTAAGTAGCATGTCCACGTTTTCAAGCTCAGAAAGCAGGGGTCATAGAATTCTGAATGAGATTGGGTGCGGGCAATCCGGGCATCTACAGAAGGATGTTTCTCATGATAAAACTGTTGATTGTTTATTAGTAAGCTGTAACTTTGCTCCTCTTAGTTTGGGATCAGGGGAAGTTGCTGATGAAGAGATTAAAAATAAGAACAAGTCTGCTAAACTTTGGAGGGAGAACTTGTCAGCTAAGGAAGCTGCATGCATTTTGTTAGGTGATAGAGAATCTTGGAAACATCAGGTAAATTCTACTATGCCATACTATTATTATTATACTTCACATTATGGTAGTGTAACTTTTTTATTTGATATTTGGTCTTGTAGGCTTGACAAAGTAGATGGCACTTGAGCTGTACTAGGAACCTTTTTTTTTTAATGACTTTTTAAAAACTAAACTACAACTTTTGACTCCATGTTTTATTGTGTTCTGATTTGGTCTTTGTAAGGCTCTAAAATTATTGTACTTCTGTCTGGTTCTCTGGGAAGAATATTCTATCCAGGTGTTTTAGAAGTCTGTTTTTATTAGAAAAGTAAATCAACTCTTTGAGTTATACATATGGGGGAGGGCATGCAAGTAATAAGGTTCGAATCCAGTATCTCAAGGGTACGAGGTGGGAGTGAGTATCACTCCTCTTGACCTTAGAAGTCTTTGTTGACTTTAAATAGTCTTTACTTTTTAATATGGAGTATACAGATTTCCAGCCTAGCAAAATTGTGTTTGATTAGTATGGGTACTTCATTTGACCACCGTCCCCGCATCAGGGGAAAATTCCGATTTTTATTTTACTTTTTGGTTATGTTCCCACTGTACCACCTATTGTCATATAATTTAATTTTTAAATTTTCCGTTTTCAGTCTCCTTAGTATATTCGTTTTTCCCTCGTCCCTGACTCGGTGTTCGAGCCTTGGTTCATTTGACAGAAATAATATGCTATCTGTAATTTTTCTTTTTTCCAATTTGGCATTTCGAACTAGTAAAAAAAAAAAAAAAAAACTAGTCCATGATCATGTTTAGTCTACTAGAGTAATGCTTCTGAATATGCTTCCTTACTCCATTATGTCAATTTTGCAGCCTCAAAACAAAAGTAATACTTCTGAGCCAGGATCTCCTGTAAGTTCATTAGAAGGGCCAGAATCTTGTAGGCATTTCCCAATTGCTACTATGGATGCAGAGGAACAGTTAGCAGTTTCAGATTCAGAGAATGACACCCATGGTTAGTTAAAAAAAACGGAAATATATTTTTTAAAGTAATAACCTTTGCCCGTTCTTCTTAAAGTAAGTCAACCTTCGATTAGCTAGGAATAGGTTAACCTTGTATCTACTTTTACTATAAATGAGTTAAATCACAAACATTGTCCTATTAAAATGTGACACATCACACACGTCATGATTTCAATGTCATTAACTCATTTACCGCAAAAGTAGATACAAGGTTAACTTATTCTCGGATAATTGAAAGATTGACTTATTTTGAGAAGATTAGACTCAGAGAATGACACCCATGGTTGGTTTAAGAAAATTGTTTTAGTGATTCTCATTTCAAAACTAATGTTATCTCTTAAACTAAGACTATCCACTGTGTTTGTAGAGTTGCAAAGAAAGCTTCAACTGACAGATACCATGTCTTTAGAATCAGGATCAGAGGGACCTAGTATGGTGGTGTCTAGTGAAGAGGGTGATGAAGGAGCTTCAGCCGGTTGGAATCCGAAACAAATAATGGAAATGAATCAAACTTGGACCGAAGAAAGCTGTGATTTCTCTTACATAGTTGATGTGGTAGTGGACTCAGGTCTTCATATGAGGAACTGGGAAAAGGAAAGCAAAACCTGGTTCTTGCAGGGTTATGTATTGGAATCCTCGGTGTATGAGATGCTCGAGAAGAAGTATGGGAAGCATGTTCCATGGGAAAAGTCTGAAAGAAAGCTCTTGTTTGATCGTATAAACTCCGGACTTTTCGAAATGGTTAAACCCTCCTATTTCGGCCTAAGTTCATGGAAAAAACCTGTAGTAAAAAGGTTATCGAAATGGCAAAAAAATCGGGATTTAATCGAAGACGAGGTGTGGGGGTTGCTGGTGAAGCAAGAAGAAGAGGCGAAGAGGGAATACGAGTTGTGGGGGTTGGTGGTGAAGCAAGAAAACAAGGTCAAGAGGGAATCATATGATATGGTGTGTAGGAATGAGATGGAATTGCTAGATTTATTTTTCGAAAAGGAATGGCTAGATTTAGAAGAAGATACGAGCTCGATAGCACATGAGATACAGAGTTTGCTTATAGATGAACTCATAGAGGAGTTTGTGGGTATTGAAACATCTTTTTGTTGAATTTTTGTTTGTTTTGGGGATAATGTTGGTGATACTCGGGGTGAACCGAGCCCTACTACAGGTCACCTGGCCGAATTTGATCGACACATGTCTTTTTGTTGCATGTGTGTTTGGTGTAGATAGGTAAACTTATTGGTATTGTACAAAGATGCATTTTTTTGTTGCTGCAGATAATATTTGAAGAGTCAATGTTGGGGGACAAGTCACAAGTATATAGGAATTTTTTTGGTGTGGTGAGTTTACATTTAGGTAAATGATTGTTGATAGAGGAAAACATTTTTGTCATTAGTTTGGAAGCAAAGTTTTCATAGGTGTGGATTGATTTCTTCATTTTTGTACGAAGTATATTTTTCATATAATAAATTTTTTTTTTTACTCAACTTGTGCTTGTGCTTTGCTATTTTATGGCTAGAATTCAAGAGAAATATTGTTTTGTTATTTTATATCTGAGAAATGTTAGATTCACTCTCATTTTTCCTAGTCTTATTTTACTCACGTTTTTTATTTGATATGTGACATTGAAATTATGTTTTAAAATAATATAAAAATAGTGTTTGAGCCCGTGCAAAGCACATGATAATTTTTTTAAAAATAAATCAAAAATAAAAATTAATTTTAGAAATTGATATAGAATTCTACTATTGTATTTTATTTTTTAATGCTTACATCAAATCAACTAATTCAATTATCACCATGAAAATTCTCAAGTTGAATTCAAAATTAATGCACAAAATATTAGAAATCGGATAGGTATAATAATTGATGGAGAGGTAATTAAAAGAACTATAATTAATATTTTTCAAGGAAAAATAAAATGGTTAAAAATAATTTTATTAAAAAGATAACACTTGGCAAAAAAAAGTTTCTTGTTTTAAATATGATTCAATATATATTATATTTTTCCCGTTCATTGTTACTTTGACAAATGACAATAGTCTTTTTCCCATTCAAAGAACATGTAGTTATAATGAAATATGATTCAATAAATATTATATATATATATATATATATATATATATATATATATATATTTGCAAAACTTATGTTAATGGAAATAATTTGAATGAACTTGATAAGATTAAAATTAATTATAATGAATGAATGATTAACCAAAAGGGCTACAATTAATACGGTTTAAGGAAAAAAGAAAAAAAAAACAATTATCTTAGAAAGATGACATGTGGCAAAAAATATCTTGTTTTAAATATAGAAGTATAGATATAGATTAGGTTTTACTTTTTCCATGCCACATGTATGTCAAAGAGAGAGAGAGAGTGAGAGTGGAATAAGAGTGAGAGAAGGTGATGTTAGCATTCCTCTTTATGTCTTGGTGGTAGAAGTTTATGAAACTTTTCTTTTATTTAACAGAATTTACTATATAAACGGTTTTTTTTTCAATATATGCTAACAAAGAATTGAACACATTAATTGCAACAAATGTTTCTTTTCCTTTTGTGGATGTCATTTCTTTCTTGATTATTTTTTATGCGTCACATTTCTTGTTTTCACTCTTTATCTACTTAACACTCACAACTAAAAATTTTCTAACTGTAGTATATATATATATATATACATGCCGAGTTGTTTGTTGCAAATAACTCATTACGGATTACATTAATTACTTAATGATTAGAACTAAATTTTGCTATGAATAAATTTTTTCTCTTTTTTTTAGCAAATAGTATGGACAAAAAAAGGATGTTACTCGTACAACACAAGGGAAAAGGCTTACTTATATGAGTATCTTATTAGTTGTCATCCATCATCTCCCTATAATCTTTGTTATTAGCCTTTAATTTGTTTAGTTTATGTTTTCTTTCCTTATCCAAAAATTAAAAAAAAAATCTCCACATAGTCAACGGTCAAACACCTTTGTGTAATTGTGTTTTGTGTGTGTGTGTTTTTTGGGATTGTTGACTTTTTGTCAAGCTAAGAGATTTCCTCTAATCCAAGTCCAACCATTCCTCTCTGACTTGACCAATGTTTCAACGCAAAAATACAATCATAATAAGTTAATAACTCGATCGATCATTAGCTTCAAAATTGAAACTTTCTTATTAGCTAATAATCAAGTTCTAACCAATACACCAATTATTATCTCCATGCATTTGCATTGCATGCATGCTTAATTAAACACCTACATACCAACTCCATTTCATTCAAATTAATCTACCTAGTCCAAAAGAACATTATGTTCTATTATATGGAAACCAAAATTTCTTTGTTTTGCTCCGTATAATATGAAATGACAAAATCAATGTAAAATAAGTATTCAGCCAGACTGTATGACCTAATGTTACTGTATGGTTGAAACCCAATTCTTCCTTCAATTATTTCATTATTTAAGGTTGCATTAATCTCATAAATGAACCACTAGCCCACTTCACACGGACTCTCTATCTCTTTACTCTATTTTACACATTTTCCAGCATGTGCAACTAACATTTTCAATCTTAATAATAATAACTTATCTACAAATTTATTTTTCTTTAATTCACGTACATTACAAAAGTTAAAACGGAAAGCATAAATTGAAACAGCTCGGAGTGAGTAAACAAGAATAACGTGATACTCATAAGGCTATAAGCTACATGGATAATATTACAAATGGAAGTGATTTTGGTGTTTTAATTTGATAGTGGATTGTTTGTAAAACTAATTATAGGATGTTCCGTTTAATACACCCATGCAATCATTCCCTAAATGAATTTTCCCTTCATGCATGTTTTATTTCTTTGTGTAGGAGTATTTGGCAAAACTTGCTCTCAAGAGGAGAAGAAGCCATTGATGAAGAAAAGCTGCGGAAATGTGTACCCTAAGAAAAAAAGGAAAGAAAATTTGATTTTTTTTTTTCGAGAAAAATCCTAGAGCTCTGATACCATGTGCAGTACGAGTATTTGGCAAAAATTGCTCTCTATGGAGCCCTGGCAGGATATATATATATAGACAAATATGAAAGTTTTTACAAGAGTGTACCAAAGTACCCTTTACATAAATATTACCCTAACACTTTGCATAAAAAACAGATCCAAATATTGTGTGAATGTAGTAGGAAAATTTAGACAGAAGGATTATTAAACTTGTTAAACGTCGCCCGCATATTACTTAAAATCGCCCACGATAAAAAGTAAAAAGACAAAATTGCCCTTGATTTAAAATTACACCACAACAACTTAGATTAAATATACAACGACGTCGGACACCACACCATGACCTCGACCACCACCACCATCAACATGGTGGTGGTGGTTAAATTTTTTTTTTTAATAAGGGAAGGAGCGTCTAGATCAGACGCCCCAACCATGGTAGGGGCGTCTGAGGTGGTGGTGGTCGACGTCATGGCGTGGTGTCCGACATCGTTGTATATTGTTGAGGCGTCTGATCTGGACGCCCCTACCATGGTTGGGGCGTCTGATCTGGACGCCCCTTCCCTTATTAAAAAAAAAATTAACCACCACCATGGTGGTGGTGGTGGCGGCGGTGGTGGTCGAGGTCATGGTGTGGTGTCCAACGTCGTTGTATATTTAATCTAAGTTGTTGTGGTGTAATTTTAAATCAAGGGCAATTTTATCTTTTTACTTTTGGTTGTAGGCAATTTTAAGTAATATGCGGGCGACGTTTAGCAACCCACTTAATTTATTATAAATAAAATATCTAAATTAAGTGTTAACTGTTAAATAGTGTTTGACACATGACAGGCACCAGTTGCCACACAATGTTTGAGGAAAATTTAAACAGAGGGATTACTATAAATAAAAATATCTAAGTTAAGTACGTAGTGTTAACTGTTAAGTAGGGATTATTCATATCTATTGTAATTAATTTAAAATTCTTCATTCATTTCTGGCCTAGTGACGATTTGTAGGGTGTGGTTAGTTAATTATTAGTTAATTAGTTACTAACTTACTGGTTTATAAAATTGTGAGTCTTAGCCTAGTGGTTAAGGTTCCGTTTGGTAGAATGTAATATTTTTCCTAAAAACTGTTTCCCATTTTATACTATTTGGTTTGGAGTAAAACATTAAGGGTGTAAATCATTTTCGATGTAAAATGACTTTGCATGAAAATATTTTACGTCGGAAAACTCATTTTCATATAAATTTTCAAATGTTTAATTACCTGCACGGAAAACAAGTTTTACTCCCAAATTTGGAGGAAAATATTTCTAATAGGGTGTAAAATGAGTTTTCACCCAAAGTTTTACATTTTATTTTTTCATCAAAAGTAAACATGTAAAATAGGATAACATTTTTTGCTCTAGTAAACGGACCCTAAATGTAAAACTTGGGCTGAAAAACCATTTTTCACCTTATTAAAAACATTTTCCTCCCAAATTGGAAGGAAAACATTTTACATCACAAATGGAAGGAAAACATTTTCCGTCACAATTGAAATAATTGATTTTCAGTTCAACCAAACTATGAAAAAATGCTTAAAATAAAAAAAAATCATTTTAAATGCAACCAAACAATGAAAAACCTTAAATGAAGTTTCCAATGTAAAAGATTTTTCATTTTCATCTGAAAACGTTTTATCTTACCAAATGGACCGAAAATGAAGAAAATGTGCAGCATTAAGCACATATATAATTTCTGATATAATAATAAGTTACAATGACTTGATTATACACACATACATACATACATTGAAGCAAAGAAAAACTCCATCTTAACAAAAGATATATAACAGTACACAAAATAAACATGAAATTAAACAGCAAAAACTTAAGCCTCTTTAATAAGATAAACGGTGAATTTAGCAACAGTATCAACCCCATCCGTAGTGTGTTGGTCTTGAGGAGGCATTGCCTCGATAGTAGTATACCCCTTGGCGTTCTCATACTTGCCTGTACCTCCAATTATGGCCATTTGCGACACCGGCGAGGCGGTCCGGTGAACCCCAAAGAAGCTTAGGGTGTCTTCTTCGCCGTGGTTGTGGCCGTCCGGGTGGAACACGGCGGTGAAAGCCATGGTGTGGCTTTCCCCGTCGAGGGAGCTTGCTAGGTAGAAGCCTTGCCCACGGCCTATGACGCCGGCGCCGAGCT
Source organism: Salicornia ramosissima (assembly GCA_951394345.1). Taxonomy (NCBI): domain Eukaryota; kingdom Viridiplantae; phylum Streptophyta; class Magnoliopsida; order Caryophyllales; family Amaranthaceae; genus Salicornia; species Salicornia ramosissima. Next base: position 14,164,329 of record OX596239.1, read on the forward strand.
CGTGGCCCTCGGTAAGCTCGTCGTCGATGACGGTGATCGACCCGAAGAGAAGCTTCTGGAGGGCGGCGCCGGTGGGGAGTTGGCCCGGGGTTACGAAGGCTTGGTTGTTGTTGCCGCCGTTGACGACGGTGTTTGTGCCGGTGTTTTGGATGGTGGTTTGGGATTGG